>JANTQA010000030.1:0-2400000 GCA_027625915.1 Anaeramoeba flamelloides | reverse complement strand
TTTTTTTTTTTTTTTTGAAAATTGGTTGGATAATTAGTTACCTTAAAATTCCAATAATAAATATTTTTATACATTACAATGTTAACAAAATAATTTATAATAATATTTCAAAACTTTTGTAAAAATATTACAAAATTATCTTTAAGGGTCTAGTCATTTACCGTGAAAATGCTCCATACCCAAGAGATTACTTGAGAAAAAAAAAAGGGTATTTTGAAATAGCCCTTCTTTTGGTTGACAAAATTCAAATAACAAAAAAAAATTTTATTGGATCATCTTTGACAAAAAATTCAACGAATAAAAATAAGTTTGAAAGAGTTCTCAATTTCAAAAAATCAAAATTTAAAAAAAAATTCATCTTTTCTCATTTTCAAAAGGTTTAAATTTCTTTAATTTAAAACAAATTACTTTCTTGAATTTTGCAATCAATTTAATTCGATTTAATCTGATTTGAGGTAATTTTGTAACCCTCTAAATTTGACCAAGCAAGGATTTTGTAACATTCTTGAAATATTTTTTAACTCATTTAAAAAATGAAAAATGAAAAAAAAAAGAAAAGAAAAATCACTGAGATCTCAAAAAGCGCCAAAGAGCTACACTTCAAAACTGAAATAGTTGTTTTCAGAATTGTAATTCACAACCATTCTAATTGGAAATTGAGTGTTGCTCTTTGGCGCTTTTTTCTAAAAATGTCCTGATTTTTGGTTGTTGATTTTTGGAGATCGATTGTACATCATAGGTTGGTTGGTTTTTGATTGATTGAAGCTCTTCATAAAAATTAACAAAAAGTTTTTTTCCATTTTAGAAAAAAAAATTTCACCATAATGGCTAGACCCTTAATAACCAAAAATTTTTTTCGATACTTTAACTGTTTATTAACAAATACTCCTATAAGAGGAAATACAAAGATATATTTTTAAAATCTTATCGCTTAAATGTTGATAATTCAAACTTGGGATTTGTGTTAATCCACAATATTATTTTATTCAAAAATTTTGAATTTTTTATGACCTCAAGATCTTGAGTCAAAGTTTAGATCAACTTTTTGAAGATTTTCCTCTTTGTGCGACCATGAATAGAAGAGAACTCGGACGAGTTACCACAAATAACAGGATATTTTAGTCTTCCACATTTCATGAGTAAAAATTAATCCCTTAAAAATTCAAAAAAATTCAATTTGGAAATTTACAACATTTCATTTTGATTTTGAGTTAACTGAATAACTAATTTTTACAACTTGTTCCAAAGTTGAGTGAAAATCTTAAGTATAATGTTAAATGGTGAATTGATCCAAAGTATCGAGACGGTGTTAACTAAGAAATAAATTAATCATTTTTTTCTAAAATATTTTTTGTTAGTTTTTTAAATATTGATTTTTATTACAAAGCCCACCTTTAATAACATGACAAGTAAATTAGTTGAGCTAGCAAATGGAAAAATTATTAAAAAAGTAATTCGCGAAGGATCTGGTGAACATCCTAAAAAATTATCAAAGGTGCGTATTCATTATGTGAATACTACTTTAGATGGGACACCTTTTGACTCATCAAGACAACGTGAAACACCATTTGAATTTGAAGTTGGAAGTAAAAGGGTTATAGATGGCTGGGAGATTGGAATCCTTACTATGCGCCAAGGTGAAATTGCAATTTTCACTATAGAACCAGAATTAGGATATGTAAGTAAACCACCAAAATAAACAAAAAAACAACCAAAATTTTTTCTCTTTTTTTTAATCAAATCAAGAAAGAAGACCGAAGAAAGAAAAAACAAAAAACAAAAAAACAAAAAGAAAAAACGACAATAGAAAAGAGAAAATAACAACTCTACATTAAAATTCAAAAAAACCAGCTGAATATTTACTTTTTTTTAATTTTTTTAACTTCATCTTCAAAAAAAAAAAAAAAAAAAAAGGGTAACCAAAAAATCGGATCCAAGATCCCAGCAAACTCTACACTTGTTTTTGAAATTGAGGTACTCAACATTGACAATTCTGTTTGCCTAGAGAACCAAATGCTTAAATTGACAGAATTAAAAAACGAGGGCAACACCTTTTTTAAAACAAGAAAATTCCAAGAAGCAGAAGGAAAATACCTTGAATCTTTAGAGTCAGTTAAAAAGATTCCAAGAAGAACCCTTGAACCTGAAGAAAAAAAACAAGTTGTTGGTCTTCAAACAACACTCTTGCTCAATGCCTCGATGTCTGAAATTAAGCTTGAAAAATTTGCCAAATCATTAAAGAACTGTGAGGAGGCACTCAAATTGGATCCCAAAAACCCTAAGGCAATATACCGAAAGGGGCTGTCTTATGGTGGTAAGCTGGACTATGATGAAGCAATCAAGGTTTTTTCATATGGGGTAGAAATTGATCCTCAAAATAAGATAATGAAAAGCAAATTAAATTTCTATAAAAAAAAAAAAATCGCAGAACAAGACAAAAAACGTAATATGTATAAGAAAATGCTATTAAAAAAGAAATAATATTCCTACCATACTCTTTATTTTTTTTGCTATTTTTGTTTTTTTATCTCCCCTATTTTATATATGACAGGGATGAATTTTTTTGGGATTTTAGATTTCTTTTATTTTGGTAATTTATTTTTTTTTTGATTTATTTATTAATGCAACAAACAACATTATTTTTAGTAAAACATTTATATTTCAATATACCCTCTAATACATAAAATTCTGTTTTTTTGTGATAATTTTTTTGCTTGGAACTAATTTTTCGAACAAAATATTTTTTTGAATTTGATTTATTTTTTTTGAGTGTAAATACAATTTTAGTTGTAATGTTTTTTTGAAAAAGTGGTTAAAAAAAACAATTTAATAGCACACTCTTGAAAATAGAACTTATTGAAGTTTCTTGCAGTTTGAAAGATAATATTAAAAAAAAAATGGTTAGAATTTCGCTGAATATCACAATTAAGTGTACTGTATTAAAAAGAAAAATAAAAGAATAATATTTTATAAGATTTTTGTAATGAGAACATTGGAGACTTTTTTTTTTTTAATTATTTTTTTCTTTAAATAAAATCCTAATATTCATCATTTTATTTGAATTGAAGGTTTAATAATGATTTCTTTTTTTATTTTGAGAATTGAATTGAAAATTCCCCAAAAGATGTGATAAATTTGTTTTCTATCAATAGGATAATGAAAAATTCACCTTATAGGGGTTAAGTCCATGACCATTTGTCTGAGATTATAATGCCTTATAATTACAAACAAAACATTTTATTGCTGATAGTGTTCAAATTACTACAAAATTTTGATTAATAAAATAGAATAAAAAGTTGGTCTTTATAAATTAAAAAGGAGACTTGTATTTTGAATTATTCAAGATTTTTAGAATAAAATAATATTCTTTTTGAGATAAATTAAATGATTGAAATATCTATATTCGGAATTTAAGGTGGAAAATTATTTTTCTTAAATTTGTCTCGTATTGTAGAGTAGTCATTAAAAAATAACTTTTTTAAAAAAATTAAAAAAGTAACTTTATAGATTCCTTTGGCAAATTGATTTCTGAAATGTCGGAATATATTGATAATACAGTTGGCTTTATAAAAAAGTAATAAAAATAACCAGTCTTTGTTTTTTTTTTCATTTAGATGATTATTGAGTCAATCCTGGAATAAAAAAAAAATTACAAAATGAAGATTTTTTTGTTGGTGATCATATGTAAAAAATCTGATTCTCTTTATTGTCAAATAATATTTTAAAAAGATTTTTTATAGTTTCTTTAACTATGAGAATTATTTCATTAAACCCGAATAGCAAAGGACTTTAATTTGAGACAAAAATCTTTATGATGACCATTTTATAATTATCTAATCCCATTAAAAGTTAAAAGATACCACTTTTATTAAATAAATAGAAACTATTTCTGAATTTTAATCCAGAATAATTCTCAAAAAAAATTTAAATTTTTTTAAACAAGATCTTTTTTTCAAATTTATTCAAAATTATTTTCCTTATTTTGTTTTTTTTTTTTTTAGAAATCTTTTCATTTGTTTATTTCAATAAAAAATTTGAAAAAAACTGTTTGGGGCTCAAAATTAACTTTAATAAAAGGGTTTCTTTATAATTTCAATTCAAATAAAGATATTTACTTATTAAAAAATCTTATTGTCAACGTTTTTAATTTTCCAAAAAAAAAAAAAAAAAAAAAAAAAATAGAATTTTCTGATTTGATATTCCTCTGTAAGTTCCAATATTTGTATAACATTTTATAATTTTTTAAATTAATAGTTTGTTCAAGAAATTTATTTTATCAATATCAACTTGTATCCAATTTTTCCAATTTCTCTTATTTTCAAACAATTGCGTGTTTATTGATTCTAAATTTGGTTTTTTTTTTTTTGTTTTTGGCTGGTTACTTTTAGTGAAATGAACTTTCATATATGTTAATATGGGGTATGTACAGTTCGAAAAATTATGAATTTAACTTTATAACTCTTTAAGATATCATGAACTATAAAAATTCATTTTTTTTTTTCAGGTATAAGGAATTTGGAATATAAACCCCAATTCAAATTTTTGAACACACCAAAATTCAATTTGTGGAAAAATAAACTTATTTAATAATTCTAGAAGCTATATCAAATTAGAACCATTCACTAATTGAAATGTCAACAGTTGTTTATAAATTACAATACTCACAAAACAAAAAATAAATAACTATCAATAAAATAAATCAAAGGGCTTGTTAAAAATTTAGATGATAGCAAAACAAAAAAATTGATTAGTAAATTTGTTGAAATTCTATTAGGAATATTGATCGATCAAATGTTAGATACTACCAACTAATTTTATTTGAGATATTCTATTTGGAACAACTCACCTATTACCTAATATCAACTGGTGAAATAAAATTTTGGATCAAAAAAAACAAGTTAAGTAATTCAATAAATGAAATGAAAAAAAAAAACTAAAAAGATGGAAAAATGATTTGCATATTTACAAAAATCAAAATATATTTCCAATTTGAATGAAATTGTATTATTGTGATTGTTTGGACCTTTTAAAATGTGTGGAAAATTTTTAATTTTAGTTTATATTCCATGATATCATCAATGGATAAAGATTACAAATCCATAAACCCACAAACTACAAATTTCCCACATTGAACTTTTTTTTTTTTTTTGATAATACTTAAGGACAAAGTAGCAACATCAGAACATTTATGTTTATTGAAAAATATGCTAGTGTATTAAAAATTATATTAGTGTTCTTAAGTTCAAGATCCTCCAAAAAGTATAAAAAGAGATGAAAAAAAATTATTTTACTAATATCTACAATTAAAATAATAGGGAAAATAATTTTTGGAATAATTAAATTTTGAGAAATTAAGTCATTTTTTTATGATGATTTTTTTTTGCGATCGATTACAAAATCATTAAATTTAATATTTTTTGTATTAATTAATATTTTTTAGTAATTATTTTTACACAATTTTCTATAAAAAGGTTATCCAAGTCAAACTATTTTTGAGATATACAAAAAAAAATACTACTTTTTTTTCTTATTTCTAAAAATTCTGCTATCGAAAAGAGAATTTCAGATTTCATCTTTATTTATAATATAACACTTTTTTTAAATAAATCAAATATTTTTAATAGATAATTCATTTTATTATTAACATAATTTTAATATTAAATACTATTTTTTTGACACATACTGGAAAATTTTTTTTATTTTTTTTTTATTTTATCTTTTTTCGTTTTAGATACTATTTTATAATTAACAAAATAATCAACTTTTTTTATTTTTTCGTAAAATATCTTTGAAATTATTACCAAAATAATTCTTGAAATTTTCCCTTTAAATATATATCTTATTTTTTTGAAGAAATTTTAACTTGTAATTAGATTTATTTAAAACAAATTGAAAAAAATTATTCAGTTTTAAGTGAAATTGAAACAATTTTAAATAATAGAAAATGGAAAATAGAACATTTCAATTATCTAATAAAATGGATTATTATGTGAGTTGTAGCTAAGTTCGATTTTTGAAATTTTAAAGTACCTCATTAAAAATTTAGTACATTTTTTTCTAACATAAAATTAAATACTTCAATATTAAGTAGAGATAGGAAAGAAAATAAAACATATTAAAAGTTTTCCAACATATATAAGAACATTCACATTAACTTTCCATTGAAATCTATTGATATTTAAAAGTCTGAAAAAAAAATATAATAAATTGTTTTTCAATAAGACATTTGAATAATAAAAATCAACAAATACGGGCTAGGCAAAAATTATTTGTACTAATATTCTTTCAAAATATTAAAAAAGGGAAATTATGGTTTTATGGGGCTATTGTCTAAAAATAAACTAAATTCCATAATAACTGAACCAATTTTTTTTTATTTTTATTTTACTTTTTTTTCTTTTATTCATTAGATGAAAAACAAATATTTCTAGTTTATAGAACTGGGTATTACATGGTAATTTTAATATTATATTTGATAAATATAATTTATTATAATATTTATTTTCAAAATTTGATTTTTAGTGGGCCAATGATTTTGAAATTGAGTTTACATCAAGATAAACAATTTTTTTTTATTACTATATTGGTTTTCAGTTTTAGCATCACATAAAATTCATAAAGTTATTTAATTAAATAAAGTCAAGATAAAAAATAAAATTTGTTGAAAAAAAGATTACAAAAATTTTACTATCTAAACTTTGTTTCAGTCAAAGGGGCCAACTTTTTTTTCAAATATCAATTATATTATATAAATAACCCTTGAAGAACATAAAAGAACTAATCGGAATAATACACATCAAAGAATTGTTGATATTCTCTGAAATAAAACTAATAAATCAATAGTTTTTCTTAAAAATTGAAAAACTCAAATTCTTATGGCAATATTAAGAAAAACAACAATGTTCGTTTTGATCTTCTACTGGTATTTGAATAATAAAGAGTAACCCATTTTCACTGCATTTTTAAGACTTTTCTTTTAGAAATCAAGTCCTCAAACGAAGTGGGTTGGGATCTGTGTTCTCTATTAGAAAAAGGGAATAAAAATGAAGTGAAAATTTTTCACATTTATTAAACAAATATCAAGATCAAAGATCAAATTAAAATTCCAATAGAAATATATGCTTTCTCAACAATCATTTCCACGGTTTCAATGGCATTAAAATAACACGTTTTTCCAAAGTGACTATTGATCTTGTAATAAAAAAAAATATTTACAACTAAATTATGTGTCAAAAAAATCGAAAAAAAAAAAACAAATAAGGGTGAAAAAAAATGATTTCAATTTTGAAAATTTTCAGAATAAAATTTTTATTTCTAATATCCATAAAAACCCACGAAACACATGTAATTCACCCATTACAACTGGGCCGCCTTTGAGTGTAAAATGATTTAATTTGAAATGATTATTTGGGAAAAAAAGTTAAACACAATTGTTAAAAGTGAAGCCTTAATGGGGCCTGAAAAAATAAAATTAAGATCTATTAATATAAGAAATACCCATGATTAAAGACAAAATAGTGGATTAAGCAGAATCTCTGTTTTTTTAATTTACTATCTTTTAGATATGCATTTTTCTTTAACTGATCAACCAATAAAATTTTGTTGAAAAAATTGACTATTTTAGAGATCTCCAAAACCACATATATGATTTTGATATGAAAGGGGATTCCAATTATTTTTTTTGGTTTGATTGGTTCAAAGATAACAAAGATTACTCTTTGGTTTAAATTTGTTTCTTTATAAAAATGATTTTACTTTTCGTTGCAGTTAACCAATTACAAATACGTGTTTAAGTTCTTTTCCCTAATGGTGAATGTTTTACGAGATTGTGTTAAAAGTGTAAAGTGTTTTAAAGGTCAAGTCTGTTCAATTAGATAATTTCTATGTGGAATAGGTACCTGTGGTGTTTAATTGAACTTTCAATTTTTTATAGAAAGTTGAAGGTTAATTTTGTTTCTGAACTGTTATCAAAATAATGTGTGCATATAAGTTTAATCTGTGTTTCAAAATAAAAAGCATGTTTTTTTTATATAGATTACTTAAATATTAACTAACCAAAAAAACTGTCATAAAACCAACAAACATGATCTTGTTTCTTAAGTTAAATTATTTAAAAAGAAATTCTAATAATAAAGGATCAGATTAGAAAAGTTAACTCAATAAATAAAGTTAATTTTCGAGAATATTTTTATCAAAAAAAAAAAAAAAATAACCTAAAAATTGAGTAAACTATGAAAAATTTTCAACAAATTGCTTTAATAATTTAAAATTTATTAAAATCAAGATTATTACCTTCAAAATCAATTTGAACTTAGATATACTACTTGGTGATAAATTAGATGTTCCATATAAACAAGAAGAAGAAAAGACATCGATTTGTCTGGTTTTAGAATTTCATATATATAAATTGTCACCCTATTTTCAATCAATTTCCTTTTCACACAAAATCACAAATAACATCTTATTTTTTTGAAAACTCAATTCATAAAAATAAAATCATGTAAAACAAAGTGAAATTTTAGACGTATTTATAATTTAAATACTGGTATTATGAAACTCAGATTATTTTGGCTTTGTGTACATATTATTTGGATCACTCAAGTGTGTTAGTCCAGAATTATTATCTTTGGAAAATCTCACGAGTTTTTGAAAAGAGTGTTAGAATGAAAAACTCTAACACTTTAATGTAAAAAGAACAATTTTTTTTTATTTCTATTTTAAACTTGAAGGCAAAGAATATATAAAAAATATCTCAATTTGTTGACTTTTGAAGTGGATTAATAATTTTTGGTTGAGGGGATTTTTGAAATACTGATAAATTCTACTAAATTTCAAAAAATTTTTCGTTCATTTTCCGATTTTATAAATCTTCGAAATCATTCTTATCAAACAATCTAGGACAAACAATATTTTGTAGAGCAACTGATTTTACAGAGTTTCTTATCACTTGACTTCATAAAATGCTTTATTCAAAACTTGGGCATAAAGATTTCAAAAAGGAAAATTAAGTAAAAATTTCCAAACATAAATTACAATTTATCAGTATTAAATTAAGTTACTTTTCAGTTTTTACCATTTTTAATCAAAACACACCCTTTATTTAATTTAATTCCATATTTTAAGAAAAAATTGCGATTTTGTAATAATCGGTACATTTTTCGGATACTGATAAATTCTAATGAATTCCAAAAAATTTATGTTACATTTCCATTTTTATAAATCTTCGAAATCATTCTTATCAAACAATCTAGGACAAACAATATTTTGTAGAGCAACTCATTTTATAGAGTTTCTTAACTCTTGACTTCATAAAATGCTTTATTCAAAGTCGGGCATAAAGATTTCAAAAAGGAAAAATAAGTAAAAATTACCAAACATAAATTGCATTTTATCAGTATAGTCCAAACTTCCAAGAAAACTTGAAAGGTTATTTAATTTATTAAAAGACAACATATTAGTCTTTGAATTAAAGCAGTGAAAAAAATACCTGACATAAAAATAATCCCTGACAAGATTTTTAATTGTGAATATTAGTAAAATTTTAGGGAAATAGCTGAATAATCCTATTATTTAATAACAAAATTTTAAAATTATAACTCACCCACTTATTAGAATGATGATTGACACAAACCGTACTTGTTCAAAACACCATTCAACCAATCAAAAAACAAGAATAAAAATTATCATTTTCCAAACTCGAAGTAAACCTCTATAAAACCAGATTTTTTTTTAAAAATTAGTAGAACTACTTCCGCTATCAAACAATTAATCGAGTACTCTAGAGATACCTTACTTTAAATGGACATTAGATAAGTTTATTACTACCTCATAAAAAAAATTGGTTATTATTAATAAGGAATTGATTGAAAATATTTAAAATTACACAAAAATTTTACTAATATTCACAATTAAAAATCTTATCGGGGATTTTTTTCCCTACTATATTAGGGACAAATTTTTTTTTTCATAAATTGAGTTTCCCATTAATACTTAATTCTTTGAAAAATCTTTTCTCAAAAAAGAAATAAGAAAAAAGAACTTCAACTTTTTTCCCATTATAGAATTCAAATACTAGCAGTGTCTTTAAAAAATAAAAGACTTCATTGGGTGTCTTAAAATCCATAGAAAATTGCAAATACTATTTTTCTAAATCTTACAAACCCAAACAGCTCTAATTCTAAAAAAAATTGCATTTTTTTATCATTGAAAACCGTATTATGTATAAAAAGACATCTTGGTACTTTGGGACATTCTAGAAAAGTGTCATCATTAATTCAAATTCACAATTTTTTCTATCGACTTGAAAAATTACGAAATAATTTTTATAAACAAATTGAAAAAAGTTTTGCAAAATATAAAAAGTTGAAATTAGTAAGAGTGTGACTTAAAAATAAAAGAATTTTTGATTATCTATTTATCTCCAACAAAACTTTAAATTTAATTTAAATTATTCCATTTTGGACAAAATCTGTAATTAAAGTTGTCTAAAAATGTTTACAAATAATCCGTATATTTCACAATTGTCAAAACTCTGGGGAAGTATTTTAAAGTTTTCAATTCAAATTTCAGTTGCTTTTCAATAGTCTGAAATAGAATGAGAAGTGAGAAAAAAAATAAAATGATTTCACTTATATGCAAATAAATAGTCAAAAAAATACAAACAGTGTAAAAACAATCCACAAAAGGTCCTATAAAGCATTTAAATGCTTAAATGATCTTGTAAAAAAAATATTTACACTATAAAGCAATTAGTTTTTTTTAGTATACCTATCATCTTTAGAGAATAACTGAAAATTTTTTATTCTGTTTTTACAAAGTATTCCAAGAAAAAAATGCAAGAAAATGATCTAAGGAACAATATAATCAAAAAAAACAGACTTGAATTAATTTGGTTATTAACGTTCTTTTAAAAATAATTAACTTTTTTGAGAATTTATATTTAATGACTGTTTTAAGCAAAAAAAGCCTGAATTAAATTAAAATATTTTCCTAGATACTTGAGACTATTTCAAAACTCAAAGTTAAAAAAAAAAAAAAAATTACTGAACATTTAGAATTTCAAAAATAAAAAATAGTTTTGGTTTGTTGAATAAAGTATTTAAGTTTTACAACAATCTTCTTGAACAATCTTGCTAAAATTGAAATTTAGTGAACAAAAATCAGTAGCCAAACTTACTAAACCAACAATATCCTCAGTAACATTCTGATTAATTTTAAAAAATTCGTCTGAATTTAATTTGCTGTAAAAATGTCTAGTTTGAAGTTTAAAAAAAAAAAAAGCAAATTACCAAGTTTTTTTACAAGTCTCACATTTTTGAGTATCTGAGATTTTGATTTTGATGAAAAAGAAGACTACTGACACCCCAACAATTTTAGAGGACAAGTTACTACTTTGGTGTAAAGGAAAATCGCATCTTTTAAATTCAACTGATATTCTTTAATCAAGAAATAAATGGGTGTGTTCGTAATATAGAATTTTATAATAGGCAATAGCAGATACTTTCAAATTGGTTTGGGTTTTGGGAACTCTGTAATCATGGATCTAAAATTAGGAGGGGAATAAAAGAAGCAGGGAAATAAATTAATTTATTCTTTTTTCACAACGAATTTTTTTTGTATTTATTTTGATGTGGATTAAAACAGTTTGGGATTTGCTTCTAAAACTTTTGCTTCCATGGAGCGGTTCCTTGCCAGGCACAAGCCGATGGTACACTTCAGGTCAGCATCACCGTATGATCGCAATTGTTGGGATTCTTGAAAACACTAAGGAAGTGAGTGAGATCAATGAGGAAATTGTTGGCATTGTAGGCGAAGGCTTTACTGCACAGCAGGCTTTGGAAATTGTTGCGAATGGTGTCAAAACGCTTTCGCGTATCAAGTCCATTTTTAATGTCTTGAATTACTTATACTTTATCCTTGCATTATTCTTCATCGTATCATTTACCTATTCTGGATACCAGTTTCTTCGCTTTCTTTTCAAAAGTGTGCCTGTGTTCAAACATCTTGCAAAACTGTTTCATTACCTCTTCACACGCTTTACCTTTTTCCGTCTCTTTCTTTTGAAATTGTCGAATGCCCTGGGAACACTAATTACGAAAATGTTCTTGTTATTTCAGCGTTTTATGAGAGCGATTTTCAAATTTCTTCCAAAACACTTACACCCTTTGTTTGTGGCTTGTTGGTTCTTACCGCTTTTCCTCTTTTCCATTAGTGAGAAAACCAATTTCAAGTTCATGGTCTGTTTGCTACTTGTCGCCTCGCTGTTTGCAACTTTTGTTCACTTGACACCGAACTCAGATATTTTGATGATTGCGTTGGGACTGGAACCATACTTGGCTGTTGGAATGCACATCCACCAGTCGTCCATTTTCGCCTTCATATTATCCCTTGTTGTCGCTGGATCGATCACGCTCAAACTACTGGAATTTATCAAGAAACATATCGCATCGAAACAAGAAAGTGCAGTATTTTTCCAAGCTGCATCTATTTTCTATACCGTTGTGTATATCCTGCTTTCAAAGTTGCAATTAAGCACTTCCTATAATATTCTGCTAAAGCCATATCTCCATTTGGTTGGCTTAGTTTCTTCGATCTCACTTCTTTACACGTATGAAGATCTTTTCTATCGCAAAAAATTTTTTGATAATTTCAAAAAAAGAATCATCAATTTTGGTCTCTTCCTCATTATTGGTTACCTGACTTGGCTTTTCGCAATACCTGTTTTGTCTGGATACTTATATTTTACTGGGTCCCTTTTTTTCGTTCTCCTGATCTTTGAATTAGACGGAATTAATTTAATGCCAAAGCTCATGTTTGCATCGCTTATTGGATTAGTTGCCATCTATTTTGCACGTAAATTCCTCAGCTCACACTTTAAGATCGACACCATAAACTAGGAAAAACCAAATAATGAACAGTCTAATAAGATTAAGCAACTATTTTCCATTGAAAGACCTGTTTTTTTTTTTTATCCTAAAGAATGGAATTAAATGTTTCACTTTTGCTCAATTCTTTTAAAGTCTGGAAAAGAAAGTGAACATTCTTAAATTTGGGTACCCTTTTGGAAATTATTTCTGACGAAATCCATTTTTATTATCTCTCCTTTCTTCTTCCGCTTCCATATTATTGTTTTCTTTTACACCCCCCATTAAATAAACGTTTTATAATATATTTTAAGTTTGTTTTAATCCTAAGGTACACAATTCAAGAATTTTTCAGTTTGTTTACTGTTTCTGTTATTTTCCAATTAAGGGCCAAGTCATTATGGTTAAAAATAATTTTCTGAAATGAGATTAAAAAAAAATTTAGTTATTTTTTAAGTGATGCCTAAAAACCAATCAAAAACGAAATAACTTGTTGTGAAGTGTGATCGATTTCCAAAAGTCAATAATCAAAAAAGAGGAAATTTTTAGAAAAAAAGTGTAAAAGAGATACACCCAATTTCCAATTAGAATGGTTGTGATTATATAATTTTGAAAACAACTGTGTTGGTTTTGAAGTGTTGATCTTTGGGCCATTTTTGAGATCTCAAAGATTTTTTTTTTTTTTAAATAATTGAACGAGTTATTTTTATCTAAAGAATTTTACAAAATCTTTACTTTGTCAAATATAAAGAGGATAACAATAAAACCAGATATTGGATTAAATCGAATTAAATTGATTATCCACTGAAAGAAAACAATTTGTTTTAAATTGAAGAAATTTAACCCTTGGGAAATTTAAAAAAAGAAAACACTTAATTTTTTTGTACTTTTTTTTAAATTATATTTTGGCTAATGAGAGAATTCTTTTTAAACTTTTTTTATTTAATTCATTTTTTTTGGGATTGGAGGATTGATTTTAAACTTTTTTTTTTGATTTAAATTTTAGATCACTTGATTCTTTTTTAAGAAATTTTTTATTTGTTTATTTGAATTGTGTCAATCAAAAGAAAAAATCACAATACCCCTTTTTAGTTTCAAGTCACCTCTTGAGTATTCGTCAAATCCACGAGGTATGACTAGACCCTTAATAAATGAAAATTTAAATTTCAATTTTGAAAAACCTATTCAAGTATTACTGGTACAATCAAATTAGTAAAGTAAAAATTTTGTCTTAGGGTTCAAGAAGGAAGTTTTGTTTTTTGTCTAAAAATATCATTTCTAAACGATATTGTTGTAAAGATCTTTGGATATTATTCGACTTAGAAACACAAAAAAAATATTTTGGAATGTGAACTAACAATTTTCATTTTTTAATTGGAAAGTAATATTATTTGAAATCTCAAGGGGGTGAAATTTTATTAGGTTTACTTTTATCCAATTCTAAAATTACTGTTTCATTTCAAGTATTCTTGGGTTACTAAATCATACCAATACAATGTATAAAAAAGTACCAAAAAAAAAAAACAAATTAAGATCAAAAATCACTCACTGAATCATTTAAAGTTTTTTACTGAATACAAAAAAAAAAAACCCAAGGATTTGAATTTTTTTTTCTAATTCCCACCTAAAATCAGTAAAAGTATCAAGGATCAAAAAAAAACTTTTATTATCGACATCAACTCCATTAAAGAATCAAAATAAGATTGTCGATAGAAAACCTTCTTTAGCCAAAAGTGAAAAAAAGTCAGACACAGAATTTTAATAGCAAACCTAAATTAAAAAAAAAAATAGAATCACTTAATAGAAGAAACAAATTAACTTCAAAGAAAAATTCTTTATATTATTATCTATTGGATTTAGAAAAACAATTTATGCCACCTTTTATCAAAATATATAATAATTATTTTGGAAATTTCCAAAATAAACAATTTTTTGAACAGATTGCCAATAAAAAACCAATTAAATAAAAACACTTACTAAAAAATATTATTTCACAAAGTTTTATTCTCTTAATTCCCCCCATTTATCTGGAATTATTGATTTGTCTTTCTGTGTTTACCTTTTAAGACAATAAACATTTTTTAAAAGAACCCTTCTCTATTGACTGTTCAAGTAAAATTTCACAATGAGATATTATTTGATTAATCATAAAATCGTCAGTAGAATTTTGATTTGTAAATAACAAACATGGAAGGGAATTTTTTTTTTCATAATTCGAAAAAATACCAAGACTTTTATAAAGTTTCAACTTTTTCAAACTTTCCAAATACTGATGCATAATTTTGAAAACCCAAACACTTTCCAACCCTTTTAAAGGGGAAAATATTTTCTGAAAGCGAGATGTTTGTAAAATTCAAGACTTTTTTGAAGTGTTAATTCAAAAAAATAATTTTTTTTTATTGGGATTTTTATTTTTTCCTAATGATTCTGTATTGTATTGAAAGATTCCTGAGGTAATAATGTATAGTACCTAAATGTTTGGAAAGGGCATCTATTTTATTGAGCAAATCTAAATAAAATCTTTTTCAATCAACTGGGACAGTTTTATTGAAGAAATAAAATACATTCTTTGAGTTTAATTCATTATTCTTTACAAACTAAATTTTCAATTTTTAGATCAAAATCATTTTTTCTCATTTTGTAAATTTTTTTTTTTTTTTTTTTTCCTTTTTTTTCTTTTCTTTTTTATTTTTTTTTTTAAAAATTAAATTTAAAAAAAAAAATGTTTGAAACTCCAGATTAACATTAAGAAAAGTGAGGCTTTGTAATTTCTTTAAAAATTCATACATTAACAATCAAAAAATCTTATTGTAAACAATTTTAATTTCCTATGGAAATTTATGAATTTTTACACAAGACCTTCCAATGAAAAGGAACCAAAAAGATATTTAATATTTTTTCTTTTTTTAAATTTATGGTTTGTTCAGGGCTCTTCTTTGATGATTATCGACTATAATACGAAGTTTATTTTTTCTTATTATTTCTAAACAATCTAAGTTTGGTTAATTCTTTTTTTAAAAAAAAATTCTTCCATTTTAACTGACCTTTTTTAGTAAAATTGGGTTTAAGTTATTTTTGAAAAACAATTTGATAATCTAATTTAATTACATATATACTTTAAATCAAAAAAAAAGAGTAAATTTGATCAATTATTTATTGTTCTAACCTTTTGACAAAACTCAATTAATTCAGAAATGGTTTTTTTGATCATCAAAAAATAATATCAAATAATACTCTCATATAAAAAAACAAGACAAAAAAAATTTCAAAATGATTTTTTTTCTTAAATCAATAATTTTATGGTTTAATAATCTATTTATTAATAATAATATGTTATTTTAAAAATTACAAAAAGAATTTGAATAATAATTTTTTGTTTTATCAAAAGAAAAAGATAAAATTATTTCAACTTCAAGTGTAATTTTTCATATCTATAAAAAAAGAAAAAAAAAAAAGAAAAAAACAATCTAATTTGAATTCAATTTCTGTTCAATGTAATTTAAATTAAATAATCCCTAATGCTTTTACCACCTAAATATTGTTCGATTGTTTTAATTACTTGTTGGCATAGAGATTCTACGTGTATATCTGAATCTTCCATTAACTCTGAAATGAATTGTATTGAATCTGGTGTAACGATAACGAATTCTTCACCAAGTCTGTTATACAATTCACGTATGGTTTTGAGAACTGTTATTCTGACTAAAGCGTTTTCGCTTCTACTTTGAAGCCATATTTGATAATTCAAAGGTTTCCATAAGAGGTCGTCGCTTAAGGTAACAGCGAATTGTGCTAAACATGGGATTAAGTGACCTTCCATTCTTCCTGTGAACATTTCTGTTGTTTCGCCTTCTATTTGGTCCGAAAGGCAGTTGGTGAGAGGTTGAGAAATTAACTGGAATTTCTCTTGATCGAAATAGCCCGATGTGTCGTAAAGGAAACTTTTTCTTAAGTAATCAAAGCAATAGTTCAAAACTAAATTGTATTCATATAAATATTTTTTGTCAACAGTTTTGGCATTTGTGATTATTTCTAAGAAATATTCCGACAGGTATTCAAAGTATGGAACAAACACTGTTTTCAATCTAGAAATTAAATAATCACAGAGCCTAAATAATACAATCATTTTTGACATTCCTACCTTAATACTATCCTCCTCTTCATCTTCATCATCATCATCATCATCATCATCTTCATTCTTTTCATTTTTATTTTCATTTTCAAAAGTATTGGCTGTGGCCCAATGTAAAATTTTCAAAAATATTTGCTTAAACATATTTTCATTTAATTTCATTATTAAAGAGATAAAGGCGGTCATTATAGTGGATTCAATTAAATCGATTTGATCTTGTTTTTCTTGTAAAGTGAAAGAAATATTCTGTGTTTGGATTTGCTTCATACCAATTACAGATTGGTTGTTTCTCAAATCAAAGGAAACTAAAAAGAATTTTAATAAGGATTTATAATAAATTGAGGCGGCTTCTGAATCCATTTTCAAGCAAACTTTGTTTAAGAAATTAAATAAAAAGCATAGGGAATTTGTACCGGAAACTGTAGCAAATTTAAAAATATTAAAAATTGGATTTAATAAAACCCTAGCAGATATTTTTTCTGCAATTATATCAAAAATATTCTCAATCATGTCCTGAATTTCAATTTTGTTTGAATCTGAAGTTAAATTTTGACAGAGGAGTAAAGAAAATAAATCTTCTAAATAGGCACTCATGAATTGTGGTATTTTGAGGATCACTGATTCTATACAGCTTAAACAAGAAATGACTAATAAATAATCGATTTCATTTTCTTCATTGTCTTGTATTTCGATGTTGTTGTTGGTGTTGGATTTCTGTTTCTTTTTCATTTTTTGGATTTTTTCCGATTTTTTTTGTTGCTTCATAATCACTAATTTGAGTGTTTTGATTACCAAGGGGAAAAATTTTGGTAAATAGGGCAAAATGAGTGTTTCCAAATTTCTTGTTAAAGTGGCGATACACATGATAATGGAAGACAGTAAATGGAAATTTTTTTGTTTAACGGTTAAAGAGTCAATGATCAATGGCAGGAATTGTAAAAAGAGCTGTGGTTTGAATTTTGCAAAATTATTTGTTAGCACATCAACAGATAATAATGTTGTTTGGTAATTGAGGGGCAATTTGGTTTCAGATTTTAATAATTTCGAAATTGGTTCCAAAACTGAAACAAATAATTGGACTTCATGGTTGGAAAAGGTTCCAGAATTCATTTCAATTCGATTATTTAACATTATTAACGCCTTTCTTCTAATCTCCGAGTCTTCGTTTATCAATAAATTGTTGATCACGGGCAAAAAGTTTTCTAATGAGAGCAATTTATGTAATAATTGGAATATTTCATGGATGTGATCAATAATTTTTCTATTATTCGTTTTTTGTAAATTTAATAATAATATGGAAAATAATTTTAAATATGAATTTTGTAATTTATTCGTTTCCTCCTTATCGTTTATTTTGATTAATTGTTCCAAATAATTTTCAGAATCTAACTGATCGATAATGAAATTCAAAATTTGGAATGCGGTGTTCAAATTGATGATCTCGTTTTTATTTTCCTTTTTCAATATTTTGACAAAGCATTCTATTTTAATAGTTGGCTTAAATTGATCGCATAGCTGATGTAAGAAATTGATATAATCACGTGTCAATTTTTCTTTTTTCAAAATTATTAATAATAATGACCATAATTGCTCAACACCCATTTTTTTAATGAGGCATACAAAAAATGGAATTTTTCTTTGCGATGGGATATATTTTAAATTCTGTGTGAAAATTTCAAGCAAATCCATTGGCTTTAAAGTTCCCTCTTCCAAAATTGGTGGGATTATTCTATTAATAGTCTTTTCAATGACAATAAAGGTATAATTGTCATCTCTCTTTAAGGTGTGCTCGCCCAAATAAGAAAAAATATTTACTATTTGCTTCACAACTTTATGTGGGTATAGTTTTGCTATTGACGATAAAGTTAATAATGCTTGGTTATGTGTTTGTGGGTTATCTCCTATTTTCATACAATCAACTAACAAATTTATTTGATAATATTTTCCATATTTTTTTAATAGGCCATGATCATTTTTTTTTTTGTTATTTTGAAAGACTAAATCCTCTAATTCATTTGAAATGTTTGAAATAAAACCTAAAATTAATTGTTTACAATATTCACGGGAAGAAATTTTATGTAAAGGGTTTTTTTTATCCAAAAATTTGGATAATAATTTAAATAATGATTCTGTTAAATAATATTTTTCAGTTAAATTTTCTTTAATTTTGAATATTTCTAAACTTTTTAAGAGCATTGGGAAATTTTTTAAATATTGCTTATCATTATCGTTTTCCTTTTCCTTATTCTTTTTGTGTTCGTTTTCAATTTTCATTTGATTATTATTTTCTTTATTGTCATCCAAAATATTAAATAAATTAATAAGTTGCTTTCCAGAAATTTGGATTTTTTTCAATAATTGAATAATCAATATTTTATTTTTTTGATTCATTAAAGTTAACGATTTGATCAAAGTATTAATAAATTTGATTTGCAAATTGTTTGAAAAATTTTTAAATAATTCTGGATTCATAGTTTTAATTGCAGATTTTTGATATCGATCATTTTGACATAATAATGAACTTTGTAAAAATTCATAATATTTTTTTTCACTGATTTCTTTGTGGAAACGGATATTAAACTGAGTCATTAAGATTGAAAATAATTTTTCTTTATAATTATTTTCAATTTTTTTGATTATTATTTTGATCCAAACAGTTATTTAATAATTCATTTAACAATGGGAATGTCTTTCTTAGTTTAAATTTGGAATGGAAAAATATTAGAGATTTGAAAATTAAATATTTATATTTGATTGATTTGATTTTTAAAAATTTAATTAAAAATTGTTCAATAATTTCTTCATTTAATTTGCTTTTAAAAAAATTAGTTAAATGATTTTTGGTATTTAAAAAATGATTTTGTTGAGAAATTAATTTTAATAAAATTTCATCTTGTGGATAGCATTGTAATAAACTAATATAACAAGTAACGACAGCATGTCTAATTATTTTTTTTTCACTAGCTAATAATGTTAACAAAGAAGGTATTAATTGGTACATTTGGGTTTGTAATTTTTCATTTTTAGTTGAAATTATAATACCACTTGCATAATATAATGAAGATAATTGCAGTTTATCATCATCATCATCATCATTATTATTGTTCTTGGTTTCAATATTTAAGTTTTCTTTTTCGTTAAACCAAAAAGAAGATAAAAATTGAATAATTGTAAAGCTTTTAAAATTCAAAAATATTGAAAAAAATATGTATAATTCATTTTGGAATAAATCTTTATGATTTAATAAAAATTTATAAAAATACCGTAAGCTTTCTTTTTCTTTAACACGGATTAAATGTATTATTAGATTCATAATTGTTTTCAAAATTTTAATTTTTAATGTTGAATGTATTGTTTCATTTGTTAATTTTATTAAAATAGTTTTCACATACATTTTTTTTTCATTGTTGATATCTTCAATGTTATTATTAGTATTAATTTCTTTATTCATTTTTAAACAGTTAATGATAAGTTCATAAACTTGGATAAAAATAATCAATAACTCTGATTTAATTAATTTTAAAGTTTTGTTTTTATAAAGTTCAATTAAACTATATAAAAATATGATCGAACAATTATAATTAAAATTTTCTTTTAAATAACCCATTAAAACAAAAATTTTATTTTTATCATTGAGCTCCATACTTAAGGTTGTAATTAAACTCTTATTTTGTTCAATTATTGATTTGTGTTTTTTTACAATATTTTTGTTATTAATATTTTTAAAAATTGGGTTTTTAGTAATATTATATATATTTGTGCATACCCATTGATTTAATTCTATTGTATTTTTTTGAATAAATAAATTTGAAAATAAAATTGAATTGAATTTCTTTAATTCTTTTTCTATTTCTTTTTCTTTTCCCTCTCCTTTTCCCTTTTCTTTTCTTTTCCCCTTTCCCCTTTTCTTGTTTGCTTGTTTGTTATTTTTTAAAAAATATTTTGCTATTAATTTAAATGTTTTTAATTTCAATTTATTTTTTGAATATTTATCACAACTTTTTATCAAAACATATAATGCATTGATTAATTCTTTTTTATCATTAATAATTCTAAATAATAAATCATCTAATTCAAGAATTAAATTAATAATTTTTGTTGTTGTTTTGTTATGTAAATCTGAATCATTTAATTGTAGCAAAATACTATCAGAAAACAAGATACTTGTTCTTTCAATATTTTGTTCATCTTTATTAGTTAAAACATCAGTAATGATTGTTTTTAATTTTTCAAAGGCAATATATCTAATGGATGCTTCGGAATGCTGCAATGCTAAATAAACTGTTGTGTTTGTATTGGCAATAATATGGTGATGTTGAATTAATTTTATAAAATCCCAAAATTCTTCCACCGCTACTGTTTTTAAATACTTGTTAATAATTTTATCAACTTGAATTGGGTATCTTTGATCTAATTGTTTAATGATTTGTTGATAATGTTTATTATCACAAATTTTTCTTTTTTTTAAATATAATGAAATCATTTCATCTAAAATCTCGAAAATAATAATGTCTTCTAATTTGTTGTCAGTTAATGAAATGTATTTTAATAACATGCTATTCTTTTCATTTTCTTCATCGTCTTCAATTTCAATAACAAGATCGGAATCATCTTCATTTTCGTCTTTCATTTCTTCGTCTTCTTTTTTCTTGCTTTGAAATGCTTTTTTTATTAGTTTCTTGAAATAAGCAGAAAGAAATCTATTTGAAGCATATTTTGAACACAAATCTAAAATTTGATCAATAGTAAATTTTTCAATAATAGCGATGGGGAAATATGTTAAATGCTCTTGGTTTTGATAAATAATAATTAAACATTTTAAATCTAATTCAATCTTTTCGTTTTTGCGGTTAGTGATTAATGTTATTATTGTTTTTAATAATTTTTTCGAAATCAAGTTTTCAGAGCAGATTTTTGTCAAGATCATTAAGCTACCTAAAGACAATTCTTCGTCTTGGAATAAGGAATTGTTAAATTGAGTGTTTTGGAATTGCTGCTTTGATTGGCTTGTGTTGGAAAGAAAGGACATTAGGTATGGCAAAATCAAATTGATTACTTCATCTTGCAATTGTTTATTCGATTCTTGATTGACTCGATCACAAATGTCGATCATTAAGGCAGTATAAAATGAGATTAAGGTTGTAAATAATAGATTTTTCTCATTTCGTTTTTTCATTAAGTCGCAGATCTCTCGAATGAGCCAAACGTTTCTTAATGATGTTGCGGCAATTGTGGACCGTGTTAAATTATGTCCACTTCGTTTTACAGATCCCAAAAAGTACCATTTGGTCCCATTTAAATTTAAAACTTGTAATAATCTTGTAAATAATGATGTTGAGTGGAATGGTAGGCCCATTTTGACCATTAGATCGGGATTATAGAGATGGATTTTATAAATCCTGATAAAGTATTCAATAATGTAATGTGCATTGCTGTCCATGAAGTAAGGCGAAAGCAAGGGAACAAATTTCTTTAATTCCTCATTCAGTTTCTCGTTTTCGTTCTCAGTCAAGGACAAGCGATCAAAATCTACCCTTGATCGATCTAATAATGATCCTTGCCTTCGAGATAATCGAACGTCTTGTTGTATTAAGGAATTTAGTCCCTTTAATGCCATCCTTTGAAGTGTTTCATTTGTGATCTCAAGGGCTTCTTTTGGCTTGAAGATTAAGGATGTTTGATATGAATGCCCAACCATACTTGGGATATGCCTCCTTTTTTTTCTAATTTCGGATAATTGTCTTGATAGATCTGTCATTGTTGAGTTGTTTTTATTGTTACGAAGGATTCGAGATTAATCGTTATTTGAAAAAAAAAAAAAAAAAAAGGTAATAAAAAATCTAGAAAAAGAGATGAATAAAAAAAAAATGATTGTTGAAGTATAGATTTCCAATTGTTTTGTTCCAAGATCTGCTGAGGAAGTTGCTTTGTTCTTTTGTAGTTTTTAAATTACGTAATATTATTAATTTTTATTTTAGGTGATTTTTTCTTTGGATAGCTTGCGAAATAGATAGCAAGGTTAAAGGTTATGAAGAACTTTGTGATATTTACTCAAGTTTGAGAAATTTTGATTAAGGGATAAGTGAACAATAATAAATCCTTCTAGTAAATTTGATCTTTTAAGGGAGTAGCATCACCATAGATTTCTCTATAATTAAAGTATGTTGTAATTGGGTGTAAATGATATTAGTGAACCATGGCTAGAATAGTTTCTGTGACTCCAAAAAATCTATTATAAATCCTATTGCACAATAAATTATTACATTTTTTACTAATGATCACAATTAAAAAATTTCATTTTGAAAAAATTTTTTTTAATTCCTTTTCCAAATCTAAAAATTGAAACTCAAAATACAGTATTCTTGTATTTAATAATTTAGTTTTAGAACTTCCAAAAGTAACTATTTTAATAATCTTTTAATTTCAAAGATTAACTCAATAATCATCAACATAAAAGTACAAAGACTGATTGGTTTGGTTTGCTTTTGATAAAGATACTTGTCGCATCAATATATTTCCATGATTTGAGAAATAATTTGACAAAAAACTTTATTCGTTAATTATTTAATTTTTAAAAAAAAAAACGAATTTTTTAGTAACTAATCTACATTTCGCCATAAATTTAAGAAAGATATTTTATGACTTTTTAGTCTGGATATTGATAATTCAATCATTAAATTTAAGGTGAATTGCAGATTTTATTCTGAAATTGCTGGGGTTTTTTACTAATACAATGGATCATTTTTAATTGATGAGATCAACAAATATTACTACTTGAATAATCGATTTTTTAGAGAAATTTGAACCATGTAACACTAATGTGGTTACATTCAATAACAACATACTTTGATCCTAGGCTTCTCATTGATAGACGATAACCCCTTAAATTCAAAAATATTTTACCACTTTTTGAGATTTTCAAATAAAGTAAAAATATGTTTACTATTAAACTTAATTTTAAATGATATTTATTGTAATGGATTTTGTTTAATAAGTTTTAACCCTTTTTTCTTATTTTTGATATTATCCAAATCCAAAATATTTTCAGAATTCTTTCCAAAAAATCGTATTTTCATTAAAGAAGAGAAAAATCTGATTATATGTTTCTAAAATCTCCCTAAATACCCTTTAAAAATAAAAATATTCCAAGTTTTGGAAAAACTCAATTAGATAAAAAAATTATATTAATTTCAAAAATAATATCCAATAATTCTTTTAATCTTGAAAAAAATTTTAATTTCTTTGTTAGACCCAGATTTCAAATCAATTTTTTCTTATTATTTACTGCCATTTTTACTTTTAAGACACATCCTTTCAAATAAATTTAAGGTATAAAATGTTTCCATATTCAATAACACAAAATTCAAATTCTAGTTAAATAATTTGTGTAATAAAAAATTTAAAATTTTGTACCTTAATTTGAGATTTTTTTGTACCTTAAATATTGTTGAAAGTGTATGTCTTAAAGTGGAAATAATTGAAATAAAATTCATATCTCGATTTATTTGGAATTTTACTTAAAAAAACACCTTTTTCTTGACTAAAGAAAGAATAAAAAAATATATTATTCTAAACAACTATAAATATAACAGCTTCAATAATTTGAAGTTCTTGGAATGATGGTTATATTGTAAATAAATTTTATTATTAAAGACTGGAAGGTTACTGAAAAAAGTACTTTTGTTAAATTTCTAGTGATCAATTTTATTTTTTGCAGATAACATTTAACAAAATAATTCCTTTTGTAAACTTTAATCTGTATTTCAAAATATAAAGCTTGTTTATTTTTTAGAGAAGACCTACACATTAAAAAAAACAAACAAACCAACAATAAACAAAAAATACAAATGCAATTGGATTCTTAAATTTCTATTATTAGAAAAGAAATTCCAAAAATGAAGGATCAAATTGTAGAATATTACTCACAAAAATTGATAGTATAATTTTTATCAATATATGTCACTACGACCCAAAAAAAAAAAAAAAAAATGGAAAACTGATCAAATACCTTCCATTAAAACAATTAAAAAAACTAAAAGATAAAATAAAAATAAATATAGTTTCAAAATAACTTTTTCTTGTAAAAATTTTTTGTCAAAATTTTTGAATTCAAAGTTGAAATTATGTATATTTTTATATACACTATCTTATTTTAACTCATTTACAAAAAAAAATTCTAAATTATGGGAGTTTTATTTTCACTAAAAGGACTAATTTGGTCTTCAAATGTTTTTTTTTATTTTCAAATGGTAAAATTAAAAAAAAAGTTTAACTAAAAAATGATAAACTCTCTGGAAATATATTCTAATTTAATAGTTTAACTTATTCTTTGATTTCAAAATTTAAACAACCCCAATTTTTCAAAAAAAAAATAAAAAAGTGTACATTAATTTCAAAAAATATTTTTTATATTCAAAAGTTGATAGTGTTTTTATTCTAAAAAATTTTATCCCAGTGTTTAATTGAATTTAGTTATAAGGCTAGATTTCGAAAAATATTTATCAGAAAAAAATAGTGCTTAATTTTATTAAGGACATATTAATAAACAAAAAAACAAAAAAATTCAAAAAAAATAAAAAAAATATGTAACAATTTTTAACAAATTGAATTCACGATTTAAAATTTTACTGAAAAAATCAAGGAGTTTACTTACAAAATTAATTTGAATTTTGGTAATAAATTTGATTTTTCCTTTGGAACAATACGAAAAAAAAGCAGGGATTATATTTTGAAAAAATGGATTATAATCTTTGGGTACACATTTTTTGATGGGGATAGTGTTGTACTCTCTTTCTATGGTTAAGAACTTTTTTCTACAATATTTTGTTTGCAAACATACAACCCTTAAGTGAAAAAATTAATAAAACATCAAAAACAATTTGTAAATACTCTCATTTTCTAATTAACAAATGAAAAATTTCTTATTACAAGTCCTCCGATCAAGTTTTAAGACAAGAAGCTTGAAAAAGGAAACAAATTTTTCACAAACGAATATAAAAAGGAAAAATAGTTCAAATTTTGTATTGTTCACATCAGTTCAAATTACTTATATTTTTACAATTTGAATTTTAAACCAATTAAAGATACTCAGAATATTGATTCTAAGACTTCTCGTATTTATTTTGAATAAATCAAAATCTACTTGAGAAAACAATTCCAGAATAACAGATTTGGATAATTGAAGAATTAACAAAAAACATTTTTCCGAATTTCAAACGTAATCATAAGATTTTATTAAAAATGTCTGATTTGTGCTTTAATTTCAAAATAAAAAAAAAAACACCTCTTGTCACAGAAAAAGTGGCTGTCAGAAAGCCCAAAAGATCTGAAACACAAAAAAAGAAAAAAAGAAGACGTAACCGTACACTTCGATCACAAAGAGTAAACAGCAACCCAATTTACCAAGAAAAAAAAAAAGAAAAAAAAACAGAGGAAGAGAAAAAAAAGACGAGGAAAACATTAAGAACAAAAGGAAACCAAAAAACACATGCAAAAATTATTAAAGAAACATTTTCTTTTGATTCTTTTTCAAAAATGAATTTCATTGATAAGAAATTAATCCAGAACTTACAAAGTAATTATTTTTTAATAACAGAATCTTACTTTTTGTTTTTTGAAAAAAAAAAAGATCAGACACATAAAAAAAAAAAAAATTACGTGATTTTTTAAAAAAAGATCACAAATCTTTCTTTTTTTTATTTCCATTTTTAAAGCTGGCCTCAATTTTCCTTTCTACTTTTGAACACCAAAAATAATAAACCTAATCAAAAAAAAATTCCCAACAAAAATGCTTTGTTTTTATAAATCTATTATTACTCAATAGAAACTTTTGAGATTACTCAACCAACAAGAATCCAAGAATTATCAATTAAACCGATTTTTGATGGTAATGACGTTTTAATGAAAGCAAAAACTGGTACAGGTAAAACCTTAGCATTTCTTGTACCTATTATATCAAAATTAATGCACAAAAAACCAACAATACAACGAAAGGATGGAGTTTTTGGTAAGATCTTTCTTTTTTTTTTTTTGTTTTTAACAAAGGAAACCTCAAAAAAAAAATTAAGATGAATATTTTCCGATTAATTTCTTTTTATTAATTCCTTATTTGAATAGTTTTAATCATTACCCCAACAAGAGAACTTTGTTTACAAATTTATGATGTCGTGCTAAATTTAGTAAAATGTTGTGTTAATATTGTTCCAGGAACTTTGATGGGTGGCGAAACAAGAAAAACAGAAAAACAAAGAATTAGAAAAGGGATCAATGTTTTAATCGCAACACCTGGAAGGTAAAAATTCATGATTTAAATAATTAATTCTCCTTTGCAAAATACTTTTGTTAATTTTTGTTTTTTATTCAAGACATGAGTGATTAAAGACGAAAAGACTTTTCCTTTAAAGACAAATTCAAAATATTTGGTTAATATTTTTCCGCTTCACTTAAATTATGGGATCTTATTTAATAATTTAAAAAAGTAATTTAAATTAAATACTTTGGAGATCTTGAAAGATTCAAAATTTCATTGAATTAATGGACAAACAGAAAAAGAAGTGGTATTTTTTTTTTATTATTATTACAGCCCGAGGGCTTTTTAGTGCACAGTATAGGACCTTTTAAAGTACACTATGAGATCACCTATAAGGCGCAAAATAATCAAAATAAGGCACAAAAAAAAAATCAATAATGTACAAAAAAAGATATGACAAAATAACTCACAATATCTTTTTTTTTTTTTTTCAACTCAAACAATAATCGAAAAAAAATAAGTGCATTATCTTCAAGAATTGCGCTATAAAAAGCAATGAAAATGTATCAAAGATACATGGTTCAACAAAATCAGCTCCTATTTGCTGTTAGGCTTTTTTTTTTGCTTTAAGAAATAAAAACCAAAAATTGATTAAAATTTTTGGTTTATTTTTCAAATTAAAAAAACCACCATTAGCTTTTCTTGAGTTTTCTATTTATTTAGAAAATCGATAGATTTCACAAATAAAACAGAAAACCAAAAAAAAACGAAGGCACTCTACGACACCCGACAATAATTTTCGTTTGGTTTTACTTAATTTGAAGTAATAGAATAAAATCAGATGAGTTTTTTTAATTCTTTCAAATTTTGAAAAATTACAATTAGGTTTTTTTCAATTTGAAATAATCGAGTAAATTCTTTGATTTTTCTCCATTCTTTTGGATTTTAAAAAAATGTTGTTCAGTTTTTCTTGAGTTTTCTGTTTATTTGGAAAATCTATAGATTTACGTTAGGTTTTTTTGTGTTTTCTATTTATTTGTGAAAATCAATTGATTTTCTTTAGGTTTTTTTTACTTTTAGAAATAAACAGAAAATTTTAATAAATTTTCGGTTTATTTGTAAAGTAAAAAAAACCGAGAACACTTCACAAATAAAATAGAAAACCTCAAAAAAACCTAGAACACTTCACAGATAAAAAGGGAAATCATTAAGAAAGCCCTATTAGCTTTTCGAAAAATTAAGAATCGAGTAAAATCTTTGATTTTACTCTATTATTTTAAATTCTGGAAAAACTAGACACTCCACGGCACTTCTTGAGACTCTAAACTTGTATTTAGAGTTTTTTATCCTAGTGATAATGCAGGCAATATTAACTCATAGAATAGCTTTTATTTACAAAATGAAAAAGAAAAAAAAAATACAATTTTAAACGAAGACCACGAAAAAGAGAAATAAGAGAAAGTAAAAAAATAATATAAAAAAAGTAAAATCTTTATTTACAAAATTTTTTTTTGCACACTCGATGCTAAGTAGGTTGAAAAAAGGGCTAATTTAATTTTCATAAATCATTAACTAACAAAATTCAAAGTTATTAAAAGTTCATTTACAAATAAACAGAGTTGTTCTGCTATGTTTGACAAAATAGTCAACATCATACCAGGTCTATTAGCTACCAAATAACGAGATGTTCCAGAGTGTTTAGCAATTAAAAATAGCCTTAGAAATCTCATCGCGGTGAGGTCTCGTTGTTATTTTGTAAAGACTAAGCATAATACCAGATTATTGGAAAAACAGTGTAGAATAAGGTGGGATATTTGCAAGACTAAAAATAATTAAACAAAAAATAAAAAATAATTAAGAAAAGAAAATACAAAGACTTTTTATTTAATTTTTTTTTTGTATCCAATACACTTGTTTATTACGCAATTTTCTGCACCCACCGCACATGTGATTAATAGGGGTTTTGTTCTAATTCTTATTCAGTTTTTCAAAGTCAAAATTTTACAAATGTTCAATGAATACCTCTAAAAATTAGTTAATTTTCAGAAACCTAAGCCAAGACTTTCAGATTTACTTTAAAAACGAAAAATATGGAAATCAATAATATTAAAATTTGATTTTGGAAGATTTTTGAGAGATTTTTAGTTTGTTTTTTCATTTTGAAGTTCGAAATTTAATACACTTCTATGAGAAATTTTTTCCCATAAATACATCCTATCATCCAGATATATTTTTATTTTTAATAATAACAATTTTTTTTTTTTTTTACTTTAGCAATTATTTCAAGATTTTTGAGCCATCTAAAGATTTTTAAACATTGCTATGATATCCATTTACAATTTTAACAAAGTATGGCTTTTTAAAATACTAATATACATTTAAGAAAAAAAAAAAATAATAATCCTGTTTTTAGAATAAAAAAATAACAATGAATTATTTAAATAAAAATAAAAAATTGTTTTAATTCCAATCCAAAATTATTTTAAATCATCAATCATTTTTCGACATCTAAATAATTCATAACTTTCATCATTAAAAAATAAGTCGATATCCTTATTTTTTCAATTAATTTGATATACCTTTCTTTTAAATTTTTTGAATTGAAACAAATCAATTAATTTTTTCATCTTTATTTTAATATTCTGATAAAAATTAATCGATAAGAAATTGATTAGAAATTATTTCTAAATATTTATGTAATTTTAAGACTATATTAAATATTCTATACATTGATTCTTAAATAAACACACACACACACACACACACACACACACACACACACACACACACACACACACACACACACACACACACACACACACACACATACACACACGCACATATATATATATATATATATATATACTAGAGGAGATTTTCTGTAAAAAGTAAAAAAATACAATTTTTAAAAAGAAATTTGATACATTTTAGACACAAATAAAAGAATTTAAGCAATTTATTGTTTTTTCATTTTCCTACCTTTAAAAAAAATTTTTTTATTATGAAAATTTTTTTTATTTTAAAAGTAAAAATTAAAAAAAAATATTTTGTGATCTTTCAAATTTTTTTTACAATTGGGTTACTCTTAGAAAAAATCGATTAAATTTTTCAATTTTATTGATTTCAAGCTGAATTTTCAACTGATCTTTAAAACAACCTATGAAGTTGAAGATTTTTTATTGAAATTTGAAAGGGGAAATTTTAATAAGAAAAAAATGAAAATTAGTTGTTTGATGAAAAGTCCTATTGAACATAGTCAGGTTTATTTTTTAAAAAAAAACAGGTTCAGCTTGTTTTTGGTTAATCATTTATGGATTCAATTACTTTCATTTTCTTTTAGATAAAATAAAATAAAAATATAAAAAAATTAAAATGAAAAAATGAAAAACAATTTAAATTAACTAAAATTTTAATAAATTACAGTTTAGGAAACTGTAAATAGGAAAATTGATTTTGAATTATTATTGTTGTCTTACCAAATATCGATAAATTCATTTCAACTAAAAAAAAAAAAAAACTATTTAAAAAAATAAATTGAAACAAAATTCTTTTTTAAAATATTTTAATAAATATTAAAGTTTTATCCGAAAAGAAGAAAAATAACTTTTTTTGAATTATTTCTTATTCTTTAAATATTTTTAGAAACAATAAGGCTAAAATCTAAATATAAATAATATTTTATATTTTGAAAAAGTACCTAAATAATTGATTTTGATTAAATGAATTGTTCAGAAACCTATTTTTAAAATAATATTAATATTAAAAAACTCAAAAAAAAAATGATAATTTTGATCAAAAAATTTATTTTTTCCAAAAATCTCTATATATATAATAAAAGTCTAATTTTAAAATAATAATAAAAATAAAAATTAACATAATCTTTTATTTTGTATTTATATCTATACAAATCTTCACAAAAATTATAATTTAGGTTGGTAGATCATTTAGAACACACACAAGGATTATCATTATCAAAAATTGAATATTTTATTCTTGACGAGGCAGATAGATTGTTAGAAATGGGATTTGAACGCCCGGTTAATACTATAATGGAAAATTTGGAAAAGAATCGAGGAAAATATTTCAAAACACAGAATTTATTAATCTCATCCACTTTAAATGAAAAAGTTAAAAAACTTGCTAGATTTAGTTTAAAGAATCCAATAAAAATTGGTTTTGATATTGATGATTCTGTTAATAAACACAATAAGGATAGTGAGGGGAAAGCAACCAAAAAAAAACAAGAAATATATAAAACACCTGATACTCTAAACCAGCAATATATTGTGTGTGATACAAAAGAAAGGCTATCAACATTGATATGCTTTTTATTATGGAAAACAAATAAGATCATTAGGAATCGAAAAATTATTATATTTCTGTATTCGTGTGATTCGGTGGAATTTCATTATAAATTATTCAAAAAATCATTTTTCCCATCTTCATTGGTACCAATAAGAAAAAAATTCCAAAATGTTGAAACCAATCAAGAAGCCAACGATGAAGAACCTCAAAATGGAGAATCTAAAATGAAAAATTTTATTATGAAGAAAAGCCGCAACAAAGCTGTTACGAATATTTATGGAACAGAATTGGTTAAATTATTTGAGCATGTAAAGCTGTTTAGGCTTCATGGTAACATTGATCAAAAGAACCGAACAAATACTTTTTTTCAATTTTCAAAGGCCACAAGTGGTATCCTATTTTCAACTGACGTTGCCGCACGTGGGCTTGATTTGCCACTTGTCGATTGGATTATCCAATACGATCCACCAACCAACCACAAGGTTTATGTACATAGAGTTGGGAGAACAGCTAGGATTGGTAATAAGGGTAATTCTTTATTATTTTTAATGCCAAACGAAACCGATTATTTGGACGTCTTAAAGGAAAAAAAGCACAAAATAACAGAAATGAGAAGACACACCATCTTGTCGTCATTAATTTCAGACCAAGATCTGAAAAATAATTTAATCGATCCCTCAATTGCCAAGCAATATAGCGTTACGCAAAGGCAGGTAGTTGCAATTTGGCTCCACAAAGAAATGGAAAAAATTATTGAAGAAAATGAATTAGTTCACGATCTAGCTCGAAGGGGATTCAATGCTTATATCCGTTCTTATTTGACACACCCACACAAAATTCGTAAAATTTTTGATATTAAAAAGGTTCATCTTGGTCATTTAGCAAAATCCTTTGCACTCAAGGAGACACCCACACAAATTGGTAAATATACTTCTAATCAATACCGCAAAAAAAAGCCTCAAAATAAAGGAATCGCTCAATTGAAAAAGGAAGAAGCTATCAGAAAAAGAAAGTTTGACAAAGAAGAATTAAACTGGAAAGCTCAACAGTTCAATAACTCCACACGACACCCAAATTTTTACAATTCCAAAAGTAAACAGTCAGACGAAAAAAAATTACTAAATATGGAATTTTTCTAATTTTTTATCTAATTTTTTTTTTCTTCTTAATATAAATAAAATAATTAGATTTTTTTGAAATTTCGTTCATTATATTTTTAATTTTTGTTTTGTAGTCTGCTGCTTTTATTTTGAAAAATGTAAAATTTTTAAAACTTTTTTTTTAAAAAGTTATAATACGGTAAAAACAATTTTATTTGTAATTTTTGAGAAAAAAATTTTATTCGGAAGTCCAGTTAAAAATTCTTTTTAAGATCACAACAATTATCAAAACAAGCTCAAATAAATTTGTCAATTATAATTATTTTGCCCCTTTCCCACTTTTTTTTTTATATATGAAGCTTGAAAACAATAATTACTACATAAATTCAATTCTTCTGATGATTTTTCAAATTAATAACTTTTCAATCCTTAATCTAAACTTAAAAAAAATCATATTTTCTCTTTACATAATATCCATTTGGGGTGAATAATGTTCGAATGTCTAAACCAATTAACAATTCTTTCCCAGAAAAAACATGAATTTTTATAAGAAAAAAATCTTTTTACTGAGATTTTCTTTTTAAAAGCTGAAGATAAGAATAGAGAAATTTTAAATTGAAAACTAAAAATTCATAAATAATTTCATCTTAAAATTATCTTGTATATTTATTTATTGTGAGAAAGGAGTAATCAAAGAAAATTTACTAAATAAAAAAGAGAAGAAGAAAAATAATTAAAACATTAAAGTAAAAAAATATTATATCATTCACATGACCAAATTAAAATTTATCCACTTCCTGAAACAGGGGGGGTAAAAACCCGATAGAAAGATTATTAGTAATAAGATTCCACAAACTGTGATTAATAAATTGGTATTCCACGACTCCGAAAAGTGGGGCAGTATGTACCTGAATTTGTATATTTAATTCCTATTTTAGGAATTTTTTATTAGGAATTTTTTATTTTCAATTTTTTTAATTTTCATTTTTTCTTTATTACCTTAAGTTTTCTAACCATAAGAGCTTTGATGAAAAATTCTCGACAAGAACAATAAATTTCGTAATTTTGATTAACCAGATTAAGGACCTTTTGAGTATTTCTTCTGAAATTATCTTGTATATGACGAAAAAAAAAACTATGATAAAAGTGAATTTCTAAGTGATTTATCAGTGAGTTAACAAGATTTTCTGCGAATTTTAGGATCTCAAAAAAATTTTTTTTTCTACATAAATAATAAGACCTGATAAATTGTTTTTTTTTCGTCATATACAAGATAATTTTAAGATGAAATTATTTATAAATTTTTAGTTTTCAATTTAAACTTTCTCTATTCTTATCTTCAGCTTTTTAATAGTCTATATCAGTAAAAAGATTTGTTTCTTATAAAAATTCATGTTTTGCTGGGAAAAAATTGTTAATTGGTTTAGTCATTCAAAGATTGTTCACCTCAAATGGGTATTATATAAAGTGAAAAGATGATTGTTTTTGATTTTCTTTTTTTGTTTAATAAGTAGTTATCATTTCATTGTGCAAAATAAGATTTTTATTATTTTTTGATTAGATTTTTTTTGGTGAAGGATGAGTAATGAAATTGTATTATATAATAAGAGAAATTGTGCTTTGGGAGCTATATTATTGTTTATTAAAGTATCATATATTTTCAAAAATACATACACTATATTAATTTTTTTATTAGTAAGTATGATTTATTTTCGTAAAATATTCTCACTTCTATTAAATTTAAAATATAATAAAGTTTGTTAATATTTTATTTCACCTACTTTGTATTAAGGATGTCATTTATTTAAAGATAAATCCTCTTTATAGTACTTTATACCGTTTTTCTTAATTCTTTATTTTGAAATATGATAAATTTTAATATGGAAATTTTTTGAAATGTGGTATTATTCTAAGTGTAAAATTATAGAAATATTTTAAAATAAACTTTATTTCTATCAAACAATAATAAAAAATTTTCAAATATTAATTTTATTTGAGAAATAAGTTGAATAATTCTCATTAAAGAATAATTGAGAGCACTCTAAAGGAAATCTAATAAATCAATATATTTTCTTTGAAAAAAAAAACTCAAATTCTTAGTGTACTTAATGAGAAAAACAACAAAGCTAATTTTGATCTTCAATTGAAAGATCAATCATAGAATTCCAATTCAATTCGTAATTATTTGTCTCCAAAATCGGTATCACTCTTTTAATATTATTAGTGTAACACATTTTACCTAGTTATTAGTGGTCGTATCATAAGAAAACAAGTTGTATAACAATTATAAATCATATTAAAAAAAAATTAAAAATATAAAAAAATACTAAAAAATACGAATAAATGATTTATATTTTGAGATTTTTATTATTAATTTTTTTACTTTTATACGATTTAAACCCTAAAAAGGCATTTTATTCATTGTTAACAACTGAAACACCAGACTAGAAAATATTTAATATCTCAATAAGTCAATAAAATGTTATTTTTCAATTAAAACAAGAAAATTTATGAATTTTTTCTTAATAATATTAGAAATATTATTGAGATTATATAAAATGAATTCCCAAACTTTGGTCAAGTTTTAAACAGTTGGAAGAATAATCGTTATAGGTTTTTAATTCAAATTGGAAATAATTTTGAATTTAACAAACTATTTTATTTTTTGTTTTCTGGTTATTTTCTTTCCTTATCCTTTTTTTTTTCAGTTACGTAATCTGTTTCGTTGGATCTGGAATTATTTTTCAATGATTGATAGAAGGCTGGTGTTGAGTTTGTCAAATATAAAAGACACAAATAATAAGTTGATTTTATCTAATCTTTTGATCAATCAATAATTGTTGGTGAAATTTCAACAAATTTACTTGGTAATTTATAATACACTCGTTACATCATTTGGTAAACAGGGATTTTTTATTTCTTTGTGATATATTTTTTTCTTTTATTTGGATTAAAATTTTGACTTATTAAAATATTAATACATGGGTCAGTTAAATGGGGTTTAATAATATGTTTGGAAAAATACAATAAATTGGATTATTTTTTGTCTATTTTTCGATTTTGACGGTGTCCAATTTTTGGGATGTGCTTTATTACTATATGTCTCTACTTTAGTTTTTGTACTTTTAAAAACATGAGTAATATGTTGGACGATTTTCATATTAAATCAAAATATATGCTTTCTTTTTATTAAAAATGGATTTTTCATTCTCCAGAGATGGTTTTTGCCTCAAGATAAACTCTTAAAAAACAAATTAGAAAAAAAATTAACTATTATTTATTAAATAACCATATATTTTTATTAAATACACTGGTTGAAATTGTCATTTTAATAACATTCATTTTGCAAATTTTTTGATAAATATCAGATCAAATATTCTTGACTTTATTATTCAAAATAATGTTTACTTAAATTTCCTAATGTCTAGCTCTAAAAGGATTAGTATATAATTCTTTACGTAATATATTCTCTTAAAGTATTCTAAATAAACTTTTTTCGAATATAATTTTAGAGAGGGGGAACAATTGTGAAAAAATGTTAAAATCTGTATTGTAGCAGTAAAAACACCATTTTATACCTTTTAAGTAAAAGTTTGAATCTGATATGTGATCAAATCAAAAATGTTAGCTTTACTTGTTGGTATTTAATGAAAATGAAATTTATATTTTTTTTTATTTTTTCAATAAATAAAAGTTTTTTTGATTCCGTTAATTGCATAATTTAATAATTATCCTTGAACAAGAATATCATTCAATTAATTCTTATAATATTCAAAAAACTTTTTTCCATGTTTTGAAAAAAAATTGGTTTTATTCGAAAAATTAATTAAAAATTAAAAAAATAAAAAATAAAAGAATTATCAAGATTTTATTCTATCAAATTTAAGAAAATAGGTTTATTGAAAAAATGAAAAAGAATTTTTGAGAATTTTTAAAAATAAAATAAATCAAAAACAATAAAGAGAAAAAAAATCTATTCTGTTTAGAATATATTCCTAAATAAAACAAAACAAAAAAAAAGCAATGATTAATCCAACCAAATAAAATTTTTGTAATTTTTTCAAATTCGTCTTAGTCGCTATCAGAAAATTGATATGATGATACCCCTGTTGAAATCTTTCCAATTCTTGTTGCTGATCTTTTTTTCTTTGTTTTTGCTTGTTTAAATTGTTTCCCTGTTAAACCATCAAATTCATGTTCATTATGTCTTCGGTATTGATTTCTTTGTCTTGATTGTGACCAATCGTCTTGATAATCATTGCTGTATCTATTTCCAAAATTTCTTTTTCTTCCTCCTCCACTTTCTCTCCTGTCATTGTTATAACCTCTTCCACTTCCTCTCCTGTCATTGTTATAACCATTGTTTTGATATCTGTCATTATTATATCCTCTTCCACTTCCTCTCCTGTCATTGTAATAACCATTGTTATAACCACCGTTATTATACCCTTCATTGTAATCATTAGATTTCTCCTCTTCCTTATCGTCTTCCTTCTTCTCCTTTTCTTGTTCAGAACTTGAATCTTGTTTAGGTTCTTTCTTTTTTTCTTCTTCTTTTTTTTCAGATTCCTCGGAACTTGAAGAATCAGAAGATTCTTCACTGCTTGAGGATTTCTTTTTTTCTTCTTTCTTCTCTTCTTTTTTATCTTTGTCTTCTGATGATTCTTCAGAAGATTCTTCAGAAGATTCTTCGCTGCTACTTGACGATTTCTTTTTTTCTTCTTTTTTGTCTTCTTCTTTGTTTTTGTCTTCAGATTCTTCAGAACTTGATGAAGAATCAGAAGATTCTTCACTGCTTGAAGATTTCTTTTTTTCTTCTTTCTTCTCTTCTTTTTTATCTTTGTCTTCTGATGATTCTTCAGAAGATTCTTCGCTGCTACTTGACGATTTCTTTTTTTCTTCTTTCTTCTCTTCTTTCTTCTCTTCTTTTATTTCTTCTTTTTTGTCTTCAGATTCCTCGGAACTTGATGATTCAGAAGATTCTTCACTGCTACTTGACGATTTCTTTTTTTCTTCTTTCTTCTCTTCTTTTATTTCTTCTTTTTTGTCTTCAGATTCCTCGGAACTTGTTGTGCTTGAAGATTCTTCACTGCTTGAAGATTTCTTTTTTTCTTCTTTCTTCTCTTCTTTTATTTCTTCTTTTTTATCTTCAGCTTCCTCGGAACTTGTTGTTGTGCTAGAAGATTCTTCACTACTCGAAGATTTTTTCTTTGTTTCTTTTGTCTCTTCTTTTTTCTCTTCTTTTATTTCTTCTTTTTTGTCTTCAGATTCCTCAGAACTTGTTGTTGTGCTTGAAGATTCTTCACTACTCGAAGATTTTTTTTTCATTTCGATCTCTTTGGTGTCTTCCTTTTTTTCATTTTTTTCTTCAGATTCCTCAGAACTTGTTGTTGTGCTTGAAGATTCTTCACTACTCGAAGATTTTTTCTTTGTTTCTTTTGTCTCTTCTTTTTTCTCTTCTTTTATTTCTTCTTTTTTGTCTTCAGATTCCTCGGAACTTGTTGTTGTGCTTGAAGAATCTTCACTACTCGAAGATTTTTTTTTCATTTCGATCTCTTTGGTATCTTCTTTTTTGTCTTTTTTGTCTTCAGATTCCTCAGAACTTGTTGTTGTGCTTGAAGATTCTTCGCTACTTGAAGATTTTTTTTTCGTTTCTGTTTCTTTGGGTTGCTTTTTTTCGGTGATCATTTTTTTGTCTTCAGATTCCGAGCTCGATGTCGTACTTGAAGATTCTTCACTGCTTGAACTTTTTGAAGCCGTTGTTGTTGTCTTTTTATTTTTTTTCCAATCGGCATATAATTCATTTAAGGATGTTTGTGCTTTTTCTTGGGTCTTCAGATTTGTTTTTTTTTTGAAATCCTTGGCTATCCCTTCAAATTGTTTTTCAACAAGAAATTTGTAAACAAGTGAATTTAATTCGTTTGTCATCTATAAAGTTAATAAAACAAAGATTAAAAAATATGTAATCTAAAAAAAAATAAAAATATTTTTTATTAAATTAGATTACGAATACATTTTTTTTCAAAATCTTTGGAATTTTGAATAAGTGTATCTTATTGTTTGAATTCATGAGAATTAGGAAAAGTAAAGTATTAGTAGAGTTACAATTATAAAATAATTGTCATAATAAATCTTCGATAATCAAATTATAAAGTTAGGTGGTTGACTTAACTCAAGAGCAGCCAAGTCAAGTAAAATGTTCAAATAATTTCGGATTTGGACTTACCCTAAAAAAATTGATATAATGACTGATGAGTTCTTAACAAAAGTACTTATGATGAGTACTTAATAATTACAGCTTGTACCTTGATTTTGTGATCACCAATGAGTTTATCTGATTATTATTCATTGAAAATGTATTTTTGAAATTTCTGTTATTTTTCTGTTATGCAGGAAATGTTCTATCTCAGGTAAACATAATATTTTTTATCATAATCAATTGAAAAAAGGAAAAAATACATTTTAAAATCTATTTGAATGATTTTTTGAAAATTTAAATAAAGATTCAAGCTTGAACTTCTGAGTGAAAATAAAAGTTAAGGAATTTAATTTTTAAAGTATACCCTGTGATTTCAATGGTTTGGAAATTGTCACTATCATGAATAAATTTAACTAAAAAAAAAATTAAATATTTGCTAATTTTTTACACTTTTTGATAACTTCAATTATAATAAACAACATTGAGAAATAAAAGATCTTTGATCAAAAATTATTTTTAAAGATATTTTACAATTTAAGTAATAAAATCCAATTTTCCAGGTTCTATTAATATTGTTATTGAAATTTAATATTATAAAATCATGAATACTTTTTCCTTCACAGTTCAGGGGTCCTTTTATTGAATTTGAAAAGTATTTTAAATTTGTTGAATATCTTGCAAACAGAGAATAAATTATTTTGGATATTAAAGAATTATTTGTTCGATTAAATTTGGAAAAAAACTGCCGTTAGGTTTTTTTGAGTTTTCTGTTCTATTTGTGAGGTGTTCTAGGTTTTTTTTACTTTTTGAAATAAACCAAAAATTTTAATAAATTTTTGGTTTATTTCAAAAAGTCAAAAAAACCTCACGAAAATCAATAGATTTTCTAAATAAAATAGAAAACCTCAAAAAAACCTAGAACACTTCACAAATAGAACAGAAAACCTCAAGAAAACCTAGGCACTTGAGAGCGCCCTAGGACATTTCGATTAGGTTTTCCAGAATTTAAAAAGATAAAGAACAATCTTTGATTTTACTCATTTCTTATGAATTCTGGAAAACATAGACACAACAGTTTATTAATATTATTTTGAATAGTAATGTATTTTTAGATATTTATGTACTTTCCAACTTGCGCTATTTTTTAATTGATTAATTTGGTATTTTTCTAATTCTATTTCTAATTTTGATTTTTTTTTTTCGATTTCCCATTAATATTTTCGTGGCACTTTTCTCTATAAGAAAGATTTTTAATTCATTTATATAAATTTTAAAATTTTATCTTTTTAATTCATTTTAATTTCTTTTTGTAAATTGTTATTCTTACTAAATCAATTCTTGATATTGTTTGAAAAAACAATCTTTGCGGATGTAAATTATTTTTTAAGAGAAATTTAGTCATTTTTTTTTATCCAAATATCTATTTCATTGTGAATCCTTTTCTATTAAGTCAAATATTTCTAATTCATATAATAGTTGTCTTTTTATAAGAGCTTCAAAAAGGTGTATTTTGAATCCAGAAGTGAAAATTTTTTGTTCCAATATATTGTTTAATTTTTGAAATAGTTTTTAACATTATCAAAATTAAACTTTTAATGATTTTTTTTCCATGGGGATAAATAACAAGATATAATTTCCTCTGTAATTATAGTTTATATTATTTTGTATATTTGAGTTCTTTTATATCTACAGTAAAGAAAATTGTTTTTTAAACATTAAATTTTTTTAATTTTGTTTTTAAACTCTTTATAAATGAAATACAAATACCATACTGTTTTCACAAATTCTAAAACAAACATTAATTTATTTACAAGATCATTATTAGAAAGGTTCTGAGATTAAACTTTTTTTTTTTTTTTTTGTTTTTACAACAAAGATTTCTCAATATAGTACACCACAACCATTTCAGCTGTTTTTATTAACAAAAATTCAAACTTTTCCAAACAGTTAAAATCAGAAAAAGAATCACACCAATTTAATTTCTTTTAAATTGGAGAAAATTTTGATTTTTGTAACAATATAAAAATCATTTTTTCATCTTTTCGTTTTTTAGTTTTTTTTTTTTTTTTTTTTGTAAACTCTGTTTCAGTCAAAGTGGCCCAACGAATTTTTTCAAATATCAATTATTTTATATAATTGAACATTGAAGAACAAATAAGAAATAAAGAGAATAATATAACTCAAAGAAATGTTGATACATGTCTGAAAGAAAACTAATTAATCAATAGCTTTTCTTAAAAATTGAAAAACTCAAATTCTTAGGGCCCTATTGAGAAAAACAAGGATGTTCGTTTTGAACTTCTAATGGTATTTGAATAATAAATATCAAACATTTTTCACTTCATTTTCCATCCTTTTCTTTTAGAAACCAAGCCCCCAAACAAAGTTTGTTGCTATTTGTGGTCTCTATTTGAAAAAGGAAATGAAAATGAAGTGAAAATTTTTCACATTTATTAAACAAAAATCAAGATCAAAGGTCGAATTGAATTGCAATAGAAATCAATAGATTTCTCAACAAACTTTACATGGTTTCAATGACATTAGAATAACACATTTTTACCAAGTGACTATTGATCTTGCAATAAAAAATTTTTTGCAAATGAATGACGTTTTTAAAAAAAAAATCGAAAAAAAAAAAACAAAAATATGTAAAAATGTGAAAAAATGATTTTCATTTTGAAAATTTCCAAAATAAAATTTTCCTTCTAATATCTATACAAACCCTTTAAACACGTGTATTATACTATTACAACTGGGCCCCTTTGACTGAAAAATAGTTTATTATTTAACTTATTTCTTTTGATCAATAGCTTTTTCCAAGTGTTGATATTATGTTAAAGTTGAGTAACATTAAATAGAAGAACTCAAATAAAATTAGTCGATGGTGCCAAAGCTTTGGCCAATCAATACTTGTAGAGAATTTGTATATTTTTATCCTATGCTTTTTATTTTTAAACCCTCATCGATAATGTTTGAATACAGCCTCTTCATTTATTAGTATTCATAATTTTCATTTATTTTTTTTCAAAGTATTATAATTTTTAAACTATTGTTATGAAGTCGATTTGCCTATCGTTCTAATCTGGTATTTTTTCTTGAATTGATTAAATGAATTTTTTTTTTAAAAATTGTATTTTGTTATGTTAAAAATCTTGAATTGGTGTTTATTGTCAATTAATGAAGTTATTTTCATATTTTATCTTCTGTAAGGTTTGAAAATTCATACCTTACGGTATATAAATAATGTAAAATAATGTTAATTAAAGAAAAATTCAAATAGTTAAAAATTTGAAGATTTTGAGGATTTGAATGGAAAACATTTATTGATTCTAAAACTATATCACTTTTTTGATCAAAATAAAGCAATTTAAAAATCTATTTTTTTTTTTTTTTAATTCATTACATGTTCTCATGACTTTCTTTTCAAGAATATTAGTACACTTGATATCAAACTAAAAAAAGATTAAAAATAATATGAAGTAGACCATACTCACAATGAAATTATTGATTTTACAATCATTTCAAGACAAATTCAGAATTTGGTTAGTGAAAATTGTTTTAATAAAAAGAACAAAAAATTGAAAAATAACCTATACTTAAACCATTTTAACAGGATCTCGGTAATAGAACATTCTTTGAAGTAAATTATTCTCCCCATAGTCATAATTATAATTTTTACTGACCAAAAAAAAATATCAATAGTCCTTAAATAAAAAGGAATTTACATTTAGTAGAAAAATAACAAACCCCAAAAATAAATACAAAAAAATTTTTTGCATTTTCTATTTCTATTAAAGTATTTATTAACCCTAGAAAACAAAAAAATACTCTAGAACTAAATTTTGATACTATTAGTATAATTCATTTACATTTGAATTATCTATAAAACCATATTTAAATGTATGATTGGTTTTTAAAAATATCGTGTTAAAAAAGTTGTAGAATTATTTTTTGTTGATTACAACTCATGATATTATTTATTCGATAAAATGAAAACAAATATCTTTGTAAGACTTGGAAATCTATCTAATAAGAAATAAACATTTAATTTATTGTCAAACAGATTAAAAATAATATGATATTCATAATTTCTATTTGTATATTTTGAAAACTCAATACTCATCTTAAAAAAAAAAACGAACAAAAAAAATAGTGAATATTAAAAAAACAACAAAGAACCCAATTAGGGTTTTTTTATTACCTTTTGAGAGATATCAAAAAAAGATCTTTTCATTTTTTTTAACTGTATTTTTTTTTTTTCTCTGATTTACCATTTCCAAAAAAAAGTTACAAACTTTCTGTACCAATAACACACTTTCTATCTTGTTTAAATATTTACTACAAGCCTAAAACAGAATGTTAGCTTTATTTTGTTCATTAATAAATGAAAAACAAAAGTCCAATTTACCAATAATAATTTTTACAAATAATTTAAATCCAAACCGATCCTTGACTGGATCAATCAACCTCTCTCCAACAACACAAAAAAAAAACCGTGAACGTTCTAGTGACTACGCTTACCCACGCACGCCATTAAGCCATCTTTTCAAAGAGCAAAAGGGAACAATTTTTTGTTCACAATTCCAAGAAGGCACAAGTTTCGGTCTCTTAAAAAGGAACTTCAGCGCAAGATCGAAAAGCAAAAGCCAAAGTCAAAGGAGGACAACTCGAAAAAAAAAAGAGAAATCCAAAAACTATTACGAGATCTTGGGCGTGAATGAAAAAGCAAGTGCAGAAGAAATCAAAAAGGCATTTTACAAATTAGCCAAGAAATACCACCCAGATGTCAATAAGGAATCCAATGCACAAAAGAAGTTTACAAAGATCAATGAGGCACACGAAACGCTGTCCGACAAAAAGAAACGGAAAGAGTATGATGTGCAATTACACCAACCAAAATTTAATAGTGGCGGTGGCTTTGGCTTTGGCCAAAATGCACATTCATCACATGGTTTCAATGTTGAAGACTTATTTAGTAATTTGTTTGGGGGTGGAAGAGGAAACAGAAATGGGGGTGCAGGTACAAGAAGAGAAAGCAATTACCAGGATCCCTTCGCATCCAATCAACAGGCTAATCAGAAATCGCGAGGCTCCGACGTCCGTTTGAGGGTAGCAATCCCCTTTCTTGATGGTGTCAAGGGATGCGAAAGGAAGGTGAGGTATAAGAGACTAACGACATGCAGCCATTGTAAGCAAACAGGATCCGAGCCTGGAACCAAAATAAGTACATGTAGGGTTTGCAAGGGATCGGGCGCTCGAATTGAAAAGTCGGGAGGCTACCACCGCCAGGTAATTTGTGGCAATTGCCAGGGCAATGGGAAAATCATTGAGAAGGTCTGCTCCAAATGTAAAGGACATAAAATTATGGAAAAAAGAAAAACAATTACAATAAATATCCCCTCAGGAATTGACAGTGGAGACACTATTACAAAGCCAGGTGCTGGCAATGCAGGCATCAATGGCGGGAAATCAGGTGATCTGCATGTTGAATTCGTTGTCGAAAACGAAAATCGTTTCTTTTTCCGAGACGGTTTGGATTTGCATATCGAAGTGCCAATCACCGTATCAGATGCCATTCTTGGTGGCGAAACAACAGTACCAAGGTTTGATAAGAATCTGAAAGTCAAAATACCAAAAGGAGCCCAGCCAAACCAAATTACAATTCTCAAATCAAAGGGGATAACTGGAAACACCAGAAATATTAATGGCAGATTAAATACTCAAAGTAAAACTACAGGGGACTATGTCATCCATTGGAAAATTATTATCCCAAAAAAATTAAAAAATTCTCAAAAAAAATTAATCCAATCTTTTGGTAAAGATGAAAAAAGAGAAAGCCCCAAAATGTCTAATGAATTTAAGCAGCAAGTATTTGCTCAGAAATCTTTTAAAAAATAAATGACAAAATCATTACCCCCGTTGTTATTACCATTAGTATTCCGCGTTTGTATGTTAATAATTTATTTTATTAAATCCTTTGCTTATTATATATTGTTAGTTATGCAGCTAATTACATTGGGTTTGAATTATATATATATATATATATATATATTATATCTCTCTCAAAATTGATTTTTTTTATATTTTTACAAGTAAATTAAATAATTTTGGAATTAGTTTTTAGTTAATAAACCAATTCATTTCTAATTTTTTTTTTTGATTTCTTCGAATACTTTGTTGATTATTATTTTTTTTTTCAACTTTTAAATTTTTTATGTTAATTTTAAAGACAATTTATCCAAAAATTAATTCTGATTGAGATAACTATGAGTATTTTTTGATATTGAATAAATTTTTTATTCTTGCCATTAACAAAGGAAAAATAAGAGTAGAGACAGAGAAAAAGTGTAAAATCCAAACAATCTACAAAATCTTATCAAAAACAACAAAAAAACTTTGTTATTTGTGAAAAAAATTTTCATAGAAAAATAAACCAAAGATTCAATTAATTGAAGCACAGATTTAAATATGTCAATCTTTTAAAATAGGTTTTTTTTCAAAAAATATCTATTTTCACAGTCTATAATATCTAAACTCTTTTTCAGTCAAAAAGAGACCCAGTTTTATTGAAGAAATAGAAGACATTCAATGAATTTAATTCCTTATTCATCTCAAAATTATTTTTTCTAATTTTGTAAAATTATTTTTACTCATTTAGTAATGTTTGAGTTTTTCTTTTTTTGTTTTTCTTCTTTCTTTTTTCTTTTTTCTTTTCTTTTTTTAATAACTTTTTATTTTCATTTGTTTTTGAAAAAGTAAATTTTTAAAAAAAAAAAATGATTGAAACTCCAATGAACATTCAGATAAATGAAGGTTTGTATATTCTTTTAAAATCCATACTTTTACATTTAAAAGGTATTATTGTCAAGAATATTTATTTACAAAGAAAATGAGAAATTTGACATACAAAAGTCCCAATGAAAGAGGCCTAAAAATTTTTTTGATATTTTTTTTTTTTTTTGAAGTTTATCTTTTGTTCATGTATTTCTTTTATGAACCTCTACTCTAATCTAAAGTTTATTATTTCTCTTATTTCTAAACAATTGTGTGCTGCTTAATTCTTCAAAAAAATGGAGAATTTTATATTGTTAGGTGGGGGTCTTTGAGTGGAATGGGGTTTTATGTTGTGAAAATAAGAAAATATTTGTTCTCTAACTACCGATTCGGTATTTTGATTAAAATATTTAATTGGTGGATTGTTTTAACTCTATGATGAGTATATATCTTCTACCGCTAACCAACCCTTTTTTTTTTTTGGTTTTCTGATCAACTACTTTATATATATATATATATATATATATTATGAAGTTTGGAAAAGATATCTTTGGCCTAAATGAAGAATCTTACAATAAAATCCATTTTATTTTTTTATTTTTTAATTTAATTCATAATTATTTTTTTATCTTCTCCATGTATTTTATAAAATTATATTAATCTGCTTCTTTCCTATAAGAAATCAGAAAATTTAAAAAAAAATATAATTTTAGATAGAAGTGAAATGATTTGAAATATAACGATAGTTTGCTTTGGGAATGAATAATTCACTCACAAAAAATATTTCCACAATCTATTATTTTTTTAACTTTGTTTATATAAATTTTTAGGTATTGAAACTTTTTTGATTTTTGATATTGTTAATTTTAATTTTTTGTTTTTTAACATATCTTTCTGGGGAGATTCTTGATTTATTGATCCATACATGAATAATTTAAATCTTATAATAAAATAAATTAAGCTTGCACTTGTTATTATTTTTTATTATAGTCAGTTCCACTTTTAATACACAAACTTTCAACGAAATTTAAGGCAAAAAAAAATCTAAAATTAAGGCACAAAATTTGTAATTTTATATTTTACAATTTATTTTCCTAGAATCGAAATTTCGTGCCTTAATTTGAGATTTTTTTGTGCCGTAAATTTCGTTGAATGTTTGTGTCTTAAAAGTGAAACTGAATGTATTTACTAAAATACAAGCAAGTAATTTTTTATTTAGATTCTGGAAACTTTAAATTTGTTTAATTCAAAATATCTTTGAATAATTAGATGCTTTGATGATATCATGCTTAATTCATGGTAAAGTTACAAAAAAACGTGATAATTTCTATCAAATTACTATATATCAGAAAATCTCGATATTTTGATATTTATCACGATAATATAACAAATCGCGATAATATATAAAATCGTGATAAATATCAAAATATAGAGATTAAAAAGTAACCGCGATATAATAGTTGATGTTTTTTTGTGCTAATTAGAAATATTTAAACAAAGATAATTTTTTTTTAATCAAAAAATATATTATATGATCAAAAAGTTATTCTTTTGAAAAATCAACAAAAAAGATACTTGATTCTATCAATGATCATATCAAAGAGTTTTATTGTTTTTTCCTTTGATTTAATTGGTAAACCTATCAATCCTTTGAGTTAAACAACAATAAGAACCTAAATATAAATAAATATTTTCTCTGTCAATCGTGGTGTTGTAAATTGCCTTGAATAATTAAGGCTTCTAAAAAACATACCTTTTATCTGTTCTTTCAAGAATATTTTCTTGGGTTAAAAAATATTCAATATTCTAAGAAAATTAAAAGGAGTTGGATGATTTTTCAGAAGCTTTCATAAAATACATGCCATATTATCACCTATTATTAAGATTTTTTGAACAATTGCTGTTCTTCTTTTTATTCGCTTTCTTCTTCTTTGGGCATCTTTGTTTTGCACAGAAAATACAACTAGAGCTTAGTAGTTTTTCTTTGATCGATCACCAATAAGAAGGAAAATTATTCTTTATTCTTTTTGGTTATCTAAAATTGTGAAAATAATAACCCTGTTTTAAAAAAAGATATCTATTTTATATTCAAGTGTGTTTTTGATTTGAATAATTATAGGTATAATAATAAAATTTGTTTGAGATTTTATATTTTTCTTAAAAAAAAAATGAAAAGCAAAAATTTTTTTTCCACAACAAACAAACTCATTACGTTTAGAAAAGTTTTCTGTCATCCAAAACTTTCAAACATACGAAGACAATCCATAACCCTCACAAACACTTTTAAACATTGTTAAAAGGGAGCAATGTTGTAAAATTCTCAAGACTTTGTAAGAGTCAAGAGATTTTTTTAAGGTGATTTCAAAAAAATAATTTTTCATTTTTTCGTGATAATTTGAATATCGTGATTTTATGATTTTTCGTGATAAAGTTGGACTAATAGCGATTTTTTAATACTATCTCAATTTTATTTTAAATATCATGATAATATATATTATCATCAAAACCTCTAATGTATTATTTCAATAAAAAATTAATAAGATTTAAAAAAAAAAAAAAACTATGTAGAGTATTGAAAAAAAAACTAATATGTAAATAATCCCTGACAAGATTTTTAATAGTTAATATTCGAAAAATTATTGTGAAATTACTTTTATTTAAAATCTTACCATTAGTTATTTACTACCCTGTTTTTTTTTTTTTTTTTTTCAATACTATACAAATATTTTTGTTGAAAAAGTTCTTTTGATAAAATTATTCTCAAGTTTATGATTTTTAAAACAATTGATTACTTTATTAGAATGAAAAATTTTTTAAAAAGATTTCTATCTTAAAAAGGCGAGGATTCAACTTTTAAAACAGTAGTATAGATGTTGATACAAAAAAAAATGTATCATTTTTTTAAAAACAAGTCCTCACCTTTTTCAATTAGTAAACTTTAAAAAAGCTTTAATTTAGAAATATCAAAAAAAATAAATTTATCACTTTTTTAAAATAGCTGTATTTATGTGTATGAACTTTATTATTATTTTTTTAATTCTTTATCTTTTGCTAATCCTTCTCTTTACCGCTAATTGTATATAAATTATGAGTTTATTATAACTAACAATATAAAAGTAAACTCTTTTTCAAAAATATTGTATTTTAATTATCGAATAACTTTATTTTATCGATAAATAAAAACTTTTTGCTTTTTAAAAACTGTAAATTGTTCAAAATCAATTCATAATATTTTGAAAAAAATATTACTAAGCTTGATTAATTTTTTCTTTACAATCAAATAAATCAATGATCAAAAATAAATTTTAATTCCCAATAAAACAACAGAAAAAATGGATATTAAAAGATCAAAAAAAAAAAAAAAAAAAACTTTAAAAAATGAAAAAGGAATGGGTATATTTATGAAAAAAGAAAAAGAAAAAAAAAGAAAAATAATAATTAATAAATTTTCCCTAATTCGATCTTTTTTTGAAAAGAATTTAATGATCTAAATAAAAGGTTATCGATTAAGCTTGAAATAGAGTAAATACCGCCTAGCAATCCAAATAGTTGGGTGATGAAATGGAAAAAGCTTTTTTTCTCTTCGACAATTTCAACCATGATTGGGGAGAAATCGTAGATAAAAAAGATACCAGGAAGACCAGAACTTGAAGTTTGTTGTAGGTCTCTCGAGTATTCGTACACGGAGTATTGGTTTGTTTTTATGGTCGTTTTTGTATCCTTTTGGTAATAAATTGTGGGCACCAACTTGATAAAATATTGAAACATCTTGGGTCCCAAGTGGCTTTGTAAATGGTAGTGGTCGGTTAAGGGATTTATTACGCCTGGGAAGTCTTTTCCAAAGGAAATCTTTTTAATGATGTGTGTCAAGTTTAACTTGCTTTTGTCAATTGAGTTTGACAAACGGTGTAGATGAGATCTCCCTTGTTGGCTTGCCTTACCTGGTGCAATATGGAAATTGCCTCTTACTTTATTTACGGACAGATAGCCATTCACCCTGCACCCTACGTTTCTGGGATCTTCAATAACCGGATCCTCGTTTGTTTGTTGTTGAAATTGGCGGATTGACGTGATCCCTTCTCTTATACATTGTTCAAATTTGCCGATCGAATTTGCAAAGTTCCAATTTTTTGCTTCGTATGCCTCTTTGATGTCCTGGCACGTGTTACAACACCCGCTTGGCTTTGTGGATGGCGCGCCGTAGCAGTCTCCACAATAATTGTCTGGTAATTTGTTTTCTTTTTCTTTCTCCTTTTCTGCTTCGTCTTCATTGTCCTTAAGATCGTTTGAGCCCAGTTCCACTTTGTTTTTTGATCCCTTCGACTCAACAACTTCGCCATTTATATCCAAGTTATCTAAATAAAGGTTGTTGCGGATTCCTAACTGTTGGGAACCCGATATATCTAATGCGTCGATATGTAGCTCACTGCATTTTAAACGCGGGAAATCAAGATCTAGATTGATTACAACCGCTCCTCCTTGTGAAAAATCAACTACAAGATTTTGTTTTAAATGCGGGGTCAAATACAAATGGAGCTCGTTTACAAATAAGATAAAAATAATTAATGATGAAACCAGAGTTACTTTTTGATTTGTTGAATCATATTTATTAAAAATGCAAACGGTTAACAGATGAAGCAGAAGTAAAAAGAAAAAATAATATATTATAGAAGTGAAAAGATTGAAGAGTTTTAGGCGATGAGGATCGTGAAGTTCGATTCTTTTCTTTTCTTTTCTTTTTTTTTTTTTTTTTTTTTTTTTTGTGTTGTTTTTGTGTTGTTTTTGTTTTATTTTTTTATCTTGGTAAAGGTATACCTGTTGCCCCAGATATCGTTTTGATATTTAATTCTTCTTCGGTTTTTGGGTAAGCATCGAATTTGATCAAGTTTTTCATCCCAAAAAAAGCTGAAAAATTTATTTAAGAGAATGAAGAATAAAAAAAAAGCTAAAATATGAAAAAAATAAGTTTTTAAATTTTTTTTGTTTTCTTGATGATATCATAACAAGACCTAATTTAAAAATTGGGTTGGAAATTTGATAAACAACCCTCTGTTTAAGAGGTTTGGTTTAGGTTTTGTGAGAATTAGTCGTTTGTTGATTTTACTCTTTTTAGGTATTTCTACCTTGATTAAAGAAGAAATTTTAAATAAAAGTAATTTTGAAAATAATTGATAGTTTAATAAAAAACAAATATAGAAACACAGAAGTTACTTTTTTATAATTACAATATAAAATGACAATGGTAGTGGCATATTTTTTTTTTTTATCTTTGTCAGTTAATTCTCTAGAAAAAAAAGATACTCCCAAAATATTTTGTAAATTAAAATGGCTAATATTATTCGTTATATTTTTCTTTTATTGAATAGTTAAGCGCTTATTCGAAATATTAAAACAATTCCAAATTTTGATTAATTTTTCTTATATAATTAAGAATCCAGTTTATTGTGTTTTGTTACAGTCTTTCCAAGGCTACCGTGAATTTTTATATGAATCAAATTTTGATGCTGATATAGATTTTTAAAAAGTTGGATATGAGGATAAGAAAGCTCATATCAAAAAAAACTTTTCACAAAAAACCTCATTTGAAAGATTTTCTTTTGATACAAGAAAAATTAATTTTCAGATCCCTAAATTGCTTCAAACCTGGAAAATCTGTTGAGATGCCACTTAAAAGTTTCTCTTGAAAGACCGAAAATATTTTTGATCTTATCACAAGAAAATCTTTCAAATGAGGTTTTTTGTGAAAATTTTTTTTTGATATGAGCTTTCTTATCCTCATATCCAACTTTTTAAAAATCTATATCAGCATCAAAATTTGATTCATATAAAAATTCACGGTAGCCTTGGAACAGCTGTATCTAATTTCATTTGAAATATAAGAGTAAAAAAAAATAATTAATACTTCATTAACAAGAAAATGTAATTATATAGTATATTAATTTTCTATTCAGAAAAATCTCATATTTTGATCATCTATTATTTTTAAAATAATCAAATCCTTATTCAGAAACAAAACTTTTTTAAAGATTGTATGAATTCAAACTTTTTATAAAGTTTTCAATTAATAAAAGTGAAAACTTTTTGAAAAAAATGTGTTTTTCTTCTATAACCTCTGTAACATTTATAAAGGTTGATTTCTTGCTTTTTAAAATCCAACTTTCCTAAAGTTTTGTTTCCAAATAAGGTTTTGACTTTTTTAAAACCGAAAACTTGAGAAAAATTTTCAAAAAGTCTTCACTTTTCTAAAATGGTTGTATCTTTTTGTAAAATAATTCATTTTTTCTGTATTTTACTATTTCCTTTTTTCAAAATAAAAAATAAAAAATGATATAAATTTTTGAAGTTTTTTTTGTATAAATTTATTATTGTTTCATCAGCTTTGATAATTTTTTTCTATATTTTTTTTGGTGTGGGTGTGTGTGTGTGGGGGGGGTGGGGGGGGGGGGGGGTCTTCAAGAGCACTTAAGTCCTTAGAGTACCTAAATTTCTTTTGATTCAAAATATTTAGGAAAAATTGTATGATTTTGTCAAATTCTTTTCAATCCAACAAAACCCAACAATGCTTTTATCAAGTGTAATTGTTTAATTCTGAAAATCTGGTTGATTTTATTCAATTTCTCCAAATATGAAAAGTATTAGAATAATGAATAATTTTTTTTTTTTTTCAAATCAAATGATATTATTATGTTTTACAGCAATTTACACTTTTAAAAAACAACTTTTCAAATACATATATGGTACAAAAAAATTCTAAATTAAGGAAATTTTTTTTATATTATTTTTAATGAAATTTATATTACTAGAATTTGAATTTATTGTTTTAATTTGGAAACATTTTATACCATAAATTTCTTTAACAGTTTATGTCAAAAAAGTGGAAGTGACTTATAATAATAAACTCTTTTTCAAAAATTGTGACTCACCTGAAATAATAAATTGAAAAAAAAAAAATTATCCTTTAGTATTCAAGAGCAATTAATAACTAAATATGATTTGTAATTCTCTTTTAAGTCATTCTAAATCTATAAAAGTCTGATATATTAAAAATTAAAAAAAATAAAACCAAAAACTAAAAAAAAGTGTGTCAAAATTTTTGAAATGAGCATTACCCATTTTTTATTACTAACTTTCACTGAAAAAAAGTTGAACAACAAGATTTTTTATGAATAATTAAATCCATTTTCAAAGACATTACATAATCTCAATTTTCTTAGTGATTATTTTTCTTTTCGAAGATCTCTTTTTTTTTTCACTTGATCGTTTTAAAAAAAAAAAAAAAAAAAAAAAAAAAAAAAAAAAAAAAAAAAAAAAAAGAAAAAGAAAAACAAAAGAAAAACAAAAATTTGAAAAAGCAAAACTAAAATTTGCAAAATTAGAAAAAATGATTCTGATCCAAAAATTTGAAAATATTTTTTGTAAAGAATCCTGAAATCAACCCTCAAAACAACTCCCATTAACATTATAAAGTGAGTCAAAATTTATGAAAAATAGTTTATATTAATTATTTTTCTTTTTTTTTTTTTTTTTTTTTTGATTAAATTTTCTTTAACTACTATTCCGACAACAAATAAAAAAAATAAAGGGCTCAATTTAAAATAATTTCAATAGGGGAGAAAAATAATAATAAAAAATAATAAAAACCAATATTTTTTTACTATCTAAGTCAAGTTGATTTTGGAGAAATGTTCAAATTCTATAACTGTTAAAACTTGTAGTTATAACAGGATTGTATATTTTATCATTTTCTAGAATTTATCTATTGGTGAAGATTATAAGGAGAAATTCTATTCCGGTAATTTATTTTAAAGTAGATTAAAATCTATATCACATGAATTAAACTAACTATTATCAACAATGAATATATTATATAATTGAACTTCAATATTTTCAAGAATTAAGTTGGGAAATATGATAGTTTGAAGGGGAAATTCTTCAATGTATCTTCAAAAATAAATAAAATATTTTTTTTTTATTGTTATTTTTCATTGTGTTGGATATAATCTTGGGTTTCAAAAATTAAAAAATATCTTATATTATTTTCACTTTTCAATAACTCTTTATTATAATCATCTTTTGTAGATCCATTTCGGGACTCTAAAAAAATTTTTTTTTTATTTCCAGTTTTAAGATGATATTAATAATATTTCTGGAACTCCCTTGTATCCCCTTAAACCACATCTAGTATTATCTAATTTTTGGTAATTGGATACAAACTCTAATCATAACTAGGTGATGAATGCCAGATAAATAAAGTAAAGGACGATGTTATTGGATTTTAATAAAATAAATTAAATATTACTGAGAATTTTATTCAGTATATTTATAAAACATACCATTACAAATATTTTTCATTCCTTATTTTCCAAGCATATTTCAAACCGAAAAAAATTTTTGAAACAAACTGGATCTATAATTATATTATGGAATAGTCATTAAATCTACCCTTGTATTAGTTTTAAATCAAGAATGAAAATGATTGTTTCTATTTTTACTACTTAACAATTTTTTAGTAATTGTCCTTTTATTTATTTTAAAAACTTTTTCTTTTTATTCGTTTATCCAGGAAAAAATTACATTTAATTGCTTTGATTCTTATTTTTTACATTTATTCCAAACTTTTGAATTACTTTCCGTTGTAATAAAGTTTTAAAGGTTAAAATAAAAATAGATTAAACAATAAAATTTATTAAGTGAATTGTATTGACAATTTTATTATGTTTCATCTTATTTAATTTTAGTTATTTTACTTCTTTTTTTGTAATATACCCAGCTATTAATCACATTCTTCATTCCAAACATTTTAGTCAAAAAAATAATTTGATTGTTTGGAAAAAAATCAAACTTAAAATAATGGGAAAAATATATTCAAAAAAATTCTAAAAGAAGAAACATAGTTACAATAAAAAAACCAATTATATCTCAATAAATAATTGATCCAATCCAATATATTAAACTTTTTTCAGTTAAAGAGGCCTATAATTTTTTTTTCAGATATCAATTATGTTGTCAATTGTGTAAAATAAATAAATATTTAGATATCATTGAAGATTTGTATCATTTTCTCTGGAATTTCACAGCCTATGAAAATAATTGTAAAATCTGGATTTCTGAATTAAAAAAATTGATATATCTCAATATTATTATAAATAATAATAATATTATTAATATTATTAATAAACAAGATTCAATATCTTTATTAACTCTGTAGATAATAAAAAAATTTATGAATCTTTTAAAAATTTACTAAATTCAGATTCTGAAATAATTTGAAGAGTACTGTAGAGTGCCGTCAAGTGTCTATGTTTTCTTGAGGTTTTTTGTTTTATTTGTAAAGTGTTCTAGGTTTTTTTTACTTTTTGAAATAAACAGAAAATTTTAATAAATTTTCGGTTTATTTCAAAAATTAAAAAAAACCTAACTAAAAGTGACCGCACTTTTCCAGAATTCGAAATAATTGAGAAAAATCTATTATTTTACTCTGTTCTTTTAAATTATGGAAAACCTGACCTAATAGCAGATAAGAGGAATTATAAACTCCTCACTTAAAATACAATAAAAACAAATATCAATTATTTTATCTAATTAACCTTTGAAGAACAAATAAGAAATAAGAAGAATGATACATATCAAAGGGAACTTGATATCTTTATGCGATAAAACTGATTAATTCATATAATGTTTTAAAAATTAAAAAACTCAAATTATTAGGGATTGTTGATAAAAACAAGAAGGTTCTTGTTGATCTCCTACTGGTATTTGAATAATAAATTGGAAAAAATTTTCACTTCATTTTACATACTTTTCTTTTAGAAATCAAGCCCCTAAACGAAGTTACTTGGTATTTGTTCTCTATTTGAAAAATGAAATGAAAATGAAGTGAAAATTTTTCATATTTATTAATTAAATACCAGGATCAATGATTGAATAAAATTCCAATAGTTATCAATATGATTTCTCAACAATCATTTTTACAGTTTCAATAATATTAGAATAACATATTTTTCCCAAGTGACTATTGATCTTGCAATAAAAAAATTTTTTACTATTGAATTACGTGTCAAAAAAAAATCAAAAATATATAAAAATGTGAAAAAATTGATTTCAATTTTGAAATTTTCTGAAATAAAATTATTCTTCAAATATCAAGTAAACACTTTAAACATATAAATTTCCCCCTTTAAAACTGAGCCACCTTTGACTGAAAAATAGTTTATTTCAAAATTAATTAAAAATTTGAATGAAAACAAATTATTTATATTGTAATATAAAAATTTAATTTTTTTCATCATATTAGCATCCAAATATTTATCTAGTTTTCATTTTGATATATACTTTATCAAATTTAAAGCTAAAATGTTTTTTTTTTTCATAAAATTATAATTATTATTTTTTTGAGATTATTATTATTATTATTCTTTTAATACTTCAGGGTACTGATTAAAACAAAAATAATTATTTAGAAATTCTTTAAAAATTTTAATATTTTATTTTTCTCTTTAATTAGATACAATTACTTACAGTATTTAGAGAATGGCACAAAGAATAAGAAATAAAGACAAAAAAAATTCAAATGGTTCAAAAAAATTGTGTAGAGTCATATGCCTATAATTCTTCTTTATTTTTTTTTAAAATCGAAATGATGTTATTATCATTCTAAATGTAGTAATTTAGAGATTAAAATAAGATTTCATTAAAGTAAGGAAAAACAAAATGTATTTCCATTTTCTAAAATTTTAGAAAAACAATTCAATAGATAATAAGCCAAAACTACTAATTATACAAACTTTATTGAATATATATATATATATATATATATATATATATTTGTTCTTAATAAAAAGAAATTAATTATTAAATAAATGGGCCAAATAATTTTGATTGTATTTTATATTTTATTTTTTTCTTCTTTAGTACTTTTATGCATTTTATCAATAATTGATGAAACGAAATTTATTTCCAAAATCAATTTCGCTATTCCAAACTTCTTAAACTAATAATTTATTAAATTATTAAATTATTGAAATTGCGTCCGGTTTGTTTCGTTTTTATTTTTTTTTATCCAAAAGAAAATGAATACAATTGAATTCATAAAATATTCAACAGAAAATAAGTAAAATAAGTTTGACAAAAAAATAATACATATGAAATTCAAAGGAAATTTTCATCAAACAACTTATTATCATTTTTTTCGAATTTTGATCATTTATAAATAAAAAAAACCTTCAAAATCATCGATTATTTTTACCAGTTGAAAATTCAACTTTAAATTGATAAAAAACAAAAAATATATAGATTTTTTGGAATAGTAACCCAATTGTAAAAAAATTTGAAAAAATCACAAAATATTATTCTTTAATTATCTCTCAAAGAAAAAATAATAAAAAAATATTTTTTTATGGTTAGTAAATGAAAAAAATGAAAAAACAAAAAGAATCGAAAATACACTTATTTGGGTCATAAATGGATTAAATTTCAATTTTAAAATTGATTTTTTGATAACAATAATTTTATTTTTATTATAAATATTTGCTGAAAATCTCCAAAAGTTATAATATTTTTTTTTACTTTTTGTTGTTAATTTCCACTTTTAACATACATTCGGATCAATTCAACTCTTAACAAAAAAAAAAAAAAAATAAAAATAAAATATTTGTTTTAACTAATCTCTCTCACTTACGATGTATTTCAGAAAAAAAAAAAAAAAAAAAAAAAATGATATAGGTCTGGATAACCCAACCCGAGAGTTTAGAAATGTGTCACTGACAGATAAAAAATCATTAGAAAATGTATTTTGGTTTATATTCAACTTTATCATCGATAATTAAATTTTATATAAAATTTAAATATTTTCTATAAAGGTAACTATTTACTTAATTCATATAAACTTTTATGGGAAAAAAAGATTTCTTGGTTCAATTTCTGTAAGACTTGAAAAAGTTAAAACTCTTGGACTTAAAAAAATATTAACAGATCCAAACTTTGTTTTTATTATTTTTGCTTTATTAATCTGTCCGAACAAAAGAGTTTTCGAAAAAAATATATAATTTGAAATTTATTAAAATAATATTTGAACCGTTTTTGAGTCAGTTAAACACAATTATGTTTTTTACAAATCTAAACAACTATTTAAAGATTGAAAAAGTATGCTAAAGTATCGTCAAGTACCTATGTTTGTATTTTTTTTTTGTTTGTTTTTTGCAAAATCAATTGATTTTCACAATGTACAAAATACTCAAAAAAAGCTTGTTATAATTTATTTTTAATTAAAGAAACAAAACAAAAATTTTCATAAATTTAAAATTAATTTCTGAAATTCAAAAAAATTTAACCGTTGTATATGGATCTTTAATCTAAACCTTAGCTTTTTAAAAAGTTTTTTTTCTTTTCAAGATATCAAAATATTTAAATTCCTTCTTTAAATTTCAAACATTAGTCTGATAAAATTTTCAAATTCAGGACACTTGGCTTAATTTCTTAAAATATAAGACTAAGAGTTTATGGTTTTAGTGTCTGGTTATTGAATTTCTTTTTTTTCAAATCTTTTCTTTTTGGGAAATAAAATCCAAAAAAAAAAGCTTCTTTTTGTAAAATAATACATAGGAAATGATTGGTGAACAAATATAGAATTCCCTAATTTTAAAAGATGAAAAAAGCAATGTTAAAAGGTAGAAATTTGTTCTGTTGATAAAAAAGTTGAATGTAAATGGAAAAATTAAAAAAAAGTGTATCAGATCAAAATACAATCTAATTTTTATTAAACCGCCGTTTTATTTCGTTTTGAAATCTTAATTGTTGTGAACTCTTAGCATTTCAAAAAAAAAAGAAATGAACAGCTAATTGTCCATTGAAAATAGTGTTCTAATTTTTTGTAAAAAAAAGAAAAAAAAAAAGAAAAATTGAAAAAAAAAAATAATAATAAAAAAAAAAGGAAAAAAATGAAAAAATAAAAAAGGATTAAAAACATTTTTCTTTTATGATTTGCTGAGGATTTTGATCCCATTCTTCTTTAGAAATCCAATCTTTTATATCAAGGTCTTTGTTGGCAACAATATTTGCGCCTAACCATTCAGAATTTTTAGTTATTTTTGATTCCGAAATTGCAGGGCTTATTGAAAAGTCAGTAAAGCGTTTTTCCAAATCAGACTTGATCCTTTCTGGCAAACCTTTGGTTTCAGCAAAGCCACCCGCCAAAACGATGTTTGTCATGATCTCTTCGCGTGTGAGCAAAGGGCTTTTAAGAATTGATCCTTCGACGAGATCGATCAGCCCACGTGTGTTGAGGCCAATTCTTGAAGGTTCAAAAAGCGCTTCGTTGCACTCACAAAACTCGTTTCGGGCTGTTAGCTTGACAAGAGTTGTCTCCTGTGTGTTTGTTGCCTTCCTATTAATTTTGATTACTTTTTTTTTTTGTAATGGTTCCTTGGCTATATCGGGCGATACACGTCCAAATTGTTTCAACAAATTTGAAACAACTTGCAGGGGATCAGAGCCAAGATCATTTAAATCATTTCCTTGCTTTTCAAGCAAGTCCATCAAATATTGCAAAACTTGGTCGCTTCCAAAATTTTGTTTGTTGATTGCCTGAAACAGGACCCTTCCTTTGTAAATAGGCACAACGGAAATAGTTGTTGAGATGTGAACCACTAAGCCAGTGTCGTTGCGTGTTTGGTAAAGCGAGACGATGGGCTGTCTTAAAAAGAAAATTCTCTTGGCGTGAAGGGTGTTGAAAAGATACTCTGCAATATAGGAACGATCGTTTCGTGGGGTGAAAAGTGTGTCAATTACCATCACAGATTCGCCAATGGTTTGCTCCTTGACAGTCGATCGGGCATACGAGAGAATTGTCCCGATTTTCTCTTTATTGGTGATTCTCCCAAAGGTTAGTGCAGGTTCGTTTGGCTTTGTGCATTTTTGATGCAAGTTTGGGTGGTTTGTCTTCACAATCGTGCTTGGTGTGCTGTTGCTTGAAATACCAAAACGCACAAATTTTGTTCCTAAGTCAATGATGAGACATGGAACAACATTTAATTTGGGTTCTTCTTCTTTTTGATTTTCTTGTTCAGTCATCTGAAATTCTTTGTTGGTTTGAAATTATTGAATCCCTTTTTGGTTGAGGAATTTTTGGTAGAATGAAAAAGAGAAAAAATGAGTTTTGACATGATTTTTTTTTTGGAACCAATAGAAAATAGATAAGAGGATTGTGTCGATTGAAATGAGAAAAAAGCTGATCCTGTATCTTGCACAAAACGTGCTATTATTGTTATAAATGGTTCAAACTGAAACTTAGTATCAACTTTTAAGTTTTTAAAAATGGAATTGTTTATAAAATTGACTTACAAAACCATAATTGAAATTACCTTAAGGGACTAGTCTATATTAATTTTTTTTTTGTCCAATAACTAAATAAGGAATCCTTATCTTGAAATATGTTTAAAATTGAAAATAGACAGGTTTTTTCAATGTTAGAACTTTTAGTTCTTGTTTTTTTAAAATTTTACAATTCTGAAAAAAAAAGTGACTTTTTAAAAATTTTTTTTTGAAAAAAGATCTTTAACAGGTGAGAATTTTTTGATTAATTTTGAATTTAATTATTTTCTCAAAAATAATATTTATTCTCCTTTTTAAAAACGAAAAAATAATTTAAAACTAGTGAATATTTTCTCCTTCGTTTCTATTCATCCAACTTGAATGTAAAAAGAACTCAATTTGTTTTAACAATAATTAATTTTTTAAAAAATAGTTATTATTCTTTTCTTTGATTTTTTTTGACTCGGACAAAAACTTTTGGGATAGTAATTTGGGAACACTTAAAAAAACTTCAAATTCAACAAAAACAAAAGAATGTAAACTCAAAAAGTAGATTCATGAAAAAAAAGAATGGTACAAGAAAAGAAAATCTTTTATTAAGAGTAAAGCATATATTGTATATTTTTTTCGAATCAAACTATGTTTTCATGCAAATCCAAAAAAACCCTTTCAGGTTGATTTTTCAAACTATTTTTTGTACGTCTTCCACAAACATAACAAGGTTTTGCTTTCTTGTTCATATTTTTTTTTATTTTTTGTATTTTTGCAAAAAGTTGAAAAAAGAAACTTTCAAAAAAGTGAAAAAATGTGAAAATATTTTTATTTCTATAAAAACAATAACAAAATTTAATGAATGTCATTTAGCAAGATTTAATTAATATACTAAGAAGTTTTTCACTTTGATTTGAAATCTAAGTAATTGGCAAAAAAAATTCTAAATCTCTATTAAATTTACCTAAAAAAATTTAATATAGACTCGTTCCTTAATATAGATTCAGATATATTTTATTATGCAAGAAGTTATACGATTAGTGACTACTACTTGGAAGTTCAAAATTATATTTTGTTGTTATTACTGAGAAATTCCAATTTTTTTAATGAAATTTTTTAGTTCAATTTCCATTTTGGTAATCTAGGCTCAACTTTGAAACTAACTCGAGAGTAAGAATATTTTGAAGGGAAAACTAATTTTACAAAGTTTCTCAGCAATTAAGCCAATAGAATGCAATTCAAAATGATAAAAAAGGATTTAAAAAGTAAAATGAGGCAAAAAATTTTTAGATATTTATTTGAATTTTTCAGTAATATAAATCTTTTTGGTACTACCATATTCTGAATTTAGCTCAAAAATTTAGTTTGGTTATAAAAAACAAATTTTTGATCTAGTCAATAAAAAATCATTCTTGTTTTATGAAAAAAAAACAAGAATTTTAAAAAAATCTGCCTTACAATTTAAATTTAAAGGTTTAGTATCAATATTCAGACTTTAAACTGTTGAAAAATATCTTTCTTATTTTTATCTTAAAAAGTAGATTAGTTGGAAAAAAATCAATTTATTTAGTAAAAATCAAACAATAAACTACATTTAGATTATTTTTAAAAATTATTTTCAGAGATATTGTCTATATATTGATATTGTTTTTCTGATGAAAAAATCTAAAAAGTAATATAAAAAATGATTGTATTTTTTCGATCTAAATCACTTAATATATTTTTTATAACCTATTTGATTGAAAAGAAAGAACAGTGAATAATTTTTAGTTTTTTATGTTAATAAGTATTAAGATAATCTTAAAATTAAAAAAATGAAAAAATTATTACTTTTTTTTTTTTTTTTATTTACAATAATAAATTCTTTTTACTTTTTTATCTTTATATTGGATCTTTTCAAATTTATTTGCCAAATCAACTATTTCTCAAAATTTCCATCAATTTCCATCTATTCGATACTGAATTACTGGAGAATAGTTAAATTACAGGATTATTTTTTTTTTCAATTTTATGGTTTAAAAAAAAAACTTAGTGTCTTTTAATCTTATTTTAAGAGAATGTAACTTTTAAAATAGTTAATAAATACTGATATTTCAAATCAGTTTTATTGTAATCGTGTTTTCATACAATTTTTACTTGAGAATGAATATCCCATTGCTCTAATTAATAAATGTTAAAAAAAAAATAGAACACCTTTTAATTATAAAAAAGTTTAAATTCCTGTAAAAAGGGAATAAAAGAATCATTTCCAATTTTACCCAATTTTCTTTCTTGAAGATAATCATTATTTTTTACAGCATTAATTTCCAATCTGGGAATGAAAAATTATACAATTTTATTGTGAAATTCTTTCAGGTTATGAAAATTTATACTTCAAAAAATCCTATTTTAAAAATTTGAAAATTTTCAAGTAATAGAAGATCGTATGGTGTATATGTGAAAAAAAAAATTATAAAATAAAAAGGTCATATTTTTCAGTTTACAGAAAAGTATTTTATAAATTATTGATATTCTAATTAAATATTTATTGTGTTAACCAATTTTGAAATGATCCATAGGAAAATGTGATTAAAAATAAAAATTCAAAAATATGATTTTTGATTGGATCATAGAATGTAAAAAACCCAATAATTTTTTTTGTTGAGTAATGCTTTTAATAGGTTTTTTCAAGTTATTTGAAACAATAGAGTAATATCTAATGTTATTTAATAACAATAATAACATAATTTAATTAGAAACAAATCTATGATAGGTTTAATCCCTTAAAGATCAAGAATTCAATTTTATTTTATTTTACGTTTTAAAAAAATTTCAAAAAAATGTTTCTGAAACTAACTAATCTGGAAATTAATAATTAGACTATACTTATTTTTAATCAGGTATTTGGAACTAAGAATACACTGGAAATATTTTTAAAAGAAATAAGATGTTTTTGTAATTTAAAAATTATTCATTTTGATCAAAAAATGTCAAAATTTTTTTAATGATAAAAATATTACACTATTCATCTTTTATGTAAATTAGCAGAAAAAGTTTAATAATGCACATTTTATTAAACGAAAAGTTTCCTCTTTTCTTGAAATTCTTCTTTGAAAAAAAACACAATTGTTTTATTTTTATTTTTATTTTTTTATTTTTTTATTTGGAAATATGAAAAGTATAACATATTTCAAAAATGAATATAACAATAATATGTACACCCCCCAAAAAAAAAAAAAAAAAAAAAAAAAAAAACTGACAAAGAGTTACTGTCAAGTAGAAATGGAAGACTCTAATGAACATACAAAAAAAACTCTCAAAACTCCAATCCTTCTGAAAAAATATAACTAATTAGAAAAACTTTACTTGGCAAAGATTCGGTTTTCAAACCGAAAGTGGAAGAATAAATTAGAAGTATAACACCAAATTGAGAGTATGTTTTAATCTTAAATATTTATAAAAAAAAAAAATGATTCGGATTTCATACAAAAAGAGAAGTTTAATCCAATTAGACTCATTGAGTATGTATAAACTTTTAGAATTATATATTTTCAATCCTCTAACTCTTCTAAACCCCATTTCAAAAATTGTAACTAATCTGAAATAATCTAATGAAAAAAAAAGAAAAAAAAAAGAAAAAAAAAAGAAAAAAAAAAGTAGATATCCTTTAGTTATCAAGAACAACAAATTATGAAATCTGATTAATAATTTACTTTTCAATCATACTAAATATATAAAAATTCTGATATTACAAAATATTTAAAATAAAACCTAAAAAAAAAAGAGTATCACAATTTCTGAAATTAGCTTTGCGGGCTTTTCACTGTTGAACTTTCACTGAAAAACGTTTTACACCAAGATTTTTTGCTAATATATAAATTCATTTTAAAAGATATTACGGAATCTCAATTTTTGTAATGGTTATTTGTATTTTTGAAGATCTTTTTTTTTTTTTTTACTTTCTTTTCGTAAAACAAAAGTATCAAAAAAAGTGCCAAAAAAAAAAAAAAAAAACAAAGTAAAAATAAAATAAATAAAATGTTTTAATTGTTATTTGATTGGAATGTGTAAAAATAATATAAATATATATATTGGATATTATTCTTAGAAAAAAATCTTAGTGAATAAAACTAAAAAATAAAAATAAAAAATTAATATAAAAATGGCTATAAAGTCATTTGAAAAGGTACATACAAAAAGGTTTTTAGTAGAGTCTTGGATATACCTCTGCTGAAGTTTACTGTCCATTTTAGATCTACGCTTCTAACAACCTTGATGTTTTCAATTTTTCTAATAACTTTATAAGAAAAGGAATCTTCAAGAAAATAAATGGTGAAAAGGAGAGAAATATTTTATTAAAATATCATATCTCGGTTTAAAATGTCGAATGGTGCAGCAATCCAGCGAATTAATTAATTTCCATTAATTTTATTTGTTTGTTCGATTAATTTTATTTATTTGTTCGATTAATTTTTTAGATTCTAATACATAGTCCGTGATTGGTTTAAAATTGGATAGAATGAGTCTTTTAAAAGTTTTCCCTTCATATTCATTTTCCGTGATTCTAATTCTGGCAAGGCCTTCTAATGGGACTGCCTTGTCGAAAACGGCCTTATATTCGTCGTTTCTGCCCTGTTGTTTTAAAGTTTCAATTTCTTCTGCGTTAACTCCTAAGATTCTTTCGCAGGTGTCGTTGAAGCCTGTAGCGTAGATTGAATTTGTTGGATCGGACAATCTAATTTTAGCATTATACCTGTAAGTGGGCTTTTTGATTCTGTGGTTGCATTTTTCGCCAACCCAGTGGGATCCTTGTAATGTTACCTTCTTGTTACAATTTTCAAAGTTGCATGCGGGGTAACAAACGGGGTTGCTGAGGTCACGTAAAACACGAGTAATGGTTACTTTAGCTGTGATGTAATCTGCCTTTTGCCCAATTCCTAAATTAAGGTCATTAATGTTGGATAAAGGATCCCGATCATTTTCGATCCAATTGGTGTACCCACCAAATGATTTGCCAATTGTTTTTCCTAATTGCTCTTGGGTTTTTTTCCCGCCGCCTCTGTACCACCAATCTCTTATTTCTTGTGCTTCATTAATTTCAGGATCCAGAATAATTCTTGCAGATCTGGAAGCGCTGAGATTTTTTTTATTAAGATATTCGCCAACATTTGCCCCCTTAATAATGATCACTGGGTTATCTGAGAAGGTGTTTTTTTCTGCGGCTTCTCCCCAGAAATTACATGAAATCCTCAAATACTGATCAGCCAAAATACACTCTCGTTTCTTTAATTGCGTTCCAGTCCTTGATTTCACTTCCATCAAGTCGCCTACTTCTGCAACGATGGCCAAGACATCAATTTTCATTCCATTTTGTGTTTTTTCAATCTCGCTTAATTTCTTATAATGATAGGCCTCCTTGGGTAGGTCAGAGGTGTTTGTACAAAGAGTCATTTTGGTGGAATTGTTGAAATTGATCTCGTAATCGCTTTGGATCGATGAAAATCTTCGATCTGAAGGCTTGAGCCTACCACCGGAGATATAATAGCACTTTGAGACTTGAAGAACTTTATTGAATTTTGTTACATAATCATTAAACATTGTTGCCCTCATCTCGTCACCGTTGGAATCAATAACGGTAACATACATAACTTTGCCTTCTTTACCGTTTGTGTTGTAAGTTTTGGGCTCTGCTTTGTTTGTAACACGGACCTTGATTTTCCAGTTTTTATTATAGGTATTAAGATTTCGAAGCAAAGTAATCCCCGTTTCGAGTGGTTGTGTTTTAAATGTTGTTTGTTCTTTTTCTTTTTCTTCTTCTTTCTCAATTTCAATTTCGTTTTCTTGTGTTTCATTTGTAAATTTTGTTGGTTCACCAATTTTTTCGGTTTGATTTGACACAGATTCTAAATTAGATACAAGCAAAAAACTGTTTGTTTTCAGAATAAAAGAGAGAGTCAAAAGAGGAAATGAATTTTTTTCAAAAAAGTAAAGATTTTTTTTTTTTAACGGATATAATTTTTATTAGTTTTTTTTTTGGAATGATTTTGTTTGAGTTCGGATTAATAAAAAGATGTTAAAGAGAAACTGAAGAAAAGTTTTGTTTGTGTTATGAAAAAAAATAATAAAAAAAGAGAAAAACACAGATGAAAAAGAAAAGGATGTTACTCGGTATTTTTTATCACTGTTTTTTGATAGTTTAATAATTCGACAAAGGAAAAGTCTTTTATTTCTTCATTAATTACCATTTCGTTAAGTTGTCTGTTAAGTGTTGCCAAAAGATAAAATTTACCATCAGAAAGTTTTAATCGATACCTAACTGTATCTTCATCTTTATTTTTAGAATGTGTTTCTTCAAGATCGATTACTTGAAGAATTGGTTGTACACATTCTTCGTTTTTAAATATTTTTGGGATTGATCCTTCAGTAAGTTGAGAAGCCATTTGGATGCTTGTGTATTTTTTTTTATTAATTTATTTGAATTAAACAAATTTTGAATTATTTCTAAATAAGAAAAAATGAAATTTTTAAGATATAACTCAAGAAAAATAAGCACAAAATTTAAAGTAAACTTTTTAAAAATTTTCAACACTTTTGTGATCTTGTGATTTCTATATGAATTTGAAAGTGACGAATTACTCTTCAATGTAAAATATGAAGATCAAAATTTTTATTCAACTTTCCAAAATAATCACATTCCGAGAAAGGAAATACATCACAAAATTCGCCAATTCTCTCAGGTAAATTAATAATTTATTCTGATTTAAAGAATATAAAAATTTGAAATTAATGTTTATTGATTGATAAAATCTTTTTTTTTGAAAAACTGAATGAAAATTTTGTTCACTTTATTTTGCAACAAATAGTGACTCTAAAAAACTTTGTAACTGTTTTTATGTATTTCAAAAAGTCAAAAGGTATTTAAACTACAAGTTTTAAAATATTGAATGAACCAAACTAAATAAATGAAACTTATGGGATTGAAATTACTGTTAATTTCAAAATAAAAAGATACAAATTTTCATTCGGTATTCCAAATAATAAAAGGCCAAGAATTAGCAAAAAAATTGAATAGTTTTTTTTTTTTTTATTATTGAAGAAGTGTAAATTACACTCTAGTTGCCCTTAGACTTCAATTTCCATTCATAAATTTGTTCGTAAAATACTAGAGTTCACGATTATTAATTATTGAAATTAATTGCAAACTATCATAGTTTAAAATTATTTTATTTAGATTTATTTCTTTTAATTTATTGTGAAAAATTAATCTATCTTTTTCATAGAAAGGACATATCCATAAAAAGTGATCAATATTTTCTATAATTTCCTTCTGTTTATATTTTAAATATAATGGACAAAATTTATTTGAATTTTTATTAATTACATAGTAATATCTGTTTAAGCCGTTAGCAAATTTTCTGAATTTTAGAATTGTTGAGCTTGGGGGATAACTTAAATATTTTTGAGTTTTAAATAAATAATTTTGATTTTTTATTATTGTGAAATATTTTTGGAACAAAAAATTGAATAGTTACATACTCTCTCAGTTTATCAAACTGCCTATGTTCAGAGGACAAAAGCCCAGCTTTTTTTCTTCTTGTTCTGAGACTCCATATAGTTAAGTATCCAATAGCACATATACAGTAAAAGATATTTTGAATGTAAACTCCTTAATATTTTGAGAAATTTAGAATAATTAAATCAATTTGTTTAAATTTTTGAATGATTTTTACAATTTTTAGTTTTATTATGCCTTTTTTCAACAAAAATTATCTCGAAAATGATAACTATTTTTTGAGAAATATTTCTATATATGACCTTACATTTTAAGAATATCTTTTTAAATGGTCGAAAATTTTGAAAACAATATGATATTTACATATTGTTTACTATATGTTTGTTGATAGTTGACTGCGTGGGCTTTATAGAAAAAAGAAACATACTGGCATATTTAAAGAGACATTGTAACAAGTTTATATGTATTATTTCAGCAACAGTAAAATACTTTATTGGAAACTGAATGAAAATTCTGTTATATTTTTTTTTTATTGAGGAGGAAGTGTAGATTACACTCTAAGTGCCCTTTTACTTAAATTCCCTTTCAGAAATTTAAGCGTAAAATCATAGATTTCACGATTATTAATTAACGAAAATAATTTTAAGCTATCATAATTTAAAATTATTTCATTAAAATTTAATTCTTTTAACTTTTTCAGAAAAATTAATCTATCTTTTTTTATAGGAAGGACATACCCATAAAAAGTGATCAATATTTTCTATTATTTCCTTATGTTCATATTTTAAACATAAAGGACAAAATTTATTTGAATTTTTATTTATTACATAATAATATCTATTTAAGCAGTTGGTAAATGTTCTGAATTTTAGAATTGTTGAACTTGATGGATAACTTAAATATCTTTGATTAATAAATAAATTTTTTTTGGTTTTTAATTATTGCGAAATATTTTTTGTACCTTCCAACTGGTAGAATTCAACAAATCGTTATAATTATAATTATAAATTTCCTTTTTAAGAAGGTTTAAACTCTCCGACTTCCAGTTAATTTTATTGTTTATTCTATGATTAAATTTTATTAATTTTTCCAGATAGGGTAGAGATAATTCTTTTAATTTATTTTTTGAATTTGAATTTCTTTTTTATTGATTGATATTACCAAATTTTCGAATTTAAATTCTGTTTTATAAATAAGAATTGGTGTGTTTCTGTTTATTTTGCAGATTTCAGTAATACATGTATTAATCCAAGAGTTTAAATAGTTTAGGGTTGCTATTTTATAATTATATATTTCTAATCCATATGTTAATTGACTTAATATAAAAGATTTAAATAATCTTATTTTTTAAATTATTTGTTAATAAATTATTATTGAATAATTGTTTAGAACTATTATAAGTTTCTTTTGCCTTTTTTAGGTTATAGACTAAATGTGAAATTTTTTCCAAATAAATTCCCAAATATTTAATTTTTGATAAATCTTGAGTAATTTCTGTTTTGTCTTCATTAGGTTTTAATCCAAATTGGACAATTACTTGATATATAGCATTTAATTTTTCATTTATTTGATTCATATTCCCTTTTATGATTAAAATTAAATCATCTGCAAACATTTGACAATGATTTGTTAATGGTATTATTTTTAATAATAGAAAATGTGAAATAAGAGCAAATATAATCGGTGATAAGGGATCCCCTTGGAATATACCGAGTCCTTTTCCTTGATAATATTTTACTAAAAATTTTTGAATAATTTAATTTAAAATAAACTTTTTTATTGTTTTCCTAATTATTTTAAAACTGATTGAGTCAAAGCATTTTGCTATATCAATCATTATAATATGAGTTTTATCATTTTTATTTTCATTATTTGTTTTTATCTGATTGTAAATATTTAAAAAGTTTAATACCGCAACACGACACTACAAGGAAAATTTAAATACCTAAAATTAAAGTTAGCCAAAACTATACATTGGATTTCAGTTATATTTCTTTTATAAATTATTTATTCAAAGTTATCATAATTTTATGTAATAAAAAAGGGATAGCTATTAAAATCATGAAAATCTGAATACCCCTCTTTTCAAAAATACCGACTTTTGAAAAAAACACCTATTTTCAGGGTATTTTTATATTGGAAAAAGTTGAAATGAATTAATTTTTGATTGAACATTAAGATTGAAAAAAGAATAAATGTTAAAGCAAATTGCAGAAAAAAATTGGGAACGTATATAAAAACTCAAGCATGGAAAAAAATAAAATGATAAAAAATATTCCAAAAACAGAAAAAAAATCAGATTTTCAATTTAATTGAGCAATATCTTTTGATTGAAATATTTTGTGCTATTTTCAAATTGAAAAATATGTTTCCTTTTAGACTATTAAAAAAATACTTGAAAATTATCTTTCGACTAAGTCAATTAAAAAATTCAAAAATTTTACAATTAAAAATGAAAAAAATATTACTGAAAAATTTCATTTTTTTTTCAATTGCTATTAATATCTATTAAAGTTGTAAACCTCATTGAAAATTGTTATGTATAATAATGTTTATTATATGAGTGTATTTCAAAAATACAAAATTTAGAGATTTTTTTTTGAAAAAATTTTCCTTGTAGTGGAGTATCAAATTTTTTTCGAAAGCCAAACTGCGCTTTATGAATAAATTCCCAACAAGGCTCAATAAGTTTATATAGCATTTTAAGAAATAATCTTGGTAGACTTTGATTAATTGAAATAGGTCGATAGTTTAAAGCGACTCCTTCATTTCCCTTTTTATGAATAAACAAAATTGATCTTTTTTTTGATATATTCAATAGTTTTATCATTAGGGTTCAATAACCAATTATTAAATATATTTTGTATTGTAATTAGAAATTTTTTATAATTTTTGTTCTCAATTGGTTCAATATCTATAAAATTTTCTTCATTAATAATAAATTTTAAATTCTCGATTTTTTGAAATCCTTTCACTGATTTGTTTTTTAAATTTTTAATAATATTTTTAATTTTTTCCATTGGAAAATAAATATAAATTTTTGACTCTTTTAAATTATTTATTTTAAGATTTTTTATATAATCTAAAATTTTTTGATTTGGTTCAATTGAATTTTTTTTTAATATGACCAAAATAATCTTCAATCATATTTTTATTGTTTAAAATCATTTTCATTTTTTTAGACCTTATTAAATTTATTTTTTTCCAAAAGTTCTTTTTTTTGATTAAATTCTAAATTTATTTCATTAAGAAATTTATTCCAAGCTACTTTATTTATTTTTTTGATTCGATGAATTAAATTTGGGTTAGACAAGAGATTTTTTATTAATGGTGCGATTTCGTAATCTTTTTTTTTCTTCTTTATAAATTATATCTTTGAACTGAATGAATTTATTTTTGAAAATTTTTATTGTAGTGATATCTAAAAGAAAATTTTTTTCTGAAAAGTAATTAGTAAATAATTTTTGATAAGTATTCTGATTTGAAATTCTATATTTTTTTTTAATATTCCAATCTGTTTTTAAGGCAAGATTAAAATTCTGTTATATTTATTTTGCAACAAATACTACCTTTTTAAAAAAAAATTATTATACCAAGAAAATTTTTTTCTTGTATAGAATTAAAAATATAAAATGCATTTAAAATTATCTTTTATTATGGGTATTTGCATTTTTAGAAACTCTAAAATAATAAAAAGTTTAGATTCCAGGATTATTCCCTAATTGATAAGTATTTAAGATGTGAATACCCAAGTAAATAATCAAACCAGTTCTAAAACCATAAGAAAATTATCTTGAAGTTTGATTACTGGTTTAATTTCTTTACTTTAGATTTATTTTTCAAAATTTTTTATTTTATTTTTTTTTTTTTGCTCTTTATATTTATCCAATTTTTATTTTTCTGATTCTAAAATATCTTAAAATTAACTGGAAAATTATCAAGAATTAAAAAGGAAATTTTTTTTAATAGACTGACACAACAATCAATATCATGATTTATAATTTAAATCCATTTTAATAAAATCTAAAAATTCCCAAAATATTATACATTTTGTTAAAACTGATTAGGAATTGAAATAAAAATGTTAAATAAATCTTTATCAGTTTGATTAGAGTAAGTATTATATATTGAAATTATTTTTGAAAATTCATAAAATAATTTATTTTAAAGGTTTGAAAAGTAATATAAAAAATTATTGTTTGATTTTCTTTTTCAGATATATATTTTTTAAATTGTTGAATAAAGTCAATCAATATTTTTAAAAAAATATTTAAATAAAAGAGGGTTAAAAGTTAAAAAAAAAAGGTATATTTTTATTTATTGAAATTTTAAAAAACTTATACAGTTAATATATTTGACACTTTTGAAAGATAATATAGTTGTGGTTTATTATTTCATTTATAATAAATAAGTTACTAAAACATCACAAGGAAGGTAAAAAGGGAGAGAATTTAATTAATTAACAGAAAATGTTTATTCAATTAAAATTATCTTAGCATATAAAAGGAATAACTTTTTTTAAATGCTATGACACTATTTAATAATAATTTAGATTATAAATAATATGAAACCTGTGGGTATCTTTTCTAAAATAGAATTTTGAAAAAAAAATATTTTTTTTTTTTTTTTTATTGTTGAGCAGAGGTGATTCAACAAAATTACCTCCTATTTGCCTGAAACTCTAAAATTGTATTTAGGGTTTTTTTATCCTAACTGTAACGTAAGCAGGATTACAGCTCAAAGGATATCTTTTCTTTAAAAAATGAAAAGAATAAATTATTTCGGAAAAAAGACAAGAAAAAGAGAAAGAAAAGCAAGAAATGAAAGAGTCAAAAAATAATAGAAAAAAGAAAAAACTTCAGTGAAAAGTTTTTTTTGTGCCCCAAGTGTTGAATGGGTTGGTGGTTGTTTCCTTTTATGTCGTTTTTTTTTTGATCGCCACCATAGGTTTTTTTAATAAAGAGTTCTAAATATTTGAACAACTATAGATCAAATGAAAAAGGCTGTTTATTAAATTTTGATTTAGAACTTTATAGATGGGTTGAATCTAAAAAGATCTGGTTTTTAAGAATAAGATTTGGTTTTCGAAATTTTCTTTTCAGTTGCTTTGCTTTTTTTGTGTGTGTATTTTTTTTTTTGTGTTATTTTTTTTTTTTATTATTTTATTTTTTTTTTTTTTGTAAGTTTCCCAAATCTTGTTTTCGCAAAATCCCAGTACAAGATACCGACTCGACAGCAAAAACCCAGTCCAAGTAACGACTCGACAGATAGTACGGAAAGTTCAATTCGGTTCACTTTGGTTGGTTTCAGATCGCATTCGTTGGCTTCAGTTCAGTTGCATAAGTCCTCGTCGAAGATCTGATCATGAACAAGTTTGGTTGGGTTAGTCACGATCAGATCAACCAATTCTTATAATGATTTTTTTATACTTTTTAACCTTTCCCAAACACCTAAAAAAACAAAAAGAGAAGGAACATAGAGCCCAAGCAACTTAAGAAGGGAAATTTGGAAAAAGTAAAAAATAAAAAAATAAAAAATATTTTTTTTTTCATTTTGTTTTTTGAGATCTCTAGAAGATTTAGATTTGGAGAATATTTACCAATAAAAATTTATATTCAAATAATTACTAAATAATTATATTAATAAAATCTTATAATATTAATTTAAGGATTTAGTCTTAGATATCATAAAATAATCACAATAAAAAATAAATAAATATATTACCTTAAATTTAGTTTAATTTTTTTTTATTATTATTTTCTCTGAAATTTTATTTATTGATATTAGTTATATTTAAGACTGACTTTTTTTTTTTTAAAATTTTAGAGAATCCAAAACTTAGAGCACTATTATATTTTTTAAAACTCCCAGTTCAACTTTTAAGACCAGAAACTTTCAATTAAATTTCAGGCACTGAAAAAGCTCAAATTAAAGCACAAAATGCAGAAATTTTTTAACATTCATTATTTGACTAGAATTTGCATTTTTGACTCCTTTTGAGATTTTATTGTATCTTAAATTTCTCAAAAAGTTTGTGCCTTAAAAATGGAACTGGCTTTTAGATAAAATATCACAATAGAATGTTAATATCAGAACAAAATATAAACTAATTAACAATTCTTTAAAGTTGATAAAACAAATCAACTTAACTGTCTATTGTGGGTTTGAAATTGTATAATTAGAAAGAATTATAAAAAAATATTGAGTTATTCTGAACAAAGTGTTTTGAATCAAAAAATCAAAGGAAGACAACAAAAGTAAAAAAGTTGTGTTCTGATCCTCTTTGAAATTTATAAAAAAGTGTAAAGTTTTGGCTATTTGGTTGCTGCTCATGAAATATCAAATAACAAATCTACTCTTCAAAGAACATTCAAAACAAACAAACAAGAATTAATTCTTCAATAACAAATATAACAAGTGATGTAGATCTGAAAAATTACGCATCTTTTTTGATATTTTTTTAAATTTTTTCTCCAGTAAAATAACAATATAACTACGAACTTTAAATAGATGAATATATGTTCATAGACTAAATACATTTTTTTCCCGCTGTTTAATATTACTGGTCATTCTGTTATATACAACAATATTTAATTTTGATTGAGGATAATTATTTTTTCAACAAAAAACATGAGTGAATTTCTCAAATGGAAGTATTCAAAGCAAATAGAACAAATTTTATTTTTTTTTATTTTTTCTTGTACCTTTTGAAACTCTTTCTTGATTTACTCTTTTTTTTTATATCAAAGTATTTTATTCTGTTTTTAATTTGTTATGTCAATTCTTTTGAATTGATTTAAACAATCATGGAACAAAATATTGGTTATTTAGTAAAACTTTTCCAAATGAAAGCTGGAGGAGATTGGGTTGATCTTAGGCACCGGATCTTGATGCCCGAATTTGATTCTCTTGGGGGTGAGTTTTCAATTAACCTCAAGCTTGTAAAAGATAACAACAACCAAATAAACAATTTCCTTGAACAGCCTACACTCAACAAAGACAATGTCCAAGAACTATTAAACATAATAGAAATTGACGAACCAAACGAAAGCAAAAATCCAATTGAATCTATTCAGGGAGTTTTACCGTAAAAAGAAAAGTTTCACAAAATTGAAGATGAAAAGAAAAATAAGCAAGAAAAAGATGGAGAAAACAAAAAAGAACAAGAACAAGAACAAGAGCAAGAGCAAGAAGAAAAAGAAATCAAAAAGGAAAACAAAAAAGTAAAAGGACAAGAAAAAGAAAACAATTTAGAAACAGAAAACAAATTAGAAACAAAGAACATTATTAAAAAAATTGATATTCATAAAGACGGATGTTATAAGGTTGATCAAAATTCTTTACTTCATTGGACAGATTTGTTTGGTGAGTCCTTTGTAATAAGTTTCCTATTTCATGATCAATGCCAATGTATTTACGATTTAATTGAAAAAATTTTATTACAAAGAACCCTACTTCTTCCTGCTTTAACGATCGGGAATTTAGAAAAAATGAAATCGTCTCTTGAAAATTGCCAGTTTATTGATCACACTACAATTGTCCACCAGATCCTTGGAACTGGAAGATATATTCCTTTTTTTTTTTTTTTTTTTTTTTGATTCTTTTTATTACATAAGGTTGCAAACAAAAAAATTAAAGCATTGTAATGAAATTAAAGAAACACTAGATTTGGTGAAACAAAAGAAATGTATTACAAAAGATTTAAAATAATAAGGTTAATGAACAAATTAATTCATATTCAAAAAGAAAACACTCAAAAAAAAAAAAAACAATTTCTTTTGAACTCACAAGAAATTTGGCAATACCATGGTGTTTAAAATGAGAATTTAGCTCTAAAAAATGAAAAATGTTCACATGGAGCTGAATCTCTTTCAAAAAAAACTGAGATCTTCGACTTCAGCTCAATTAAACAATCAAAATAAGATCAAAATGTAAACAAATCATTACCATTTGGAAAAAAAGTAACAAAAGGCGAAAAAATGCTCAACACGATTTTTAATTGGCGGCCTTAATCGAACCGAAAAGTAAAATCAATTAAAAGAAGAAACCAATTAACTTTGAAAGAATAATTCATTTTATTATTATTTTCAGTCAAATCATCAACAATTACATTTAAATCATCTTTATTATCAAAATCTGATGGGTTGTTTTTGGAGATCCTCAAAATTAGTCAATTTTTTGAACAAATTTTGAATAAAAAATCAATCAAAAAAAAACCTCTTAAGAAAAGATAGTATTAGAAAAACTGTTGTTGTGTTTAATCCTCCAGTTTGTCTTTAATCATTGATTTTTTTCTTTTATTAATTGATCTTTTCTTTTCCTTTTTCAGGTTAATATTAAGGTTACCAATTAAAAATCGTATTTGAACCATTTTTCTCTGAATCACTTTATTTCACAAATAGTTAATTTTTTTTTCTTTACTTGGTTTTTATTTCTTTCAGCAATTTGGAATCTAAATACGAAAAACCTCAATTTTGCTCTTATTTGATCTATTTTTATTGAATACTTTCATATAGAATTGTAATTTTAAATCAAAGTCTGTAGAATTTAGTAATAAAAAGAACTGGCTGGCACAAAGAAAAGTGCATTATCAATTTAATTTATTTCTTTCAAAACTGATTAGAAAAAAAAAAAAAATCAAGTAAAGAAGAAGTAGACTTTCCCCATAATTAAAAATCAAAATGATATGTTCTCCTTTGTTTCACACTGAAAAGACCATTTCCAAAATTGATTCTTTTTAAACTTGAATTTAAAATTAATTTTTTTTATCTCAAGAATTTTTGTTGGAAAATTTAAAACAAATCCAAAATTTTTAAAATTCTATCCTATTCTTCACTTTCAAGTGAAAGTGTTTTTTAATGGGTGTGTATGTTGTTTTTTCAAATTAAAATCTTTAAAAATTTCTTTTTTTGACTTTTGTCTTTTCTTTCTTTGGAAAAAAAAAATTAAAAGCAACAAAAAAAAAAAAACAAAAAACAACTCGAAATTTATCTCTTCATTTTTCTCCCCAAAATTTCACTTTTTAGATGAAAAAACTGATTTATTTATCAATCCCATACAAAAATCAAATAAACTTATTGATTTTTAAATAAAGTCTTTTTTTCTTCAGGTTCCAACGACTCAAATCTTAGAATTTGATTACCTTTTAATCCCCGCCCGGGAATTATATTTAATTTTAGTTTGTACACTCTGAAAAAAAGTTTATATAATAAAGAGTCTATCCACTTACGATGAATTTGTTCCATACCCAAGGAGTGGTTTGCCACTAAAAATGGTATTGTTGAAATTCACTTCTTTTGGTTTAAAAAATCCAAATAGCAAAAAAAAAAAAAAACAAGATCTCAAATATAAAAATCTAAATAACAAAAGAAAATTTTTCAAACGATCTCAAATACAAAAAATACAATTAACAAAAAAAAAGTTTCAAGGATCTTTAATTTCAAAAAATTCAAATGTAAAAAAAAAATATTTTCAAAGGATCTCAATTAAAAAAATTCAAATTAACAAAAAAAAAAATTAATTCACAGTTTCTCAATTACAAAAAATGCGATTAACAAAAAAAAAGTTTCAAGGATCTTCAATTTCAAAAAATACAAATTAAAAAAAAAAATATTCTCAAATGATCTTCAATAACAAAAATTCAAATTTCGAAAAAATAAAAATGTATCTTTTTCTTCTTTTTTTATATCCCCACAATACATTTGCAAAAATTTATGTCTTAATATTTTAAAATAACTCAATTTAAACTAATTTGTGGTTATTTTATAACCCTCTATGTTTGACTAAGCAATGATTTTGTAAATAGTCTTTCTGTAAAAATAACTCATTTTAAGAAATGTAAAAAAATGAAACAAAAAAAATATTCTGATCTCAAAAAGTTCCCAAAGATTGACACTTCAAAACTAACACAGTTGAATTCAAAATTCTAATTCACAACGATTAAAATCAAAAATTGGGTAACTCTTTGTCGCTTTTTCGAAAAAATGTCCTTGTTTAACATTATTGATTTGTAGAAATCCAACCCACATTAAAGGCTGGGCTGTTTTAAATTTGTATTAGATAATCATAAAAATTGGTCAAATATTTTTTTTAAATTTCAAACAATTTTTTTTCATCATAATGGTTTGACACTTAAATCACAATTTAACAGATAAAAACAGAAGTTTGGACGTTTTTTAAACATTTTTTTTTTTAATTTCCTTTGTTATAAACGCCACCAAATCATTAAATTAAAAATTTTTCCAAAATACTTTTTTAAAATCTGTTAAATTCAACTTAATGCATAAAGAAACACTTTTTAATTTGATTATTTCTAAATAAAAATTAATAACACAATCCCAATTATTTCAATGAGTTGATGACAATTCAAAGATTAAAATTATCAATAGGTTTGATGATTATTTCTCAAATCTTCATTGGGATAAATATCTACTATTATCACTATAAAACAACAAAATAAAGTAAAATTAAAAATTTTTGATACAGTTATAACAGTTAAAAGAATTACAATACTACAACTCCATTCAAATTGGAAACAATTTTGATTTTTACAAAATTTTGAAAACATTTTTTTATTTTTATGTTTATTGTTTTCATTTCATTTTTCCAATTACGTAATAGTTTACCCAATAAAAAAATTTTTTCCAAATGATTGATATTTGGTTAAAGTTGAGCTCCTTCAAATAGAATTACTCGAATAAAATTAGTTGGTGATGCCGAATTTTTTAATCGACTAATTGTTTGTAGAATTTCAGCAAATTTAACAATACATTTTTTAGTTCTGTCCTCACTCCAAAATTTTGGACACTGCATTTATTTTTTTTAATTTTTATTAATAATTATTTTTTTTTTGTCTTGCTTTGTGGAAATTGTAAATTACTAAACAATTTTTATTATTTCAATTATTTAGTAGTTCTAATTTGGTATTTATGATAATTTCTTTTTTTAAAAGATTTTTTTTTCACAAAAATTGAATTTTGGTAGGTTAAAAATTTTTAAATTGGAGTTTAGTTTTAAGAGTTTAGTGGTAAAAACACTTTATTTGTTAAAGATGGAATTTTGATATAACTAAATTCATACCTTCTAATTCAAAAAGCAAATATAACAATCATTAGAAGAATTTTAAACTTAATTTAGTTTTTTAAATAAAATTTAAATAAAGAGGGGATTTGTATATATATATATATATATAAGAAGTGTAAAAAAAAAAAGAAGAAGAATATATATAAAGAATAAAAAAGTTTAAAAAAGGAAAAGAAAAAACTTCAGAGTTATTAGAAATGTGATGTATTTATGTGTTTGAGGTGATCCTAAATCATTTGGATTCGGTCTCTTTTTTCTCTATAATATGTGCTGAATCATATTGCTAAGGAAATATTCTTGGGTAATGTCATGAATTTCTTTGGTGTTCATTTTCCCTGGTCAAATCATATGTAGCTTCACTATCTAAAACCTGAAAATCAAAATTTTTTTGAGTTCTTTTTTCCCATTATTTTCTGTTTTTTTTTTTTTTCATATTGTTTACACTCCCCATACGAAGTGATCAGTATCATCAATTTTTTTTTCTTGAACATGAGCATATTTTGGAATCTACCCCTTCTTTCCATTTAGATGTGTATCTATTTAAATTAATTTGTCGAGAGGCTTTTAGTTTGAATAGAGTTATTGATGATTTTTGATTTAGGTATTGTTATTTTTCCACCCTAAAGTTTGTCTGCAAATTGAATAATTTTAAGATATCTTTTAAATTTCCAGTTTTCTTCTTCTTTTGGGGGTTCTGCTTTTTCTTTTATTGGACCAATATGAAGTCACATGTATTTTTTCCTTTATATCTTCCTTTATCATGTTTTCCCAGTCAATGTTTTCTATTCCGCCCATTTTTAAATCTTCAGCTAGATTTTTAAAGTCTAGTAATTTTAATTTCTTGATGAAATTAAAATTTTTAATTAGAGTTTACTTGATTCAAATCAATTTATAAAAGTGAACTTTTAAAGAAAAATATCAAAAAAAAATATTTAAAAAAAAAACATGACAAAAAAAGAGGTTCTACTTGCTTTTATATTTTACTATTTACCTAAAAGAATGTCATGGACTATTTAAAGAATATATTATTACGATTTTAATTTCAAAGGAAATTACTTGATGTGAATTTTTTTATGAAAATTTTTTTCAATAAATTTACTTTAAATTACAGTATCACTTAAATTTGTTTTTAATTTTTTCAAAAACAACATCGGTTAAATTCATAGACTAAAATATGAGTACCAAAATGATCTATATTTGAATTTCTGTTAACCAAATATCGGATTTTTACATGTTAATATATAATTTATAAAATTTTGAATTTTCCATTTCACAAAAAAAAAATCTTTTTTTATGATAATTAAGGAACTAAAAAATGTCACACAATCTATTTTTCAAGAAAAATTATCCAGATCTTTTTTTAAGTTTCATAAATGTAAATTTAGTAATTGTCATTTCAGAAATCTGAACTCAATTTTGTATAATTTTTTCTAAAAATAAAAAATAAATAAAATAAAATATTTACATATCATTGTTTACCAAAAGAATTAATACCCGTAAAAAAATAATAAGATTTTATTTCAAATTGAAATTTAAAATAGCAAATAACTAAAGTAAAAAATGAAAGTTAAATTTAGATAGATATTAGTTTGAAAAATGTATTTTATTTTCAAATTATTATGATGATTAATAAAAAGAGGTGTTTTGTATTATTTAGGTATAATACAAAACTTATTCATTTGATTCATTTCAATACAATTCCCATTATTTTACTTTGTATTAAAATCGAAAAAATAAATGTAAAAAAAAAAATATCATCAAAAAACTTTTATTATTTTTTTCAAACTTCTTCTAAATAATATCTAAACATCAATAATTTACCAAACAATTAAACTAAATCTTATAATTAAAAAAATAAAAAAAATAAAAAAAGAATTTTCTTGATTTATTTTTTCAAATTCTTAGGGAATTAGAAACTAGACCTGATCTTAAGAATCTTGGATTATTATTTGAAATATTTAAATTATTGATTAATTTTGGAAATTCGGATTTAGTTAACCAATTATTGGCCCAAAGCAGAATATTTGAAGCTATTGGTATTTTAGAATATGATCCATTAAGTCCAAGAAAATATCATAGTGTTGATAGTATTAAAAAAATGGATAATTCATTTGACATTATAACAATTAATGAAAAAAAAAGAAAATGAATTAAAAAATATCAATGATATCCCAAAACAAATGGAATTAAATACAAATTTAATTAGTAAAGAAGAAGAGCATAACAATTTAAAATTACAAAACAAAAATAAAAATGCAAATGAAAAGATTGTTCGCGGAAAAGAGAAAATTATTACAAACAAACAAATAAATAATGAAAATAAAAAAAATAATAAAAGTGAAATTGAAGATGAAAATTTCAAAGAAAATGAAAGCAAGAATGAAAACAATCAAATAAATAGTGAACGTAATCAAACTAATAACACATATATAATCAAAACAAAAGAACCGAATTTAATTAAGACTGAGCTTCGATCATTTTTGTTTAACGAAATAGAATTTGAAAAAATGATTGAAATTCCAATAGATTTAATAGATTTAATTAATTATGGTTCAATTATTAAATTTATCAAAGAAAATGTTTTATTTTCATTTCTTGGTGACACTGCTATTTTGTCATTTACTGCTTTAACTAATCAAACAGAATTATTAATTTTGGAACTTCTAAAGAAAAATGATATATTATTTAAAGTATTAAATAAGATTTTTAATCATACAAATCCACAATCACATTCCCATAATTTTTTATTTTCTATCTTTTTTAATTTGGTGAAAACAATGAAAATAAATCATCAATTTCAAACATATTTTTTTGAAGAAATTAATGGGGAATATATCCTTAAAATTCTTCAACATGGATTAGAAAATTCACAAAATACAATTCAAATCCAAACTCTTGAAATTTTACATGAGTTATTTTTCCAAAACTCCAATAATATAAGAAAATATTTAATTAACAAAAATCAACAACAAGAGAATTATCAATTCTTTCATTCTCTTTCATTGATGATCAAAAAAAAGTCAGTTCAAAGTAATGTCAAATTCTTAATAATTGATTTATTTAAGCTATTATTGGATCCCCAAAATTTAGAAAATTGGGTACCAAAGGAACGCTTTATACAAATTTTCTATGAAAATATCTTACAAGATTTATTTGAACAAATTTATGATTTCATTGAAGATGAAAAAAAAAAAAATAAGAAGAATAATCGGTCTTTAAACAATACAGAAATCGTTTCAGATAAATACTCTTATAATTATAGTGAGACAGAAACCGATAATATAACAGAAACATATTCTGATAATGGAACTGACATTGAAACTGAAATTGAAAAAATAAATGAAATAGTAAATGATAATAAAAATTATAAACCAGTAAAGGATAATAAAAATCATAAAAATGAAATTGAGGATGAAAATATAAGAATTAAAAAAATGGCAAACCATAATCAAAATCAAGAAAATGTTGAAGAAAATGAATTAAAAAAACAAAAAGAAGTGGAAATGAAGGAAAGGGGGGGAAGGGAAAATAATTTTAAAACTGTTTTAGAAAATGAAAATGAAAAGGGAAGTGGCAACAACAATAATAACATGATTGAAACACAAATTGATAAAGAAATTGAAAGGGGGGGAAACATAGTGGGAATTGAATTTGAAATTCAGAATAAAAAACAAGAAAACAAATTAAAATTGATAAAAGAAAAGGAAGAAATTAATAAAATTGAATTAAAAACAGAAAAAAAAATTGATCAAAAAGTAGTTGATAATAAATTACAAAACAAAAGTGAAAATACAAATGGGAATGAGAATGAAAACGAAAATAAAAATAAAAATGAAAACAAAAACATAAATGAAAAAAAAGATGAAAATGAAAATGAGAATGAAAATGATAAAAATGATGAGAATCATTTAATTGATTTACATGGCTTAAATAACAAAATTGATATAATGGATCAAAATCAAGTCATTGTTTTAGTTTTTGATTTTTTATTATTCTGCCTACTCAAGCATAATAGAAGATTTTTTTTCCAAGCAACAGGAATTTTTTCAAAATTTGATGTTCTATTAGATTCGCCAACTGTGGGTGTGTGCTTAGCATCTACAAGATTTTTCAAATCCTTTATGCTACTTCTCGATACCGCGAGTATCCGATATTCTTTAACAAATAACCTTTGGGATAAATTTATTAATAATGTAAAAAAATATGGAAAGAAAAATGTTATGTTAAGTTCTTGCTTCTTGGAGATTTTTGAAAAACTTCGAATTTTGAATTTTAAATCTGTTATCACTCATATTGTAAATAAATATGAAAAATGGATAGAAACAATCACATACACTCAAGTTTTTCACAACATATTGGAATTGGACAAAAAAAATCAAGAAGATGATTTTAATAATAATTTTTTTGATGAAAAAGCAAATTCCTCCCTTTCTGATTCTAAAAATAATGAATTATCAGAACCTGAAGTTTTTTTTAATTATTATCCAACCAAAATTTATAATCTCCATGATTTATCACAACAAATAATCGGAGGTGGCAACAGTAACGAAAATGGAAATGAAAAGGGAAAGGGAAAGGAAAAGGAAAATGAAAAGGAAAATGAAAATGAAAAGAAAAAGGAAAAGGAAATGATTATTCAAGAAAAAGAAAAAGTTATTATAAACGATAATAAAAAAATTGAAAAAAATAACAAAAAGTTATTTGAACAAGGCTCCGAGGAATCAAATTTAGAACGAAAGCGTAGTTTTGGTGAATGGGTGGAAGAAAATGATGATGAAATTGATGATGAACAAGATGAAAAATTGAATGTAAAAGATATAAATAATAATAATAATAATAATTACATCAAAATTAATAATGAAAATGAAAATGAAAATGATGGCAAAAAACTTAATCAGGATCATTTAGTGGGAAGAAATTATCAAAAACAGTCCCCCAATTTTCTTGAAAAAAAAGAGCAAAATAAAAATAGTGTCAAAAAAGAAATTAATAATATCAATAAAAAAGTTATGTTTACTAAGAAAAAAAGTAGGGTGAATGATCATTCTTCATTTAAATCATCATTAAATTCAAAACCCTCCAATAAAAATCACAAAAAAATGCAAAAGACTTTTATTGAGAAATAATTTCCCAATTATTAGAATATATATATAGATTACTATTATTATATAACAATAAATATTTGATTTATTTTTATTTTTTTCCTTAATCGTATTTTATTTAAATAATTAAATTTATTTAATTTGCTTTTTTAACATTATATTTTCATTTTAAAAAAAAAAGTTTGTTTCTATTTGAAATTTATAATGAATTGTTCAAAATTTGGTATTCAAGATATTTACAAAAGTGTACTCAAAATTTTTTTATAAATAATGTAAAACAAATTTGGCACTTTTTTTGGGGAAAACAAGGTACTAATAAAAATGAAAAATCAAAAATATTTTTAGGAAAAGTAATCCAATTGTTAAAAAAAATATTTTACTTCTTCAATTTTATCAAATTAAAGATGAATTTTCAACTGATCTAAAATAATCAATGAAGTTGAAGATTATTTGTTGAAATTTGAAAGGGGAAATTTTACTAATAAAATAATGAAAATTGGTTGTTTAATGAAAAGTCCTATTGAACATAGCCAGGTTTTTTTTTTTTATTAACTAAAAATACCATTGCTAAAATTGTAGACCCAGGTTTTATCAATAAGAATTAGTATATTTTTCGATTTAATTTGTATTTTTTGAGTTGTACAAAAAAAAATTCAAAATTCAAATAAATTATTTTAATATTTTTATCAGGTAATTAAAAATTTATCTTCTTTCCATCAATGGGCTTTGAACATAGACTTTAAATAATATATTTTTAAATTCATGTCCATAATATAAATGGTAATAAAAAATAATTGATAAAAAATAGTTATTTTTTTAGAATTTTTGAAAATATTGTTAAGATGTGTAATTTTATTAAAATTAATACTCGCACACTTATTCTTTTTTGAAATCTTTTGAAATGACTATTATAACCTGGATTATATTTTAATCCAACTATGCGAAATAGTTGCATTTACTAAAATCTTTTTTTTTTTGATTTATAAGATTTTTATTTCCTCTTAAAATCAGATTAAATTATCTGTAAAACATTTAGCAAAAAGTTATTCAAGAATATGATTTAAAAAAAAAATGTTCTTTTAGTGCAAAATAAAATAGATAATAAACTATCCACAGAATTTAGCCATTTATTTATCATGATAATATTTTAATAAAAAAATTTTTAATAATTCCATAAAAATTGGATTTTTTTATTGTTTTTCTTATTAATTTTTAATTTCCTAAATCACAAAATTTAGAGTATCTAATCATTATACTATAGGTTTTATAATTTTGATTTTTGTTATCTGATTTGATTTTTTGTATTAGAATTATATAAGAAAGATAAAGCTACAATAGAGGTATCATCAGTTTGTCAAATGTTGCATTGTAAATTATGAATGAACCCCTAACAAGGTTGAATCCAGAGATACATATTCAGTCAGTTTCACTTTTAAGATACAAATTTTGAAAAAAATTAAGACAAGAAAAAAATTCAAATTAAGTTACATTTTTTTAAAAATATATTTTACTCAGTTATTTCCCTTGAATAGGAATTAAGTTCCTTAATATGGGATTTTTTTGTATATTAATTTTATTTATAATTTGTACCTTAAAAGTTGAATTGGCTGTCATATTTTTCCGAATAAACTTGTTCAATGTTTTATTAAAACATAGATATCAAATAATTTAATGACTTGTATTTTATAATTATCATTAAATAAAATTCATCTTTTATTAATATCTGGAATCTTATTTTTGTTCGGGTAAATTAATCAATTATCAAATATATTCTGAAGTGTAATACTTTATTATTCATAATTTTTATTTTTTCAATTGGGATAAAATAAGAGTTATTTTTATCAGATTAATTATGTATTTATATGACAATTATACCAAAATTTCTTTAAGATATATTAAAACCAGATTCTGTCTTTAATATTTAAGTATATGAGTAATGTATAATTATAATAGTGGATAAAATTTCTTTATATTCATTTTTTAGTTATAAATTTATTAAACCCAATATAGATGATATTTAAAACAATAATAATTTTCCAATTACTAATTGGTATTCGTTAGTTAATTCTAAACTTTTTTATTTAAAAAAAAAATTTAAAAAAACTGAATCTCATTTATATTTAGATTATTATTTAAGATTTTTTGAATAAAATATTTGCTTATTAAAAGTAAAACAAAGATGAAATCAAGAAAACAATTAATTTCCTTATTATTTTCTAAAAAATAGGTATCAATAATATATATTATCATTTAGATTATAAACATTTTTTCAATATAAATTAATAATTACATTCTTTCTACCAAATGTATATATCTTCATATATATATGTGTGTGTGTGTGTGTGTATATATATATATATATATATATATATATATATATATATATAGTGTGTGTGTTCTATAATTATATTATCATTCTAAGTAATTATAAAAAATATTAAAAAAAAAAAAAAAAAAAAAAGAACAAGAACTAAAACAAGAACAATTCAAAGTTGAAAAAAAAGAAAGGAAAAAAAAAAAAAAAAAAAAAATTCTTTAATTAAATTCAATAAATCCATTTTCAAGTAAAAATTTTTGAATACTATGAATTTTTTGGTCACCAAATGAAGAAATTTGTGTAATTTGTATTGCAACTTTTTTCTTTTTACCTTTAGGCTTTACCATAACTTTATTTTTCATTACAAATTGAATTTTTTTGGAAGAATTTTTTTGTCTTTTTTTTACCTTCGGGTCACCAATTATGATTGCCTTTAACTTATTGAGATCTAAATTGGGATTAGTGATCAAACCATAAATATATTCTTGTGAATAAAAAATGATTGACTTTTCAAGTTCTTTTAGTTGTTGAGCGAATTGAGGGACATTTGAAACAAAGTGTCTGTATTCAAGATTTGATCTACAAATGAAATTTTTGTCTTCCTGTTTTAAAATTGAATTAATTGATAATTTGATGATACTAACGGACATGTCATTGATTTTTTTTTTATTTTGTTTAAAAGTTTCAAAAAATCTTTTACCAGTTTGGGTTATGTCCTTTGGTGGGCAGGACCATTGTGTGCTTAGATCATGGACAATATCTGATTCTTGGTTGGTGAAGTCGAGCGCTCTAGCATAGGCGACGAAGTAAATACGCAAGACGCCGTCTGAAATTCTTCTCGAGTTGATTATACGTATTAAAGAAATATCTGCAGTGTTATCTACATGTGTGCCGCAGCAGGCCTCAATATCGGTTCCTTCAATTTCCACAATTCTTAGGGTATTTTCTGGCACGATACCTCCTTGGTACAAGATGAATCCGTATTTTTTTTCCGCTTCCTGTTTCTCAAGGTCGTATTTGTTTACCTTTAATCCTAACTGTATAACCCTATTGGCTTCGTTTTCAATTGCCCTTTCTTCTTCAAAGGATAAGGTTGAATAATGTGTGATATCAATTCTAGCTCGCTTTTCAGTTTTCTTGGCACCATGCTGCCAAACATGAGGCCCCAAGATTTTTTTAGCTGAGGCAGAAATAATATGAGTAGCCGTGTGGTGCATTTTTAATTGCTTTCTCCTCTTTTCGTTAACAGATCCGCTGACTTGAGTGCCGATTAAAGATTTTGGATCCTTTGTCGGTATTTCATGATCTAAAAATAGTAAAATGGATTTGGCATTTTTTTGGACATCGATGACATCGAATTCCATTGGCTTTTCCCCCTTGTTGCAGGCAAAGCTAACCTTCCCCGTGTCATTCATTTGACCACCCGAGGTGGGGTAAAAAATGGATTTATCAAGAATTATTATGTTTAATTTGTCATTTTCCTTTTTATTTTCTAATACTTGCACAATTTTGAAGCCTTCAAATTGGAATTTATTCTCGAGGGTATTCCATAACTCAATGGTAGGTTTCAAATGAGCCAATTGGTATAAGTTTTCTGGTGGTGGTGGGACACTTCTTTCATAGTGATCAGCTATCATATAATATAGATTGTCTGGGATTTTCAAGCCAGTCAATGAAGCGATTTGCTCTGGATCAAGTCCAAAGGACGTGATACATAGAATCCAATCTTCAGGCGCCAATTTGCCCTTTTTTTTTTTCAGTAATTTATCCAATTTCTTTTTGGAATCAATGTCAGTGTTGAGCCATCTTTTGTATTCGATTTCAATAATGGAGCGGAAGGATTTGTATTCTTTAAATTCGCCCATGATTGGCGCCAATTCGGTTTTGTGACACTGGAACAATTCCATTAACCCGTCCATCCCCATTTTTTCCATCCACCCTCTCTTGGCACAGACCGCAAATGTCCTCCTCAAAATGTTTCTCAAGTTGGATGCGCCACCAACATTCGATGGTAAGGATCCGTCTTCAATGGCTACCAATAAGGCTCTTGTGTGATCGCAAACCAAAAAGATATCTTTGGCAACGGAAATACCCTCAAGCAATTCTTCCTTTGTTAAATTACATTTTTTGGCAATACTGTCCCAAATTTCGGAAACTTTGCCCTCCGCTTCGTCGACGTCCAAGAGGCAGGAATATGGTGCAAATTTCTTTAAGATGCCATAATTAATTTCTGCTTTCGTCATCTTGATCAGCTTCTCAATGGCCAATGGGAAGACGTCAAAATATGAGGTTAATGAACCATTAACAACCCATGGAATACGCTCTAGCCCAATGCCAACGTCAATGACTTGCACCTGCAGGGGTTCCCTTGTCCCGTTATGGTGGGTTTTGTATTGCATGAAGACCATATTGCCCAATTCGAGCCCGCCTACAAAATATTCAATAGAGGGGCCCAAATTGCCACCTCCGGCCCACACATCCTCGATCAAGGTGATTTCGTCCAAGCCAATTTCCAATTCCTCGGTAAGCCACCTTAAATTGAAATCAACACATTCCTCTTTAAAGTAAATATACTTTTGTGGCTTATTAAAGACTTGCACACCTAACATATTAAATCCAGAATAATGCCTTCCAGTGATTCCAATGTTGTCCAAATCATTAAATCTTAAACAAAATTGTGCATCAATTAATGGGTTAGCTGGTGGATCCATTTCGCCAGTCACACAATATGGCTATTTGAATTGTTGAAATTTTATTTTTTTTTTTTTTACGATAAGGTATTTTTTATTATATTTGATTGTTGTTTTTGTGTATTTGGTTTGGTTTTGTGAGTTTTTGTTTTGTTTTGTATTAAAGTTAAGTGTTTGGAATTTTTTTATTGATTATTATGAAAGCGAATGTTAGTGTTTTTGTTTCAACAAAAGGGAAAACGAATGAAAAAACTTGATCATTGTGAAAAAAATTTGGGTCATTAAAAAAAATTGGTTCAGTCAAAAATTTGTTTTCGTTTTTTAAATAGTAAATATTAGCAAAATGATTTTTGATCAAAGTAAAATTTTATGAACAAATCTTACATTTAAGAAAAACCAGAGTCACTATCAATAATAATTTTCAAAGGCAAAATTAAATTGTTGCATTTTGTGCTTATAGAATTACTGTGGAACTCTAAAAAACAAAAATTTATCTTTAATTGTAAACTTTACTAAAAATGTTGATTTTTTTTATTAGATTACATTCCAAGATCTAGTTAATCATTGTTTGGGAAGACCAAAAATTAATAACCGTTTTAAATTAAGGTTTGTCTAAGGGGATTTTAAGAATTTAAATGGTTTCTGAAATCTTGATATTTCGGTATTTTGAAGTTTTGATTGTAAACATTAGTGGAAAACAATCTATTTCGAAAAAACATCTTTTTTGGAAGATTTTATAATTCAATTTGATTTAAAAGGTTATTTAAGATTAACCGTGATAAATTTGCGTTCATTAACAATGATAAATATCTTATTGAATTAATAGATTTTAATATTTCCTATTAAATATTTCTCTTATTTTTAGTAAAGTTTACAATTAAAAATCATTTTTTGTTTTTTAGAGTTCCACAGTAATTCTAAAAGGTTAAAATGCAACAATTTAATTTTACCTTTGAAAATTATTATTGATAGTGACTTTGGTTTTTTCTTAAATGTAAGATTTGTTCATAAAATTTTACTTTGATCAAAAATCATTTTGCTAATATTTACTATTTAAAAAACGAAAACAAATTTTTGACTGACCCAATTTTTTTTAATGACCCAAATTTTTTTCAAAATGGTGATGAAAAAGTATTTTTTTCCTTCTCGTTTTTGATATTTTTATTTTTTTTGTGTAATTCGAAAGATGAGGGATGATCGTGTTAGTTAATAGAAAGTTCTCTTGTTTTCTTAGAGAGTTTTTTAAGGAGGTTATGAGCAAAGCGTAAAAAATGTTACGGAGTGGATGATTAAAAAAAAAAGAAGAAAAAAATTGTAAAGTTTTGTTTTTCTTACTTGGAAATTATAAATACCAGCAGCAACATATTCAACATCCGGCCTCCATCTAGCAACAACTGGATATCTTTTAATGGTAGTGTGAGGGATTTTTGCGTTTTCAAATGATTTTTTAAATGTTTTCCAAGCACCTTCATAAGAAAGCTTTTGCCCTTTTCTTCCAATACCACACCCTTTCCCAATAAAGGTATACAATCCAACACAACTTGAATCACCACAAACCTCGACTTTTTCTGAGTGCCTCCAAAAATAATGGTCACACTTTGGGCACCTTGCTCTAGTAAATCCCCATTTTTGAAAAACTTTCGTAGGATAAAACTTTTCAGGGTTTTTTTCAAATTCAGGACGAGCTAATTTTTTGATTTCCTAAATTAAGGTACACCACAAAAAGTTTCAGCGAAGATGTTTTTTTTTAGTCGTTTTAAAAAAAGAAGAAAAAAATTTTTGATGTTTAGATTTGTCGAGAAAAAGGTTTTGATTTTTTTAAGAAGGAAATTTACCCGTGTTGTTAAAACTTTAGGTTCTTCTTCAGTCATTTTTATCAAATAAAAAAAATTTAAAAAGAAAAATTAAAAAAAAATGAGAATTCTTTGAGTTTATTTATTTTTGCTAGAATTTTAAGTTTGGAACCTGAAAATAAAATAAAAAACTTTCACATGAATATTGGAAATTGATTTGATTTAAGATCAAATATTTTTAAAAGAATAATTGAATTGAGAAAATTTCAATTATTTTTTGTTTTGTTAACTTTACTTTCGTGAAAAGTAATCAAGAATTTGACACTATTTTTTTCCAGTATTTTTGTATTTTGAGTGAAGCACTCTAAAAATATATGGTGATCTAAAAAACCTTTTTACAGAGCATAAAATCTGTAACAATCCTGAAAAAATTAATCATAAAAAAATAATAAACATTTGCTAATTTTTCATTTTTTTTTTTAATAACTTGGCTGATAAACAAATATCATTGGCTAATAAGAGATCTTGGATCAGCAATTATTTTGAAAAGTTATTAATCAATTTACTGATAAATTGCAATTAAAGTTTGGAAATTTTTACTTAATTTTCCTTTTTGAAATTTTTATTCTGATCATACTTTAAATAAAGCATTTTATGAAGTAAAGTGTTTAGAAACTCTCTAAAATTAGCTGCTCTGGAAAATATTCTATCTCCTGGATGATTTGATAAGAAATAGTTGTAAGATTTATAAAAATGGAAATTGAACTAAAAATTTTTTGAGATATTTTAATTTGTCAGTAATTTGAATAATCTAATTATTCTTATAATTTTTTTTCAAATTAAAGAGTAAAAAAATGAAAAAAATTTTTTTTTCATAATTGAGAAGATATTTTATTAAAATTCAAAAGTATTAGAAATTTATTCAATATCTTTCAAATAGGAGATCAAATATTTTGAACTTGAAAGAATTATATATATTATAAAATTGAAAACAATTTTTTTTTTTGAAATTCTGGAAAAATCATTACATGCCATATTTATCATTATGGTGTGAGAAATAAATCATGTTTTTATTTAATTATTTTTTAAAAAATATAAATGTTGTTTTTCAAAGATTATTGAGATTATTTTAGTTTTAGAATTTTATTTTGTGGGTGTTTCAAATAATTGTGGTTTTTTTACTTTATGTTTGAGGTCCGACGATATTTGCAGGTTGAGTTTAAATTTTAGATTTTTTTAATGATTTTTTCAGATGGTTTCAAAAAGTTCATTTTTTAAGATAAAGTTTCGCTAAGGTAAGTCTATTCGATTTAAAGTTGTTTTTTTTTTTTTTTTCATCAAACAACAAATAAATAATTATTATCACATTTTAAGAAAAAATAAACAAGACTTGTTCAAAAAAAAAACAATTAGTTATTCGGAAAAAATTTAAATTTTTGAAAAAAACAAAAGGATCAATAAACATTTGTTAACAAAACTACTGCAGTGATTTTTATTTTCCTTGTAACGCCTTTTTTTAGATGATATAAGTGTATTCAAAACTATTAGTAATTATCTCTTAAAGAAAATGTCTCTAAGTAAAAATAAAGTTAAATTCATTGTTACAGCTAGCATTTAAATTCTGTTACCCCCCCCCCAAAAAAAAAAAAAAAAAAAAAATACCTTTTTTCTGGACTAGAGACTTTTTAAAAAGGAGGATGGTAAAAATAATTAATACAGTAGTCTCAAGATTTTTAAGTTTTGGGATGTTGATTGTATTATCAATAAATTTTATTATTAATAGATGAAAGGATTATAAAAGTCTCTAGTTGAGAAAAAAGGGTGTTTTTTTCAATTTATTTTTTCATTGTGTGATATATGGTAGAAAAAATATACATTGTTTTTTCCCGTTGCATATAATATCTAATTCGCCGTTCAATGGAATATATGTTGATAAATCTAAGTTTGTGTTTGACAAGTTGACTTGTTGTAAATATTTTAAATAATGAATTGAATTTATTTATAAAATATTCGTACTTTCTTAAAAAAAAAACTACTTATATTTTTAAACAATCAACTTATTTAAAAAATCCAAAAATACCTCAATAATTGATAAAGATAAAACTTTTGATTATTACTTTTGTAGATTTGCTTTGTTGGTGGTAGGGATTATGACACTAAGGCTATATTTAATCTTTGTTTTTGTGTATTTCTTTCATCATAATTTAGGATCTGCTTTCAATAAACGATATTATCGCTTTTTCGTTATATAATTCTGGATTGCAAAGTAAGAGTGTGTGTAATTTTGATAAGGTGGGTTAAAATTCTACAAAAGAAAAGTTGAAATTAACTTTTTTGTTACTTTTGGGAAGTAAACTCTTTTTCAATAAAATTAGTCCACTTTGGCAGAAAAAGAGTTTAAAAAAATTAAAAAATGAATGGTTTAAAATTTTAAAAGAGTAAAAAAAATAGGTTTTAATATTATTTGCCTTTTTGAATTTTTGTTAAAATTCTATTAAATTTTGATTTGTTTGATTATATGTGTTTCTAAAATAATTTTCGTGGATTTTATTGAAAGTGTCTTAAACTTTCGATTTCTTCTCAAAGGTAAAAAAATAGAACTTTTTTTAGCTTAATAAAAGTAGACGTAAATTATTATATTCAGTTAAAAATCAGAGTTTTAAGAGAATTTGAGTGTGTAAATTGATATAATGTTTTGGTAACTTTTAAATAACACCATATACTTGATTTCAGTGGTTTTGACTTGCCTAAAATAATAAATTGAATATATATAAATTAAAATTCAGAATTCATTGAATACGATTCAAACTGATATTAGAATAATAGAAATATAATTTCATTCAAATTTGGAATAATTTTTATTTTTATACAATTTGAAAATCATTTTTTCATCTTTTGATTTTTTATTTTCTTTTTATTTTTTGAATTGAATGGCCTACTTTGTTAGATAAATGGGGGTTTTTTTGATGAAGTTTATAATGGGTTAAAGTTGTGTTGTTCAAAATAAACTCCACTCAGTCAAAGGGATACGGTTTTATTGAAAAGATAGAACACAGCTATGTGTTTAATCAATTATTCTTCTCAAACAAATATTTCAATTTTTAGATCAAAATTATTTTTTTAATATTTTAAAAAATTTTTTTTTTTTGTATTTTGCTTTTTACTTTTTTTTTTTTTTTTTTTTTTTTTTTTTTTTTTAACAATTAAATTTGAAAAAAAAATGTTTGAAACTCTAAATTAACATTAAGAAAAGTTCAGCTTTGCATTTTAGTAAAATTCATACTTTTACAAGTGAAAAATATTGTTGTAAAAAATTTTAATTTCCTAAAGAAATTGAGAATTTTGCACAAGACCTAACACGAAAAGGTACCAAAAATTTTTTTAAACATGTTTTTTTTTTTTTTTGAAATTTAAGGCTTGTTCGGGCTTTTCTTTTATGAGTATCTATTCTATTACAAAGTTTATTATTCCTCATATTTTTAAACAATATTAGTTTGGTTGATTCTTAAAAATCGGGCGACTTTTTAATTTTTGGCTGTGCCCCTGTGAGTGAAATTGGGTTTAGAAGAAGTCGAATAAAATTATTCAATTGTATCTAACCTTCAATAGATCAGTATTCCCATAAAATCTAAACAAATTTACAAATATATTTTTTTTATAATACTCTCTCCAAAATTTTCAAGGCGTTATGATTTATTATCATTGGTAATTATTTATTTTTTGTTTTGTGGATATTGTAATTTGAAAAAAAAAAATACAATTTAATAAGGTAAATTGTTCTAATTCAGTCTTTCTTCGAGAATATATTAAAATGAATTTTTTTTTTTTTTCAAAAATTGAATAATGGTGTGTTAAAATTTGTGAATTGGGGTATATATAACTCACTCTTCAATAGTAATTTATTCCAATAACTACTAAGTAAATCATTTTTAAAAAGAATTAAAAAAAATTATTAAATGTAAAAAACTTTAAACCCCAGATTAATAAAATAATTAAAAAATCTTCTGGACAACATTTTTTCAGTGAAATTTCAGCACTAAAAAATCTGCAATACCCAAATAAAAATTCTACATTACTTTTTTTTACTTTTTGTTTTGATTATTATTAATTTATAAAATAAGACATTTTCTTATTGTTAGAATAATTTTAAATTTTTATTTTTTTTTAATTTGGTTTTCTTTTTGCTTTGTTTTTCTATCTATTTCCTTATCTATTTCTTTCTTTTGTTTTTTTCTTTTTGTTTTTCTTTTTTTTTTTTTTTTCTTTTCTCTTTCTAAAAAAGTAGGCAAGTTTAAATAAAAAAAAAATTTGAAAATATCAATAAAAAATTCGATAATTAAGGCAAGAATCAAAATTGAAAACAATTTTACATGAGAATATCAAGATAAAAATGCACAGTAATACTCCCAATAACATTATTAAGACGTTCATAATTCTGGGATGTGGTTTATTTATTATATTGTATACTTGTATAAAACAATTTCCTATAATGTTGACTATGATATATATATATATGTGTGTGTGTGTGTGTGTGTGTGTGTGTGTGTGTGTGTGTGTGTGTGTGTGTGTGTGTGTGTGTGTGTGTGTGTGTGTGTGTATGTATGTATGTGTGTGTGTGTGTGTGTGTGTGTGTGTGTGTGTGTGTGTGTAAAATCTTTTTTAGAAATATTAAAAGTTAAAAAGAATAATAAAATAAAAGTTTTCTAACTTTACCGAGACTTTCCAACATAAAATGAAAAATATATTTTACTTTTTTCAAGAATTGGCCTAATTGTTAATAAAAATATAGGGTTACATTTTTTCATTTTCTATTGAAAATGTAAGGTATTTCCAAAAAAGTGGGGCATTTTTTTTTTACATTTCATAAAAAATTATCTTTTTTAGTGATGGTAATCATTAATCAACTATACCAAATTAAGTTTAATATTTATACCGATTGAATCAACCACTTATGGATTTAATTCAAAGCATTTTAGTTGAAATATTCCCAGAAAATGAAAAAAAAATAGCACTTTTTTTGGTTAAAGCGATGTACAACCAATTTCAATAAAAAATAGGAAATATGGAATGGGAACAAATGATTTTTTAAACACTAAAACGCAGTTATATGTTTTTAATTATATTTTAAATTTTGTTGAGATTATACATGTTATGAAATATTTTTTTTTCGATCAAAAAGAAAATAATAAATACCAATTTTCACCATAAAAAAATATCCGATAAATTCGAGATCATAAATTTTAATATATTTTATATCTGCAATACAATAATAAGAAATAAATTAAATTATTATCAAGAATCTATAAATGGTGGTTAATGATTTTATATATTTAAATCATATTTTGAAGAATACGTTAAATTAAGATATTTTAAAATAAATTTGCCCAACATTCTTGGAAATAGCTTATAAAACTTTGAATTCAAAAAATATAAATAAATTAATAAATTGATTGAATTTAGTTAAAATTAATCACTATTTTGGATTAAACACAAATAAATAAAAAAATTAAGGTACAGATTAGAATTAATTTTATTTTTTAAAAATAGTGGTCTTTTCGAATACAAATTTGTTTTGGGGCTGGTTTTTTGCTCAAAAATTGAAAGCAAGTTCACCCCCATTGTAAAATTTTTAGTTAAAAAATGACCAAATTTTGATAATTTTCAAAGTTATTGTAGAGAATTTGAAACTAAATAATCCCAAGTTATATCAGTAAATCCCGAGACTATTTGATGAATATTTTCAAAATGTGGGGATAAAGTGATCATAATAATATATAACCAAGGGCTATCACCCGTGTTCCAAAACTTATACCTTTCTTGTTTTTTTTTTTTTTTTCTGGTTACAATGTAAATATAATTCGCTGGTCAATGGTGTACCTAAGTTCAAATCAATTTTACAAGTAAATCCCTTGATATTTTCAGTAAAATTTTTCATAATTTTCGCAAATAGTTGAAATTTTTTTATAATATTCTTCGATTTTCTGTAAAAATTTTTTGTTTTTTTATGATAGATGAAAATTTTCTTCGGAATTTACTCTATTTTTTGAGATAAATTTTACAATTTGAACTTTCATTTTTATAATTTCTATTTGAATAATAGAACTTGAAGAAACCAATGCCGTATTTAATCAGGGTTTATTGCCATTTTCTTTGATCATTTGATGTATAGGTCTTCTATATCAAAAAAAAAAAAACACCCTTTTGATTTTGAAACAAGGATTATACTTTTCTACCTTTATCAAAATACTGCTTGAACAAAGACTATAATACTTGTTTCAAAATAAAATTGGTAGTTTTTTTTTTTCTTGTACCAAGGCAACATTCAACCCACTACCAAATAGTATACCTAAGTTCAAAACAATTTTACAAGTAAAGCTCTTGTTATTTTCAGTAAAATATAAATTATTCATGTAAATAGTTGAAAATTTTCCATAATTTTCTCAATTTTTTTGAATTTTTTTTGTTTTTTTAAGGGATTAGCGTCACTATATATTTACCAATCATTAAAGTATGTTGTAATTGGGTGTAAATTGTATTAGTGTGCTATGGCTCAAATAGCTTTAAAAAATCTATTATATATCTTATTGCACTATAAATTATTACATTTTTTACTAATGATCACAATTAAAAAATTTCATTTTGAAAAAAATTTTTTTAATTCCTTTTCCAAATCTAAAAATAGAAACCCAAAATACAGTATTCTGGTATTTAATAATTTAGATTTAGAAATTCCGAAATTACTATTTTTTAAATTTTTTAATTTCAAAGACTAACACAATAATCATCAACATAAACGCCGAAAGGTTGATTATATTTGTTTGCTTTTGATAAAGGTTCTTGTAGCATCAATATATTAGCATGATTTCAGAAATAATTGGTCAAAAAAATTTATTCGTTAATTATTTAATTTTTTAAAAAAAAGGAATTTTTTAGTAACTAATCTACATTTGGCCACAGATTTAAGAAAGATATTTTGTGACTTTGTAGTCTGAATATTGATAATTCAACATTTAAATTTAGGGCGAAATGCAGATTTTATTCTGAAATTGTTGGGGTTTTTTACTAATACATAGATCATTTTTAATTGATGGGATCAACAAATATTACTACTTGACTAATCGATTTTTTAGAGACATTTGAACCATGTAGTACTAATTTTGTTAGGCCCAATAACAAAATACTTTGTTCCTAGGCTTCTCCTTGGTAGACGCTAATCCCTTAAATGGATAAAAATTTTATCAAAAATTACTCTATTTTTTAAGATAAATTTTGCAATTTGATCCTTCATTTATAGAATTTCTTATTAAATAATAGAACTTTAAGAAACCAGTGCCATGTTTTTTTTCGGGTTTTTTATCAGTTTCTTTGATTGATTAATGTATAGGTCATCTATAACAAAAAAACACGCATTTTATTTTGAAACATGTATTAAATTATTTTGCACGCTTTATTTACCAACAGTATATTTTGATTTAAATAATCTTGTATGGAAAGGTTTCTTCAACTTTGTCCCAACGATTTTCTTGAAGAGCCAATGGTAAATAGAAAATTATCAATCCCCTTAAAAGAAAAAACAATTAATGATTGCTGAATGATGAATTGTTGGTTACAAACGAAATGAAGAATACAAAATCGTTGAGTGTTCTCTTGTAGTTGAGTTCCTTTTAAAACATTTTCCAAATTATCTTCCTTTCCATTGTTTATTCAATTTTAAAATTTTTCTTCTTTTGTAATCACAATAAAAAAAACATTTTCAGTTTTTCTCTCAAGATCAAGTCGAACTTCGTTATTGACCCACACGGCTGAAAACAATCTTATTTGATCCTGACATCTTAAACTATTACGAATACACAATCAAAATTTAGAAAAAAATCCATTCTTACATCACTTTAATTAGAGTAAGAAGGAAAAGAATTTTAATAAAAACAAATTATACACTACATCGTCAAATTATAACCACCACTCAAAAATTTCTTCTAACCTATTCCCCACAAAAACGCTTTTTGAGAAATTAAAAAGAAACCAAGTTTTTAAAATTTTGATTTCTTCACTAAAAAAAAATTAGTGATATTTTGATGCCAATTTTAAACAAGACTCACACGAATTCAATTAAACTTTACACTTTTCTTTCTTTGGAATTATTCTTCCAAGTGGCTTGTTCTTTCTTGGAACAAAAAATTTATTAATTTTTTTACAAAGCATAATTAATTCAAAAAAGATCTTGACTTTTGAAAATTCTTCATATGAATTGTTATGCTTGTCTTTTGTTTCCTTTTCTTACTTAAAGTTTTTTTTTTTTTTTTCAAAAATTAAAATTTGAATCTGTTCAAAATTTTTATTTCCATTTGTTGTTTATGAAAAAACTAAAATTTTATTTTTAAATCTTTTTTTGTCAAAAAAGAAGAACCAACACCAACAATTCGTTTAATCGATCCGAGGGAAATTTGTTCTGAAACAGTTTAAAGAAAAAAAAAAATTTAAATTTCTAAATAACTTTCCAAAAAACAGTTGTCGAAAAATTCACAGCTCTCCCAAACCAACCATTCTTTCATTTTAGTTCTCAAATTATTATTTGTTATTTTTTGTTGTTAAAAATTACTTGGAGTTGCAAATCATTATTTTTTTATTTTGTTTTAATAATTCTTCTTTTTTTTTTTTTTTTTTTTGTAATTTATTCTTCTTTTTTTATTCAAGAAAAGACTTTCAATTTTTGAACAAAAGCTTTCAAAACTCTTTCCAAAATTAATTTACCAAAACAACAAAAACCAAAAAATGTTTACCAACACAATGTCATTTCAAATAAATCAAATTTCAAATAATCAAACTTCTGAGCAAACCAACCAATTTGTTGAAGACTCAAGATTTGAAAGTATCGAATGCGAGAGTGAGGTTGAAGAATGCCTCAACTTTCAGTTTGATAGCCGGATTATAAACAACGAAGAATACAAAGAACACAAATCAATGTTTATTGAAGAATCTGTAATGATCGAAACAACCTGTAAAGAAACCCCACGTAAAATTTCATGTGCAAAAGAAAAACTTCAGGAAGAAATCCACGAAGAACAGAAACAATTAAATTCTTTCCTTGAACAAATGCAAAAAAACAAAAGCTTTTTTCAACAAAATAATAATTTATTAAATGAAAAAAGATTTAATTCCAATACATCTGATCAAACAAACAAATTAATGATGTTTTATTGATCACACCCCCCCCTAATTTATTGAATTTAAGTTGTATTGCTTTTTGTTTTATAAATTTGGAACATGAGCTTTACACATAATTTATTATGATTTAAATAATAATAAAAACCTTTAACATACTACTTGTTAAATTTCAGATTTTTTCATCATTTTGTTTTAATTTTGTTTTTTTTGCAGACCCCCAAAGGAAATTGGTCAGAAAGTTGTTTTTGTGTTTAAAAATGAGATCAAGTCTTTTATGAAAACGACTGTCTGAAAAAAATAGAACAGTCTTATTTTGTTTTGAAGTTTGATTTGGAAACTTTTTTTATTTTCGAGCTTGATCTTATTTTTAAGATCATACATTGTTGGGAATTTTGTTATCAAAGGAAATCTTTTTTTTAAGGGATTGGTAACTCTTATTTTTTTTTAATCCCAAAGGTAATAGAGTAATTATTTACATTAGGATGCAAATAAACCCGATACGTATCTTCTTAGAAGCTTTGTTGATACGTCAAAGAAAGTTAAGGGAGTACCCACCAGAAGTCAAAATTTTGATTTTATTTACAGTGGTGTAAATAACCCGTTCAGACAACCTTTAACCCATTACTAAAATTTAACTCGTGTTTTTTTACAGACTTGGGTATTGGAAGATAGCAAGACCCCCATAGATTCTTGATTCATATTTAAATTGACTCTAGAGGTTAGATCTTTGATTAATCGAAATGGCTCAATTTTATTAAATACCTTTTATTTCAAAAATTTCATCATTTTTACAAAATTTGTGAGATTAAATGATTTTTTTATAAAAATTCAAAAAATGAAATTTTGCTCATTTTTTTGTCAAAAAATTGCATTTTAATCTTTCCATATCTTCATAATTCTTTTTTAAAATTTATTTAAAGAACCCAATTTCTTGTTTATATACTGTTATCATCCCCTTGATTTGTTTCTTTTATTTCTAGAGTCAGCCAATATTTTTTGCCTGAGTTAAATTTTAGTAATGGGTTAAAATAAAAAACACGGGTTAGTTACACCACTGTACATTTTCCAAGAAGATTGGAAAAAAAAATTTTTTTAGTTTGGTTGTGTATTGGTGTTTTTTAGGATTCAATGTACTAGTTGAAAAACAATTTTTTTTTTTTTTTTTTTCTAGAAAGAAAAAAGAATAATTTAGATTGATGATTTAATTCAAACAAAAATAATTAGAATAATATCTTTGATTTTATTCTAAATAAAGATCCATTATTTATTTTATCATTAGTTAATGATAAAGAGAATTATGATTCTTTATTCAAATTTCTAAACAAAAATTTTGAAATTAGGGAAGTGTCGTCAAGTGTTGTAGAGTACCGTGGAGTACCTAGGTTTTTTTAATTTCTAAAATTAAAAAAAACCTAACTGTGATTTTCTTGAGGTTTTCTGTTTTATTTGTAAAATCTATCGATTTTGGTTAGGTTTTTTTGAGTTTTCTATTTATTTGTGAAGTGTTATAGGTTTTTTTTTTTACTTTTTGAAATAAACATAAAATTTGAATAAATTTTCAAATTATTTCAAAAAGTAAAAAAAACTAACGAAAATCAATAGATTTTCTAAATAAAATAGAAAACCTCAAAAAAATAGAACACTACACAAATAAACAGAAAACCTAAGAAAACCTAACGGCGTCTTTCCATAATTTAAAAGAATGGAGAAAAATCATAGATTTCACTCAATTCTTTTAAATCAAAAAAAACCCTAAGGGCTGTAAGAGGAAATTAATTCACCCCCTTCAAAATAAAAAGAAAAAAAAAAAAAAAAAAAAAAAAACAATTTTTTTAATTTTTTTTCACAGATAAAATAAAATAACACAATTGAATGATAAGTTGGTTGTTTGATCTACTTTGGGGAATGTTAAATAGACGACTTTTTGATCTTATCCCAAAAATCTATTGTGATATTTTTATTTTATGTTTGGATATATAATCTTAGAATTTTTTTAAACAAAGTACTTTAAATACTGATAAATTCAAATAAAAATCTGAATATTTTTACTTCATTATCCATTTTATGAAATTTTTTTACACACGCTATGAAGAAAGCATTTTATTTTTTAAAGTGTTTAAAAAAATTGTAAAAATTGGTTGTACTTCAAAAGGTTCTTACCACTGAGTTGTTTTAATAGTTGGGATCTAAGATGTTTAAATGAGGAATTGAACTAAAAAATTTATTAAATATATTTGAATTTATCAGTCGTAAAAATCGGTCAAAGCCACAAATAAATATACAATAAAGTTTTCATATCGAATTGTAAACATACAAACCAGTTAAATTTTTGAAGTCTGATATCAGACTCTTATACAAATAGACTTTCTCTAAAATTTAAAAAGACCATTGTTGGTTTTATCAAAAAAAAAAAAAAAAAAAAAGTATAAATGATCCTTCGACCAACCCTTTTCTGTTAATCCCGATGGTGAAATATATTGAATTTAAACTATTGTTGTGATAAAATGGTTAAGTAAAGCGATTTTTTCTCGAGTATATGCCCAGTCCCACTTTTAATGCAAAAAAATTTCTACAAAGTTTAAGGTTAAAAAAAAAAACTCATATTAAAGAACATTTTTCGTAATTTTTTATACAAATAGATTTAATAGAATTTGAATTTTGTGCCTTAATTTGAATTTTTTCTTGCGCCTTTAAATTTTGTTGAAAGTTTGTGTTTTATAAGTGGAATTTACTTTAATTAAAAATAAATAATATATTTAATGAGATCTAGTAAGCTGGGTATTTAAAGTGTTGATAAAACTAAGATGATAATAAATTAGGATTCAAGGTACATTCCAAAATTGATAAGTAATGTTGATGTAAATGTCTACAGTCAGTTCCACTTTTAAGGCATAAACTTTCAATGAAATTTAAAGCACACAAAAAATCTCAAATTAAGGCACAAAATTTGGATTTTAGTAAAATAAATTGTAAAATAAAAAATTATAAATGTTGTGTCTTAATTTGAGGTTTTTTGCGTGTCTTAAATTCCTTTGAAAGTTTGTACCTTAAAAGTGGAACTGACTGTAATCAAAATACCAATCACGTTTAAGAACTAAAGGAAATTATCTTTTGATAAGTTTCACGGTTTAATTACCTTCTTTTTTGCCATTTTTCAAAATTAATTATTTTTTTTTGAAGATTTTTTGATTGATCGAAATTATTATTTTTCAAATTCTAAAATATGTGAAAAATAATTTGAATTGTTCAAAATTATGAAAATAAAATTAATTTTTAATACTTAGATAAATACCAATACCATCTTTTACAATTTAAATTAAATCGATATAATCTCACAATTCCCAAAATATTAGACTTTTTTTTAAAAATTGATTTAGAATTCTCACAAAAATGAAAAATTTATCTTTTACATGAAGAAAAGAATAATTATTATCAATACAAGGATTTTTCAAAATTCACAAAATATTGAATTTGAAAGATTGTAAAAGTAATAGAAAAAGAAATTTTTTGATTTTTTTGTGCAGATATATTTATTTAACCAAGTTGAGTTAAAGATGGGTAAATATATTGGAAAAGTTTAAAAGAAAACGAAAAATGTTTTAAAACTTATTAAGAATATAATACTTTAATTTATTACGATTCAAAAGAAATTTCTAGAAAATATATGTGTGTGTTTTTAAGATAAGATTAAATGGGATTTATTATTTTATTAATAATAAGTTACTAAAAAATTTTCATCAAGGGAAAAAAGAAAAATAAAAAAATAATAAATTACAGTCGGTTTCACTTTTAAGGCACAAACTTTCAAAGGAAATTTAAGGCACAAAAAAAACTCAAATTAAGACAGCAAATTTTGTAATTTTTTATTTTACAATTTATTTTACTTGAATCTGAATTTTGTACCTTAAATAGAGATTTTTATTTTGCCTTAAACTTCGTTTAAAGTTTGTTCCTTAAAAGTGGAACCGATTGTAACAAAAAAATTGTTTCTAAATATTAAAAGCATAGTACCAAATTAAATATAATTATTTTTTACAAGATCAGAAACTATTAAATAAAAATTTAGATGATAAATATAAAAGAAACCCAAACTAACCCGTTCCAAAACAAGAATCTTGAAAAAAAAATCATTATTTTTTTTATTTTTTTTTATTTTTAAACAAGATCTCTAGAATATTTGGATTCGGGAATATTTACCCTTGGAATTATATTCAAACAATTACATAATATTATATAAATAAAATATGAAAATACAAAGTGAAGTATTATTATATTATATCTCAATTAAACAATCCATAAAAAAATGAATTAAATTTTCAAAATTTAATTTTTTTGATTCTTATTAATATTATTTTCTCTGAAATTTTAATTATATATATTAGAATAATTATTTTTAATATTTTTTTTTTTAAATTTTAATGAACTGAGAACTTAAGAACACCAATATAATTTTTAATAAACTACCACCCCTCCAACCCGACTAGTTATTATGACGTGGCTAACACATTGGCGATTTTCTGATCCCTTTGTTGTTAATTTTTCTTCTGTCTTTTGAAGACTACTGAATCACCAGAAAAAAAATCCAGTTCGTTTCAGAACTCACCGTTCATGAATAAAAGAGAAAAAAGGAAAAAAAGTGAAAAAATTTTTTTAATTACCAAACTTAATAGAACCCGGAAACCAAAGGTAAGATCAATTAAACGAAAAAAGAAATTGTTTTCAAAGAATAATTTATTGTTTTGTTTTCAATAAACCCAACAAAAATACAAATCCATTAGTAAAATTAGCAAGTAACATAAAAAAACATTCTATGAATAAAATTTTTCAATATTTTTTTATAAACAGAATGAATATCTTTACAATTCTCAAAGAAATACACAAAATTTTTACAACATGTTGAATAAATTTATTTTTTGTTTAACCATAAGAATTATTCCAAAAAATAAAAAAAAATCTTCACATAAATATTTATAACAATAAAGACTATTTATTGTGTATCTATTGCGAAAATTACAATAAACCCTGTAAATTTTTTTTTATAACGTAAGAAATAAAACCAATTTAAAAATTTTTCTTTTTAATAAAAACGCGAAAAAAAAAAAGATCTCACTAAAAAAAAATTTCTTAACTGAGTTTCTTTGTTGATCAATATTTTTTTTAACACTTGGTATCTACAAAATTTTAAAGTTCAGAATATCACCAAATATATATCTTGGAATTTCACTATGTTGTAAGGTAAGAAAGATACTTCCAGGATCAAACATGAAGCTAAAAATACTTTTTTTGAAATTGAATTATTTTTTATAAAGTGATAGCCAACATACCATGAAATCTATGATAAATTTAAAATTCATAATTCTATGACCTGATTTTTTTTTAATGATATAATATTTCAGTATGTGAAATTTTTAATAGTGTAAAAATTTGTCATATAAGAAAATAATAAAAGTTGAATTTTTCTCACCAAACCTTCTGAATGATCAAAAATTTAGAAATAATTCCAGGTTTTTGGTCGATCCTTAATTTCGAAACACATTAAAATAGAAAGATAGGATAGTTAATACAATTTCATAGTAATACTTAAATTCTATCTTCGATCTTTAAAAATTTTTTTGGAAAATTTTGAAATGATTACATCAACAATGAGATTTGTTTCCCAAGCTACTGTAAACATTTTTTTTTATAATAACCTTTATCAAGCCGTAAAATTCTGAAATATACTTTATTTCAGTTAAATATGCCCAATATTTTTTTCCAAATATCAATTATTTTTTATAATCGACCTTAGAAGAATAAAAAATAAAGAAGTAGAATAATACACATCAAAGAATAATTACTACCTTGATAAAATAAAAACTAATAAACTAATAAATTTTCGTAGAATTGAAAACTCAAATTCTTGGAGAAGTTTTGATATAAACAACAATACTGATTTTGATCTCTTTGTTTGAAGATCCAAAAAAAAATCATATACAAATCAAAATGATTTCTCTACAATTATTTTGACTTTATCAATTATATCTCGATTAACACAACTTGACCTAATGACTCTCTATCTTTTTATAAAAAAATATTAGCAAATTACATATGTTAAAAAAATAGTAAAAAAATGAATAAAAGCAAAATGTTCAAAAAGGTGTTTTCAATTTTGGAAATTACCTAAATACATTTTTTCTTCCAATTTCCATTCAAATCCTTTTTAACACATGTAATTCATTTACTAAAAATAGACCCCGTTCTCTAAAAAATGGTTTATTATACTGATATTTGCCGAATAAATGAGATAAAAATTTCACTTCATTTTTTATTTTTTCTTTTCAAAATAGAGTTTTCAAAAGAGGTAATCTAATTATTTGCTCTTTTTCAAAAACAAAAATGAAAACCAAGTGAAAAAAATTTCCCATTGATGATATAAATATAAGTATTGTAAATTATTTGGAATTTTTGGATTATCAGAATTTAATAGTCTGTGAATACTATTTTTCCACATAGTAACATATTTATAGACTTAAAAGAAACTTGATCTAAGGGATCTTGCTAACTTGAAAAATTTAGGTTTTTTTTGGAAAATTTTGAGTTGGACAAAAAACAATTTTCCTTCATCAAATCCAAATTATTCTGAACAAATTTTGACGAAAAAAATTTCATTAGAAAAACGTCACTCCACTTTCTGTTCAAGTATGTTAGAGTGTAGCGAGAGAGTATAAATATATTTGAAAAGAGAGTGGAGTGACATTTTCTTTTTATCAAAAAAAATAACTTTTTAGTTTTGCCTTGTTTTGTTAGGGAAATTCAATAAGTTTTTGTATCAATAAATGATTTTCAAGCCAAATCTAAAAAATTACAAAAATTCCAAAAATTGCAATATTTTGACTTTTCCTCAATTCATTGTCTTTTAAAGCTTTTTTTCTGTTTATAGTATTTTATTTCAACCATCACAGAGCATAAAATTCGAATAGTCCTTAATAGTTCTTATGTATATAAAGAGAGAAAATAATTTTTGGAATGCTTAGAACAATACATAACTTATAGTTTCTTTTTGAGGATAGTCCTTAAATTAAATTTTTTTCTTAACATCCAATCATAAATTAAAAAATAGTTTTTTCATATTAACAAAACCAAATAAAAATAATTCTTTAAGGATTTTTCATAATTTAGAGCAATTACCTTTATATCTAAAAAAGTAAATTATTTCACATTAAAGCACTGGTGTTCAATATGTCTTGTTAAAATTTTCAATTTAGAATTATTTTCCAAATTTTATTCACTCAAACTCTTTTGTACTAAAAAAATTCAAAATATACCTTGAAAAGTTCAAAAATCAATAAAAACCTTCTTAACTTACTATTCCACTGTATATCTAAGAATTCAAGAGTTAAAGGCAAGGGTACAAATATTCTTCAAAAATATCTGGATACAAAGTACAGCAAGAGGTTATCAAAATCTATTTCAAATTTCTATTGAAATGGTTGGATATGACAACAGTTTATTTTGAGAGAAATAAAAGATTTTTTGAAAAAAGACCAAAAAAAAATCAAAAATTTACAATAACTTGAATTCTCTTCAACAAACAATCAACTAAATGTTTTTTTTATTGTCTTATGAAGTTTTGTATTGCAACTCACTGAGATTACAAAATATGAATAGTCCTTAAAAAAGCATGATAGAAAAAGAAAAAATACATAATTAAAGAAATACATTCAAAGATGTCTCAAACTTCCTTGAAAAATATAAGGTTCCAATAAAAAGGTGGTTTAGAATGACAATTTCTTATTTACTTTCAAAATTAATGTGAAAAAATTCATAAACCAAATGAGTGAGGAATAGTAAAACTAGTCGTTAATATTTATTTAAAATAAATGAAAAACCAACTTTAAGATTTTTCAAAAAAAAGAGTGACTTTAACATAAGCAAAAACAAAAAACAAGATGAACCAAAGTACATTTCTTAACTCAAAAAACAAACTTTGTGATTTGTCCAAAAAACTTTTATTTTTTCTTTTTTTATTCTTTGCTTCGCTCAATAGAAAAAAACAAAAAGAAACAAAAAAAAAACGAATATGATTTCACGAGATCCTATAAACGGAGAGAGATTAGAAATCGAAAACAAAACAGTAATTTGGTATAAACAAAAGAACATTTATAAAAAATTTGAACAAAAAAGAAAAGTTCTTCAGGCGCTCTTTACAAATTTTGATTGTGGAAGGTGTGTGAGTATTTTAATTCAAGACTGTTTACAAATATATTGTGAAGACGGACATGTGTATCCTGTGCCTCTAACAAAGGAAATCATAAAAATGCATGCACTACCATTAGGGATGATCCTAAGCACAAAATTAAATGATCTGACCGAACTGGGGTGCAGGTTTTATTCCTTGACCCACCCACTTGAAGCACCTCGTCCTTTGGGCTTTTACTCGGAAGAGCAATTGACTGATTTGATTACAAATTCACCAAAGGTATTTTCCTCTCGCAAAAAGCAAACCAAAGAAGGGATGGGTAAAACGATGCGATCGCCACTCAACTATGATGAGAAAAACAAGAATAAAAGAAATTCGCCTTTGGTGTATCCCTCACCGCTTTCGACACCAAACCTCCAAAACGCTAAAAAACAAAAGGGCAAATATGACTCCAATTACCCTAACAACAACAGCGACAATTTGCAAACTATCACTAATTGCTACTTGGAGATCCTTTTTACTTCGAGGGATCTGCCTTTAATTTTAGTTTATGATTATTTTCGAAAGGTGCACCAATTATGGTATTATTACCGCTCAGCCATTACAACGAAAAAATTGCTTGATCTAACACCTAGCTTTTCCCGAAACAGTATCATGTCTTCTCCATATTTTAATTATGGCAGAGATCTCTCCCCTTCACCCTTTTTTTCACCAAATTCCGAAATGAACTCAAATAAAAGAAATAATAATAACAATCTCTTAAATTCATTAATTGAAAATAACAACCAAAAAGAGATCCCAATTGAACTGATCATTCAGCCAATTTGGGAGGACCAATTAACTAATAATGCCAATGACGAAGAAGGAAAAAAAGAAGAAGAAGGAAAAAAAGAAGGGGAAGAAAAAGAAGAAGAAGAAGAAGAAGAAATAAAAGTAGACTTTAATAAACTGAATTGCTGTTCAAAGGCGTTTATTTCTTCTGACGAAAACGGCCAACCAAGTATCTGCCTCATTTATCAGAAGCAACAACTTTTAAAAAGTTATTCCCTCGATCTCCAAACTTTAACAGTTAAAGAAGATTTCCAATTACAGTGCCTTGACGCAATTAGTATTATAATCACTCATCATAAATTATCTTTATTACAAACAATTAAAAACCAAGAACGGTTAATTAAAAAATCTCGAAAAAATTCCTTTTTCCCAAGCAAAATGAATAGATTCAATGCCAGCCAATCTGAAAGCGAAAATTGGCAAACAGATTATGATCTTCAACCAATTATTTATGATTTATTAATCATCACTCCAGATGGGAAACTCTCTTTATATTCAGGGAAGAGGTTTTTGTGTTTTGTTCCTTTCGAGGAATTAAATAATTTAAATTCAAATGATTTAGACTTTGTTAAAAATTCAAAAACTTTAATTTCTTCGCCTTTTAAAAAACTAAATTTAAACCAAAAATCCAATCTAAACGAAGACAATGCTAATACCACCAATAATAATAATAATAATAATAATAATAATAATAAGAATAAGAATAAGAATAAGAATAATAATAACAATAAATTAATCAAGATTAAAAAAGAGAAAGAGAATTCAATAAGATTATTTTTTCAAACAAAGGGTTCAAAAAAAAAGAAACATTATTATCAAAAATCCCTATCTCTTATTAATTTTTATTTAGAATCGGAATTAGTTGAAAAATGCTTTACTGCATTGGAGTGCACTTTAGAGATTGAAAAAGTTATTGAAATTAGAAAGCAATTATTTGAAATGAAACTTTCACAGATTGGGAATAATAAAAAATTTAAAACAGAATTTCAATTATTTTGTATTTGTATTTTAGGTAAAATAGATCCAAGAAAAAAATCAAAATCAAAATCAAAAGAAAAAGAAAAACTTTCAGATTGGGAGAAAATGATGAATGAAAATTTTGATAAATTAAATCCTTATATATCAAAACTTGGAATAGATTTAAATTCTAACAATGATAACGATAACGATGATGATGACAAGAAAAAAAAATCTTATAATAAATTATTGGAAAAATCTCTAAAATACAATGCGTCAACCAATAAAAAAAACGAAATTGAAAAAAAATTTATGATTCTAAAAACCTTGCATTTGATTTATGAAGATTTCAAATTAAATCGTTTCAATTGGATTTATTTAAAGGAATTAGCACCATTATTGATCACTTTGTCATATCAATTATCGCAGCCATTTTATTGTGAACACTATTTAAGAGATTTTGGCACAAGGCTTTTTTCGAGTACTATTAATTTATTGGGAATGGATCTTGAAAAAGCATTTTTACCACCTTCAATTCTTTTCTGGATCAAACAAAAATTAAATTTATATAAATCAAACCATCATACAAGGACACAAAAAATTGATGTTTTCCCGATTTTGGATTGCTGTGAAACCACTAGAAAAATATGCTATTTTTATGATCTTTTTTGTTCACAAAGCAAACCAACAATCCAAATTAAAAATTCACCGCTACACAACTCACCCTACCATCTGAAATTTAAAACCAGGTCTCCGATCATTATGAACAAAACGGAGAAACTGCCAAATAATCTTAACAGCCCAAATAAAAATAATATCTTTCTTTCGCCAAAATATCAATATTTGTCTTCGCCAACACCCTCAAAAAAATTTTTAACACCACAGTTTCGGAATTCAAATATTGAAAAAATTTCAAAACTAAATTTGACCGTTAATCCTAAAAACCTTAATAACAAACTTCAAAGAAAAAACAAAGATTTTCTAGATCCAGACTTTGAATCTGAATCTGATTCAGAGTATGAATCAGAATCGGAAATAGAAATAGAGTTACTGGAATCAGGAAACAAAGGAGATGAAGAAAAGATTGATTATGATCTTGATAATTATATTGACAATTATAATAATAAATACAAATATAAGCAAAATGGGAAAGAGCGGGTCAAATTAAAATTTAATTCAAAACTCTTATCAAAAAAAATTAATGGCCCAAATATTAATAAAGAAGAAGAAGATGAAGAAAATGATGATGATGATCAAGAAAATGAAAATGAAAATGAAAATGAAAAGGATTTTTTTAATTTTTCTGAAAAAAAAGTCCATATTCAAAACCTTTCTCCCATAAGAAAATTGAAAACAATTCCCGTTTCAAACCAATTAGTTATTGCGATGGTCAATGAAAATTTCAATTTAAAGAATTTAGAAATTTTGCCCTTTGGGATTTCTTTACCTTTAAAAGAAGCCTTAAAGGAATGCAGAGAAAACCCACCATCAAATTGGCCATTACAAGCATATACCCTGATTGAAAGAGAGGATTTATTTAAACAAAAGTCAAACCTCAACAAAAATGAGTTTGATATTTTAAATAAAAAAAAAACCCAAACAATCCCTGAAAAATTTGAGATTAACGGCCAGCAAAAGACTGGGAAAAAACAAGAAAGCGAAGAGAATAGAACCGAAACAGAAAAGGAAACGAACACAGACACGGATCGGGACGAAGATGCAGATGGAGACGACGACGATGATGGTTTTATCAATTTAATTCCAAATCAAAATATTAACGAAGAAATTAAAGACTTTGATTTGCTTCGTTTCCCAAATGATTTAAGATTAAAAGAGATTAATAGAATTCTGTCCTCATCAAGATTATTGCCGATCATCATTGGCGAAGAAAATGAAAACAACCCAGATATCATCAAATTTCAACAGGAGCAGCTGATCAAGCAGGTTCAAAGGGCGCTTGCGTTGTCTGTCGGGAGGGGTGCATTTGAAATCGGGATCTTCAAGCCAACGATCTCCGAAAAATTGCCCATAGCAAAGATCGTTATTGATGGGAGGCTTGTTGAGCAAAGGAACACAAAGGTGATCTTTGATCAAAAGGATAAGCCACTGGAGACATGGTCATGGCCAAACTTCCACAACGCAGTCGCTTCTGGATTGCGATTTATCCCGGAGCAAGATCAGGACATTACAGAAATTTCGAGATTTGTAAATAGGAATTGGCTAATTTACAATATGGACAACGGCAACGAGAATGGGAATGAAAACGACGACGACGAAGAAAATGATAATGACAACGACAATGAAGACGACGAAGAAGAAAAAAAAAGAAAAAAAAAATTGGGATTAAACAAAAACCATTCAAGTGGGCTGGCATTAGCCCTGGGGTTAAACGGGTGTATTTCCGAACTAAACAAAGTTGACTTATATAACTTTTTGGAAAAGAACGACGAACTGACAAGCATCGGGATCCTATTGGGCATTTCTGTGGAAAAGGCAGAAACAATGGATCAAACTGTCACCAAGACCCTGTCCATACACGTGCCTGCATTTCTGTCGCAGCAGTCAAACCAATTTACAATTAGCTCCAGAATTAGATCAGCAGCCATTTTGGGCCTCGGGTTGGTTTATATGAAATCTGCACATCGAAGGACTTCAGAGGTGCTCATAAACGAATTATCAAACGTAAGCAGGAATAGCAATCTCGAAGACAGAGAATCCTTGGCCCTTTCAATCGGCCTAAGCTTTGGCCTGGTTACTTTGGGCCAGGGATATTCTGCCTTTGGTCTCAGCGATTTGAAAATTACACAGAAATTATTAAACTTTGTCAAGGGTGGCAGGAAATCAAATAAATTGAATATTTTAAAAAGACTGAAAATTTATAACAAATCAATAAACAATAGCAGCAATTTTAAGAACATGGGCAATAACAATGGCACCCTCTTCAATGATGAATACAATGATGGCTATGATGACGATGACGACGACAACAATGATGATGATGATCAAGGCTTTAATAATGGTGAACAGGATTTGCAATATTCAACCCAAAAAATTAACTTAATACACGAGGGGGAAGTGATCAATGTTGACACCTGTGCACCGGGCGCGATCTTGGCACTGGGGCTGATGTTTTTAAAAACTAATAACCAAATATTAGCACAGAAGTTGGATGTGCCACATACAAACTTTTTAATCAAAGGCATTAGATATGATTTCTTATATTTAAGAATTTTGGTCAAAAATATTATCCTTTGGGATGACATTAAGCCTCAAAAGCAATGGATCCAAAACCAAATACCTGCGAATTTATTAAAGGCATTAAATGAAAATGAAAAATTGAATTTTGGCCATTTCCCCGATCTAGATTCGTTACAAATGACTAAAATTAGCATAATTGCAGGTGCGTGTTTCGCTTTATCTTTAAAATTTGCTGGAAGCCAAAATGAAGAAATTAAAAAAATCTTAATTAATTATTTAATCCAGTTTATTAAATTTAAAAAGCAATTCAAATCTCAATCGGAAAACATCGAAATGTATTTAAATACGATTGCGCTCTCGCTGTCAGTAATAATGTCAGGGAGCGGCGATTTGGAATGCTTTCGATTATTCAGAAAATTGCACAAACGAAAATCAATCGATATTAGCTATGGTAACCACATGGCAATCCATTTAGCCATCGGCTTCCTGTTTTTGGGGCATGGCAAATACACCTTTGGCAACTCCAACAAGGCAGTTGCAGCCCTGATCATTTCATGTTACCCCATATTCCCCAAGAACACAAGAGACAACAGATACCATCTCCAGGCCTTTAGGCATCTGTACGTGCTAGCCATCGAGCCCAGATGCCTACAGACATTTGACGTGGATTCTGGCAAAATCGTTTCAATACCGTTCAAATTAAAATTAAATAACAGCAGCGAGACGAACAGCTTGATTGAAAACAATACACCTTGCTTAATCCCGAACCTGAACTCAATTAAAAACATCAAATTATGCTCTCAAGACTATTGGCCAATTTCAATTAATATCAAGAAAATTTTCCAAAATTCAAAGAAAAATCCCCTTTCCTTGATCAATAGGGTTTTTGTGAAATCCAAAAAAATCCAAAATCGCTCACAATTGAAAAAAAAATCCAATTTAATTTTTAACTTGACCAATTTTTTTAATACCCAAAAACTTAATAATCAACTGTTCTTCAATTATTTAAACATTAAACCCATTTGGTGGGACAATCTATTTAATAGTATACTCTTGCATTCTAACCAAACCCAAAATATCAATTCTTTTAAATTATATCTTCAAATTTTACAAATTTTTAAATCGATCAATATAATCAATAACGATAATAATAATAATAATAACAATAACGTGCTGATCGATAATTGTAATGGAAATAATGTTGATCATTTTTTAAATTTGTGGAATCTTTCGTTTGTTTTTGATTATTATAATTCAAACAATAAAATTTCGAAAAATAATTCTTTAATATCAATGGATTTTTTAAACATTATAAAAACTTCAATTAATCTCATTATTAATGGGAAATTTAATAACTTATTAACAGAATATTTTAATAATGGCGAACATAAATTATTATCTTTGAAATTTTTAACATATTTAATTTTAATTGGCGCACCCCCTCTAAATAAATTAATCGAATTAAAAAATTTTTTGAATGATTTTAAAACTATCGACAATTCCATTTTATTTAAAATGAAAAATCCAGATTTCTTTATTTTTTACCCAATATTTTTAAACCATTTATTAAATAAACATTAAACTACCCGGCTTTATTTATTAATCTTTTTATCTTTTTATGTTCTTAGATTTTTTTATTATTCTAATTAATTTATTATTATCAAAAAATAATAAATTAAATAAAACTCTTAAAGACCTTACAATACAAGTACATTTTAATATTCAACGCTAATTTTGAATCGTATTGTTTAGATGGATTTTTTTTTAGAAAAAACAAAATAATTTTTGTTTTTGACATTTTTTTTTTAACAAATTGTTTGGTCTTATTCACAAGAATCAATACAGCAATTTAAATCATTTTTAGAAAAAAAAAAATTGATTTTAAATTTGGAGGATAAAATTACTTATTGTAGTAGTGTTTTTATAGAAATAATATGAAATCTCGTCAAGAGCAAATTTTTTTTTTTTTTTTTTTATTTGTGTTTTTACTTATGAAATGGATATGCTAACCTCACCCAAACAATTAATTAGTTTGAGTCATTTTTTTTAATTCAAATATTCATTTATTTTAAATATGAATCTAAAAAAAAGTGACTTATTATTCTCAGAGTTCATATTATGGTTCTTTTTTCGAAAAAAAAACAAAAATAATTCTTTTATTTTAAAGTTGATAAAATCAAATAATTCTTTTTTTAATTCAATGAAAATATTCAATTTATTTCTTGATTAAGCAATTAGACTCGCCATAGATTTATCTCTAATTAAAATATACTGTAATTGTGAAAATTATAATTAGTTATACATATTCGCATGTATCTTAAAAATCTATTAAAAATATTATCAAACAATACATTATCTGATTTTTAACGAATGATATCTCAGAAAATTTTTATTTTTGATTTTTTTTTTAATTCCTTTTTCCAAATGGAAAAATAGAAACTGAAAATAATTTTTTTATAGTGTTTAATAATTCTTGAGATAGATCTTTCAAAAGTAATTATTTTTTTAATTTTTTAATTTCAAAGATTAACAAATAATTTTTAATAACAAAACTCCAAATATTGATTTATTTTGTTTTTATTTTATAAAATTAATTGTTTCGTCAATATATATCCAATATTTAAAAAATAATTTTTGAAAGAATCATATAAAGTTAATTATTTAAAAAAATGTAATTTCGAAACAATTGATCCACCTTTCAAAACAAATTTAAGAGTGATGTATTTTGGAAAATTGAAAACTTCAAAGATTGATTGCTCAACCTTTAAATATGTTGTGAAATCAAGATTTTTACTGAAATTCAATGGGATTTTATACTGAGACACGATTCTTTTATAATCAGTCTGATCAATAAATATGGTTACAGTTACGAAGTGATTTTTTGAAACATATGAACCATGCCGAACTAATATGATTTAAACCCAATAATACACATTTTAATCAAATACTTTTAAGGTCGAATCTAACCCATTAAATTTATTTTTTTTTAAGAGAACACTATCATTCTCAAAAGTTAATATTTATCTCGAGAATTCTCTAAATTATTGGAAAGAATTTAAGATTAAGTCTAAAAAATAAAATTTTTAGGTTTTTCACATTGATTTTGCAGTTTTAATCATCTTTTCGTCAATACTGAGATTTTTTAATGATACATTTATTTTTTTTCCTTTAAAAATGAATAAAAAAAATTTTTTTTTTATTTAAATAGAGATATAGTACAAAATAGTTTTTTTTTTCATTCTAAGGAATCAGAATAAAATAATGTAAAATGTTCTCAAAAGATTATTATTAAAAAGGACTTTAAAAAATGGAAAATGTAGATTAAAACCATTTTTCAAAGAAATAATTTTCATATTATGATTCCAAATTCCAAATTATTTTATTTCTAAAAATTACCAAAAATGGAATCGTTTTGGCAACTCTGGTTATTTTTATTGAGAATAAAGTAATTCTTGAAAACTAGTAAAAAAATATTTTTTGTTTTATAATTTAAACCACATAAAAAAAAAAAAAATTATTTAAATAATATTTATACGTTATCAATATTTCATATTAAACCCATACAAATATTATAAATACAAACATTGCAATTGATAAATCCAAATTTAATAGAATATTAATTCTAAAATTTATTAATGGAATTCCTATATACTGAGTGTTAAATCATTATGATGAAAAAGAACTTGTAAAAATGGAAAAAAAAAAAAAAATAGAATAAATTTTAGTCACTAATACCAATTAAAAACAAAGTAAAATTTGATGTATGGTAGATCTCAAAAAATTAACAATAAAAAATGGGGATATCTAAAGAAAAAAATGTGAAAGAGTAACACTCAATTTCCAATTGGAATAAATGTGAATTATAATTTTGTAGACAAACTTGTATTTTCCTGTGTGTTATCCATTGACACTTTTTGAGATCTCAGTAATTTCTTTTTTTAATTTTTCTTTTTCAAATGAGATATTTTTTTCTCAAGAATATTATACAATCATAATTTTGTCAAATTTAAAGGGTTATCAAATAACCATAGATTAGATTAAATCGTTTTAAATTGATAGACGACTTAAAGAAAAAAATGTTTTGGATTGAAGAAATTTAAACATATTTGAAAGATAAAAGACAAAGTATTTGATTTTTTTTATAAATTTGTTTTTTTGAGATTTTGAATTCTTTTTAAATTTTTTTTTTTATATAAAATTTTTTGTCAATAGAGAACTTTACAATTTTTTTTTCCAGTTATTTGAATTTTTGAACTTTAAGATCAATATCAACTTTTATTTTTTCATTGTTTTTATTGTCATGGGAAAAATGGGCATTTTTTTTATTTGTTAATTTGATTGTTTGGAATTGAGAGCTTTTTCGAAATTTTGTAGGGTTTTTTTTTTTCCAGTTTGAAAATCCTGTTAAAGTTTTTTTTTTCTTTTTTTTTGGTTTATTGCATAATTGGTATTGATAGAATTCAGTTTTTTTTTATTTTTAAATTTTTAGCATTAAGATCCCTTCAATCTTTTTTTTTTTTCTAATTTAACTTTTTATACTTGAAATTGATGAAATTTTGTTAATTTGATTTTTTTTTTGGCTTGGCATATCTGTTCAAAGTTGTTTAATTTCATTTTTTTACATCTGAAAAATTTTTAATTGTTTATTAATTTCAAAGCAAAATTTTTTTCATTTTTTAAAGATAAAAATCAAAAATAATAAAAATTTCAGTTCATGATTTGAAGATTTATTTTTGCCCTGCTTACCTTTACATCTTGCATTTAGTTGTTTTTTTTTTTTTTAATGAATGGGATGGGGATCATTTTCTCCTTTGTGGAGAATCCCCAAAAATTTGTAGTTCTTTTGGAGTTTTTTATATTTATTGTCTCTAATTGCCAAATAGCTGTTTTGACATAAGTTTTTTTAAATAACGTTGAATTTTGTATGATATCTTTCAATTTAAGCAGATTAAAGATACAATTAACAAAACAAACAAGTCCAGAGAATAAAACATGTCTTTTAAAATAAAAATCCTTTCTTTTTTTTTCTTGTTTCGATTCAACTTTTAGTCTAGTAGTCAATTGTAAACCTAAACCCAAATTATTTTTCAAGGTAAATTCTTGACACTTCATATAAAATTTTTTTCCTTAATTAAAATTTATATATAATTTTTTATTGAAATTTTTGATTTTTTTAAAAATAATTGTCTTTTCTTGATATTTTCTCAAAAATTAACTTTCTTTTTTGAAAAAAATTTCCACTTTAGTCTTTCATTTTAAAAATTTAATTTTTAATAGTAGAGGTTTCAGATCATACACCATATTTGTTGAATGATGTTTTTTTAGTTTCTCACTTATAAGGTAGGTTTTCGAGTAAAAAGTAAACAAGTCGATATTTTGGATCACCCATTGTACCAAGTCTGCACAGCTTATTTTAGTAATTGTGGATTCAAAAAAGTGTAATAAATAAGAAAAATGTGTAATTAAACTTTAGTATTGTGCTTTCATTTTATTTTAATTATTATTCGTTGAATTTTTTCACAAAATTAGAACAATTATAAGTTGTACTCCTATTTTCAAAAGAATAGTTTTGAAAAAATAAATTAAAGTTGACTTTTTTATAGCCAAATTGGTCTCGTTTATAAACCAAATCATTATGTTGGACTCTTTTTCTTTTTAAGATGTTTTGATTTTTCCAAAGATCTGATTGAGTCATTTCTATATTGGACAGAAAAAGAGTTTCAACAATATTTTTGAAACCAACCTATTTATTGACTCGATATGTAGCACATAATTTTCCAAGATTAGTAATTGGCTTTTTTGGAAAAATAAATAAAAAGCAAAAATGATTAATTTCGCTTTGGAGTAATAAATTTAGTAATAAAAAAAATTAAACAAACAATATTATCATTTTTTTATTATTTAACCAACTGTTTTCCAAAGAAATTAAACGTAAATGCACAAATTTGTCGGAAAAAAGTCACTCTATTTTGCTGGAATTGAGGCTGGGTAATATAAAGCTTCCACTTTTGTCCATATTATTTTTGTTTATCAATTTTTCAAGAGTTAAACGCTTAATCTTTTTTAATAATTCTTTTTTCTATTCAACAAAACAATAGCGGGACTACATTTGTAGCTACAATCGCAAAAGCCCACCCAACAAATATTATTGAACAAAAAGAGTTTCCAACTTTGACACCACACAAAACAGTATCTGCAATTAATGATTGGTAAAACCCTCTTTCACTCAACAACAATTTATTTGGTCAACACCTTCAGAGTCTTTTAATTAGTAATTGTTATCTCTTGTTTTTCCGATTGCACTTCTTTCTTTTTAGGCTTGGCAAATTTGATTTTCAGGCATTAGGAATTGCAAGTTTTGGTCCAGTTGATCTCGATAAAAAAAGTAAAACATATGGACATATTACAACAACCCCAAAGCCTAATTGGGGCTATTTTGATATAATTGGTGCCTTTAAAAAATTTGGTGTACCTATAGGCTTCGAAACAGACGTAAACGCTGCTGCAATGGGTGAATTTGCTTATGGTGGCCATGGGTAAATGTGATCTTTTTACTTTTTTTTGTCTCAAAAAATAGCTTTTTAAAGAAGACACCAAAAGTCTCCTTTTGGCATTTGTACATTTAAGGGACTGTCAATTTTGAAACAAAAATTACTGTGGTTTGTCAAATAAATGGTAAAAAATTTATACTTCCTTTTCCTTATTTTTCTTTTACAAAGAGAGTTACCAAAGAGGTTGGTTGTCATTTTTGATCTCGATTTGTAAAAAGGCAAAAGGAAAATGAAAATGAAGTGAAAAAAAATTTTTACTCATTTATTAGACAAATACCAGTAGCACTACTTTTTTTTCCATTAGATCTTCAATAATTTAAGTAATTTTTTAGTCTCGGAGAGTGTTGTGTTATTTTGTTATTTTACTTGCACTTTTTAAAATCAATTTTTGTTTCTGTAAAAAATTTGAGAAAAAAATTACTATTTTCCAAGTCAAACAAACAAAAATAATTTTTAAAAGATCTTAAGGGACTAGTAAACTAAAAAAAATCTTCAAGTAATTTTACTAACAAATTAAAAAAAATTTTACCGTATCTTGAAATTGAAAAATAAAGTAAAAATCTGATAACTACAAAGCATGGCTTACTTTTAATACTATTTTCAGAAATGAATTATTGTTTTTAAAAGACTGATCCATTTTTCTCATTTTTGAAAAAGTTCAAAATCCAACATATTTCCAAATTATTTAAAAAAATTATTTTCTTTGAAAGAAGATTGAAATCACATTGCCTGTAAAGGAAGTGTACAAAAATACACTTTAGAAATGAAACCACTAAGTTCTAAAATAACTAAGTTTAAAAAATCTACTTAATATCAAAAAAAATACAATAATTATTTTAAACTTGTAAAAAATATAATTTTTTGATTCAAAGAACAGACCAAATCTATTTTTTCTAGGGATTAAATGAAAAAATCTGAGAAAAAGAACCAAAGAATCGAATTAAAAATTCTACCGAAATACTTTTTTAAAACCTGGAAAATTCAACTTATTATCTAAAGAAATACTTTTTAATTTGATTATTAATAATCAATAATTAATAAACCCAATCTTAATTATTTTAGTAAGTCATTAACAACCCGATGATTAAATGTATCAAATAGGTATTACATTTATTTCTCAATTTTTTCAAGATTTTGCAACAAATAAAACAATTCAAATGCATATTTCTAATAATAATAAAAATAATAGATATTATCAAATACCTGATTTTAATACAAATAGTTCCTTGTTTATACTCTTGATATTTGAAAAAGTATATTGACAAGTCTTTTAAATTTCAAGAAATTTCATAAATATTTGAGAATAAAATAAATGTTCAAATTTTTTAGATCTTCAAGGATACAATATTTGATTTATTTTTATTGTATTTTTAAAATAATATTAAAGACACAACGTTACTTGTTCATAAAGACTCTCAGAAATTACTAAAAGTGATATTTCTTCAAAAATAAATTTTTTTGGAAATTTTTATTTTTCTAATTTGATCCAAAATCTCAAATAAAAAAGGATCAGGATCTTTTGACTGAAAATTCCATTGGAAAAATGAAATCTTTTAAAAATGATTATTCATTTCTCTAAAGTTGACAAACGAAGTTTCTTATTGGGTTTAATTGTATCCTTATGTAAATAATTACTCTATCATCTTTGGCAAAAAAAAATAAATAAGAGTTACTAGTCCCTTAAGATAAAATTTTCAAAAATAAACGACTTTAAGGGATTTTCAAGTTTAAGTTCAAATTCTAAAACATTTTAAACTTGTGAAAGCAACAATAAAAAATATTTAGAAAATCCCTGAAAATTTGTTTTGTGTTTGTTAAATTTGAAATGGAAATTATGATATCTGAAACTCAAATTTTGTTATGATCTATAAAGGTGAGAATTGTTTAAATTTACCTTTTTTTGACATAGTTCATCATGTTAAAATGTTTGCAAACAACTTAATTTTAATAATGCAAGGGGCCTATTCCAGAAATTGACAAAAAGTTATTATTAATTTATAAAATTATCCAAGAATTTGGAATGAATTCAAATATTGATAAAACTTTAAAATCAAATCAATTATCTGAAATAAAGTAAATAAGTATTTGACTTGAAAAAGAGTAACATTTAAAAAAAAATCACTTTAAAAAAGTAAAAGACAATTTTAAAAAAATCAAAATGATTTTCTACCCAAAAATAATTAGATAATGGGGTAAAACTACAAATGTTTAAATCGATATTCATTAGATAATTATTTTATGGCCTACTAATTTCCAATCTAACTCAAAAATATTTTAACATGATAGAAGTTTGGATACATAAAAAAGTCAACAAAACTTTTAAAAATTAATCCAGCATTCTTCAATGATAATTTATAAAACTGAAGCAAAAATTGACCAAGTAAGAATTTTGATATATAAAAGAAGATTTAAACTAAAAAAGAAATTAGAAATTCTTGGTTTTGAACACATATCAAAAAATTTAAAATTTTCCAAAAAAAAAAAGACGGAAATATTAATTGGAAAGTAGAAAGTTTAAAACTACTAGACGCGAATCTTAATCAATTTAGAGAAAACATAATAATAAATAGTTCTAGATGGAAAGACCAAGAATATTTAAAAATTATTAGATACAATAACAATATAAACAAACAAAAAAAATATTTAAAATGGGTAGGTTCTACTTCCATCTTAAAACTAAGAAATTTCACCAATTATCTAAATATATATTCTTATGTTTATAATAAGAATAAAATAAAAACAAAATCTTGTAATTTGTGCAAACAATACTTCAACTTAGAAATCATTGAAAGATATAGATCATTTTTTATGGGACTCGTGTCTAGTTTTTTTTTTTTTTTTATTTAAGAAATAAACAAAAAATTAAATAAATTTTCTGTTTCTTTCTTAAATTAAAAAAAAACCTAACGACGTACATTCTATATAGAAAATCGAATAATTTGGATTGATGATTTAATTCAAATTAACAAAAATAATCAAAATATCCTTGGTATTATTCAAAATAAAGAATCATTATTAATTTTGTCATTAGTTAATGATAAAGAGAATTATGATTCTTTATTCAAATTTCTAAACAAAAATTTAGAAATTAGGACAGTGTCTTCAAGTAAGTTCAAGTGTCATACGGTGTTGTGAGGTATCTAGCCTTTTTTTTTTTTATTTTATTTTTTATTTATTAACATGTAGAGTCATATTCGTCATAAAAGTATTCTATGGAAATATCATAGATTTCTTTAATAGAGGTTTTGATGATAACATGCTATAATTCACGATAAAGTTACAAAAATCGCGATAATTTTCAAAAATCGTGATAATTTCCATCAAATCGCGATATATCAGAAAATAGCGATATTCAATATTATCACGATAATATATCAAATCGCGATATTCTATAAAATCGCGATAAATGCCAAAATATCGCGATTAAAGAGTAATCACGATTTTTAGTTGATGATTTTTTAGGCTAATTGAGAAATATTTTTTACAAAAAAATTTTTTTTGATCAAAAAATAGATTAGGTGAAAAAAAGTCATTTTTTGAAAAAACAACAAAAAAGATACTTGATCCAATCAAGGATCAGATCCAAGAGTTTTATTGTGTTTTCATTTTATTTGGTTAACAAACCTATCGATCCTTTAAGATCAACAACAATAAGAAATAAAGAGAAATAAATATTTTTTGAGTTAATCGTGGTGTTGTAAATTGAGTTGAATAAAAGACCTTCTAAAACAACCAACCCTTTAACTGTTCTTTAAAGAATGTGTTCTTGGGTTAAAACATTTTCAATATTCTCAGAAAGCTAAAAGGGGTCGGTAAACTTTTCAAAAGCTTTCACAACATCCAAAACCAGATAATCACCAATTATTAAGATTTTTTATACAATACTTTTCTTGTTCTTTTTCTTCTTTGAGCATCTTTGAAGTGGACAGTAAACACAATTAGAGCTTAGAGGTTTTTGTTTGACCAATCACCAATAAGAAGTCAAATTATTCTTTATTCTTTTTTTTGCTATTTAAAATTGTGAATGTAACAACTCCATTGTAAGAAAACACATTTATCTTATATTCAAGTGTATTGTTAAAATGAGTAATTATTAGTTTGAGCATAAAATTTGTTTGAGATTTGATATTTTGTTAAAAAAAAAATGAAAAGAAAAAAATTTTGTGTTTCCACTACAAACCAAACTCATTCCCTTTAGAAAAGTTTTCTGTCTTTCAAAACTTTCAAACACTTGAAGACAGTACACAACACTTACAAACACTTCCAAACATTTATTAAAGGGGAAAGTGTTTTAAAACTCAAGGCTTTGTAAAAGTTAAAAGATTTTTTTTAGGTGAAATCAAAAAAATAATTTCTCATTTTTTTGCGATAATGTAAATATGGCGATTTTATGATTTTTCGCGATAAAGTTGGGCTAATCACGATTTTTTAATACTATCGCGCTTTTATTGTTAATATCATGATAATACATGTTATCATCAAAACCTCTAATGTTCATTTTCATAAGCAATTCATCTGTATCTATTTCAAAGTCTAGGCTTTTGATTTTTTGAGTTCAATTTTTTGTATTTTTCAAAACATTAATACTGGGTAACTTAAGCATGATTAAAGATTATGTTTTGCAAAAAATATAAAACAAATTGATATTTTTTTCCCCTATTTTTAATTATGGGTACGAACAAATTTTTGGTATGGAGTTTATATATCGACTTAAAACCACCCTTTAGACAAATTTTCAATGCTTTTTTTTTTTTGTTTTTGAAAGTAAAATATAAAACTATCCATTTAAAATTTTATTTAATTTTTTAAGGAATAAGATATTTTTTTTTCAAAAAACAACTTTTTATGAAAGAAAACAAAAAATATTTTTTTTATATTTTAAAAATCTGATTGTTGACTTTTATTTAAAAGTTAAATTGTTTATCTAATATCATACCATATATTATGCACGAAAAATTTTTGAATTAAAGATAAATTGAACTTTTCTCAAAAATTATTCTATTTTTTTAAAAATTAAATATTTTTTTTCAACCAAAAAACTTCTAATGCCTGTATGTATTTATTTTTCTCATTATTATTGCAAATCTTAAACTTATTTATTAAAAGAAATATTAATAGCTGTGCATACGTCACTGCGGGCACTGGTATAGGAGTTGGTGCTATATGCGATGGAAAACCTGTTCATGGGTTAATGCACCCAGAATTAGGACACTGTTATTCACCAAGAGCTGAAAACGAGTATGAAAATTTTAAAGGCACTTGTCCACGTCACAGTTCATGTTTGGAGGGAATGTGCAATGCCGGTGCAATTTCACATCGTCTCAATATTCATCCAAGTAAATTGCCACAAGTCAGTGATGATCATGAAATTTGGGATATCGTTTCTCATTACTTTTCTCATTTATGTACCACTATTACTCTTTCTTATTCTCCTAATGTCATCATCTTAGGTGGTGGTGTATTTAAAAGAGAAATTTTATATGACAAAATCAGAAAAAAAACTTCACAGTTACTAAATGGCTATGTCGGGAAAAAGGAAATACTTGATAACATTGATTCATACATAGTCCCTCCAAAATATAGATCTTTATGTGGTGCCGTTGGTTCCTTGGAATTGGCAAGAATCGTTTTAGAACAATCCTTACATTAAACTTTTGATCATATTTTTTTAAACGAAATTTTTGGTTTAAAGAGCACATTTTTTTTCGTATATTTTGAAATTGTATTAGTTTAGTAATAGTATTAGAGTTGGTTACAATTTTTTAGACAACACTATATATATATATATATATATTAGTTATTATTAGTCATTCTTATCTTGAAATAAAAAATTTCTTCTATTTTTTTTTATTTAATATTTATGATTTTTTTTTATCGATTTACTTTTTCGAATTATTTTTTAATTATTTAACACTAAATCCTTTGAAAGGTACACATTATATTAATTCTAATTGTAAAAAAATCAGTTTATTTTGAGATGACTAATATGTTTTGATAAAAAATTTTGTGTTTTGTTTTTATTTTTTGTTCTATTGTAAAGACCTACACCAATATTAATCTAAAAAAAAATAAATAATTATTGGTCCATTTCTGATAAATTCAAAAAAAGGTACAAACAATTTTACTGGTACCTGTTGAATAAATAGGAAAAAAATTTCAATTCCTTTTCTTTATTTTTCTTTTAGAAATCAAGATTACCAAAGAAGTTGGTTGTAATTTGGAATCTCTATTTGTAAAAGGAAAAAGGAAAATGGAAATGAATGAAAAATTTTTTCCTCATTTGTAAGACAAATAACAGTAGTTCAATTTCTTTTTAAAAATTTGAGAACTTCCTTTACAAAATAGTTTCTTAAAAAGAAGATTACGAAACTCAACAAATTTACAAATTTATCTTGAAATTTCAACCAAAAAAATTCTTTATTATCCATTGTTTTAAAAATTTAAAAAAGGGATTTTGAACCAAAAAATTTGAAAAGATTTTGAGAATTTCTCAGTTCCAAAAGAAGACAGTTCGAGTTTTAAAGTTCACAAATTCAAATCAAAATCAAAACTTTCAAAATAGATTCAAAAAAAATGTATTATCTTGGGTTTTTGGGAAAATGAAAAAATTAAAAATGTTACTTGCAAAAAAAAAAAACGATTCAAAGATTTTATTTGTTTAAAAGTCGGCAATTAGAAAAAAAAAATCTGAGACGAATTTTTTATAAAGGCACATTAAAATAAAATGTTAATTCAGTAACTAACAAAAGAGAAATTAATCCAAAATAAGAAAAAAAAAAAAAAAAAAGAAAAAGTCTTATTTTGTTAGTGTTTGAGAAAGCCATTCAAGGCCTTCATACAAACCTTCACCAGTTGTAGCTGTACACGGTTGGATATACCATTTACGATATCTTAAAGAAGAAAGACCCATTTTTTCAGAAACTTCTTGTGCGTCCATTGCGTTTGGGAGATCTTGTTTGTTTGCAAAGACAAGGAGAACAGCTTCTTTCAATTCGTCTTCTCCAAGCATTTTGTGGAGTTCGTCATGGGCTTCGTTGATACGCTCTCGATCGTTAGAGTCAACAACAAAGATTAAGCCTTGTGTGTTTTGGTAATAATGTCTCCAGAGTGGTCTAATTTTGTCTTGTCCACCAACCTTTTGATTTGAAAAAGAAAAAAAAATTAAGAAAAAAGAATGGGGAACCATAAACAACAAGAAAAAAATTAATCAAAAGAAGAAAAAAAAGAAAAAGAAAAAAAAAAACAATCTAATTACATCCCAGACAGTGAAAGAGATCTTTTTGTATTCAACAGTCTCTACATTGAAACCAATTGTTGGAATTGTTGTGACAATTTCCCCTAATTTTAATTTGTAAAGGATTGTCGTTTTACCTGCAGCATCAAGACCAACCATCAAAATTCTTGCTTCTTTTTTTCCAAAGAAGGATGAAAACATTTTTGCAAAGGAACTTCCCATTTTTATTTTTAGACAAAGAAACTGGATCGAGATAAAAAATCAAAAAATGTTTTATTGATTGAATTTTTTTAATTTTTGCTTTTAATTTTTTATGTTACCCTTAAGGACTACGTTTCACATTGAAATTCAAGGTAAAATATGTTCTAATCAGGTTCTAGGTATTGGTAATTTTCACAAAATTTTATTCGGGGAGATCTAAGTAGCAAAAAATGACATTTTTTGCATAAATTTTAGTCTCCTCGTATCTCGAAATGACAAAGAACGTTGGTAAAAATTGGCTTTTTGAGAAAATTTCTTGTTATATGAAAGTGCCATACCCTGAGACCTTGTTAATATTTTTTTGCTATGTTTTAATGTTATCTTTGATTAGTTTAGAGGGTATGAGCTCTACATATAAAATCCCAAAAATTAGGAAAGTGAAAAATTTTTGATGAAAAAGTCTGTTGTTTTACAATCAAGACATTTTTTGAATAGTGTCTACCATAAAGTGTTTGGTATTGTATCAAATCCTCTAAAATTCCCTATTCCCAAAATGAGAAAGATCATTTTTTCTTTAAATGACAAAAAAATTTATTTTTTAAAAACAAAAAAAACTGACTAATTTTTGCAAATTTAATTTCGAAAAGATCCTTTCATTAAAATAACTTCAAAACCTTTACCACACAAACCCTCAACCCAATTTCTATTGATACAACAAACTGGGTTTTGAGAAAAATGATCCAAACAAAAAAAATTTATCAAAAAAGCCCTTTAAAAATACAAGTATGTTTGGCCTGGATTATGTTATTCCACAAACAATTCGAGGAGACACCCCTCTTAGCCATGGATGGGAGATTTAATTTAAGGAAAAACAAAAAGAACCAAAAAAAAATACGCCAAAATCACACTCTCTTTGTAATAAATAATACAGCCGTTCCTGCTCCTACCGTGAATATTTATAACAACCTGAAATTGATTTTCTATTCTGAAATTTTATTCATGTACAACAAACAGTAAAAGGGTTCTTAAAGCTCATCATAAACCGTAAAATTTATAATAAAAGATTAAAAATAAGTTTTCCATTTTTTTTTTTTTTTGTTTTGGGAATTGACAAACAAATTCATTAAAAATACTTACACTAATGTGGATCTTCAATTCCCAAAACTATTAAAATACCAGCTTTTACAATTTAAAAACAAAGATCGAAAAATGAACTTTCCAGTTTCCATGGTTTCTGTGGTTCAATAGTTTCTTTTCTTGAGAAAATTTAATTTTTGTCTTTGTTTTTACAAAAAAAAAAATTTTTCTAATAAAGGAATAGAAGTTGAAATTTTTATCTTATGATAGAAATTGAATTCTCTATTTCTAAAAACACAACTTTATTATAGACAACCAATTTCTATTTCTTATAAATTTTCACAGTAGGAATTGGAACGTATTAATTGTTTGTGGAGACAATGTAACAATTCAAAGCAACTCAATGATCAAAAACCATAGACAATACCATCGTTTAGATTTAAAGATGTTTGTTGAGAAGTGTTTTTAATGTAAAAAAATCGTGATTATTTTTCTTTTTCATTTTTACGATCCTTAACAAGGTGTTCGAGTTCACGTATCTCAAAATTTCTTTTTCATTTTTCACAAAAAAAATGACATAAAATGATTTTTTGATCCAAATTGGAAAATATTTTAAAGATCCTGACTTTACGATTCAAATGGAATTGAACCAAAAGCTTTTTATACAAATTGGTAAATCCGACACGTATTTCTTAAGGTTTAGAATCCCAGAAATTTGAAAAAAGATTATCTTGTCTTGGGTGTAACCACTTGTTAATTTGGTTATTAGTTGATCGATCTTGTGCTTGGTATGGGTTTTAATATTGGTTCAAAATAGTAATTTTTGACAATTTAATTTTTGTTTTTTCTTGAAATCCAAATTGAAGAGTGTAAGATTAATAAGTTGATAGGCGTTTAAGAATAAAACTTTATTTTTGGGTTGTAGAAGAAAATTTTCATTTACTTTTTTGTCCATTAACTTAAGGGACTAATCTCTATTAAAATTTTTTACCTAGTTTTAATAGAGATTGTGAAAATTTTTTGCTAATTACTGAGATTTGAATCTCTGTTTATTTTTGATATTAAATATATTTCTAGATAATTAATCTTTATTTAGAAATTGGTCAAAAAAAAAAATAATAGAGACTAATCCCTTAATGAAAAACTTTTTTTGTTAAAAACTCGAAATAAAATCAAATCTAATGAAAAATTTCAATCAACAACACACAATCCACATTTTTTTTAACTTAAGTCCCATACAATTAATCTTACACTCTTCAATTCGGATTTCAGTAAAAAAAAAAAAATTAATTGTCAAAAATTGTCATTTTTAACCAATATTAAAATCCATACAAAACACAGGATCGATCAACTAATAATCAAATTAACAAGTGTTCACACCCAAGACAAGATTATCTTTTTTCAAATTTCAGTTATTGTAAACCTTAAATTGCGAGTTCATGATTTTGATATTGATAAATTATAAAATAGTGATTGAAAGGGATTTTGATATTTTTAGATTGCTCTCGATTCCCATTATTAATCAAAAGAAAGGTGTTAATTTCTAACAACTATTACGCATTTATAACCCGTTCCACTTTTAAGTCACAAACTTCAACCAAATTTAAGGCAAAAAAAATCTAAAATTATGGCACAAAATTCAGATTCTAGTAAAATTAATTGAAAAAAAAAAAATTACAAATTTTGTTCCTTAATTTGAGATTTTATTGTGTATTAAATTTCGTTTTAAGTTTGTGCCTAAAAAGTGGAACTGACTGTAATTTTAACAATTAGAAAACAGTATGCACATTTTATACAACTTTCATGAGGGAAGCTTCAAACTAAAAGTCTTTTTGGGTACAATCAATCCAATCAACAATATTTTAATTATCTTTTTCTCAGCTTGTTAATTTCACACAATTGAATTTTATTCTGAATTTAACTAAAATGAAGCTGATAGTTCTTATGAAAAAAAAAACCCTGACGAAAATTTTCAACTGTATTACAAAGTTTAAACAACATGTAACTATTATGAGACTGTATCTTTCCATCAAGTTATCAACGAAACTAGCAATAAACCCTAATCAAATATAGAATTGATTTTCTAAAGTTCTATTATTATAAAAAGTAATTCAAAAAACCAAGGGTTAAATTTGAACTTTTAACTCAAAAAAAGGGAGTAAATTTTAGAGAAAATTTTTTCCTTTAAGTCTCAAGTCACTAAATACCGATTTACACTATATTTAAGGATTTATTTTAACACACTAGATATTATGAAGTGACATATCTTTTGATTGATAAAAATCCAAAAACAAAAAGAAATACCTTCAATATCCATATTTGTAAAAAATTCAAATAAAAAAAAATTTACAAATGAACTCAGTAACAGAAAAATTAAATAACACTAAAAAAACGGAAACGAGTTATGGATTACAAAAATTCAAATTTAGAGACTAATCTCTATTAAATTTTTTTACCTAATTTAATATAGATTGAGAAAATTTTTTTACAAATTACTTAGATTTGAAAACAATGAATCTTTTCCATATTAAACAAATTTCTAGATAAGGAACCCTTATTTTGAAATTTTTCTAAAAAAAAAATAATATAAACAAGTTCCTTAAGTAAAAAAAAAGTTAATCGTTCTTTTTTTATATTTCCAAATTCTGCAAATTATTAAAAAAATAAAGTCCACAATTTTTTGTAATAACCATACAAAACCTACAATTTAATTTGATTTTGAATAATTTATGTTGATTTTTAAAAACATCTAAATTTTTCAAAGTAAGGTTTTTGGAAGATTCTTTAGATAAAAAAAACTCAATTAATCTCTAAATAAAAAAATTTAACAAAATCATCTCTTTAAAAATAAAAGGGGATATCTAATAACCACAAATTTAAATAAATTGAACCAAATCAATTGCGTTCTGAAAGAACACGAGATATCCTTATTGAAAAAATCTAAACCAGTTGAAAATATAAAAAAAAAAAAAGATTGGTTGTTTCAAAGTTTATCAACTCTCACTAATTTCATTTTCGAAATAATAGTTATCTTTCTTAACATTGATTCTATGTCATTTTTCAATCAAATAAATTGACTTCCAGTTTACCATTATTAGATGGTAAGCCACACCCCAAGTATCAAGGATATCAAACAAGTTAACTTACCCTTAAATTTACAAAAGAAAATTAAAAGATTTTTGAAAACTAAAATGATTGTATTTATAATTTTCAATTTTTGGGCTTTACCATATCCCCAAAAAAAATCCTCTCAAGAGAATTGTTAATGTTTCCATGGCTACCAAGACCTAAATTCTCATTTTTCGATCATAACTCATTTTTTTTACAGAATATTTCTTTGTCTTCTCCAAACACAAAACAATTGTGAACACTTCATAACAATGATCCAATATTCCAAAAAAAAAGATCGTGGTGATTCCTTTTATCGAAGGGCCAAAGAAGAAGGGTATCGTGCAAGATCTGCGTTTAAATTACTTCAAATAGATGAGGAGTACAACCTTTTTAAAAATGGCAAGACTCATAAGATCGTTGATCTGTGTGCAGCGCCTGGATCATGGTCGCAGGTAATTTCAAAAAAGGTGTACCAATCGCAGCCTAATGAAAAATTGCGTGAAAAGGTGACCATTGTTGCTGTTGACATCCAGCCAATGGCGCCCATTGAAGGCGTGGTGCAATTACAAGGAGACATCACGCTTCAAAGCACGGCCACAAAGATTGTTGAACTATGTGGAGGCGAGCAGGTTGATCTTGTAGTATCCGATGGGGCACCCGATGTCACCGGCCTACATGATCTCGATGTTTATGCTCAGGCGCAGTTAGTCAAGGCTGCTCTGAACATTTCCTTGCAAATTTTAAAACGTGAGGGAGATTTTGTTGCCAAAGTCTTTATGGGCACGGATCTTGCTTTATTAGAAAATCAGCTTTCGTTATTTTTTGAAAAAGTTTCCTTACTCAAGCCAAAGTCTTCAAGAAACAAATCAAGAGAAGCCTTTTTCGTTTGCCAAAACTTCCAGCCACACAAAGAATTTAGTTCCTCAATGGATCTAATTCTTGGAAAGTCTCAAGATTGGGATCAATTAAATGGAATTAATAGAATAATTGTACCTTTTTTAAATTCAGGAGATCTGTCTGCTTTTAATAATTTGAATTTACCGATTATTCAAAACCAAAAAAATATTCAAAATATTGAAAATACCCAAAAAAAGAAGAACACAATTGAAAATAAAAAATAGGATTAACCAAAATGTTTTTTATTTTGGTTAATCATTACAAAAATATCTAAAAGCTTTCAAAATTACTTTTTTTTTGAAAGGTGTTTATTTTGTTCTTTAGTATTTCTTTTTATTATTTCTTCAAATACAAAAAGTGTGTTGGCTACTATTTGTCGAAAAATATATGTCACAAAATTTTCATTCAACTTTTCAAAAAAAAGATTTTCAAGTAGTCTTGGAACATTTCAATTTTTTTAAATCCGTAAAGAAGCTTAGACTATTAATTTTCCTCTTTTTAGTTTTGCATAGACTTTATAGATTTATTTTAAATCTTGTGATGGGATTTTTTTGGAAAGCTGAATGAAAATTTTGATCTTTTTATTTTGCAATTATCAGTATTGTCATTAGATCCTTATTACATTTTTTCTCTTCGAAATCATAATCAGAGTTTTATTACAAAAAAGAAAATAGGTTTTATATCGATATTTAACCTTTTATTGTAATTCTGACATCAATAATGAAAAAAAAAAAAAAATCTTGTTTAACAGGCACCTGAATAAGATTGTTTATCAATTTTCATTTTCTTTTTTCAATTCTCCATACTTTCTTTTTTAAGAATTGTAAGGAATTGTGTATATTACATAATTTTCAGGGAGTAGCAACACCATAACAACCACAGGAATTGAAACATGTCTAAGTTTATTAAAATTTATATTGGTTCTCAAAAGTTATAAATTCTCCACAAATTTAAAATAAAAAAATAATTATAAAACTTTAATTTTACAAAAATCTAAAATTAAAATTTCATGTAAAATATTCTTAAAAAAATAAATTTAAAGATTTTTAGTTTTTTTTTTTTATATATAGAGATTATTATTTTTGCGATATAAGACTAAACCCTTTCACTTTGAATTTTCTATTTTTATTTATATAATATTTAGTAATTATTTAAATATCATTTATTGACAAATATTCTCAAGATCCAAAAAAAAAAAAAATAAATAATAATTAATTTTTTTCAAAAATATATCTTTAGAAAAGAAAATTTTGGGTTTCATTGGCATTTCTAAAATAATTTTTTATTTAATAGTGCCTTACTTTTATAAACAGCAATTACATTTTATTTGGTAAAAAACTTTTATATTATTATTAAAATTTTTGTTAATTTATTATATTTTTTACTTTTATTTTTCACTCTTCTTATAATTTTGTAGGAATTTAGTTATAATAACCAAAACAATAAACCACCCCTTTGTTGCTAATTTATAAAAAAATAACAACTTATTTTCAAGAAAATTCTCTTGAATTGGTATAAATAAAAAGATCTCTTTTTTTTATAACTTTTTAAAACTATTTGAAGATTTAAAACTTTTTTATATAAATTAACTTGGTTTTAACACCGAAAATTTAAAAAATATACCTGAATTAGATATTTTTTCTAACTTTTTTCTATTACCCTTCCAATCTATAAAATTCATAATTTTACAAATTTTCAAAAATATTTGAATTCATAATAATAATTCTTTTATACTTAAACCAGATTAATTTATCATTTGTATTTCAAACATAATCAATTTTTAGTAAAAGGTTCAATTATTGGAAATTTTGAGATTCTATTATATAGGATTTAAATTACAAATTATAATTATTGGTATTCATACAAGTGTTAAAAATTAATTCGAATTACTTACTTTGTTACTTTAGAAGGAATTTTAAATATATTTTAGAATCAGAAAAAAATTGGATAAATATAAAGATCTTCCAAAAAATTTTCAATTTGGAAAAATAAACTGGATTAAATGTTATAAAAGAATGATAAAATTCAAAATATAATTTTATTTTTGTTTTAGGTTTTTTAACGCATTAATTGGATATTTAAATTGACAATACTTATTAATTTAAGGAATAATCATCGAATCTCAACTTATTATTATATTAAATTTCCTAACAATACAAATACTCATAATAATTGATATTATTAAACATATTCAATATTTTTAATTCTTTATGGTTAAAAAAATGCCTTAGAAATTATTTTTTTTAAAAATTAACTATTTAAATTCAAAATATTTCTCAAAAAGGTTTAATATAAAATGAGAGATCTAAAGACAGTTTACCATTTCACTTTTTTCTATCCAATATTTTCTACTTTAAATGTTAGAGATAGTTCAATTAAAATGAGAAACTTCTTATTTGTTTGAAATTCTTTCTTGAAAATAAAGATTTGTTCTACAAATTCGTTTTATTTGGTAATTATTTATTTTCGAATACAGTCAGTTTCACTTTTAAGGCACAAACTTTAAACGAAAATTTGGACACTAAAAATCTCAAATTAAGAAAGAAAATTTGTATTTTTTTTTTACAATTTATTTTTTTAAATATGAAATTTTATGCCTTAATTTGATATTTTTTTTGTACCTTAAATTTCGTTTAAAGTTTGTTCCTTAAATTTGAAACTGACTGTAATTTTGAGAATGAATAATAATTCTGAATTTAAATTGAAACTTGTTCTAAATTTTTCTTTTTTTTTTCGATTGAATCTTTTGTAACTGTTTTCTAATTCCGAGAATTCAACCCATTTATTTTTATTTTTAAAATAGTATTCTATATTTTGGTTTTAGTTGATAAAAATATTTGAAAATAGAATTTTATAGGCAAATTAGAAAAAAAAAGTTTTGTAGTATAGAAATAAATAGTAACGGGGCAAAGAAATACAAGCTTATTCATTACTTGTATTCATAAAAAATAAGAAGGAATGAAAAAAAAAATCTTCAAAAAATAGGAATTTATCGATTTTGTTGTTTTTTTTACATTTTTAATTTTGAAAAATTGATTTGGAAAGGTGATCATTGGTGTTTGCTCTTCTAAAAGAAAATATTTGGATCAAATAAACATCTTTCGGGGTCTATTTTTTGGGTCAGCACCTTGATTGATTGTAATATTTCGTATAGAAACCTTTCTAGATCTAAAACCAACTTTAATAAAACCCAAGATTTAATCAAAAAAAAATGTTCAAAAAATCGAAAAATAAAAGATCCAACTCTGAATTACTTTTGGTCTTTTCACGAATAGATCATGAATTGTATTTTGGTTCCAAAATTTCAATATCTGGTGAAACTCCAAAAAATATTTATGAATTATCTTTACATAATTAAAAATTTTCAAAATGGTAAAATGAACTTACTTTCTAAAATAAAAAATAAAAATATCAATTAAATTACTAAAAACAAATTATTTTTTTTTTCTTGCAATAAAATTTTACATTTTTTATTATAAATTTTTATACAACATCAAAATTTTATTATAGTAAGGAAAGTTTTAATAGGAAATAAATTTTTTTTTTTCATATTTTACATGAGTTGTTTGGAAAGGTTTGAAAGTCATAACTTTTAAAGATCAACTTCATCGTTTGAAAAAAATGAACAATTCATTTAAAATCAAATGGTAAAACAAACAAACCAGTTTTCAATTGGCAGAAATGAGTACATTAAATAAAAATAATATGTAGAAATTGTTGTTTAACCGACCAAAGTAATATAAAAAAATGAAAAGTTGAATTAATCTATTATTATAATTTTAACGTTCGAATTCTTTATTATCTTTTAAATAATAAAATAGACTTAATGATACTCAAGAAAATTCTAAGAGATACTCATTCATAACATTATTTATTAAAAGCTATATAAAAAAATCTGGAAATACCACAAAAAAAAATCAAATTTTCAAAGAGCTGATTATTAATCAAAATATTGGATAAAGTTTGGTGTTCTTTTGATGAGAATGTTTTTAAGGAAACACTATCAATAATTATAAAGATTTCAAAAAGAAAAAGAAAAAGAAAAATAAAAAGAAAGGAATTAAAAGAAGGATAAAAAAAATAAAAAAAAAAGAAAAGGAAAAAAAAAAATCCATTTCAAAGAACATTAAATTATACGAATATTTTTATAATATTGTACAACACGACCACCAAGGGCGATCTTGCTTTTTTATTTCTATTTTTGGTTCTTCTCCCGATTTCTCTTTTTCTAATTTTGTTATTAAATCAGTTGTCAATTTTTCAAATTCTTGTTCAAGTTCTTTAAATGAATCATCTTCGTTTGAATCATTTTTTTCATCTTCGGGTAAAAGATCATTTGGTGGATCGCCATATTTATTCAATTCTTGGAAAAGTTCTGTCATATCTTCAAACGCTACATCTTTTTGAATTTGTTCTAGGATTTGTTTTGAACATTCAAAATGATTTTGATATCTTTCATATTCTTTTTTATCAACTTTATTTTTATTTTCCTTTAACCATTCCGGATACCTTTTCACAACTTCCACAAATGGTTCTTCTAACTATTACCAAAAAAGGTATAAATTGGATATAATGTAAAAAAAAAAAAAAAAATACATACAAAGGAATAAATGACGAAAATTAATATGAAAAAAAAAATTTCTAATTTATATTTTTAATAAAGAATTCTATTGTCAAAATAGCATTAAAAAATTATTAACAACCAAATTATCTTTCCAAATAATTGTGTAATTCAGTGACTTTGAGTAATACCAAATTTTCTAGAATTTAAAAGAATAAAGTTAAATCAAAGAGTATAACTCAATTCGTTTTGAATTCTGTGAAAGCGCTGTTAGGCATTTTTTAATTTTTGTTTTAAATCGAAAAACAAATTTCCAAAACAAAAGCCTTTTTGAAAAAAACTCAGGATCAGAGTGAGGAGGATTTCAACCAATTTTTTGTTCAAAGCAAGTGTTTTAAGTCGAAAGAAGGTATTTTGAATTTAATTCCCATACTAAATCCGAAAAAAGTGTATTTAAAAAAATTCCTCATTAGGAAAAAGCACGATAACAATCCAAAAAATTACCCAATTGAAATAAATTTAAAACCTTATATATACAGCGCAATCAATGATATTATTATAAACATCGGAAAAAATTCTCTTTATGGACAACATATTTGATTTTTATTTGGATATTGGGCTATTACTAAAACTTACTTATCTCATTCAAAAAATTCTGATTCAAATATTGTTTTGTTAATCATCATTTATCGAAAAAAAAAAACACAAAAAGCTGGTTCGAATAAGATGTTCGAATTTCAACTAATAACGCTTTGTCCATTTTTCATTTTTATCTCATCTCTTGTTCCACTCAATTTTGATCTTTCAAAAGGAAATTTAAGAAAAAAAAAAAATATCAGTTTATTTTACCAACTTTGTCTAATATTGAAACATCACGAACAACAACATCAAAGTATAATAAAAAAATTTTTTTTTTTTAATTCCAATTCAACATATATTTAATAAATGGATAATTTCCCCTACTGATAAAATTATTAAATATATCAAAAAAGATCAATTTTATTTATTCATAAAAAAGGAAACGAAAGAGTAGCTTTAAATTATAAACCAATTTCGATTAATCAAAGTTTACAAAGATTATTTCTTAAAATACTATATATACTTATTGAGCCATGTTGGGAATTTTATTCATAAAGTACAGTTTGGCTTTCGGAAAAAAATTGATATTCATATTGCCGTATCAAAGTTTTTAAATACATACAATAGGATAAAATCAAATAATGGGAATGAATTAACCCATATTATAATGATTGATATAGCAAAATGTTTTGACTCAATCATTTTTAAAATAATTAGAAAAACAATAAAAAAAATAGATTGTAAATAAAATTATCAAAAAATTTTGATTAAAATATTATCAAGGAGAAGGACTTGGTATATTCCAAGGAGATTCCTTATCACCGATTATATTTGGTATTATTTCACATTTTCTTTTACTAAAAATAATATCATTAACAGATCATTGTCAAATGTTTGCAGATGATTTAATTTTAATCATAAAAGGGAATATAAATCAAATAAATGGAAAATTAATTTTAATATATCAAGTAATTGCCCAATTTGGATTAAAACCTAATAAAGACAAAACAGAAATTACTCAAGATTTATCAAAGATTAAATATTTGGGAATTTATTTGGAAAAAAATCTCACATTTAGTCTATAATCTAAAAAAATCAAAAGAAACTTATAACAAATCTAAATAATTATTCAATAATAATTTACTCACGAATAATTTGAAAATTAGATTATTTAAAGCTTTTTTATTAAGTCAATTAACATATGGGTTAGAAATATATAATTATAAAATAGCAACACTAAACTATTTAAACTCTTGGATTAATACATGTATTACCAAAATATGTATAATAAACAGAAACTCGCCAGTTCTTATTTATAAAACAGAATTTTAATTCGAAAATTTGGTAATTTCGATTAATAAAAAAAAATTTAAATTCAAAAAAAAATTAAATAAATTATCTCTCCCTTTTCTGGTAAAACTAATAAAATTTAATAAAAGAGGAATAAACAATAAAATAAATTGGAATTCAGAGAATTTAAAACTTATGAAAAAAAGAAATTTATAATTATAATTATAATGGGTTATTGAATTCTAGCAGTTGGAAGTATCGTTATTTTTTTTTTAATTTAAGAAATAAAAAGAAAAAATCAAAAATTTTCTTTTAATTTTTTGAATTCTGGAAAAGCACCGTTAGGTTTTCTTGGGTTTTCTGTTTATTCGGAAAATCTATAGATTTTTGTTAGGTTTTTTTTACTTTAGAAATAAACCGAAAATTTTATAATTTTCTTTTTATTTAGAAAACCTCAAAAAAACCTAGAACACTTAACAAATAAAACAGAAAATCGCAAGAAAACCGCCGTTAGGTTTTCCATAATTTAAAAGAATAAAGTTAAATCTTTGATTTTACTAAATTCTTTTGAATTCTGGAAAACCTAGGCACTTGACGGTACTCTACGGCACTTGATGACACTTTTCGTTAGGTTTTTTTTAATTCAAAAAATTAAAAGAAAATTTTTAAAATTTTCTTTTCATTTCTTGAATTAAAAAAAACGTAGGCACTTGACGGAACTCTACTACACCCCACAAAAATATTTCGCAATAATTGTAAACCAAAAACTATTTATTAATCAAAGATATTTAAGTTATCCATCAAGTTCAACAATTCTAAAATTCAGAAAATTTACTAACTGCTTAAATTGATATTACTATTATGTAATGAATAAAAACTCAAATAAATTTTGTTCTTTATATTTAAAATATGACCAGGAGCTAACCCCTTAAACACCCTGAAGATTTTTTTACGATATTTTCAGAGTTGTATTAATTTTTTCACGATAATTAAGAAAGTAAACCCCGATTCAAAATTTTTAACACACCGAAATTTGATTTGAGAGAAAAAAAACTTATTTAATCAATTCAAGAAGAAATACCAAATTAGAACCATTCACTAATTGAAATGTTAACACTTTTTTATCAATTAAAATACTCACAAAACAAAAAATAAATAATTATCAATACTAATAAATCAAGGGTGTGCTTAAAATTTTGGAGAGAGCAAAACAAAAAAATACATTAGTAAATTTGTTGAAATTCTATTAGGAATATTGATCCATCAAATGGTTAGATACTATTAGCAACTAATTTTATTTGAGTTCTTCTATTTGGAACAACTCAACTTTAAAATAATATCAATTGTTGTTAAAAATTTTGATCGAACGAAACAAGTTACCTAATTCAAAAAAAGTAAATGAAAAAAAAAACTATAGGATGAAAAAAATGTTTTACATATTTTACAAAAATCAAAATTATTTCCAAATTGAATGAAATTGTATTATTGTGATTGTTTGGAACATTTTAGCTGTGTGGAAAATTTTGAATTTTAGTTTAGGTACATTTTAACATTTTTGAAAATTTTAATTGTGAAAAGATTATTGAAAAATATTTCTTTTAGTGACCACAAGATATTGAAACTTTGTAATCAAAATACCATTCCATTGCTCTATGTGTGAAAAGAACCCAAAGCAAATCAGAGTGGAATCTTTTAATTTTTCAATTTTTTTGAGCATTTTTTTTTTTTATGAAATTGTTGGTTTATATTGAATTTGTTTTTTGGATCTAGAGATGTGCTTATGAGAATGTTTTCCAATTGAGTGACGTTAATCAAAGACCTTAAAAAAAAAAAAAAAAAAGACAAAAAGGTGTGTATTTGAAACAAATATTTTCTTTTAGAAATAATCAATAATAAAATATCACATTTTCGGCTCAACTTATTGAAATTAAGACTGAAAAAAATAAAAATTTGACCAAAGTATATTTTAGAAGATTGGTTTTATATTTATTCATTTAATTTTGATGGAAATAAACAGGGCAATTACTTTTAATTTCCCATCCCATTCTTATTTATTATTATGTATCAAAAATATTTTTTTTACAAATTTGTTTTTAAAATTCTTTTTTCGAAATATTTTTATCAAAATAAGGTAAAAACAAAGAATACTGTTTTAAAGATAATAGGAAAAGGATTAAATTTTTGAAATCAAAAAAAAATAACAACAAAAAGTTTTTACAAAAAGAAAAAGAAAAATATGGTGAAAAAATTAAAAGAATCATTCATGACTCATTTTGGTTTTTATGATTTACTGGAAAATAAATTGTTTATAAAATCAAACGAATTTGTCTAATAAATCTATTTTTTATGAAGAGGTAATTCAAAAAATATTCTATTTTCTTGAACTAAATCTTGCATTAGATGAATTAAATAAAAATTGGAATTTTAAATTCATTTTGGGGAATTCTTTAGAAATAGAAAGTAATTTGTTGACTCAAAAATTTTTCAAACAAAAAGTATTTACATAAATAATTAATAATAAAACTCTAGCAAAGAAGAAGTAATTGTATCAAATATTAAACATAAGATCAAGAAATAAATGATTATTTTTTTTTCTTGATATCAATTTTTCATTATTTTGATTTCCATTTTTTTAATTAGTATGGAAATATATTATACTATGATATATCTCATTCCCATACTTGGCAAAATATTCGTTTGTATTTTGGTATTTGAAATGATTTTAATGATTCGATTTTGAATCATTAAACTGGGTCACTCAAAATTCGTAAAATGTATCAATTCCTTTAAACAGAGTTTTGTAACTTTTTTTGATCTAAAAACTGTTGGGTGTGTTCTTTTCTCTTTCTTCAAAAAGTGTTTTTTGTTTTTAAAAAAATGAAGAAGGAAATACTTTCATTTTCCAATTAACAAATGAAAATTTTGGTTTCAATCTCCAAAAATATTTTTTCAACAAATCATTTGTTGAAAAAATGACCAAATCCTCAACAAAAACGAATTGGAAATGAAAAATTTAAGATTTTACTTTGCTCTGCCTTAGTGAATTTTGAGATAGAATTTGAATTGTTTGACTCTGAATTTAGCAATGTTGTGTGCTAAATGTAAACAAAACTGGTTTGCTGTTCTTTTAGTCAAGTGTTGTTAATTGTTTTAATTCACAAAAGCTCCCAAATAAAAATAAATCATATTTAACTCGTTAATAAAATTTCAGAAGGAGGAAGTGTGAAGAAAGAAGATGAAAAAATAAAAAAGCAAAAACAAACAAAAAAATCCATTGAAAAAGAAGAAACCTACATTTTCTTTTGACAAAAATGATTGCAATAAGGACTTCATCAGCTCCTGAAAGTTAGGATCCCCAGACATTTCTTCAAATTGGCTAAGCATTTTTGTTATATCCTCCTCAGACATTGGGTTGTCAGGATCGTTTTTTAAGTCATTAATTAGTTGGTTGATTGGTTCGTTGGGTATTTCTTCATCAAGGTTTTTAATCTCGTTTTTTTCTTTTATTTGTTTGCTTGTTGAATCCTTTTTTTTCTCATCTTTTTTTTGAATTTCGTTTTCGGATTCTTCAGAGATTGATACATCATAAGGATCTTCGTCACTTAGACACCTTGAACTAGAGTCTTCATCAGAGCCTTCAATAATAAAGATGGAATTATCTACAGACATATTGTTTTTGGTATTTAGATGGAAAATGTAAAAGAAAACAAAATGAAAAAATAAAATATTCTATAAATTTGGTACATTAAATATATTTCAATTTGGTTGAAATCATTCTCCATTTTTATTAACACTGGTGTTAAAAAATCAGAGCAATGAAATATAGATGGTATCTTTGTTGAAATTTTAAAAAGGTAATTATAATCCTCGATCTGAATGATCAATTTCACTAGTATTTTTTAAAGTACATAAGAATATAAATTCGGGCTGAAGCATTTTAATAAGTCTGCAGTCTAATTTTGTATAAAAGTCTTAATTTCATCAAGAAAGTTAACAAATATTGTCTTAAAACTCCAAATAGTGTATTTACATAAACTAAATCTTCCAAAAATTGTAGAAGATTTACTATTTTTGTCTTTTGTCAACTTAAAAAAACGGTTTAAAGTTTTTCTTGGGACAGAATTTGAATTTTAGATTTATGTGTTTGGAACTCTAGTCTTATTATTTAAATCTATTTTTAATTAATAAAGTTTTACTGGTCCTATTTAAGATTTGCATTTAAAAATCGAAAATTCAAAATTTCCTATTTTTCATAATTAGTTTCAACATAAAAAGAATCGAATTTTTCAAAAGGACTCACAAAATTATTCAGATTCAATATTAAGGTTTATCTCAGAAACATGAAGTCTGCCACATATAAATTATCAAAAAATGAACTTTTTACCATCAAAAATTAGAATTTGATTTTTAAGGCAATCTACTTTGTTTGATCTTAATTAAATTGAAATTATGACTATCAAAATTAAATGATATAATTATTAGAATATTTAATCCTGATTTATATTTTTATTAACTTCAAAAAATACTAGTGTATTTGATCATGATTTCAAGGATTTAAATTACATTTTTAAAATTTCAAAAAAGTCAAGATTAACCACTTTTTTTTTTTTAAAAGTAATCGAAAAATAAAAGGGAGACCTTTTTAAAAAATAAATTTCAAAGTGATAACTTTCCCGAATAAGAAAATTGAATCCAAGTTTACTATAGAATATTAAAGAAGATTCTTCATAAAAATATTGATAAAAGTTTTTGATATTTGACTAAAATCAGCTAATATAATAAAAAAAAAAACAAGATATTATTTAATTTTCATAAATCAACTTGATATGCTTCATATTTTTTAGTTTTTTTTATTATATAGTTTTATATGAGATAAAGCCAAATGGGTATATGGTATTATATAAAATATTATCATATTTGAAAATCATACTGGGTTTAGCTTCCTCATTCTGAAACAATCATCTAATTTTTTTTTTTTTTTTTTATTATTCCTTCAAGAAAATAAATTGGTAAAATATAATAAAAAAAATGCAAATTTAATGTAAATTCTATATGAATGAATCAGATGTATGGAATCCTTTTTGTCAAATATTTTATTTAATTTTTTGACAGTTTTTAAAAGAATAATTGTGTTTTTTGAGACATTTCATATACAGTGAATAATTTCTGTTTCAAGAAATTTTGTTATCCATTTTATTCATTTAGTTGAAAAGAAAAGGGTTTCACTTTTTTTTTTTTTTTTTCGCTTTTTATAAATTAAATTTCATTTTTTGAAATTATTTTTAGGTTGAAATAAAACTCTTTATTATTTTTATTGTGGATCATTTATTCGATGATATTTCTTACCAAAATTTGTTTTGATAGATTCCTTTTTATAATTTTTAGATCTTGTATTTATAATATAAAACTGAAAAAAAATCAAAATTCTCTTGAATATTGATAAATGTTGTTTATTTAAACATCAAGTAATACATTTTTTATCTATTTTTATTTTTAAAAAAGGAATATCTATTTGTATCATTTTTATACAGTAAATTCCACTTTTAAGGCACAAACTTTGAAAGTAATTTAAATTTTAATAAAAATCTCAGATTAAGATAAAAAAATCAGATTCTTTTAAATAATTTCTGTAAAAAAAAAAATTCCAAATTTTGAGCCTTAATTTTGAGATTTTTTTTGTGCCTTAAATTTCGTTGAAGTTTGTGTCTTAAAAGTATAACCTACTGTATATTAATATATATATATTCTAATTTTTAAGCGATTATCATCACATTTGGTTAGTCAATTTTTAAAGTCTATTGCAATTGGGATGTAAATGATATTAGTATACTAAATTCAAGTCTTTAATCACTCAAATGAATCTAAAAAATCTATTAAAATATTATTGAACAATAAATTATAATTTTTTTAACTAATAAAAGAATAAAAAAAACTATTATTTTCGAAATATTTTCCTAAAATTCCATTTACCAAATCTAAAAATCAAAACAATAAAATAATTTTTTTTCCAGAATTTTATCATTTTTATTTAGAACTTCAAAATTTAATTATTTTTTTTTCATTTTCAAGAATGAATCAATTTTGAGAGACATTTCGATCAGGGTACACTTATGTAATTTACATTCAATAAAAAAAATACTTAAATATTGGACTTTTCCTTATCAGGTGCTAATCCCATAAAATTGGCATCATTTTTTCACTTTTTTTCTCAATTTGATTTTTTCTTCCATTTTTTATGAAAAATATTTATAATTCAATGATTTTTTTTAATAGTAAGACTTAGAGTCACTGGGGTAAAAGGTATTATCACAATATTTTAGATACAGTAAAGATGATTGTAAAAAAATAATATTTATTACTAATAAAATTATTTTGTAATCTTCAATTGAAGATAAAAATTATTATTGTTTTTGTTACATAATGGTTACTAATAATTTTATTTGTCCAATTTTTTAGTAAATAAACAAAAATTCCAATATTTTCCGTACCAAAAAAACCGTTCACAAAATAAAAATAATAATTTTGCTTCAGATTAGGAAATAATTTTGATTTTTGTAAAAATATAAAAATGTTTTTTCATCTTTTCGTTTTTTATATTCATTTGAATTTTTCGAATTGATGTAACTTGTTTCGTTCTACCAATAAGTTTTTTGACAACAATTAACATTAAGTGAAATTGTTTTCTTCAAAATAGAAGAACTTTAATAAAATCCTTTGATGATATCTAACTTATTAATTAATTAATATTGTTAATAGAATTACAAAAAAATACCAATAAATTTTTTTTTTCTGCTCTCTCCAAAATTTTTAATACACCAATAATTTATTAGTATTGGTAATTATTTATTTTTTTTATGATTATTGTAATTTATAAACAATTTTTAACTTTTAACATTGGTGAATGGTTCTAATTTAGTATTTCTTCTAGAATTGATTATATAAAAATTTTATTAAAAAAATGGATTTTGGTATGTTAAAAATGTTGAATTGGTATTTATTTAGATTTATTAGATTTATTTTATACGGGTAACAACTATATTGTGATGCGGATTATTCTACTTTTGTATTATTTATTTATAATAGGTCTATGATATCAAATATTATTGATATTTGGAAAATGTTTTAATCACATTTAGCAGAATCAAAGTTGATTAATGAAAAATTATTTAATTATTATTGTTTCTGGGTTTTAAAAAATCTCCAAGACTACAATATATTTTAAAATTGAATTTTAAAATTCCTCATAAAAATTTAAAAGTAAAAATTAGTATAAAAGCTAGTAAATATTTTCTTTTAGGTTTTTATAAACTTTTTTTTAGTCAAAGGTGACCCAAATATTTTTTTCAAATATAGTATATTTTTTATAAATGACCTGGAAAATTAAATTAAAAATAAATAGAATAATAAATCTCCAAGAATTTTTGATATCATCATGCAATACAATTAATAAATTACTATATTATCATAAAAAATAAAAATTCCTGATATTCTTTGTCAACCTATTGAGAAAAACAACATAAATGTTCATTTTGATCTTCTACTTAAGATCTAATGATAATTCCAATAGAAATCAAAATCGTTTTTCTACAATAATTTTTACTGTTTCTATTACATATAAATAATACATTTTTATCAAGTGACTATCGATCTTGAATAAAAAAAAATTTTGCAAATTAATTATAAGTGTTTAAAAAAAATCAAAAAAAAAAAGTAAAAATATGAAAATATGATTTCAGTTTTGGAATTAACAGAATCGTATTTTTTAATTCTAAAATCAATTCAAAACCTTTTAGACACATGTACCCTCCCACTACAACTGAACACTTTGACTCGAAAATGGTTTACTTTGAACAAATTACTTTAATATATTTACATTTCAAAATTTTTGAAAATGAAGGGAAATTAAAAGCGATTTTTGTTAAACATTTCGAGAAAAATATAAACCTACAAATATAAAATAAATAAAAAAATACAACTAGACAACTAGCCTAATCATGAATAAAAAAAAAAAAAAATGAATGTGAACACACAAATTTGATTATTATTATTATTTTTTTTTTATATTTCTTGTTTGGCATACAAATTATATTGATCTGTAAATTTCGTGCCTTAATAACAAGAATTTTTTAAGAAACAAAGTCGCCAAAAATAAAAAAAAAAAATATTAAAAATGGAAAAAATAAAAAAAATAAAAAACACAAATAATTATTTTTTTTTTCCAAAAAAAATTCAGTAAGGGAATTACAAAATTGAGCATCCTCCTTTTTTTTTTTTTAATTTTGCTGATCTGACTGCTTCCTCAAAAACTTCACGAAGTCCATCTCTTGTTTTGGCTGAACATTCAACATATGCAACAGCTCCGATTTTTTTAGCAAGTTCTTGCCCCTTTTTTCAAAGAAAAGTTTCATAGAAAATAAACAAAGGAATAAATATATTAAAAAATTAAAAAATAACAAAAAAATAACAAAAAAATGACAAAAAAATAAGAAAAAAATAACAAAGAAAAACCAAAGAGAGAGAGAGAGAATGTTGGAAGAGCGATAAACAGTGGTCTATTTTCCAGGATTTCAATTGAAAAAAACTTGTGAAAGAGAACAAAAATTTGGAAGAATAAAAAAAGTTTGTGAAAATGACCACATAACAATTCTTTGAAACGAATAATAGGTATATTTTCAGAACTTTTATCAAATTCTTTATTTCTCTCTTTTTAAAAATGCCTTGAAGAGATCAAAGTTCATTTCAAAATACATGGGTGGGACAAAATAATCGACTGGTACCAATATCTTAAAAAATCAACAACTTGTGATTGTTTAATTTAGCTGTATTGATAAATTCACATAAATGTTTGAAAATTTTTGCTTCATTCTCATTTTTGAAAATTTTTTTAAAACTTTAAATAAAAAATGTTATTGGTTTTGATTAAATGTTACAAAACATTGTAAAATTAGTTGATCTTGGAAATATTCTTTATCTAAGAACTGTTTTAAAAGTAGAGAAGTTACAGGATTTCCAAAAATGGAAATTGAACGAAAAATTTTTTGAAATTTATTTGAATTTATCAGTATAGTGGGGATTTTTAAAATCCACACATTACAGAAAAAACGAGTATCCGAGTACGAGTCTATTAGGAATTGTACTAACCAAAAAATTACAAATATAGGATTTGTCATATCAATCTATCGGGACAAAAATATAATTAATACGTCTGAGAATAGTTGTTCAGAGTTTGTCAACTGTTTTAGATGTACTATTTGAAAACTCTATTGTTGTACTTTTTTTAGAATTGCCATAAAAATATTCGAAAAAATAAAATAATAAAAACAAAAGAAAAAAAAAGTACTTTTTCAAAAGTAATTGGTGCAAGCTTCTTTTTTTGGAGTTTTTCGATCGTTCCTTGGTCTTTTCTAAGATCGATTTTTAATCCAACTAAGAGTTTTGGTACTCTTGGACAAAAATGATCAACTTCGTCTGCCCACTTTTATTATTTGGTTATTGCAAAGGTTTGTGATTAATAAGAAAAAAAAATTTAAAAAAGGAAATTTAATTAGTATATTTGGGTACATTATTTTATTTATTCAATTTTGTTGTTTTTTTGTTTCCGTGAAATTCAAAATAACAAGGAATGAGAAGGAAAAAGTTTTTAAAAAACAACAACTTGAAAATTCAAAATTTTGTCTTGTTTTAGGAGTTTTGTTTTTATTTATGACAGAAAAATGTTGTTCATATTTTTGAATAAAAAGAATGAAAGAAAAAAGAAAAAAAAAAAAAAAAATATTTTACCTTATCTGTAACATTATCATAAGAAAGATGGTTGTCGACAGAAAAACCAATTATTACAACGTCTGAGTCTGGGTATGATAAGGGTCGAAGTCTATCATAATCTTCTTGTCCTATTTATTTATAAACAAAAAATAAACAGAGAACAGAAAATAAAAAAATAAAAAAACAAAGGAAATTTAAAAAAACAAATGAAAGGAAAAACAAGAAATTAAATTAATTTTGTGGAACAAGAAGAGATTAAAAAGGAAGGATTGAAAAAATCATTAAAATGTTGTTACCTGCTGTATCCCATAAGTTAAGTTCATACTGGTTTCCATCAACAGTAATATCTGCAATATAATTTTCAAAAACTGTTGGGACATATTGTTCTGGGAATCTAAAAGGATCGTAATTAAAAAGACAAATTTTGAGGAGGCTTAATGGTTAACAAGGATCTAAAACTTTTGGATTTTACCCATTCAAAAGTTAATTCAATGGGGAACTTTTTTTTTTTTTTTTTAATTTCGGAAGAAAAAAGAAAACGAATTATTTACTTGTTTTTTGCAAAGGTAATTAGTAAACAAGTTTTCCCTGTTGCTCCGTCACCAACACAAACTAATTTAAATCGTGACATTGAATGATTTTATTTTGTAAAAATTTTTGAATAAAAAAAAAGTTTCAAAATTAAAAAAATGAAAACTGTTCTGTTATTTTAGATTTTTTTCGAAAGTTTTTCAAAAGTTTGAATCAAAAGCTAGAAATTGTTTTTTAAGATTGGAATAAAACAGAAGACTCTTGAAATTACAAAAACTATTTAGGTTGAACTCTCTGAAACGAGTATTACTTTTCTTATTTCTTCAATTATAAAGAAATTTTAAACAATAATTTTTATTCGAGATTTATTCATTCTTCTTTTAAATCCAAAAATATTCTTTTGTTTTAAATAAACAACAAAAATTTTTTATCCTATTGTTTGACTTGATAAGTGAAGAATGAATTTGTAAAAAAATAGAGTATTAATGTTATCAAAATAACTGATCGAGAAAAGTTTGATCCTTATTTCAAATAAAATCCAGTTTCTTTTTTTCTAAAGACATATTCATTAATCAATCAAAGAAACAAACATTATACAATTAGATATAGAATTGATTTCTTAAAGTTCTATTATTGAAAAAGAAATTCTAAAAATGAAGGATCAAATTGTTTTATTTTTCTCAAAAAGATGAGTTTTTTTTTAAAATTAAAAAAATATTTTTTGAATTACCAATATCCAAATGAAATTTGAAAAGTTTTTTACTTTTAAAGACTTTAACTTCAAGGAGAAAAATTTCAGAAAAATTACTTTCTCTTTTTAGACATAACCTATTTCCAAAAAGAGGTATTTTATTATTTAAAATATTGGATTATATTAATTCGATAATATCTCCTTAAAACAACAAAATTTTTTATTCATTATTATTTGATTGTGCAGAATAACCCAATTGGTTAAGAATTAATGCAACCGTTCCAGAGCTACCATAATGTATTAAATAAAACAAAATTGATTTTTCTATTCTTAGTTTCCATTTTCAAAAAATTTTGAAATAAGAGTTATTATTCAAAAAAAAAATTTAATAAATGAGCTATTATACAAATTTTGGAAAACCAAATAAAAAAAATTCAAGATCCGATGTAACTTAAAAATTAATGGTCCAAAAAAGCACAAAAAATATCAATATTTACTGATCTAAAAAGTTTCACATTTTTTTGAACAATAGCTCTTATTTCAAAATTTTTTGAAAATGTAAAATAAGAAAAGAAAAATCAATTGTGTTTTATTGAAAATTTTATGGTAGCTTTGGAAAGACTGTATATTTTTTAAAAGAAATATATCATGGTTTTTAATACCAAATTAATAAGATATTTTTCTAGGATTAATGTAGATGGTTTTTTATTTTAACTTTTTGATCATTATATTAATCAAAATAAAGCCTGCGCATAGAAACTAATAACTGTTTCAAAATCTAGTCCATGTTTTTTTTTCTTTCTTGTTCTAATGCAACATCCAATTTACTATCTAATAATATACCTAATTTCTAATCATTTTTGAAAGTAAATTCGATGATATTTCAAGTAAATTAAATTTCATAATAAATTGTCCAATTTTTTTTTTTATTTTTTTTTATTTTTCTCTCTTTTATTTTTAGAAGAAAAACTAATATTCCTAGTGGACAGAGCTGAATATTAAAATAGAAAATTTTTTTATTATAATAGATAACTTCAATTTATAAAAAATTTTATTTTAAAATTTGATTTTTAATGGGCCAATTATTTTGAAAGTTAGTTTATTATTTATATTTCAAGTTTTTTTTTCTTCTTGTTTCAAGGTAACTTCTATTACACTATCCAATAGTGTACTAAAGTACAAATCAATTTTGAAAATAAATTTCCTTGATCTTTTTACTAAAATATAAATTAGGAAAGTAATTTGTTCAAAATTTTTTGTAAATTTTCTCAATTTTTTGTAAATTTTTCATTTTTTTTTGATTATAAAAATTTCTACCAAAAATAGACTCTATTATTTGAGATAAATTTTCCAATTTGATCCTTTATTTTTAGATTTTCTTTTCAAATAATAGAACTTTATTAAACCAATTTCATATTTAATTAGATTCTATTGTAGGTTTCTTGTGTCGTTTGATGTATAGGTCTTCTTCAACTATAAAAACGCATCTTCTTTTGAAACACGTATTATATTATTATGGATATTTTACTTTAACAAAAAAAAAAAAAATTCAGTCGGTTTAGTCTTGATAAAACTGAAGAAGGGAATGGAAAAACTGTTAAAACATTTTTTTGTTGAAAAAATAGAGTATGTCCTTATAAACTTATACATTTTTTATTGGGTTTTATAAGACCCTTTTTATTACAAAATAGAGCAATTTTCATTTTTTATCTAAATATTTTTAAGGTACCTAAACTCTTTTTCAAATAAAAGAACACAGAAAAATTTTCAAGAATTATTCATAATTGAATTGAATTAAATTAATTCTAGCATCATTCTAAAATCTAGTAAACTCTTTAAAATACAAAAAAGCACTCAACTGAATTTAAAACTCATTATATCAAAACAATAAAAATTATAATTAATTATTTTATAAATTGATGTTACCTTTTATTTGAAATGAGAAATCTCGTTTTGTAAATTTTATGAGAAAAAAATTAAAAAATAAATAAAAACCATTAAATAAGGCGAATTGTGAAAAATTTCTTTACATTTTATTGATAACTCTTCACATCTCAAACTTTTGTTCTTTAAAGTTTCATTTTTAACATAAATCCGCAATTCATGTGGGTATTTTGTTGGAATTTTTTTATTTTATTTTATTTTTTCTTTGTTCCATAAATCAATCCAATAATTTTATTTCATAATTACTATATCTAGCTCGTTCGAAATCAAAATTAATATATTTCCATTTTTATATTAACAGATTATTTCCAAATTGGTTTCTTATTATCTTGTTTTTTTTTTTGTTTTCATTTTCCAACCGTTCAATATCCTTAATAAAAAAAAAACAAAAAAACAAAAAATGAATAATTAAAATGAAAATTATCAATATGTAATTATCTTATTAACAATCAAATTTAATAGTATTGATGATTTTAGAGGTGTACCCTTTTGTTTGAAAAAGAGTTTATTATGGAATAAGCTAATTCCAGAAAAGTGGGGCATTTTTATTTCAAAATATCTTTATTAAACCTAATCTCGATAAAACCATTTAAATATATAAAAAATAAACAACAACAATTCATTGATTCTTGAGAACAATTCAATTTATTTTGTAGTGTACACTACATTAATAAATAAAAGATATTAAATTTTCTGAACTCAATTTTATCTGATATTTTTTTAATGATAAAAATTACTATTTATTTTTTCTTTTTTGATTGAAAAAATTATTATCATAAATTCATTAATCTTGATAAATTTTCCAATTTAATGAAAATTTTATAAAAAGATTTATTCTTTTGAAAAATAATTCATACCCTTGTCATATTTCCAGTTTTTTATTAAAATTGCTTTGTCTAAAAAAAAATTACTCTTTTTATTCTCATTTTTTAAAAATATTTCCAAGAACATATTTTGAAATAAATACCATAGTCATTGATCCAATCAGTATTAATATTTAACTTAATTTAGCCTAGCCAATTAAAAAAATAACTCTACTACACTATCACGAAATAAAATTTTTCAAAAAAATTAAATATCTGCTAATTTTTAACTTTTCAATAACTTCGATTATTATAAACACAATCGGGTTATAAATGATCTTTGATCAAAAAATATTTTGAAAGATATTTTACAGATTAATTTGAAAAATACAATTATTCTGTTTGATTTTTTTTTCAATTTAATTAGTAAAAAATTTGAAAAAATTATTTGCTTCTAGTTAAGTAGCCATTTTTTTGTATTGTAACATTATCTTAAATTTGATGAATATCTTTCAAATAGTGAATCAATTATTTGGACTATTGAAGAATTATTTGTTCTTTTAAAATTGGAAAAAAAAATTTTTTCGATTATCCTTTAGGTCTTTTGTTAATTTTTGTAATAAACCGAAAATTTATACAAATTTTATGGATATTTCAAAAAGTAAATATTATATATATATTTATATATATTTGAAAATTAGAACTTTTATTTCATTTATTTATTTAGAGAAAGGAACAATCAAAGAAAATTTTATCAAAAATGAAAGAAAGAGAAGAATAAAAAAAATAAAAAGATCAATATGAAAAAAAAAAAAATCATTAGTATAATCAAATTAAATATATATACACTGTTGTTAGGTTTATTTTTTCCATTTCAGAAATTAAAAATAAAATATCTTAAATTGTCTTTTGATTAATTTAAATAAAAAAAAAAAAAACTAGGGACTTTACTGCGCTTCAAGACCCTTTTGGTTAGGTTTTCTTTAATTTTTATTTTTTTAATAGAAAATCAATAGATTGTGGAAACAAAACAAAAAGTAAAAAAAAGGGGGCAATTAAGTTTTACTGAATTTGAAATAATTGAGTAAAATATTTGATTTTAATAAATCTTTTGTATTCTGGAAAAGTACATTTAGCGTTTTTAGGTTTTCCAAAATGAAAATTTTATAAAATTGACTTTTTATTTCTAAAATAAAAAAAAAAATGTAATTATTATTTCTTTATTTTCCTGTTAATTCTGAATAATGATATCTTTTTTAAATCAAGAATAAAACCTCAAGAAAAGCTTCATTAGGTTTATTTATTTATTTTTAAAAATTAAAAAATAAAATATACACTCAAAAGCACTTTATGGTAATCTAAGGTACTCAAATTTACATGAAAAAACTGCATAACAAATACCAATAATTAATTGTTAAGGTAAAAGCAAGGGAGAAGAATTATCAATAATAAATAAAAATTCCACAATCTTTGATTAATAATGGGTAATATATTGTCATTATGTTTGTTTTTAATTTGAAAGAAATGATCAAAATTTTTGATAGGTATAATTCTTTTAAATTAAAAAACTAGAAAATACCTCACATAGTGAGAAAAATGAGAACTTTAACAACTATTTTTCATCTAAAATTATTTAATTTATTTTTTTATTTGCCAATTTTTTCCCAAACATTAATAATAATATATTCAATTACAAACCATTTTCGAATAATTGGCTTTATTAAACGAAAATCTTTAGTTGGTAAAAGTTATTATAGTTCTAATCTCAAATTCTATATTCAAATTCATTTGTTTACAATGTTGAATCTAATAGAGGTATCTCAAACACTGATAGTTAAAATTTGGGTACTTTTTTGAGATTTTCAAGTTTTTTTTTTTTTTGATTCATTGCATTAATAAAAAAAAATTATTTATAACCTCTAGAGATCATTTTATCAAAATTAATTTGTATATGATAATTTTAAATGTATCATTTTTTCAAAAAATATTAATATAATAGGTTGGTAACATAATTCACATTTTTAAAATAAATAAATGAATTAGAAAAGTTGTTATTATAAAATCTTATGAAATGTTATACAAATTTTAAACTTTTCTAATAGCTTTTCAACGCCTTTTTACGATTTCCCAAAAAAATTTTTGAGTAGTAACATAGAAATTATCTTACCAGTAAAATTCATTCAAGACCAAAAATATTGATAAATTTAAACAAAAAAAAAACAATACGATCTCTATGTTCAAAATGTGAAGGCAATATTAGTGTCTCTTTTGAGTTTCTATTTATTTTTTTGAAAAAGTACACAATATTCAAATTCAAATTACTATAATGGTTTTGATTGTAATCAAAATTTCCATTTTTCGAATACAAAATGAGATTAAAAATTCAATCACATAGAATTGAACGAAATAAAATACAATTTGAAGTAAATTGGGTTATGTTTTAATAAAATACGTAGGATACTTTTTGACCAGTAGAACTCCTCATTCAATTCAGAAAAAGCCTCTCAAAACTAAATATTTCCAAACAACCTACACACTCAAATGAATTTGGATACAAACCACTTCAGAGTTCTCACACAACTTGTATATAATTTCTTGATTTTTTTTTCTTTAGACTCTTTATTTTTCTCTCTTTAATTAAAAAACTTAAAATTAAATTCCAAATACTTCAAATTATAATATCTAGTATACACACTCTTTGAATTGAAAGTCTCAAATTGAGTTATTTCAACATTCTATTGTAATATGGTTTAAAATCTCTTCTTTTATCACCTTTAATGTGTTAACAATATCTCCAAAAACTAAAATATTAAGACAGAGAATTTGAAACAGTGTATTGAAAGAATTTTTCAAAAAAAAAAAATAGTTAATTAATGTGTTTCTTGGACCAAAAGAATCTAATATAATTCCAGGTCTCATTTAAAAAATATAATTCGATTTGCCGAAATGGTAAAAAAAGGATCAAGTGACGATCTATTAATTAACTCTTGTGAGATTCCCAAAATTCAATTTTTTCTTTTCTTATTAAGAGATTAAAGTTAACCAAAAAGAAATCAAAAATTAAAGTGTGTTGTTCTTAAGTGTAAATCAGATGTTATTCTCCAAGTTTAAAATGTCTCGAAAAAAATAATTAGTAAAATAGTAACCATTTTATTGAACTTATCAATGAAAAATGATCCATGTAATTAGTAAAAAAAAAACCAAACATTTTTATGATAAAAATCTGAATTTCTCAACAAATTCGAAGGTTAAATCATTAATATAAAGACTTTAAGGTTTGTAAAAAATCTTTTTATAATTGGTCACTGAAATCTAGATTTATAACTCGAAAAATACATTATTTTTAAAAATAAGAAACAATTAAACTAGTGTTTAGTTTTAATCAAAATATTAAACAGATTTAACAAATGTATTGTTGTTAAAACTGTCTTTATAAAATGTCATCAAATGATTGTTTCTTAGGGTTTTTATGTCGACAGTTATTAAGTTAATCTTTTCTGATAATTAACAGCTAAATGGGAAAAAATTTTCACTTGATTTTTCATTACTTTCGTTTTTCAAATAGAGAAAGAAACCACAATTTACAACCTAATTCTTTTGGGGACTCGATTTACAAAAGAGAAATAAGCAAAATGTAGTGAAATTTTTTACCCTTTGAAATATAAATCCCAGCAAATTAAAATCATCAAAAAAATTGTTACTTTTTGAGAGTTCTAATTCTGAATTATTAAATAGAGTAAAATAATTGTTTTGAGTTTCTATTTTGAGATTTGGAAAAGTAATGAAAAAAATTTTTCCAAAATAACAATTTTTTAAAAGTGATCCCTTTATAAAAAAGTTTAAAGTCATGTCTCAATAAAATTTAAAATAGATTTTTATAGCCGTTTGAATGGCATGTAACTAACATTATTTTCACCCAATTACAACGTTCTTTAATTACAGAGTCGAATCTATTGTGAGGTTTGTCCCTTAAAAGAAAAGAAATTGTCTATCACTTATCTAAGACGAAACAAAAACGAAATTTGTTTTTGATCATTTTTCAGTTTTGATTTATTGAGAACTTAACCTGCAACACCAAACCAGTTTGTGTGTTTTTTAGAATTACAACTCAAAAAATTACAAATAGAAGTTGTTTTTTTACTTTTTTTGAATAAAAAAACTTTTTTCTCTATTAATGATGAAATAAACATAATTCTTGAATCAGTTACAAGCAACAAAACTCAAAAAGAAAGATTTTTAAAAGGTTATAAAAGGAGTCATTAGAAAATTATTCAAGTGTTTGAAAATGATACCTTTGAATAATGTTTTTAAGTGGTGAAAAAAAAAAATAAATTAACAAAAAGAATACTGATGTTCAAAATTCTCATACTATGAAAGAAAAATCCAAAGAACAGTAGAAAGATAATAATAAAAAAAAGTTTTAGTTCTTCAATAAAAATCCAATTTTTATGGAAAAAAAAAATCAGTCATTTTTTTGTTTAAATGTTAGTATAAACGAATGTCAAACAATGATATCATACCTACCCAAAAATCAAATAAAAAAATCAGATCGAATAAAGTTATTAGAAGACCCCGATCTTCATTTGTATATTATAAGCAAAATAAAAGGGAGACATTTACAAAACAAAACTCACATTTTGATTTTCGACAAATTAGTTCATTGCTTGGAAAAATGTGGAGAGAACTGGACAAGAGGAAGAAAAAGGTACAACCTGAATTTTTTCTTGTGTTTCTCTTTGTTTCTTGTTTTCTCTTAATTGTTTCCAATAAATACAGTTTTTTAAAAACTGAAATTTTTGAAAAAACTTTTTGGAATTTCACCCCTTTTCTGACTTGTGGGTGAAAATTTTTTTGAGTACTCTGGTTTCCTTACCCGTACAAAATTCCTTTTGTTGAAAAAAAAAAGTAAATCTCTATAAAAACAAAAAAAAAAACAAAACAATACTTTCTTTTATAATATTTATTATCATTTTTTTCAGCATACCTCTACCCATCTTTTTTTTGATTTTTTTTGGTTATTCTATCATTAACAATTGATCGTGTTTTTGTTTCCTTGTTAATCCTTTTTTTTTTTTTTTATTTTTTAATCCCTAAAACCAATTTTTTTAAAGAAGTGAGAAACAAAAGTTTTCAAGTTGTTACACAAAAAGCTTACAAAAATAAGTCGGTTGGCTTTAACAACACTTTTGAAAATTATAGGTCTATATTCTTTGAAAATAACTGTAACCTTTCTTTTTGGGTATTTTTTTTTTTTTTTTTTAATTTGTGGAAAGTTTTATATTTTTGATGAAACAACTAAAATATAACATCAGCTATATTAGTGTTTTCATAAAATAATGGTTTCAATCTAATCAAAAAAAAAAAACACCAATTATTTGTTGGTTTTTTCAATTTGGGTTAGTATTGGGATCAAATTTCCATAGTTCAAATTTCATTTTCAATTCCAAAACTCCTTTCGTTATAATGGCCTACAAACCCAATAAATTTTTGACAAAGACAAAGGAACAAAACTCCCGAATTTGAAAAAAAAAAAAAAAAAAAAAAAGATTTTTTTTAATTTTTTTTATCACAACTGTTATGGAATATAGACAAATTCAAATATTTATATGAAATTTTTAATTTAATTGATGTTTTTGGAATTTTTTTTTAACAGAGTTTCGAAAAAAAGTTTTTTTTGTTTTAAATATTAAGAAACTGTGTATAATTAGTTCATCTTCAAAATATTCTTTTTCAGAAACTGTTTAAAAAATAGAGATATAAGATTTATTTAAATCGAAATTGAATTAGAAATTTTTTGAACTTTTTTTAGTTACTCAGAAAACAAAACAAACCGATTCTGCGAAAATTTATACCTTTTAAAACACATTAGTCAGCCTTTGTTTCTCTTATTTCAAAAATTTCACAAAGTAAATTTATAATTTGACACTTGAGTACAAAAATACCTCAACAAGGATTATTTTTTTTTTTTTTTTTTTTTTTTTATAAATTCAAATATATTTAATAAAATTTTTAGTTCAATTTCACATTTTGTAATCTCATATCTCAACTTTTAAAACAACTCAGTTCAAGAGTAGGAACCAATTGAAGCACAACCAATTTAACAAAAGTTTTTTAACATTTAAAAGAATAAAAGGTTTTCTTCAAAGTTTTTGTAAAAAAATTCGTAAAATCGAAAATGAAGGATGAAATTTTCAGCTATTTATTTGAATTTATCAGTAGTTAAAAGATCTTTTCTTTTTAGATTACTTTTCAATCTGGTCTAAAACAAAAGAAAGGAAGAAAGATCAAAAGATAATAATCAGGAAAAAAGTAATGAGATAATATTACTAATTTTGCTTAATTTATCTTTTATAACCAAAAAAAAAACTTTGGCAGAAAAATAGTAAATCTAAAAAGGTTACTAAGAAAACTATGTCCATATTATCAAACCTGTGTTTCAAATTGAACCCATATTTTTATTTTGATCTTGTTCCAATCTAATATCTAATTTAGTATTCAAGAGTAGAATAAGGGCAAATCAATTTTGAAAGTAAACCCCTTGATATTTTCAGTATATTTTAAATTATGAATGCACTTTGATCAAAATTTTTCATAATTATCTCAATTTTGATTTGAAATTTTTTGTTTTTGGTTTGGTAAAAAATTGTTCTCAAAAATTGTCTCTATTTTTTAAAAGAGAGAAAAATTTTCCAATTTGATCCTTTATTTTACGAAATATTTATTTTAAATAATAGAACTATAAGAAACTTATATGGTTTTACTTTTTATTTATTGTCAGTGACTTTGATCAATTAATTCAGAGCCCTTCTTTTATAATGAAACAATGCTTACGAAAGTCTTTACTGGCTATTTCCAAAACAATAGTTTATATTTTTAACTGCTAGTTAATAAATAGAAAGTCTTCTTATGGGATCTTAGTTTAAAAATAAAAACAAGAAAGAATTTCTTCCAGTATTATTGATTCTTAACAATGACTATAATCATGTTTTATTCAAGTGAATTGCTATACTTTGCCAACTGTAAGCATCCCAGTTCATTAAAAAATCAATCCCTTAAAATTATTTCTTGAACCAAATAAATTACTATTTTAATAAAATAAAAAATTGGGATACTGTTAATTGTAAAATTACAAGATCAAAATTTTCATTCAGACTTTCGAAAAAAACACATCATGACAAAAAATAGATAAAATCTTCAACACCTCCAATTCTAGAAGAGTAAATTAATGATAAAAATTGATTTAGGAAATTCTCTAATTTAAATAGTACATGAATGATAAACTTTTTTTTGGAAAGTTGAAACAAAATTTTGTTCAATTTATTGGACAAAAAATAGTATATTCTACTATAATATATTTCCATACCAACTAAAAAATGGAATTTCAAAAAATGAAAAGATTGATCCAGAAAAAATAAAAAAAATCATACATTTCTTGAATATTGTCTGAAAATTTTGAAATAATTACTGATTCTTTACTTGGTTTTATTTTTAATTCTGATAAAACTTTTTATTAGGATATTTTTGAATAACAAATTACTTTTTATTTCAAAAGATTTCTAAAATGAATTTAAAAATCCTATTTTCATTTAGTTCATCTAATTCTAAATTTGATTTACAGAAAATAGGATATTTTTTTAATTCCTCTTCAGAAATAAAGATTTGTTCGACTAATTCGCTTGATTTTATAATTATTTCATTTCTATTAATTTGAGAACTCAAAAAAATTCTGTATCAATGCTTTATTTTTTTTCATTTTGCCCAAAATTTATTTTTGGGTTTAATCTTTTTGTTGTTATTTTTTTTTTTGATTTGGAGAATTCTTTGACTTTGATCTTTGGAATAATATTCTTTGCTTTGGCTTGTTTGGATAAAAATTTTTGAAAAAAGAATTTTGAAAGCAAATTTGCAAAAAAATGTTTTTGAAATAATTAATCGGAATGGGGTCAGATATTCAAGGTTAAGAATAGTTTTTGTTTCAATTAAAAATTAAGAAGATAAAGAAAACAAATCTTCACAAATAGACTTTAGTCTTTTTTTTTTTCATTCTGATTTCAAATAATTTATTTGGAAAAGGTGAGATTACTTGTTTGGCCTTCTAACTTAAAAGATTTGTTTAAAATGTTCACCTTTTCAGCCTATTTTTTTTTGGTTTGTTCTTTGATTAATTTCAACTCCCAGTCTGAACACATTTCTCGCTTCAAAACCCAAAATTTAATAAAACAAAATGTGTTCAAAAATTTGAAAAATAAAAGATTTAACTCTGATTTATTTTGGTTCTTTTTATAAACAAAGTAGAAGTGAAGGAGGTTTTAATTCGAAAGTTTCAATATCTTACATTCACTCAAAAAATCTTTCTTCAATGAAAAAAAAAAAACAAAACATTGGTGGTGCTTTAATTGAAAATAAGAAAAATTGTATGATTAATGTTTTTTTTTTATTTAAACTCAGAAAGCAGAGGATGGAATCTAAAATTTAGGTAAATTTTGAAATTGATAGTCATTTTAAAAAAGTGATTACTTTGTTTTTTATTCATGATACAAAAGAATTAAAACTAATTTAAGGACTAGATTTTTAGGAGAAAACGGTGGAATTATGGACAAATTGGCTCTTAAAAGACTTCCATCATCCCGATTAAATTTACCGACCGAGAATTTCTTTTTGGAAAAAATGGGAAATTTTCAACAATTTTATCTTTTCAAAGATCCATCCAAAATTTGATTTTTTTAATTTCATATTACTTCAATTTCAAATCTCTAAACACAAAAGAATTAATAAAACTAGTTCAAAATAATTTTTTACAGTGACTTTTACAAGTTTGAAATGTTTACAAATTTGGAATTGTACTTGAAAACCCTTTAAAGTAATTTTTAAAAATTTTCTTTGCAAAAATCTATTTGAAAAAAATTGTTTTTGTTTATATTGTTTTTAACTTTGAAATTAGTACTTTTTTTGTCGAATTTCTTCAAAAGGAAAAATTCTTTTTGAGAAGTGGATTTAAAACAAGATAACAATTAAACACCCCCCAGGGTGGGAACGTCATCCTTAAAGTTTTGTGTTTTAAAAAAGTGAAAGTTTTTTTTTATGAGATTTTTAGAATGAAAACATTTTTTCAAGTTTTGTAGTTTAATAAAGTGAAAAATTAATTGAAAAAAAGTATTTTTTTCACACTCCAACCTCCACATCAGATTTAAAGAGTGACCCTCACTTTTTTACTGCATAAAACTTTTTAAAAAAGTTTTAATTCTGAAAAAGCTTTTACTTTTTTAAAAAAGAAAACTTCAAACAGGTTTATAAAAAAGTCCCCACCTTTACAAAACTGCTGTACTAAAAAGTATGAAATAATAAATTGTATTTCTTATCAATTTTTTATTAGTTGGTCTTTTTTATTGATATGAATTGTGTTTTTTTTTTGTGTGATAATAAAAAGTAAATTATTTTGTATTTGTGATACAATTTTGTACAAGAGAGTTTAATAAACATATTTTTTTTTTTTTTACTTTTTATGTAAAATTTCGTAAGATTGGAAGAAAACAATATATATATATATATATATGTCTTACGTTACTATGTCAGTACTTTTTTTTTTTTTTTTCTTTTGGGTATTTTGTTCAATAAAGCAATCCTTCAATTTTTAAATAATGTGCTTTACGTTTTTCAAACATATTTTTTTCAAAAATACCAACTTTATAGTGTGTAATTTTTTTCCTCGTAAAAAAAATTCCAAGCTGATCAGTTTCAAAACAAAAGTTTTATAATTTGATGAGGAATAAATGGAATTGAACTTGTTTTTGAAAATTAACAAAAAAAATTTCAAAAAATTTTTTAAAATGTGATTTGAGTCCGGTGATAATGTACTAAAATTATTTATTGTTTTAGCAATAAATAAAACAATTGAAGAAGTAAAATGTATCTATTGGTTCTTATTAAATGACAATGAAGAAATAATGAGTCTTGAAGTTGGAATACTTTATGTATTTCAGGTTGATTAGAGGACTTTTATTTTTCTAAAAATGGATTAGGAAATTTTTAGTTACATTTACAGTTCTTGAAAAGTGAGAGACCAAATTTTTTTATTTATCATTGGGTGTGTACAGCCCTCTCTGTACTAAAGCGAAATATAAGTCTAAAAAAAAATAAAATGAGAAATGGTGAATAAAATTTTATTTTGGTAGTGAGTGGTAAGATTGATCAATGAAGAAATTTTTTATCTTTACTTTCTTTCTGGTTCTATTAATTGATCTTCCCTAGCATTTAAACAAACAAATTGGCTCTACTAAATATTGCTTTTTTTTTGATTATGAATCGATTTAAAGATTTTGGCAAAGAGTACATTATTCCCGGATTCTAAGTCATATATCTATATATAATAAAAAAACAATAACTGTTTTAATATTTTTTTTTGGAAAAATAATATTTTAAAAATATATGTTATAAATATAAGAATCTTTAAAAGATAGATAAAGAGAGAATGCCAAATAGTGTGTCAAAAAATATCTCAAATTTGATAATAAAATTGGAGCAATTATTCATTTTCAAATTTTTTCAAATTCTCATTTTTTGATAAAATAATCAAATCAAAACAAAATAAACCCCATTCCAAAATTTTGGATACACCCACAATTAAAAATAGGCAAAAAAAAAACCCAATTTATTATATTTTTACAAACTTTATATAAAATCACATTTAAGATACTCAGTATCAATATTTTTATCAGTAATCATTTTCATCCAAATATTAGAAAAAACAATCAAACGAAAAAAATAAAAATTAGTGTGTTCAAAATCATGAAATGATCCAAACAAAAAATGTATTGGTAAATATGTCGAAATTTCACTAACAATTGTTGATTGATCAAATGATAAGATACCATCAAACAATTGTATGTGCTCTTTCTATTTAACAAACTCAACAAAACCTTCTATCGACCATTGGAAAAATTTTCAGATCTAACCAAGCAGATTACGTAACTTCAAAAAAGGAAATGAAAACAAAACAAAAAACATAAAAAAAGGAATAGTTTAAAGAGTTGGAATAATAACAAATCGACACTTTACATTCAATTTGGAAATAATTTTGATTTTACAAACTGTTTCCAAATTTTTGGAATTTAGTTTATTTATTCTAATATAAATTTTCTTATGTATTTTACGAAATTTGATAATGATATTCTTAGATATATGAAGACTTAGCAAAACAAGATTATACCCGATGGAAAAAAGAAGTCGAAAAATATGAAAATCAAAAAGAAATTGAGAACCAAGCGCTTTTAAACAATTTAACAGAGAAAAGAAGTACAAGGTCAATACAAAAAACAAGCAATATAAAAAAAGTAAAATTTCCAAAAAAACCGAAAAATGGATTTTATTTTTTTCAACACGAAAAAAAAAAGAACTCAATTTGGAATAACCAGACAAATGATTCTCAATTTTATCAGCAAATGGCCCTTAAATGGAAAAATTTGGAACAAAATATCAAATTAGTTTGTGTTTTTATTATTTTTTTACAATATACTTTTTAAATATTATTCTATTATTTCATGATTTATTTAATATTTCACCCATTGGTCCGAATACTCTTTTAATAATTTTCAAAAGGAAAAAGTTCTATGTGACTTTGATCACTATTTCTGTTATTTTTTTGTTATCTGTTCATTTCGTTATTTTCAAGAAATAACCTAATTTTATTAGGTACAAAGAGGCAGTTTGATTCTTTCAAATTAAATTATTGGAAAAACTAACTAGTAAATTTTAAAAAAAGTTTTTAACAAGAGAAAAATTTTTTTATAAAGTGAATCCTCTTTTCGAAAACAAAATGTGAATTCTTTCATTTATTTATTGCCATTATTGAGAGAAAGGAGTAATTAGAGAAAATTTTAAAAAATAAAAAAGAGAAGAAGAAAAATAATTAAAATATCTATCTAAAATAATAATTAGATCTAAATGACCAGATCAAAAACATATTTACTGTTGTTAGGTTTTCCAGAATATGAAAGGATATAGAAAAAATCTTTGATTTTACTAATTTTTTTTGAATTCTGGAAATCTGTTATAAGATTTTTTTAATTTAGGAAATTAAAAGAAAATTTCTTTAATTTTATTTTTATTTCTCAAAACAGAAAACATCAAGACAATCGCAGTTAGCTTTTCTTGAGTTTTCTGTTTATTTTTAAAATAAATAGATTTTAGTTACGTTTTTTGAGTCTTCTATTTATATGTGAAATCAATAGATTTTCGTTAGGTTTTTTTTACTTTAGAAATAAACCAAAAATTTTAATAAAATTTCCGTATATTTCTAAAGTAAAAAAAACCTAGAACACTTCACAAATAAAATAGAAAACCTCAAAAAAACCTAATGGCACTTCAAAAATATAATAGAAAACTCAAGAAAACCTAATGACACTTTTTTTAATTTGAGAAATAAACTGAAAATTAGAAAAAAAAAACCAATGAAAATCAATAGAGTAAACAAATAAAGCAGAAAATCTCAAGAAAAACTAACGGTGGTTCTTTTTATTTCTTAAATTAAAAAAATATTTACCGCGGTTTTCCGGAATTCATTGGAATTTAATTAAATCAAGTATTTTACTCAATTCTTTTTATATCCAAAAAAAAACTAACAACACTGGATAATTTTTAATTTGGTCATGTAAATGATATTATAATTTTGCACTTTAATATTTTAATTATTTTTCTTCATCTATTTTTTATTTAGTAAACTTTTCTATAATTTGTCCTTTCTCACTATAAAGAAATATATATATTTCTATTTTGAGTATTTTTTGTTTTCAATTTTTTTATTATTATTTTTTCTTTATTACCTTAATTTTTCTAATTATTTAATTGTATCATTTACTCTAAAAGAAATTTGGTTGTATTTTTAGAAAATATAAAAGAAATAAATTAAAAGTTAGAGAAATAAAGAAAATTCATAAAAAATTTAGAATGTTTATTGGTATAATTCTACTATCTTTATCATTTTTTTTTTCAGATATAAATAAACAAATTAACAAAAAAACTCATATATGTTGAGGAACATCAATGTGAGACTGTAAGAATTTTTTTATTGAAATTTTTATGTTCACTAGTCAAAAATGTATATTTTAAGAACTTAAATTCTTAGTTCAAATTTCGTCCATTATTTTATTATTATTCTTATATTGGTAGACAATAATTTCCTACTTAAAAGTACACCAAATACTAAATTATCTTTATAGAATTAATTCATTTATATTTTGAAAAAATAAATAATTCATTGGATTTTATTTGACAAATTTTCTTTATTTTTCGAATTTTCAATATTTTTTTTATAATATTTATATCAAAAAAAAATTACATTTGATTGTTCGATTTTAGAATTTCTTTTTGAATAGTAAAATTTTCAGAAACCAATTCCATATTTAATTATGTTTTTTTTTTTTTTTTTTTTGGATCATTTAATTCAGAAAACGGTCTTGAAGAAAGGAACACTTTTTTTGTTTTGTAAAATGGGTTTACTAAATATATATATCTCTTATTTCAACAATAGTAGCGTTAATGAAATGTTTTTGATATGTAGGGATATAACAATTGAATGTAAAACTTCGGTTTTAAATTGTTCATAGGCAAGAGCTCTGATTTAAATTAGCTTTCGATCTGTCTTGAAAGGTTTTCCTGAATGTGGTAGATCTTTTGGTTGTAAAAATTAATTAGAAAAATAACAAAAATTGAAGTGTATATTATTTATATTTAAATACTTGTTAATTAAAGATTTTAAAAAAACAAAAAATTATTTTTTTTTTGTCGTTGAATATTTGCACATGTTTGTATATCGTTAAATTAGTTGAAAAAGTTTTATTGTAGTACAAAATCGATTCTTTTCAATTCAAATAATTTTATGTGTATTAGGAAATGCTTTATATTTGACAATGGTAATTATTTTGATATATATATATATATATATATATATATTTAAATAAATTAAATCTGATTTTAAAATAAAAAAAATCAATATAAAAATATCTTGAGATCACAAATAGTACCAAATATAGACTATTTGAAACTACCTTTATTGTATTCAAAAAATTATAATTTACACCTTTTATAATTGGAATTGGGTACAACTCTTTGATTTTTTTTTTTTTTTTTTTTAAAAAAAATAAAAAAAAACACAACATTAGATATTTTATAATTTTTTAAAAAAAATAATTCTGAATATTTTTCAATTGTAATTTCATTTTAATTCTTATACATTTAATCTTAAATCTTTTCTAATAGAAATATAAAAAAAATGGCAGAACAGGATAGAATTAGATTTATGAAAGAAATTAACATTTATCACAAATCAAATCAACCTTTTAAAGATAGTGAAACTTCTTCTTCCACTTCATCTTTTTCTTATTCATCAGATTACGAAGATTATAATTAATTTATTATGTGCATTTGAAAATTTTTTTGTAATATTAAAAATAATATTTTTTCTTTCAAATCTGCATTTAAAACAATAAAATCTGATTTTTTTAACACACCCACGACATTAACAGTGCTGTTTTTTTTTTTTTTTTTGATTTTTTTTTTTATATTGTATTATTTAAAAAATAATTTAATTTCCTTTTCTTGGTATTATTTAATAATTATAATGTTTAGAATATTCGTATATTAAAAGGGTATTTAGTGTTAACGTAATTTGGTTAAAGGTATTTGCTATAAATTCTATTTTAAAAAATCAATGAAAATCAATTCTTTTTCAAATGAAGTTAACTTGAGAGAAAAAAGAGGAGATTTTTTTTTATCATGTATATATATATATATATATATATGATACAATGAAGTGGTTAGAGCGATTAGAAAAATATTGAATTACTTTGGATCCAATTTAGTATTGTTTTTTTTTCTGAGAATTGCCAAACTTATTAACATTGAAGCAATAGAAAATATTTTATATCGTTTTTACTTTGACTTTTTTTTTTTTTTTTTTTTTGATGTTGATTTTGTACCTTTTTTCCTGTTTTTTTTATTATTATTTAATTTTAGCTTACATTAAAGTTGAGGGTGTGTTGGTGGTAATATAATAATTGAATGTGAACTTAGGTATTAAACTGTTAAGATGGTGAGAGTTCTGATTTATATTAACCTGAAATCTGTCTTGAATGTTTTAGATCTTTTTTTTGTGTGATTGTTTTTGTATTAGGATTTAATTTTTGAAATCGAGGTAAGGTCAATTAGTGGCGATTTAAAAAAAAAATTGATCATTTATACTTTTCCAATAAAAAATAATTGACAAAGTTAACTTTAAGCACGATTATTTTTGAATTTTACAAGCTTTTCTATAACTTTTTTCACATTTTACAGAAATATATTCGAAATTTTCTCTTCTTTTCTTTTTTTTTTTTTTTTAGTTCAGAATTATATTTTTTTATATCATCTCCTACTTTGAGTAATAAGATTGATCCATACCTTAAAAATAAATAAATCCGTTAAAATAAATGTATTTAAAATATCTCTTTTTTTCAAATAAGAATTAGAAAATCCATCTCAATTGGAACATATTTGATTATTGTATATACCATTTTGAGGAAACCTTATAGTTTTTTTACAGTAAGTTTCACTTTTAAGGCACAAACTGCAACGAAATTTAAGGCACAATAAAAATCTCAAATTAAGGCACAAAATTCAGATTCTAAAAAAATAAATTGTAAAAAAAAAAAAATTACAAATTTTTTGCCTTAATTTGAGATTTTTTTGTGCCTTAAATTTCGTTCAAAGTTTGTGCCTTAAAAGTGGAACTGACTGTATTAAAAATGTTATTAACTTGATCAAGACTTTTTACTCAAGCAAATACAAATAATTATTGATTTTTTTTTAATCATTAACAAGATATAAAATTTAAAAATATAATTTACTAAATTGATATTAAAGATAGAGTCGGTTCCAATTTTAAGGCACAAACTTTCAACGAAATTTAAGGCACAAAAAAATCTCAAATTAAGAAAAAAAATTTGTAATTTTTTTTTTTTTTACAATTTATTTTTTTAGAATATGAATTGTTTCTGTCTTAATTTGAGATTTTTCTTTGTAACTGAAATTTCATTGATCTTTTGTATCTTAAAAGTGGAACTGAATATATTAATATGATTCGAAATATTGACCAAATCGTACAAATTTGAAAAAGAATTATTGTTAAAAAAATTTCTAAATTTTCCCTTAAAAAAATTATTTGTTATTAAACTTTAATATATTTTTTTTTTATCTTGAAATTATTTAGAATCAAATATAAGCCAAATTTCAAAATTAGTGGCAAACTTTGTTATTATTATTTTTTTCTTTTTTCATTTGTCTTTCAAAAAATACAATGATTATACAACATTTTTATTTATTAATCTATATTAACTATTTTCTCAAAAATTTACTAAAAGACCTTATTATTCAAAAAAAAAAAAACACAATTAAACTAATTTTTTTCCGATGAAAAATCTGCGCCTATTTTTGAAATTAAGCTTATATATTTTTACTGAATGGTAATCAACAGATAAAATAAATTTTATATTTGATGTTAAAATATCTTAGAGTGGCATACATTATTTAATAAAAAAAATTCAAAGTTCAAGTTGGTGTACGCAGGCCCCCATCTGTAAAATTTTTCCCGGTCAAGAATTATATTTTTTAATCATTTAAACTTTTAATTTTTTGATGTATCAATTGAAATTATTAAAAGAATTCAAATAATTTTTTTGATTAAATTTACTTGAAAATAATTAATCCACAAAAATAAAAAAACATCTATTTTCAAATATTGAAAATATTTTTTTCAAACTATTTGTTTTATTGTAGGCTCCAATACAAACTTGTAATTAGTTGGTAATCTTACTTAGATAATAGTGAATAATCCTTATATATTATATTATTTTCATTACTATTTAAATTTCAAAGAGGATTAGATTATTTGTGTCTATTGGGAATATAAAATAATAATAAATATACGATTTTTATTATTTTATAATTTCAGGGCTTATTCAATAATTAATAACATATATTATTAAAGAATGATTATTGATGTTTATTTTAACAAAAAAAATAAATCTCAAAATAACATCAATATTGTTCAAAGACACCTGCAAAATAATTTTGAAAATTTTATCTCTGGGTTAATTAATTAATTTTTAATAAAATTAAAAATTTTTTTAGCCATTAATCGTTATTAATAGACACATTTAAGAAACGTATTTCACAAACTTTGTAGTCTGAAGATTGATGACTAAACGCGTAAATTTTACTCGAAATAACTATTGTTTTCTAATAATCTTTGGGTTTTTTACCGAATAGAATGATCATTTTACATGTATGAGATCTTCGTTTTGTGTTATTTTACTAATCAAATTTTTTGAGATTTTTTGAATCCCTGTACAAGCATACCAACTAAGATCAATAGTTAGGTAATTCAATTTTAGACTTCTCCAAGGTTTACTCCAGTCCCTTAAATTTGAAAATCCAAAAGTATTTTATAAAACGAATTGTGTTTTTGTTATTCTGGTATTTGAATTATAAATGAGGAAGAATTGTTCACTTCCTTTTCCAGATTCTACTTTTGAAATAAATAGTGTTTTCAAAGAAGTAAGTTGTAATTTGTAGCTTTGTTTGAAAAGGAAATTATAAATAAAGAAGTGAAAAATTTTTCCCATTTAAAATTCAAGTACCAGTAATGCAACCACTATAAGAATATTAATAGAAAATCCTTAAATTTAGGTTTAGGTTCACTTTTTTGATGTTCAAATAATCAACATTATTTTTTAAGTTTGGATTTTTACTTTTAGATAAAATCTCAAATAAGGAAAAAAAAAAAATTTAATTTGTCAAAGTTAACATTTTCCAATTAAAAAAAAAGTTTACATATTTTTGTACAAGTCCCTGAGTTGAAAAAAAAGAACAAAATTCCAGGTTTTTAAAAACAAACAATCAAAATTACCATTGGGGTTTTGTAAAGAACACTTGGGAATATATAAATGATTATTAACATTATCATTTTTTTACTTTATTTTTTAAAAGTTACGTCATCTTGATCTTTGCTGAAAATGAATATCGAAGAAACAGAAAAAAGTTCAAGTGAAACAGTGCAAGTTATCTTTAAAACAAATCTCCCACTCAAATACCAAGTACCAGAAACACCAATTGATTTACCACTTAACCTAAGTAGGTTTGGGTTGTCTGAAATTATCACTCATCTACTTGGCTTGGAGGAAACAAAAATTTTTGAGTTTCTTTTACAAAATGAATTCTTACGGGCGTCTTTGGGTGAAATGTTATTAAAACTGGAATTAACAGGAGAAAAGATCATTGAACTTGAATACACAAACTCTTTAAGTGCCCCCGAACCACTTGGGCAATATAATCATGATGATTGGGTTAGTTCTGTACATTGTATCAAAAGAAAAATAAAGAACACAAAAAAATCAAATTTATTTGTAACAGGATGCTATGATTCTTTTATTCGAATTTGGGATATTGCTGATCAAGCAACACCAAAAATTGTAATCAAGGGCCATTCGAATGCTGTTAAAGTTGTTAAATGGGCCAAAAAGGATTGTAATGAATATGTGTTAAGTGGCGGTATGGATCAAAGGATCATTCTATGGAAAATCGATCAAAATTTAAAAATGTTTTCGCTTGTCAAAGAATTTCAAGGGCATGTCTCTCCAATCGAAAGCATCTCTGTTTCACCAAATGAAAAATATTTTTCAAGTAGTTCCTTTGATGGTTCTATTTTAATTTGGAATCTTGATTCCGTAATTGAAAAAGAAAAAGAAAAAGAAAAAGAAAAAGAAATTAACAAAGAAGACAAAGACAATAAAATAAAAAGAAAAAGAATTTTAAATAAATTTGAAACAGAGTCTATACTTATCCCCCCACGCGGGCAACTGAAAGGCCACAAACAAAGAGTTACTTGCTTAAAATGGAGAGAGCAGGAATTTATATATACAAGTTCAACAGACCATTGTCTAAGGAAATTCGATATTGAAAAGGGTATTGCTGTTTGGGAACAACGAACACCAAATTCGATTCTTTCTTTTGAGTTAGGTGAAAATTCAAATAATAATTACTTAATATCAGCTCACACAGATTCTGCAATTAGGATCTGGGACGAACGTGTCTCGTCCAAAGAACAGGAAAACGATAGCCTGATCCGTTTATCTTCAATAAAGGCACATACGAGTTGGATACCTTCAATTTCTTGGAGGCCAAAAAGCCAATACCATTTCGCTTCCTGTGGGTATGATAACTCTGTAAAAATTTGGGATTTTAGATCACAAACTCCTTCAGCAATGATTACAAAAAACAAACACATCGATAAAGTTTTAATGATAGATTGGAATGACTCAAGTACTTTGCTATCAGCTTCTGCAGACAAAAAAGTTAAAATTAATAAAATAATTTAATTTCTTTTTTGAAACTAAAAATCCGACAGATTTATCTTTTTATTCATTTATTGATTTTATTTTTTTTTTAGAATCATTTTTTAAATTTTGTTAAATTATAATGAATTATTTTTTTTTTGGAATAAATAAGTCTTCTCTCAACAGTAAACTCTTTTTCAAATAAAAGGGCACAGAAATTTTAAAGAATTATTCATAATTAATTCAAATTAATTGTAGTATCATTCTAAAAGATAAGAAACTCTTTAAAACATAAAAAAAAACAACTCAACTGAACCTTTAAAACTCATTAAAATAAAATAATAAAAATTAAAATTAAAGATTTTAAAAATTTATGTTCTATTTCGTTTGAAATGAGAAATCTCGTTTTGTAAATTGTAGGGAAAAAAATTATAAAATCAATAAAAACCTTTGAACAAGGTGAATTGGGAAAAAGTTCTTTAAATTTTATTGATAACTCTTTACACGTCAAATTTTCGTTCTTTAAAGTCTCATGTTCAATATAAAGCAGTAATTCATCTGGGTATTTTGTTGGAATTGTTTTTTTTTTTTTTTTTTTTTTTTCTTTGTTCCATACATCAATCCGATAATGGTCTTTCTTAATTCCTATATCTAGCTCATTCGAAATCAAACTTAAACTGTTTCTAGTTTTATACTGGAAGATCATTTCAAAATTTGTTTCTTCTAATCTTGGTTTTTCATTTTCCAACTGTTCAATATCCATAAATAAAAAACCAAAAAATGAAAAAATGAATAATTAAAATAAAAATCACCCAAAAGTAATTAACTTATTAACAATCAAATTCAATTGTGCGGATGATTTGAGTGGTGTGCCCTTTTTTCCGAAAAAAAGCTTCGTAATTTTTTTTTTTTTTTGATTTATTTTGATTTTTATTGTTAATAACAACAAAATTGTATTTTTATAATTGAAAATTAAATCGATAATTATTATTTCAAACATTTTAAATTGTGTTATTCTAATATTTTTATTTATTTTTTTTTGTTTTTTAACACATTAATAGATGAACAGTAAATATTCAAATGTAAATCAATTATGATATAATAATAGTAAAAATTTTCAATTTATTGAAACAAGATAAAGGAAATATTATCTTGATCAGGTATAATTCGATCGATTTGTAAAAATATTTTCTGTATTAATTAGTTTAGAAGAATAGCAAATTTTAATTCTATTTCTAAAAAAACTAATATATAATAAAATATGACAGGTTTTTGGTTCTGATATTTTTTCTGAAGGAAAATTCATTGGCAACAAAATTATTTTATTCTAAAAATAAGTTAATTGGAAAATACTGATAAATCATATATCATTGATTATGAATTTACCAGATTTTTAAAGTTTTAATTTTTATGTCTAAAATTTCAACTAAAAAGAATTTATTTTAAATAAATGTAAGAATATTAAATTTAATTGTTCCAGGGCCATTGTTGATTTTTTGGATAATAGATGAATGAAAAAAGTAATATTCACTTCTAGGAAAAAATATATTATGAAAATTAAATTTAGTCAAAACTTCATATTGGATTTCTGTTAAACATCTTTTATAAATTATTTTTTCAAAGTTATGATATTTTTATTTAATTAAGAAAAGATTACTATTGAACTAATTAAGATTCGAATATCACCTTTTCTAAAAAAAAACAATTTTTGAAAAAAAACATCTATTTGTGGATTATTTTTTTTTTTTGAAATAAGTTAAAATGAATGAACTTTAGATTGAACATTAAGATTAGAAAAATAATAAATTTTCAAATAATTTACAGAAAAAAAAAATCAATTAAAGAAGAATATTGTACATATTCGTATTTTTCGGTATGTTAAAATTTGATTGACAAGTCTAAATATGGAATGTTATAAAAAATAGATTTTTTTCATTTTTCGAGAAAAACAAAGAGTTTCATGCATTTATCTACATTTTGGTAATAGTAAACGTAACTTCATTTTTGATTTTTGAGCTAGAATGTATTTTCAATTTATAAAATCATTTGGTGAATAGTAATAATTTGTTTGGAAAATGATATTTTTTTCTAAATCAATAGAGATTGGTGTTCACCAAACGATTTTTTGATTAAAAATATTATTAGTCTTTTTAGATAAACAGATATAATATTTACTATTCTCAAAATTTGGATAAATACATTTAACTCTTTATTTATCTTGAAGATTGTAAAAATTCTATTTTTACAACATACATATTTATACGTGTACAATTAACTTCAAATAATAATGCATTATATTATTTTCAATCAACCCAAGAAATTCAATTTAATTCTACTTTCATATTGAAATTATTTTTGTGGTTTTAGAGATCACCAAAATTTTAACTTTTTATATACAAATTTCTAATAATTGATCAATCAAAGAAAACCCCCATACCGAAAGATAGTATTAAAAAAACTTTACATAGGTTGAATCCTTCATTTTGTCTTTATTGATTTGTTTATTCTTTTATTAATTGATCTTACTTTTTCATTTTCAGGTAATGTTTCCAATTAAAATCTGTATTTCACTTTTATTCCAGAACGCTTATTACTTTTTTCAAAACAACTACGTATTGTATTCATAAAATTATTTAAAAAACATTGTTCATTTTCATTTCAGAAATCAAAAAAAACTATTATGAAAAAAATTGCAAAAGTAAATAATTTATTTGTTTGGTAAGAAATATTTTTTTATTATAAAAAACTAAACTATTTTATTTTGTTTCTTAAATATTAATAGTTTAATTGTTACTGAAGATACTCTTTTTTTTATATATTAAAATAAAAATCTTAGTCTGAATTTGAGTCTGATTTTTCTTTTTCTTTTTCTTTTTCTTCTTCATCATCATCATCATCATCAACTTCATTATCTTTTATATCTTTTGGTTTATCGGATTCTGATTCTGATTCATTATTTTTATTGTTAATGTCTATTGTCTTGAATTCATCTTGAGATTTATCATCCAAGTCATCTTTCTCCATTAATTTAATATTTTCTTCATCGCTGTCATCACTATTTTGATCTTTTATTGTCCCAAAGCCTTCTTTTTTCCATCCACTGATTAGTTCTATAGCATAGTCACGTAGCATGTCTCTAATTTTTCTAAAATCTTCCAAATCCTCACTCATACCAGGATCAGGGAATGGCTTATTGATAACCTTTTTAGAGTTTGTTATACAGGGGCAAGCTTCGTCGTTACAGACGAGGATTACAATATCAAAAGTGACCTTCTCGTATTTTTTCATATTACAAGTTCTCATATTTTTCATATTGATGCCTTCTTCCTTCATTACCATTACTGCTAAGGGGTGTGGATTGGTTTCCTTTTTAACATGGCTCCCTGAGCTGCAACAGATGAGGTTGAGGTTAGGATCGTCCTCGACAAAGTACTCGATCCATGCCTGTAAGATTTGTGATCGGCATTTGTTTTCCCTGCACACGATCATGATTTGCTTTGGTGGCTTGTACCATTTCCTTTCGAGCCAAAAAGCAGCGTGCACAAGTAGCAGCATCACTGGTACTTCAACAAGCGGCCCGATCGTGGCAGCAAATGACTGATTACTTTCGATGCCAAACACTCCAATTGCTGTCGCAATTGCTAATTCAAAATTGTTACTGGCAGCTGTGAAGGAAATTGAAACGGCATAAGGGTAATCGCTTTTCAAGAACTTTTTGCAAAACCAAAATGAGAAAAAAAAAAGCACAACAAAGAAAAGTAGCAAAGGTACTGCAACACGTAAAGTTAGGAGGGGAATTCTGATCACGTCTTCGCCCTTTAGAGAGAACATGGCAATGATTGTAAATAATAAAAAGATCAAGGTTAAGGGGCTAATTCTCGAGATGTATTTCCTATAGCTGTCCATCTTCTTAAGCTTGACAAAAATGAGTCTTGTAAATAAACCACCAAAGAAGGGGATACCTAGATAGATCGCAACAGAAATAGCAACATCAGACATTGGGATTCCCTTTTCCGATGAACTCGGCAGGCCCATTGCTTTTGGCAACACTTGCATAAAGAAAAAGGCATAGACACTGAAGAGGGTTAACTGGAAAAGCGAATTCAGAGCAACCAATGATGCTGCTAATTCCCTGTTTCCACGTGCCAGGTCGTTCCACACAATCACCATCGCAATACAATTCGCAAGCCCAATCAAGATCACACCTTCCATCAATTCGGGCTGATCATAAAGCGTCATACATGCAAAGAAATACATCAAGAAGGGCCCTAAAATCCAATTTTGAAAGATAGAAAACAAGAGCAACTTCTTGTTTTGTTTCAAGATCTGTGGAATCTTCTCATACTCCACTTTTGCTAAAGGTGGGTACATCATTAGGATTAGCCCAATCGCAATCGGGATCGAGGTAGTGCCAACAGTGACGCTTTTGTGTAACTCTTTGATGCCTGGTATCAGGGATAATAAGACACCAAAGACCATCGCAGTTAGGATCCACAGTGTTAAGTACTGATCTTTTTTCGAAAGCTTTTTTTTTAACATTTTCCAAATAAGAAAAAAATAAATTATGAAAGTCTTAATAAAATTTGTCTTTAAAAAGGAAACATTTTGTTTTTCAAAAACAACCTTTTTGACTCTCCTCATAAGTTTTTAAATTTTTTGGAAAAAAAAAGTTTATTTTTTAGTTAAATTTACAATGGATTCAATTTACCCCTTCACAATTAAACATGATTTAATTTTTTATCCTTTAACTTTTATTTAAAAATCTAATGATACACCAAGAATTGTCAAACAATTTGAAGTTGTAAAAAATTTCTTATTTCGATCAAAATAATTTAAAATGTTAGTGGTGTACTTCTGTTTTTCGAGTAATTCTAATTTAAAAATAAAAAGTGCAACGTACTCATTCAGTTTTTTCTCAAAAAATTGTTGAAATGATTCAAGCAATTGTAAACCCTTTCTTATGGAGTAGTCTACGGGGATAATGTATTTTTACAGAATTTATTTTAATGAATATACACATCTTAATTTGAATAGAAGATTGTTAAAATCAGCTCTAGATTGATTATTTTGTCTCTACAAACTCCCAAAAGTTTTTGTTAAAAAGTGAAAAAAAAAAGAAAAATATTTCTCAACGTTTTATTATTTTTTAGGGATAAAAATCAAAAAGATTTAAAGATCACACAAAGAGAGAGTTGAGTTTGTTTGTTTTTTCTTGAGAATTTAAACAATTAAAGAAAAACTTAAATTTTTTTGTAAAAATTAAAATTTCCTTTAAATTTTTTCCTTTGAAAAAGTACAACTCCTTTTTTTCGGTATGGAGTGTAACACACCTCACAAAAAAAAAAACAGTTTTAAGAAATAAAATGGAAATTAAACAATTAATTCAATGAGTCAAGAAAATAAATTTCCTTTTTTGTTATTTTCTTCAATCACAAAAGATAAAATCTAATTACTACCAAATCATTCAAGTTATAAATGGTTTTCTTTCCAGGTCTTATTTGTATTTTTTTCAAACCCAATTGGTAAGAAATAAACTCAAAAGGAAAAACTCATAAATGAAAAAATACAGAATCCCCGGTGCTTAAAAAAGATGTAATTTTTTATGTAAAGTACACTAATCAAAAAAAGCAATTAAAGACTGTTTATCGTCTTAGTCTAAACTAAATAACGTTTTTTATGTACTTTAGAATTCAAATTTGAAATTGGAATTTTCCAAAAAATTATTCTAAAAAAATATTAAACGTTGTGGAAAAAAAGTGAAACTGCAAAAAAAGTGAAATACAGTTTTTTAATTGGGAACCTTAATGAAAATGAAAAAGTAAGATCAATGAAAAAAAGAATAAATAAATAAATAAAGACAAAATCAAGTATTCACCACAATAACAGTTTTTTTAAATACTATCTTGTAGTTTGGGGCTTTTCTTTGATTAATCAATTATTAAAAAATTTGTACAAAAAATTGATTATTTTTGCGATCTCCAAAACCACATTCAACAATTTCGATAAATCAAGCAGATTTAAATTTTATTTGTTGGGTTGATTGAAAATAATATAATGCATTATTATTTGAAGTTAATTGGTTTCTTCTTTTTATTGATTTTACTTTTCATTTTCAGTAATGTTCCCAATTAAAAACCCTGTTGAACTTTTTTTCCTGTTTCACTTTTTTTCCAAAACGCTAATACTTTATTATGTTTCAAAAAAATGTAGTATTTCAATACAAATCTATTTTGGATAAATATTTTATGTTTACAAAATAGATTATCTAAAATTTGTTAACCAAGTCAAATTCAAATTTTTATATGTAACTCTTCATTTCGATTCCAAATTAATATGTTTTGATTTAACCACTAAAGTGATCAAAATAATGTCTATAAAATAAGGCAATAATCCGTGTTTCAAAATATTGTCCGTGCTTTTTTTTTCTTCTTGTACCAATGGAATATATAATTTACTACCCAATAGTATACCAAAGTTCAAATCAATTTGAAAAGTAAACCGCTTGATATTTTCAATAAAATACAAATTATTAATGAACTTTGTTAAAATTTTGCGTAAAATGTTTTGGAATTCCTTTGTTTTTTTGATAATAAAAATTTCTCCCAAAATCAACTTTATTTTGCGAGATAAATTTTATAATTTGATCCTTGATTTTTAGAATTTTATTCTAAACAAAATAACTTTAAGAAACCTCTTTAATAATTTACTGATGGTTTATTGGAAATTTCATTTGAGGTTAAGGTAAAGGCCCTCTATAACTAAAAAACACCTTTTTATTTTGAAACATGGATTAACCGTTTCAACACACATTATTTTGACACCAATAATCATTTTTCCACTTTAAGGGCTTGTAAACCATAAGTGCTGTGTTAATATGTTGAAAAAAATTATTTCCTGAAATGGATTAAAAAAAATTTATAATTTTAATGAGTGCTGAATACTCAATCAAAAACTCTCCAATATGTTAAAAGTAATCGAACTCTAAAAATCAACTAACACCCAAGAGTACATTTTTCGAAAAAAGTGCTAAAAGATAGGCACCCACATATCTATTTAGAATAGCTAGAATATATATTTTTGAAAACAACTTTGTTGGTTTTGAAGTTTCACTCTTTGACGTTTTTTGAGATCTCACAGATTTTTTTGTTCGTTTTTTTCAATTCGAAATTGGGTTATTTTTCCAACAAGAATAATACAAAATCTTTACTCTCTCAAATATAGAGGGTTATAAAATATATCACAAATTAGATTAAATAGAATTAAATTGATTGTGTATGTGTAGAAAAAAATTTGTTTTAAATTGAAGAAATTTAACCGCTTGAGAAATTTACGACAATAACAACTTTGTTAACATATGGTTTAGAAATATACAACAATAAAATTGCAATACTAAATTATTTTAATTCCTGGGTTAACAGGTGCATTTTGAAATATGTAAAATAAATCGAAAAAAAAACATTCTTATCTACAGTCAGTTTCACTTTTAAGGCACAAAATTTCAACGAAATTTAAGGCACAAAAAAAATCTCAAATTAAAGCACAAAATTTAAATTATAGTAAAAAAAAATTTTAAAAAAAAAAATTACAAATTTTGTGCCTTAATTTAAGATTTTTTTGTGCCTTAAATTTCGTTGAAAGTTTGTGCCTTAAAAGTGAAACTGAATGTATAAATCAGAATTGAAATTCCAAAATTTAGTAATTTCTATCAATAAAAAGAAATTTAAATTCAAAAATAAATTTAAAAAATTATCTAGAAAAACTAATTAAATTTAATCAAAGAATTAACAATAAAATTAATTGGGATTCTAAAAGAATTTAAAACTTCTTAAAAATGAAAATATATAATTATAATTATAATGAGTGTTGAATTCTACCAGTTGGGAAATGTACCTAGGTTTTTGTTAATTAAGAAATAAAACGAAAATTGTAGAAATTATTTTCAATTTATTAAATTTAAAAATTGCTAAAGTCAGTTTTCTAGAATTTGAAATGATTTAGTAAATTCAAGGATTTTCTTCAATTCTGACAAATAATAGAACATCTAAAGATAATAGAGATGTTTTACCTTTGGTCATGTAAATGATATTATTATTATTTATATGGAAATTTTAATTATTTTTCTTCTCTTATTTTTTTAACTTGATACAATTTTTAAAAATCACCCCTTTCTCTAAATAAATAAATAAACAAAAATTATTTTTTTCAATTTATTATAATTTAATCTTTATATATCTCAATAATTATTTGTTAAAATTCATTCAAAGACCCCTATTTCGTATTTATTTTCCATTATTTGATATTTTTTTCGGAAAATAACCATTAAATTGGTTATTCATCAAATTATCTTTAAACTTTTTGATAAAACCCAAATTTAATTAAAAAGACACATTCATAAAAAATATTATCATCAAGAATCTAAAGAGAATTAGATATCGATTTTGTAATCAAGATTTAGAAAGAAATTTTGAAATAGATAAACTCAAACAAACTTATTAAAAAATGCACAAATTAAAAAGAAAAAGAATGCAGATTTTCTTGTAAAAAAATGAAGACCATTTCCAAAAAATCACAATAAATAACATAACCTTGAAAAAATCCGGTTTTATATGAGTTTTGATCATTAAGTCAAATATATTGTTGAATTGTCCCCATAAATCATAATACTCTTATTAATTAATTGTTATTTAGTGTGTGTTTTTTTGGGTTTGAATTTATTTTTTCTTGATTTGAAGTTACCAAAAAATCTTTTCATCATAACATTTCACATTATTTGATTTTTCGATAGAACCCTCGTTGCCAGCTACTCAACACATTTGATGTATTTTTGTTATCCAATTATTTTTTTTGTCCCGTTTTTTGTTTCTCGGAAAACACAATGGTTTATTTTTTTCAAACGGATTGTGGTGTGTAAATGGGAAAATTATGGTCAGATTTTTTGAATTAAAAAATTGAATGTAAATTAAATTTTTAAAAATAATTTATAATATTTTTTAGTTAAAATTATATTAAAATAAATCAGGTTGATAAAAAGGGAATATCCTTTTTTGAAAAGGGCGATTTTGATGTATTTTATACAATTGTAAATAATCCCCCCCCCCACCAGTAATTTGTCGATATTTAAACTTAACCTGATAATAACAAACAATAATTGCAATTTTTTTCTATTTTTCTCTTTTTTAACCAAATGTGTAAATTTAAAACCCTCTAAATTATTAGACCACATTTGAAAAAATGGATTAGATAATTATTAACAACAACTAAAGGTAGGAAATTTTCATATCGGAAGGAATTTCATATCAAAAAAGTTTTTTGCCGACCTTTTTTTCATTTTGAGATACAAGGATTTCCAAACAAAAGAAAAATATAGAAAAAAGTAAATTTTTACCTTTTTTATATCGAACTTGATAAATATTTTTAAGATTTAATAACCACCATTATCTTCTTTTATCATACTGTATGTCAAATTTCAATTGCAACTCTAGACCTTAAAAAAACAAAAAAATTTGCCATAATTTGAAATTAGCACTTTCCAAGTAAGAAAAGTTAGTTTTTTCGATTTTCAATTAATAACCAACTCCTTTCCGAAAATCCAATCCAACATAGAGGTACAAACTTTTAATACTTTTAAAGATTTTGAGAAAAACAATTAAAATTAGCAACAAACTTGATCATTTTTTGTAAATTTACATATTAATCTTTTCTTTCTTTTATGTCAAGCAGCGAGAATGAATATTTAGATTGTGACAATATCTTAAAATTAGTTTTGGTTGGAAAGTCAGGTGTTGGAAAAACGAATCTGCTTTCAAGATTTTGTGAGTTTGAATCCCAAATACTTGAAGAAAAATTTTTTACTTGTTTTAAAATCTTTTTTTCTTTATTTATTTCTTTGTTTTTTTTAGTAACACTTTTTATTCAAATTCGTTATCAACAATAGGTCTTGAGTTCAAAGTTAAAAAATTGAAAATTGACGATTTCGCCGTTATTGTTCAAATTTGGGTATTCTTTTTTTTTTTTTTTTCTTCTTCTTGTTCAAATTTTTTTGTTTTTCTTTTAATGACAAGACACAAAAGTTTTTTATGAAAGAAAATTTTGTATAAAATCAATCAAATCACACGTTTTTGAATTACTGAGAAACACATACCAAACATGAACCATACTGATATATTATAAAAAATTTAAAAAAATTTTTAGTTCAATTTCTCATTTTAACAAATTAGAACCCTACTTTTTAAAACAGCTTTTGAAAAAGAATATTTTGAAGATCGTCTAATTTTACAAAGTTTCTTAACATTTAACCAAATAAAATGCTTTTTTCAAATCAAAAGCTAAGAATTAAAAATTTCCGAAAAAGGATAGGTGAAGTAAAAATTATCAAACATTTATTTGAATTTAACAGTAACAACAATAACATTTTCCTTGAGCTCTTAAGAACCATCTATTTGAAAAAATTAAACAATTACCTTTAAGGTAATATTTTGATAGATCCCCAAATCTAATCAGAATAATGTTGTTTAAAAATAAACCACAATTTAAAACTATCATTTCAATTTTTCTTAATAAAAACCAAAATAAAATATTGTTTTTTACTTTCTGTATAATAAACAAAGTTGTTCAACCAAAATTTTGAACAAAAAAATTTATTAACAAATCCCCAAATACATCAATTATGCCCGAAGGTTAACACTCAACCCTTTTTCGTTTACTTTATACTATTTCTTAATTGCCAACCTAGATCAAAAATAAAAACGATATTTTTTTATTAAATTATTGAGGAAGAAGTTGAAATTACACTATAGGTGTCCTTTTACTTAAATTCTGTTTCAGAAATTTAAGTCTAAAATCATAGATTTTACGATTATAAATTAATGAAAATAATTTCAAACTTTCATAATTTAAAGTTTAATTCTTTTAATTTCATTTAGAAATATTTATCTATTTCCATAGGTAAGAACAATACCCAGAAAAAAAATGATCAATATTTTCTATTATTTAATTCTGTTCATATTTTAAGTATAAATTGCAAAATTTATTTGACTTTTATAAAAAAAAAATACAAGATGTTAATTATTTAAGGTAATAATAAAGTAAAATAAATCTTCTAGTAAAATTTAATAGCCAACTCAAAAACATTTACCACGTCTTGAAATCGAAAAAAAGAGTAAAAATCTTATTACTATATGACCAGACACACTTTTAAAGCTATTTTTCGAAATGAATTATTGTTTCTCAAAAGTTTGATTCATTTTTTTTTTTTAATTTCTTTTTTTCAGAAAATCTATCGATTTTCCAAATCAAATCAAAAATTCAAAAAAACTAACAAAAAGTGTCTAGGTTTTTTTTAATTTAACAAATAAACCGAAAATTTCAAAAATTTTCTTTTTATTCTCTTAAATTAAAAAAAAAACCTAACTACATTTTCAACTTGTAGAATTAAAGATTAAGAATTCATTATTTTGAATAATTTTAAATTTCTCTTTTTAAACTCTGTTTCAGTCAAAGAGGCCCAACATTTTTTAAAAAAAAAATTAAAAAAAATTATCTTTGCATTTGATTCTTTTAAATTAAATAAAATTAGTGGAAAAGTTTAATTTAAATAATAAAATCCAAAATTTTATTGATTCAACTTGAATTCTCGAAAGCGATTAATTGATTTTGATAAATTTCAAAGAATAAGAAAAAAATAATGATGAAAATTGCAGTGCAGAAAGAAATTTGAAGTGTTTATTTTAATAATTTCTTTTTTATTTGAAATAATAAATTAAAACCCGTATAATTAAATTATACAAGTTAAATAAAGTTGGGGGGTTATGAAAAATTAAAATGTTAAAAAATAATTAATTTTCTGAAATTTTTTATTCTTAATACTTATATTATTTTTAATAGGATACAGCTGGCCAAGAAAAATTCCAAGCAATGCCTCCAACGTAAATTAAAATTTATTTTTTTTTTTATTTTTATAAAAAAATACATTGACATCTGACACAAAAGATAGTATTAATGTAATTATTAAAAAAAGTATTTGAATTGAAATAAACATTAAAATTAAAATACACTTTCAATCAATTCTTGATTCATTATTTGAGTTAAATAAATCCTGAGATTGTTCGTTTAAGAATTAAAAAAGAATCAAATATATTTTTAAAATTTTATTATTTTTTTTTGGTTCTCAAAGTTCAAATAATTTATATGATTTGGAAAAATAATCGAAAAAAAAAATTTTCCAAAATTTCTAAACTCCATTTCACTCAAAGTCCCTAGCCAAAAATGAAAAATTGAAAGTTTTTTTTTACGAATAAACCTAATGTACGATTGTTTAGAAATAAGAGAAATAATAAACTTCCTATTAGAGTTGATATTCATGGAAGAAATATCTGAACAAACTATAAATTTTTGACAATTAAAAATTTTAAATCAATTTTTGGTTCCACTTTCAATGGAATGTTTCATCCAAAATTTCACAATTTCTTTGGAAAATAAAAATTGTTGACAATAAGATTTTTTTACCAATAAAATAAATTCATTTTAACAGAAATTACAAAGCCTCAATTTTCTTCAAGTTAATTTGGAGTTTTCAATTTTTTTTTTTTGGAAAAAAAATAATTTTTAAAACAAAGAAGAAAAAAAGAAGAAAAACGAAATTATAAAAAAAAATCAAAAAGAAAAAAAATAAAAAATTAGAAAAAATGATCACAAACAAAAAAAATTTTCAAAATGAGAAAAAATGATCAGATCTAAAGAATCTATCAAATATCCCCGAAAATACCCGAAAATTGAAAAGACCCAAAAATTTTATAACCACTAAAAAACACTTTTTGAAAAACTTCTAAGAAACCCTAGTGCCAATATACTCAGTTTCATAGTAAATTACGAATTTTATTTTCGCAAAATTTTTTTTTCTGAAAATATCACACCTTCAAAAAATTACAAATTTTAGGGAATAGTATCCAACCCATTTTGTGTGAAAGGAATTGATATCTTAGATGCCTGTAACATTTCTAATCATTTCGAAATGGTATTATCAAATGAGAGAAAAGGTCCCTGCAATGACAATTTCTAATTGTGCCTCAATATCCATAATTTTGTAATCTTAAAGACAACCCAAAAATAACCGAGTAATATCTAATCGTACAATACATACCCATATCCTACCCAACACAAGGTTTCCCAAACCACATTTTATTTCACTTTCCATTCCATAAAAGAAATTGGTTTAATCTAACACAACACATCCAACCCCAAGCAATACTCTGGCATACATATACACTTACCCTAATAAATACTAACATACCCTAATAAGTACCAATAATTACTCAAATATACTTAAAAGGTACCCAAAACTCTTCAGAGGAGTATAAAGTAGAAAATTCAAAAAAAAAATATTTTTTCTTAAGGAACTAGTCTCTATTAAATTTTTTTTAGGTAAATTTAATAGAGATTTAGAAAATTTTTTTGCCAATTACTTAGATTAGAAATCAAAGTGAAAAACTTCTTTGTATAGTAATGGAATCTCGCTAAATGACATTCATTAAATTTAGTTATTGTTTTTATAGAAATAAAAAATTTTTCCTTTTTTTCACTTTTTTGAAAGTTGCTTTTTTTCAACTTTTTACAAAAATACAAAAAATAAAAAAAAATATGAGAAAGAAAGAAAAACCTTGTTGTGTTTGTGGTAGATATACAAAAAATAATTTGAAAAATAAACCTGAAAAGCTTTTTTTTGGATTTGCATGAAAAACAGTTTGATTCGAAAAAAATATGCAATATATGCTTTACTCAAAATAAAAGATTTCTTTCTTTTCTTGTACCATTCTTTTTTTTCATGAATCTACTTTTTGAGTTTACGCTCTTTTTTTTTGGTTGAATTTGAAGTTTTAAAAAGTATTCCCAAATTACCATTCTAACAGTTTTTGTCAGAGTCAAAAAAAATCAAAGAAAAGAATAAGAACTATTTTTTTAAAAAGTAATTATTGATAAAACAAATTGAGTTCTTTATAGAGTCAAGTTGGATGAACAGAAGTGAAAGAGATAATATTCACTAGTTTTCAATTATTTTTGTGTTTTTCAAAATGAGAATAAATATTAATTTTGAAACAATAATTAAATCCAAAATTAATCAAAAAATTCTCATATGTTAAAGATCTCTTTTTTAAAAAAAATTTTTTAAAAATCACTTTTTTTGGCTAATTGTAAAATTTTTTTCAAAAAACAAGAACTAAAAGTTCTAGCATTGAAAAAAACCTGTTTTTTTATCAATTTTAAACATATTTCTTGATAAGGATTCCTTATTTAGTAATTGGTCAAAAAAAAAATTAATAGAGACTAGTCCCTTAAAGTAAAAAATTCAAAAAAAAATATTTTGTCTGAAAGTAAAATTGTTATTTTACCGTTAAACTGAGTATGTGTGTACTAGTATTTCTTAGAAGTTGTTCAAAAAGTGTTTTTTAGTGGTTATAAAATTTTCGAGTATTTTCGGTTTTCGGGATTTTTCAGGGATATTTCAAACACCCAATCTAAAAATTGAAAATTTATTTTGAGAAGAATAATACTAGATTAAACTCATAGAATATGTTCTATTTCTTCAATAAAACTGTATCCCTTTGGCCTAAAAAGAGTTTATTATTTCGTTAAGTTCATAAGATCGTAATAAAATACAAAATTAATCAAAAAAGATGAGTGTAACTTTTCTTTTCTAAAAAATAAGATCAAATAAGGAAATAGAAATTTCAAAAATAAAATTAATCTGATTCATTTTTTTTTTATTTCAAAAAAAAAAGGAATAATATTTATACAAAAAATGATCAATAAAAATTAGATTTATTTTTTTTTCTTCAATATTTGTTTTAATTTATTAATTCGTTTTTTTTTTTGTTTAAGTATCAATTATTTCTATTATTCGTATTCTAACAATCTAAACTTTTCTCACAAAACAATAAACCCCAAATTCTTATTAATTACTCCAACAGCACTTATCGTGGTTCTCATGGAATTGTTTTAACATATGCAATAAACGAACAGGACAGTCTATATGATCTAGAGAGGTGGTATAAAACTGCATTACAATATTGCCCACCAGACGTCAAGTTTTTTTTAATTGGTAATAAATCTGATCTCAAATCAAAGAGGGAAGTCACCTTTGAAGAAGGGGAAAACTATGCAAAAAGTTTAGACATTTCATTTATGGAAACATCCGCAAAATCGTCTGAGAATGTCGAAAAGGCGTTTACTGATTTAATACATTTAATTTTTAATGAACAAATTATTAAGCAAAGGCAAATTACAAACAATCAAGTGCAAAAGGTTTTAGATACGTCCACAAGTGTAATAATACAAAATGAAAAAGACAAAGAAAATCGAAATCAGAAAAGTGGTTGCTGCTAAATGGATTTAAGATCATGTATTTATTTTTGAATTAAAGGCTGTATTTTATTAATTTTGTTTTGAATAAAAAAATTTTTCTTTCTTTCTCTCTTTCTTTCTATCTTTCTTTCTTCTTCTTTTTTTTTTTTAATTCTTTAATAAATTAATTTTCATTGATTCATTCTTATGGAATCAAATTTTCATAAAAATTAAATATATACATTTGGATATTTTCGGCAAAAAGATCTTTTTTCTCAAAATTATCATTTTTTTGAGATTATTATTATTATTTTAAAAATTAGTTTCAGGGCATCTCTTTTTACAAAATCAATTGTGTACATATTCTTTCCATATATTTTATATTTAAACTCCAATTCAAAATTTTTAACACACCAAAATCCAAATTTTATGAAAAAAAAAATCTTATTTAATCAATTCTACGTGAAATACCAAATTAGAACCATTCACTAATTTGAAATGTTAACACTTGTTTCTAAATTACGATACTCATAAAACAAAAAATAAATAATTATCAATATCAATAAATTATCGATGTGTTAAAAAATTTGGAGAGGGAATTATAAAAAAAACATTGGTAAATTTGTGACAATTCTAATAGAAATATTGATTGATCAAATGGTTAGATACTATCATCAACAACTTTTATTTGAGTTCTTCTATTGGGAAGTATTCAACTTTAACCTAATATTAATCTTTCAAAAAAATTATTGATCTAAAGAAACATGTTACTTAATTCAAAAAATAAAAGATGAAAAAAAAAAAGAAAAGATGAAAAAATGATTTTCATATTTTACAAAAATCAAAATTATTTCCAATTCGAATGAAATTGTATTATTGTAATTCTATTAACCCTTTTAAATGTGTGGAAAATTGTGGATTTTTTGTTTATATTAATCTTTAACCCCTTTTTGTTTGTTAAAAACATTGAAAGAATACAAAAATATTGAATAAAAAAAAAAAAAAATTGGAAAATATTTTAGACAACTTTTAAGGTTGGGTTATTTTTTCATAATTGATTTTTTTTTTTTAATAGAAATGAGATTGTTCTCATTTATCATTTGGAAAATGAGTAATATGAGTATTGAAATAATGTTTCATTAAAGTAAGGAAAATCTATTTTTTTGTTTTTTCATTGTTAACAATTATTGATAAAAATCTACTATTTATCAAACCAAATCTATTTAAGATTTAAACTCCAAAGAAGCAAAAGGATATTGTTTTTTTTCTTTTAATGAAATAAATGTAATTATTGAATAATTTTAACTAATTAATTTTGATCATATTTTATTTTTGAGACTTTTTTTTCAGCTTTTGTGAGAATAAATCAACATTTGATGAATATAATTTGAATAAAAAATCAATTTTTAACTTAAACTTCTATTTTATAAATATTTTTTTAATTATTTTATTTTTTTGATTTTCTTTTTTGTCTTTTTCTAATTTCTTATCTCTATCTTTTGTCTTATCAAAAAGAAAATGAGTACAATTTATTCCATAAAGTATTCCTGAAAAAACTGTTAAATAGGACTAAAAAAAAAAAAACAATTAAAGATATAATATATTTAAGGGCGTTTCTCCGAACAACTTCTATATTATTTTATTTCTTGGAAAATTTTCCCATTTTTAATTTCCAATATGAAAAACCGCAACTTCAATGATTTTTTTTGATCAGTTGAAAAGTTAACTATAATATGACAAAATTGAAAATTTAAAAAGATTTTTTGGAATAGTACTAAATTGGAAAAAAAAATTGATAAAGCAAAAAATATCATTTTTTTATAGGCTTTCAAAAAAAAAAAAGACTTAGAAATAATATTTTTTTATTGTGAAAAATTTTAAAACAATAAGTTACTTAAATCCATTAATTTATATCTTGAGATATATTTTTAAATTTGTCAAATTTCTTTTTATAATCAATTTTATGGTTTAAATAAAATAATTTTTCTTTCCTAAGAAATGTATAAAAGATAAAACAAAAAATATGTTCCATTTATTTCATAAAATAACTTATTTGTTACTAAAAATTATTAGTTACTTTTTTGTGTTTTATATTGGAAATATGTGAAATTTGGGATTTTAAAAATAGACTAATAATAAAAAATTGTTTAAATGGAGTTAATTCATCCATTTCTTAAACTCAAAAATACACCAAGAAAAACAAATTAGGATCTCGAAACAATTTCTTTTTATTGTTTTTAATAAAATATTGGTCTCTTAATTTTAATTTTTTATACCTGAAGAGATTATTAAATTATCTTTCAAAAATTATTGTAAATCAATAGCTCTCTTTCAAAGTTGGGATCAATTTCTTTGGTAATAAAAATTTATTTATTGATTTAAATTTAGATTTTTTTTTTTACTGTTGTTGTTACCATAGGGGTTATCAAAATTTAAAAGAGTTGAGTTAAGTCTAGAGAGTTTACTCATTTTTTTGAATTCTGGAAAACTGCTGTTGGGGTTTTTTAATTTAAGTATTAAAATGAAAATTTATTTAAATTTTCGGTTTATTTCTCAAATTAAATAAAAAACTAGGTTGTAAGTGTGGTAGAGTGCCATGGTTTTCTTGAGATTTTATTTTTTATCTGTGAAGTGTTCTAGGTTTTTGTGGAAAATATATTGATTTTTGTAATAAATAGAAGACTCAAAAAAACCTAACAAAAATCCCTTGATTATCAAAATAAACAGTAAACACAAAAAAACCAACCATTTGCTTTTCGGTATTTAAAAAAATGAGTTAAATCATTAAGATATTACTCAATTTTTTTGAATTCTGAAAAATATATATGCTTGATGGCACTTAACCGAAACTTCTATTAGGTTTTTTTTATACTTTTTGGAATAAACAGAAAATTTAAAAAAAATTTCAGTTTATTTTAAAAATTAGAAAAAAACCTATTTCATGGTAATAATTATCAAAATGATTATTTTTTCAAATTTTATTTTTTTTATTAGATGAGTACTGCATTTATAAAACTTTTCGTTATTATCTATCAAATTAAATAGACTTGAGTTGAATTAAACCACAATTAATTGATGCTTATATTTGTAATTTTTTATTTGTTAGATACCCATTTAAATATCTTGATTAGAAAATTTTAAAAAAGGTAGTAATAATAGTATGAATAAATTGTATGCATAATAGCCTCCAAATAGATTTTAAGTTTTTGAAATTTGGTTATACTGTGAATTAACTTAAGTACCACCTATCAAATGTTAATAAGAGTTATAATTTTGGTATAATTTAAATTTACCACTTTTTTTTTTCGATACAAGTGAAGGCCTACCAAAAAATGTCTTCAAATTTTAAATTCCTTAAATCGCCACAATATAAATCCTATTTTCCTTAAAACATCTAATTAAAACTATTATAAAAAACAAAATTATTTTTACAAAGCTAAAAGTCAATATAAAAAAAAAAATTGATTAGTTTAAACATTCTAATATAATTATATAAATTTTTTTTTGTCCACATACGAAAGGATTATTTGGATAATAATGTAACTTTATTCTTTTCAATATTCCAGTGTGCAATTTTTAAAAAAAAACCTGAGCAATGATCCTTAGGTGGTCTTTTATCGGTGGAATAAAATTTAAACAAAAAATTAGCATATTTTACCAATAAACAAAACATTCCAAATGTTTTTAACAACACATATATAAAATAAATTTCGTAATTTTTCATGTTTTTTTTTTGATAAAATTATGTTTTTTTCATGAATTCTGATACTTTTAGGTATTACCAAATCTTCCAAGAAACTTTACAATATATTTAAAAAGTATTAAGTGGTATTCTATTGTCTTTAATAAACCAGGGAAATTGTTTGAGAGTGATTTTAATTTTGACAAAAGTATTTTCAATTTTCTCTTATCTTTTATTCCCTAAATTGCTTCCTTGTTAATTTAAATGTAATATAATGTTTCTTAATACTTTCTAAATATATTGTCAAGTTTCTTGATAGATTTTGTAATATCTAAAATTATCAGAATTCATGAAAAAAACACACTTTTATCAAAAAATATGAAAAAATAGAAAAAACTTTTTCCAAATATCTCTAGTCCAGAAGGTTATAGTAATTATTTTTTTAAAAATGAATAATTTTTAAAAAACACAGGAAATACCATAAAAAACATAACCCAAACGCAATCTCAAGTAATTTAAATTTGAAAAAAAAATTAAAAAAAATTAAAAAAAAATATTTTTCTTTATTAAGCAAAATTTAAAAACTATTCAAATTATAGAATATATTAGCACATACATGCATGTATGGATGTATGGATGATGGTGGATTCTAAGTACGTATATTATAATATAATACAGTTTGTATCTAAATAAATAAATAAAAAAAAGAATTATTTTATTATTTTTTTTTTAATTGATTTTGTTAAAAAAATAAATTAAATTTGACCTAAAAATCCAATTTATGTCAGAATTTTGTTTTTAGAGTACAAATATAAATTATTCAAATGATTCTTATGAATTTTTTTTGTTTTTTTTTTTTTTTATTCTTTAAAAATCGATATTTAATTAATGATTTCTAAAAAAGAGATCTCTTTTTGCAAGGTGTAATTTCCATTCAAATGGATCGGGTTTTGAAATCATATAATACTCTGAAGCGTCTTCCAATTGTTTCAGTGTTGTTTTCCTCAAATCTTTATGGAAGTTGTCTGTGTAAAAATAATGGATCATTTCGAGAAGCGTTTTCGAAGATTTCCCAGTATAGTCTGTAATTTCTGAAGTGTTGTCACAAGTATTTAAAAACATTTCCCGATAGAGATTACTTCGAGCAATCATGATAAATTTATGGACGCTAATCAATTTTTTCCCGACTTTGATTGTAAAATCCTTAGAATCTTCATTTTTGAAAAACTTTTCAAAATCCGAAACTAAACCATTTTTCAAGGACTTTTCTTCAAAATTTTCAATTCCGAAATCTTTGCATAATTGCTCAACATTTTTATTTTTGATTGTGCCTGTGTACACCCATAATAAAAAATCCTTAATTAAGTGTTTGTCTGTTGATTTGAACTTTTCCTTTATTTCTTTCAAACTTTTCCCTGTTCTCAATTCAACAAGTATTTTGTGAACAGGTATTTCGCCTATTTCCTCGTCCGTCTGTTCTTTTCTTTTTAAAAGCAACCTCATGTCGTCAATTAAAGGATCGACTTGTTCGTAGTGCAAATAGGAATTATAAAAGCCACAAACGATTTTGAGGTGGTCTTCCTCTGTAATCTTTTTCAATGGCACTGTGACTGGCCTGATTCCATTTGATTTTGTTCCAAGCCCCAACTGCCCCTCAGATCCTCTCCCCCAGCACCACAAAATATTCTCGTTTGTTAAAGCCAATGCATGGCCCGACCCTACAGACACTTGTTGAAATCGAGATTCCGCTAAGTCTGGGATCAGCGTAAAAGTATGTGCGTGTACACTTTTACCCTGCCCATTCAAATCGGATTTCCCACAGGAGTACAATTTCCCATCGTATAGCATTGCAGAAAATGTAAGCGCACAGCAGATCCTTTCGATTTTTTTTGCTTCAAAGCCTAAGATTTGAATCGGCTCGTTGGCTGTGATATCGTTGTCAAGCCCTAATTGCCCAAAGTCATTCCTTCCACAAGTGAAGACCTTCCCATCTTTTGTGATGAAAAAAAAATGATATCCAGAAACACCAGAATAAACTCTTTCAACGTTTTGGTAACATAATGTTGGGGTGTTTCTGTCTTTATAGTCGCCAAGTCCGAGTTGTCCAGAGTGATTTCGTCTTTGATTTAATGTTATTTTAGAGTTAAATTTATTCAATTTTTTAAGTTTAGCAAATTTTGGGATTGGGAAATTACTTTTTTTTTTTGGTGAAAAAAAAAGGGATAATTTCAAAAGAAATAACAAAAAGAATGAGTTACTTACCCACAGGTATATAAATCCCCATTTTTGCAAAGGAAATATGTTTGCAAATATCCGCAACAAACACTTTTCAGAGGCTTGTTATCAAAAAAAGTTACTCTTGTTGGTTTTTGCTTGCTTTTAAAGTCACCCAAACCCAATTGGCCATAGAGCGAACGGTTCATGGCATAGACCTTACCGTCTGATGTTACGACCATAAAATGATCAGATCCTGCATCAATCGATTTGACATTTTTAATGTTCCACTCTTTCTTGTTCTTTGTTTTACCCCATTCCAACAGCTTCCCTTCTCGGTTGCGAAACAGTGTCTGCATGTGCCCAGGCGCTACATCCATTAGATATTTTACTTCTTTAAAATAATTCATTTCTTGTGGACTTGGTACTATTGAATCAAGTCCTCCAAGACCCATAGCACTTAACCCCAAAACGGCGCCTTCTCGAAATTTGTTTAATCCCCAAAATAAATTCATCTTAATTTCAGATGATTAATTGATATTTTTATTTCAAAGTCTTTTAAATTAAAATGAAATTACAAATGGTTTTTTTATGGTTAACAAGAAATAGAGAATACACAACACTTTCTAAGGAAAGATATGAGCTTTTCTTAAAGAATCAAGTATATTAGTTTTTTTTTTTTTCCAAAATCTTTAAATTTTAAGTAATTTGACTCTAATTTTGAACATTTTGAGTAACAGCCAAGATGTTTCAGTTTAAATCACCATATCTTGTTGGAATGATATGGGGGGTGTATTTACTCTTATTGGATCTGATTAAAAGCTTCATCGCTACTTTCAACAATATTTTACTTTTTATTTAGAAATAATGAGTCTGCAATTCCAACATATTTTTGTAAAACCATTCACACAGACTGAAATGTGAAGTAAATTGTGAAAAAAGAGTGCAATATTTTGTTTTGTGGTTGAACTTTCTGAAAACCAAATTCTTGTTCCTCAAAAAATCAATCGAACAAATTGAGTTTTTGATGATCTTTTCACAATAGAAATGAATTGTATTCTTTTTACACTCTCAGAGTTTCTGAAAACTCAATTGTTTATATTTCAGATTTACTGAAAAAAAATCTTTTCTTTAACTTCTTTATTCATTTCCAAATTCTTTTGAATTCAATCAAAATCCAAATAAGATCACTGTGTTGTAAAAGGTTGGTTTACTTTAAAAAATTTTTTACAACTTGTATTTGAATTTTTAAAAGATCAAATTTTCACTTCATTTACAAATAGAATTTCAAACCAACCATTCAATTTGGTGGATTTATTTAGAAAAGAAAAATATGGAAAAGTGTGTTTAAAATTTAGTTACATTCACTCTTCAAATACCAGTAGATACCAAATTATGAGGGATTTTAAATTTCAAGTTACCCTTTTGGAAAACAAAAGTTAAACATTGTTGTTTTATAAAAAAGTAGTAAATTTTGTACTTTTCAAATATTTTTTAAATTCTATGTTTCTTCATTTTAAAACAAACTACTAATCTATAAACTAGATTGATTCTTAAAATCAAAATTAAATCCTAAATTCCAAAATTTCAATTGACAAAATTTGAGATTTAATAGTAAACATGAGTATAAGTAAATTTTTTGTTAGTTTTAATGTTTGTCTTTTCCCATTCATCTGAAATAGGCTTGTAGATTATAAAAATAGGTTTCAATCAAGTTTGAGGGATTTTTATTTTATATATCTTTTTGATCAGTCAATGATGAGTAATAAAATACTTGAAAAAAATTTCATTTTCAATACTCTTTTCCAATTAAAACAGATTTTACAATTTTTTTCCAGGGCTATTATTAACTTTTTTCAAAATTTAATAATTTCACCTCAATTAAAATTCTTAGATCAGCCCAAAACACCTCACTTTACATTTCAAAAAAATAGTACAAACCAGATAAATTGAAAGAGATCAAAATAACAAGTTATCTCTGATAAAATCTCTCTTTGTAAAAGAAAAGAAAAAAAAAGGAAAACTTAGTGAAAATTTTTTCCCATTTATTCTTCAAATACAAGTAAAAAAAATAATTAGGTTAAATAACTAGAATGTGAAATCACTCTCGAACAATTTATCAATTGTTGTTCGGTTTTTTGCAGTGTTAATTTCGTAGTTTTCATGATCTAACCTTTATAACTGAAATGATTTTTTTTCATCCCTGTATCAGTTCGATCTTGGGCTTATTGTTTCTCCAATTTTTTTTAAGTATGGAGGCAAAAATAAAATTTTTAATGGCTATAATATTTAAAATTATAAAATAATTGTTATTCTAAAAAAATGTGTTGATGATTACACAAGTGTAAATAGGAATGTTTTAAAAAATGGAGTTTTTACAATTTTAGAGATTTATAAAAAGTTCTTTTAATTAATAAAAGTTTGATAATAGTAAATATAATATCTGATTCTCTGAATAGAATAATAATACCTTTAATCAAAAAATTGTTTTGCAAACAACAATCTTTCAATTTTAAAAAAAAAAAATCATTTTTCAAACAAATTATTGGTATTCACCAAAGGGTTTTTTGATTATCAATTCCTTGGACTTCAAAAATCAAAACGGGGATTTTATTAAATTGTAGGTAATTACAAGAAACTCTTTATTTATCTCTAAAATTGTAAAAGCTCTATTTTTTACAACATTCGATATTTACACTTGTGAATTTTGTAATCAGAACTGAGTAGTATTTAAAGTGGAAAATAGCATAAAGAGAATATTTTTTTTGCTGATCATTACAGATAAATTCCTATAAATGATTAAAAATTCTTACCGTAAATTCCACTTTCAAGATAAAAACTTTCAACAAAATTTAAGGCACAACAAAAATCTCAAATTAAGTCACAAAATTCAAATTCCAGAAAAATAAATTGTAAAAAAAAAAAAAAATTCAAAAAAAAGTGCTTTAATTTGTGTTTTTTTTGTTCCTTATATTTCATTGAAACTTTGTGTATTAAAAATGAAACTAACTGTAGTTTAAGTCCCATTTTTGTAAATCTGTAACTTCTCTCCATTTAAACCAATTCTTTATAGTGAATATTTTCAAGATTATCTAATTTTTCAAAGTTTTATAACATTTAAACAAACAAAAGGAATATTTTATTGAAAGTTTTAGTAAAAAATTTTTTTCGAAACAAAAATTTAATTTTAAATTTTCAAACATATATGTTAATTTATCAGTATTTATTATAGTAATTTACTAATGGAAAAAAAAAATAGTTTTCTTTATAACAAAAAGACAAGAAGTAATTTTTCTAATGTCATATTTGACCCCCAAATAGATTGGATATGTTACTCAAAAAATTAAATCATTATAACTTTTGTATATTGAAAAAATAATGAAAATGTATAATTAAACGATTTTCCTGTCATAGGGTAACAGTTTTGTAGATTTAATTACTTGTTTTTAAAGGAATTGAATCGGTTTTAGAAAAAATAATTAATTTTTGAAAATTTCAAAATGAAAATATTTTTTTCAGATTTTTATACATTTTATTTCTTTTTTCTTTTGGGGAAACAGGAGGTAATTTTGTTGAATCAAATTTATTCAATAATTAATAAAAAGATTCTTTTTTCTTTTTTTCTTATTTTTCTATTTTTTTTTTTTTTTTTTCATTTCCTAATTGATTTGAAAATATAATATTATAGTATATATTCTATACACATTTGGATTTAAGCACTAACCTAGTTAGTTAAAGAGGTGGTTTTATTTATTCAATTTCTTATATACGGGGTATTGAAATTGGGTCAGATATTTATACACCCTTCAGGTTAACATTCCCTGAAATTTGAAATAAAAATATCTTATTTAGCCTGTGCAAACTTTTTCTTTTGGTTCTTAATTGATCAATCTTGAGATTTATATTGGTTTTATTACTGGATTATAAGTTGAAATTTTTTTTTAGATCCATACTCTAAATTGACGAGTGCCGGGCTTATGAATTGGATGGTAAGTTATAAAAAAGGTGTTTTTTTTTTTTTTTTTATTAATTTTTATTTTTGAAGAGAGAAAATTAATTTTCCCCTGTGTGCTGTTAGATTTTTTTTAATTTGAGAAATAAAAAGAAAATTGATGAAATCTTCTTTTAATTTTTTAAATTAAAAAAAAAAACGTCTTTAGTTTTTCCAGAATTCAGAAGAATTGAGTAAAATCAAAGATTTTTCTCTATCCTTTTAAATTCTGGAAAAGCTAGGCACTCTACGGCACTCAGATAATTTCTAAACTTTTTTTGTGAAATTTTTTTAAAGAATCATAAATTTTATTATCACTTACTAATGATAATATACATGATGAATTCTTTTTATTAATAATGTCCGAGATATTATTAATTTTTTTATTTTTTTCAAAAAATTCAGATATCCAGATTTTTCGATTTATTTTATAGGTCGGACGTCGTTAGGTTTTCCAGGATTCAAAAGAATTGTGTAAAATCTTTGGTTTTTAATCTATTCTTTTAAATTCTGGCAAAGCTCCTTAGGTTTTTTTTTAATTTGAGAAATAAAAAGAAAATTGATGAAATTTTCTTTTTATTTCTCAAATTAAAAAAAACATAGGTACTCTACGTCACTTGACGACACGATACCATAAAAAATGATCCAAATCTTGAATGATTTCAATATTTAACTTTTCTTTACATAAATCACAATTTTTATTTTTATTTTTACTTGTTACATAAGAGTTCCTATTTGAACAATTAGTAAAATTTCAAAAAATGTGTTTTCTGTTTTCAAGTGAAATTTTTATTTAGGTTTGGTTTTAATGGATCTTTTTAAAAAAAAATTTTTTTTTGAGTTCGTGGAATAAAAGAGTAATAAATATTTCAATTGAAAACCCAAAAATCTATTTTTTTTTTTGTAAATATCTTTCTAATTTATTAATCTTAAACTTTTCAATTTGGATTTCGGCAAAAAAAAAATAAAATTGAAATTACCTTTTTTTAAATCCAAAAGCCCATACCAAGCACAAGATTTATCAGTTAAGAAAAAAAATAACAAGTTGCCATACACACTACAAGATATTATTATTTCAAATTTTGGGGAATATAAACCTTAAATTGCTCAACAATTAGGATCCTTTCAATACCACGAAAAAGCTCAACACCATATTTTATCTCCAAAAGTGAATCTCAAACTCACAGCCAAACTTACTAATAACACTCTGAAAAAATACTTGTAACTTATAAAACAAAACCAAACACCAAGACTTTTTACAAATAACAAATACAACAAAAGAAAATTTTTCAAATGATCAAAAAAATGAAAAAAGTTTTGTCCAATTTTTAAAGTACAAAAAGTGAAACTTGCTGTGCTTTATCAGACAAAGAAATCCTTTTATATAAAATGATTTCTTACCAGAGATTAAATTAAAAACACGTTTACCACAATGTGAAAACCACAAATAACCTTCACCTAAAATTTCAAAAAAACATTTTCGTTTTTTAAAAAAAACACAAACCTTATCAGACTGTTTGAGAGAAAAAAAACTTTTTCAAAAATATTTTCCATTTAGAAGAACAAAAAATACACCAACAACTTGGTTTCAACTCTGAACCTTGATAAAAGTTTTTTTTCAAGAATAATTTCTCATTTTTTTCTTTTTTCATTAAATTTTGGATGTCCTTGTTAAAAATAAAAAAACACATCAAAAAAAAATTACCACATCCTAGCCTGGCTGATACACCAATCCAAACAATAACGCCAAAGAGTATCTTAAAGTTAATAGTTCAAAAGAAACAATTTGAGAAGGGACTTAATGAAAAGGAATATCATTTTTGTCAAGATGTCTATTTAAATCGTTTTTTCATGATCAGTTATCAATTAACAATCAAAACACCTGTTATTTTAACTTTGTCTGGAACTTCAAAAATTTTAGGGGTATTTTATGCACACCCTTCTTCAAAATTAAACAAGACGACAATTGAAATTGGTGACAATCTTTTATATAAAAAAATAAAACGAATGACAGAAAAAGAGAAAAAAAAAGTAAAAGAAAAAGAAAAAGAAAAAGAACAAGAACAAGAACAAGAACAAGAACAAGAACCAGAAAATATACCAAAAGGTTTTTTCGGTGGCTTTAAAAGTCTGAAAAAAGATAAAGAAAAAGAAAAACAACAAATAGAAGAAGAAGAAGAAGAAGAAGAAGAAGAAAAAAAACAAAAGTCGAAAGTGTTCGACAAAGATCAAAGGAGATCACAATCTTTAAATCAACTTTCAAATGAATTATTTGTTGATCTTCATTTTATAAAAAGTGATGAACAATTTAAGCAGCCAACAAGCAAATTGCTAATAAAGTGTTATTTAATTAATATCGAATATCTTCAAAGAGCAACAAAAGAATATTTTAAATATTTATTACAAGATCTTATCATTCTTCAAAATGAACAGATCTTTATTCACAATATGGGAAGGTTATTAGTTTATAATCTATACACACCAAATTATAAAAAATCAAAGGACACAAGCATTTATGCAAAACTACCGAATATATGTCTTCGGGTTGATAATTCAACAGAAATTGAGGTTAGTTCTCCTCAGAGTATATTAAATCAAAACGCCAATAACTTTCATTGTCTTGAAAGCAACCAATGCACCATAATAGTAGGAAAAGAATTAAAAGCGCTTTATTTTGAATTAAACAACATATTTTTTAGAAGAATCATCGAATTTGATTCAAAATCTTTTGGAAATAATTGTTCCAATAAAAAATTTCAGCAATCTATTAAAAAGATCCTCTCTACAATATTTATGAGCAAACATTTAAGTTCAACCAAATTAGTCATATTAATAAAAGATTTTGAATTGATTTGCCCCAATAACCAATTTAATAAGAAAAGAGTAAGATTAATTTTACATTTAATTGAAAAAATAAGGAAAGAAAAAATATGTTTAATTGTAACTACAAAACAAATTTCAAACGTCAATTCCCTTTTAATTAATTCTTTAAAATTAATACCAATAATATTCTTTGATTCAAATCATTCATTAATCAAACAAAATTGTGCCAAACAATACACATCAACAAAGCAAGCATTAATAAAAGATTTGAATATTTTGGAAATGGATAATCAAATTAAAGATACAGAACTATTACCCTTTTTAAGAAATGAAGCGAATCAACTCAAAAAATCCATTAATGATCTAATGGATAATCAAACAAAATTTAATAGATTTGGTGTTAAATCTCCAAAGGGGATATTATTATATGGTGTATGTTTTTAATTTTATTTTTTTTTTCTTATAGAATTCATATTTTATTTTCATTAATTTCGGTTTTTAAGGGATTAACTTCACCATAGATTTCTCTCTAATCAATTTATGTTGTAATTGTGTGTAAATGATATTAGTGCGCCATGGCTCAAATAGTTCTAAAAAATCTATTATAAATCTTATTGCACTACAAATTATTTGATTTTTTACTAATGATCACAATTAAAAAAGTTTCATTTTTGAAAATTTTTTTTTAATTCCTTTTCCAAATCTAAAAATAGAAACTCCAAAATACAATATTTTAGTGTATAATAATTCAGATTTAGAACTTCCAAAAGTAACTATTTTTATATTTTTTGAATTTCAAAGATTAACTCAATAATTATCAACATAAAAGCACAAAGACAGATTGGTATCGTTTCCCTTTTGATAAAACTACTTATATCATCAATAAATTTCCATGATTTGAGAAATAATTTGTCAAAAAACTTTATTCGTTAATTATTTAATTTTTAAAAAAAAACGAATTTTTTAGAAACTAATCTACATTTCGCCACAAATTTAAAAAAGATATTTTGCAATTTTGTAGTCTGAAAATTGATAATTCAACCTTTAAACTTCTTGCGAAATGCAGATTTTATTCTGAAATTGTTGGGATTTTTTACTAATACATATATCATTTTTAATAGATGAGATAAACAAATATTACTACTTGACTAATCGATTTTTAGAGAAATTTGAACCATGTAGTACTAATGTGGTTAAACCCAATAACAACATTCTCTGATCCTAGACTTCTTCTTGGTAGACGTTAATCCCTTAAAGATTATTTAATACACTTATAATATTTTTTAGATAGGAAATATTCAAGCTTGAAACAAAAGAATTAGAAATTAAAATGAGAATTGGGCTTCTTAAAAAAAAAATGATCAGAGTTCCCAAAAAGATTCCAAAAATGGAATTTTTAGAAAATCAAAAAGAAAATTTGGATGCAAAATATAAAAATAATTCTAATGAAATTGGTTTTTATTCATATTCTCCATTTTTTAAAGCCCAATTTAGAATTATTTTTCAAAAGCGTTAACAATTATTTTATTCTGGCTTATTAAAACTAAAAAAAAAAAGAATTTTTTATGGGTACTAGATTGTTATTTAAAAAAAAAAGACATTTTTTGATTTCATTTTCTAGTTAAATATTTTTACCAGGAATCAACGTAAAAGTGTCAGTATTGACGAAGAGATAATTAAAACTAAAATATTACGAAGAGAAATCTCAAATATTATTTTATTACAGATAAATTCGCAAAATTATTTTTAACTTTTTTGTTCAATTTTTATTTTTGAAATTGTTTTTATGGGATTTGAAGAAAGAATTCTATTTTTTAAAATCCAAATAAAACTTTTAAATTAGTTGACAACAAGACTTTAATTGGAAAAAAAAAATGTTTGAAAATCAAATTTTCAAATATATAACAAAAGTTTTCACCTTTTTCTTGTATTTATTAGCAGTAGTTACCATGATATTCTTTCAAACTTTTTTTTCAAAACCTAATTGTTGATTATTAAGGATTATTCATATCCCATGGTCACAATATCCTTTTTATTTATGTGTAAAAGTATATTAATTGATGATAAAGAATGTTGGGTTAAAAGAATGTTGAATTTAGAGATCTTGATCAAATTTCAATTTTGGGTTTAATCTCCAAAATTTATCATTTTGTAAAACTTATTTTTACTTCGCCAATCCTAAATTTCTCTTGAAAAGTTTTTAAAAACAAAATTTTTATTATCGGAGTTGTATCCAAATTATTTTTACTTACCATGAAGTTTACTGTATGTGTATCAATATACTTGAAAAGAATGTGGCTAGAACATGTCATAATATCAAAAAAAAAAAAAAAAAAAAAAATATTGAAAATTTTCCTATGTTTTGTTCAAAAATCCATTCAAGTTTTTGGATCAAGAAATATTTTCATCCAAATTCTCAAAAATCTTAAAAATTTCACTATTTTAACTCACATTTAATTGAAATCCTTTTAAATCCTTTTTATTAGTTACGGTATTGTGTTTCAATCCCTTTCTAGTATAAAATCTGAATAGTACTTATATTTTGAGAATTGTGAGATTTTATTAAAAACCCAATTTAAACAAGAAATAGGTTGAAACTCGTTGTTAAGAGAAAAAAAAATCATCCAGTTCATGTAGAATAAAAAGAATTATATTTGGTTTTTTGTAAAAAGAATCAAAGTGTAACTCAGAAAATGATTTCTACAAAAATAATCATTTTTTAGTTGTTTAATTTTATTTAAAACTGGGAAAATTCGATTTTTTAAAATTATCACCAATTCAAAAATTTTTAACAAATCAAAATTAACTTTTTGAAAGGAAAAAAAAAAATTCCATTAATTAAATTCTATTGGAAATGCTAAATTACAAACACTAATAACTCAATAAAATTTTCAAAATAATTTATTATTCACATAAACCACAAAATAAAAAAAATAATAATTATAAAGAAAAATGGAAAAAAAGTATATACCCTAATTGTGGAATGAGTACAACAAAAAAAATGTATAATTGAATTTATTGTTAAGTGTAGATGAAACTTCATCTCATCTGTTTAAGAGAAAATTTTGGAGGGACTAAATTTGAGACTTCTAATTCAAAGAATATCTAAATGGATACAGTAATCCCAAGTATTTGAATCTTAATTTAGTTTTCTAATAAAAAATTTTTAATAATGAAATTTCTTGAAATTTTACTGATAAATATTGTTCAATTAAAGGTTAGAGAATATTAATTTATTTCATTTGAGTTTTCTATTTGTAATACCCCAACTTTAAGGTTTACAATCCCTGAAATTTGAAAAAAAGATTATCTCATGTATGGAGAAGTGACTTGTTGATTTGGTTCTTAGCTGATCTTTTTTTCAAATTCCAGGGATTGTAAACCTTAACTTGTAATCAATCATTCAAAAAAAAAAAAAAAAAATTGATTTAATAAAGCATATAACGTAATTGGGAAAATGAAATAAAAATCAATAAAAATTTTTAGAGATATTTAAAAATTAAAAATATTTATAAAATTTAATCAAATTTTATTATCTTTTTTTTTTTTATTTATTTATTTTGAATGTAAGAAATTATTTTTCTATTGTGTTCGTTAGATTTTTTTGAATTTTTGTTTATGAGAAAACCGATCGATTTTCGAAACAAAAACAAGAATTAAAAAAAAAAAAAAAAACTCCATTAGATTTTCCAGAATTTAAAAGAATTGAGTAAAATCTTTGATTTTTACTTTAATTCTTTTGAATTCTCAATAAACTCCTTAATTTTTCTTGATATTTCTGTCTTTCAATTGAGAAATCAATAGATTTTCGTTAGGTTTTTTTGATGTTTTCTATTTTATTTGTGAAGTGTTCTAGGTTTTTTTTTTACTTTAGAAATAAACCGAAAATTTATTAAAATTTTTTGTTTATTTATAAAGTAAAAAAAACTCAAAAAACTTCACAAATAAAATAGAAAACATCAAAAAAACCTATAACACTTTACAGAATAAAAAATAAAACCTCAAGAAAGCCACCATTAGGTTTTATTTCTTAAATTAAAAAAAAAAAAAAAAACATATACACACGAAGGCACTCTACGGAACTTTGCGACAAGACTGTTTATATATATTATTATTATTATATCTAATAATTTTTGAAATTTACTTGACCTTTCCATCCAGAACTGTTTATTAATAAATTTTCTCTAAATTAATTTAGATTCATATCTAATAATTTTAAGTTATCTATTTCCTAATACATATTAAATTGTGTTATTCTGGATTCCTATAATCTTTTTATTTCTGGGGAAAAGGCCTTAATTTTAGTTTAAGGTGGAAATGTCGCTAATAGGTAAAATATAAATCGAAATTTATTTAAAAACTTGCACAAAAATGGAATGAAATTTAAATTGTCAAAAAAACTGAGAAATATAAACAAAATCATCCAATTATTTTTTAATATTAAAAAATAAAGAAATAATAATAATACAATAAAATAAATTTTAAACCTTCATAATTGTTTACTATTAATGATTTTTTTTTATTATTATTATTAATTTATGTTAAATAGCCTGATGATAAATGTTTTAATTATTTACTACATGATGTTTCAGAAGAATTAGAAATTAAAATACTTTCCTTAAATTTAAAGCCCAATTTCAGTAAAGGTGGTCATAATAAAAAAGTAATCATTAAATTGATAAATGATATACAAAAATTACAAATTCCGCTAATTCTTTTCATAAAAAGGGTTGAAATTTTGCACAATTTAAATGATATAGATACTTTATTTAGAAAAATTGAACAAATTCCAAAGTCAAAAAAAATCATCATCATTGCGACTTCAACAATGCCAAACATGATAAATTCAAATATTTTCATACGAGCATTATTTTATAAATACATTATGGTAGGTATACCAACAAATCCACAAAAAGAAATTGTCTTAAAACAATTTTTTACAAATCAAATACTAGTAAAGAACCATAACGATTTAATTCAAACAATATTATCTAATACTAAATGTTATACCTCGCTTGAAATGTTTCATTTGTGTAAAGCCATTCAAATACATCTTGAATCTCGGGATATTAAAGATAAAATATTAAATTCAAATATACGAAATAATAATACCTTCCATCATATTTTTCTTAACATTAAAAATAATTTTTCCCAGGAACAAATCAACCAATTTTATCAATTTTCAAATATCATCAATCAAAATTAATTTGTTTTTTTAGTTCCTTATTCTGAAATTAAAATTGAAAAAAATATTGTTTTTATTCGAAGTATTTAATTTTTTATTTATTCATTACTTTCCTTGTATTCTATTTTCTTTGTAAAAAAAAAATTGATTTTAACATTTATTATAAAATATTGAAATATTATTAATGAATAAAATTTTATTATTGTTACGATTTTTTAAAAAAAAAATTGTTTTTAATAGGGTTATAGCTTAAGTGAAGTACATTGGGGTTAAATATCTTGTTAAATAGATTATATTTAATTTTGAATTACAGTTAAATAAATTCGAAATTTTTTTAAAAAGTAAATGAATTTAACGAATAATATAATTAACTTCCCATAAATTTTGTAAATAGGTATGATTTGAAAAAACTATATTGATCATTTTTTGTCTTTTTTTTTTGTTGTAATTTCTTTTCTTTTTTTTTTTTCTCAATAACATAATCTTTTTTGTTAGATTATGATGAATTTTTTTCAATGGTTGGTTAAAGCTTCAAGTTGGGTTTAGTTTTATAGAAAAATCATAAAAAAAAAAAAAAATTTGATAGGTATAACTCTTTGACTGATGATTTTTGATGAAATTTCAACTAATTTGTAAATATTATTTTTTTATTCTGCCCATTTTATCATTTTGGGCATGGATATTTTAAATATTTTCTTTTATTTGGATAAGTAGGATTATATATTGTAGCATTAATACTGTGTGACTTAGATTTTATTTCGAAAATATATATAAAATTGGCTCAAAATGCCATTCAGACGAAAAGGGGCCAAAATCCTAATAATATAATAATTATGCACAGAAAATTAACTGGATACCGATTTACAAGATTTCTTGTTTTCATATGCAATTTGCAACTATTTTTTCCCTACGCTCCACTTTATTTCTTTCTTTTATTTTTCTCTTCTTTTTTTCCGTTCATTTTTCACGATTGGCGACCCTCTCTTTTTTACTCTCTTTTACTTTATCTTTATAGACTCGATATACTATTTTAGAAAACTAAATTGGGTGTAAAATATTTATAAAGTCTATATTGAAATGCTTATTTCTACACTCTTCTAATTCGGGTAAACGAATTTATTCACTTCAAAATTTTCTTCTTCAGACTTAGTATCCAACTCTTAGTTCTTTACAATAAATCCAAATATATACAATTGATATTTTTTTTATTCGTTTTGAATTTGGGTTTGTACAATAATTTGGAAGGGGATTACTTTCTAAAAAAAAAGGAGACAAATATTTTCTAATATAGTTTTTAATTTTTAAATGTACAAAAATAAGCAAACTTTCAAAAATTTTGACTTGCTTGAAATAATAAATTGAATAAAAAAAAAAAAAAAATTATTCAATAGCAGATGGGTTTTAAATCTGATTCATAATTCTATTCAAAATTATTATAAATATACAAAACTTGAGTTTTTGAAAATTATTATAATAAAATCAAAAACTAAATAAAAAGTGAATCACAATTTTTGGAATGGTTCTTGTAACTTTTTTATTACTGAACAGTAAGTAAAAAGGGTTTACAAGGGTTTTTTTTTAACTAATAAATTGTTGTATTTGAAAATAAAATATAAAAAAAATCATCTCATTTTTATGTTAATCTATTGGTAATTTTCAATATTTTGTTTTTCATCTTTTTTTTTATCAACTTGTATTTGTTTAAAAAATAAATAAGAAAAGAAAAGAAAGAATAATAAAAGTAAAAAAATATCAAAAGAAGAAAACAAAAATGGTTTCCATTACAGCAAATGACTTTAATTTTAAAATTTTCAAAAAATATGAAATTAATTTGAGATAAAATCATACAACATCTTATCAAAAAAAATTATAAAGTTATTCAATGGTTTTAAAAAATACTTTAGACAAAAAAAAAAAAACACTTCTCATATCATTATTTGATTTGAAATAAAATAATATCCACTTATATATTATAAAAATTGAAATCAACTGTAATTAGAAAGATTATTTTAAAAAAAGAATAATCTGAGTTATTATTGAATTAAAATTTTTTTTACAAATTAAAATGTTTATGATGTTTATTTTTTTCAAATTGTTTTAGAAATTTCTTTTGCAAAAAAATTCTTAATAAAAAATAAAATAATATTTTTTTTTTTTTCTTCAGTTTCTTAAATTGATCAAAATAATCATTTATTAATTTTAAATCTAAAAATTGATGTTTAAATTATAAAAATAAATTTGGGTTTTGCTCTATTGTGAGAAATATAATGTATTAATTTGAATATATACACTAATCAGTTAATTAGCCCTAATTTATTACATAAAATATGATTTATTATTTCAAATAAAACTTAAATTGGATATTATCAGACAATATTAAAATTTTAAAACCATGTAAACTAATTCACTTAAATTATGAAAAGAAAAATATTGAAGTAAAGCCTACTCGAATAAGTGAAAAAAAAATAGAAGTTGACTTTAGCTTGTTGAAAACCATAAAAAGTGAAGTAATTAAATTCTTTTTATTGTTTATAGCAAAAACAATTAGATTTTTAAGATATAACAGAGAACACAGGAGATAAATTCTGGTATCTTTGAATTTCATTTTTTTTTTTTTCAAAAAGTTAATTGATTATATTTTTTTGAATCCAAAAATTTAAATTTTTAAAGTTTAAATTAATCATTTTATTTTTTTGAAATTAAGTGGATTTTTTATACTGAACTTATTTAAAACTTGTTGTTTTCAGGTTTAAAGTATATTTTTGTAGATTTCCTTGGCAGAAAATTAGCTTTCTCGTTTATTTCAAAGAGAATAATTTTTTTGGAATAATTTTAAAATATGTTGGTTTTTAACTTTTTCAAAAATGAGAAAAAATGGATCAAACTTTTAAATACAATAATTCATTTTTGAAAATATTATTAAAAGTAAGTTAGGTTTTGAAGTAATTAGATTTTTACTTTGATTTAGAAATTTCAAGATGCTGTTAAATTTTTTTGAATTTGCTATTAAATTTATTAGAAGATTTTTTTTTTAGTTTCTAAACACTTAAGATAAAAAATCCCCAAAATTTGAAAAAAAGATTATCTCATTTAGGGTTTAGTAGCCTGTTTTTTGGGTTGATAGTTGATCGATCTTGTGCTTGGTATGGATTTTAATAGTAGTTCAAAAAGTTAATTTTGGACAATTTATTTTTTAATTTTTGTGAAATCTGAATTGAAAAAGTGTAAGATAAATAAATTGGAACGTAAGTTATATAAAAATTAGATTTTTCGGGTTGTAGAAGAAAATAATGATTTCCTTTGTAGTCAATTAACTAAATAAAAAAAAAAATTATTTTTTTAGAATCTCCAAATAAAACCAAAGTTAATTAATAATTACCAATTTAAATCAAAAACAGAAATCACATTTTATTAATACTTAACTTCCGATATATTAGTCTTCCACTCTTCAATTCAGATTTCTAAAAAAAAAAAAATAAATTGTCAAAAATTGACATTTTGAATTATAGTAGGGAAAAAAATACCTGACATGAAAAAAATCCTTGACAAGATTTTTAATTGTGAGTATTAGTAAAATTTTTGTCTAATTTCATTTATTTAAAAACAAAGTCTTATTATAAATAACCAATTTTTTTATGAGATTAGTAATAAACTTACCTAAAGTCCATCAAAGTAAGGTGTCTCTAGAATACTTGAGTAATTGTTTGATAGCCATATTGATCAACTTTTTTTGAAAAACAATCGAATTTTATTGAGGTTTACAAGAGTTTGGAAAATGATAATTTTTCTTCTTGTTTTTTGATTGATTGAATGGTGTTTTTAACAAGTGCGATTTCATCAATCATCATTCTAATAAGTGGGGGGGGGGGGGTTATAATTGAAAAAGTCCGATTCTTAAAAAAAGGAATTTGATTGTAAATAAATGAAATAGGAGAATAATTTTACTAATATTCACAATTAAAAATCTTTTCAGGGATTTTTTTCACTGCTTTACTATCAAAATTCATATCAAGCACAAGATCGATCAACTAAGAACCCAAACCAACAGGCTACTAAACCCTAAACGAGATCATCTTGTTTTCAAATTTCAGGGATTGTAAACCTTAAAGTATCTTTTTTGTTAGAAGATTTCTTAAGTTTGTGATGAAAGAGTTGACTTTTCAAGTACTTCTTGAAATCTATCCAAAAGTCAAATCTGAAAATAATGAATACGCTTCTGTTATTAACAAAATAGAAATATTTTTGAAAAACATTCCAGACTTATTTTCAAAGAGTAATTTCAAGTTTCAAAGACACTCCAATAGTTTTAACCGAGAAGTTTATCTGTTATTTGGTTTCCAAAAACAGAACTAACTTGGTAGTAAAATTTTTCAAGTAACAAAAACATAAGATTTCCCTAAATAAAATCATTTTTCTCAAAAAATTATTTCCGTTTATCTCCTTGTTGTTTTTAAAGAAATAAGATGACATTTTCTGCTGTTAATCTTCAGAACAAATTAGAACAAATTGACTCATCCCAAAGCACAATTGAAAGTAACCAATAAATTTTTTTTCTTTTTTTTTTTTAATTTATCTTTAACATTTTTCGCTCTTAACAAAATAAACCAATACAAAACCGAATAAACTGTCTTGCAAAAAAAAAAATAATTACCATTTCCAAAAGCTTTGTCCCGTTATATCATTTTCTATCGGATGAATTACGAAGTAATTACAGACATCATTATTAAATCCTTATTCAAAAGTGACAAAAGCAAAAAAATACCATTTTTGTATCTCTTGAATGATATCCTTCAAAACGAAAGGAGGAAGTCAACAAATTTCGCAAATTGCTTTAAGCCCAAAATCTCACAAATTGTTGAGCATATTGCATTAACGGATCAGGGATCGATTCATCGCGTGCAGCGAACCTTACAAATCTGGATCGATCGTAAAATATATCCGCAGGAATTTATTGTTGGCTTGATCCACTCGATTGAAAATTCAAGCAAAAGCCAACAAGGCGGACGAACAACGCAAAAGATGGATCACCAAAATTCAATCTCTCACAGCAATGAAAAGGATAATCAAAAGAAGCATAGCCACGACCAACAACAAAAATTCCAAAAGGAAACAAAACAACAGCCACAGCAGGGAGGAGGGGAGGAACTAAATAAGGAACCAGAGGAATTTGTGTACAGTGGCCAATTTGCAATTGATGATTTGATCGAAGACTTGAATGAAATTAATAATTTAATTTATGACGTCAAGGGGTTTGATAAAAAGAATAACGAGCAAAACCAAGTCATGTCGCAAATTAAAAAGGGGGATTTAGAAAAACAAGTCGCAACCGCAAATCAAGACTACATACCTGTGTGCCAGCGTTTAGTCAATGTGAAAGTTGAATTCCTTGAAAAGTTTCGGAAAAATCTAAACTCAGAACTTGAACTCCGATCCAAATTAGGTGAACTGATCCAGAATTTAAATAAAAAATTAAGAGAAGAATTATACAAAAAACAAAAAATCAGAGCACTATGCGAAAACCAATTAATCGGGCTTACAGATCTTAAAGAAAGAATATCCGAAAAAATAAATCAAAGAAAAAGAAATTATGAAAATAATATCCAAACAAACCAAGAAAATGAAAAAAATAGAAAGTTTAACGTGTATAAAAAATAATTTATTTCAATTCCAATTTCAATTTCAATTTCATTTTCATTTAAAGGTTTTCATTTAAATTAAAAACATTTTTTTAATAATAAATTTAGAAATCTGAAATATGGTTTGAAAATAATTAATTTTTATTTTTATTTGTTTCTTATTATTCTTATAGTTTTAATTATTTGATCTCCTTTATTTTAATTTGAAACAAAATTTTAGAATTAAAATAAATAAATGCTTTGGTAAAAGTTTTTATTTTGTTTTGTTTTTTTTATTTATATTGGTTTTTTTTTTAAAAAAATGATAAATGAATTTATCGAATTTATATATAAAACACTAATGTTATTTTAATAAGGATAGATAAATCGAATCATTAAATTATTCTGTTATAAGCTATTTCCATTAAAGTGGGGTAAATTTATTTTATAAAATATCTTTTAAACACAATCTTAAAAAAAGTATTTGAACATCCAAAATAATTAACTATCATTTATCGATTATCGATAATAATTCAATTTGTTTCTTTGTATTGTATTACACAAAGAAAAGATAATAAATTTTTTGATCTTGATTTTATCTGATATTTTTTAGGAGCTACAATTTATGTTTATTATTTTCTTTTTGTTTGAAAAACTCGTTTTCATAACTTGTTTAATCGCAACAAAATTCCAAATAGAATTGAAAACATATAAATGCGTTTTCGTGTTTAAAAAATCATTTGTACCCTTTTCATGTTTCCAGTTTTTTATTATTGTTTGGTAGTATATTGTTTTCACCAAAAAAGGTGTTATTTTTTTTTTCATTATTTGAAAATATTTTATCCAACTTATTTTAAAATAAATAGCTTAGGTGTTTATTCAATTGGTATTGATATTAAACTTAATTTGATATCATCAATTAATGAATACTACCACAAAGAAAGATGTTTTTTTATGAAATGTAAAAAAAAAATGCCACGCTTTTTTGGAAATACCTTATATATAACCTAAATTTCATAATAAATGGCCCACCTTACATTTGAATAATGAATTGCTTTTGTATCGTTTTGGAGTTTTTCCTCCCACCATGAAAAGTTTGCAAATAAATCTTTTTTTCTCTTTTTTTAATTTTTCAACAGTGTTTTGTTAAAATGGAAAATGAAAATGAAAAATTTGAAAGAAGTAACAGATAAATTAATGAAATTTTTGGTTTCAAATATGAAAAAGAGATTATATTTAGTTATTCAAATGGAAGGGGAATCGATAAATGGGTTTTTTTAATTTTTTAAATTTTCTATTTTTTATGTAATGCTTCTTTCAAAATAAATGTCCCAATTATTTTTAACCGTTTTTTTTATTTTTCTCTCTTTTATTTTTTGACAAAAAATAAATATCTCTTGAGTATATTATTGAATATTAAAATCTAAATTTTTGTATTATAATAGATAAATTCAATTATTAAAAAGGTTTTTCTTTAAAATTTGATTTTTAATGGGCCAATTATTATGAAAGATGGTTTATATACCTTATTTATGGGAAATGAATTTAAATTTGTTAGGGGTTATTGATATTTTTTGATCTTATTTATTTCTTGTTTTATTTTTACTTAATATATAAATTAAAAATTTATTTTTATCAATTTATTTAAAAAGATATAAATTATTTCTATTGAAAATAAATATATTCTCAATTTTTGGCATTTTTTTTATATTTATTTGCATATAATTTACGAAATCTTTAACTCTGGGAGTTATTCGAATAATATTTTTGTTTAAAGTTTTATTTATTTTGAAATTCTTTAAATTTAAAGAGATATTAAAAAAAAAAAAAATTGTTTTTTACAATAATAATCCATCTACGTTAATTTTCGAAATAAAATGTTTATAAAAAAATTATAAGGTAAATTATTTTATAGTAAATATGGTAATAATACAATTAATTTTAAAATTATGGTTAAATGGGTTATATGAATATTAAAATATTTATTGTTGTAAATTTTGAATATTTCAAAACTGTAATGTTTTTTTCATATTTTTGTTTTTTTTTTTTGATTTAAACTATTTTTACATTTTTCATTGAAAGTAATTATTTTGCGAAATCTAAAACTACTTTGTAAAAATTTTATATTATGAATGTTACTAAAACAGTAAGAATTATTATTCAAATACATATAAATTTGTCTAGGAATTTACTTTTGATCTTCAATTGAAAATCATAATCCTAATTATTTTTTTCAAGAACTCAAGATTAATCTGTGTTTTTCAATTTTTTTGAAAATAAATATATTGGTTCAATTTAAGATATACAGTGGTTAAATATTATCCTATTTGTACAATTCTACTTATTTTGTTGTTTGAATTATCCAACCAAAATCGAAAATTTTCAATAATTTTTTAACAACTTAAAGGGACCGGGGGGGCTTTAGAAACACTAGTGTTCAGTTATAAAGATTTAAAGTAAAACAGCAATTTACTTGAGGGAAAAATATTATTTTTTTGTCTTAAATGTTTTTTTAAATCCCCTTAATCTTTTTTTTTTTTGAAGAATTTTTGTGCCTTTTAGGGATATTTGAGTATATCAATATATGTTAGGGTAAGTTATTTTCGATATTCTGGGATATTTGATTAATATAGGGCCAGGTTGGGTTCTGCTGGGTTTGGTGATTGTTTTGTGATAGGTCATACTAATTTCTACTTCTGGTGGGAAAAGTGAAATCAAGTTGAACTTAAGTTACCTTGGGTATTGTAGATGTGTTCAGTATTAGTTATATAACAAAGTTATTTTTGTATTTTATATAAGATTGCATAAGTGTGAATAATAATATACAAATTGAAATTGTGTGTATAAAGTAAACCCCAATTCAAAATTTTTAACACACCAAAATTCAATTTGTGAAGAAAAAAACTTATTTAATCAATTCAAGAAGATTTACCAAATTAGAACCATTCACTAATTGAAATGTTAACACTTCTTCATAAATTACAATACTCCTAAAACAATAAATAAATAATTATCAATACAAATAAATGAAGGGTGTGTCAAAAATTTTGGAGAGAGCAAAACAAAAAAAATACATTAGTAAATATGTTGCAGTTCTATTAGGATTATTGATCGATCAAAGGTTAGATACTACCAACTAATTTTATTTGAGTTCTTCTATTTTGAACATCTTGACTTTAACCATAATATCAATTGCTCAAAAAATTTTTGATCCAACGAAACAAATTACGTAATTCAAACAATGAAATCAAAACAAAAAACTAAAAAGATGAAAAAATGATTTTCATATTTTACAAAAATCAAAATTATCTCCAATTTCAATGAAATTCTATTATTGTGATTGTTTGGAACGTTTTACCTGTGTGGAAAATTTTGAATTTTAGTTTATTTTCACTGATTTATTAATACCATTTAACGCTGATTCTAAATGTAGTAAAAAATAATATTCTTGAAAAGTTTAATCAGTGTTTTAAAATAAAAAGTGTCTTTCTTTTAGTTATAGAAAACCTGTATTTCAATCAATCAAAGAAACCAGCAATAAAACCTAAATAAATATGGTATAGGTTTCTTAAAGTTCTTATATTGGAAAAAAAAAAAAAATACAAAAAATAAAGGATCAAATTAGTAAATTATATCTCTAAAAATTGAGACGATATTAAAAAAGTTTTTACAAATCCTCAATAATCAAAAATATTAAATAAAAAAAAATTGAGAAAAATACTAAAATTTTTCAACTGATTATAATAAAAATTTTATTGAAAATATCAAGTAGTTCACTTTCAAAATTGATTTGATCCTGTGTATACTATTGGGGTAGTAAATTTTATGTTACATTGGAGCAAGAAGAAAAAAAGTACAGATTATATTTTGAAATATGGATTGTATCTTCTGTGCAGAAGTTTTATTGATCTTTGCAGATGAAAAAAAATGTTCAAAAAATTGAAAAATTAAAGATTCCAACACTAGTTTCTTTGAGTTCTCTTTCTTTTTACTAATAGAGTACCAAAAGATGTTTTGGTTTCAAAGTTCCAATAACCCATGGTACTCGAAAAATTCTATTCAGTAATGTTCACACAATTAAATCTTTTTAAAAATGGTAAATTAGCTTAGTTCCTGAAAAATTTTCTAATAAGGGTTGAAAAAGCTTGACTAAAATCAAAGAAAAGATAAAAATAAAAAAATATAAACACTATTTAGAGAAAAATGTTGGACACAGAAAAATGGTTTGACACCTTTATTAATTGGAAACAATCTAAAAATTGAAAATCAAATCCTATTGATAACTAAATGAATTTTATATAAATCCAGGTTTAAAGGTGTTACAAGTTCATTAATTTGTGGTGTGTGTAGAATAATCATTTGAATGGTTGATAACTAAAGTAGATCATACTATTGTAAAAAAAATCCAAGTTTTAGTCAAGTTTGCTATTAATTCTGAAAATGATCATTTTTAAACTTGCTTTAGATTATAAGAGATAAGGTTTTGAAAAAGTAGAATTACATTAATTGTTATTCTAATAAGTAGATTATTGTTATTTTCTTTAGTTTTTTCACAAACAAAAGAAATTTAAAATCATTTTCAGTAATGTTCAAAATTAAAAGTGCTTTCCAACCATTTTTCTCTCAATTGTTATCTCGGATTTTTTTATATTTTTTTGGTTACCAAATAGTTTGTTTGTGTTTTTTTAATTAAATGAGTAGTCAAGTAAATTTTAGATAAAAGAGAAACAAAATGTATTTTTCTTGATTGCCTTGAATTTATTAGTTTTGTTTTATTTGGATTAAACTTATATTTGCCAATGAAAAAATTTCAAATTTTGATTTATTTTCTTTTGTCAACTCTCCAATCTGGTTTTCTTTTTGGCTTTTTATTTCACCCAATCCTCTTGAATGGTAAACTACGAAGTAAATAAATATTACCACAAATTTCAATTTGTTTATTTGCAAAAAAAAAATTTGACAAAGAAATCAAAGGGTAAAATGTTTTCACAGAAATACTTCACTTTTCATACAGACACATCAAAAATCCTCATTTTATTTCTTTGTTGGAAATTTGTTTACAAAAAAAAATTGATTTCCGTTTGGGTTATAAGCACCAATCTATTCCTAAAAATATTTTTCTATCTTTTTGATAAATTAAGGGGTAAGGTAGAGTCGTTGTTCTGTTCTTTGTTAACAAAAGATATATTTTCACTATGAGATAGAATCGATCATTAATTTTTATCGCCTTTTTTTGAAGTTACGTTAACTTGATGAAAAAGAAATAAGGAATTTTATTTTACCTTAGTGGCAAGATCTTAAAGTTTCCACATATTAGGGGTCTTTTACTATTACCAAAACAATACAAACCCTTCAAAACGAAATAATTTTATTATTCATCAAAATAAATAGATCAAAATAATTTTATTTCTGCAAGAATTTATTTGAGTTCTTCAAAAAAATCAACCTCAAACTGAAACAATTGTTATCAAAGATTACTAGACTAATATGAGAAATTCCGACTATTTTTCCTTCAAGTCAGAATTTAAAATTTTAACTGAAAAAAGAAATTGCATAAAAAGTTGTAAAATTGTTTGGTTCAGATACAACTTGAATTCATTGAAATTCAGAAACAATTCAAGGCGGTGAATATTCTGTGTGGTCAAAATTTTTCTAATAAGAGTTGAAAATATAGCACTGTTCAATTCAAAAGTTTAAAGGGGAAGCATTGTTCATTAAAAATATGGTCAAAAAAAAATGTTGTATCTTACCGTTAATATTTTTGATTCTCCTTTACGATGTTTTTTTCAATCAAAACCCAATGGAAAAATTAACGTAATTTTGAATTTCAAAAGAGAGTTTTATTCATTTTCTTAAAATCTTTTTTAGACTCATTCATTGATTTTGAATTTACCTGAAAAAAATTTTCATTTGTAAATATCCGTTAATTTCACAACATGAAACTTTTTCAAAATTGGTTCAATCATTTCAGTCGAGAACAACAATTATTACACAAGAACTTTTCACCAAATCATGACTAGTAGAAAAAAATGCTTTTCAAGATTTTTTCAAGACATTCTAATCATTTTTTATATTTATCAAATTTCAATGCCATCAAAAAGAAGAAAGAAAAAAAAGAAGAAAGATCCAAACGCACCTAAGGGAAAAATGTCAGCCTTTATGTTTTTTAATGTTGAGGAAAGAAAGGTAATTAAGGGCGAAAATCCAGACATGTCATTTGGAGACATTACAAAAGAAGTCAGTAAAAAATGGAAAGTTATGACTGATGAAGACAAAAAAGTTTGTTTTTTTTTTATTTATTTTTTTTTTTTTTTTTTTTTTTCCCTTTTTGGAGTTTTCTATCTCTTTTTTTATTCATCCAAATTTACATCAAAAAATAATTTTAATTTGAGATCTTTTCAATTCAACTCATCCAAAATTTTACCTTCTGCTATTTAAAAATCCACCTTTTACTTTTGGTTTTCTTTATTAACCCAAAAATAGCCTTATGTTGAAAAATCTAATAAGGACAAAGAACGATATGAAAGAGAACAAAAAGAATATTTAAAAAATAAACCAGAATCATCATCAAGCTCATCTTCCAGCTCTAGCTCAAGCAGCAGCTCAAGCTCATCTTCCGAATCATCCTCAAGTTCATCTTCCTCAAAAAAGAAAAAGAAGAAGAAGAAGAAAAAGAAGAAGAAGAAGAAGAAGAAGAAAGATCCAAACGCACCTAAGGGAAAAAGATCTGCCTATATCATTTTTAATACCGAAAGAAGAAAGGAACTTAAAGAGAAGGACGCCTCTCTCAAATTTGGCGAATTAACCAAAATGGTTTCAAAAGAATGGGGACAAATGGACGAAGAACAAAAAAAGCCATGGGTTGAAAAATCCGAGAAGGACAAAGAAAGATGGGAAAGAGAAATGAAGGAGTACAAGAAAAAGAATTAGATTGATTTAATAATTGACTTTTTAAGGATAACCTATTATGGTAGGTATTATATAATATCCACTTTTAGAATCATTTTTTTTGTTGTCATTTATTTTTGATCTCTGAATGATACAAACAAAAAAAGATAATTTTTTTTAGGTTACTTCATACTTCAATAAAATTTTTTATTAATTATTTAATCTCTTTTTGTTGTGTTAAATTTTCTTTTTTTTTTAAGCGAGTATCAGACATAAAGTCAAAATTTCGACTTTTTATCATTTAACAAGAATAATTGTAAATAACATTTTTTACTTTGACTATTTCTCTGGTTGCTTTTTAGTATTCAAATTACTTTTTGATAAAGTATTTCTAAATTTTAATTTCATAAGTAAAATTAAAAAAGACAAAATAACCCAAGTCTGAAATGTCTTGTCTACATTGGGGAATACCAAATGGTTAACCTTTTGGTTCTTGTCTTGACATTCTATTATAATATTTTATTTTATGTTGAAAAAAAATTATGAAATTGTTAGGAAACCTATGTACTTTAAAAGAAGTAAAATCAAATAAAAGATAACTACATAAACAATTACATTTTTCAGATCAATATAAAATTAAGAGAAAGGTGAAAATGTTAACTTCTGGTATAAGACTCTTATTTTTATTGAACTTACTCTAAAATTTAAAAGAAACAATAAATACTTAGATCAATAATTAAAAAAAATGAGCTGGTGAATAATCTTTACATCAAACATTTTATGTCAAAACTTTTTATTAAATCTTTTGAATTTCAAAAAATAATTTTTAAAAAATAATTAAGCTAAGCAATTTAAACCTAGAGAAGTGAAAAATTAGAATTAATTTAATGGTACATATACACACACACATACATATATGAAATTTGTTTCTGTCAAAGTTGCCCAACATTTTTTTCAAATATCAAATATTTTTTATTAATGATCTTTGAAGATTAAATAAGAAATATGTCGAATAAAAAAAACCAAAAAAATAATATTTGTCCGCCTGGAGTAAAACTAATATATAAATAGATTTTCTTAAAAATTGAAAAACTTTAATTCTTAGCTAACTAACCGAAAAAACTACAATGTTCATTTGGATCTTCTATTGAAGATCAAATAAAATTTTCACAGAAATCAAAATGAGTTAACTGCAATCATTTTTACGTTATCAATAACATTATAACAATTAGTTTTCACCAAGTGACTGTGGACGATGCTAATGAAAAAAAAAAAAATTGAAAATGAATTAATTGTAAAATAAAAAATTGAAAATAAAAAAATAAAAATGTGAAAAAATAATTACAATTTTGGCATTTTCACAAATATTATTTTTCTTCAAATATCGATAGAAAACCTTTAGACACATTTAATTCACCACCACACACTAGTTGAACACCCATGACTTTAAAATGGTTTATGTTCCGAAAACATTTCAATAAAGGTATAAATGGAAAAAAAAAAAAATTTAATTAATTAACAAAAAATTTGTTTAATACTATTAACATTAGATTACCAATTATATTGCATTTCTTTTTAAAAATATATCAAACTCTTAAATAAAAATTTAGATAAGAAATACCAATAAAATCTAAAATTCTCTTTTCAAAAGTTGAATTTTGAAAAAAAAATAATTATTTTTTCTTTTTCTTTAGATATTTCGATAATATTTGTTTTTTGTAGAATAGTTATACCATAAAATTATAATAAAATAATAACAAAGTATTATATAAATATAATATTAAAATCCAAAATGGGAGATTTAGTCTTATATCATAGAAAAAATAATCTCCATAAAAAATAGAAGAAAGTTCGCAGAATTTATTATTACCGGCCAGGAAAAAAAGTGAAATAGGGGAAAAAAGTTCAACAACTATTTTTTCATTGGTAAATTTACTTATCACAAAATGTAAAATCAATTAAAAGAATAAATAAACAAATAAAGACCAAAAAGAGAACTCAAACAAAAACTTTTTTTTATACTATCTTTTGTATGAATTTTAACTTTGATTGTTCAAATATTAAAAATTTGATCAAAAAAATCGACTTTTTTTGAAATCTCCAAAACCACATCAACAATTTCAATCTAAAATTAGATTTAATTTGTATTTGATGGTTTGATTGAAAATAATATAATGGATAATAATTTGAAGTTAATTGTTTTTTTCTTCTAATTGATTTTACATTTCGTGATCAGTAAAGTTCCCAATGAAAAAATAGTTGTTGAACTTTTTTTCCCCTGTTTCACTTTTTTTCCACATCGGTTAATAGTTTTCAAATTATTATTTCTCTATAATTTTAATTGTATATATTCGTGAAATTATTAAGTTTTTTATTTTATAAATATATTTGGGAATCTAGGACTTTTGAGAACCAATCTAATTTTTAATAAACAATAACATATTCAATTACAGTGATTTTTATAATGTCACAACCCCACTCAACTTTTTTATGAAGAGTTCTAAATAGTTCGATTTGATGAATTGAATTTAATAGTAAAAAAAAATTATTCTTAAATTTTAAATTCAATAACCCAATTACTCTAAATTCTCTTGGTTAATGCAGTGTTTGAAAAAATTCGTCACATTTTGAAAACCCCAGTAAAATAAAAAGAAAATCGTTGCCTCGATTTATTCATTAGAACATCAATAAAATTAACAATAAAAAACAAAATAATTGAATCTTGAAGTGTGTGCTGTACCCATTTAGATTCTAAAAACGGTTTGGGTCTTAAGTACAGCTGTTTGTTACTAAAACACGACAAGAATAGCACAATTCATACAAACACTTTCAAGACTTTTTGGAACTTTCCGGTTGAAAATCTGTGAGATTTCAGTCTCTTTTATTCTTTCATATTTTTTCAATTTTCAAATACTTGATACAAACTATTAAAAGCCCAAAAAAGGGTATAAAATAATAATTAACAAAAGATAACATTTTGGATTTATAGTAGGGAAAAAAATACCTGACATGAAAAAAATCCCGAATAAGATTTTTAATTGTGAGTATTAGTAAAAGTTTTGTCTAATTTCAATGAAATCCTTATTATAAATAACCAATTTTTTTATGAGATTAGTAATAAACCTACCTAAAGTCCATCAAAGTAAGGTGTCTCTAGAATACTTGAGTAATTGTTTGATACCGATGTTGATCAACTTTTTTTCAAAAACAATCGAGTTTTATCGAGGTTTACAAGAGTTTGGAAAATGATGATTTTTCTTCTTGTTTTTTGATTGATTGAATGGTGTTTTGAACAAGTGCGATTTCATCAATCATCATTCTAATAAGTGGGGGGTTATAATTGAAAAAGTCCGATTCTTAAAAAAAGGAATTTGATTGTAAATAAATGAAATAGGAGAATTATTTTACGAATATTCACAATTAAAAATCTTGTCCGGGATTTTTTTCATCTCCGGTATTTTTTTCACTGCTCTAATTGAAATTTTTGAAAGTTTTCGAAAAGAAAAAAATTTGTTAAATTTCAGAAACCAGAAACTCTTTTTATTAAAACCGAAAAGTAGAAAGTTGTTTAAATTATATGTTTTTTAAAAGTTTACTTGTGAAATATTTAAATTGTTAGTTGTTGAATTTTGATCTTGTGATTCCTTTCAAAATTTGAGAACAATTTGAAAATAACAAAATTGTTGTTACTCAAAAAAGTGACTATAATTTTTGTGCTATTCACATCGTGAAATAATTAATTTATGATCATTTTTCATTTTTTCCTTTTAACTAAATATGTCACACAAAAAGAAGAAAAATAACAAGTCAGACGAAAACAAAAAAAAAAATAAAAACAACAGAATATCTTCATCTTCATCTGATCAATCTGTGTCCTCATCAAGTAGTTTGAATTCCTCCAGTTTTTCAGTTTCCTCTTCACCCTCAAGTTTTTCTTCTTCCACAGACTCAACAATTTTAAAATTATCGTCCTCTGGCACTTCTTCCTCTTTAGCCTCTTCTTCTTCATCAAATTCTTCGCCAACCACAAGTCTTTCACCATCTCAAAACTCTTCTTCGTCAAGATATTCTTCCAGTTCTTCTTCGTATCGAACGAAAAAAACAAAAAAGGAAAACAAAAAAAAACCAAAAAAAAAAACCAAAAAAAAAAAAACAAAAAAAAAAGACAAAAAAAAAAGACAAAAAAACAACGAAAAAAACAAAAAAGGAAAACAAAAAAAAACCAAAAAAAAAAACCAAAAAAAAAAAGACAAAAAAAAAGACAAAAAAAAAGACAAAAAAAAAGACAAAAAAAAAGAAAAAAAAAAAAAAAAAAAAAAAAAAAAAAAAAAAAAAAAAAAAAAAAAAAAAAAAAAAAAAAAAAAAAAAAAAAAAAAAAAAAAAAAAAAAAAAAAAAAAAAAAACAACAAAAAAAACAACAAAAAAAAAAACAAAAAAAAAACAAAAAAAACGACAAAAAAAAAGACAAAAAAAAAATTAAAATCAACATGAATCATAATTTCAAAAGACCAAAATTCAAAGAGATCACTAATTCCCAAAACAAACCAAAAAAAAGTGACTTCGATAGCGAAAAGTTTGAGTCTACTGAAGATAGCGAAACGATTGATCAAGAAATTAAAAAGCTTAAAAGTGAAAGTATAACTATCAATCGACACAAGGAATTAATAAACAACTTCCCTGCTAGCACACACCCAAAATATGGTTTTTCGTCGATCGATATTTGTTTTTTAGTTGACTGCACAAAATCCATGGAGAAGTGGATTGAAAATGTGAAAAATAAGGTAGTAGATATCAGTGATTTCATTAAAAAAAAATATAATACAGAAACTTTACGGTTTGCATTTCTCGGTTATCGCGATTATGGTGTTGAAAGATTTATCGAAATAGAGTTTCATGAAAAAGAAAAAATCGAACAATTTCAAAGAAAAATTTCACAAGTGAAAACTCTTAACAACCAAGACTATGCAGAGGATGTTTTGGGCGGTATCAGAATGGTTTTGAAATTGGAGTGGAAATCTTATACCAGAATCATGATCCATTTTTGCGATTCACCGTGCCATGGGAAAAGGTTTTGGTCAATGAACGACAAAGATATGCCGAAGGATTTTGATGACCGTTATGAAGACAAACCAGATCCAGACAATAGCGATCCCAATGAATTACTTAATGAGTTAAGGAAAAATAAAATAATTTATCAGTTTGCCCAGATCAACGAGTCAACAAAGACAATGATTGACGAATTTAAAACAATTTACGACAACCTCACAACCTTGATGATGATCAACACATATTCAATTTCGGATAGGGAAGAAAAATTTACCAAGGCGATAAATGAATCGATTAAAAAATCGGTCGAATACACTCTTCAGTCAACTAGAAAATATCAGCAATCCACACGACCAAAATATCTAACAAGAAAGCTTGTGCAAAAAACAAGCAATTGGAACCAAATAGAAAAAATTAGAATTTTTAAAATGAATAGCGTTATTAATAAATCTCAACTTGTGGACCCTGAAAAGTTAAAAGAGAGTGAGTGGGATATGTTTGAGCATGACGGCTGCTGTTCATACGAACCGTATTGCAGTGGCAGATATTATGATAACTTTAAATTTAATGATCTCACCATTGGAAAATTATTTCTCATCAAACGAATTACAGATAGTACGAAAAACATGAATCAAAACAAGAACATGTATTTCAATTCATTAAAAAGAAATGCATTGGCAAGATTGCATGCCCAAGCATTTAATCAGGAATTGAGACATTTAACGTGCCAAAAAGTGTTTTTTTTAGAAAATGTGATCATGTGTTTTCCCGACAGAAATTCTTACAAGTATTATTTAGCAGAGCCTTTCCTAAAAGGGAACTATAACAAGTATTGTCAAAATGGTAAATGGGTAGATCAGGATAATTTAGAGGATATTAGCCAAGCTTTTACTCATTTTGTTTATGAAAGATCAGATCAACAATATATCCTTTCAAATTTTGGCTTTGTAAATTATTTTTTTACTCACCCTCATTTACATACAAATTCAGAAACAATTGGCATTTTCGCAGATACAAACAAAGGGCTGAAAGGAATACAAGATTTTTTTAACAATCACAAATGTAATAAACTCTGCACAGCTTTAAAATTAAAGCCAGTTGAAAATTCTTCAAGTCAATATCTCTCTTTTTTTTCTTGGAAAAAAAAGATAAATAACCTGATTTTTCTGAGAATTCCCTGTAATAATTGGTTCTGTGCAAGAACCTTCAATTTGCCTATAAAAAAATTTGATCCTGACATGAAATATACTTGTGCAGAATGTAAATCAGAGGCACCCCAAACAATTGATAATTCTGGATCTATCAGTAATACCAATATTAACCAGAATCAAATTGAAAAATATAATTAGAATTTTGAAGTTTTTACCTTCAAAGATAACAAATAATTTTAATTGTATTTTCAATTGCTGATAAATGATCGAATCAAGTTCTCTCATTAATGTTCTTAGAAAGATACCCCTTCATGATTATTATCAGTTTTTTTGAAAACTTTATTATTAATTATTAATTTTTTCTTTTACATTTTTTTATACCAACCAGTGAACCATATTCTATTGTCATGATTATTTATAATATATTATTTATTAATTACTATAAAAATTCAGGATTTTATGTATTTTTTATTACATATCAACAGAAAATAGTTTTGAAAGTACATATGTTTTTTTTTTTTTTTTGTACATACAAAACACAAAAAGAAAATTTTATTAAAAAAACAAAACAAAAAGATATTGGTCTATTTTTTTCATTTCGATTGTCATTTTATTTTATGTAATATAATTTAATGAAATTATAGTATGTAATTTTTTTTTATTGTTTTGATTTCTGAAGAACTGCTTTAATTATCTTTTTAATTTTAAAAATTAATTTTTTTAATTATCTTTTTATTTCTTAAATTATAAAAAAAAGAGAGATACTACCCTTTAAATAGGAAATTGATTATTTTAATTAATATAAAATAGTTTATATGATATAATTAGTATTTTTTTTAATACAGTTTTTATTTAGGTTTTTTTTTAATTTATAAAATAAACCAAAAATTTTATCAATTTTAGATTTATTTGGGAAATTTAAAAAAAACAGGGTTCGATTTTCCAGAATTTAAAAGAATCGAGTAAAATTCTCGATTTTTTTTTGATTCTTTAGGATTTTGAAAAATCTATTACTTCTGTTAAGCTTTTTTAGAAAAATCATTAACTTTTCTTTTTTTTTCTAAAATTTGAAACAGCTTCTGTTAGGTTTTCTCGAGTTTTCGGTTTATCGGGAAAATCAATAACTTTTACCAATAATAAAGAAAAATACTAGAAAAAATGACACTTCTTTTAAATAGAAAACTCAAAATAAACCAAGAACACTTCACAAATAAAATATAAAACCTCAAAAAACAGAAAAAACATCACAGATAAAACAGAAAACTTCAAGAAAACCGAACATTCTCTGTTACTCGACTGGCACTACTAGAAAAATATTTTACATTAAAAAATAATCAAAACTATTTATATTAAATTTAAAACTATTTATGTTATCTTTTAATTTCTGAAATTCGATTAATAATAGCATTTATTAATTGTTTAAAATTAATATTACAATGCAATTAAAACAAATTCATACAATTTCCATTTTATGTCCAAAATATAAACAGAAGAGAATCATAGAAAATACAAATCATTTTTTTGGCGGCATGTTTTTACAAAAAAAAAGATAGATTAGTATTATAAAAAAAAATAAAAGAAACAAATCCTAATGAATTAATTTTAGACCAAAAGAGTTTGAAATTATTTTCATTAATAAATAATCGTAAAATTTAGTATTTCAGACTTAAATTTTTTAAACTGATTACAAGTTCGATGGAATCTAGAGTGTAATTTGCACCACTTCAAGAATAAAATAAAAAAAATAAAAAAGAATAGTTTTTTAATTTAAAAACAAGTAAAAGAGAAAAAAAGCTAATATATCCTAAATATAGTTGTTTTTATTCAATTTTTATTAAAAAAGATATGAAAGTGATGAAATTTCTGAGAAAAAGGGTTTAATCAAAAAAAAATGTCGAATTGGTTAATGTTTGATTAATTTTTAACCCTTCTGAAAGGAGCAACATAATTATCGATTCATTTATAATTTAAGGCAAAATAAACTCTTTTTCAGTCAAAGGGGACCATTTTTATTGAATAAATAGAACATATTCTATGAGTATAATTCATTATTCTACTCAAACGAAAATTTCAATTTTTAGATCAAAATATTTTTTCCCATTTAGTAAAAGTTTTATTTTTTTGTATTTTGTTTTTGCTTTTTCCTTTTTACTTTTTGTTCTTCTTTTCTTTTTGATTTTTTTTAAAAAGTAAATTTGAATAAAAAAAAAAAATAAAACTCCAAATTAACATTAAGAAAAGTTAGGTTGTGTATATTCTTTAAAAATTCATAAATTTATAAGTGAAAAATCTTATTGTCCACAATTTTAATTTCCTAAAGAAATTGGGAATTTTGCACACTACCTTCCAATGAAAAGGACTCAAATTTTTTTTTTAACATTTTTTTTTTTTTTTTTTGAAATTTATTGTATATTCGGATTTTTCTTTTATGTTTGTGGACTCTAATACGAAGTTTATTATTTCTCTTATTTCTAAACAATCTAAGTTTGGTTGATTCTTGAAAAAAAAGTTACTATTTCATTTTTGGCTGGGTTTTTGAGTGAAATGGAGTTTGTTTATCAAAAATGTTGCATTTTTGTGTAATTCTATTGACACTTTTTTTTTTTCGTTTTTTTCTCAATTTCTTATCAAAAAATTATTTTTTTGATTCCATCAAATTTGAGTTTTGCTTTTACAAATTGTTTTATTTATTTTCCTTTCTTTTTCTTATCTTTTCTTTTTTTTTTTTTTTTGATACTTTTTTTTTATTTTATTTTTTTTTTAATAAAATCATAAGAAGAAAAAAATCTTTAAAAAGGCGGATAATCACAAAGAAAATTTAGACTATGTTGTACCTTTTAAAATGAATTTAATTAATAGCAATAAATCTTTGTATTAGCACTTTTTCTGTGAAAATTCAGTAATAACAAATATATAATACTCCTTCTAAAAATTATAACTTTGTTTTTTTTTAGTTATTGGGTTTATTTTTACAAATCTTTAAAATATCAGATTTTTATATAAACTCTGTTTCAGCCAAAGGGGCCCAAAGTTTTTTTTTAAATATCAATTATTTTATAGAATTGACCTTTGAAGAACAAACAAGAAATAAACCGAATAATACACACCAAAGAATAGTTGGTATCCACCTGAAATAAAACGAATAAATCAATAGATTTTCTTAAAAATTGAAAACCCAAAATTCTAATGTAAACTATTGAGAAAAACAACGATGTCCGTTTTGAACTTTTATTGATATTTGAATAATAAATATGAAACATTTTTAACTTCATTTTCGATACTTTTCTTTTAGAAATTAAGCCCCCCAAACGGAGTTTGTTGGTATTTGTTTATTTATGAAGGGGAGTATATAAAATTATATATCAGTTCAGTTCCATATAAAGAGTAATATATATATACAGTCAGTTCCAAGTTTGTTGGTATTTGTGGTCTCTATTTGAAAAAGAAAATGAAAATGAAGTGAAAATTTTTCTCATTTATTAAACAAATATCACGATCAAAGATCGAATAGAATTGTAATAGAAATCAATACCATTTCTCAACAATCTTTACATGGTTTCGATAACCTTAGAATAACACGTTTTTACCAAGTGACTATTGATCTTGCAATAATTTTTTTGCAGCTGAATGATGTTTTAAAAAAAAAATCGAAAAAAAACAAAAATGTGTAGAAATGTGAAAAAATGATTTCAATTTAAAAAATTTCCAAAATAAAATTTTTCTAATAATATCTATACAAACCCTTTAAACAGGTGTATTATACCATTACAACTGGGCCCCCTTTACTGAAAAATAGTTTATTTAGAATAACAAAAAAGTGAATTAAAAATCATATTTACTTATTAATTGTTCTTGAATACTAAAGAATATATGAAATGGATTTCCAAAAAAAGAAAGGCATTTTTTTTTTTTAGATTTCATTAAAAATCAACTTATTTAGTTGAATTATTCATTAATTTACAAAAAAAATTAAGTTTAAGTTTAATATTGATTGAAAAAACGATAAAAGTATTTATTAAAAATTATGTTGGTTGAAATATATCCATAAAATGAAAAAAAAAAAAAAAATAGCACTTTTTTGGAACAAAACAAGATACTAACAATTTCAATAAAAAAATGGAAATATGAGAAGTTTACAAATGACTCAATAAACAACAAAATTCGGTTATAAGTTTTCAATTCTATTTGACAATTTGTTGAGATTAAAAAAGTTATAAAAACGATTGTATCTATCAAAAAGAAAAAAAATAAAACACTAATTTCCAAACCTAAAAATATCAGATAAAATTGATTTCAGATAATTTAATATCTTTTATATATGCAATACAATACTAAGAAACAAATTGAAGTATTATCAAGAATCAATAAATGGTTGTTAATGATTTTGAAAATTTAAATACTTTTTTGAAGATTGGGTATAAAATAGATATTTTATAATAATTTTTCTCTACTTTAATTCTGAATAGCATATATAAATATAAACCCCATTAAAAAAATTTCGACATACCCAAAATCAAAGTGAGATAAAAAAAAATACTCAATTTATTATATTTTTAGAAATGTAATATAATAACACATTTAAGCTATCACAGTATTACTGTTTTAATAAGTAATCATTTTAATACAAATTAAAGAAAAAAAATATAAAAAGAAATAATAAAAATTGGTATATCTAAAATAATGAAACGAGTAAACAAAAAATGTATTAGTAAATTTGTTGAAATTACTCCAACAATTGTTGATCAATCAAATGATAAGATATCTTCGACCAATTGTATATGATTTTCCTATTTAACAAACTCGGCACTAGCCTTCTATCAACCATCGAAAAAAATACCAGATCTAATGAAACAGATTACGTAACTGAAAAAAAAAGGATAAGGAAAGAAAATAACCAGAAAACAAAAAATAAAATAGTTTGTTAAATCAAAATTCTTTCCAAATTAAATTTAAAGTGTCGTATTGTTATTTTTTCAACTATTTAAGATGTGTTCAAAATTTTGGAATTTATATTAATATATATATATATATATATAACATATACTAATTGATTATATCAGGCGAGCCGAAATTTTTAAAATGGGAATTACATTATAAAAGAAAGGAAATTATTTTAGTGCTCTATTATTTAAAGGGTGTTAATTCTAAATGGGCTGTTGGAAATTAATTATGAATTTTTTTACAGATACTCTCATAATTCAAAATTGGAGTTATTGGTCTTTATTTTAATTACTTTTTGAAAAAAGAGGCATAAACAAATATATTTTTTTTTATTATTCCTATAATTCCTATTATGTACTTGTGAAAAGTAAATATTTTTTTAAATTTAACAAATAGCATTTCAAAAAATCTTACCCACCTGAAATAATAAAATGAAAGATATATCCTTTCGTTTCAAAGAATAACAAATAATTAAAACTGATTTTTAATTCACTTTTAAATCATTCTAAATATATATAAACCGTATATTTTAAAACATAAAAAAAATAACAAAAATTAAAAAAAAAATTGAATCATCATTTTTGAAATGAACATTACGGATTTTTTATTCCTGAAATTTTACTGAAAGAGGGTTAGAAAGAAGATTTTTTGCTGATAATTAAATTCATTTCAAAAGATATTACAAAGTCTGAATTTTCTTAGTGATTATTTGTCTTTTAGAAGTTCTTTTTTTTTCAGAAATGATCTTTTGCAAAAAAAAAGAAAATGGAAAAAAAAAGAAAAAGCGAAACAAAAATTTACAAATTTTGTCAAAATATAGTTCTGATCCACATATTTCAAAATATTTTTTAATAAGAATTTATGATAAACCCTCGAAACAACTTCCATTAACATTATAAAAAGTGTCAACATTTTTGAAAAATATTTTTTTTTTTCAAGATTTTCCCATGATTATTAACAAAGGGGTATCAAGTTTTGTAATCTTTGTTTTATTTCTATGTAGATAGTATATTTTTGAAATAATTCTAATAATTATAAAATAATGGAATAACACCTCACCTCCTCACCCAGTTAGGTATTTAATTTTAAAGAAAGTTACTTTTTTTGCACATTAATCAATACTTTGAGACAGGTTTTAAAAGAATATAAATCATCTCCCCCATTTTTAGATTGATGATTCAGCTTTAATCTCTAGATAATTACATATTTTTTTTTTTGTGTGTGTGTGTGTGTTTTAATAATACTAGGAAATTTTCAAAATTGATTGGGGTAAATATATAGAGGCACTTACTAATCCAATCTTACTGAGATGTTCAAAGGATTTTATACCAATTTAATTTAGATTTAATATATACCTACTCAAATATTCGACTTATTTGTAGTTGAAACTAATTCCAAAAGCGGTCATTTCATTATTTTTTCAAGAAAAGAAAAAGAACGAACGAATGAATGAATGAATGAATGAATGAAGAAAGATATTTAATTTTAAAATTTTATATTGGAAGTAATTTTATATTCATCTTTAAATTTTAAAAAAGCGTATTGGTGCAACTTTTTTGAATAAAACTATAATATTTTGAATATTAATTTCCATTTATTAGCCAAAAAAAACAAAAAAATACTTTATTCTCAGGAAAGTAGCGATTTTTGAAAATTAAAATCTAAAATAATTATGTAATTTAGGTTATAATTACTTGTCTTGATTTTACTCCTAACCAAAGAGGCAACTTGGTAATATAAATTATATTCGAAAAAAAATACAACTATTTGAAAAAAAATTTTAAAACAATAAATAAGTTTCGATATAATATTCAAACAGAAAAATTCTATTTTTTTAAAAAAAAGTTTTAAAATTTAATTCATTTCAAAAAAAAATCAAATGATAAAAATAGAATAATTCTTTCTTGTTTATTTATTTTAATAATTTAGAAAAAATATTTTTTTTTTCATTATAAATAAATTTTTTTATTTCAGAACTAAATCAAATTAATTTGAGGTGTCTAATTTGTCATTAATTTTTCTCACAAAATTTGACAAAGAAAGGTTTTTATAATATACTTGAGCAAAAAATAACTCATTTGGGAAATAAAAAATAGATCAAAAAATAATCTTTTAGATATCAAAAAGCATTAAAAGTGGTATATGAAACGGACAGAGTGTGATTTAAAATAATTATTCACAATCATATGTACGGAAATTGGGTATATTTAGTTGATATTTCTTCTTAAAAATGACTTAGTTTTCCATTATTAATTTTTAGAGATAGATCAAACACCCTAGACTGATTTTTTATAAATGGTTATTATCTCACTCTTATTTATTTCCAATTTTTTTTTTTCTAAATCAACAAATTATTTTTCACCACAAATATTCTCTCCATAATAAACATTTAAAAAAAAAAAACATTAGATTTCACCAAAATAAGAATTAAATAAAAAAAATGAAGCTTCTTAGTAATTCATTTTCACCTTTTACTTTTTTGAATTTTTTTAAAAAGAAATCCAAAAATTTTATTTCTTCAAATGTTTTTTATTCACATACTCAACTTTTATGCTGCAACCAAATTTGTATTTTTTTCAGTGAACAAATGCTAATAACTTTATCCAACCTTTCTTAAATTACTTTCGACGAAAATATTTTGATTTTATTACTAAAATGGTAACAAAATATCCACAAATAAATTTTTAGATCTTTTTGAAAGTACTCATCTGAAGATATACAAAATTCCTTTTTAGTTAAATAACCAAGTAATTTAATAAAATCGTTTTTACAAATAAAACCAAAAATAGTTTAATCTTTAAAGACTAAATAAATTTTATGTTATAAGAGAACGAATTCAGAATGTTAGAATTTGAAAAAATTATTTGAAATAATGTTATTAAAGGAAAAAAAAAATAGTACAAATTTTTGTTTTATTGTAATTTTGAAAATTAAAACATATTTATTTGAAACTTTTCGGATTAAACCTGAACAAAACAAGCAATCTGTAATTAGTTCATTTTTTCCTCATATTTCTCTTATTTTCTCCTTTATCTGAAAGTATATTGATACCATTAACATAAACTTAAGAAGGTTTTAATATGAACTGGAAGGTTCTGGAAGTTATCCAATTCTTTATTTTCAAACCTTTTAAAGTCTAATGTTAAATTCGGGTAAAAAAAATTGCTTTTTTCAAAAAAAAAAAACCCAAAATGTATTAATTGTAACAAGATCTCTTAACTGAACATTCTTCTAAGTCAATAAACGTATTTTTATTCACAAAATATATATACGTTTCTTATAAAATTGGGATAACCCTTAAAAATTACTAAAAAAGAAATTTTCATTTTTCTTATTTTCCATGCAAAAGCCTTTTCACACCAGCATTGAGTTTCAAAAAATCAAAGAAGAAATTCACCAAATTTTAACAACATGTGAAAATGTAGAATTCCAATCGATAAGAAATATTCGATTGTTACTAAGAAAAAAAGGGTTTACAAAGAAACAAGTCAAAGCTCCACAAGTAAAAAAAGAAATTCTTCATCAATTCAAAATTTTGATTTTAAAAAGAAAAAAATTAAAAAAAAAACAAAAAAGGATTAAAAATGAAAAAGAAAAAGAAAATAGAAAGAAAAGAGAATTTGTAAAACGAGATGAAAATAAAAAAAAAGAAAAAGAAAAAGAAAAGGAAAAGGTTCAGTTAAAAATAAAATTAAAAGTTGAAGAGAAAGAAAAAGAGAAAGAGGATCGTGCTCTAAAGAAAAAAATACCCGTGGATCCAAATCATTACTCAAAAGAAAATGATGAAAAAGAACAAAATTTCAAAGAAGAAAAAAAAAACGTTAAAAGAGATCTTGGAAATAAACAAAAAAAAAATGTATTACCTTCAGAAAAAAAAGAAAGAGAAATTGAAAATGGTATTACGAACGACGATCGTGTTTCAAAAGAATCAAAGCATGAATTAAAAAAAAAAAATATACACGAACCAAATTATGAAAAAAAGTTTCAAGAAAAAAAAAAAGTAAAAGAAATCCATTCCGTCAAAGAGCAATTCAAGGAATCACAAGGAAATAAAGAAAAAAAACAAAGAAAGGAAGATACGTATTCTAAGAAAGAAAAACAAGAAAAGGATCAAAAATCATCAGAATCAGAAACAGAAACAGAAACAGAAACAGAAACAGGAACAGAATCAGAAACAGAAACGGGATCAGAATCAGAATCGGAAAATTCTGAACAAACCCAAGAAGAATCTAATTTTGTGGAAGAAAATGAAGAAGAATCAAATTTTTTAAAAGAAGAAAAAAAAACAGAGGGAAATGAAAAGGAAGAAAACAAAATACCAACAAAACCAATACCCAAGAAAAACACAAACTCTAAAAAAAATCAAATTCTGAGAGGTTCAATTCAAAAAAACAAGAAGAAATCAAAAGACAATGAAACAAAAGATAGAGAAGAATCCAATTATAATGAAAGTGAAGAGGGAAAATCAGAATCAGAATCAGGATCAGAATCAGAACATAATGATCAAGTCCAAGAAGAATCTAATTCTACGGAAGACACAGACAAAGAAGAAGAAAATAAAAAAAAAAAAAATCAAAAGATGGAAGATAACAAAAAGACAAAAAAAATAGACTCAGAAAAAGATTCATCAGAATCAGAAGAAGATTCCTCAGAAACAGAATCACAAACAGAATCAGAAAATTCTGATCAAATCCAAGAAGAATCGAATGCCACCAAAGAAAATAAAGAGGAATCTAATTTTTTAGAAGAAGAAAAAAAAACAGAGGAAATCAAGAGAATGAACGAATCAAAAGATAAAGAAACAAAAAACAGAGAAGAATCCAATTCTAATGAAAGTGAAGAGGGAAAATCAGAATCAGAATCAGGATCAGAATCAGAACATTCTGGCCAAATCCAAGAAGAATCTAATTCTACAGAAGATAGGGAAAAGGGGTGGGAAAAAAGAAAACAAAACCAAAGAAAAACAAATATAATAGAGAGTAATTTCAAAAAGTCAAAAAAAAGAGACTCAGAAGAAGATTCATCAGAATCAGAATCAGAATCAGAATCAGAATCAGAATCGGAATTAGAAATAGAATCAGAATCAGAATCAGAATTAGAAATAGAATCAGAATCAGAATCAGAATCGGAAAATTCTGGCCAAATCCAAGAAGAATCTAATGCCACCAAAGAAAATGAAGAAGAATCAAATTTTTTAGAAAAAGAAAAAAAAACAGAGGGAAATGAAGAGGATGAAAAATTAAAAAAATCAAAAATCCAAAAGAAAACAATTAAATCCAATTCTGAATTAAAAAAGCAAATAGAATCAGAATCGGAACATAAAGACCAAATCCAAGAAGAATTTAATTCCACCAAAGAAAATAAAGAGGAATCTAATTCTATACAAGAAGGAGGAGGAGATCATGGAAAAGAAAGAAAAAGAAAGGAATTGGGGGTGAATTCTACGGAAAAAATCCAAGAGGGGTCCAATACCACAGGATATTGTGGAAAAGAGAGAGAAGATGGCGAAGAAAACGTGAGAAAACGAAAGAAAAGAGAAAAGGGGGAATTGGAAAGCGATTCTACAGAAAAAAATGAAGGTGTGACAAATTCTTTAGAAGATAGAGAAAGGGAGAGGGAGAGGAAAAGAAGAAGAAGAAGAAGAAGAAGAAGAAAGAAAAGAAAAAAAAAGAAAAAAAAGAAAAAGAAAAAAAAAAAAAAAAAAAAAAAAAAAAAAAAAAAAAAAAAAAAGAAAAGAAAAAAAAGAAAAGGGAAAATAAAACACCAAAAAAAGGAATAGTGGTATTCACCAGCGCAAAGCAAGAATCCAAAAAAAAGAAATTTAAATTATTAAAAAAATTCAGCAAACTTTTGGGATGGAAATCAATCATAAGAAAGGCAAAAAAGAAACAAAGTCTAAAGCAAGGTATCGAATTAATAGAAATAAAGCTTCAGTCTTATAATATTCCGATTGATGATCTTTCCGAAAGTGCAGTACAAAATGCTAAAAAGCTGATAAAGGAGAGTAAAAAATTGGAATATTACCAAAATTATAATTTAACGCCTTATCGCCTTCGAAGAAAAAAAAGATTGTCTTATAACTATGAAGAACAAAACAAGTTTGTTTTAAGCGATTCTGACAGCGAAGAAGAAGATCAGAAAAAAGAAACGTCTGAATATAGCAATGATAGTGATTTCATTGAAAGTGCAGAAATCGAGAATAATCTTGATGAAAAAAAAAAGAATGATGAAATAGAATCCGGTGAAATAGAAACCGATGAAATAGTTATCACCAAAAAACAGAAAAGAATTATCAAAAAGCAAAAGCAAAAGCAAAATATTTGGAAAAGAGCCACTCTTTCAGATATTTCGTCCGATGACAACAAGAAGAAAAAAAAAAAGAAAAAAATTAAAAGATCAAAGAAGAAAAGAAGGCATAATTAATTTTATAATTATTGTTTTTTTGAGACAATTTTAAATTTATATCTTTAATACACGATTCAAAATCGAAATTTTCATTAATAATTATTTATATTGAATATAAAATGATGTTATATATAAACCATTTTCCAGATAAAAGGGGCCCCTGTTGTAACGAGTGAATTGCATTTTTTTAAATGGTTTTGAATCGATATCAGAAGAAAAAATATATTTTTGGAAATTTCAAAATTGAAATCGTTTTTTTGATTTTTTTTTTCAAATTTTTTTTCGATTTTTTTTTATACCTAATTTAATTTGCAAATTTTTATTTTATTGCAAGATCTATATCCACTTGGTGAAAAAGTGTTATTCTAATACTTTTGAAACAGTGAAAATGTTTGGTGAGAAATCATATTTATTTCTATTTGGAATTTTATTTGAATCTTCAATAGGAGATCAAAAGGAATATTGTTGTTTTTCTCAATAGTTTACATTAGAATTTTGGGGTTTTCAATTTTCAAGAAAATCTATTGATTTATTCGTTTTATTTCAGACATATATCAACTATTCTTTGATGTATATTATTCTATTTATTTCTTATTTAATCTTAAATATGTCAATTATATAAAATAATGGATATCTGGAAAAAAATATTAGGCATCTTTGACAAAAACAAAGTTTACATAAACCTAATAAAAATTAATTCAACCCAACAATTTATTTTTAGACATTTTATTTTTCTTCTACTCTTGTCTTTTTGAAATTTTTGAAAAGCAGAATAATACATCCCCAACTTAAATTATTGAACTTATTTAAGAAAATAGTGGTTTTGCTGATAACTTGTATTAGAATGATATTAGTAATAAATTCAAGGTAATCTGAAAAAATCGTGATTCATCCCACTTTATCATTGAATAATCATAAAATTGTGATATTCCAGAGTATCTCAAAAAAACATAAAATCCCGAAAAAATGGAAAATTATTTTTCGAAAATCACCTTTACAAAAAATCTGATAAATTTTTTAAAACAAAACACTTTTACTATGCTTTTCCAATTTAATTATGTTGGATTGGGTTTGAAATGTTTGTAAAGTGTCTTTAGGTATTTGAAATGTTTGTAAGATAGAAAACTTTACTAAAAATCAGGCATTGTTTTGTAATTGTTAAAAAAATTGTTTCTTTTCATTTTTTTTTAAACAAAATATAAAAACTACAATTAATTTGATTATCAAACAAAATAGTCATTGATTTCAAAAATATATGTTAATATAAAATAGATATATTTTTTCAAAATCTAAGTTATTACCTTCAAATATAAATAACCCAAAAAGAAGAAAGAATATTTTTCCTTTTTATTGGTGATCGATACAAACTAAAAACCTTCAAAACTCTAGTTGTGTTTTCTGTGCAAAACAAAGATGCCCAAAGTAGAATAAGAAGAAAAAATAAATGTTCAAAAAATCTTAATAATTATAGATAAAGTAGCGAAGGTGTTATGAAAGCTTTTGAAACGGTATCCAACTCCTCTCATCTTTCCCAGAATAATGAAAACATTCTTCACCCCAAGATCACATTCTTTAAAGAATGCTTGAAAGGGTTAGTTGATTTAGAAGACTTTGTATTCAACACAATTATAACACCACGATTGACTTAGAAACTATTTAATTGCCTTTTTTATAACGTTTTTTTGATCTCAAGAATCGATCCATCATTCAAACCAATTAAAATAAAATACGATGAAAAAATCTTGATCTGATCCTGGATTGAATCAAGGATATTTTTTTTTTTCGTTTTTTAAAGAATTAATTTATTTTTATAAAGATCTATTTTTTAGATCACAATTATTCTTTTATAATAATGTTACTGAATTGGGCCTGAAAGGCATCAACCATCATATCGCAATTGGATTTTTAATGGTGATATTTTGGCATTTATCATGATTTTTTGACAATTATCGCGGATTTAATAGAATATCATCATTATTAATATTTTCTATAATAACATGATTTGATAGAAATAATATGATGATTTGATAGAAATTATCACGAATTTGATAACTTTATCGTGACTTGACAAAGATATCCACAAATATTCTATTATAAATAATGATGAATTTTATTATTCTTCAAGAAATTTTTTGATTAGATCTCCCCCATTAATAACTATTTTAAATTCACAAAATCCTATATTTTCTTTTCTCTTGTGTACACTCCTATAATTCATGTTATTTTTTTATTGTTTTCTTTCACTTATTGCTTTTCTCTTTTCTTTTATATTGCTCTATTGGAAGAAAAAAAGCCTATAATACAAGTTTATTTGTAGGCTTAATGTGTCAATAATTTTTATTTAAAAGTTAATTTGCAGTTACTAAAACCCGATATAATTTACATAAACCAACGACTTGAAAACTTTTATTAATAAACGAATGGAAAATCTATTCTCAATTACGTTTTTCTCTAAAATTTAACAAATATTTTTTAATTATTTTTCCCTTCTCCAAAAAATTGGAATTGTTGTTTACTTCTCTTAAATTAAAACCAATCAATCAAGCCAAGAAATAATAAAAAAAAATTTTTGAATAAAATTTATAATTCTTAAAAAATGATTTTTATAATCGAAACAACCATCAAGAAAAAAGACGAAGAAAAAAAAAAAAATAAAAAATAAAAGTGTTTTGTGTAATTTTTAATGAAAATTTTGTTGTTTTTTCAAAATTAGAAATTTCAAATAAATATAAAAAAAAAAAATATTAGTTAAAAAAAATATAAGAGTTGAGATTATTTGAAAATATTGGATGGATGTAGAATTATAATTCAATTTATTATAATTATTTAAATTATTTTAATTTCTTCTTTCTTTTATTTTTACCATTTTTTTTCATATTCTGAAAAAATTTATTTTGAAAATATTCCACAGAGCTTACAATAAATTTGGCTAACAATTGGTTACTTGCAGAAAAATATATGATAGGTATTAATTTCTTCTTCTTCTTCTTTTTGTTGTTGTTGTTAATAATTTTACAAATTTCAAGAATTCTTGGTTGTTTTTGATTTTGCCTAATTTGCCAAGATTGCCTAAAGGATATCGGTAAATATTTTTTTCTTTGAATTTTATATCTGATTTCGTTTTGTAACACTTGCAAATAGCCAGATTGGAAAAGCAGTTCTGAATTCCGATCATGAATGTGTATTAAAAAGAGCATTTTGCAAACGCCCTGATAATTGTTGTATTGTATCTCTAATGCGGTTTTGGAACCATCAACGACTTGTTCCTGTAGATAATCTGAAGTTATTAAAAACTTTTTGTCGTGTTCCGCTGGCTGCATTAATGGAGGCAGTAACGAAAGATCGAATTTGCCTTGTAATTTCTTTTTGGGGGTGGAAGGTCTTGGCAGCTTTTGGCCCGATTTTACTAGCATTTCGAAGTGCTCTTGATATTTTTTTTGCTTCTTCCCAAATAATACACTTTTGCCCTGTGTTGAAAATAATTTGATTAATAAAAACAAATATATTCTTCTTAATGAAACGTTTTCACTTCTTATTATTATTTGCTTCTCGGTTGTTTGATCGATTAGCATAAATTTGCGTGGATGGAATTTATCGATTAATATTGTTATTGGCGAATTATAATTGGCTTTGAAAACTTCGCCGACACCGTCAATTGTTACCTTGATTTGGCTTTTTTCAACCCACACCTTACCTACACGGTAAATGCCTGTATTTGAATTATCGATATCAAAAACTTGGAAGGATCTACCCAAATGCAATATTTTGTGTGTGTCTTCATAGGCCCGATCATATCTTCGAATTTTTGATCGCATACTTTTAATATTTTGGGACACTAATTCTTTATCTTTGCGAACTTTACCAGAGTATATTTTTTTTGGATCAAGATCCTTTTTGGATAAGTTTACCCAATCGTAAAGCTTGTTGATTATTATTAATATTTCAAAGCCTAATTTATCATTTTCGATTAATTCTAAGAGGAATTTTTTGTTAACACGTGTGGTTTTGAGATGATCAAGCTTTGTGTTTGGATAAACTTCTTCATACGAATTCCGAACGCACTGTATAAATTCGCTATAGGATGTAATAACATAATCGTGCCCAGTGGTTCTGTTTTCCTTTTGCTTTTCCGACCCCTTTCTTCTTTTTCCTTTTCCGCTTCTGGCACCGCGCCCATTTCTTTTTCCTGTTCTTTCTTTTCCCCTTTTCATATTTTTTGTTGGCATATCGTACTGAATAGTTTTATATCGATCTTGAGTGGACCTTTCCCTCCCTTTCGTTAATTTTGTTGGATATTTTTCAAAATCTGAATTATTTGAATCCTCCAAATTTTCTTCATTGCTATCAAACGCTTCTCGTTTATTTTTCTTGTCTCTCATTAATTCCTTATCATGGTATCCATCTCTCCCTCCCCTTTTTTGATTCCTAAAGGAATCTTTTGAATCACTTGAATTCGAAGAAATGTTGCTATTAATACTTCTGATATCATTACGGTCCCTGTAGTTAAATTCTTCGTTATAGGAATCCAAACTTGAATCATCTGACCACCCGTTTTCTTTTTTAATTTTTTGATATTCTGTGTCTAAGATTCTATTTTTCTGAAGTAGTTTTTTATTTTTATTTCTTGCTTCGATATTTCTGAGTTTTATTTTCTTGTATTCTTCTTGCAATCGTTCTAAATCATCTTCCAATATGAATTCTGAATTTGAAGACATTTCGCTAGTAAAAACGGACCCAGTATCAGATTCAGGTTCTGATTGTTCTTGTTCTTGTTCTTGTTCTTGTTCTTGTTCTTTTTCCTTTTCGTTAATTTTGTTTTTTAAACCAGAATATTTCTCAGAGTCGGAGTGTGCATTGGAATTGGAATCAGATCTAAATTTTGAATCTTTATCCGAACTGGATTTTGTTTTTATGACTGTTTTTTCTTTAATTTTGTCTTTGTTTTCTAAATCAGAACTTTTATCAGAGTCAGAGTGTGAATTAGAATCTGAAGAGGAACTGAAACTAGTTTTTGAATCTTTATCCGAGCCAGATTTTGATTTTTCTTGAATTTTGTCTTTGTTTTGTAAATCAGAATCTTTCTCAGAATTTGAATTGAAACCAGAACCAGAGCCAGAGCCAGAACCAGAACCAGAACCAGAACCAGAACCAGAACCAGAATTGGAACCAGAATTGGAACCAGAATTGGAATTGGAACTAGTTTTTGAATCTTTTTTAGATACAAAGTTTGGTTTAATGGTATCATTTACTTGATTAGATGCTAAAACTTTGATTTTTTTTCTTTTATTTCTTTGTTCTCCTTCTTCACCTTCTAAGCCCTCTTTTAAATCGTCTTCAGATTCGGATTCACTTTCAGAATTGTCATTTTCAGATAAAGATCCACCTTTTTTGTCTTCATTGTCATTTCCAGATGATTTATTGCTGTCTTTGTCATCTGTGTTTGAATTTGAATCAGAGTTGGATTTGGAATCTTTATCCAAACCAGAGTTTGATTGTAAGATTGATTTTTCTTGAATTTTGTCTTTGTTTTTTAAATCAGAATCTTTCTCAGAGTTTGTACCAGAATTGGAATCTTTCTCGGAATTGGAATTGGAATCTTTCCCAGAATTGGAATCTTTATCTGAATTGGAATTGGAACTAGTTTTTGAATCTTTTTTAGATGCAAAGTTTCGTTTAATGGTATCATGTACTTGATTAGATGCCAGAATTTTGATTTTTTTTCTTTTATTTCTTTGTTCTCCTTCTTCACCTTCTTCTAAATCATCTTCCAAGTCATCTTCAGATTCAGATTCGGATTCACTTTCAGAATTGTCATTTTCAGATAAAGATCCACCTTTTTTGTCTTCATTGTCATTTCCAGATGACACATTGCTGTCTTTTTTGTCTGTGTTTGAATTTGAATCAGAGCTGGATTTGGAATCTTTATCCGAGCCAGAGTTTGATTTTGAGATTGATTTTTCTTGAATTTTGTCTTTGTTTTTTAAATCAGAATCTTTCTCAGAGTTTGTACCAGAATTGGAATTGGAATTGGAACCAGAACCAGAACCAGAACCAGAGCCAAAACCAGAACCAGAGCCAAAACCAGAACCAGAACCAGAGTCAGAATTGGAATTGGGTTTTGAATCTTTTTTAAATACAAAGTTTCGTTTAATGGTATCATGTACTTGATTAGATGCCAGAATTTTGATTTTTTTTCTTTTATTTCTTTGTTCTCCTTCTTCTTCTTCTTCTAAGTCTTCTTCTAAATCATCTTCCAAGTCATCTTCAGATTCAGATTCAGATTCACTTTCAGAATTGTTATTTTCAGAAAAAGATCCACCTTTTTTGTCTTCATTGTCATTTCCAGATGACACATTGCTGTCTTTGTTGTCTGTGTTTGAATTTGAATCAGAACTGGATTTGGAATCTTTCTCAGAACGAGAGTTCGATTTTAAGATTAATTTTTCTTGAAATTCATCTTCATCTTTGTCTTTGTCTTTGAAATCAGAACCTTTCTCAGAATTTGAATTTGAATTTGAATTGGAATCAGAGTCAGAATCAGAGCTGGATTTTGATTTTTCTTTGTTTTTTAAATCAGAATCATTCTCAGAACTTGAATTTGAATCTTTGTTGGAATCAGAGTCGGTGTTTGATTTTTCTTTTTCGTTATTTTTGTTTTTGTTTTTTTTATCCAATAATTCGAATTTTTGATTTTCGATCGTAAATGATCGTTTCTGGAATTCTGTTGTCTCCAGATCAATAGACTTCAATCTTTCGTTGAGTTCTTTTGAAATAGGTGCTCTTTTTAAAAGATCTTCTTCAACGACATAAACTTTACGTGGTTGTTTTGAATATGATCTCTCAGATCCGTGTTTTATGCTCCAGTCGAAAAGAAAAATTGCTGTTTCTAATAACTTTCTTTTCCCTTGCTCTGGGTCGTTCAGAATTTCTGTTGTTTCAAAACGATTTGAGTCTTCATACCCAAAGTCTTTAACAAGAGTTTTTCGAAAATGATGTAAATTCTCGTGGATTTGCTTGGATGTTAATTTTGTTAAAATGTATTGCACATTGATTGTTGGTTTGAGGATGTTTGTTAATTCAATAAGAAACCAGCAATTGGGTTTCAGTACCTCTTGTAAATTGAGATCTTCTATCTGAAGTGTTTTCCTCATCCATTTAAGTGCTTCTTCACCTGTTGCTTCAAGTTCTTCGTCTCGTTTTTTTTGAATCTGTCCCCGTACAGAATCTAAGTTCAATTGGACCAAGGATTTAAAGTGTTTGGACATCCTTTCAAAAAAATTTCTCCTACAAAAAAAAATGAGAAAATTTAAAAAAAAATAAAAAAATAAAAAAGAAATTCAGTGTTTTGAATTTATGGTATTATTTGGTATCCTTGAAGTTGCCCATTGTTTGTTATTTTTTTTTAACGTTTTTTATTCAAATATTTGAGAACAATTTTGATAATCTTTTTTTTAGTTCACTTTTTGTGTGAAATCTTTTCATTTTGTTAAAGTCTATTCATTTGAAAAGTTTGACCTTTTCTTGAGACAGGTTTACTTCCTTTTCAATGCAAACCAAATTCCTGAAAACTTTAAATTTGAGAATTAAAGAAATTTGATTTATTTTCAGACGTTGGTTTATTGTAATTATTTTTCATCAAGGTGCAAATATTCATCCCAAGCCCAAACTTTGTTTAGACAACAATATATGTATATCTTGTTTTGAAAAGCTTCGACACCTAAAACCAACATAACACTTTATTTTTTTTTTTTCTATGTTAGTTTTTTGTTGGCAAGGATTAACCCATTCTTTTAGGTTCTCACAACACACTGAACAAATTATGCTTCAAATTTTATTTGATGTGACTTTTAGGAAAATAAGAATTGGTTATATCAGCAAGGTGTGCTTCGTAACACCATTTCCTAAAACGTAACTTTGGTTTGTTAATTATTTTTTCAAAAAATTGTAAGGGGTAACAAATTGTTAAACAAACTCAAGAACAGAACACAGAATTATCACAATTGTCCACTATCTTTTTTTTTTGGAAAAATCGATTTTAATAGGCAAAGAGAAAATCAAATAAAGAAAATTTTTTATTGGAACTCTAAAATTATTTACTTAAAAATTTATTTAAGGTTTCCAGAGAAATTAAACAAGGGTTTTGGAAAATAAGAATTGTTGGTTAATTTTAGAGTTTACCAAATGGTTGAAAACTTAATTTCTTGTGAGATAAAAAGCAAACATTATTTTTAAAAAAGAAAATATTGAGTTAATTATAGAGATTAATTTTACAATCACAGAGTGATAATAAAAGTGTGGTGTAATTAGAATTCCATTACTGTTGGATTATATTGTTTTCCAAAAGCTCGAAAAATCATTTTCTATCTATTCCAAATAATACCTGAAAAATTTTTCTTTCAGATTCCCAAAAATATAACAATCGTTAGTTGTTACAAAAACCCAAGTTCTTGTATAAAATTAATTGGAGATTACAATCACAACAACTAATACCTTTTCTCTTGAAAGTTATTTTCAAATTAAAAAAATATAATTTTGTCTCAAAGTTTACAAAATAAAAAGATCCAAATTCTAATAAAACATAAGATAATCTTGATCAAATGATCTTGTGAGGGCTTAAGTTTTTTTTTGATGAATTAAGAGAATTGTTGGATCAATATATGAGAATCTGTAATAAAAATTTTTCAATCATAATTAGAAAACGACAGTACAAATATTACAGCGTTGTAAATAACATGCGTTGACAACCTTTATCCATTACTAAAAATATAACTGTAGTTTTTTTTTCAGACTTGGGTATTTGAAGATAGGAAAGGGTCACGTATCTTCTCGGTTTGGATTTAAATTCACTTTAAATGTTAGATCTGTGATTAATGTAAAGGGTTCGATAATATTAAATGCTTTTGTTTCCAAAATTTGGTCATAATCATAAAATTTGCAAAATAAAATGTTGTTTGCTAAAAATTAAAATGATCTTTTTCTCTGATTATTTTGTCAAAAAATTACCTTTTAATCTTTCAGAATCTTCCTAATTCTTTTCTAAAATTTATTGAAAGAACCCAATTTCTTTTTATATGCTGTTGTCCTCCCATACTTTTATTTGTTTTATTTCTACAGCCAAAAAATATTTTTTACATGAGTTAAATTTTCATAATGGGTGAAAGTCAAAAACACAGGTTATTTACACCACAGTATCGATCAATAAATTATTGAATTTTTTACTATGGATCACAATTACAAATATCCAATATTAAAAAAAAAAATTAATTACTTTTCCAAATCTACCAATTCAAACTAAAATAATATTACTATCTGAAGAAAAAAATGTTATATTTGTTTTAATTTTAAATTTACAAATAAATGTTAAGAAGATTACTTTGTTTTTATTGTTTTTTTTTTAGATTAAAATCAATTTTTTGAAGAAACTATCCCTTTCAACTTTTGTATGATGTGAGATAACTAAATTTAAATTAAGAAATGGGATTTGGAAAGAGTTTCATAGTTCGAATTAAAGGATAATTTGAACTGAATATTTTTTAAATCACATTTTATTGTTATTTTGAAATACAGTTTTTAAATGATGAAATTTTGGCTACAATTTTTTTTTTCTTAAATTTATCAATTTTGGTATTACTGTTGTGGAAAAAAAGTGAAACTGGAAAAAAAGTGAAACACGCTTTTTAATTGGGAACATTACTGAAAAGTCAAAGTAAAATCAATAAAAAGAAGAAACCAATTAACTTCAAATAATAACTCATTATATTATTTTCAATCAACCCAACAAACACAATTTAAATCTACTTGGTTTATCGAAATTCAGGTTGTGGTTTTGGAGATCTCGAAAAGAGTCAATTTTTTGAACAAATTTTTAATAATTGATCAATCAAAGAAAAACCCAGATCAAAAGATAGTATTTAATAAACTGTTATTGTGGAGAATACTTCATTTTGTCTTTATTTATTTATTTATTCTTTTTTTCATTGATCTTACTTTGAATTTTCAGTAAGGTTCCCAATTAAAAATCGTGTTTCACTTTTTTTCCAGTTTCACTTTTTTCCCACAACGGTTATTATTATTATTTTAATAATCCCATTTGCTGTAAAAAAAAAAAAAAAAACAGAACAATATTTTCATCAGCTTCCCCATAAAAAAAGTTTTAAAATAATGTAAAATAAAACAATTTTTTTAACCCCATAAACAGCCAAAAAAAAGTATTGTAAATGATTTACAAAAAAATTAATCTAAAATATTCATAATAGGCTAATCACACAACAAATTACTCTAATATTTATTTTATTTTATTTTATTTTTTTTTTTTGACAATTAATTTTATAAAAATTCTTCAGCTTCATTGGTTCTTTTATATACTTTTAAAATTCATCTTATATGTCGATGAAATTAAGAAAGTAAAAACATTCTTTTGAATAGTCCAAATGTAAAAAAAAATTGAAAGATCGCCGAATATTATTTTTTAATTAACTTACAAAAATAAACACTTTCAATAAAGTTTTTTTAAGGTGGAAAAATAAAAAAAAAAATAATTTAAATAAATCCTCTTATAAATTTTCAAGGCACCATATTTTCCACTAAAACAAATTTGCCATTTAATTGTGCTAATTAATTATCTTTTAATTTATTTTGATGCATATGCCATAACATATTATTATTATTATCATTATTATCACCATTATTCATATGTTTTGACTAATTCACCACTACAAATTGTTATTTAAACCACCCTTTCAAACAATTCTACCAAACCGAATAACGAAATAAAACGGATAGAAAGATTAAATGGGGTGGATTGTATTTCCAATATCAAATTGTTCTACAAAAATTTCAAAATAGAAGCAATTAAAAAATTATATCAATTTTGAAACCACTATTCCAATCAATTTTCGATTTGTAAATTAACAGAATAGAAATTATTAACCAATAAAATAATAATAATAATAATAATAATATACATAAAAAATCTTGTATTCTGAAATAATATTTTTTAATAAATATCCTATTTTGTGAACTAAAATCAGAATTAGATGAAATTAAAAGACATTTTGGAAAACCATCTCGAAATAGGAAGGAATACCCACCACAAAAATTTTAGAGAAGAAAAGTTTTTTATTCAAAATTATAAATAAAACTCGAACAAAAATAGGAAATTTATACAATATTTTAAATATGAACAATAAATAAAAGATTTTTAATATATATTCTCAATTAATTATTTAATTATTTTTTTTTTATTTTTTCATTTGTAATGTATTTCCAAAAAAGTGGGGCATTTTATTTTTTTTACTTATAATAAAAAATTATTATTTTTAATTGGCTTAATATTTAATTGATGATACCGAATTAAGTTTAATATTAATACTAGTAAAATAAACGACTAAGATATTTATTTAAAGATGTTTATTACAATATTTCCAAAAAATGAAAAAAAAAAAAAAAGGTATTTTTTTTATGAAAACAAGGTACGACCAATTTCAATAAAAGAATAGAAATACGGAAAGGGTAAAAATTATTTTTTTAAACTAAACAAATACATTTATATGTTCTCAATTCAATTTTTTTTATTTTTATTTATTTATTTTTTTTTTTTTTTGAGATTATAAAAGCCAGGAGTTTGATTTTTTCAACCAAAATGGAAATAATTAATCCTAATTTTTACCCCTAAAAAATATTATATAAAATTGCGAACATAAATTTACTATCTTTTATTTATGTAAAAATAATATTAAGAAATATATTTAAGTATTGCAAAGAATCAATAAATAAATAGTTTATACTTTTGCATATTTTAATAATTTTTGAAATTATGTTTTAATAAATATATTTTAAAATAAATTTACTTAACTATCTTGGAGTTAGCTTAAGTAAATACATTTTAGTGAAGGTATATCCAATCGACTTTTTATAAAAAAATTGATACACTGGTTTGGTTGATGAAATTATATAATATTTCTTTTCACAGAAACTTTGACACTTAATATTGGGGAAATGTACTAACCCACTGTTTTGATTTATAATTTTTTTAAATTTTAGATTTTCAATTAATATTTTCATATTCTTTTTTTTCTGAAGTGGAGTAATTTATTAGCTAATCAAAACACTGATTTTTAATTATTTAAATTTACTTAAATTTTTTTTTTTTATATTTTAAGTATAAAGGGTACAATTTATTTGACTTTTATTTAAAAAAAAAAAAACTAGATATTATTTATTTAAGGAATTATTTAACTAAGAAGAATCTTCAAGTAAATTTAATAACAAATTCAAAAAAAAATTACATATGTTGGAATTGAAAAACAAAGTAAAAATCTGATTACTACAAAATATTACGTAATTTTAATGTTATTTTTTGAAATGAATTATTGTTTTTAAAAATTTTGACCATTTTTCTCATTTTTGAAAAGTTCAAAATCCAACATATTTCTGAATTATTTCAAAAAAAATATTTTCTTTGAAAGAATGGAAGCAATCTTATTGCCTGTAAATGAAGTGTACTAAAATATACCAAAAAAAAAAAAAAAAAAATTAAACCACTAAGTTCTAGAAAAAAACAATTTAAATAATCCACTTAATTTCAAAACATGAACAATAATTATTTAAACTTGAAAAAAATAGAATTTTTTGATTCAAAGAAACGTTCAAATCATTTTTTTTTCTTAATATTGAATTAAAAAAAATCTCAGAAAAAAACAACACTATCAAATTAAAATTTATTATAACATATTTCTTTAAAACATGTAAAATTCAAGTAAAAGTTGCCAAAATATAGTGTGTCAAAAAGATAAATCCATGTTTCAAAATAAAAAGTGTTTTTTTTTTTTTTTGTTGTTGTTATAGAAGCACTATATATCAACCAATCAAAGAAACCAACAATAAACACGAATTAAATATTGCATTGATTAATTCAAGTTCTATTATTTAAAAAGAAATTCGAAAAATAAAGGATCAAATTTGAAAATTTATCCCATAAAATATAAAGTTAATTTTCGAGAAAATTTTTATCATTCAAAAAACATAAAAATTCAAAAAAATTGGAAAAATAACGAAAATTTTCAACAAATTGCATCCCCTAATTAAAATTAACTAAAATATCAATGATTTTACCTTCAAACCCCGTTATAGCATGTATATACTATTGGGTAGTAAATTGAATGTTGCATTGGAGTAAGAAGAAAAAAATACATTGATTATATTTTGAAACCTGGATTATATTGTTGTGTACTACTTATTTTAATTATTACAAATCTAAAGAAATATTTTTTAATTTGATTATTTATAATCAATAATTAATAAACCCAATCTTAATTCATTCTGTTGGGTATTAGCAACCCAGGGAATAAATTTATTAAGAGAATTTACAATTATTTTACTATTTTTTAAAGATTTTCAAACAAATTAAAAGAATTCTAAGAAATAATTCTAATAATAAAAAAATACCAGATATTATTAAAAGAACTGATTTTAATACTATTAGTTCCTTGTTTGTACTCATGGGTATTGGAAAAGAAAATATTGCATAATCTTTGAAATTTCTAGAAATTATGAAATATTTGTGAATAAAATAAATAAAAGATCGATTTTTTTGTAGATCTTCAAGGATTCAATATTTGATTTATTTTTATATGTATTTTTTAATTAAGATGAAAGGTTCAAGGTTATTTTTGTTCATACAGACTTCCAAAAATCACTCAATGTGAGATTTCTACAAAATATAATTTTTTTGTAAATTTTTCATTTTCTTATTTTGATCCAAAAATTAAAACAAGATATGATAAAAGCTTTTAATTGAAATTTTAATACTATAGTAAAAATAAAGCGTGCAAAAAAAGTTATTGCGTGTTTCAAAATAGAAAGTGTGTTTTTTTGTTATAGAAGACCTATACAATAACCAATCAAAGAAACTGATAATAAGCCCTAAAAAAAAATATGGTATTAGTTTCTGAAAGTTCTATTATTTAAAAAGCAATTCTAAAAAGGAAGGATCAAATTACAAAATTTATCTCATAAAATAGAGTAAATTTTTAAGAAAATTTTAATCGCACCAAAAAAACAAAAAAATTCAAAAAAATTGAGAATATTATGAAAAATATTCAACTAATTGCACTAGTAATTTAAATTATACTGAAAATATCCAGGAATTTACTTTGAAAATTGATTTGAACTTATGTATACTATTTGGCAGTAGGCTGGATGTTGCCTTGGTACAAGAAGAAAAAAAAAGCACGGATAATATTTTGAAACACGGATTATAGTTTTTGGGTACGCATTATTTTAATAACTGTCTAGAAAAATGAACTCTTTTAAAAATGATAACTCATCTCTCTAAAGTTGATAAACGAAGTTTGATTATCAAGTATAATTGTATCCTTGTCTTAATAATTACTCTATTACATTTGGGAAAAAAATATAAATATGAGTTACTAGTTCTTTATGACACAATTATTGGCGGGGTTTTTGTAAAATAATTCTTCACGCGATGTGGGTTGATTAAAAAGAATTCTATAATTAAATTATTAATTCAAATGTCCTTTTTTTAGAAACTAAAACATAGATTATTTTAACACAAGTGAAGAATCTAGTTTTTTTATTTATGAGACCTTGATAAAAAAATATTTAATTATAGCATGATACTTTAATAAACTAACCCAAAAAGAATAATTAAGAGTATTGAAATTCCTTCAAAAAGTAACAATTTAATAATTAATCAAATAATTTACATTAATAATTTTGGAGAGTAATATGAATCCAAAAACTTTACAAATTTCACCAAGACGTACATCAGTACTAAGCTACTAATGACAAAATTTTGATAAGATTACTGGTATTTAAATTACAAATAGGGTTAATTTTCAATTCATTTTAAATTTCCTTTTTCAAATAAAGGTTTTAAATTCCAATCTACTTCTTTGAGAACTCTCTGTTTGCTAAAGAAGAATATAGAAAATCAATTAAAAATATTATCCCATTTATAATTCAATACCGATATTAAACACAAAAAAAAATCTCAAGACTTTTATTTAGTTTGCACTTTTTACAATGCACTTCCTTTTTTCAAAGTGTAGGAAATTATTTGAATGGATTTCTAAATTGTTAGAAAGTTTGAAAAGGCTAAACGATTGATAAAAGTCATGAGATTTTTTGTAGCGAATTTGGAGAAAGAATTATCATTTTTTAAAGATTTTTAAAATAGTAAATTTTCTTTTTGTTTTTTAAACATCTTAATAAAAAAAAAGCCTAAATATGAGAGCAAAGTGGAAAAAAAAAAGAATGAGAAGACTTAAAAGAAGAAGAAGAAGACTCAAAAAAAGAGCAAAATAAATTTCTTTTCTTTTTTAATTTTTTTTTGTTTTTTTGCTGCATGGCTTTCTTATCAAAGTCTTTCAGCAAAACAAACTAAAAAATAATTAATTTTTTAAAATTTTATGTTCTGGATCCTAAAAGCAAATGTATTTGATATAGAAAGTTTTCTGGATGAAAGCCTTAACTGCTGCTAAATTTTCTTTTTGAAGAAAAAAAAAAAAAAAAAAAAAAAAGAAAGAAAGAAAGAAGAATGAACACAACACACCCATAAAAAAAAACATAAAATAAATAAAACTATTCTTGTGATCAAATTTTTAAATAGTTAGTTTTTTTTTGTTTTTTTTTAATTTTGGTTTTTCTGGATTTTAAATTTTACAAAATTTTTTTTGTTTTTGATTATTAGGCTTTACCACTTTCATCAAAACAAAATTGGTTTGGATTAAATTTAAATTTTTAAACAAGAGATAAACATAAAGGTAATTCGTAAAAGAAAAAAAGTAATGAAATGATAGTGTTCTTTTTTTTGATTTTGTTTTTAATAACAAATGCACAACTTTTCACTTTCTTGAAGATTAAGGAGTTAGTATAGTACTTAGAGATCATGATTTTGTACAAAATCATTTTGGATCAAAATTAATTTTGCAAAACCTACTGTTAACACCTTTTTTCAGACTCTTTATTCAAATTACCCCAATACAAAATCGTATTTAATTTCAACCTTTAGCAAGAATTTTACGTTTAAACAAAAAAAGTTCCTCTGATCACTTGACCAACCCAAAAATATTTGTCATCCCTTCAAAAATGTCGGATTTCAAGTGTAGACAATTTTTCAAAGAAGTAGTGTGTTTGAAAACCAGACACCGAAGAGTTTTATCTCTATGTGTGATAATTTTGTGGATAGAATACATTTTGTACAAAAACTGATTTTTTCAACTAATACTGGTATTTGAATTCTAAATGGGACAAAATTTTCACTCCGTTTTCCTTTTTGTCTTTAATAAAAAGAGTTTTCAAAGAAGTGTGTAGTAATTTTCGATTTCTCTCTATGAAAAGGGAAATTGACACTTCAGCGAAAATTTTTTCCCATTTCGAATTCAAACACAAGTAACTGTTGAGTTGAAAATAGTTGGAAAGCACTTTTAATTGGGAACCTTACTGAAAATGATTTTAAATTTCTTTTATTTGTGAAATAACTAAAGAAAATAACAATAATCTACTTATTAGAATTATAATTAGTGTAATTCTACTTTTTTCAAAACCTTATCTCTTATAATCGAAAGCAAGTTTAACAATTATCATTTTCAGAATTATTAGTAAACTTTACTAAAACTTGGATTTTTGTTAAAATAGCATGATCTATTTTAGTTACCAACCATTCAAATGATTATTCTACACACACTAACAAATTAATGAACTTGTAATACATTTAAACCTGAATTTATATAAAATTAACCTAGTTATCAATAGGGTCTGATTTTCAATTTTACTAATGTTTCCAATTAAAAATGGTGCTCAACCATTTTTCCGTGTCATACATTTTCCTCTCAACAGTAAATACCTTTTCCCGATTAATAAATGCCTTTTTGTTGAAAATAGGTCTTTTTATGGAAACTTACTTGATTTTCAAAATAAAATACCACTTCTCATAGGGTCTGTTATTAATAAAAATTTATCAATTTGAAGATCTTTTTTCTTTTTTCAATTCTGAAATCTGACTTTCACTGTGTATTTCAAGTTCTTCCAAAGATATATAATCAATATAAAGTATAAAATAAAAAAAAACAGATATAAAGGATTACAAATTACTACTATTTTCTATAGTCAGATCCACTTTTACGATGCAAACTTCTACGGAATTTAACGCATAAAAAAAAATTCAAATTATTAAACCTAATTGAAATTCTAGAAAAATAAATTGTGTAAAAAAAATTCCAAAAAATATACTTTAATTTGAGATTTTTTTGTACCTAAACTTTGGTTGAAAGTTGTGCATTAAAATTGGAACTGACTGTATCTTTTAAATTGGTAAAAAAATATCGATTTTAAAAATTTAGATAAAAAATTAGATTTTTTTTTGGTAATATTCACAATTAATTTTAATTATTGTGTTTTTTTTTTATTATTTTTTGGTTTGGAAGTTTGCTAATGTGCCAATAATTAATATGTTCAGAATATTTACAGTCTTTCCAAGTCTACCATAAAATGATAAATAAAACAGATTTGAGTTTCCTATTCTGATTTTCTATTTTCAAAAAAATTGGAAATAAGAGTTATTATTCAAAAAAAAATTTCAATAAATGTGCTATTATTCAAATTTTGAAACATCAAAAAAAGATTTTCTGAAGATTCATGAAGCACCTAAAAATATTGTTCAAAAAAGGTAAATTTATAAAGATCAGTCAATATTGATATTTTTTGGGGGCTCTTTAGGACCAATATTTTTTAAGTTTCATGTGATCTTGAATTTTTTTTTTGATGTTTCAAAATTTGAATAATAGCTCATTTATTGAAATTTTTTTTTGAATAATAACTCTTATTTCCAATTTTTTTGAAAATAGAAAATCAGAATAGAAAAATCAATTGTGTTTTATTTATCATTTTATGGTAGACTTGGAACGGTTGTAATCAAAATCCCAAAAATAACTATTAATCGTTTCCAAATGATTTTTGTATTTATCTGAAACATGATGTTATTTTTTGAATTTTTTAAAAGATAATAATTGATTGTAAATTTCGAATCTCCACTTTTTTTAAAAAAATTTCTGTATTTCAATTTTACAACAAAGAAAAAAATTTTCCAAATTGATAGTATCCAAAGTCTTTTATTTTCATCCAAAATTTGTTACAAAAATTGGTTAACAAATGATAATTTAAGCTTAATTGTTATTTGGATTGATAAAAAGGTCTGTATAAATTAGCAAATCAACCCAGAATAAAATTAATAATTGTTTGAATTTAGTTCTGGATATTTTTTTTTGTTTTAATATTTTTTAAAAAAATTATCTGAAAGATATTATTATTGTTATTTATCTTAACAAATTGTTGTCGACTTATAAAGTGTATATTAATTAAAAAACTGTATTAATATAATTATTGGGTAATTCTGGAAAATTTATATGATTTATTAAAAAAAAAAAAATCCTAAAAAAAACTCTTTATTTCAAAAATTGGGTATTCAAATTATTTTTTGAGTAGAATTTACATTTTCATAAATAATATAATTAGTCTTTAAAAAATAAATAAGTTGTAAGATAATTTACATGGGTATATTATAATAACATTATCATTTATTTTAGATTATTAGATGAATTAGAATATCATTACTCAAACCAAAATTGTTTTTTTTTCTATCTATTACTATTTTTTCCATATTATTTTCAAAATGTTATACCACATGAAGTAAACAGCCTGACAATTTGAAAATAAAAATAAACCTAATAATACATAATAAAATTTAGATTTTCAAACCTTTTTGAGGTCATATTTCAAATTTGATTAGTAACAATATTTGTACACATTGAAAAAATTTTATTATAAATAAAAAGAAAATTTTTAATTTTTTCTTTAGTGAATAAATAAGTTGTTAGACAAAATATTAATAATGGTCCACGATTAAATATAAATATTCCTTAAATCTAACGAAGTAAATATTTTTACAAAATAGAAAAAAAAATGAGATTGTCTAGAACTAATTTCGATTTTTAGTGTATTTACAATTTTTGGAGTTGGGCTTAATTTTGATAAAAAAGATTATTCTATTTAAATATTAATAAAGAGAGGTGGTTCAACAAAATTTATTCCGAAATTCTGTTATTTTTACTTGATTTTAAAAATGTAACAGAATACCTTAAAAAAACTATTGTTTGTTTTTTTTTTACTTTTTTAAAATAAGAAGAAAATTTATTTAATTTTATTTTCATTCTGATCATTCAAAAAAAAAATTCCGTTTGGTTTTCCAGAATTTAAAAGAATTGATCAAAATTTTTGATTTTTCTCAATTTGTTTAAATTCTGAAAATCCTCTTTTAGGTTTTCTTGAGTTTTCTCTTTATTTGTGAAGTGTTCTCGGTTTTTTTGAGGTTTTCTAAATAAAAAGAAAACTCAAAAAAACCTAAGGGAAATCAATAGATTTAACAAATAAAATAGAAAACCTCTAAAAAAGCTAGAAAACTTCACAAATAAAACAGAAAATCCAAAGAAAACCACCGTTAGGTTTTTTTTTTAATTTTAGAAATAAAAAGAAACTTTCATCAATTTTCGGTTTATTTTAGAAATTAAAAAAAAACCTAGGCACCCTACGGCACTCTAGGCACTTTTTGAAACTCTCAACGTTTTTTTTTTGGTATTTTTTATCTTAGCTAGAATGTTGGATAGATTCTAACAAGTGGAAGAGCTTCTCTAAAAAGGATTATTATGGTTATCTTTTTTATACTTGAAATTTCAAAGAGATCTTCAAAATTACTGACTACAAAAACTCAAAACAAATCAAAATCAAAAAAAATAAAAAATTTATCAAAAATAAAAACTAAAAATTAAAATATACAATTGTTTATTATCTTGGTGTCATAACAAAGAAATAAAATGAAAAGAAAATTATTTTTTGGCTTTTTTTTTATGTGTATGTTTTTTCTTATTTTTGGGTTTGTGGGTACATTTGTGAGCGGAAGAAATTCTGTGATTTAAACAAAAGTTTTCTCCGCAGCTCGAGCAAACGATAGGGAAATATTCTTTGCGTTTACAATTCTTATGTGAGCATGTATAAACGTCTCTTTTTTGGGTTAATTGATAAAGGTGGCTTTTACAGCCGCTTGAGATATGGCGGTTCATAATGACATCCACGACATCGTTTTCGTTGATTTGTACATCCTTTGAGCAAATTGGGCATTCAACTATTTTCTTTTCTGTGTAGACATAGGATTCGCATTTGTGAGACAATGGCGAGGAATGACTGGGGCAAAAGAACTTGCTACAGTAATCGCATTTGACAGGTAAAAAGTCAAGTCTATTACAAGACTCTGAGCTGCAGTGCTTGCCAATGCCCATTAAATCTACCTCGTCTTTGACAAAATTGTCATTGTTGTCTTTCTCTTTAAAGAAATCAAAATTGCTATAAGTTTTGCCTTTCTTCCCCTCTTGCAACTCCTTGGTAATCCTTCGATCTTCGAGCTCAGAGTCAGACGACGGATCTGTAACCGTATAGTCGTTTTTTAATCTTTGCTTGAGTGTCTTTTTCGGCTTCTCATCAAGCACTCGTAAAAACTTGAACATTGGCTGCGATGGAGTTTTGTTTTCATTTTTGTTTGGCTTTTCGACTTCGTGGTGGAATGGATCAAATCTTTTTTTTTCTTCGTTTTGAACGAATTTAAATGTTCGGAATGGATCAAATTTTGTGCTCATCGTTATGTGTTCTTAATTGGTGTTGGAAAGTTGTGGTGTTGTAAAAAAAAAAAAATTTGTTTGAAAATTAAATTAAAAATTTGTGATTATTTTTTTGTGAAAATTTCTTAAAAAGGAATAGACCTTGAACTTTTAACTGAGAATTCAATAAAACCTCATTGTGTGTGTTCACAAATTAACAAACAAATTAAATTTCTCAATTGGTTTTGGAAATAAATAAAACAGAATTTGATTGGGAATTTATTTTTTTTTTCCATTTTTTATGAATCCAAACTTGACTTAGATATTTGAGATAATTGAAGAAGATCAAATAAATTCCAAGACATTTTACTAAGTTTATGTTTCTTTAACTTGAATTTGAAAGATGAGGTGTTGAAAGGTAAGCTACAATTTAAAGAAAATCTCAATTGTTTTTGATTGAAAAGTCGACTCAGAATTATTTTTCAAAAATTGATTTGGATTTGGTAAAAATGAGAGAGACAATTTGTTCAAGGTATTTGTATTGGTCTTCATTCTCATCGAATTTGAATTTCTTCTGATAAAAGAATAATTATTTTAACCTTTAGCAAGTAAAACATTATTTTTGAGATAAAATTTTATTTGAGAAAAATGGATCAGATATTTGAATTTACATTATAACTTATGAATTTAATGTATTTGTATTTTGTTATCCTCTAATTATCAAATGAAAACTCTTAGACTGATTATTTAGATCAATTTTTTTTTCAGAAAGGAGATTTGTTTAAATGTTATCAAAACAAGGAAAAACTACAATTTGTTGAATAAATTACAATGGGTTTAATTAAAACAATGTCCAAAATGAGATTTGCAAAATTATTTTGGGTTTGTTGATTTCTAAATAAAAAGATCAAAATTTTCATTCAACATTCCAAAATAAAAACACACTCCAAGAATACTGCTAATAGTAATATAAAAAGACTATAATTTTCATTCAGTATACCAAAAAAATCATCTCAAGAATCGAAACAAATCATCAAATTTCACAATTCTCAAAGGTGAGTTAATAATTTAATCATCTTTCAAGATTATTAATAATTTGAAATTTCACAATGATTTGATAATTCTGTTTTTTTGGTAAGGTGGATGATAATATTGTTCAATTTATTTTGATCCAAGTTATTTAGGCTCTGGGAACAAGTAATTTAGATCACTTTAGATTTATTTTCTCTTTTATTTTTGAAGTGAGTTTTATTACTGTGCATAGAGAACTGAATTCAGAAACAAAAAACACTCATAGTATGTAAAAATATTTGGCTTAATTTGAATGTTTTTTTATTATTTTTATTGTAATTATAATTGGTAATAATTTTCCCTTCATTATCAATCTCTTTTTTCGAATAGAGCCAGAAAGATAAATCTACTTCTTTTAAAACTCTCTTAATTAAAGAAAAATCTGGAAATGGGAGTGAAAAATGTTTCCCATTTTGAATTCAAATACCAATAAAGGTAAAATTTTTCCAAAAATGATGATACCTTTTATCTTTAACGGGTGGGTGAGAGTACGTGTTTAAGAATTGGTGTTTTCTTGTTGAGTAAAATACAATTTGGTACTTTAAAAAAAATGACTTGGATGAAATAGAAATTTTAAAATTAAAAATAATTTACAAAATCAAAAAAAAATAACAACCCCTCATTTTTATTTGTTTATTAAATTGAATTTTCTGCTATGAAGCACATTATATTTTTTAACAAGTAAATTCTGACTCATTTACACAATAGAAAAGTTTTATACCTTTTGGAAAAATTAACAATTTTGCAAAAAAAGCTAAAAATTTTAAATTCGTTTTGTACCCCCCCCAATAGATTTCTGTTTCAATGCTCTTCATTTTTATTGATAAAAATAAATTTATTGTAAAAACTAAAAATAGTTTAAAATACTTTAATTTGAATATACCTGGACATTACGCCCAATCTAGATACTCTCTGAATTAGTACACAAAATTTTGGCTAATCCAAAATTCTTCTAATGGGGGATTTTTCAATACTTAATGCTTTATTATAAATCCAAAATTAAAATCTCATTTTTTTCAGATTATGATAAGATAAATTTTTTCAAATTTGAAAGATATCAATTAAGTAACTTTGTGAAAAAAAAATTGAAAATCAATCACCACTTTTTTCCATTTCTTCAAAACGTGTCGATAAACAAATAATTTTTTATGGATAATTGTTACGTTTCAATACTAATTCAGAAAATTAATTCACGGATATAATATATATAATAAATAGAGGTTTTGATGATATCTATACTTAATCCACGATAAAGTTACACAATCACAATAAAGTTACAAATTTCGTGATTATTCTTATCAAATCACAATAATCAATATTATCGAGATATTCAATAGATAACGATATTCTATAAAATGGTGAGAATTATTTATAAATTGTAATAAATGAAAACATAGTCTCTTTAAAAAGTAATGGGTATATAAGAGTTGATAGGTTTTTGGGCTAATTCAGTTATATTTTTCGAAAAAAATTTTTTTTTTTTCATTTAATAAATTATATTATTAAGGGACTACTCTCTATTATTTTTTTTTTTAGACCAATTTCTAAATCCGAATTCCTTTTCAAGAAATATATTTAATATTGAAAATAAACAGAGGTTTTCAAATCTAAGTAATTGACAAATAATTTTTCTCGATCTCTTGATAATTTAGGTAGAAAAATGTAATAGAGATTAGTACCTTAAAGTTATTCTTTTAAAAAACTAATAACAAAGATATTTGGTTCAATCTAGGATCAGAACAAAGAATTTTTTATATGTTATTTTGATTTGGTTGACAAACCTTTCCATCATTTAAGATCAGCTATAATATGAAACAAAACAAAAATAAATATTTTCACCGTCAAAAGTAGTGTTGTAAATTTTATTAAATAAAAAGCGCTTCTAAAACAACCAGCCCTTTTTCTGTTCTTTTAAGAAATGTTCTTGTGTGAAAATATTGTCAATATTCTATTGAAATCTGAAAGGGGTTGGGTACCTTTTCAACAGCTTTCACAACAACCTTCCAGACTACCAACCAATGTTTAGATTTTTTAGAAATCTGTTTTCTTCTTTTTTATCTTTCTTCTTCTTCTTATATCTTTCTTCTTTATATTGTACAGAAAACAGAACCAGAGTTTAGAAAATTTTTTTAATCGATCACCAATAATAAGGAAAATTACTCTTTATTCTTTTTGGTTATTTAACTTGTGATCCTAATAACTCTCATTTTTTAAAAAAAAAAATCTATTTTATATTCAAGTGTATTTTTGAAATGGATTATTATTAGTATTGTCATAAAATTCGTTTGAGATTTTACTTTTTGTTAAAAAAAAAAATGAAAAGTAAAAAAAATTATTTTTCCAAAACTAAGAGTCTCTTAACGTTTATAAAAGGTTTATATCTTTCAAAAATTTAAAACGCCTGAAGATAATTTATAACCCTTACAAACACTTTCTAACATTTTTAAAGGGGGGATACGTGTTTTAAAAGTCAAGATAAATTTTATAATATGATTTCAAAAAAATAATTTTTAATTTTTTCGAGATAATAATTTTATCGCGATAATGTGTAATAGAGTGATTTTATCATTTTTTTGTGATAAAGTAGACTAACCGTGATTTTTTAATACTGTCAAGATTTATTTTATAATATCATGATAATATATTTTTTCATCAACCCCTATAATTTGTAAACTTTTTTTTTTCATTTATAATATCAATTCTTTATAAAAATCAAATAAATATTAGTTAAAATAATTCCAATCTCTTTATTTATAAAAATTTGAAGAAAAAAATTTTTAATAAAATTTCAAATAAAAAGTTTAGGAAATTTTGAATTTTTTATTACCTTAATTTCAAAAAATTCTTTTATTGACTATCAAAAGAGTAAATTTTGATTTTTTGAGAATAATATTTGTATTAATTTTACATATTTTAAATCTCTCAAAATAATAGTGTTTATTTTTTTATGTAATTTTTTTTTAATTGTTATTTATAATTAAAATAATCTGTTTTCATAATCTAATTATAATACTGGTTTAATTATTAAGGGTCGAGTCATTTACCGTGAAAAGGCACCATACTCAAGTGGTGACCTGAGACCAAAAAGGGTATTGTGAAATAGGCCTTCTTTTGGTTGACAAAATTCAAATTACAAAAAAAAAAAATTAATTGGGATCATCTTTGACAAAAAATTCAATGAAGAAAAAGAGTTCTCAATTTCAAAAAATCAAAATTAAAAAAAAAAAAAAAATCATCTTTTCTCATTTTCTTTTTCAAAAGAGGTTAAATTTCTTTAATTTAAAACAAATTGCTTTCTTGTATTTCGCAATCAATTTTATTCGATTTAGTCTGATTTGTGGTTATTTTAAAACCATCGAAATTTGACCAAGTAAGGATTAGGTAATAGTTTGTCAATAAAAATAACTCATTTGAAAAATGAAAAAAAAAGAAAAAAAAGTCACCGAGATCTCAAAAAGCGCCAAAGAGCGACGCTTCAAAACTGACATAGTTGTTTTCAGAATTGTAATTCACAACCATTCTAATTGGAAATTGAGTGTCGCTCTTTGGCGCTTTTTTCTAAAAATGTCCTCTTTTTTGGTTTTTGATTTTTGGAGATCGATGGTACATCGTAGGTTGGTTGGTTTTTGATTGGTGTTAGGTCCTCAATAAAATTACAAAAAAGTTTTTTTCCATTTCAGAATAAAAAATTTCACCGTAATGACTCTACCCTTAAGGATAAAAAAACATGATAATAGTATTTATAAATTAAAAATCTTTAAAAATAATTAAAATATAAAATAATATTAATAAATATACCTTCTTAGATTATTATAAAGTACTTATGTCATTTTTTAATTATTGAAATAAAAAAAAATCAAAAAAAAAAAAAAGTTTTCTTTCTCTAGAAAAAAAAAAAATAAATAAAATGATTATTTTATTGTTTTTCTCTTTTATTAGGATAATACATTGATTTTAAAAATAAAAAAATATTTAAAAGGGTGAAATTGGTTTTCCGTGGGTTGTAAGAAGTTAGAAATATCAATAATTTTCATTAGTTCTTGAAAATTCAAAGAACTCAGTATAAAAATATACCATTTAAGCTGTGTATATTTTAATACAATATCCTATTAAACAAATAAACACACACAAAAAATTTTTTTCAAGTCAAAAGTATTTAAGATAAGGCTCAAAATGTTTTTTTTTTTTTTTTTAGTTAAGTGTTTGAGTTGAAAAATGGGATTGTGAGTTATTATCAACTAAAAATTTTTTATGTCTTTTTGATTTTTTTGTGCCTTATATTACCTTGATAGTTTGTGTCTTAAAAGTGGAGCTGGCTGTACAGTCAGTTTCACTTTTAAGGCACAAACTTTCAACGAAATTTAAGGCACAATAAAAATCTCAAATTAAAGCACAAAATTCAAATTCTAATAAAAATAAATTGTAAAAAAAAAAATTCCAAATTTTGTGCCTTAATTGGAGATTTTTTTGTGCCTTAAATTTCGTTGAAAGTTTGTGCCTTAAAAGTGAAACTGACTGTATTTATAAAAGTAATTCTAAAAATGAAGGGTAAAATTGGAAAATTTATCTCAAAAAATAGAGGAAATTTTTGATTAAAATTTTTTCTATCAAAAAAAAAAACAAAAAATTACAAAAAAAAGGAGAAAATTACAAAAAAAAATGTAAAAATTGTATTCATTATTGAAATTTTACTTGAAATATCAAGTATTTTAACTTTAAAATTAATTTGAACTTGGGTTTACTAATAGGTAGGGAATTTGGCAATGGATAGGGTGTTTCCATGAAACAAGAACAAAAAAATACATGAATTGTATTTTGAAACAAGGATTAAAGTTGTTAGGTACATTATTTTTATCATGGTAATTTATTGTGCAATAAGTTTTATAATAGATTTTTTAGAGCTGTTTGAGCAATACTACACTAATATCATTTACACCCAATTATAACATACTTTGATTATAGAAAAATCTATGATGACGCTAATCCCTTAATTGGGTTTAATTCTTTTACCTTTTGGAAAAAAAAATGGTATACATTTATAAGTTTGCTTTGTGGGGCAAAAATACCCAAAGAAGAAAAATCCAATCAAAAAAGTTTCCAAGTTAAAAGAAAAATCATCACATAAACTGATTTTTATGTATTTAAGTGACTAGTAAACTAAAAAAAATCTTCAAGTAAATTTACAGCAGATTCAAAAAAAATTATTAAAACTATCATAAAATTGAAAAATAAAGTAAAAATCTGATTACTGCAATATCAAACTTGCTTTTAAAGTTATTTTCTGAAATAAATTATTGTTATTAAAAAGACTGATCCTTTTTTCTCATTTTTTAAAAAGTTCAAAATTCAGCCTATTCTTAGTATTATTTCAAAAAAAAATTTTTTCTTTGGAAGGAGATTAAATTATTATTGTCTGTAAAGGGTTTGTGCATAAATACGTTTTAAAAATAAAACCACCAAGTTCTAAAATTATACAGTTTAAAAAATCTACTTTTATTTCAAAAACATTACAATAATTTTTTTAAACTTCTAAAAATATTATTTTTTATTCAAAGAACAGTTCAAATCAATATTTTCTTTTTATCAAAAAAAAATACGAGAAAAAGAACCAAAAAAAGGAATTAAAAATTCTCCCAAAATACTTTTTTCAAACTTGGAAAATTCAGCTTATATTCTAAAGAAATGCTTTTTAATTTGATTATTTATAATCAATGATTAATTACTCAATCTTAATCCTCCCAGTGGGGTATTAATAACCCAAAGGTTTAATGTGTTAATCGATTATACAATTATTTCTCAATTTTTAAAGATTTTCAAACAAATAAAACCAATTCAAATAAATAATTCTAATAAAAAAAAAAAAATAAATTAAATCAAGGAACTGATTTTAATACAAACAATACTTGTTTATATGATTGGGTATTTGAAAAAGAATATTGTCTAATCTTTGAAATTTCAAGAAATTTAATAAATATTTCTGAATTAAAATAGATGTTCACATTTTTTAGATCTTCAATTATTCAATATTTGATTTATTTTTAATGTATTTTTAAAATAAGATGAAAGTTATAAGGTTATTTGTTCATTCAGACTCTCAGAAATTACTCAACATGAGATTTCTTCAAAATTAAATTTTTTTGCAAATTTTTTCTTTTTTCAAATTTGATCCAAAAATTCTACAAAATAGGTCAGAGATCTTTTTTTAGAAACTTTCAAAGGAAAAATAAGAATTCTTGAAAAAATGATAACCCATTTCTCTAAAGTTGATAAATGAAGTTGAGTATTAAGTTTAATGGTATTATTATTTAAATAATTATTCTATTACCTTTCAAAAAAAAATAATAAAAATTACTGTACCTTAATTGTTGAATTTTGATTATGATCTTGAAGACTTTTTTTTTTTTGAAAGAGGGGGAAAAATTTTGTGGAATAAAATTTGAATCAAAGATCATCAAATTGACTTGATGTAAGAAGCAAAACGTTTGAGGAACTAAAGTCAATATTTAAGTGTCAATTGTCATTTTACAATAAAATTTGAAAAAAATTAAAAATTATTGGAGGATTTGATGATATCTTTGTTTAGAAAAAAGAAAACCACAAAATTCACGTTACTCTCTATCAAAGCACGTTTACTTTATATTAAAGAAAATCGTAATAATCAATAATATCGTGATAATATCACAAATCTCGGTATTCTATAAAATCATGGTAATTGTCTAAAAATAGTCATAAATGTCAAGGTATCATGATAAAAATTAAATCTCAATCTAATAGTTGATGGCTTTTAGGGCTAATTCAATCAGCTTTTTAAAAAGAATGAGATTTATCCAAAAAATAGATCCTTGAAATAAAAGTTATTCTTTGAAAAAGCAACAAAAAAAGACACTTGATTCAATCAAGGATCAGATCAAAGAGTTTTATTATGTTTTCTTTTGGTTTGGTTGGCTGAACAATGGATCCTTTTGATCAACAAATGCAATAACAAAAGATTAATAAATAGTTTTTCAGTCAATTCTGGTGTGTAAATTGTGTGGAATAAAAAGGCTTCAAAAACAACCAACCCTTTACCCAGCTCCGAAAAGAATATAGTGTTCGTTTAAAGCATTTTCAATATTCTATGAAAAGCTGAAAGGGGCTGGAATAACTTTTCTAAAAGTTTTCACAACAACCTTACCACATTAAAACCAATTATTAAGATTTTTTGTGCATTTGCTTTACTTCTTCATCTACTTCTTCGAGGATCTTTTTATTGAACAAAAAACACAACTAGATCTTTGAGTTTATTGTTTGACCGATCGCCAATAAACTAGAAAATTAATTCTTTCTTCTTTTTGGTTATTTAAATTGTGAAGGTAATAACCCCATTTTAAAAAAACACATCTCTTTTATATACAAGTATATTTTTGAAATGAAGATTATTATTTGTTTGATCATAAAATTCGTTTTAGAGATTTTATATTTTGTAAGATAAAAAAAAAAGAGAAAAGAAAACATTTTTTATATTACTACAAACAATCGCATTCCTTACCGTAAAGTTTTCGGTCTTTCAGAACTTTCAACCACTTGAAGACAGCCCACAGCCCTTCCAAACACTTTTTAATGTTTTAAAAGGTCCAATTTGTTGTTAAAGTCAAGCGATTGTATGTAAAGTTTTTTTCAAAAAAACAATTTTTTGCTTTTTTTCGATAAGGAAAGCAGAAACACATTTTTTAATATTATCACGAATTTATTGCCAATATCATGGTAATTGACTTAACCATCAAAACCTCTCTAATTTTAAACACAGATTTATTATCGGTGTTAAAGTTCGGGTGAATGAAAAAAAAATGTTGTAATTCAAATCTTCGCTTTTCTCTTTGTAATTGAAACAATTTTTTTTCTTTTCAATAAAATAAAAAATTTTAATTTTGCACAAAAAGAAAAAGCTGTCCTTCAAGGTACACTCTTATATATTTCGAAACCATTACTAAGAACTCTAAAAAAATCTTTTCATGTTTCAGACAAACAAAGGTTATTTTATTCATAACATTTCTCAAAAATAATTTGGATTGGTAAACAAACTAAAGGAAATGTTCAACTTGTCGAAAAACTTATAAGAAATCAAAATGTTGAATTTCAACAAAAAACAAGTGGTTGGAATTTCATTTTTTATCCTTTGATTTTTATCTTTGTAGTTTTTGTATTTATATGCATTTGACAAATAAAAGGACTTTTGATCAACTTGAGCCACTTTCACTCGAGTTTAGTCAAAATGAGAAACACAACACACAAAAATTAACAAATAATAACTGCCATACAAAAAAAAAAAGAATAAATGATTTTGTAACAAAAAGAAAAGAACAAAAACCTTTAGGGCCAATTAACTACCAATTCAATTTGTTACCTAAAATTTCAAAAGCGTTTGGGAAAGACTTTTCGCTTACCTTGCCTCAAAAATTAATTGAAATTTATGTTCCACATTCTTTTGCAAACAGAAATAACCAAGGAATTAAAACACGAAAAGTTTTTGGAAATGAGAAATACCTGATACGATCTGATGTTTTTGCAAGTAAATAACTTACATTCTCTATTTTATTTTTTTTTTTTTTTTTGTAATAAATTGTAAATATTTTTGTTTTTAGATTCAAAATAATAAAAAACTCAAAACCATATCCTTACCACACACAAATTTTTAAAACAAATGTTTTTTTTTTTCTTATTTTATTTTTGCTTCTTTTTTTTATTAATTATTTTTTTTTTTCGACAAATTTAATTCTTATAGTTGCTGTCCATTCAGGAAAATTTCTTCCCGAAACAACCAAAACTAACGACTTAGGGATTTTTCTTACTTTAAAGTTTCACTACGGAAAACATTTACCCTCAAAGTTAGGAGTACAAAATGGAATACGACCAATGTATGCACCTCAGCAGAAGGGATTGCTGGTAAGTGTTGAGGGCGTTCGAATTGCAAAGTCAATGAAAGAAATTTCTTCTCTTATGTCAATTGATCAGATGAAAGATCAATTACTAAAGACAAACAATCCAAAAAATGAGATCCAAAATAATGAAAATGAAAATGAAAATGAAAACGAAAAAGAAAAAGAAGAAAAACAAAAAGAGATCGAAATTAATCTTTTAAAAAAGAACCTACCAAAAAAAATAACTGACCAACCCTTACAAACCCTTTCTACTTTAAAAAAAACAAACAACTCCTTTTCAGTTCATAAGATTTGCTTTTCTTTATCAAATGATCCTTGGTAAATCATTTATTTTTGTTCTTTTCTTTTTTTTTTTTTTATTATTTTTTTTATCAAATAACCCAAAATCTCATCAAATTCCACTTTGCTTAAAAAATGTTTTTATCGTACTTATAGCCTTTCTTATGAATTTAATGAAAATTTTGGAAGCGAACTATTAAACCATTTACTTACACAGGTTCTTTATCTTGAAACATCGCACCACCGATATGAATTGTCGATGGTTTCAAAGGGAAATTATAAATTTGCTCGAGTGAAAAGGTCTTTAACACAGACACAAAGAAGAATGGTTTATCAAAAAAACGTACCATTTAATCAAAAGAATATTGAAATCATTCACCAAAATTTACAAATGGATAAAATTTTGTTTAATGAGCAATTTGCACAATTTGGGAAATATAAAATCATTCCAAAAAAATTCTTTTTTATGAAAATTTTAAATTAATAGTGCTCTTATTATGATGATTGGTAATTTTAGATGTGCAGTTATTCGTACACGTCTATCCACCGATTCGTCTTTCTATATTAATTTTAACAAATTGATCTTTAGCAATTTAATTGAATAATATTTTTTTAACTCATTTTTATTTATGATCAATTTGGATAGATTAACCAAAATTACCTTTATTTTTTGAAAAAATAATTTTTTTTCTATTTAACACCAAAAACCATATTTATGTAAAAAATTTTTACAAATAGAATTAACCAAACCCTTTTTGAAATAAAAAAGTTTTTTTTAATCTCATCCCTTTTTTTTCTTCTTTATTGTTTTTTTTTTTAATTATGAATTAAATTTCCGGATTAACTCAAATAATTTTTCAGGGGAACACCTTTAAAATACTCTTTCGTTTTTTTTTTTTTTATGATTTTATATTAATTTAAAGAGTTACTTTGAACATTTATTGAATTTTTGATATGTTTTCAATTTTATCAAGCTTTTATTCTTTACGGTTCCAACCGAAAGATATTTAAAAAAAAAAAGAAAAAAGTGATTTCAAATTGTTTTTATTTTATTTTATAAGAAAGATAAAACATTTAATATCTAAAACTTTCAATTTAAAAAGGTATAAATACGTGGAAGCTTTGGATTTGGATTTTTGTTTGATATTTCGAACATTATATTGTTTAGAAACCAACACTAGTGGGTTTGAAGATAATATATATTATCATGATATTAACAATAAAATCTCAGGGGTATTAAAAAATCGCACGATTAGTCCAACTTCATCACAAAAAATTATAAAATCGCTATATTCACATTATCGTGAAATTATGAAAAATTATTTTTTTAATTTCACCTATAAAATATCTCTAGACTTTTACAACACTTTCACCTTTAATAAATGTTTGAAAGTGTTTATAAGGGTTGTGAACTGTCTTCAAGGGTTTGAAAGTTTTGAAAGACAGAAAACTTTTATTAAGGGAATGAGTTTGGTTTTTAGTTGAAATACAATTTTTTTTTCTTTTTATTTTTTTTTTTAACAAAATATTAAAATATCAAACAAATTTTATGATCAAACTAATAGAGAATCCATTTCAACAATAAACCTGAATATAAATTAGATGTGTTTTCTTACAATGGAGTTTTTACCTTCACAATTTTAAATAGCCAAAAAGAATAAAGAATTATTTTCCTTCTTATTGATGATTGGTCAAACAATAACCTAAAAGATCTAATTGTGTTTTCTGCCCAAGACAAAGATACTCATAAGAAGAAGAACAATAATAAGAAAACAAATGTACCAAAAATCTTAATAATTTGTGATAATCTGACTTGATTATCGTGAAATCTTTTTGAAGAGTTATCCAGCTCCTTTTAGCTTTCTGCGAATATCGGAAATGCTTTAACCCAAGAACATATTCTTTAAAGAACAGATAAAGGGTTGGTTGTTTTAGAAGCTAATTATTTAAGGCAATTTCCAACACCACGATTAACTGAAAAAATATTTATATCTCTTTATTTCTTATTGTTGTTGATCTTAAAGGATCAATAGATTGGTCAACCAATACACAATAAAATGAAATGAAAAATCTTTGATCTTATCCTGGATTGGATCAAGTATCTTTTTTGTTGGCTTTTTAAAAAGAATGACTTTTTTTCACCTAATCTATTTTTTGATCAAAAAAAATTTTTTTTGTAAAAATGATTCTTAATTAGCCCAAAAAACCATCAACTATTATATTGTGATTACTTTTTAATCGCTATATTTTGGCATTTATCACGATTATACGATAATTATCGCGATTTTATAGAATATGGTGATTTGTTATATTATCGCTATAATATTGAATACCGCGATTTTCTGATATATCGTGATTTGATTAAAATTATCGCGATTTTTGAAACTTCATCGTAAATTAAGCATGTTATCAAAACCTCCTCTGAAAAAAGAAAATATATCAAAAAATAATATTTATTTTTTGAAAAACAATGAAAAGACAATATTTAAACAATATAATATATAAATGCATATATTCATCAAAAATTAAATTTCTATACAATTATTTCAAATTATAGAAATATTCCTTACCACCATTACCTTCCAACAAAATAATTAAATACAAAAAAAATTACCAAAAAAAAAAAAAAAACTACAAAAAAATAGATAAAAACGTTGATATTTGAGTAAAAGAAATCGTGAAAGGGTTACACACAGCAGAGAAATAGCTAAAACCATAACCATAAAAAGGAGAAACTTTACTTTTATATTTTTAATAGAATGTATCTTTACAATTTATTTTATCTGCATTATTATGTTTATTATTTTTATTTATTATTATTATTATTATTATTTATATTATTATTAATTTTATACCAACATAATTTAACTAATTTATTTTTATTAATTAAATTATTTAAAAATAAAATAGAGTCAGAACTTGATATCTTATATTGGTCTAAAAAATTATCAATATATATTATTATATGTGAAAATCGTCCAATTTAAAAGAAATAGTTACAAAATCTTTCTTATTACAGTCAACTCCAATTTTTTGACACAAACTTTCAACAATATTTAAGGTATAATAAAAATCCCAAATTAAGACATAACATTCAAATTTTAATAAAATAATTTGCAAAAAAAAAAAAATTCCAAAAAATGTGCTTTAATTTGAGATTTTTTTGTGCCTTAAATTTCGTCTATAGTTTGTGTCTTAAAAGTGGGACTGAATGTAAAAAAAAATTTTTTTTAATTTATTTTTTGATGTTTTTCTTTTTAGATTGATAACAAGATATAAAAAGAGGCTAATTTAATATTCAAATTCAAAATAATATTTCAAATTTGTAAAACATTAAAATAATATCAACCCTATAGAAGATATGACCACGATTAATAAGTATACTAATGTAACTGACCTCATATTCATTACAAATAATATTTATTCGTTTAATTTTTTGAATATTTAACATTAGCCCAAATATACCATTAATTGTATTTTTCTACCCTCGATTCATTTTTTTCAATAATGTAAAAATTTCCCAGATTCACTATAAAAAGAAGAGAAGATAACCAAGCTAATTGCCATAATCAAGGCAAACCTGACAATTTAGAATTTCATAAAATTGGCTTATAATCTTTGGATACTTTTGAGTTTTCCCCCCATTTTCAGTTCTTTAAAAATTTTTGACTAAAAAATTAAATATTTAGGATTTTTCAAATTTTTAAATTTGATTATTTTCGATATTTAATTTCAAATATAAAAAATTTTCAGAATTAAAGCAATTTGTTCGAAAAAAGAACTCAAATAATCAGAACATTCAATCTAACAATTGACAAAATCATATATATATATATATATATATATAATATTCCACTTTCAAAAAAATCAGGTTTTGGACTATTTTAAATACAATTTGTTTTTTTCACAATTAAAAAGATTTGAGTAAAAAATTAATTTTTAATCTTTTCTTTGAAACACTGAAAAAACTTCATATTAGTATTTTTTATTTCTTGTAGGTAAAAAAAATATTTTTAAGAAAATATTTAAAATCTTTAATTTCCTATTATTTATAGAAGGGTTTATTAATTCACCCTATTTACTTTTTTTTTAAATTTTTTTTTATTTTTAGAAATTAAAAGAAAATTTAATTTTATTGTATTTTTATATCTTAATAAAAAAAAAAACACCTTTAGTAAGTACAAAGGTTTTCCAGAGATAATAAGAATTTTGTTAAAAATTTGATTCTTCTACACTCTTTTAAAGACCGGGGAAGAAAACTTTAATTTTCTCGGTGTTTCTACAAGTTCAGAAAGTCAATATATTTTACTTATAAAAGGAAAACCACAGAAAACAGTTATTATTGTTTTTAATTTAAGAAACCCAAATAAAATTTCTTATAATTTTCATCTAATTTCTAAAATAAAAAAAAAAGGTTAATTTTATAGAATTTAAAAGAATTTAGTAAAATCTGTATGACTTTACTTATTTTTTTTTTGAATCCTAAAAAAGTTACACGCACCATTGTGCCCTACAGTATTGGTGAATCTATCTTAATTCCTAATTTTTTATTTAGAATTATTATTGAAGACTTAAAAATGAATTTATTACCCTCATATGATCATGAACATGATGTATTTTTTTTTTAAAATTATTTTTAATTTTAATTTATGAGATAAAAATATTTAAAGTTTTTAATTTTGTAAAACAATTCCAAAATTTTGAGATTTAAAAATAATTAAAATAGTTACTGTGGCCTAATAAGCAATAGAAAAATTTGATATGTACACAAAAAAACGAGTATTGATATAAATGAAAGCATTGGCAAGTTTTTATATGCAGCGATAATATTAGAGCACATACCCGTTTTTTTTTTGTTTTTTTTTTCAGAATTATTTTCTTTCTTCAAAAATTTTTTCGTTTTTATTATTAAAAACAAAAATAAAAGCAAAAAATTAAGCACAATTTTCTCAAATATTACAGAATAGTACACTATCATAATATTTACTCAAGTATTTTGAATCACGAAACACCAAAAAAAAAAAAATAATATATGAAAAAATCGAAAAACATGGATTATTGAATTTTATATAAATAATAGAATATTAATAATATTACAAACATTATTTGCTACACATTGGATGAACAAAATTTTCATTCAACTTTCAATAAAAATTGCCACAAAGATGATAATTAATTCCAAATATCAAAATTTTTAATTATTCTATTATTTATATTATTTGTTTCCACACTGACCATAATGGTTTATGAGAATTCCCCCATTTGTTTTTTTTTGCACATATAAAAAAAAAATTCTTCAATTTAGATCTCAATTAAGATTATTCTTCACAAAAAGAACGTAATATATATTTTTTAATTAGTAATTGAAAAAAAAAAAAAAAAAAAAAAAATAATTATACCAGAGAATAAAAAATTGTACATAAAAAATAACCTGACAATATTTTTAATTGTTAACAATTCGATATTTATTATAAATTGCAAACAAATTCATTTATTTACGAAAAAAAGTTTGAAAATTATAATTTACCACTTATTAGAATGACAATTAATGAAATTAAAATCTTTCAAAACACCATCCAATCAATCAAAAAAGAAGAATAAAAAATACTATTTAAAAAACTTTTTTAAACCACTATAAAAGTCAATTGTTTTTCAAAAAAAGTTAGATCTACTTTTATTCATCAAACAATTAAAAGAGTTTTGCTATAGAAACCCCCCACTTTAATGAACTTTGGGTAAGTTTATTACAAAGTTTTTTCAAAATTTGGTTATTGGTAAAAAGGATTTGATTGAAAACATTTGCAATTACACAAAACAATTTTCCTAATATCAACAATTTAAAATCTTTTCTGAGATTTGTTTCCTACTATACATAAATTGTATATGTGATGAATAATTTTTTTCTATCTTAAAAAAATATATAAAAATACATTAATAAGAATTATTCTCTGGAAAGAATATAATAGATCTTCAAAAATCTCAAAATATAATAGCATAACTATTTTACTCAATCTTTTATTAAGAAATAATTGAAAGACAAAATGAGAAAATTTCTTAAATAACAAACACTGCAAATTGAAAATGAAAGAATAACTTTATACAACCTAATAAAAAAATCCGTACTTTCCCAATCAGAACACAGAAAAAAGAAGAAACACTTCAAACATTGCTCTCTTAAAAAAAAAACTTCACTTATTTCAAAACAGAGGAAAAATACATTCAAAATTTTTATCGTGGATTTATTCATTTTTTTCAAGAACAAAGGTTGTTGTTTTACGAATTTTTTTTTATAATTCACACCCACATTTATGCAACAAGAAAACCAACCAATTTCTTTTGATTCTTTAAACCAAAAATGGGTAAAATATTTGAAATCTGGGATCAATCAAAAAAAAGATCAATTTGATGAATTGATCCCACTTTTTCATTCATACTACTTTAGCAACCAACCAAGCAACTTAGATTTTGAATACAAAAATGAGTTATTAAGAAAATTGCTTGAGCTACTATCTTCAACAATTATGGAAACATTAACAAATGTACCCAAATACGAAGAAAAACAAAAATCAACAACAAAATCGCCATCACAAATTGACTTAAAATTTTATTTTACTTTAAATGGGAACCAAAAATACCAATTCATCCAATTAATTGAGACCTTTTATATGTCTTGTGTCAATGAGAAAAACCCACAACTCTTTGAAGAACCTCTTCCGATTTATTTGATCGAATTGCTTTGCATTTTTGCTCGTTTAAATTTGGATTTCACAAAAATCAAAAACAAAGATAATAACAAGACCTTTCATAAAATAGATTCAAACCAATTAGATTTACAATCGAAAATTACACAAGGTATGCAATTAACTTCAAACGATCTTTTGATTTTTTTTTTTCTTATTTTCTTCATTTTTATTTTTATTTTGTTCCTTTTTTTTTTTTCTATTTATTTTCTTCTGATTGTTAAAGAATTTTTCAAATAAGAAACCCGTTGCAACAAACTTCTTAATTTAAGAATTACTTTTAAAATTTCCAAAACTCTTGCCTTTTTTTTTTTATTTTTTTTTTTTTTTATTTTTATCTGAACAAAACATTAATGTGTACTTTTTTCCACCTCTTGACAAATCTGAAACAAAAAAATTATTTTGATCGTTCAAGTTCTCATACCAAAGGAATTTTCAATTTAATTGCTTTGTGAAAACAAAGGAATTTCAAAATAGATTACAAACGCTCATCATTTTGAATTTAATATCAACAAAAATCGATACACCATTTTTGAGAAAAGGTGAAAGATTTTAAAAACCAAATCCTTTTTTGAATGACAAAGTGTTTTGAAAAAAGTATGACAAAAACGTTTTTAATATCTCCCTAGAAACAGTTCCACTGTAATTAGCCAACCGTTTTAGTGATACTTGTATCAACTTTTTTGTCAGACTTTTTTAAAATTGCTCTCTGTTCAATATTGCCTTATTTTCATTTTGTTTACATACCAAAATTTCATTAGAAAACAATTTATTTTTGGGGGTTTTCTTTCAACTTCTCTTGTTGTATATTGGAAAAGTAAGTTTTAATAATTAAAAATATTTTCTCAAAATTTCCTTTGAAAGCGAAAACTAAATTGCAATTTGAAAAAATCTCAAAACAAAAAGCCAGATATATCAGATTAGACTATTCTGATAACTAACTATTGACATAAATTGAAACCTTCTTTTAAAAATATCTGAATATAAACTTTGTTGGAACTTGTAATTTACTCTTTTAAGTATCCAAAAAAATATTTGTTTTCTTTTATTTTTTTTTAATTTTAAAGACAGTCGATTCAACAAAATTACCTCCTGTTTGCCGTTAGGTTTTTTTTAGTTTGAGAAATAAACAGAAAATTGATTTAATTTTCAGTTTATTTCTCAAACTAAAAAAACCCTAGGCACTTCACGTTAGGTTTTCCAGAATTCAAAAGAATTGAGTTAAATCAAAGATTTTACTCTATTCTTTTAAATCCTGGAAAACCTAGGCACTCCCGTTAAATTTTTTTTACTTTAAGAAATAAACAGAAAATTTATTTACTTTTCTGTTTATTTCTCAAATTAAAAAAAACCTAGGCACTTCACGTTAGGTTTTTTTTAATTTGAGAAATAAAACGAAAATTTCTTCAATTCTCTGTTTATTTCTCAAAAAAGAAGAAAACCACCGTTAGCTTATCTTGCGTTTTCTGTTTATTTCGAAAAGCAAAAAAAAACCTAACGAAAACCAATATATTTTATAGATAAAACAGAAAACCTCAAGAAAACCGACGTTAGGCCTTTTTTAATTTTATAAATAAAAAAAACCTAGGCACCTGACGGAACTCTACGGAACTTCCTGAAACCCGAAAATTTATTTAGAGTTTTTGATACTGGATATAACACAATTATGATATTAAAACATGTATTAAAATATTAAAACTCATAGGATAAAAATATATTTATATTTTTTTTATATACATCCATTCCAACACTACCATGGAAATTTATAAGAGATAGAAATTTATTTTCTATTTACCAATTCTATCATGTATACAAACCGTAAAATGGTTACGACAAAGGCTCTGATAAACCCTAAATTTTATAATAGAGGAAAAAAAAGAAGTTATCCAATTTTTTATTTTTTTAACATAGACAAACAAATTCAGAAAAAAAACATGTATTAATGTGGATCTTCAATTTTCAAAATTGTTAAAATATCAGGTTTTTACAAATTTTAAAAACAATGATCGAAAAATACTTTCAAGATAATATGTGGTTTCTTAAAAGTTTCTGTATTTTCTTTTGAATTTGAATTTTTGTCTTTGAATAAAAATAAAACAAAAATTACACTGACGAAGCCACAGAAATCGATTTTTTGATCATATGATATGATAGAAATTGAATTTTCTATTTCATAAAAGATAATTTTAAAATAGACAATAAATCTCTATGTCTTATAAAATTTCACGGAAGATTCGGAACGGATGTATAAAGATGTGTAAATAGACCCATGCTTTTATATTTAACCCTGCTACTCAACTTTCGCCCATTATCAAAATATTATCTTAAGCCATTTCCCAAAAAAGTGGGGTAAATTTATTTTAAAATATCTTTATTAAACTAAAAAGTCTTAAAACAATTTAAATATAAAAAAATCATTAATAACCACTTCTTGATTCTTTATAATAATCAAATTTGTTTGTTATCATGATATTACATGAATAAAAGATATTAAAATTTCTGATCTCGCTTTTATCTGATATTTTTTGGGTGTGAAAATTGGTGTTTTATTTTTTTCTTTTTGATCAAAAAAAATTCTTTTCATAACTTGTTTAATCTCGAAAATTTTTCCAATATAATAGAAAACATATAAACTGTATTTTTTATTGTTTAAAAAATCATTTTTACCCTTTTCATATTTCCAGTTTTTTATTGAAATTGGTCTTACATTGTTTTCACCAAAAAAAGTGTTTATTTTTTTTTTTCATTTTTTGCAAATATTTCAACTAACATATTTTGAAATAAATACCAAAGTAATTGATTCAAATCAGTATTAATTTTTAACTTAATTTGATATTATCAATTAACGAATAACCCCCCAAACAAAGATGATTTTTTAGGAAATTTAAAAAAAAAAGCCCGACTTTTTTGGAAATACCTTACTGGCGATACAAAAGAAACATATAAATCGGTTTATAGCAACCATGAACAAGAAATAGGGTTTTTTGAATTAAAAAACTTTTTTTAATTTTTTGATCTTTTTAAATTTTAAAAAAAATAAACTATATTGAAATTTCTGTTCCATCTTTCATTTTCTTTAATTTATGTACCGTAATTCATATTCTACAAACACATGACCTAAAAATCCTCCTGCACTTGAAATTTTAATTAAAAAAATCTTCATTTTCTGTAATTTCTGCTCAGCAATTCATTTTCTTTAATTTTTGTTCCGTAATTCATATTATACAAAAACACATTACGTAAAAACACTAATAGATGCTGAATACCAGTTTTAGACATTTAAATAGTTTTAGTTGAATTTAATTTAATAAATATTTTTTAAAATACATTCACCCAATATTTTTTGGAAATAAATTTACCTTATTCCAATAAAATAATTCTAATGTTCTTCTTTTAATATTTTTCTCCCTTATAATAATTAAAAACAAACAAACAAACAAAAAAAAAAAAACCAAATCTATAAGAATTAAATAATTATATTTTGATCATTTCAAAACTTTTATTAAAATGTTTCAATTATTTAGATATCATTGAAAGCTGTATAAGTTCCTGCTCAATATTAAGATTATTTGAAATTATTAATACGAATTTTTTAACAAACAAAACAAAAACTGTATTATTTCAACAATTAAATTTAATAATACAAAAACTTTATGAATATTATTCAAAGTCAATGGACAATTTTTTAAATTCTCAAAACATCTCAAAATTATTAAATGATTCATTAAATGAAAAAAATTTTGATACAATTAATTATATTTATCAAATTTATTTTGCATATTTATTAAATAGTTTCAAATATTCTACTAAAAATTTAACAATTTTTTCTCAAAACAATGGATATGAAAAATTTTCTGAATTCATAATTAACAAGATTAAAAAGAATATTCTCAATCAAAATAGAAATAAAAATCTGAATAAAATCAATACAAATACAGCTATAAACGAACAAGAAAAAAATTCAAATCAAAGTGAAAATAAGGAAAAAGAAAAGGAAGAGGAAAAGGAAAAAGGAGAAGAAAAAGAAAAGGAAAAAGGAAAAGGAAACAACGATTCCAATAAAAACAACAATAAGAACAAGAACAATACTAATACTAATAAAAATAAAATTCAAGAAAAAAATGAAGAAGAATTAATTTTAAAAAATTTAAATCAATTTTCAGATTTGATTTTTATTGGTAATAAAAATTCCAGAACTAAAGGATTCCAACAAAGTTCAATTACTGAATCAAATTTAAAAATAACGAATCTTGAAGCATTGAACACATTGCATTTAACTTATATTAACATTTGTAAATTAGATTTAAATCCACCATTCCGGCAGCTAATTGAACAACAATTAAGCGAATTCTTATTAATTACCTTTAGTGATTTATTAAATAATATTAAAATATGTAGAAATGCCAAAATCATCTTACATTTCATTGAAAATTTAAATTATTTTTCTTATAGTGCACCGCGAACAATTATCAAAATATTAGAATTTATTATTGTTAGATTTGCTATTTTTCCAAAAATGGAACTTGAAGAATTAATTAAAATTACTTTTAATAAACAAATGTTTTCTCAATCAACTTTATTATTAATTTTTCAATTATTTTATAAATCGTTAACTTTCAATAGTCTACTATTAGATAAATTATTAAAAATGAATTTAGATACACTACTTTTTAATATTCTGAATGACTTATCGACATTCATTCAAAATAAAAACAATAAAGTAAATACCAATATAAATGATAATAATAGAGAAGGAAAAGGGGAAGAAAAAGAAAACAACAAAGGAAAAGGAAACAACGATTCCAATAAAAACAACAACAAGAACAAGAACAATAAAAACAAGATTAATCAAAATGATAATAATAATAAGAATGAAAATGAAAATGAAAACGAAAATCATTTTAACCATAAAGTTTATCAGATATTAACAGATTTAATTTTTTTAATATTAAAATTAAATTTTCAAAAAAATGGCAACAATCTTTGCAAACCCAATTTTATTAAAAACTTATTATGGTTATTACAAGATTCAAGATATCGAAAGGAAACAAAAAATATTTTTTCATATTTGATTGAAATTAATCCGGAATTTCAAGTAAACAAATTATTGGATGAATTACAATTATTACCACCACAAGAAACTGAATCAATTATTAGAATACTTGATGGCTTAGTTATCTTAAGTTCCAAAAGTAAAAATATGAAAAATTATATTGCTCAAAATTTAAATGGATTTGTTATTTCAATGAATTGTATCACTTCAATTGGATACAATAAAAACACATTAACAAATGAAAAAATTATTAAATTATTAAAAACTTTAATTTCATTTTTAATTGAAACCTTAAGGGATTCACCTTTAAATAGAACAAAATTTGAGATCGAAGTTGTTCCATTTTTAAAAAATGTATTAGATTCTTCAAAGATATTAACTAAAAACACAATAATACCGATCTTCTTATTATTATTAGATTTAGCAATTGAATCCAAAGAATTTGTAAATTTTTATTCCCACAAACAATCAAAATTCCACCATTTAAAAAAATCCATCACCACCACTACAAATAAACAAACTAAGACAAATAACAACCCAAATATAAAAATTGCAAGGAGCAAAAATGAACAAACAAATAAAAATAATAAAAAAAAAATAAGGCTCATGAACCCTTCGGTAATGTTGATCGTAATCAAAGCAATAAAAAATTTAAGCGTGCAGAAGATCAAAATAATTTTAAAAAGATTTTTAATCATTGCAAAGTCCAACCCTATAAATTGCCAAAAATTAGGTAATTACAATTTTCTTGAAATCATTTTAAATGATTTTAAGCAATATTTATTTTATAATCAAAAGAACAAAAAGGAATTAACAATCAAAAACACATTATCTGAGTTATTGATCAATATTGGATCTATTAACTTTTCTTCAGCAATTTTAAGAAATTATTTCAAAATATTTTTGACATTAAACGTTGAAGAAAAAAGACATTTATTAAACATTTTTTTACAAATTTGTAATTCGTCAATTAACACATCATATATTTCTTTTAATTCTTCAAACTTGGGCCACGGTTCACTTTTATTTAATAAGGAAAATTGGAATAATTTTACAAAGCAACAAAATTCTTATTCAATTTCTTGCTGGGTGCAATTGAATTCATTTGAAGACAATAATAATATTAATAAACCAATTACTCTAAATATATTCAAAATATTTTCAAATAATAATAACACGAACAATAATAAATCAAATAATAATAATAGCAACAATTCAAACAATGTGAAAAAGAAAAAGAAAAAAAAGGTTGTCAAGAAAAAAAAAAAAACAAAAAAGAAAAAAACCAAGAATTTTTTAAAAATTGGAATTTTGAATCGATCATTGTTTATTAAAACTACAAAAAATAACCTAACAAAATTAAATTCTTTTAAATTTGAAAAATTGAATTGGTATCATATCGTTATCACACACTCACATAGAAGATTTCATTCTGATTTTTTAACATTGTTTATTAATGGTAAATTAATTCAAAATATTTCAATTAAATATCCCAAAATCCTTAATTCAAATTCCTCTTCAATAAATATTGTTTTTGGCAGCTCAATAAATAAAACAATAAAGTCAAGTTGGAATTTAAGTAATTTTTATTTTTATAATGGATTAATTAACGAGTACAATATTTATACGTTATATCTTTTGGGTAAAAATTGCAATACTGTATATTTTAAAAACTTAGAAGACTATAATAATTACTATTTATTGAATCAAAAGAACATAAAAGATATTTTAAAACAGCGATCCTTTTCAAGAAATATCACTAATGATAACGATAATGACGTTGATAATATCGGTGGCAACGATAACACTGACGGCAATTACAATATTAATAACAGTACAGACATGGACGAAAGTAAAATTAATAATCAAATTCAGAGAAATAATAGCAATAACAACATTGATAATAATTTAATTTTTAATTCCAAAAAATTATTAAATGAATTTAATTTTTTATATCGAAAAAAACCACCAATGAAATATAAAAAAATATTGTTTTATTTAAATCCATTACATTCCAAAATTAAAAACCATAAAATAAATATTTTTAATTCAATCAATAACACAATTGCCACAACGAAAGGTGATTTAGAAATTTTCTATTCAAATGGATTTTTAAAGCAATTAATGAATATTAATATTTCTTCACTATTTTATTTGATTGAAAATTTTAATAATACACAAAATATTGAATTAATTTTAAAAATTTTATTAAAAATTATTCAATTTAATTCAGTTAATATGAGAGAAATCGAAAGAATAAAGGGGTATCAAATTTTAAGTTATTTACTCAAGGAAAAAATTAATTTGATCAGTAAAGATATTATAAATATTCTATTTCAATTTGTTGAAGGAAACGATAATAATTTTAATGATAGCCCAAACGAAAAAACCCAAAACAATATTACAATTGCTAACAATAAAAACAACAACAACAATAATTTATCAAATAAAGAAAATCCCAAGAAAAATTCAAATAACAAAAACGACGACGACGACAACAACAAAAGTAACAACATCAATAGTAACAACGATGACAACAACAACAAAAACAAAAAAAACAATAAAAACGACAACAAAAACAACAACAACAACAACAACAACAACAATAATGCCAATTCAACAATAATTTCAAATAAATTAGCTTTCAAATATTTTTTTTTTAAAAGAGAAATATGGAGATTAACCAAACCAGAAATTCAAATAAAAATTTATAAAAAAATTTATAATTATTTATCAGATAATAAATATAAAGAATTAAATTTACAAATTTTACTTGAATTAAATATTATTAAGCATTTAATTTATATTTTCCAAGAGCCAGCTTTACCAGATATTGTTTTAAATAAACTTGGTAAAATTTTAGTAATAATTTTGTCTTCTATAATTAATAAAAAAGAAATTCAATTGATTGCCAATTTAATCCGAACAAGATCCCAAAAAGATAATAATTATTTTAATCAATTCAAATTCAATGAAAAAAAGCAAAAATTAAGTGAATTAACATCCACTTCAATTAATGAATTAAAAATTCCAATTATCACTGGGATTGAGATAACTAATTTGATTTTAAAACACATTTTAACAGCAACCAAGAACTTCAAACAAAAGGATAATTATAATAAGAAAAAAAATTATCAGATTAATAATAAAAATATAAAAAAAATCAAAAATATAAAAAATAAAAACAAAAACAAAAATATAAAACAAAAATTGTTAAATTCATTAGAAAATAGATTTAAAACCTTTTCCTCCACATTTAACCCCGAATGGTTTTTTTCAATTCTTCAACAACCAATCCAAATAATTACATTTGATTTAATAATGAAATTATTATTAAGCTTTTTACAAATTAGTAATAATTTTTTCCAAAAATTTATAGTATTTGGCGGCTTTCAAACATTACAATCATTATTACCAAAATTTGCAAAATCAAAAATCATTTCATTATATTTAATTGCATTTTTAATTGAAATCCCAATAATTGATCTCTCAAACAACTTTGAAAAAATTGAAAAAATTATTTTAAACAAGGTAAACAATTATCAAAAAAATGAATCTACTAATTTGATCAGACAAAAAAACCAAAATTATATTAACGATATTGTATTGATTATTTTTCAAATTTTTAAAAAAGTACAATTAAAAATTTTTAATTTTGAAAAAAAATTGATAAATAATATTAGTACTAATAAAATAGATCTTAAAAAACCAAATAAATTAAATATAAGCAAGGTGAATTCCTTTGACGATTTAAATAGAATCAATTCAGACAAGAAACGTGAAAACAATAAATATTATTATCACAAAATTTTACATTTGATTAATTTAATATTTATTAATAATAGTTCCTATCGTAAATTTTTTTTCAATGACTATTTAATCAATTCAATCGTTCATTGCTTTTTCCCATTAGAGGCCACCAATACACATATAAACAATAATTTGAATGATCATAAATTAAAGATCAATTCAACAAAGAATAGCAACAACAATAACATCAACAATAACAATAATAGCAGTACGAAAACAATCAAATTATATTTTAACTTAAATCAAAAGATATTTGACTTATTGAAATCAATAATTTTGGAATCCTTTTTAAATCATAAACAATTGAAATTTGTTTATACAACAATAATGAATTCAATACCAATTAATGTAGATGAAGATTTAAAAAAACATTTTGAAAGAACCATTTTATTAGATATAATCAAATCATTAAAATTAAGAATCAAAAGTAAAAAAATTTTACTTCATCCAAATTATTTACAATCATTAATAAAATTTTCGAAAATCTTACAAAGATGTTTATTGAATAATGTTTTTTATTTAAAAGAATCAATAATTTTTAAATTTTATTGTAACTTTTATCAATTATTTATTTTAAATAATAATATAAATCAATTATTTAATACTATTTATAAAACCGAAAATGAAAAATTTATCAATTTTAATTTTAGTAATATTGTAGATAATGACGATGATTATGAATATGATAACGAGAATAATAATAATGATAACAATGAAACCAATAATAATAATAATAATAATAATAATAATAATAATAATAATAACGACAATACTGAAAATAACGATGATAATAACGATAATAATGATAATGATAATGATAATAATGAAAGTGGAAAAGGAAAGGAAAAGGAAAATAAAAAAAAACGATTATTATTTAATATTACAAATTATTTAGAAAACGAAAACAATAAAATTGATAATGAAACCGAAACTGAAACTGAAAATAAAAATAAAAATAAAAACATTGATAATATTAATGAACATGATAATGTGGATAATGGTGGCAATGAAATAATAACATTTTATAAAGAATTTAAATTTGTTATCTCTCAGATTATGTTAAAATTATTTGAAAATTTTAAAAATGACAATTTTTTAATAAAATATATTATATTTTATTTGCATTTATTTAATTCATCTGAAAAACATAATTTAAAATTCTATATCCCTTTAATAAAATATCTCTTCAAATTTGTTATTAATTCAAAAAATGATAATAAATTTATTGACAAAATTGCATTGATTTGGAAAATGATTTTAATTAAAGGACCGAAAGAATTAAAGATTTTATTTCATTCAACAACTATTGACGATATATATTTTAATTTATTAAAAGAAGACAAGTTTTTTTCTTTAATATTAAATAAAATACAATATCAGGAATTAAAAAAAAATGAAAAACAAAAAATAGAAATCGTTTATAATCAAATAATTGAATCATCCTTGAGAATTATTGAGAATAATCAAAATGGATTAATTAACAATTTAAAATCAAATTTAAAAAAAAGTAATTTTTCGAACAATATCATTAGTATTATTTTTAAAAAATCCGAAATTTATAACAAATATTCAAAAACTTGGTCCTTAAATACTTTTGATTTAATTGAGTTCGAAAAAGAGAATGTTAGACAACAAAGATTAGAAGATTTAGATTTCTTTCTTTGGCTAAACAAAAAATGGTCTTCAATGAAAAAGAATTTATTAGTTGAAACAAGTACCTTTGGCGATGACAACATGAAAATCTTTTGGAAATTAGATCACAATGAAAGCTTTTCTCAAATAAGGAAAAAATTAATAAGAAATTGGCATTTTGTCCAGCACCCTTCCTACCGTTCAATGCAGCTTTTACAAAATTTAAACCACATGAATAGATATAATAATAAAAATAAAAATAAAAATAATAAAAATAAAAACAAAAATAAAAATAAAAATAAAAACAAAAAAATTATGAATAATTTTGGATTGGATTATTTTGTTTCTTATGAAAGAAAATCGGAAAAAAAAAAAAAAATTAAAAATCCTTGGCATAGCAATGAAGTTAAATTATTTCATTCTTTGAATCAGGATTCAATAAGAAAATCCAATTCAATTGATAACAATTTAAATAAATTATTATCAAACAATGATGATGATGATGATGATGATGATGATGATGGTGATGATGGTGATGGTGATGATGATGATGATAAGGATGATGATGATGAAAAATTGGATAATAATAATAGTGAAGGAAAATATGGAAATAGCGAAAATAGTCTTAATCTTAATAATAATGAGATCAAAATTCTAATTGATGGTGTTGATAATAACAATAATAATACTAATCTCAAAAATCAAATAGAAATAAAAATAGAAAATAATGAAACAATTCACAATAATGACGGAAATATCCAAAATCAAAAAAAAAAAAAAATTGAAGAAAACAAAACATCAAATCCCATTTCCAATACTCACTCCCGTCTCCATTCGAATTCCGATTCCGATCCCGATACTGATTCCAATTCCGATTCATCAGAAGATGAAGGAATAATCCAGGATAAAAGAATTTTAAGAAGATTAAGCAGTGAAGACAATAATAAAATAATTTATAAGTATCCTTGCACATTAATGTGGAACTTTAATTTAATAAAATCTGTCTTTATATTTTGTAAATTTAATTTTTATGTAATTTCAAATTATACCATTTCGGAAACTAATGAATTTTTTGAAATTGGGGAAGCAGGGAAAGTACAACACAAATGTAGGAAATGGAATTATGATGATATTGAAAATATTTTTAAAAGAAAAAAATGCCAACAAAATATTGGAATTGAATTCTTTCTTGAAAATGGACAAACCTGCTTTTTGCTTTTTGCTGATGAGTTTGAACGAAATGACATTTATCAAAAAATACTAGCAAGATCACCAAAATTTTCAAAAATTTTCGTCAATATTGAAAACCAAACAGAAATACAAGAAAATGAAAAAGAAAAAGAATTAGTTAACAAAGAAACATACACAAATAATATGACACTTAAATGGATACGCGGGGACATCACCAATTTTGAATATTTGATGATTTTAAATAAAATATCAGATAGAACATTAAACGATTTAAGTCAATATCCGGTTTTCCCCTGGATTTTAAAAGATTATGAAAGTGAAAAATTGGATTTCAAAGATCCAAATATTTATCGAGATCTCTCACTACCTGTAATACTTTTTTTTTTTTTTTAAGATTTATTTTTGAAAATGTAATATATATATAAATTCTTTTTATTTTTCGTTGTATATATATATATATATATATATAATATTATCTGCAAATTTATTTCATAAATAGATGGGTGCCCAAACAATAGAAAGATTAGAGGAATTTAGAGAAAATTATAAAGGATGGAGTGATCCAAAAATCCCACCTTTTTATTATGGTAGTCATTATTCAAATTCTGGAATTGTATTACATTATTTAGTCAGAGTTGAACCATTTGCAAAGCATTTTGTTGATTTACAAAGTTTGTTATTTTTTCATTTTTTTATTGTCTTTTTCCTGATTGAAAATTCTTTTTAAACATCAGGTATTTCCAAAAAAGTTGGGGAATTTTTTTTTTTTTGACATTTCGAAAATTTTTCGTATTTGTTAGTGGGTTCTATTAGGGTAAATGATAATTTTAAAATTAAGCGAAATATTAATACTGGTTGGATCAATGACTATGGTATATTCCAAAATATATCTTTTTTAAAAATATTTCCGAAAAAATGAAAAAAAAAATAACATCTTTTTTTTGCAGAAAACAGTTAACGACCAATTTCAATCAAAACACTGGAAATACGCCAAGGATACAAACTGGGTTTTCAACAATAAAATACATTTTTAAAATTTTTCTTTTTTATTCAGAAATTTTGTAGGGATTAAACACCTTTGGAAAACAATTTTTATGATCAAAAAGAAAAAAATAACCACCAATTTTCAGATACCTTGAAAAATATCATAAAAAATTGAGATCATAAAATTTTCAGATCTTTTAATTAATGTAATACATACTAACAAACAAATTGAATTGTTGTTAAGAACTAATTAATGATTATTAACAATTTTTGTGATTTAAATAGTTTTATATAGAATTGAGTTTCATAAAGAATTTACAAAATAAATTTAAAATGCTTTTTTGGGAATAACTTATTGTTAAATACACTTTCTTATATATTTCCAAATATTAAAAAGATATAAAATACATTAAAAATGGACAATTGATTATTATTATCTTTTGGTAATATGCTTGAGAATAAAACGATTATTTATAAAATAAACTTATTTGTTTATTAAAAATTTAATTTTTTTTTTCCATTAAAAGAGTGAGTCACAACAATTTCACCTGTTTTCCATTTTTTTTTTTTTTTTTTTAATTTTAAAGAATTTCGTAAAATTTGTTGATTTTGCTCCATTGTTTTAAATTTTGGAAAATTGTAGTCCGGTTTTTTTGTAATTTTTTCTTTTGAACTAAAAAATTAATTTTATATCTAAATAAAAACAAGAATTCAAGAACGAAAACATATAAACATGTCTTTTCCTTTGCAAAAAAGTCCAACCACATTTAATATTTTTTGATTTTGACAATCAATGATTTGATAAATTTCAAGTTAATCTTTAATTGTGAATAAAAATAATTATTTAAAAAATAAAGTTGAATTTTTTTAAATAAAAAAAAAAAATTTGAAATTTTAATTTATAAAAAAAAAAAAAAAAATGAATTTTATCAACATAGATATTCTAATACGATAAAAAGTTTGTAAATTATACAAAAAAAACAAATAAATTGATATCACTCCAGATTTAGACCATTTTCTATGGAATTTCCCAGTCTATTAAAATAATTGTCAAATCTTGATACCATAATTAAAAAAAAATAAATTTCTAAATATATTCAAAAATATTAATATTTTTGTTTTTATTAGTAAAAGAAAAAAATTCATCATCTTATAATCCCTAGTGGATAATAGATTTCATTTTAGAGTCCAAAACACAATTCCTAAAGACAAAATTAAGGAATTAAAAAAGTATCACTGAGTGCCATCGATTACCAACAAGTGCCGTCAAATGTAGTAGAGTAACTTAGAGTGCCTAGGTTTTTTTTAATTTTTGGAATGTAAAGAAAAATAAATTTTCTTTACATTTCAAAAAGTAAAAAAAACCTAATGGCGCTTTTCCAGAATTCAAAAGAATAGAGAAAAATCTTTTATTTTACTCAATTCTTTTAAATTCTGGAAAAGCTAACGGTGGTTTTCTTGAGGTTTTCAGTTTTATTTGTAAAATCTATCAATTTTCGTTAGGTTTCTTTTACTTTTGAAATAAACAGAAAATTTTAATAAATTTTCGGTTTATTTCTAAAGTAAAAAAAACCTAGAACACTTCACAAATAAACAGAAAACTCAAGAAAACCTAACGGCTATTTTTTTTATTTTAAGAAACAAGCTAGAAAATTGAATAAATTTTCGGTTTATTTCTCAAATATAAAATAAACCTAACGCGAAGTGCTGTCAAGTGCTGTCAAGTATCTAGGTTTTTTTTTAATTTGAGAAATAAAAAGTGAATTTCAAAAATTCTCGTTTTATTTCAAAAATTAAAAAAAAATTAACGTCGCTTTTTCAGAATTCAAAAGAATTGAGAAAAAATCAAAGATTTTAATTAATTCTTTGAAAATATGAATAACCTAACAGAGATTTTTTTTAATTCTTGCTTTTCTTTAAAAAATCATTTGGTTTTCTAATCAAAACAAAAATTAATAAAAACCTAACCGGCAAATAAGTGGAATTAACAACTCCTCCCATTAAATAAATAAAAAAAAAAAAAGAGAATTTTAAAAATATGGTTTTATTTTTGATTTTCATCATTTTTGAATAAAAAAATTCCAAAATATCATTTTTAAAATTTCATAAAATAACATCCTTTTATTTATATTTAATAATGATTTTTTTTTTTTAATCAAAAAAATATAAACCAACAAATATTTGAATAGGTGGAAAATTTGATAATCCTGATAGAGTATTCCTTTCGATTGAAAGTTCATGGTTAAATGCAAGCAAAAGATTAACATCAAATGTTAAAGAATTGATTCCGGAATTTTTTTATTTACCATCATTTTTAAGAAATGAAAATGAATTTGACTTAGGTAATTTAGGAGGAACGGGAGAAAAAGTTAATAACGTACATTTACCACCGTGGGCAGATGGCAATGTATATAAATTTATTTATCAACATCGAAAGGCATTAGAAAGCGATTATATCTCCAAAAATTTACATAATTGGATTGATTTAATTTTTGGATATAAGCAAAGAGGCAAAGAAGCCGAAAAGGCTGATAATATTTTTTATTATTTAACATATGATGGTATAATTGATCTAACAAAGATCCGGGATCCGATAATGAAAAGATCCTTTTTAAATCAAATCGATTCATTCGGGCAATGCCCCAAAAAGCTATTTAGTAAGCCACACCCACAACGGAAATTTTTAAATGAAAAGACATCCAAAAACAAACAAAAGAATATATTTACAAATCCATATAAATTAACAATTAATAAATTCAAAGATATTGAGAACAGTAATATTGGGGATTTAAAAATAATTAATTCAGGTAATAAAAGTGACATTTTAATCGTAACTAAAAGGAAATTCATCTCCCCAACCAAGAATTACACCTTTTTAAATTGGTCTTCTACCGATCATTCCCTCAAAATGTTAAAAAATGAACAAAAGACGTTATTTAATTTAGAAAATCCCCATTTGGGCAAAATAACCACTGTAAATGTTTCAAAAAATGGGAAATACATTGTTACAGCAGGTACAGATTTTACAATTAATTTATGGCGTTTATTTAAACAAAAAAAGAAAAGAAAAATGAAAAAAACTTACAATATTGCGCTTGTCGACCATTTCTATGGCCATAAAAATAAAATTAATTCTCTAGATATTTGTACAAACTACGCAATAATAGTTTCAGGTTCAAATGATAAAACCTGTATTATTTGGGATTTAAATAGATTAAGAATGATTCGAGTATTAAGGAATTTCACAAAGCCAGTAAAGCATGTTACCATAAATCAAATTACTGGTGAAATTTTGGTTTCATCCCTAAATGAAATGAAATTATTTTCTGTGAATGGTAAATTATTAGCAGATATTACATTAGAAAATGTTCATAACCATAAAATCACTTCTCAAATGATTTCAAAAAATAACCGTTCTCATGATTCATTTGTATATATTACTGGACATCAATCTGGGGAAATTATGTTTTGGAAAACTGAAATAAACAGTATTAGCAAAGATGATGTTAAAAATGAAGATAATAATGATAATGATAATGATAATAATAATATTGATAAGAATAATAATAATAATAATAAGGATAACACTAATAATAATAACAACAACAATAACAATAATAATAATAATAATAATAATAATAATAATAATAATAATAATAATAATAATAATAATAATGATGATGACAAAATTAAAAAGAAATCAAAATATATTTTACCTTTGAAATTTAATCAAATTTGGAGATCAGGCATTATAGGTAAAGGCCCCATAAAGCCCCTTTGTATATCCCCAGATAAATCAAGATTATACTATGGTACATCAGAGGGGGTGTTCTTTTTTAAAGAAGGCGAAGCAGAACAAATGACAGAAATTGACCAAACAAAATGTTGTGTTTGTAAAAAAAGTTTCAATTTTAAAAGAAGGAAAAAAAATTGTGGTGTATGCAAAAATAATGTTTGTAATAGCTGCTCTTCAATTACAACGGAATTTAATGAAATCAATTCCAAAGCAGTTATAATTTGTAAAAATTGTAAAAATCTTTTACAAAACTCTTCAGATATTAAAAATTAGATTTTATTATTTCCATTATTATTTAATTATAATGATAAAATTTTGAAATATCATTATTGTTTTTTTTTCAAAAAATAAGAAAATTGAAAATTTCGAAATAAAAAGATTTTTAAAGAATTTTTGATTTTTTTGAACTCAATTACTAATTTTAATTGAAAGGTGAAAATTTTTTAGATGGAAATGAAAGAAAATTATTTAATGATTCATTTTTTTTTTTTGATAATATTATTGAATAAAAACAACATGGGATAATAAGTTAAAAACTATGTGAAACATTAATTAAATTTTACTAATTTTGTTATCTGTTTATAATAATCTTTTCTTTTTATTTTATGATTTTTCTTTTTCTTGTTCTTTGGGCAATACCAGGTATTTGATTATAAATACAAAAAAGTATTATTTATCAGATTTGTGAAAAAAGAATCATACCATTAAAGAGTGAAACCTTAAAAGTTTTGAATTTTATACACTTTTTTTTTTTTTTTTTTTTTTTTTTTGTAATTAAATTTTGATGTGTTTATTTCTGATTTTTTTTTTAAATCTGGAAATAGACTAGTTGTGGAGTGTAAAAATATTTTAAAGGGTTAACTTGTTTAATTGATTTCACAATCCCTATTTTTAACAATTTTTTTTTTTATTTGTTATTTTTTTCTTTTTGAAGGAAGGAAATTAATTTTTTCTTATAACTTTTAGGTTTTTTTTAATTTTAGAAATTTTCTATTTATTTCCAAAATAAAAAAAAACAAAAGTTAGTTTTCGAGAATTTAAAAGAATTGAGTAAAATCGAAGATTTTACAAATAAAAAAGTAAACTTCATGATAACTGTATTAGGTTTCCAATAATCTAAAAGAATTGATTAAAATCACAGATTTAATTCAATTCTTTTAAATTATAGAAAAACTTTGCATTCTACGACAATTGAAGGTACTCTATGTACTTGACAATACCACCCTAATTTCTAAATTTTCGATAAAATAGATAAAAAGACCCAAGTAAACGGATGCGCTCCAAGGAACTCTACAGTACACTACAGCATTTGACTACACGACTATTTGTTAATATACTTATTTTATCTAATAATTTTTAAATCTGATTGAATTTTCCACCTCGAAACATTTATTCTTAGATTTTGTATAAAACAAGTAGAATTTTCTCAAATAATTCCATATTTTATCTGAATATAACACATATATAAAAAAAGAAAAATGTAAAAAATTTGATTATTGTACTCATTATTATGAAAATTTAAACCACTTCATTTTGGTATTGTGAAAGGTATAAATTTATCAGAATCAAATGGAAAAAAAAATTATCAAAAATTCTAGATAAGAAATAATATGAAAAAGTTTTTCTTCGAAAAAATATAGAGAAACTCTTCAACATAACTAATCAAAATTATGAAATTTATTGCGCTTGTCGGGAATTTTTTATCAAAGCTCTTATGGTTAGAAAACTTAAGGTAATAAAGAAAAAATAATAAAAATAAAGTGAAAACAAAAAATACTTTAAATAATAAAAAATATATAAATTCGGGCACACAGTTTCCCACTCTGAGAGTCTTGGAATACCAATTATTAATCACGGAACGTGGAATTTTTATCCATTATAGATAATCTTTCTATCGGATTTTTGCTCTACTTGTGTATCCAGGACATGGATAGTTTCTAATTGTTCATGAAAATGATAAATTTATTTTTATATATATTTTCTTATTTTTCTTCTTCTCATTTTTTTTTTTTTGATGATTATTCTTTAATTACTCCTTTCTATAAATAAATAATAATAATTCCAAGTTTTCAATTAACCAATTCATATTTTATTATTTTTTTTTTGGGAATATTAATTTGTCTGATTTAAGAATTTAAAAACAAAGAATTTTAAATTTCTTTTTGAGTTTATATGATCTTTTATAAACTATATTTCAAAATCATTGGTCATTCAAAAATCAAATTTTGAAAATAAATATTTTTTATTAAAGTTATCTATTATAATAAAAAAATTACTATTGTGATATTCAGTTCAATACACTGGAAATATTTGTTTTTCATCTCCCAAATAAAAAAAAAAAAAAAAAAAAAAAAAAAAATTGGTCCATTTATTCTGAAATTTAGTTTATATTAAGATTCTGACTTGATAAAATTAATTTTCAATTTTGTAAATTATTCTTGGAGAATGTGTTTCAACATTTATATATTTTCTTATCTTTGTTATTTTTTCTATTTAGATATCAATAATGTTTAAATATTTCAGGTTTAACTAAAAAATAATAATCCCATTGAAAAAATTGACCAATACCTATTGATTTATACCTTTATAATTTTATTTTTTAGAATAATTAAGATAATTAAGTATAAATAATATAAATTAAAAATTGATATAAAAAATACTTAAAATAGTAAAATATATAAATTTCGGTACATTAGTACCCCGCCCCGAGAGGAAGTGTTTAGATTTTTTATTTTAAAACACATGATTCAATTTTTGATTAGACTCGATTCTTTTACATTTAACAATCATACACTAGTAGAATACTAATTATTAATCATATTTTGTAGAATTTTTATTTATTGTTGATTATCTTTCTATTGGGTTTTTGTTAATAATCCTGTGAATCCCCGTGATTTATTTACAAGTTTCATATAGTACATCCAAGTTCTGAGATGTGCCCACAAGCGTCAAAAATTTCCAGAATTCCAAAGAATAGTTAAAAATCATTTGATTGTACTCAATTCTTTTAAACCCTGAAAAAGCAATTTTTTTTTTTTTTTGGTTTTCTATTTTATTTTTACAATCTATTGATTTTCTTTAGGTTTTTTTGAGTTTTCTATTTATTTAGAAAATTAATAGATTATTCTAATAAAATAGAAAACCTAAAAAAAACCTAGAACACTTTAGAAATAAACAGAAAACTGAAGAAAAGTTAATTGCAGTTTTTTTTAATTTGAGAAATATAACGAAAATTTCAGAAAAATTTGTTTAATTTTCAGAATACTCAAGAAAACTTAACTACTTTAAGATGAAATTAATTTCGTCCCTTCTAATTAAAAAAAATGCAATAAATTCAAAAATTTAATACTAAAAAATGTTCAAGAATTGGAAAATTTAATGATTCAACTCTTAATTACTTATTATTAACTTTTTTAACTTTCTTTTCATAAATAGAGTAGCGAAGTCTATGTTGATTACAAATTTTAATATCTAGTGGCACTGAAAATTTTTTTTTTTTTAAGTAAGGCTCTCAGGAAAAAGTTTTTCAAAATGGGTAATTATACCAAAACACTTAATGAATATGATAGAATCATTAATTCATCATATATCGATGCGAGAACAAAAAAAAACTCCATTTAAATTTAGTTAAATTGATTTTCGAAACAAAGAAAACTAATTTATACAAATAGAAGAAATTAACGCATCTAGAAAATTAAAACATGAAAAAGAAATATTGTTTTTTTTATTATAAAAATAAACACAAAAGATCCCTAAATTACCAAAATTTAAATTATTGAAACCAAGAACATTTCTTTTTATGTTTTAAAACCACAAGAAACAAACTTTATTTTATCCTTTTTTTTGTAAACAAGATATACCTTGAATGCGAATGATATTTACTCAAGTTATTCCTGCCTTAAATTTATTAATTCCCATCACCCCTAAAAAGATTTTTTATTATGAAGACAAGCTGATATGAATAACAAGAATTAGAAATAACAAAAACGTCTTATATATGATTAATTAATTTAATATAATTCCTTGAGACTCAAGATGTATATAGGGGATTTCTCTATAATTACTCAAATTTTTACAACAAGAAATGCTCAAAAAGTGTTTAAGCTTTCAAGACTTTTTCAAACCACCAACATGAAAATCTTGAGATTTCTTAAATCCCATCATATTTCAACATTTTTTAAAACTCAAATATTTGAGATAGTTTTATTTCAAACAAAAAATGAAAAAAAAAAATGATTTACTATAGATATTTTTTTAAATTTGTTTGAAATTTTCCAAGTTAAAGGATTATCGTCTACCAAGGTGGAGTCTAAGATTTAAGAAGGTTGTTATAGAGTCTAAATCACATCTGTACACTATTGTTCAAATTTCTCTAAAAAATCAATTAGTCAAAAATTAATATTTGTTGATCGTATTCAATTAGAAACGATCCATTGTTTTAGTACAAAACCCAACAGTTTCAAAAAAAAATATACATTTTGATACAAATTTAAAGATTGGGTCATTAATATTCTGATCTCCATAGTTGCAAAATATCTTTCTTAAATTTGTGGCAAAATGAGGATTAGTTGTTAAAAAATTTATATTTTGAAATAATCAAATAATACAATGAATAGATTTTTTTGACAAATTATTTTTGAAATTTTGGAAATATATTGATTTTACACTTACCCTTATAATGAGCAAACAAAACTAGTTAGTCTTTTTTTTTTTTTAAATGTTGATGATTATAGAGTTAATATTTGAAATTAAAGAATTAAAAAAATAGAAACTTTTCGAATGTTCTATATGTGAATTATTAAATTCCTGAATATTGTTTTGGAGTTGCTATTTTTAGATTATGAAAAGTGAATTAACAAAAAACTTTCCAAAATATAAATTTTTAATTGAGAACTTATGTAAAACATTCTGATAAATTCAAATAAATATCTAAAAATTTTAATTTCAGTTTCTATTTTTGAAATTTTTTTACTCTAGCTTTGAAGAAAATATTTTATTGGTTTAATTTAAAGAAACTTTGTAAAATTGGTTTGGTTTACAAGAGAAAGGTTATTTCTGTTGTGCTGTTTTAAAAGTTAAGGTATTAAATTACAAAAATGGAAACAGAATAAAAAATTTTATTTATTTTATTTGAATTTATCAGTCATAGATTTATTGTGCAATAAGAATTTATATAGATTTTTTCGAGATAGTTGAGCCATGGTCTACTAATATCTATTACACACCATCACAGCATACTTTGATTAAAGAGAAATCTATTTTGACGCTACTCCCTTAAACAAATACTGGTATTTGAATTATAACTGGGAAAAGATTTTCACCCCTTTTTCTGATCTTCCTTATGCAAAGTGTTCCCAGAAGAAGTGTGATGTAGTTTGTGACTTTGTTTTTAAAAAGGAAATTCAAAATGAAGTGAAAGTTATTCCCATTTAAAATTCAAATGTCAGTATGAAATATTTGTTTATTTTCCAAAACTAGAAACTCTTTTAAAAACCAAAAAGTAGGAAAGATGTTTAAACAATCCCAAGTTTTGAAAAGTTTTAATATTAGAAAAGTTTTAAAAAGTGAGTTATTGAATTTTGATTTTGGAATTTATTGTAAAATTAGTCACAATTTCAAAATAACCAAAAGTCTTTTCAATAAAAAAACGTGACAAAAATTGTTGTCATGTCTTTTTGGATTTGGTTGTGTTTAACTTTCATTTTTTTATTTTATTTTCTTTTCCGACAAACTTAATGGACAATCGTCAACAATTATTGAACGAGCGACACATTGAAACCATAATACAAGACAGGGAGTTTTGTTACAAATTAAAAATGGGGAACCCGGAAAAGGTGCAATTGTACATCTTTTTTTCATTTAACACTATCTTAATTACAAATGTGAAAATATTTTTATTCTGTTTCGTCTTCTTTGGATCAATTTTAATAAAATAACAATAGTATGAGCGTTGAAAGAAATATGGTTAAAGTTTTGAAGATTATTTTGGATCAAACAAATATAAAAAACAAGTAAAATTTTCAAGTCCTTTCGTTCCATGCCTTTACTTTTTTTTAATTTCCTTCTTTTTTTGTTTGTTTCTTGAAAAACGCTCCTTTTTTAAATAGAGAATATGACAACATTAAAAATTGGATTCTTGGACCGAGTTCGACACTTACAAGCATTGTTCACTCAAACCCAAGTATCTTTTCTGTTCTTTTCAATGATGATTACATTGAACTTGAAAATAACAATTTTCGCAGATTGTATTTTGATGTTTTAGTTGCATTTTTAGACGAACCCGTAAATGTAATTATTTATTCAATTAATTTTTATTACAAACCTATTATTATAGACAAGGAACTGACTTCAGTTTCTCCAAAATTTTAAATCGACCCTCTTAGATTTAATTAATAATCTGAAAGACATTTAAGGTTGACAAGCCCTCAAATTTTTATAAAAGATTAACTTGTATTGGGAATAGAAATTTGTTGTTTTGATTTAGAGTTGATCGATCTTGAGCTGAGCATGAATTTTTGTGGTATTTAAAAAAATTTATTTATTTCTTTTTTTTTCCCGAAATCTGAATTGAAGAATCTAAGACTAATTATTTGGAAGATATTTATAAAAAAAATTGATTTTTGGGTTGTCAATTGAAATTTTTATACAGTCTTTGTTTATATTTGTTGCTTTAATAAATAATTTATCACTTTTTCAGAAATTGAGAAAAAGAGAAATAAAAATTTCAATTGACAACCCAAAAATCAATTTTTTTTTTAAATTCCTACCAACCTCTTACACTCTTAAATTCAGATTTTGGAAAAAAAAAGAAATAAATAATTTTTTTTTAAATACCATTAAAATTCATGCTCATTTCAAGATCGATCAACTATAAACCAAAATAACAAGTTTCTATTCCCAATACAAGTTAATCGTTTTTTCATAATTTTAGGGATTGTAAACCTTTAGGGACTACTGGTATTTGCAAAATAAATAGGAAAAAAATTTCACTTCATTTTCATTATTTCCTTTTTCAAATAGAAGTTACAAATTACAACCTAATTCTTTTAAAATGCCACTTGAAAAAGAATAACCGAAAAATGAAGTCAAATTTTTTCCCCATTTATTATACAAACACAAGAAATAACTCTTATTTATTTATTTCCAACCCCAAAGGTAATAGAGTATTTATTTGTCCATAGGTTCCATCAAACTTGATAAACAAACCCCTTTATCAAATAATGAGAAATGAATTATCATTTTTTAAAGAAGTCTCCAATATATATAAATATATAAACTCTATCACACTCAAAAATTCATTTTTTTATAAGAGTTACATACATGAAATTCTTTAGAAATACGAGAACTTAAAATCTCAGACTTGGAGTTGATATTCATCAAAGTAATACCCAAACAAAAAATAATTTTTCAACAAAAAAAAAATTTTTTTGGAACTCTTTCATTTTAATTTCTCTTGCAAAATTTTTCATAATAAAATTTTTTGATAGTAAAGGCTTGAATTTTTTAAAAAATTACAAAGACTCAATTTTCTTCATGCTAATTTGATTTTCAAACTATTTATTTTTTTTTTTTAAATTGACTTTCATAAAAAACAAAAAATCAAATAAAAACAAAATAAAAAAAAAGAAAAAGAAAAAGGAAATTTGATTCCAAAATTAGAAATTATAATTCTTATACAAAAATTGATAATTTATTTTTTCAAGAATATTGTATAAAAATCATATAATTTTTTTTTTTTTTTTTCAGTTTAACTGGTTTCTTTTTGACTGAAAAAGAGTTTATAATTAATTATTTTGAGTTTTATTTTTTTAACTAATTTCAGATTTATTTAAAAAAAAAATTCAAAGGACAAGAATATTTAAAAATCATTAGATATAATAATAATATTAATAAAAATTTGTTTCATGTAGTGCATAGTTTTTCTTGAGTGTTTTACTTTTTTAATTTTTAAAGTGTTCTAGTTTTTTTTTTTTGAGGTTTTCTATTTATTTCTCAAGTTAAAAAAAACCTAACGAAAATCTATTGATTTTCTTTAGGCTTAATAGAAAATCAAAAAAAACCTAACGAAAATATATTGATTTTCCATATAAACAGAAAACTCAAGAAAAGCTAAAAGTATTTTTTTTTTTAAATTTGAGAAATAAAAAGAATGAAAAATTTTCCTTTCATTTCATAAATTAAAAAAAACCTAACGACAAAAAATAATATTTAAGATGGGCAGGCTCAACTTTTATTTTAAAATTAAGAAATTTCACAAATTATCTAAACAGATATTCTTATCTTTATGATAAGAATAAATTTTTAAAAAAAATATTCTAACTTTTTTATTGACGAAGAAGTGTAAATTACATTCTAGATGTCCTTTAACTTAAATTTCCTCAAAGGCAATTTAATATGAAAAACATAGATTTCACGATTATTCAAGGGAAAGACACACCCTATTTTTTTTTTTATTTAAAAAGCAAAAGCAAAAAATTAAAAAGGAAAAAGAAAAAATAAATTTAAAAAGGGTTTATATAAGAAGCAATTGGTAAAAAATCAAAAAAAAAAAACAAAAACCAATGCTATCTTTAATTAAGGACTCCCAAAATCACAGCCATGATACTTTTGGTTGATTTTAATTCAATAATTGATCATTAATGTTCACTTGGGTATCGTTTTTTTAACATGTTGTAATTTCTTTTCTTTTTCTTTTTTTGATCTGATTTGCTTCAAACCTTTAGTTATTTTTAGCCTTTACTTTTTTTTTTATTTTCAAGTTACTCTTTCTTTTGTGTTTCAGTGTCACAGTATTAGCAAGTAACCACTTGATCTTTTCCCCTTGTAACTCTTCATTCCAATCTAAAGAAGATTCATTCAGGGGAAAAATGAATAAAAATAAAAATATTGTAACTTATCCAAAAATCATTCTAATCTCGAAATAATTGAAAATATCCATCATTTTCTTGGTACTCATGTTGTAGAGCGCCGTAGAGCGCCTAGGTTTTTTTTTTTTTTTTTAATTTTTTGAATGTAAAGAAAATTAAATAAATTTTCTTTTACATTTCAAAAAGTAAAAAAAAACCTAACAACACTCATCATATTAAAAAAATCGAAAAATTTGGATTTAAGAATTAATCCAAATAAACAAAAAAAAAATAAATAATTAAAGAATAATATCTTTGCTATTTATTTTTTTTTAAACATAAACTTTTTTTTTGAGAAAATTTAAGTAAATAATTTTTGATAACTACAGATAAAAAAGAGATTAGCACTCTTAAAAGTTTAAGATAGCATTGTGGTTGTTGTGGAAAGATTTTGAAAAATTCATTGTATTATTAGGCAAAGTTTGATAATTTTCTGATCTTCTTATATCCAATTCTAACAAAGTGAATTATGAAGTATTTTGCTAATAAATTTGTCTTTAAATATGATATTTAAAGTTATTTAACAGTACTTTGAAATTTTTATTTACGACGTTGTTTAGTTGATAACAGTGAGATTTGCTAGTGTCTCAATTTAAAACCAATTGAAAACATATTTTGGTCCAATGAACCAATATACTTATTCAATAAAAAATAAAAAAAAAGTGCTTTATCATTTGGGAAAAGTTTGGAAAAAGAATAAATTCCATTTCTTTATTGAAAACAATGTCTATTTACAAACATTGTTTTTTTCTCTTTTTGAAAAAAAAGCAATATCATTTTTTAAAAAAAAAAAATTGTTTGTTCTCTTTTTTTAAAGAAGAAAAAAGAAAGAAGAGACCATTTATAAAAGGTTTTGGAAAGGGGGCGAAAAATAAATTATCATTTAAGAAAAAAAAAAAAAAGACATACAGTCCGTTCCACTTTTAAGGCACAAACTTGCAACGAAATTTAAAGCACAAAAAAATCTCAAATTAAGGCACAAATTTTGGAATTTTTTTTTTTACAATTTATTTTACTTGAATCTAAATTTTGTGCCTTAATTTGAGATTTTTTTTGTGCCTTAAATTCCGTAGCAAGTTTGTGCCTTAAAAGTGGAACTGACTCTAACATTTTTTTTTAACTCTGTCAAGTCAAGAAATTTGAGAGGAAGGTTCAAAATCCTTCATAGTCAAGAACACCAATAGATGCATGAAGATTTTTAAGTTTGATCTTTTTCAAGAATGGGCTGACAAGCAGGAAAAGAAAATGATAGAATAAAATCTTATTGAAAGGATGGATGATCTAGTTTGTCTCTGTAAAATTTAAACCAAGTTTTGTCACCAATGATGAAAATGTAAAATTTAACTTCAATATTTTTACTAACTACATTGAGAGAATGTGATCCTTTGAAGAACAAGTTCCTCAAAGTACGATTAAAAAAATATAAATTAGTTGTTTTTTTTTTTTTGTTTTGACGAGTTAGATCCAGAGTTGAAAAAATGAATAGCATCTCATATTGTTTCATTTGTTCAGCAATCACTTTTTATAATTCTTCTTTTTGGTTTTCCTTCCAGACTCAAAATAATGAGATTGTTCTAGTGCTAAGATGATATTAATCATCGTTCTTCGAAATCCTCAATATCATCTTATATCACTTCGAACAATATCATTTTTTCTCGTTCTTCCAGGCCAAACTCAGATTATAACAAGAAGATTGTTTCCAAATCAAAACAATAAACACAGATATTATGTAAAATAAAGACTCATTATTTGTCTTATCGTTGGTTAATGATAAAGAAAATTATGATTCTTTATTGAAATTTCTAAACAAAAATTTAGAAATTAGGAGAAGTTCCGTAGAGTACAATAGAGTGTCTCGTTTTTTTTTAATTTCTAAATTTTAAAAAAACCGAACAGTGGTTTTCCAGAATTCATAAGAATAGAGAGAAATCAAAGATTTTACTTAATTCTTTTAAATTATGGAAAACCTAACGCCAGTACTTTGAAATTAATTTCCCCCCTTCAATATAAAAAAAAAAATAAAAATTTATTTAAAAATTAGAAATATTTGAATAATAAATAAAAATTATTACATATATAAGAAAGTTATTATTAGTTTTTTTTATTTAAAAATCATAATATAAACTAGATTTTTGTTATAAAGAGGTGATCTAAATTTTTTAAATGATTTTTTATTAGAGGAATAGTTGATAAAACCACATAAACCCCACTTTCATTAAAATTATAAGTGAATAGTCATTTTTAAAAAATGGTTTACAAATATATATATATATGTGTGTGTGTGTGTGTATGTATGTGGATTTAACTCAAAATATCACCTTACAAAGAATATTTATAATAAAACAGTACTTATTATCAAATTAAAAACATTATTTAAAATATTTTTTTTTGTCCAATTGAGTAAAATTTAACCATTTTATCAATTTTAATTGTTGTTTACGTTTCTTTAATAACCATTTTTTTTATTAATTTTGTAACTAATAATAATAATAATAAAATAAAAATTAATAGATAATGAAATATTTAAGTGATGATTTTCAAAACAACCCGAAGGAATCAGTATTAGAATTATTTGTTGAAAAAATAAATTTAACTTATTCTTATGATTTTTTAGAATTGCTAATAATGAATGACAAAAATCAAACAATTTTTGAGGTAAATATTTTTTAATAATTCAATATATTTTCTATTTCTCTCTTTAATCCCTTTTATTGATGCCTTTTAATCTAAAAACAAAATTTTCTAAATGTATGTATTTTTTTTTAATTTAATTATTACATTTTTTACAATATGAAATGGGATCATTCAAATTTCCATCGTATTTTTTTATTCATTTTTCATCATTGAAGGGGGGGGCGAATTTACTAAATTATCCCCTACTTTTCTTAAAAACTCAATGTATTTGGTTTTTTTTCAACCTTATTAGAATATATACAAGGTTATAAACAAAGAGATAACTTTTTTAAAAAAAAAAAAAATGAAAAAGAGAAATTAAAAGTAAAAAAATAAACGTTATTAAAAAAATAAAGTAAGTTTATACTTTATAAAAAAATTTTTTTTTGTATACAAGTGTTGGATGGGTTGTGTTTTTTTCAGTGTTATGTAGATTTTTTTTTGGATCGCATCCATATTTTATCTTGTATATAAAGGGATCTAAATATTTGAACAACTATAGACTAAATGAAATACATTACTTTCTTAAATTTTAAATTTGGACTTTATAGATAAGGTAAATATAAAACACTGATTGTTATGAATACGGATTTGTTTTTTAAAATTAGATATATATATATATATATATATATATATTCAAGTTCAGTTTTTTTAGTTGTATATCACCAAGAATAATAAGATTATTAATAATAATAATAAGAAGAAGAATAAAATTCAGAAATTGTTGCAAAAGATATATTTTCATTCTATTTAAAATATTTACAAAGGTAACGTATTTAAGAGAAGAATATTTTTTTTTTAAAGTTCTAAGAATTTTTGATTTTTGAGTGAAAATTACATTTTTTATCAATTTAATATAATCTTTAGATTTTCTCGTTAGAAGAGGCAGATATAAAAACTTGATGAAAAATTTCAACTTTAAATATTTTTATAACTAGACTCAAAAACGATAAATAAATTTCAAGTTTGAGACAGTGCCGTAGAGTGCCTAAGTTTTTTTTTTAATTTTAGAAAAAATTCAACAATTAAATAAATTTTCTTTTTATTTCTCAAATTAAAAAAAAAACTACCAAAGTGCCTAGGTTTTTTTTAATTTGAGAAATAAACTGAAAATTTATTTAAATATTCTTTACATTTCAAAAAGTAAAAAAAAACCTAAAGGAGTTTATCCAGAATTTAAAAGAATGTAGAAAAATCTTAGATTTTACTTAATTCTTTTAAATTTTGGAAAATCCAACGAAAAGTGCCTAGTTTTTTTTTAATTTGAGAAATAAACTGAAAATTTATTTGGTTTTTAGTTTATTTCTCAAACTAAAAAAAACCTAACGGCAAATCGGAGGCTTTTTTGTTGAATAACCTCTCTTGAATAATAATAATAATAATAATAATAATAATAAAACCACAAATATTTTTTAGATTTTTAAAAGGTTATTTTTTTCATCTTTATTTTTGATATTTTTAAAGGTGTTCTTGTTGCAAGTCTTCATTTTTTTTATAGTAAGAATGAAATATCTCAAATTTGAATTTTATTTTCTACCTTGTAAAAGTATTTTATATAAACCATTTTTCAGTCAAAGGGGCCCAGTTATAATGGTTGAATTGCATGTGGGAAAAGGGTTTACATTGAAATTAGTAGAAAAAATTTATTTTGGAAATTTTCAAAATTGAAATCATTTTTTCACATTTTTGCACATTTTGCTGTTTTTTTTTTTCCATTTTTTTTTGACACGTTATTAAGTTGCAAAAATTGTAATTATTGCAAGATCAATAGCCACTTGGTAAAAGCATGTTATTCTAATGCTATTTAAACTGTGTAAATGATTGTTGAGAAATGATATTGATTTCTATTGGAATTTTATTCAATCATTGATCCTGATATTTGAATAATAAATGTGAAAAATTTTCATTTCCTTTTTCAAATAGAGACCACAAATCCCAACCTACTTCGTTTGAGGACTTGATTTCTAAAAGAAAAGTAAGGAAAATAAAGTGAAAATTGTTTCCTATTTATTATTCAAATAACCAGTGGGGGATCAATACGAACATTCTTGTTTTTCTCAATGGGTCTCTAAGAAATTTGAGTTTTTCAATTTTTAAGAAAATCTATCGATTAATTAGTTTACTTTCAGACATATATCAACAATCCTTTAATATGTATTATTCTACTTATTTCTTATCTGTTCTTCAACATTCAAATATATAAAATAATTGATATTTGAAAAAAATTTTGGGCAGCTTTGAAAGAAACAAAGTTTAGTTTGTGTATCTAAATTTTTTTTTTTAATTTCGATAATTATCACTTTTTTTTTTTTTTTTATTTACCTTTATATATCAAAATAATAGATGTTCTTAAGTGAAGCAGTTCACACTTTATTATTGCGAAATTTACGAAAGAATAACCAACAAATATTTAATCCAACATATGAATTATTATTAAATATTTTTAAAAAAATAAATGAAAATAATAATATACAAGAAATAAAGAAATTAAAAGAAAAAATCCCTATTTATATCAAAGCCCTTCAACGTATAGAAAAAAGAGATTATAAAATTTATCATCTCTACTCTGAATATCTATTTTTTTATACATATGACCATCAAACATATCCACTTATCGATGAACTTGTAAATTCTCTGAAAAAATTAAAAACTCACATTGAAAAAAGGAATGAGTTGACTCAATTCCATTATTATCATTTAAAAACCATATCCTTATTTGGGTTAATTAAAAACAAGGAAATACAAAAAAAAATAGCGAAAAGTTGTATCATTAATTTATTGACTGTAAAAATTTATCTTTTTCTTTTTTCTATTGTTTTCTTTTTCTTTTTATTATTATTATTTAAGGGAGGAATTGTTAATCCCTTTTTTTTTGTTATGTTTTTATTAATTTTTGAAATAAACCAAAAATTTATTCATTTTTAGTGTTATTTCAATAATTATAAAAAAAAACATCATTAGCTCTTCTTGAGTTTTCTTTTTGTTTGTAAAATAAATAGAAAACTCAAAAAAACCGAGAAAACTTAACAAATAAAACAGAAAACTCAAGAAAACCTATCGACATTTCCAACTTGGGCTATTTTCTAAGTTTTTAATTCTGAAATTATCTATTTCAATTTCTAGTTGTTTAAAAATTTGAGGTTTCCCATCAATATTTCCAAATTCTTTTTTTTATAAAAGGAGGATAGCTGATTAATTAATTAAAACTGTGTATTTTGAATTTTAGCTTAAATATTCATGTATATATTGATATTCTAACAGGATCAATTTTTGCTTCATTTTTTTATAAACAAGCCTTGGGGATTGTGGATTTGTTAATTAAAATATTGAAAGTTTTTTATTTATTCAATCCTCAATATCTTTAAAATCTGTTTTAATTAAATCAAATATTTCTAATTCATATACTAGTTGACTATGTAATACAGCTTTAAAAAAACTGAATTTTTAATCCATTAGAAAAATTATTTTGTTGTAGGCTATTGATTCATTTTTTGAAATTGATTTTAACTTTATCTAGGTTGAACTTTAAATGAGTTCGTTTTCCTGGTCAAATACCATGATGGAAATTTCATTTGGAATTAAAGTTTTGTTAGTTTTATTAATATTAGGATTCATACCAAAATCTCTTATAATTTTATTTTATATATATTTTTTAACTTGAAAATTTATTTACATGAATGATCTTTTCATAATTAAAAATAGATCATCAGCAAACCTCTAGACAAATATTGTCAGTGATTTTCATCTAATTTTTTTAGATGAGAAAATGAGTAATAAACCCAAATAATAATGGAGATAACGGATCTCCTTGACAAACTCCTAAAAAATATCTTTTTTTTTCGTTTCTTATTATATTTCTTTATTATTATTTTGTGTTCACATACCTGATTAATTTATTGTTTTTAAAGAGAAAAATATCAATTTTTTTCATTTAACCTGATTATTTATACCTTTTGAATACAATTTCAACTAAATGCTGGATCTGGGCTAATATCCTTTAGAAAAATGATCTATATTTTTTTTTTAAAATATATCTAAAAAAATCCTTACTATTCATTTTATGGTTAAGTTTATTAGTATTTTGATTATTTTTTTTTAAAGTACAAACCTTTTTATAAAATATTAAGTATTTTTTTATCAAATAATTATAGAAACATTGTCGAGCAGTATTTTTATTCCCAAAATTTACCTTGGTGTGGCCAGAAATTTGTATTCAATTTCTTTTAAAGAATATAATATTCGAGTCCGAAGTTTTGACAATTTAGAGGTGCTAATTAACATCTTTTTTTTTTCTTTTAATTGTTTTTTTTTTTCGATTGGGATTTTTGCAATTACGTTATGTTTATGGTTAATTATTATTTTTTTTTGATTGTAAAATTTTTTTCCTTCTTTTACAATCATTTAAAATTGATTCACCAGTATATTCACGACAGAGTCATAAAAAGTCTTAAAAACTGGATTTTGAATAAAATTATTTTCAAAATTCGAAGGCAAATTTTTATTCATGATATTTATAATTTTTGTTAATTCGCTATTAACAATTTGTGCCAAAACATTTCAAATTATTAATTAGAAGGTTTTTACTTACCAAAGATATATTTATACAACTAAGAGATGTTTTTGCAATTGAATCCAATACTCAAATTTAACACATGATCAAAATATTAAATCTCTGGCAATATAAAAGAAATATATAATGAACTTATAAAAGCAAATAAACCAGAAACATGTTTGTAAAATAATTTTTTAAAAAAGAATTATAAAGATTTGGAAAGATTAAATTGTATTTTTTTAACAAAATCGTGAAAAACAGCAAAAAATAGTTTTTTTGGATTAACACTTAAAAAAATCTTTTTCTTTCACAAGTCTTGAGACTTTTACAATATTTCTACTTTTAAAAATATTAAAAAGGATTTTAAGGGTTGTGAATTGTTTTCAAGTGTTTGAAACGTTTGGAAGAAAGATAATGCTTTATAAACGGAATGAGACTAAAATTTTTGCAGTGGAAAAAAAATGTTTTCTTTTCATTTTTTATTTTTTACAAAAAGTAAAATCTCTTGTGAATTTTATGATCAAACAAATAATCATTTATTTGAACAATTATACTTGAATATAAAATAGATGTGTTTTTTTAAAATGAGAGTTATTACCTTCACAAGTTAAATTACCAAAAAGAAGAAAGAGTATTTTTCTTTCTTATTGGTGATTGATCAAAAAAAAACCTCAAAACTCTTATTTTGTTTCCTGTCAAATAAAAAGATGAGAAGAAGTAGAAGAAGAATAAGAAGAAAAAAATTGTACAAAAAATCTAAATAATTTGTGATTAATCTGGAGCTCGATTGTTGTGAAAGTTTTTAGAAAAGTTATCCTCCTACTTTCAGCTTTCCTAGAATAAAGAAAATGTTTAAACCCAAGAACATCTTCTTTAAATAATGTGTGAAGGGTTGGTTGTTTTACAAGCCTTTTTATTCATCACCGATTTATAATATTACAATAAACTGATAAACTAATTATTTCTCTTTTTTTATTACTTTTGTTGATCTAAAATATCGATCGATTTGACAACCAAATCAAAAGAAAATAAAATAAAATTCTTGATTTGAACATTTTTAGAATATTTCTTTTTTGTTTTTCTATTAAAAATAATAACTTTTTTTCACCTAATCTATTTTTCGATCAAAAAAATTTTCATTGTTTAAATATTGCTGAATTAGCCCAAAAATCATCTATTGCTAGATCATAAGATTAATTTTTAACCATGATACCTTGGAATTTATCACAATTTTTAGACAATTATCGTGCGATTTGTCATATTATCCTGATATTATTAATTATTCCGATTTTCTATAATATCGCTATTCGATCGAGAATATCATGATTTTTGAAACTTTATTGTGAATTTTATAAACTTTCTTGTGACTTGACAAAGATATCGTTAAATCCTCTAATATAAATATTCTAAATATTTTTTAATTCTCCAATAAAAATATAGCACTATTTTTTTGAATTGCCTCAATATTCGCATCTCAGAACTTTTTACGTAAAAAACATCATTCAATTAATTCAAACAAGCAAAAGATACAATACAGATGATAAAAATAAAGCACAATTGATTAAAAAGATTAAAGATTTTTGGAAAAAGAAAGAAAAATTCAATAGTATAAATTTGATGCATATTCTAGAAATTGTAGAACAATTAAATGAAAAGGGTTTGTTTTTTGATTTTACTTTATTTTTGTATAAAAAAAATTAATAAATACATTGTAATTTTTTTTTTATTTTATCTCATATTTTTTTAACAAAAGATCAAACGATCAAAAAAATTCAGGAGTATATACAAAAAAGTAATAAATTAACGGTAAATGTTTTCTTCTTTTTCAAAGTTTTTATTGTGAATTTTATTTATTTAATATTAAATATCAATTATTATGAATAATTATATCCCTAAATACCATAAAATTATATTCTTTTCTCAAATAGGAAAAACAAATTAAACTCTTTGGAACGATGGAAGAGCAAATGAAGGATATATATTAGTAATACTTTGTATTTTCGAAAAAATAAATATTTTTTTTAACATAATTTTCTCAATACATTTTGTGATAAATAATACTTTATTGAATGTTCTTCAATAAATTCTCTCATTTTTATTTTTATTTGTTTTATTATTATTATTATTTTCATTTAATCTAAGAATTTAAATAAAAGAAGTCTAAAAGACAAAAAATATCGATAAAAAAAATAATGGAACTTGATTATAATAAGAAGGTATTTCCAAAAAAGTGTCATTTTTTACTACATTTCTTAAAAAATCCTCTTTAAGGGTTTGTCTATTCTAAATTGATCATATAAAATTATTTTAACTATTAATACTGAATAAATCAAGATATCCCTTAGCACCACAAATATACTAAAAACATTTCAAACAAAATTTTTAATTTGAAATGTTATCAAAGGATTATAAGATATAGAATTGATAAAAAATTATCTTAGAAAGAAAAATTTATAATTAAAAATTGTATTGGTACTTACAATAAAAAAATAACTTGAAAAAAAATTTTCAACATTGGTAAATTCTTTTTTTGGTTATGGTGATTTTATTTTTCTATCCAAATTTTGTCAACAAAAATTTTTTAATTTTTTTTTTTTTGTAATAGTTTGTCTAGACATCAAAAACCTCTTAGTTTTAATCATTAAAACACATCATACTTTACTGGAAATTTTTTGGGGGACTTTGTATACTAAAATTGCCTAAAATACTTGATTAAATAATTTATTCATTACAAAAGTTATTTTGACATCACATAGAAAAATTGTTTTATCTACTGATTTACATTCAATAACAATATCTATATTTGATTCTAAATAATTTGAAAATAAAAAAAAATATAAATTAAATTTGAAAAAAAAATAATATTTTTTTTCATTGTAAAATTTGGAAATTTTTTCAACAAGAATTTTTTACAAATTTATATGATTTGGTCAATAGTTCGAGTCAGATTAATAATTGATTTTTTTTTTTTAATTTTTAGTATTTTTTAATTCTTGACTTTTTAAAATCTAGATATAAAATAAACAAGATTATTGAATTAGAGGCCATAATATCAGAACTTATTTTCCAAGATCTGGATTAATTTATATAGGAAAAATTCAAATTTCACAAATATATGATTCAAATTTTTACCCATAACAAAATTCAAAAAAATAAATTGGTTTCGAAGATTATTTTATGTTCTTTGAGTAATATTTAAGAGTTATTTTTTATTTTTTTTTTTTAATTTCGGGTTGAGTATTTTATCTCTTAACAAGTTTATATTTGTTTAATTCCAAATTCATAAACGAAATTATTTTACAATTTTTTTTTTTTTTTTTTTTTTTTTAGTAATTTCTATTGCTTAAATAAAAGTTTTAGAAAATTATCCAGATTAAACTTTTAATTTTAGCATTAAGAAATAAATTTCTTTTTTCTCTTGATTGGATATTTATTGATTTTTTTTTGGTAATATATTTTTTTTTTATTTTTTTTATCATAAAATTAACAACGTTCTTTGATTATTATGATTAATAAATCAATTTGTTGAATTTTGAATTACTATTACTGTAATAAAATTTCTGATTTAAAAAATTATTATAATAATAAAAATCTTTAAAAAAAATGTAAAAATGAATTATTATTATTTGTTTTTCCAATTTTAAAAAAAAACAATAACATAACTAATTTATCTTTGAACTAAACTATTTTTCAAAAAATTTGACTCGCTTTATAATGTTAATGGAAGTTGTTTTGAGGGTTTATTCCAGTATTTTTTACAAAAAATATTTTCCAAATTTTTGGATGAGAATCATTTTTTCTAATTCTGCAAATTTTAGTTTTACTTTTTCAAATTTTTGTTTTTCTTTTGTTTTTCTTTTTTTTTGATTTCTTTTCTTTTTTTTTTCTTTTTTTTTTTTTTTTTTTTTTTTTTTTTTTTTCTTTTTTTTTTTTTTTCTTTTATTTTTCTTTTCTTTTTTTTTTTTTTAAAAGATCAATGCGGAAAAAAAAAAGAGATCTTCGAAAAGGCAAATAATCACTAAGAAAATTTCGACTATGTAATGTCTTTGAAAATGAATTTAATTATTCATAAAAAATCTTGTTGTTAACTTTTTTTCAGTGAAAGTTCAGTAATAAAAAATCCGAAAGGCTCATTTCAAAAATTGTGACTCACATTTTTTTTAGTTTTTGGTTTTATTTTTTTTTAATTTTTAATATATCAGGCTTTTATAGATTTAGAATGACTTAAAAGTGAATTAAAACTCAGATTTAGTTATTAATTGTTCTTGAATACTAAAGGATAATTGTTTTTTTTTTCAATTTATTATTTCAGGCAAGTCATAATTTTTGAAAAAGAGTTTATTTTGACTTTTTATTATAATACAAATCTGGATTAGAGACAAATAAGAAAATAAATATATTAATACATCAGTATCATTGTAAATCTTTTTTTAATAAACTTGATGAAATTTAGGCAAATCCTGGGTGCTAAGGGATATATATATATATATATATATACAGTCAGTTCCACTTTTAAAGTCACAAACTGCAACAAAATTTAAGGTACAAAAATAATCTCAAATTAAAGCACAAAATTCAAATTCTAGTAAAATAAATTGTAAAAAAAAAAATTTCCAAAAAATGGGCTTTAATTTGTGATTATTTTTGTTCCTTAAATTTCGTTTCAGTACGTGACTTAAAAGTCGAACTGACTGTACTCTAAATATTCTTATACTTTGATTTCCACAAAAATAATTTAAAAGTAAAATCATTGATTTCACAATAGTTCAATGAAAGACATACCCAATTTTTTTTTATGTTTAAAAAAAAGGCAAAAAATTAAAAAGAAAGAAGGAAAAAAGTAAGATAAAAAGAAATTTAAAAAAGGATTTTATCAAGTAATTGGGTAAAAAATAAATAAAATAAAAAAACAATGCCATCTTTAATTAAGGACTCCCAAAATCACAATAAAGATACTTTTGCTTGATTTAATAATTTGATAATTGAATCTCGAATGTTCACTTAGGGATCATTTATTAAGTTGTTGTATTTTTTTTTTTTTTTTGATGTGATTTGCTTTAAAATGTTATGTTTAGGCTTAGCTTTTTCGTTTTTATTTTCAATTTACTCATCCTTTCTTGTTTCTGTGTCACAGTATTAGAAAGTAACTACTTGATCTTTTTCCTTTGTAACTCTTCTTTCCAATATAAAGAAGATTAAGCCAGTTGAAAATGGAAAAAAAATTAACAATTATATGGTTTTCTAGTATTTCAGTATTGGACTTTAACAATAAAAAATATCTTTAATATTTTCAAAAAATGATGGGAATTTGTTCCCCAAAAAAATATGTGGGAATTGATACATGAATCATTCAAATAAGAAGTTTTTGGGAAAAAATAAAAAAATTATGATACAATCAAAGATTTCATTTAAAAGATCAAATTAGAAATTTGAAAAAGTATTATTATATAAAAAAAATTATTTTAATGTCTCAGTGAACCTTAATAAATTAAAGCTAATTGTAAATTTATAGTGAAAATAATGAACTTTCAAAGAAATTCTAAGTTAAAGCCCGAGAATCAGTATAAAAGCAAAAAATGGACTTTTTTTTGCCATCTTTTTTTCAATCCCCCTTTTAAAAAAAAAAACATGAACATAAGGTTGCTGGAAATGTACAAATGATTATTATTCAAACCTAGCCAAATACTTGGTTCAAAATTATAACTTTAAGATATTCCAAAAAAGTTAATATAAAAAAAAAGAACAAAAAAAAATGGCAGTTTTTTGCTTTTATACTGATACTAGAGCTTTAAAAAAATGAGAAAATTCAAAAACAAGAGAAAAAAAATGAAGACACAATCCCACTTGATTATTATCATCAATATTACCAAAAATCATCAGTAATATATTTAACATGGATAAATAATATTTTCGGTGATGTTGTCAATATCTATTTAGATCTATTCATAGAAATATTATTTACAAAATTGTTTTTTAAAATTTGGAATTTTGTGTAAAGTGAATAATTTACAGAGTTCATTACACTGGTGGTCTTGTATTAAAGTATAGAATTCTTCTTCCTCTTTTTGATATTTTTGATATTCAACAAGATAATTATCAGCGTATTTTAACAATTTAAAAATAAAATTGTTGTCGCTATATGTATAACTGTAATGTATAAAAAAATTATCAAATTTTTTTATATTATCTGGTGTTTCGTTATCATTCACATAATGTTCATTTTGAAAATATTGTTTAAGCATATGATATTTTTTCTTGGGGCTGCCTTGTTTTTGAAAAAAATAAAAGGGGGTTATTTTTATCAAATCGTCCTGAGTTTTTTCTCTAACCTTATCAATAAAATGGAGAAACCAATAATGATTCTCAAGAAATGAATTTGGTTTTTTCTTTTTTTCAATTAATTCATCCTTGTTCCCTTGAAATGTCATGCAAGGAGAAAGGTGCCTCATAGCGTGATCAGGATATTTAATGATAAAAAATTTTTCATTTAGTTTCTGTTTATATAGAATCTTTTCCATCGATCTACAATTTTTACCAAAATCTTTTGAAAAATCAATGAGCGTAATAAAACCACAAGTATAGTTGTCATAAAGAGAATCTTTTTTAATTGGAATTTCTTCCTTTTTTGAAGCATTGTTTGCTTTTTCTAGAAGAATACGAACATCTTTTTGAATTTCGTCGAGTTGCTTCTTATTGTTACTTAAAGTCTGGTTTTCTTTGCGTAGATGTTTTATTATTTTTGTGTATCTAACATGTTCAGAATCCATTCTTGGGTTCTTTTTATTCCAATTTCCTTTCCGCTTTTTCACCACACCACCTTTTTTGTAATCTTCATTTTGTTTTTTTTCCTTTCTATCTATTACAAATCCCCAAAAATCTTTTTTCAATATTTTGTGATTGTTTGTTGTACGAAAAGGTTTCTGCAGTTGGTTTTTAATAATCTTTTTATCCAATTCCTTGATATTTTTTCTTAAAGTCTTGTTTTTTTTTTTTAGATTTGGTAATTCTTTTTTCTTACTTTTCACTACAGTTTTATATTTTTCTATTTCCTTTTTTTTTTTAATTATAAATCGCTGCTTATTTTGTTCCTCTAATTTTAAACTTACTGTAGACAACTCTTTCATTTTTGTTTGTAATTTTGTCTTACAAACTCGTAGAGTTTTTTGAAGATTAGTTTTATCTCGCTTCAAGTTCATTATTTCATTCTCTTTTGAAGTTAATTCTCCTGTTTGTTTTTCATTTTTTTGAGATAATAGGTTTTTCTCTTTTTGTAATTCGACAATTTCATTCTTTATGTTATTATTTTTTTGTATTTTGAAGTTTTTTATTTCAATCTCCAAATTTTGAATTGTTTCTTTTTGTTGTTCGAATAATTTTTTGTTCTCTTGTTTATAATTTGTAAATTCTTTTTGTAAAGTAATATTTTTTTTTTTCGTATCGTCAAATTTAGAAAGTTTATATTTTTTATTCTTTAGGCCAAGGTGTTGCTCTTCAATATTCAGTATTGTTAAGAGAGCCATTTCTTTTTTCTTTTCTATTTCTTTTAATTCTATTTTTTGTTTAATGATTACTTTTTTCAAATTTATGTTTTCTTTTTTCAATTGACTATTTTGGGTTTTCAATAAAGGTTTGTATTGGTAAGGATCTATAATTTTTATATTTTTCATTGTCACTTCTTTTCAACTTGATTGATCAAAATTGAATCACTCTGATTATTAAAAAGGAAAAATAATGAAAAAAAAATTTTAAGCTTTTTGTCAATTCACTGAGGATGGGATTAATTTGGTGTGTAAAGTATTTTGATTTTTGGGGGTGTTTTTACACTTTTACTATTCTGAGACTTTTGGTATTTTATTTTCCGTTTATTTCGTCCAATAAACTATGTTGATTTATAATTCACTCTCTCTAATCTTATTGCCAAATTTGAAATTATTATTGAGTAATGTCCAGCATTTACTTATTTTTCTTTACTGTTTCGTATCTAAATTACATTTTTTTTAGTCTCTTTTAATAATGTCTTTCTAGTCTACTAATTGAGTTTAAAATGAATTATCAACAATTAATAAGATGTGCTATAAAGGTTTTCATTAGAATCAAAACTATTTTCCAGTCAAAGGGACCCAGTTGTAATGAGTATAATACATGTGTTGAAAGGGTTTGAATGGGTATTAGAAGAAAAAAGTTCTTCTTGATATTTTCAAATTGAAAAGGTTTTTTGAAATCATTAATTTTACTTTTTATTTTTTCAACCTTTTTTTTGAAAACCTAGTTAATTTGAAACCATTTTTTTTTTCAGCAAAATTGATAGTAACTTGGTAAAAAGGTGTTATTTTAATGTTATTGAAACAGTGAAAATAATTTTAGAGAAATCATATTGATTTCAATTTGGAAATTTCTTTTATCTTTAATTGAAGATCAAAATGGACCTTGACGTTTTTCTCAATGTTAGATTGGTTAGGGTGAAAATTGATATTTGAAAATCGAAAAAAAATAATTTTTGGGGGTAACTAATACTAATTAAAAACTAATAAACATGTAGTATACTATCATCTCTAAAAATCAACTTCAAAACCTCAGAATTTTTTTGAAAGTAGATACAAAGTGTTACACACAATTTCCAATTTAAACGTGGTAGACTTTATAATTTTGAAAAAAACTGTATTAGCTTGGAAATTTTTTTTTTGAAGTTTCGATCTTTGGCACTTTTTGAGATTTGGTAGATTTTTTTGTCATTTTTTTCATTTCCCAAAGAATTTTTTTTTTCTCAATAATGTTACATTATCCTTACTTTATTAAATTTAAAGAGTTACAAAATAACCACAAATTAGATTAAAATGAATTAAATAGATTTTTTACTTGAAGAAAATAATTTGTTACAAATTAAAAAAAAAAAACCCTTTGGAAATATAAAGAAGAAACAAGTAATTTATTTTTTTTTCAATTTGGAATTTTTGGAAATTGGGAATTTTTATAATTTTTTATTGGAATTTTTATCAATAGATATCCTAAGTAAATTTTTTTTTTTTTATTTTGATTTTTTCAATCAAAAGAATTGCAATTTCACAATATCTTTTTAGTATCAAGTCTTCCCTTGAGTATCGAGAAAATATAGGGTAAGTGACTAGGATTCTATGATATTTTACTGAAGAATTTTAATTTTTCAGATTAGTGGAAAATATACCATATTTCAAAATCCTTGACCCATTAAAAATCAAATTTTGGAAAAAAATAAATTTATCAATTGAAGTTATCAATTGAAATAAAAAAATTACTATTTTTTTTTTTTTTTTAATTATTGTAGAAGTGTGAATTACACTCTAGCTACCCTTATACTTAAAATACCTTTCAGAAATTTAAGCGTAAAATCATAGATTTCTCAATTATTAATTAATAAAAAAATTTTTAAACTGTTTTGATATGAAATTAATTTATTAAGATTTATTTTTTTTAATTTGTTATGAAATATTAATCTATCTATTCCAGAGGAAGGACAGACCCATAAAAAATAATTAATATTTTCGATAATTTCCTTATGTTCACATTTTAAACATAAAGGATAAAATTTATTTGAATTTTTATAGATTGCAGAGTAATATCTATTTAAGTAGTTAGTAAATGTTCTGAAATTTAGAATTGTTGAACTTGATGGATAACTCAAATATTTTTGAGTTTTAAATAAATAATTTTGATTTTTAATTATTGTGTGTTAATTGTTTGAGTGTCGTCAAGTGCCGTCAAGTGCCATAGAGTGCCTAGATTTTTTTTAATTTCAGAAATAAACTAAAAATTTCAAAAAATTTTCTTTTAATTTCTAAAATTAAAAAAAAAACTGAATGTTGGTTTTCTTGATGTTTAACTGTTTTATTTGTTCAAACTATCGATTTTCGTTAGGTTTAATTGATTTTTCTATTTATTTGGAAAATCAAAAGATTTTCGTTAGGTTTTTTTTTCTTTAGAAATAAACAGAAAATTTTAATAAATTTTTAGTTTATTTCTAAAGTAAAAAAAAACTAGAACACTTCAAAAATAAACAGAAAACTCAAGAAAAGATAACGGTGGTTTTACATAATTTAAAAGAATGGAGAAAAATCAAAGATTTTAGTCAATTATTTTAAATTCTTGAAAAGATAACAGCGGTTTTTTTTAATTTAAGAAATAAACTAAAAATTTCACAAATTTTCTAATTATTTCTCAAATTAAAATAAACCTAACGATACTTCCAACTTTTGGAATTCAGCTACATAGTATATGTGTACTTATATATTTCATTTTTTAGTTCTAAAAATCAATTGAATTCCAGTTGATTTTATTATTTATTCTTTGATTAAATTTTCTTAATTTTTCTAAATAAGGAAGAATAGAGTTATTTAATTTCTTTTTGAATTAAAATTTTGTTTTATTCACTGAAATTATAATATTTTCAATTTTAAATTCTGTTTTATAAATAATAACAGGTGTATTTCTGTTTATTTTGTATATTTCAGTAATTACGTGAATTAATCCAAAAATTGAAATAATTTATCGTTTTTCTTTGATAATTATATATTTCTAATCCATATGTTAATTGACTTAATATAAAAGATTTGTTAAATCTAATTTTTAAACTAAATTATTTTTCAAAAATTTTAACTCACTTTATAATGTTAATGGAAGTTCTGTTTGGAGGGTTTATTCCAGTATTCTTAATAAAAAAATATTTTCAAATTTTTGGATCACAATCATACTTTCAAATTTTTCAAATTTTAGTTTTGCTTTTTCAAATTTTTGTTTTTCTTTTGTTTTTTCAAATTTTTTTTTTTTTTTTTTTTTTTTTTTTTTTTTTTTTTTTTTTTTTTTTTTTTTTTTTTTTTTTTTTTTTTTTTTTTTTTTTCCAAAAAATCACCTGTCGAAAAAAAAAAGCTCTTCAAAAAGACTAATAATCACTAAGAAAATTGTCACTATGTAATTTCTTTGAAAATGAATTTAATTATTCATAAAAAATCTTGTTGTTCAACTTTTTTACAGTGAAAGTTCAGTAATAAAAAATACGTAATGCCCATTTCAAAAATTGTTTCCCACTTTTTTTGAGTTTTTGGTTTTATTTTTTTTTTTAATTTTTAATATATCAGGCTTTTATATATTTAGAATGTCTTATAGGTGAATTACAAATCATATTAAGTATTAATTAATTGTTCTTGAATACTAAAGGATACTTTTTTTTTTCAATTTATTATTTCAGGTGAGTCACAATATTTGAAAAAGAGTTTGTTATTCAGAGAATTGTTATTGAATAATTGTTTGCTTTTTTTATATGTTTCTTTAGATTTTTTTAAATTATCAACTATATGTGAAATTTTAATAAAATAAATACCCAAATATTTAATTTTTTTTAAATCTTTTGATATAACTGTTTTATCTTTATTAGGTTTTAATCCAAATTGAATAATAATTTCAAAAAATTACTATTTTAATATTCAGTTATATATACGACAAATATTTGTTTTTCATTTAAAAAATAACTTAATAAAAAGTAAATATAAAAATGGGCTATTTATTATGAAATTTAGTTTATATAGATCACTTAGATTTACTTATCACAAAATCTCAACTTTTCCCCTATGTGTATTATTCTTATTAATTCTTCTTTATTCTCCAAAGGCCAATTATCAAAAATAATTGATATTTGGGAAAAACTTTGGTCCACTTTGACTATAACAAAGTATATATCAATATTTTATCCTGTTGGCATGAAGGACAGAGCCATTAATCAATTTTTACAAATAATCAAAAAAAATTAATTCCATATTATTTATATTTAGAAATTAAAAAGATGAGAGATAAACTTAAATCGACATATTTTGAGGAATTTTTTCAAAATTGATTGAGTCACACTTTTTTAAATCAAAATTTAACAAGATCAAAAGAGAAATTAATTCATGAATTGTATTTGTTATTTATTTTATTAATGGAATACGAGTTAATTATTCAGCGTATTATTGGCTGCATATAACACAGAATTAAGGAATAGTTTTTCCCCATCTGAATTTGATTTCCAACAATTAATATCCACAGAATTATTTGGGGGATATAAATTTAAGACAATTACTTTCCCAAAGGACGTATGGTTTGGAAAAGTTTTCTCTGCCACCAGAACATTTCCGTCTTCCCATTTAGCAATTGTTTTACTATTTTCAGAAAGTTTTGGTGTCTGGATTCGAAAAGAATAATTGCCACCATCAAAGGTATTGACACCATTCATAATGGGATGGAATGGTAGGCACACCTCGCCTAATTTTGCTGGTTGGTTTGAAATGGAAGTACCTTTCCCAAAAGGAAGATATTGTGGCTCCAAAATTTTCCCATAAATCTGCTGTTCGTCTTCTAAATCTAAGCAATTAATTGAGCACAAGACTAGCCCACCTCCATCTTCAACAAACCTTACAAGATCGTTCCCTAACTCAATTGGATCAACAAATTTGGAGTCAGATGCATAAACAAAAGCAACGTCATATTTCCTTAACTCAGAATATGGATACTTTTTCTTGTTTGCTCTGAAGACTCGAATTTGTTGAACAACTTCAGATTTGGACAAGACCGAAGCAACGTTTTTGATGTATTTGGTATCCTGATCTGCAACAATTAATGCAATTGAAATTCCTGATTGTCTTGGTTCATTTCGTTTTTCTGTTTGAGACACGTTATTAAGGGACACTTGTTGTTCTTGCTGTTGTTGATCTTTTTCTTGTTCTTGATTTTTCTGTTGTTGTTGTTGTTGTTGTTGTTGTTGGTTTAAATCATCATCAAAAGAGTTAATTTCTAAAACTGAAGGTAATCCATTTTTCTGAAGAAAGTTTTCGCATTCTTGCAAGAGTTTGTCGATCCTAAATCTCCATGAAAGTTGACAAACTTGATAAATGTTTTCAAAGTTTAAAGTAATTTTCCCTGTATAACAAAATTTTAAAACCGTAATAAAATGTCCGATTTCCAAGCCTTCTAATTTTAAATTAATTGTTTCAGAAGTATTCCTGTTGTTTTCTTCCAATGGATACAAAAGTTCGCGAAAAAAATCTGAAAAAAGTGAAACAACTAGCTGGTGTGCTGGAATTGGTGCATGTTTGTCACCAAATTTAAATTTTAAATCAGAAAGTATTGGACTTTTAAAAAGGGAGGAAAACGTTTGATCAACAGGAATGGAAATTTCTTCCATTTTAAAAAAAATGTGAAAAGTAAATTTCTTTTGAGAGAAATTTTGTAAAAAATGATTTCTTTTGTTTATTTGATTTTGTATTCATCCGAATTTAAAATTGTCTTTGGTTTTCCATACTAAAGACCTAGGGTTATTGATTTTGAAAATGCTAAGGTCTATTTCATGTATTGTAAGGAAAGAATTTAAATTTGATTTTCTGTTCTTGCATTCTCCAATTAAGAAATTACAATTTTTTAATTTCTAGTATTCTAAATATTTTTTTCAGTAATTTAGAAGTTGACTTAATTCATAAATACCTATCTCCTCAAAATTATTTAAAAAAGAATATTTTTTGAGTTTTAATTAGGTTATTTTTATTGGACCTTAAGAAAATTTTTTAAAATGGTATTTTGATTTTGTCTTTACTGTTATTTTCCATCTTAATAAAAGAAAATTTTTATTTTAAGTTCTCACACATTTTTTTCAAATAATATATTAGTTCAAAAACCCAAGATAATCACAAAATTAATAGAAATGTTATTTTTCGTTTATTTTATTTTAGCTACTTTATTGAACTTTATGATAAAATTTAAAAAGGAATATTAGATTTTAACTTTACCCCGTTTTTTTGCCTTCCCTTATGTTTTTTGATTGAGATCAATTGTATTTAAAGCCAAGTCTTGAATTGATATTTTTTTGTTTATTCGAATAAAGTTATTTATTGTTTCTATCGCATTAGAAACTTGAATTTTAAAAAAAATACTATTGCTAAAATAATTTTTACTGACTTTGTTAAACCTGTATTTGATAATTAAAAACTGGGCATCTTTTTTCATATAGACAATTTACACATTAAATTGTTTAAATAAATTGACAATAAACATATAAATAAAAATTATATTTGTTTCAAAAGTTTTTTTATCAAAAAATAAATTCTGAAAATGAAAGATCAAGTGTTCAAATTGCTTTCTGGAAATATTAAGTTAATTATTTATGAAAAACTTTGCAAAAAAAAAATAAATTTCCCAAAAATTTTGAAAAATTTTAAATATTTCAATTCTAAATTGAAATATTTTCTAAAAAAATCAAGGAACTGGCCTTCAAAATTGATTCCTATTTGGGTATACTCTCGGATAATGAATTAGAAGTTATATTGCAACAAAAGAAAAAAAAATGCACACATTTTATTGAAAAAAAAATGGTATTCTGTTCTAAACACAAGTCTTTTGGGACACTTTAATTTTTTCAAAATAAAGAACACTTCAATATATAACAATTTTTAATTGTAACCATAATTTGTACTCATTAGTTTTACAAGATTTTTTTTTCTTTAATTTTCAATTTTTTCTTCTTTCTTTTGTTGACTATTAAAGACATTTTTTTTTATTCAGTTTAGTAAATTAAAAAAAAATTGCGACTTTATAAATTTAATTTGGGAAGTAAAAACAAATAAATTATATTTAGGTGAGTTACAGACTATCTAAATTTTAAGGTCAAATAATTAACACCTTTTTAAATTTTTTTAATGATTTTTAAGTTCCTTTTTATTTACCCATCGTTTGATAAAAAAAAAACATCAATATAAAAAAACACAAACATTTTCATAGGGACTAGAAATATTTTTATTGGGTTTTTTTATTTAAATACTATATTTTTTTATTTTTAAACTCAAACGAAAAGGTTGCTTCAGTAAAGTAATCTGCTTTATTATATATTGTTTTTTAGAGAATCGGATTTTAATAAAATATTTGGAAGTTTTCAGACTTTTGAAATATACATAAAAAAAATTAACTCTTTCAAGATTGTGTTTTTATAATGGTTCGTAATCAGAATAAAGAAAAAAAAAATCTCACTAGTAATTTATTAAAAATAACTGGGTAATAAGACAATTATTTAATTTCATTTAAAATTTTATTATCATTATTTTTCGAAATATTTATCATTTTTTATATCCATTTTTTTTTTTTCGAAAGAGTAATAGTTCATTGATAAAATATTGACCTACTATCTGGAATTGGTGGGATTCATTCCTTATTAACCACTATACTTCTTATTCTTGAAAATTTTCTCAAAAAGTTCAAAAAACAATTGTTATAAATTTTATAAAAAAATCATGAAGATGCAACATAATTTCATTAATTCTTTGATAGAACTTGCCTAACAAATATGAATTTCTTTTTGGCTATTATTAAAAATCAAACCTGAAAGGGGCCAGTATATATATAACACAATTTATAGATTGTATAAGATTCTTCGGGATAATTTACCACTTTCATTCTATCACTAGTTTCGACAATCTTTTTTATTTAAATTATGTATTCAGAAAGTTCACTGAGTTACTATTAAATTCATTCAAGTTCGATAGAGTGTAGTCATATTTTTCAGAATTCAAAAAAATATCGAAAAATCAAATCTTTTACTGAATTAATCAAAATTCTGGAAAATAGAGCAGTGTTTTTCCTGAGGTTTTGTATTTTATCTGTGAAGTGTTCTAGGTTTTTTTTTACTTTAGAAATAAACCTGAAATTTATTAAAATTTTCGGTTTATTTCTAAAGTAAAAAAAAAAAAGCAATGAAAATATATTGATTTTCCAAATAAATAGAAAACTCAAAAAAAAAATTAACGATAATTTATTGGTTTTACAAATAAAACAAAAACTCAAGATATCCTAACTAATTTTTAAAAAAAAATTAGAGAAATAGAAAAAAATTTTAATTTAATTTCTAAAAGTTAAATAAAAAAATAATAATTTTATTCCAGAATTTAAAATAATCTACTAAAAATAGAGATTTTACTCAATTCCTTTAAATTTTAGAAAAGATAATGAGTATTTTTTCATCTTTTTTTTTTTTTTTTTTTTTTTTTTTTTTTTTTTTTTTTTTTTTCAAAAATATCTTGATATTCTAATCACAACCAAAATTAAAAAGGATTAACTTTGTTTTCTATGAAGTTTTCATAGCTACTCAGAAAACTCATTTATTTTATAAATAAATAAAAAAACAGATTAAAGATAACAAACATGCATAGGGTTTTTTTTTTTTTTTCAAAATTTAAGATGAATTGAATAAAATCAATATTTTACTCCTATACGGTATATTCTAGAAAAAAAATAAATAAAATAGTCGAGTTTTAGAACTCATCATTTAAAGTAAAAAAAATGAAATTGAGTTTTTACTTGAAGGTGCAGGATAAAACTGTTTAAACTTAAAAATAAGAGTTCATTTGAAAAAAATTACATAATTACATAAATACTAATTAAAAAAATTTTTTTTTAGATATATGTTGTTTCACCACCTTAAGTGGTAATAGTCATCAAATATTTATCTATAATTTTAGAATGTGATAAAACAGGTCTGAATGATATTTGTGATACATGGTGATAATCTCATTAAAAGTATGACTCTGAAAAATCTAAACTATTTTTCAAAAATTTTTCCCCACCTTTTAAATTTATAAGGTAATTACAAGCGTTTCTCTTGTTTTATCTTATATTCTTCTAAAAAAAAATTACAAATTAGTAGTTTACGTATATTTTTACTAATTTCAGCCAAATTATTTTTTCTAACTATGTAAAATTATTTGGTTTTTTATTTTTCTTCTCCCTTTTTCTTTTTAATTTTTTTCTCCTTATTTTTTTTTTTTTACTGTTCTTTTTATTTTTCTTTTAAAATTTTCTTTTTCTTTTTTTTCTTTTTTGATACTTTTTTTTTGCAAAAGATCATGTTGAAAAAAAAATTAACCTAAGAAAATACCAACAAAAATTAAGAAAATTGAGATTATGTAATGTCTTTAAAAATGAATTCAATTATTGATAAAAAATATTTGTTTTGACCATTTTTCATTGAAAGTTTAGTAATAAAAAATCCATAATGTACAAATCAAAAATTATGATTAGCTTTTTTTTAATTTTTAATTTTATTTTCGATTAATTTTTTGAAATATCAGGTTTTTATTTATTTAGAAAGACTTAAAAGTGAATTATAAATCAGATTTAATTAATTGTTCTTCTTGAATATCAAATGAATATATTCTTATTTTCGATTTATTATTTTGGAGGGTCATGATTTTTGAAATTGAGTTAATTATCAATATTAAAGCAAAATAAATTTTTACATTTTTTAATTATGGATTACTATTAAAAAAATTGTTATTTTGGAAATGTTTTTTTGAATTTCTTTTCCAAATCTAAAAAAATAACTCAAAAAATAGTATTATGGAATTTAATAATTCATATTTAGAACTTCCTTAAGTAACTATTTTTAAAATTCTTTAATTTCAAAGATTAATTCAATAATCATCAACATAAAAAAAACAAAGACTGATTTGTTTAGTTTCATTTTTATGAGATAATTGTAACATCAATATATTTCCGATGATTTGAGAAATAATTTTTCAAAAAAATCTCAAAGTTAATTATTTGATACATTGATAAAATTTGAATTTTTTATTGACTAACCTGTATTTCAAGACAAATTTAATAAAGATATTTTCCAGTTTTGAAAATCTGGGTATTTGTAATTCAACCTTTAAATTTGTGTCGAAATCAAACTTTTTTTCAAAACTTCTATTGGTTTTTTTTACTAATAATTAATCCTTTTTAAATTGATTAGATCAACTGATACTAATATTTACTAATTGATTTTTTTAGATACCAATAAAAAATGGCAAGAATTTGGTTTACATGTAATAACAACATACTTTAATCATAAAGTTCGCCATAGTCGACGCTAATCCATTCAGGTTGAATATAATTAAAAATTTAATATTTTTCCAATTTTTTATCATCCAATATCCCTACAACCCAAACACTAAAGTATATAAAAATTTTTTCTAAATTTAATAATAGTTATTGAATTTTGTTATTTACCTGTTTCCTGAAATTTTTCAAATCAAGCAAATTTTCTTAAAATAGCTTTGAAACAAAAAATAAATCTAATAATAATTCATTTTTTCGATAATTTTAAGTTATTCTCTTTATTTATGACACAAATTAAAACTGTAATTATTGATAATGGAACTGGTTCCACTAAGGCAGGTTTTGGAGGAGAAGACACGCCACGACATGTTTTCCCAACCATTGTAGGCTATCCCAAAGAAGGAAACAAATTTATTGGAGATCAGCTTTCAAAAAGCAAAACCAAGCTTAAACTTGTTTTTCCAATTAAAAGAAGGGGAATCACAGAATGGCAAGAACTGGAAGATTTATGGGACTACACCTTCAAACAAAAATTGGAGGTTGAGCCTGAAAATGCTCGTTTATTTTTAACAGAGCCACCACTCGAGACAAACGAAAACCGCGAAAAAAAATGTCAAGTACTGTTTGAGACATTTGGTATCAATTCGCTAGCACTTAATATCCAACCAGTTCTTTCTTTGTATTCATTTTCAAAACAGAACGGTGTTGTTTTGGAAATTGGTAAATCCTATTCAAGTACCTGTTGTGTGTTCCAAGGTAAATTTTTCTTTTTAAATTTTTTATTTTTTCTCTTTCAGAAATTCAAAACTTTTTTCATCTTTTTTTTTTTCCTTTTTGAAATTCGATCCTCTTCCTGCCCTTCTGATTTCCAACCTTACTTTCAACAACGTTTTTCGTTTTTCATTTACATTTACACGATCCTTTTTTTTTTTTCTTTTTTCTCTTCTTATTTCTCTTTTTCTAATTTTCATTTTTTGTTTTGCAACTTTTTAAACTTAATCTTGTTCTTCGTTTTGAACTGTTCGAAATTTCATTTTTTTCTTTACCAAAATTTCAACTTTGAAAAATAAAAAAACATATTTTTTTTTTATTTTTTTTGAACAAACCTTTTCTCTGTTTCCCTTTTATTTGAACATCCACCCAACCGAAAATACATAAATTAATTTTTCTTTTATTTATTGGAAATCTTATTTTTTTAAATTTGTACACAAACAAAGGAACTGTTATCCCTCAAACAATAAATAGATTACATCTTGGAGGAAAGGATATTACAAAGTATTTAATTAAACTTCTCAACGGAGAAAAAAATGAAGAAAAACAATTAACCTTGGAAAAAGATTGGGATTTAATACGATCTATCAAAGAAAAAATGTGCTTTGTCTCCAAAAACCCAAGCACCGAAGAAAAAAGAAGTTCACTCAATCAGCTTACAAAAACTTTCGAATCAAACAACAGTACATTCACACTTTCCAAAAATAGATATCTTGCAACAGAGATCTTGTTTAAGCCACAACTAATCAATCTTAACAACGAACCAAATATTACATCTCTAATTACAAAATCTGTTGGGCAGTGCGATGAAAGGATCCAAAATGAAATTTATCATTCCATTGTAATCACAGGGGGCAGTTCTAGGTTTAAAGGCCTAAAGGAAAGAGTTGAGAAGGAGTTAAAAACCTTGCTTGGCAATAGAAGTTTTAATGTAATTTTCCCCGTGGATACCTTAATTTCGGCTTGGGTTGGTGCAAGTATGTTATCCGTTGCACAAAATTTCCAAGAAAGTTGGTTTACTAAAGAGCAATACAATGAAATCGGTGTTAAAGAAGTCCACAAAAGATTTTATCATCAATTTTAAAATTACAGCAAAAGAAAATGAGCTATTTTTTTTTTTTTCTTTTTTATTTTTTATTTTTTTTTAATTATTACTTTTCCAATTTTTTTTTGAGATTTCATTTTAAAACGTAAGGGTGCATTAGAATCAGAACCCCCATTTTATTTATTTCTAAAATTAACTTTACAATTTTTTTTAATTTGATCACGAAATCAATTTTCCAATAATATAATTATTTTTCCAAAAATTACCAAATAATACATTTAATAAAAATCAGAATTTCCTAAATCTTTTTGATTTTATATTTTTTAAAAGTTAATCTTTGATTTGGCCTATATTTCAAATACCTTCCCGATTTAAAGTATTAGTCCATTTTATTCTAACAATTAATTTATATCTTTTCATATAAGAAAATTTCCGATTATCAATACTTTAATAATTTGGATAATCATCCCATTTTTTTTTTTTTCATGTTCTTTTTTTCTGGATATAATATAAAATAATTATTATGTTTAATAAATATAAATATTTTATTATTTATAATTGTCAAGAGGTGATTCATACAAAATTTATTTCTGTGTGCCTTTAGGTTTTCTAAGGTTTTTTGTTTATTTGTAAAATCAATATATTTTCGTTAGGTTTTTTTAACTTTTTGAAATAAACCGAAAATTTATTAAAATTTTATGTTTATTTCAAAAAGTAAAAAAAACCGAGAACACTTTACAGAGAAAATAGAAAGGTTCAAGAAAACACCTGTTCGTTTTCTTTAAATTTAGAAGAATAGAGTAATATATATATATATGTATGTATGTATGTTTTTACTCGATTATTTTGAATTTCGGAAAACCATGATTAGGTTTTTTAAGACTTTTCAAAATTAAATAAAAGATTTTGAAATTATCTGGTTATTTCAAAAATTAAGAAAAAAAAACTAGGAAATCCACTGTACTTTCGGAAAACTCTAAGTTATTTAGAATTTTTGATTCGGGATTATAATGCCAGCTAGATTATGGTTTATGAGAAAATTTTTTTTTGAAATGAGAGGCGATAAGGAAAAGCTAGAAAGAAAAAAAGATTAAAATAATTATAATAATAAGTAAAAAAGTTAAAAAGAATTTTTAGGTGATTTGGGTATTTAATTAGTTTGGTATATTGTATATTATTAAAAATTCATCGATCACCACGATGATTTTTTTTTAATATAGAGTTTTAAATACTTTGTCAAATATCGATCAAATTAATTATGTTTATTTTTTTTAAATTTTAAAATAGAGATTTAAAGAGACGGTGTTGATAAAACACTTGGTTAATCATAATAGTAATTTCTTTTCCAAATCGGCATTTTAGCTTCTTGATTTTTCTTTTTCTTTTTCTTTCTGGTTAAGTTTTTTTTTTAATTTTCAACCTGGGGTGGATGAGTAAAAATACTTTCCTTAGAACTAAATTAATGGTTCAACAAATCCTATTATTTCAAAAGTGTTGATAAATCAACTTGATATACTTTTTTCGGTCTTTATTATAACATATTTTAAAAAGTTCATATCCCCTCCTTGTACAAAAAATGTATACGGATTTTTAAAAAAACATATTTTGATAAATTTATTTTACTTTAATTTTAAATTAAACCTAAAAAAAATCATCATGGATTCAATATAATCTTGATATTGATTATATAAATCATTTTACAAATCAATTATGATTTATTTGCATGTCTATTTGTTAAATTGTTTATAGTAACCACTAACCCCAAAAACTTTCATAAGATTACCTTTTCAAAGAAATATTTTATAGAACTTTTAATATAGAAACTTAGAGTGAATTTTTAGGCACATTTTTCTTTCAAAAGAGGTTACAAATGTCATTATTCTAACAACCTAAAATGATTAAAAAAAAAATCCTCTAATTTGGATTTGAGATTGTGACTTTAATTTTTTTCAAAGTTTATGTGTTAAACTTGATAATAACAGTACGCTTTTGAACTGAAGATGTACCCTTAGATTTTCTATTAATAAATAAACAATTTAAAAGTGATACTGATGATAATCTTATATTTATTGATGGAACAAACGTAAATTACACTCTAAATTTTATTATAATAAAATGACCCCAAAATTAATTTAAGTGTAAAATTATTGATACCGCGATTGTTCAATGGAAAGACACATCCAATTTTTTTTATTTTTTAAAGACAAAAGCAAAAAATTTATAAGTAAGAAGGAAAAAAGTAAAAAAAAAAAAAAAAGAAATTTAAAAAGGGTTTATCATAAGCGATTGGTAAAAAATCAAAAAAAAAATTAAATGTCATCTTTAATTAAGGACTCTCAAAATCAAATAAAATATACTTTTAGTTGATTTAATAATTTGATAATTTGTATGAATATTCACTTGGGTATCGTTGTTAAGTTGTTATAATTCCTTTTCTTTTTTTTAATCTTCTATTTTTTAACCGTTGTTTATTTTTATATTTCCTTTCTGATTTTATTTTTTCAAGTTACTCATCCTTTTGTGTTTCATTGTCACCGTATTAGCAAGTAACCACTTGATATTTTTCCTTTGTAACTCTTCTTCTCAATATAAAGAAGATTCATAGGTTGAAAATAAAAAAAAAATAAAATACACTATTCTTATGAACAATCAACTTCAAAAAACATTGGATTGAATTCTCAGATTGAGTTTAAAGTCCTTAAACTGAAAAATATTTATTTAAATACAGTCAGTTCCACTTTTAAGGTACAAACTTTTAACGAAATTTAAGGCACAAAAAAATCTCAAATTAAGGTACAAAATTTGGAATTTTTTTTTTTACAATTTATTTTACTAGAATTGGAATTTTGTGCCTTAATTTGAGATTTTTTTTGTACCTCAATTTTCGTTGAAAGTTTTTGCCTTAAAAGTGGAACTTACTGTAGAAAAAAATAATCAATATTTCCCGTTATCCAATACCAATTAAAAACATATCATTGTCTAGTGTGTGATTGTTATAAAAAAATCATCGATCAAAAAAGAATGTATTTTAAGAAAAAAAGTATCAAACAGTATCACTTAATTTCCAAATAAAAGGTTTTTGAAACATAATGTTGAAAATAACTGAATATTTTTTAAAAGTGTTATTCTTTTGCACTTTTTAAAATCCCAAAGATTTTTTCCTATTTTTAAAGGATTTTTTTAACTAAAGATTGTATTAAAATATTTATTAAGGTAGTTGTGAGGGTTATATATCAAACATAAATCAAATTAAATCAGAATGAATTGGTTATATACTCAAAGAGTTCAATTTGTTTTATATTAAAGAAAATTTTACTATTTGGCTATTAAAACAAGTAAAATATACAGTTTTTTTGTAAGATTTTTGGAAATGAGAAAAATTTAATTTTTTTTTTTTGTAAAATATTTTGAAATTTTTATTATTTGTAAATGGAACTTTTTGAAATAAATATCATGTGAATTTTTTTTTTGTTATATTGAATTTTTGTCATTGAGAAATCTATGTGGATTTTTTTCATTTATTAAATTTTTTAAATTGAGATGACTTTTCAAAGCAGTTTTCTTTTTATGACATTATTTTACATAAGATATACAGATTTCTTTTTTAAATTTTAATTTTTTGAAATCGAGATTTTCATTTTTTTTTTTAATAATTGAGTTTTTATCATTGAAGAAATGGTTGAATTGTTTTTATGAGTTTTTTGTCATTGATATCCTATTTATTTTTTTTTAAAATAAATTATTCATGGAAATCCAATGACACTTTTTTTTTTTTTTATAATTTTTTTTAATAATTGAAGAAACTTTGAATTTTAATTGTAATTAATTAAATTATTTATAAAATATTTTTGGATTTTTCTTATTAATTTCAATTTTTTTACTATCATATATATATATTGTGTGTTTTTGCATTTTGAACTTTTTGTAATTTATGTTTTTTTATAATTGAAAAATCTTGTTCAAATACTTTTTTTGTCTATTAAATTTTATTTTATTGCGAAAACTCTGAAAATTTATTGTATTATTTTAATTGTTGTATTTCAAAATCTTTTTAACTTTATTATTGTTCATCAGTATTTTTTGGCGACTTGGATCATCTGAATTTTTTTTTTGTTAATAAATTTGATTTCTTTGGAATTTGAGAAACTTTTTTTTTGTAATTAAATTTCTGAAGTTGGGACATTGTGAATTTGGATTTTTTATTTTCTTATTTATTTTTACTGAGTTAAGATCCTTTTGAAAAATTTTTTTGTATTTGAATTTATTGTTCAAAAAAAGACACTCTGAATTTGTGTTTTTTGTTATTTAAATTTTATCAACTAAAAGAAGTGCAATTTACCACCGGCATTTTTCAAGGTAAAACTCTGCCTTTGTAGATTCTGTATCTCACAAATTCAAAATAAGAGATTTTACCCTTAAACTCATTTTTTTTTAATTTGTTATGATGAAATATCCCTAAACTTCTGTCAAAATTAAACATTTAATTGTTCCTCAATACAATTCAATAGCTCAGAACAAAATCAAAAGAAAAAGTGTACTTAAAGCTACAGTGAAATGACAATCAGTAAGGTTCTATCTTGAGATCAAAAAATTCACATTGAAATGTAAGTATTAATAAGGAAAAAGTAAAAAAGTATGAAATATTCAGGTTTAAAATACAATTCTAAACAAGTCAACCCTTGGTGTATTATCATAATTTGAGTTCAAACTGTGGAATTGATTAAGGTGTAACCTTTTTGACCATAAGGACGAAAATTTAGCAAGAATTCAATTTTTATTTTTTCATTTTTTACTTTTATCAAGATCCAAATAATTATTGTCCATCACAATGAATTCTGTACCAGCTGTTTATACAACAAAAGATCAAGAAAAGTATTTTATTGTTTCAACGAGCTTAGGGAAAGAAGTTTCAAAATCAGATCTTACCGTGGAACTAACAGAAACCTCTGTTAAAGTTTCGGATCAAAAAGAAAATTTAATTTTTGTTGGTAACTTTTTTTCAAGAATCAACCCAACAAAAAGCAGTTGGGACTTAAACAACAAAGGGCAATTTTCGATGATTTTAGAAAAGAAAGAACACATCAGTTGGGATATTGGTATTTTGCATGACTTTAATGGTAAGATAGATGCACACTCAGCGTTTTTGTTGTCCTTATATAACGAAAGGAAAGGAGACTTTAGACAAGCATTTAAATTCTTGAGGACGTCTGCTCAAAAAAACCATTTAACCTCCTTATTTAAACTTGGCGCATTATATCAATCAGGAAACAAAAACTATAAAATTGAGCAAGACCTTGAACAAACTATTGAATTTTATAAAAGAGGTGCACATTTGGGCGATGGGTTTGCTGCTTATTGGTAAGTTTTGTTACCCCTTGTTTCCTGAATTATTTGTTTTTGGTTTGAGAATTCTTTTTTTTTTTTTCAAAATAAAGCCCTTTTCGGAATGTGTGCAACAAAAATAATTTTTCAATAGTATCCTCAAAATATGGAGACAAAAGCTTTTTAACTGAACTAAGAGGTGTTCTAAAAACTTTTTAGTCACACCTTTTGAGGACAACTAATTCCTTTTCTTAATTGCGGATTATTCGCTACAAAAAATCACATGACTTCCTCTAAACTTTGTGCCTTTTCAACCTTTCAAACACTTTCAGACAATTTACAAACCTTTCAAATACTTTTAAAGGGGAAATGTGCTTTAGAAGGCTAAAAGCCTTGCAAACATGAGTTTTTGTGTATTGGTTGCTCGGTTTGTAGTGTGTTCAGACATTTCGACTTTTTTTTAAACTTTGTCTTTTCGAAAGATGGACTCTTCTGAAAATATCACTTCTTTCCATGACCACAAACAATTTCTTTTTTCAAATTTTCATTTCTGTTTAAAAATAAGTTTCTGTTTCGGATAGTATCAATACATTGAAAAAAAATGTTTGAAATTGAATTAAAAAAAAATTTTATGGAATTTTTATCAGTACCTAATCCCAATCAAAAACTAACCAACATCTGACTTTATATGATTGATCACAAAAAATCAACAATCAAAAAAGAGGACATTTTTAGAAAAAAGAATCACCCAAAAGCGAAAATTCATTTTCAATTTAAATCGTGTGTGATTATTAATTTTGAATACTAATATATGAGTTGTGTTTTTTTCGAAGTTTCGTTATTGGGCACTTTTTGAGATCTCGAAGATTTGTATTTTTTTTTCCTTTTTTAAATGAGTTTTTTTTATCTCAAGAATGTTATAAAATCATTATGTTGTCAAATTTAGAGGATTATAAAACTACCACAAATTGAATTAAATTAAATCAAATCGATTTTTTACCAAAAGAAAATAATTTGTTTCGAATTGAAGAAATTTAACACTTCGGAAATATAAAATAAGAAAAAGATTGAATTTTAAATTTTATTTTTTTTTAATCGGAATACTTTTGAAACTTTTCTTTTGATTTTTTGAAATTGAATAATTTTTTTAAAAACTTTTTTTTTCTAAATTTGAATTTATTAAATTGAGGATCCAGAGGAATTTTTTTTTTTTTAAAAATTTTATATTTTTAACGATACATAAAAGAAGATTTAAGTTAATTCAAAAATTAAAAATCCTTCATTTTGATGAATTAATTAATTATATCCCTTTTAGAAAAAAAGAATCAGAAAATATAAATTGGTACTCCAAAAATTTAAAACAACTGGAAATTGAACTAGAAAATTTTAGAATTAAAAATTTAGAAAATAGTCCAAGTTGGAAATGTCGTTAGGTTTTTTTTAATTTCTAAAATTAAAAAAAACTTAACGGCGGTTTTTTCGAGGTTTTCTATTTTATTTGTGAAGTGTTCTAGGTTTTTTTTTACTTTAGAAAGAAACCGAAAATTTATTAAAATTTTCTGTTTATTTCTAAAGTAAAAAAACCTAACGAAAATCTATTGATTTTCCAAATAAACAGAAAACTCAAGAAAAGCTAACGGCGGTTTTCCATAATTTAAAAGTATAGAGAAAAATCAAAGATTTAACTCAATTCTTTTGAACTCTGGGAAAGCTAACGGTGGTTTTTTTTAATTTAAGAAATGAAAAGAAAATTTATTTAATTTTCTTTTTATTTCTCAAATTAAAAAAACCTAACGACAAAATCCTAAATTTAAAAGAATTGAACAAAACCAAAGATTTTACTCAATTCTTTTGAATTATGGAAACCCTAGGCACTCTACGGCACTTGAGACTTTCCATAATTTACCAGAAGGGTAAAAATATCGATAAAAAGATTATCAATAAGAAAAAGCCCACAATCTGCAATTAAAAATTGGTTATTCTGCTGTAGTTGGTTTTTTTTTATTTATTTTTTTTTTATTACATTTAAAGAAATTGATTAAAAACAAATACTTTACTCAATTCTTAAAAAAAAAAAACAAAAAACGCCGTTACCTCTTCCAGAATTCAAAAGAATTGTTCAAACCTTTGATTTAACCTTTTCTTATGAATTTTGGAAAAGCTATGCATCCTACACCAATACCTCAAAAAGTTTAGCAATAGACACCCCAATTAATATCTATTTTTTTTTTTTTCAATAATAAGTATTTTTTATTTTCAATTTTTTATTATTAGTTTTCCTTTGTTCCCTTAAGTTTTCTAGCCATGAGAGATTTGATGAAAAATTTCCAACAAGAGTAATAAATTTCATAATTTTGATTGGCCGGATTAAATATCTTTTGAGTATTTTTTCGAAGAATAACTTTTTTAATAACTTGAAAATTTCTCCAATTGCTCAGTTCTCAAATAATTTTAAAAATACAAAATAACAAAAAATGTTTAAAATCAACTGGAATTCAAAAAATATAATTATGTTAATTCTACATTTTATGGCATTTATTTTTGAAATTTTTTCTTTCTTTAACAAAAAGTCTTGGATGTATTTATCATATTGAAAATGACATTGAAGTGAATAATAAAAAGGCAATTACGTATTTTGAAATGGCCAGTGAAAAAAAATTCTCAAAAGCGAATATTTATTTAGGAAGAATTTATTTAACTGGTGCGGGCGACGTTAAAAAAAATGTTAAAAAGGCTTACAACTATTTTAAATTGGCTGCAGAGCAAGAAGAGATTTCTGCGATGATACAAATTGGTATTTACATTTTTTTTTTGTTTTTTTTTTTTGTCAATAATTCGTTGCACAAGTACAAACATATTTCTCTATTTTTAGAGTTTTTTTGAGAAAAAATTGATTTTTATAAGAAATTACTTATCTTATATCCCGTTCAAAGCGCTATATAAAACTTGAAATTAAAAATGTGTATTTTTTGGGTGATTCTCATCTCATTTAATTTTGGAATACGTTTGTTTGATTATAAAATAGATTTCGAAAAAAAATAATAAAAATGAAATTTTAAAAATATTCAGTCAGAGATATCCTTTAATTAAATGAGATGAGAATCACCCAAAAAATACACATTTTTAATTTCAAGTTTTATATAGCGCTTTGAACGGGATATAAGATAAGTAATTTCTTATAAAAATCAATGTTTATCAAAAAAACTCTCAAAAAAGATATATCATGTTTCCACTCGTGTAATTAATAGACATAGTTGTATATGTTATTCATTTACTTTTATTATAATTACCATTTAATAATAATTCCAAGGTATTATGCTAATTGAGGGGGAAGGAATTAAACGCGATTTTGAATTAGCAAATCAATATTTTCAAAAAGTACAAAAAAAAGACTCATCGGTGACAATTCCAATAGAATATTTACAAATTTTACATAAGGGGCAAAAAGAATATGAATCTGAATTAACAAGCAACAAACCAGACAATGGCAAACTTCGAAATGGCTTAATCTTTGGATCAATAATATTAGTTGCTGTTGGGATTGGTACTTATTTATGGAAAAGAAAAGAAAAGAAAAATGATCAAAAAAATTAATTCTTTTTTTTTGTTCCTTTACAATTTTTTTAGAATTTTCTCTTAATAATTAAAACAGTTTATTTATATTTTAGATCTATTTATAAGAGTTGAAAAAAAAAATTTTTTGAAATAAAAATAGATTACTCATTTTAAACTCTTTTTTTGGAAAACTGAATGAAAATTTAATTCAATTTATTTTGCAACAAATAGTTTAGGGGTGTGGTGGGTTTGTATGATAATAACTTTTGAGTTTTACTCTAAATTAAGAAAATAAAAAAGAAGGAAATCTTCTTATTGTTCTTTTGATTGAATTTTTTTGTTACTTGAGGAATTTCTTTGAGTTTATTTGGAAGGGTAATCATTTAGGTTTAGTAATCTAAAAGAAAAGATTTGTTTAAAAATACACACCCTTTCGGGTCTATTTTTTTGGTTTACTGTTTGATTAATTTCAATTGTTCGTATAAATACATCTCTAGATCCAAAATCAATTTTAATAAAACCAAAAATTGAATCATAAAAAATGTTCAAAAAATAGAAAATTTTTTATATTCAACTCTGGTTTACTTTGGATTTGCTTTTCACAAATAGAGCAGCAAATTGTATTTTGGTTTTCAATTTTACAATATCTGGTGAACAAAAAAACTTTAAAAATTTTTTTTCAATAAAGTTCGAACAATTAAAATTTTTCAAAAATGGGAAAATGTTCCGACTTGAAAAAAAAGATTTCTTCTTTTATTCAAACCAAATGTTTCATTTTTGAATGAAATTAGGTTTGAGTTATTTCACATTAGATCTCAACTTCATATTTCATTAATATTTCATAATTTGATTTTCACAAATAACCGAATACAATGAATAAAAAAAAAAGAATGAGCCAACCCAAACAGATTATTGAGTACTGAGTGATTATTTTTTAAAAACATTTTATTCTCACATTTTGAAACCCACCCTACTTTTTTTCGATTTAGTACAAGAAATTTCTCAACTCTCCTTAAAGAAATTGAAAAAAAAGAATATCGAATCTCAAGCAATTTACCAAAAAGATTTAAAAAATAAATTACTTTTCAAAAATGGTAATTTTTTTTTGACAATAACTTCATTTATGAAATGGAGTATATTAATTACCAACTTGAGGTTTTATATTTTATGTTTTGTTTCATTTTTTAAATCTTTTTTGTTTTCAAATTTTTTTTTATTTTTTAAATAAATTCGACAAGATAAACAATGAGCGAATTAAAAGGAAACAAACAACCAAAAAGAAGATTTACAACAATGAATATCAGTACAGATGAAAAATCAAACAAACCTATCAAAAGGAAATCAAAAGTGGAAGAGCTGCTGGGTTTTACAGATAACACCGATAAGATTTTAAAAAATAAGCAAAAAAGACAAAGAGAAATTGAGCTGCAAAGAGAAAAACAAATCCAAGAAGAAATTGAGCTTGAAAAAAAGGCCTTAAAAGGACCAGAAATTAAAAAACACGAATGGCTGTCTTATGTTTTTAAAAACCACCCCGAAGTTCTTGAAATACGCGAAAAAACAACACCCATTTTAAAGCATGAAAGGTTTGGATCTTTTTTTCTTTTAGAGACCATTTTTTTGTTGAGTTTGCTTCTTTCTGATCTTGTTACAATTGAATGTTAATGATGAGTCTCTATTTGTTCTATTTTTGAATTTAATTTTTTTTTTTTCTTTTTCAAAAATGCAATCTTTGCCAACTTAATAGTTTTTCGAATTTAATCGAAAGATCACATACCGAAGTGAAAGACAATATCGCAAAATCAGATATTCTACAACTTGTCATGCAACACTTGTCAACTGTTGGATTAAAAAAATCAATTAGATGTTTAGAAGAAGAGTCAAATTTGCGATGTATGTTTTCTTTATTTTTTTTCTTATTTTTTTACGAAAATTTTCTCAAAGTTCAATTAATTGTACAAATGATACAGATCCTTCAATCATTTAATAAAACATTTTTTGTCAAATGAATTATTTTCAAATTCGTTCAACATTTTTTCCTTATTTAAATTAACAGAGAAGAAAAATAAAAGCAGGGTGTGATTAAAACTGCGAGCTTTTTCATTTTATTGTGTTTTAGTTTCAAAAAGTTAGATCAAACAGAAAATTTTTTGAAAAAGAAAAAAATAAAAAACAAATATTGAAAAAAGAACAAGAATAAAATAAGTTTGCCTCTTATTAAATTATTTTTAAAATCTATACCAAGTAAAGATGGGAGAAAACGTTATCTTTTTTCTTTTTCTTCAAATTATTGTTGTTTTTGCTTCTCAATTATTCCCTTGCCTTTTGGTTTTCTTTGTTTTTGTTTTCAACCATTTTTTTCCATTATCAAGCAAATAATCTACAAACTGTAAATTACTTCAAAATTAATATTTATTTCAACAGCCCAAAAAATCCCTCAACGATTACCTCGCTCAGATCAATTATTTTTGTTATGTGCTCCTGAATTTTTATTGTTCGCTTGTATCAATAAGAAAAAACAAAAAAAAACGAAATTTTGTGCAAAAAAAAACAAAAAAAATCTTACAAACTCCCTTTTCCGTTATTGAACCCTAAGAAGTGATTTAATGAATTTTCAATTTTATTTTGATTAAGGGAATAGCATCTGTCATGGAGAAGTCTAAAATTAATGTATGTTGTTATTGAAGGTAAATTATATTAGTGAACATTGGTTCAAAATGTCTCTAAAAAATCGATTAGTTGAATAGCATTAAAAGTTGATCCCATCAAAAAAAAAGATCCATATATAGTCAAAAAATCCAAAGAATTTAAAAAAAAAATCTGCATTTTGAGACAAATTGAAAGATTGAATCATGAAAACTCCAGACTTCAAAGGTTGAAATATATCTTTCTTAAATTTGTTTCAAAATGTAGACTAGTTGCTAAAAAATTCGTTTTTTTTCTAAAAAATTAAATAATTAACTCAGAGATTATTTTTAAAAAAATTATTCCTCAAATATTGGGAAAACATTGAAAATCAACTAGTTTCATTGAAAGGAAACAAAAATAACCATTCTTTATTTTTTTATGTTAATAATTATTGAGTAAACTTGTAATTGAGAAAATTGAAAAAATAAATACTTTAGAAGTTTCTAAATATTAATTTCAAAATACTGAACCACCATTATTTTGAGTTTCTATTTTTCGACTTGGAAAAGGAATTAAAAAAATTTTTCAAAATAAAAATTTTTATACAGATCATTAGTAAAAAATGTAAGAATTTATTGTACAACAAAATTTCTAATAGATTTTTTAAAACCATTTAAAGTGCGTAAACAATTTGGCACTAATATGATTTACTTTCAATTTCAACATACATTAATAATAGGACGAATCAATGGTTACTCTAATTCCGCAAATTTGAGATTTATTTTACAAATTTTCTTTTGTGAAATTAGTATTTTTTTTTTTTTGTTTTTTTTTTTTTTTTTAGGTTAACTAATTTTGAGTTCTCGATTATTTATATCTGAAGTTCTATATTCTTCGATTTTCATTTTTTGAAAAACCAAATTAACAAAACCTTAAAAAGAGTAATCAATATGTTTCAGTATTTTTTGAGTTATAGTTTATTCTAACAAAAATTATTTTATCACGACCAAAAAATTTTTCACAAAACATTTTCAAAAAATTCGAACTTTAATTGTAAACATTACTGAAAAATTAAACCAAGATATTATTTGTGCTATTCTGAATAGTTGTCACGATCTTTAATATCTGTTCAATATTAAATAACCAAATCCCTTTGAGAAATGGAACATCAAATGATTTAAAACTTTTATGTTTTCTTTTCTCGATAAATTTCCGTTTTTTAATTGTTAAACATAACTGACAATCTAAACATTAAAACCAATTTTTTACTAACAAAAAAACCTTGATATAGAATTTGAATTGATTTGACTCTTCTTTTCAAGAATTCAAAGTTTTTTTGTATCTTTAAAACAATTTAGGAATAAAAATTTAGGAATTAGTGAAGTGCCGTCAAGTGCCGTAGAGTTCCGTAGAGTGCCGTAGAGTGCCTAGGTTTTTTTTAATTTTATGTTTTATTTCCAAAGTGTTCTAGGTTTTTTTGAGGTTTTCTGTTTATTTGTGAAGTGTTCTAGGTTTTTTTTACTTTAGAAATAAACAGAAAATTTTAATAAATTTTCGGTTTATTTCAAAAGTAAAAAAAACCTAGAACACTTCACAAATAAACAGAAAACTCTAGAAAACCTAACGGTATTTTTTGTTAAAATTTTGAAATAATTAGAAAATCAATAGATTTTCGAAACAAAAACAAGAATCAAAAAAAAGCTAATGACACTTTTCCAGAATTTAAAAGAATTGAGAAGAATCTATGATTTTTCTATATTCTTCTGAAATCTGGTAAAGCTAACGTCAAATAAGAGAAACTAACAACTCTTGTACTTAAATAATAAAAGAAAAAAGAAAAAAAAAAAAAAAAAGAATAACACTTTTTTACTTTGTGGCTATATACCTTTCAATAAAAAAAATTTTTTACAAAAGGATCACATATCAAAAAAAAAATAAAAAAAGAAGTAAAAATGTCAAAAAATGATTTGCAAAATTATATTTTTTTCTTCTATTATTCATCTAAACCCTTTAAACACATGTAATTTATCCATTAAAACCTTTCACATTTGACTGGGAAATAGTCTATAATGCACTTTATTATAATGATTTCCCACGTTTATGTGATTCTCTAATATTTTTCATTCAAAAACGAGTTTTACCTTTTTTTTAGAAATAGTTAATATTTATAAAGAATAAAAACAATAAAAAAAAAAAAAGACAAAATCTTTAAAATAAATTATAAAACTAATTGTACATGGAAATTTGCTTCTTGGAAAAAAAATTTGTTCACTAAGATTTTTCTAAAGAGAAAATATTTTAATAAATCTCAATGCAAGATAAATATTTGAAATTTTACTTTTATTAATTCAAAAAAAATTGAAAATAAATTTTACTGTATTCTTCACAGTAAATATGAAAAAAATAAAATAGCTGCAGAAGGAAATTATCAAAAAAAAAATAATGTCATTATCTTATAAACATATAAAAACGAAAATAATTATCAAGAACAGTTTTTTTTGGATTTAACATTTCCAGAATCAAAACCAATTAGATTTGGTTTTCACTTTCCAATTCTTTTTACGATTAATTTGAAAGATAGATGTTTTTTTTTGTTTATTTTTTACAAATACTAAAGAGTTTAAATTGATAGATTAAGGAATTTACATCATAAATATAAATTTAGAATGATTGTTAGTATTTACGAGAAAAGTTATTTATTTATTCTTGGAATGGGATTTATTTCACCAAATTTTTACTAATATTTTCAATTCATCAAGAAAATTAATCTTTCGGTTTTCATTGATTTCTTGGGTTTCATCAATTTTCCGTGATTTTGGATATTTAAAGGTTTTCTAATTGATAGTTATTTAAAGGTTTTCGAATTGTCAGTTATTTCATTAATAAAGCAAATATTTTTCTCAAAGTGATCAAAATTAATGAGAAAAAATTTTCAAGCTTTATGAGTTATATTTCAAAGATAAAACAAAAATTTAAAAAACAAGCATTTGTTAAAACCATAAAAGAAATTCAAAAATATTAAATAACAAGATATTTTTCTTTGGCTTCTTTATACAATAAATTGTTTAAAAAGAATCTATTATCAAAACAGAGAAATAATTGATACTTTTTACTACAAAAATAATCATTTTGAAATTGATTAATTAATTGTAAGAATTGAAAACAAGTAATTTTTAAAAAATTACGACAAAAATAGTTTTTAATATTTCCATTAAAATAGTACTATTAAAATTTGACAGCTGTTCTATATATATATATATATATTTGTGAATTTGTTTTCAGAATTTTTATAAATGGGTTTAAATTTTTAAAAATTAATTATCCAATGCAATTCAATCTTCATTCTTTATAAAAAAAAAAAAAAATTCTAACAAAACTAAATGAAATAGATGAAAACGAAAATTCCAAAAAAAGTAAACTTGTACCCGTATTACAATTGGGAATATCAAATGTTGATAACATTTGGAATTTATCAACTGAAAATATTGATCCAAAAGATGAGCAAGAAGAAGATCCAGAGCAATATTATAATGACGATTTTGTTGGGCTTGGTAATGAGGATACCGAAATCAGCATTCGAAATGTCAATATTTGGGAAGAAGGCCCAGATTCTGAAGAAAACATTATTATTGAAAAAGAATTGGTTAAAGCAGGAACATTAAATAAGTTAATTGAAAAATTAACGCCCCCCGATCGACCAAAATCTTACCCCGATTATATGAAATCCTTTTTAATGTGTTATCAATCTTTTACAACACCGCGACAAGTCCTTTGGAAATTAATTGAAAGGTATCATGTTCCAAAAAAGAATGACCAAACTTTTACGGAATACAAAACTCACAGAAAATTTATTCAATTACGTGTTGGTAATGTGTTAAAAAAATGGATGGAAGATCATTTTTCTGATTTTAATGATCGTTTAATTGTTGAAATCCATCAATTTATTGACAAAACATTAGCCAGAGACGGCCATTCAAGTCTTGTTCAGAATTTAAGAAACACAATTAAAAGAATGCAAAAGGGGGCAAGTTTAGAAATTGAAAGAGAAACAAAGGAAAAGCCACCTGATCCTATCTTACCAAAAAATATCTGGAGTTTTGATTTAAAATTAACAGATATTGATGAAGAGGAAATAGCCAAACAAGAAACTTTGGTTGTACATCATCTTTATATTAACATTAAAGTAAGTTATAAGAATTATTTCTGATTTAAGATTTTTTTTTTTTTGCTTTGTTTTTTAGTTTTCTTATTCACTTGTTCACTTAGTTTCTACAAATGTTACGATACGTGCACCTTAAAGAAGTAGCAACGCCAAAACACCCACGGTAATTGAAATATCTGATAGTTTATTCAAAAATATGTTGGGACTCTTTAGCTCCAGGCTCTCTTAAAAATTTAAAAAAAAAAAAATCCAAAACTTTAATTGTGCTTATATCAACAATTAAAATTTCTGAGAAAATATTCTTAAAAAAAAACAAAATAAAAAAGTAATTTTGAGAATCTTCTTTATTTTTTGATGTAAATTGTTATTTTTTCGAGATCTAATACCAAATCTACTGATTTTTATTTTCAGTCTTTATTTATTGCTTATATTTAATTATTTGCAAATAATTATCTCAACAAATGTTATACAAAACCAACTATTTTGAAGAACATAAAAAAAAAAATTTGAATAATAATTATGTTTTTTCAAAATTCTATTTTAGAAAAGAGAATTTCAGGTTTTATTGGTATTTCTTATTTAAATTTTAATATAAATATTTATCGTATATTGTAAAAAGCAATTCATTTTATTTGATACTATTTTCAATATTATTTAACAATTTTTTTGTTAATGAATTAAATTCTTTTTTTATTTTACCTTTCTTGAAATTTTTTAGTGACTTATTTATTATTAATAAAATAATAAACAACCCATTGTTTTTATCTTGCAAAAGTGTCATGAATATTTTCTAGATAATTCTTTTAAATTTTCATAAATACAAATAAACTAATTTTTTAGAACTTTTAAACGATTATTTTGATTGAATCAAAAACCATTTCTAAAAAATTTGTCTATTTTAGAACTAAAAAATGTAACAAAATATATCTGAATTATAAAATAAAAAATTAACCTTTTGTTAAGAGTTTCACTATATTTGGAATTTATTATTTTGTCAAGTTTTAAAAAAATTATTCAGGTATTCATATTAATTATTCCTATCGAAGTACAAGATTAATTTATCTTTTTAAAATTTTCAATCGGTAATCAATGTTTAAGAAAATATTCCTAATTATTTGGAATTGTGAAGTTTGGTAATTAGGAAATTAATTACGAATCATTATATTGGTCTTCAGATCAATTTTAAAAATGAATTGCAATTTAATACTTTCTAAATTTTCAGCTAATTAAAAACATATTTTGGAATTGGAAAAATATTTATTTGATCAACAAAAAGATCTTTTTGAAAAAAAAATTAATTTTTTTTGAACAATAAAATCAAAAAAATCTATTTTATTCTTTCCAAACATAAAAAAATACTGATTTATTAATTTCTTTAATTTTTATTCTAAATCAAATTAAACAAAGATTAAAGAGTATCTATATTAAATTAAAATATTACTTTAATTTTGTTTCAAATATTAATTAAGAGTAAGAAAATTAAAATATCGAAAATATTATTAAGATTTTTTTATGTATAAGAAAAAAAGTAATGGATAGATTTTATTGGGTGTAATATCGCTACCATAGATTTCAAGAATGCCATGGTATATTAATAATGATTTATGAATAATTTTTTTTTTTTTTTGATATATAACTTCATTTTTATCAACTAAAAAATAAAAATGTAAAATTCAATTATATCATCAAAAGAGGTATTAAAATTGAAATCTTTTAGAACTACAATTGTTAATTTGAACTTTTTTTAAATCAAGCTAAATAAGTGAGAATTTAATTTACATCATTAAGTAAGATATTTTTATTTGTTAGTAAAAAAATACTCATGATAAAATAAAATAAAAAAATTAATTATTAGACCAAATCTTTATTATTTCAATCCCAAGAAACGTAAATGGATTTAAATTTATCATTATTGTTGAAAAGGAATTATGGTATTAGAGAAAGTTGTCTTTTAACAATAAAAATATGCATAAACTTTTTTCAGAATAAAACTTTTCTATAGAAAAAACAAAAAAAAAAAAAAAGAAAAAAGAATAGAGAACAAAAAATAAAGAATAATGGACAAAAAATAAAGAATAATGGACAAAAAATAAAGAATTAGGAATAAAGAACAAATAGCGTGTAATAAATAACAAATAATGAGAAAAGATGATCGGAAAAGAAAAAAAAAAAAAAAAATATTAGAAAGTTTTAGTATTTGCAAAGTGTGCAGTTTTGTTCATTTAATTTATATTCTAATATTAATTTTTGAAAATTTTTATTAACTTTCACATATTTATCTTAAAACAATAGCCAATTGAATTATTAAATCAAGCATGGATTAAAGAAAAGACGAGACACCGATCTCCAAATGTTTTGGCATTAAGTTTGCGATTTACAAGACTATCAAATTGGGTCTCTTCAACCATTTTAAATGTTGAAACAATTAAAGAAAGAATTAAAATGGTATCCTCAATGATTAAATTAGCCAATCACTTTTTGAAAATGAATAATTATCATTCTTTACAAGCAGTATTATCGGGAATCAATAACTCACCAATCAATCGTTTAAAATTTACATGGGAAGAAAGTACCAAAAATGATAAAAAATCATTTAATAATTTAACTTTGTTAATGTCATCTAAAAATAATTCCAAAAATTATCAGAATCATTTATTAAACCTCTTTAATAAGCCTACCGTCCCTTATTTAGTTTTTTATTTGAATGAATTAACCATAAAAGAGGAAAACCAACCAGATAATATCGACAATTTAATTAATTTTTCTAAAAGAAGAGAAATTTTCCAAATAGTTTCAGATCTCACAAAATTTCAGCATTATCATTATAACTATATTTCAGTTCACCAAATTGTAGTTTTGTTAAATAATTTGCGTGTAAAAATGTCAAAAAGACAAATGAAATCTAAATCTTATAAATTGGAACCTAGAAAATCTAATAGAAATAATATTAAATAATTGCTATTTTGGGACTTTCACAAGTATTTTGGAAATAATTATAATTATTTATCCTTTTTGGTTATATATTATTTTTCCTTTATGTTTTTTAATTAAAATTTACTATTGATTTAATACTCAATTTATTTTTTATTTTATTTTTTTTTTTTTTTTATAATATATTATTTTTCATCGAGAAAATATTAAAATTTCTTCTTATTACATCATTTTTTTCTTCATTTTGTTTTAGAGATTCTATTATTAAATTACATACTACAGTTTTTAATGAAAAATCAAAACAATTTACATTCATAGATATTTGGCACAAAATAATTTTAAAAGAAAATAAACAAGAAAAAAAGGGTTAATAAGAAGAATTGAGAAAAAAAAAAAATAAAAAACGACCAATGGTATAGTTTAATTAAGAAAACTCCAAACTTACAACCACAATAATTTTGTTTAATTTTGTTTAATTTGATCGTTGATCATGAATGTTCACTTTGGGTATCGTTATTTGAGTTGTTGTATTTTTCTTTTTTTTTGATCTTATTTGCTTTAAACCTTTGGTAATTTTTAGCTTTTCTTTTTTGTTTTTATTTTCAAGTTACTCATACTTTTGTGTTTCAGTCTCACAGTATTGGCAAGTAATCACTTGATCTTTTTATTTTGTAACTCTTCTTCACAATATAAAGAAGATTATGCAAATGGTAAAATGGATAGAAATAATTCTTGTTTTTTTACTAATGTTGGATACCTTTTTGAATTTTCGAAAAATAATAAAAAAAATAATAATATCTCTGTTATTATTAATAAAATAAATTCATCATTTATATTATTATTAGTCAGAGATAATAAAATTTTGAGATTTTTTAACAAAATATTCCCAAAAAAGTCGAGAAATTAGGTGAGTGGCGTTAAGTTCCGTAGAGTGTCTAGGTCAAACTTGAGTGTTAAAGTTTTATCTACAAAATCTTTAAATTTTATAACAAACTGAAAACTCCAGAAAGTCTAACTCTACTTTTCCAGAATTCAAAAAAAATCAAGTAAACTCAATGATTTTACTCTACTTGTATTTTTGTAAATTACAGTTAATTGTAAAATCAAAAAGTTCAAAATTTTCGTTCAGCTTTCCATAAAAAAATATTATAACAAGAATTAAAATAAAATATCAAAGTTCCCAATTCTAAAGGGGAAATTAATAATTCAAGTTTCTTTAAAGTAATAAAAAATTGTTATGTTATATGATTTATAAACTACACTTTTTTTCAAAAGCTGAATCAAATTTTATTCCATTTTTTTGCAACTAATAGTATATTTCAAATGAAAATGTTACAATATAATTAATTTATTTCTTGAATTTTTCAAGATCTTTTTGGTTAGTTACCAAAAAAAAAAAGAATTTACACTTAAAAAATTAATACAGTAATTTGTGTAATACCGTTAATTTCAATATAAAAAGACGAAATTTTCATACACCTTTCCATAAAAAAATTGTATGACAAGAATTAAAATAAATCTTAAGAGTTCCCAATTCTATGTGTTTAAATGAATATTTTATGTTTCCTTTAGATAATTAAATAATTGAAAAGTTTCATGTTTTATAAATCTTTTTTTTTGCAAGCTGAATGAAAATTTTGTTCAGTATATTTTGAAACAAATTTAAATGGGGAAACCATTTACTTTATTTTCCTTTGTTGTATTTTTCTTGTAAAATTACTATTTTCATAGAAGAAGTTTAGTATTTGTGTTCTCGATTTATTTATTTGATCTATTTTTATTGTATGATGGTGCTATGTTTTGGTTTATTTTTGGTGACTAAAGAATCCGAAATGTAAGAATTATTTAAGAATTGATAAAAGAAATGTACTGGGAGTGTAGTAGATTTAATTGTCAATTACCTGTATTTTTTGCAAATAATAATTAATATTGAAGAGTATTCATGAAACCGATCTGTCACTTTTGGATATGTTAAGAACTAGACTGAAAATAATCTCTTCTTTACAAGCTACAGGAAATCTTTTAAAAAAAAATATCCAACAAATCAAAATTTCTGTTTGGATAAAATTAAAGTTAAAATAAACTCCATTTTAAAATCATTGGCCAATTAAAAAACAAATTTTGAAAATAAATATTTTTATAAATTGAAGTTATCTATGAGAATAAAAAAATTTTAATTTTAATATTCAGTTCTATACACTAGAAATATTTGTTTTTCATTTAAAAATAAAAAAAAAGTAAAATAAAAATAAAAAAAAATTAAGCCATTTATTATGAAATTTAATTTAGTATACATTTTTTTGGTTTTATTTGACAAAATTTTTTTATTGAAAAGTATTCAACTAGTCTTATAAAACGATATATTTTGTAGCTTCAAGGGTTTTTTTTTTGTCGAAAAATTTGTTAATTCATCAAGTCCCAATTTGTTTGAAAAAATATTATTTCTAATAAAATAAAAAGTACAGTTAGGTAAAGAACCCTTGTTTTTTACTTTAAACTATTATGAAAATTTAACTGATACAAAAACTATTGGCTGGCTGTAGAAATAAAAGAAACAAATCAATAGGATTGAAAACAGTAGATAAACAAGAAATTGTGTTCTTTAAAAGAATTATAAAAAAGAATTATGAAGATATAGTAAGATTTAAATATAATTATTTGACAAAAAAATGAGCAAAAAAAGATCATTTTTTGACTTTTTATAAAACAATCATTTAATCTCACAAAATTTGATTTTATGACCAAATTTTTATAAAAAAAACAAATTAATATTTCTCAACCATTTACTTTAATCAAAGATCTAACCTCTAAAGTCAATTTAAATCTGAACCAAGAAGATATGTGTGTGTCTTCCTCTCTCAAAAATACCCTAATCTGAAAAAAAAACTCGAGTTATATTTTTATAATGGGTTAAATGTCGACTACACAGGTTATTTACAACACACTTTTAAATTTTCGAACCTGAATTTTGACCAAACAGAAATTTTGAATTGATGGATCTTTTTTTAAAAAAGATTTCCTCTCGTTTGTTAAGAATGAGGTTTTTTTCAATGTACTACTTAGCAGTACAAAATGGAAATTGAAATTAATGAATACCCTTAAATATTAAAATTGTTCAGGTTCTTTGAATTTAACGAGAAGGCATCTCAACCAACATTTTTCAAAAGGACATTAACAAGTACATATTTCTTTCAACCAAAACAAATCAACAAAGAAAAGCAAATTTCTCATCTTCAAAAAGATTCAATGAATCAATTTTGAAAAGGAAAGTAATTTTTTTATCACACTAGTATTCAAAAGTTATTTCCACAACATTTATAGATTCCTTTTAAGTAATGATTCTTTTGAAAAATAATTTATTCAACTTTCTTTTTTTCTTTTGAAATGAAATTGATAAAGAACGCTTGAAAATGGGTTTACTCCATCAAACTAATTAGTTTTTATCAGTAACGCTTCTTAATTAATTATTTCTGTCCAAAACTTCATAATACTTTACAAAAATTTATGAGAAGTGATAAAATCAAAATAATAAGTTTTGAAAAATTACAAAGTCAACAACAAACTCTAACCAACACTTCAGATTTTTAGGGTAAGAACAAATTTGTATCAGCCAAAAATCCAAGTACTAAATTTTGAAATTAGGACTCAAACTTATTTTTAAATATTTTTGTTTCAAGGTTAATTAAGGAATCTCATTTCAATGACTGTAAATAATAGTCTGGTTAAAAATTCTCAAAATTTGTATCATTTATTTTAAAGAAATCCGAATCAAAATATTTTAATCTCTTTACTTTTTGTTACCAAATTAATTGACAAACTTAATTGAAAAACTTATTTGACTATTGAGACAAATATATTTAATCACAAATATCGAATTTTGGATTAACATCCCAAAACAAAATCAATTTTTAAGAAAAATGGACAGCAATTATGAACCAATTTTAGATCCCGATTATTCAGACCTTTTTCAAGATGAATTCGAGCACCCACTTTTTGATTTTGAAAGTGAGACGACCAACAATAAGAACAATTCAAAAAATGAAAAATATGATATCCATCAACTTGAAACAGACTTTGAGTTTAAGGGAGAAATATCACAAACCAAAAACAAAAAAACAAATAATGGAAAAAAAAATAACTCTATTGATAATTTTGATGGCTTTCTTAGCAATAAGGACCCAAATTCAAATTCATTGCTCTTTAGTCAACAAGAAACTTTGACAAATAATCCAATCTTACAAAAATTGCCTTCGCTCGAACGATTTCTTACTTTGGATCAAGGACCTTCCTTTGAAAGATTATTGTCATTTGGAAGGACATCTTCTTTTGCAAGCCAACTATCGTTCTCCAAAGATTCTTCTTTTCAACAAAGCCCCTTGTTGGACAGAATACCGTCTTTTGGTGATTCAAATAACGAACAAGGAAATTGGCTATTTAGCCAGAAAAGTATCAATCAGGCAAATTCAACTACCAAAATTAACAATTTTTCAACCTTACAAAATTCATTTGATCATAATTTATTAACTGATGATAAACCTTTGGTGTCCATAAGTAAAATACAGGAAAATAACAAAACAAATTCAAATCAGTCTTTGACTTCTAAAAAAAAAAAATCAAAAACGACAATATGTCACCCAGAATCAAACAAAAAAACTTCCATACTCTCTATTTTATCTAACAACAACAAGAGTAGCAACAGTAATAATAATAACAAGAATAATCATTATAATAATAGTAAGAACAATAACAATAAAAAATATCAACTACAACAAACTTCAGCAAGCTTTTTGGATCTTGTGAATCATCCAACTATTGAGCTGATTGTGGGAAGTGAATTTGAAAGGGATCTTGATCAAAAAAATCAAAATGAAAATGAAAAAGAAAAAATAAGTGAGAGAATGAATGAAAATGGGATTCAAATGAATGAAAAAACACCCTTACTTTCAAGAAAAAGTAAAATGGATCATTTGAAAGTAGCAACTGGAGAACAAAAAATAGAAATGCCTTCAATGCAGTATTTTGAGATTAACAATGAGTTATTTCAGGGGAATTTCTCTAAAAATCTTCAAAATTCCAAAACAAGTAAGTTGCCGAAAAAACTTTCTGAAAAAAATAATCAAAATTTAAAAATGAAAAAAAAAAAAACAAGAATAAGAATTAAAATTGGGACAAGAAATAAAGAAACAATTAGTAATAATAAAACAGTTAGTAATAATGAAAAAACACAAAATAAAAAGATTAAAAGATTAAAAGATCTTGATGATTCAAGAAAAAGATTGTTAAAATTACATTCTTTAAATCAAAATAATTCAGTTGTTGTGGAATCGGGTAAAGAAGTTTTTAAATTATTAACCGGGCAATTGTGGGTAATTTCGGGTGGGGCATCACGGAAATCAATTATCAAATATACCAATAAATTTGTTCACAAAATAGGGGGTTTATTTAAAGCATCTGAACTTGAAGAAGAATCCTTTCAAACACAATTAAAATATTTATTATCAAATTCAAGAAGAACATTTACAGAATTCATTTTAGAAATATTAGTAGGTGTTTTGTCTTTAAAATATTCGAAAAATCCACCAGATATTACTTTTAAATTTTGGAAAATTTTACAAGATGCCTCACAATTAAATTCACCAAATCAGATTCAAAATGTCAATCAAAATTTTGTCAAGAAAAATAATTGTCAAGATGAGTCCACAAAAGAAGATGAAAACTTTAAAGATGGGAAGGAAGAGAAATTAAAAAGGAAGAAAACTGAGCAATTAAACATACAGCTTGAAGAAATTTACCAACGCATCTATACACAGAAAGTTTTAATGCACTGGTTTGATAAAAGATTCGTCGAAAGACTGAGTGCGCTCTTTAATGGGAATGTCAAAAAGAAATTTTATGAACAACATTTATACTATTTGGGAAAATCAAAATTTATTTTATCATGTTTACTTTTAGCAAAGGAATTAATAAAAAGGGAAAATGGTCTACCAGAAAAATATTATAACCTTATAAATTTGGATTTTAATAATAATCCATTGAATCTGTATTTGAATAATAGAGGAAAAAAATTAAATTTAGTTAAAAATTTAATCAATATATATGGGTTGAATAATGGCAGCTTTTGGACTATTATATCAAAAGACTATCTAAGCAAAATGAAGTTTTCAGAAGAAGATATATTTGAATTCTTCCCATTCAAAGATTTAATCCAAAATCCCCTTCTTGTGAAATTATGTAAAAGGTATTCAAAAGAAAACTCCCTAAAAAAGCGCAATGTTTCTTCAAATTGTTTAGAAACTGGACAGGTTCAGATAAATGTTGATTGGCTTTTTAAAAAACGGGCAATATGATTGTCATGATATAAGTTTATATATATTTTTTTAGACAAAGTCCATTACTTTTTTGAGAAAGCAAAAGAATTTATTAAAATCTATAATTTTACTTTGTTCTATTGGATTCTATAAACCATAAATGTATTTTTTTTTTTTTTTTTTTTTTGAATTATTATTAGTATTATTAGTATTATTATTATTATTATTTGACCTCAAAAATAAATCTATTTTACAATCCAAATACAATAAAAACTTCTCAGAGAGTTGATACCGGAATATTATATATATAATTTAAAAAAATGTATATGATTCTAAACTATTATTTATTTTTTGATTTTTTTTTATAATGAAAAAAAGGCAATGTTTTGAAAAATAAAGTCATTTAAAACTTTTATTGGTTTCATATTAATATTATCAAAACGAAAAAATAATTAATAACAACCTGAGAGGAATTTTTTATTTTTATTCTTTATTATTGGATTTTGGTTTTTAGTATTATAATAATTTATTATCTTTAAATTATTTTTTTTTACTTCTTTTTGTTACTCTAGAATAAAAATTTTAATTTAGAATTTTTTTTATTTATTTTGAACTTTTTTTTTAGAAAGAAGTTATCATGAGTACTAGGATTAAAGAAGTGTTAATTAAACTTAAGGTACTCTTTTACTTTAATTTCTGATAGGTGGGTTAAACATAAAATCATATTTTATTAGATCTTATATTGTAACAGCATATCAAAATACTTTTTATTGTTTCAAAAAGCAAAATTAAAAAACATAAATCAAAAAATGAAAAACAAAAAATGAAAAATAAAGAAAGGGGGGATACCGTGGAGAACTTGTTTAATGACCAATTTGAATCAAGTGAAAGAAAAAAATGCTCTCATTAATTAAAACAAGCAAAACCACTGTAACCCAAACTTTTTATTAATTTACTGTAATGTAATAATTGATAATAAAAATTTATATGGGGGGGGGGGGGCATTTTTAAATTGGTGGACTTTTGAATTTCGATTTGATCCTTTTTTATATAAACCATTTGGAAATTTTTTCTTTTATTTTTAATTTTTTAACAATTTAAACAGACTTTCGTTATTCAGTGTATCAGTATTAGTTATTTGTAACTTTTTCTTTTTACTTTAGGTTGATATAACAACTTATTTCATTAACAACAAAAAATGAATTACAGATGTTCCAAGGCTACAGTGAAATTTTATCAATATCAAAATTTGATGTTGATATAGATTTTTAAATCTAAGAATAAAAGAATAAGAAAGCTATTATTGAAAATATTTTTTCATAAATGAGTTCATATGAAAAATATTCTTCTAATTGATTGAAAAATAAATTCATTTTTTAGAGGAAATTCTATGTAGTTTCTTAATGAATTTTCGATGTTTAGAGTCATTTTGGGTTCGGAAAATTTATTTTTTGAAAATCAGAAAAAATTCTTGAATATTGACTCATTTAGGAATTTTTTTTTTTTCATTATAAGCTTTATTATTCTCATATTGAACTTTTTAAAAATTTATTTCAACATCAAAATTTGATATTGCAGAAATTTCAGGGTAGCTTTCGATTGACTGTAAAAAAATAATAATAATTTTTCTCCGGGTTGAATTTTCAAAACATAAATCATTTATAAAATAATAAAAAAGATTGACATTATCTAAAAGAATCATACTAAACAAGTTAATAATATTTTTTTTCTATTTAAAAAACTTTTCAAAAATTTTGTAATTCACAAAGAATTATTTCTAACAAAAAATAATAATAATAATAATATCAAATACAAGATTATCCAAACTAGTGTACTTATTTCCAATGTTCCCTACTTGAACAAAATATATCATTCCAATTTTTTCTCTATTAATGAAATTTCAGAAAAAATCAATTGAATTTTTTAAAAATTCCAACTCGCCAAATACAAACTTTAATATAAAAAAAGGGTAAAAAAATTTTCTTCATATTCTACTAGAATATGAACCTTATATTCCTCAAATTCTGTATTCGAAAAAAATACAAAAAATTCCATTTTGTTATAACGATACAAATACATAGTAAGTTGAAGAATGAACAACTAAAAGCCAAAATAACAAGACTTGTCATCTAGAGTAAGATAATATCTTGTTATGTTCAAGGATCTGTAAAAATTAATTAAATATAAATTCTAAATAATATAGTGCCTATCTAAATTATAATCTAGTTAAATATTTCATGGATTATCCATATTTTATGTTTAGTGTATAATAATTTTATATTTTAATAGTTAATAATTGGTGGAACAAAATTATAAGTAAAAAGATCGTTGTAAAAATCAAAATTAAAGTTTTTTTCAACAATTTATAATTTGTTGAAAACCTTTTTTTCACAAACTATAAGGCTAGTATCACTTTTAATGTACAAACTTTCAATCAAATTTAATGCACAAAAAAAAAAATTACAAACTGTGAAATAAAATTCAGAACATTGTAAAAGAATTTGTGGAAAAAAAATTCGAAAAAATGAGCGGAATTTGAGATTTTTTTCTGCCTTAAATTTGATAGAAAGTTTGTACCTTAAAAGTGGAATTTAACTTATTTAATATTTAACTTGAAAATGTAAAAAAAACTAAACTGTCAAAGACATGAGCAACTCCACTTTGTTTTCAAGTATTATTGGAGTAAGGGAAGGTCATCAAAATACTTCAACATCCTCTGGAGGGGTTCAGCAAGAGATAACCATTTATTTAAAATATACCTTATTTTGTTCAAAAAAGTTAAAATGTTTTTATGATTGTTGATATTTTCAATTAAAAACAAAAAAAATCAAAACTTTTCAAATTTTTGGTTTTCCTTCAAGAAATACTCAATTAAATGGTTTTTTGTCTTGTAATATTGTATTCCAATATTAAGAGAGTGAAATGTATTGGTGATACTGTAGAGTTAAAAATAAAGCCACAGTGTAGAAAATCTAGGAAAAAATATAGTTCAATTTTGTCCTGAAAGTACAGTGATCAAAATAAAGTGTGTCCAAGGACTATAATCCGTGTTTCAAAATATTATCCGTGCTTTTTTTTTATTCTTGTACCAAGGCAACATCCAATTAACTACCGAATAGTATACCTAAGTTAAAATCAATTTTGAAAGTAAAGGTCTGGTTATTTTCAGTAAAATTTAAATTATTCATGCAATTTGTTGAAAATTTTCCAGAATATTCTCTTAATTTTTATGTTTTTTTGATGAAAATTTTCTTAAAAATTAACTCTATTTTTTGAGCTAAATTTTGTAATTTGATCCTTTATTTTTAGAATTTCTTTTTAAATAATAGAACTTTAAGAAACCAATACCATATTTTTTTAGGGTTTATTATTGGTTTCTTTGTTCGGTTAATGTATTGGTCAACTATAACAAAAAAACACCCTTTTTATTTTGAAACAGGCATTATATTTTTTTACACGTTTTATTTTGACTACAGTAATTATGATTTTTTTTCCAAATCCAGTTATATTTTCTGATTCTTATCGAAAAACCCAAGTGCCTTTACAAAACCAATGAGAAATTTTATGTTTAGTGTTTTGATTCCTCTTCCTTATTGATCTTTTAAACAAAATTTTAATTCTTTGAATCAATTCTTAAAGATGAAGAAAAGCCCTTTAAAAACCATAACTGTCAAAAAGAACAATTTGTACAAACAGTTTATACCTACAATGAAAAGAGATGATCCATTAACTTTTGGTTAATTATTAAATATTACGTAAGAAAAGAGAATAAAGTCACAAAGAAAAATTATTTATTTAAAATTATGTGTTTTTTCAGAGGTTCTGTGTTAAAAGAGAATTAAAAAAATGTACTTCAATTATGTTTGGTTTGTTTCTAAAACTTCTTGGAAACCTTTTTTTATTTTCTGAAAAAAAGATACTTTTATTCTTTTTGAAATAACAGAGACTAGACAAAGAAAAGTTTCACTAAACTCCTGGATAACTGTTCTTCTTTGGTTTCAAATAAAAAACGTTTCTTGTTCTAGAAAATCATTTTTTTATTTTTAATATTATCTGTAAATTTTTTTTTTTTCTTTTTTTTGTCTTTCAAATTTTTTGCTTTCTTGATACTCAAAAAATTTCTTTTCTTTTTTCTTTAACTACTTTTTTTCTGAATTTTAGTTCCTAAATATTCCTTAATCATGCGCGTAATTACAGCTTACTTACTTTGTGTTATGGGCGGGAACGAAACCCCAGGTGTAGATGACATCAAAAACGTCTTCAAGGCAGCCGGTATCGATGACTCTGACAAAGACGGAAGAATTGAAAAATTTGTTGGTTTAATGAAAGGAAAAAACATCTTCGATGTGATCAATGCAGGAAAACTCCAAATGGGATCTCTTCCTATGGGAGGAATGGGCGGATCTGGTGGCAGCACCGAAAAAAAAGAAGAAGAAAAAGAAGAAGAACCAGAACCAGAACCAGAGCCAGAGTCCGAATCTGAATCCGATGATGATATGTTTGGTGGTGGTCTTTTTGATTAAGAAATTTGAAATAGCAAAATTAACCAAACAAAAAAAAACAAATTTTTTTTTTTTTTCTTTCTTTTTCATTTATTGATACTTTTCTCTCAAAAGATTTTATTGATTTCATAGGCTCCTGGACTGGGAAGATTTCTCAAAGGTCCTGTTCTCCTAAAAAAATCAAAAAAAAAAAAAAAAAAAAAAAAAAAAAGAATGAAAATAAGTTTTTTTTACTTATTTTTCATTTCTTTTTAGCTCTGAACTTCTTAATCTTTGGTAAATTCTTTTTTTCTTTTTTAACCTAAGAAACTTACACCGTTGTTAGTTTATTATTATTTTTGCTGATTATTGGTATGTCTCTTCATTAAATCTTTTAAATTTAGAGTTATAAAACATTCAATTACATTTTTTTTTCAAAAATCTTTTCAATATTGTAAAACTGTTTCCAAAAGTAAAAGAAATTTTTCAAAATAAAACCTTTGTAACAATTAGTGTTTTTATGAATCAGAAAAAAGAATCACTAAATTCCATAAGGGATTTTATTCTTTTTCTAATTTGTTGATATTACATCTTTTAATGATTTCTTAACATACATTTAGATTTTAATCTTGAAAGTTGATAAGATTGAAAGTTTTCTATTACTTTTGTTTGCTCCAAAGTTCTTCAATAATTCAGAATTTTAGACCCGAAGATCATTAGAAAAATTTTAATCTTTTGTGAAAAAAAGCCCAAAACGCTTTTTAATTGAGAACGTTAATAGAATCTGAAAACGAAAAGTAAGATCAATTCATAAAAATACAAATCAATAATTAAAGACAAACTTGGAAGGACTCAACAAATATACAGTTTTTCTAATACTATCTTTGAGTAATGTTTTTTTATTGGATTTATTTTTAGATGGTTGATAGAAGGTTAGTGTTGAGTTTGTTAAATAGAAAAATCAGATACGATTGGTAGACGATATCTTATCATTTGATCGATCAACAATTGCTGGTGAAATTTCAACAAATTTTTAAATAAATTTTGTTTGGCTTGTTTCATTATTTTGGAAACAACAATTTTTAATTTTTCGTTTTATATTTTTTTCTATTATTTGGATAAAAATGATTACTTATATAAACAAAAATACTGTATATCTTACATATGGATGTATATTAGGTTTGGAAAAAGTAAATAAATTGAGGTTTTTTTTTTTACCTATTTTTAATTTTGTGTCTGTCCAAATTTTTGGAATGGGGTTTATATATAAATAACTTATTTAATAATTCTTATTTGTTAAAATGTTTTTTATTAATTTCAAAAACTTATGATGAAATTATAGATTTATCACTTAAGTTCAATTTCTTAAATCATTGAAAGAAAACCTTTCAACCCAATGACATAAATATTTTTTCTCAACTTATTTTTCAAAAGTTCCTTATTTTATATGAAAAATCAAATTAAAGAGAAAAAAATGATTTTATTAAGAGAAACTTTTGTACTGAGTAAGTAGATCTCTTCAATTGTAGGGTGTTATTATTGGTTGGAAATTTTTTTGTATGTGGGAATATACCTTATTTTCAATTTACAATCTCATCTTTGCGTGAAAATGGTGATTTGATTTTTTAACAATTTTTTTCAAATTAAGAACTAGGGCTAGAGTATCTAATTGCTAATAGAAAGACAACACTTAAACAAATGAGAAATCAGTGGGAAAAATTAAAAAAAAAAAATAGATAAAAAAATTTATTGCTCGCATTTTTAAAACAGTATTTATTTTTTTAGAAAGTTAATATTGTAATATTAATTATTTTTTCATTTTTAGAAAATTAAAATTAGAATTTATTAAAAAAATAGAAAAAGAAGTTTTTTTCACTAATGTTAAATCTAAAGGATACTAAAATCGCGTTTATTCTTCTTTTCACAAAATTCTATGATATTTGATTCTAATTAAAATATATTTTATTATTTCAATTGAACCAAAGAAAAAAGAATTAATCAAATATATATATATATATATATAAGAAAAAATAATTAAAGTAATTTTTTTAATAAATGAGGATAAAAAAGTTTTGCAAAGTCTCCATAAAATGATTCAAAAGATTAAATTAAATAAAATTTTACAGATCAATTGATTAAAAACTTTTTTCGACACGGATTTAATAAAACTACTATGTAAAAAAAAAAAAAAAAAAAACAATGAATAATTAAATTAATGAAATTCAAGATTATTACTTAAAACTTGGAAAGTATTTTAATTATTTCAGAAAAGGTGGGTCTTAATTTAGGATTTGGATTCCAACAGTCACTCATTAATTGTTTCCAATTCTGATCTATTTGCTGGCAAGTGGGCCTATGGTTCTCGTATGCAACTGCCCATACTAGAGACAAAGCGTTTTGAAACGAGCTATAGGGTGTTTTTTGTGTGAATATTTCCCAGAGCACTATCCCGAATGAATAAACGTCCACCTTTTCTGTATATCTTTCCTTTTTCAGCATTTCTGGTGCCATCCAGCAGGGCGAGCCTCTAAATGACTCCAGCATCACGGAATCTTCTCTTAGTTTGGCCATCCCAAAATCACAAATTTTGCAATTTTGGGAAGTATCAAACAGTACATTCATTGATTTCAAATCTCTATGGAGAATCATTTTCGGCTTATTTAAATGCAAGTAATTCATCCCATAGGCAATGTCCTTCGCGATTGTCAATTTATTTTCCAAAGAAGAGTCGAAGTTTTCATCCCGTAATTTTTCATACAGCGTGCCCCCATCCATAAATTCTGTTACCAAAAACACATTTGGCTTTTTGGTACACGCGCCCATAAACAATACAACATTTGGATGTCTGGCCTTACTCAAGATGATAATTTCTTGTTTAAATTCTTCCAAGAATTTCCCCTTCGTGAACTCGGATTTTATTCTTTTTACCGCAACTTCCTTACCCCTCCAAATCGATTTCCACACATTGCCATATGCACCCGTCCCAATTTGTTTAATATCCGTGATTTCAGATGGATCAATTTCATTATAGGAATCCTGTAAAATTTGCCAATTCAAAGAAAATTGTTGGTATTCCTTTTGGAGCGATTCCAATTTTTTATTTAATTTTTTTATTTCTTCATTTAATTTTTTTGATTGATTTAAATTTTTTTCATTTTCATTTTCCAACTCTTGGTGAATTGTTTTTTCCTTTTGAATGTCGGTTTCTAATTCATCTTTTTCTTCCCTTAGCTTAGTGATCATATTTCTCAAAATTGGTAAATTTTTTAACTCCGTTTGATTATTTATTGGGAAATCAATTGTTTTGTATTCAATATTTTTTTTATTCGAGGTATGGTGATGATGATGATGATTATTATTATTATTATTATTATTATTATTATTATTATTATTATTATTATTATTATTATTATTATTATTATTCCCATTACTATTGTTATTATTGAATGTAATAATTGATTTTTCAATGGGATAATTGTTATTAGCTTGCTTATTTTGAAAATAATAATTGCTATTTGATAATGGTGAATATTTTTCTTCCTTTATTGATTTCATTTTTTCAATGGGAACTTGTATGGCATAATCATTAACCAAATTTTGTGTTGAAAAACTTGATTTTCTTGAATATCTATTATTATCAAGTTTTTCAATTGGCTTGTTAATCGGGATTGAATTATATTTTAGGTTTGTTTTTATTTCTGAATTATTGTTTAAGAGAGAAATGTTATTTATTCCATCTAGAGAATAAATAGTTGTTAAGTTGCCTTTATCTTTTAAATTGGCTTTATTGTTTTTTTGTTTATTATTATTATTACTGCTGCCACTGCCACTGCCACCACTATTACTACTATTACGATTAGAATTATTATTATTTCTGTTATAATTGTCGGTTTGTGTGGAATTGTTTGTTTTTTTATTATTATTGGAATTTGCCTTTAAATTTTGGGGGTTTGGAAAGATAATAAAAAGATTTTTAAAACGTTTATTGTTTCTAATATATTGCAATACTTCATCGGATCCCCTTTCGAGAATTTGATTTGGAATTGTATCCATTTGGTTGTCTTCAATATAAAAGCATTGTAGATTTGTTAATTTTGACATTGAGTTTGGTAAATAATTTAATTTATTGGAACTCAAACCTAATTCTTTTAAATTAATTAAATTTCCAATTTCTTCTGGCAATTCAGAAATTAAATTCCAGCCAATATACAATTTTTGTAAATTTTTTAATTCCCCAATTTCTTTCGGTAAAAAGGTTAATTTGTTTACTGCACAATAAAATTTTTTTAAATTTATTAATTTACCAATGGTATTTGGTAATTTTTCTAATTTATTGTTGTAAATATTTAATTCCCTTAAAGCAATCAAATTTCCAATTCCCTTCGGTAATTCGATTAGTTCATTATCATTTAATTTTAAATCTTCCAATTTAATCAAATTACCAATACTTTCTGGAATCATCCTTAATCGATTACCATTTGTATGCAATGTTTTTAATTTGGTTAGTTTACCAATCGATTTTGGCAAATGAGTTAATTCGTTATTTTCCAAAATTAAACAATCCAAATTTATTAAATTACAAATTGAATCGGGTAAAGTCGATAATACATTATTTCTTAAATTTAATTCTTGAAGTGATTCCATCTCTTCAATTTCAAATGGTAAATATTCAATGCGATTGTCACTTATAACTAATTCTTTTAAAAGAGTTAGCATTCCAATCTAATTTTAATGGGTTTTTTTTATTTTTATTTTTGTTATTTTTTTTTAATTAGAAAAATGATATGAAGAAAAGAGTTCTTGAGAAATTGATTAAAAAAAAGATATTTATAAATTCAAAAAAAAAAAAAAAAAAAAAAAATATGTAACTCAATGAAATAAATGAATCAAAGAAGCCTTATTGTCCTAATTTAATTTTTAATGGATGATTTTAAAATGCAATATAAAACAATTCTATGATATCAAAACACTTTTTATTAAATAAAATCTTTTTCAGTCGGAGGAACCCAGTTTTATTGATGAAATAGAGCACATTCTATGAGTTTTATCCAATATTCTTATCAAAATAAATTTTTTCAATTTTTTCTATTTTCTTTCATTTCTTTACTAATTTTGTCAAATTTTTTTTTATTGTTTTCATTTCTTTTTCGTTTTTTTTTTTTGCTTTTTTATTGTTTTAGAAAAGTCAATCAGAAAAAAAAAAAAAAAAATGATAACTCCAATTTAACATTAAGAAAATTGTGGGTTTGTAATGTCTTTTAAAATTAATGCATTTACTGTGAAAAAAATATTATTGTGAAAAATTTTCCAAAAAAATTGAGAAATTTTTGAACTAGACGTTCTAATGAAAGGGACCCAAATTTTTTTTAACATTTTATTTTTTTGGAAAATTTATAATTTTGTTCAGGTATTTATTTTATGAATACCAACTCTAATCTAAATTTTATTATTTCTCTTATTTTTAATTGATCTTTTGTTTGGTTAATTCTTAAAAAATTTGAATTCTTCATTTTTGGCTGGGCTCTTATGAATAAAATGGAGTTTATTAAATTTAGTAATTCAAGCGATATTTTTCATATTATCCTTGAGAGAAATCATTCAAATCATTATTTAGTAATAATATAAAAATATTTTTTGTTACTAATATTCTTCTTCAAAACTTTATTAGGGAAAGTTTAAATATATAATATTAAATAAATCTATTTTTATTTTTAAATTTTGATTATTTCTTTTTTTTTGTTATTTAAGCGATATCCCATATCTGTCAATGATCTACCGTCTTGCATTTTCATAATTTTCACAGATTCGGATTCTACCCTGAGTGTGATTCAATTTGATATTTCAGAGAGGGGGGGGGAAGAGTATAAAATTTTTTCAATCTTCTTTGAGGAAATATTTTAGCAATAAAATAGTATTGAATTTTCATAAATCACAAAAATTGTCTCAAAATTTATGTTTATTATGTAACTTGGTGAGTGTAAAAAGAATTGGGTTTTCCCAGGTTCTGATTCATCTCTATTTACAGAGATAATGAAGTAAATATTGTCTTAGTGATTTTTAATAAAAATTTCATAAAGTTGATCTGTCTAGCAAAACAATTTCAAAAAATAATATATAAAAAATAAAACATTTTATCATTAAATTCCGATCAAAAAACCTGTGGGAAAACCAAAATTTTTAGAATGTTTACTTTCTTGAAAATGAGTAGATCTTTTGATTTATGAAACAGACTATCATTAAGTAAAGCCTTTGTATTATAACGGTACTTGAATTTTATATTGGTGAAAAATTTCATTTCAACTTGTTTTTTGTTTTTATAATTTTTTGCATTACTACGTTTCATTTAACACCCAAAGATAGTGCTCTGGTATTATCTTGATAAACAAGGTGACTATTCAGAGAAAATGAGAGTATTCAATTTATTACATAAATTGGTTTGATAATAAAAAGTATTAAGGGTAAAAAAAAATGAAAAGGAACATTAATTTTCTCCCATTTAAATTTCGAATATCAGAAAAATTTTTATCGTGTGATCATCGAATTAATATAAATACATCACAAATTTTATGAACAAAAATAATTTGGTGATCATGTGCAACGCTCTAGTGGGCTCAAAAAGAACGCAACAAGAGTTCAAAAAAAAAAAAAAAATTGTTTTTTTGTTGCTGGTATTTGAAATTTAAATGGGTGAAAATTTCAGTTGTTTTTCTTTTTTCAATTCTGCAATATTCGATTCACCAAGAGTCTTAGTTCACTCAATGTATAACATAAAAAAGGGGGGGCAAGAAAATAAATGGAGATCATTACTACTAACCATTTTCTTTGAAAACTTTGTTAGCAAAAGAAAAAATTGGAAAATGAAAATGAAAATGAAAATGAAGTGAATATTTTTTCCCATTTGTTCTTCAAGTCTTAACAAAGATTTTGGTGGAGTTCAAAATATTGTTTATGTTAAAATTTCAAATTGTTTTCAATTTTAAGAAGAAAAAGTAAAATTACAAAAAATCACAAAAAATTTTTTTCCTTTTTTTTTTTTTTTTTTTTTTTTTTTTTTGAACAAAAATTAATGGTGTCTTTGAGAAGAAGAAGAAGTTTTGTTGTCTTGAAAGATACTTTTTATTCAAAAAGTTCTTTTTCAGTAACTTTTAGCTTAAATTTTTTTTTTTTTTCACAAAACAAAATATGACAAAAAATTCAAAACAAAAACCAAAAATTAAAAAAAAATTCGAAAAACAAAAAGAAAAACAAAAAGAAAAAGAAAAAAAAAATTCAAACTTCAGGAGGGAGTGTTTCAAGAGCATTAAAGGACAAGTCAAGTTCAACAAGATTGATTAGATCACCAAATTGAGAGGGTAAATCGATTAAATTATTGCCATTAAGATCCAATTTGGATAATTGGTTTAATTCGCTTATGGACTCAGGTATTGTTTCGATCTCGTTTTCTGCCAAATAGAGCTCGTCAAGGTTAATTAACAGGCCAATGTCCTCTGGAAGCACACACAGCTGGTTTCTGTTGCAGGCAAGAATGAAAAGGGACGAAAGCTCACAAATTTCATCGGGCAGTTCTGATAAATTGTTGTCGTTGAGATTTAAAAGAACAATTTTGGTGAGTTTCCCGATCTCTGGTGGGATTTGCTCCAATTTGTTCATTGAAAGCACCAAGGCCGTACAGTTTGTCAGCTTCCCGACGCTTTGTGGTAAGGAGATTAAATAGTTTTCACTCAGGTATATTTGCTCGAGGTGTGTTAGCTTGCCCACTTTTGAGGTTAGCCTCCGGATACCTTGGTTACTTAGATCGAGGACACGAGATCTACTCTCGTGTGCCTTTCTAAGCTTGAGTTGAATTTTGTCTTCCTTGGTTTTTTCTCTTATAAATTCCACTTCCGTTTCCGTTTCTGTTTCTGTTTCTGTTTCCGTTTCCGTTTCCGTTTCGTTTTCGGTCTCCTGTTCCTTCGAAATAAGTGTCAGAGAAGAGAGGAGAGCCTCCTGATCACTCATTTTTTAATTAATTTGAAAATCTCTTTTCGAATTGGATAAAATTACAGGAAATAGAAGGAAAAAAAAAAAGTAAAATAAAAAACTTTACAATTTAAAAAGAAGTTCAATTTAATTAAAAAATGAAAAATCTCTTTCTGTTTTTTCTGAGTATCCTTTTTTTGAAAATTGTCTCTCTTTATTTCCTCTTTGTTGGTTATTGGAAGTTTCTCAAATTTGTGAATTTCCCTTTTTTGTTGAAGAGAAAAAAAGATTTTTGTTATTGGATCTTTTTCAGTATTTTTTAATAAAGTGAGGCTGTGAACTTTCAGGTGAAAGGAGGGTGTTCATTGGAAGGCTACAATTTCCACTTTGAATGAGTTTTTTCAAACTTTCATTGTTTTTACAAAATTATAGGGAAATATTTGTGGATGATTTTCTCAAGATACTTAATCCCATTTTTGAATTAAAATACTACGGGAAATTATAATTATCTTGGTATTATTTGTTTAAAAGTAGTACCTTTATTTCTAAAATCATTAATTTATGGAATTGTCATGATTAAAGTACAATATTATACTGAATATAAAAATCATTCTCCATAGTTTACAAACAATGTTTCAAATTAAAGATAGTATTTTTTTTATATATTGTTCAAAAACAATATCTATATGGTATTCATAATTGTGCATAAGGAAACCCCAATTTTTGAGGTATTTCCCTTGATATTGTCCAATTAATATTAAATTATTAATGGTTTTATTAAAACTTGTAACTATTTTTGAAAAATTTTGCTTTCATTTTTTGGTAGATAAACCCTTTAACTTTTAAATTTTACTTTTTTTTTTTTTTTTTTGGGAGGGAGTTAGCATTTACTCGTTCATTTTAAGAATTGCTTTTTTGATAATAAACCCATATCAAAAATTGGACTAACTCAAAATCAAAAAGTGTTAAAAAATTCTTAGTTTTTTTATATTTTGAATTGATTGTCATGGTTAAGGATTGAATGTTGGTTATATGTTATCTAATGAGACAAGAATTTCAGATCAACTAAAGATGTATCTTGTTGTTTAAAGAATGTATTGATATACTCTAATGTCGATCCATTATATATACAGTCTTTCCAAGTCTACCATAAAATTTTAAATAAAATACAATTGGGTTTTCGATTCTTATTTTCTATTTTCAAAAAATTCCGAAATAAGAATAGAAAATTCAATTGTGTTTTATTTAAAATTTTATGGTAGCCTTGGAACGGCTGTATTTTAAAATTAATTTTGTTAGCAAATATTTTTTTTTTTTATTTTTCAAAGCATCTATTAAATTATGTTTATATCAATAAATTTTCATATTTTTATATATTACCTTTTTTATACAAAATGAAAAATAAATAAATAAATAATCATTAAAAAAAAAAGATAAAAATAAAGGTTACTAAATTTTTTAAAGATAAACAAAAAATATATATTGTGAAATATTATATTGTTTTAACTAACAATTATGAATCGGTCAAATGGTTCGACATGATCTACTAAACATGTTGTGATTTTTCCATTACATTTGATTAAACTGTATTTTTAATATTAGTCGTTCAAAGCATTTCAATTATGTAAAATATATTTATAATTCGGAAAAATAAATGAAAATAATCAAAAAAGATACAAAATTATAATTATTATTTTAAAAATCAATAATTTTCCATAATATGGGTTTATACTTATATTTTACTTCTAAAATTTATTTTTTAATGTATATAATTTCTGAATTTTCTGTTATATAGATCTTGTTTTTGTAATTTTCCATCATTTTTTTTTTAGTGATATTTCATTTGAATAACCTTATTTTTCCCTTCTATAAAATAATATTGCATAAATTTTCGTAAAATTGAAAAAAGCATTCAAATTTTATTCTTATTATTTTTTAAAAATATTAATAACTAAGTATCATATTTAAATTTAATTGTTTATTATACTGTAGAAAGGTATGTATAAAGGTAAAACTCTATTTTTTTTTTTTTTTTTGGTATATAAAAAGAGAAAATGAAATATATTTGACCCGTTTTGAATTGCCTTAGTATCAAAAAAAAAAAAAAAAAAATGAAGAGGGATGAGAAAGGGATATTTTTGGAAAAAATTCCTACTATCAGAATTATAAAAATATTTACATACTAATGAGAATTTTCTAAAGTTTTTTTTTTTTTTTTTTTTTTTTTTTTGGGGTAAGTTATGAGTGTACCTCATTTTGTGAGAAGATTAAAAAATGGAGAAAATACTAAAATTTTAACTACAAATACTTTATTATTTTCTAAAAAATTAATTTTTAATACAAGTAAGTTATAATATTTTCCGGTGTATTGCATGAATACAAATCCTAAATTTAGATAATCAAGATCATTTTTTTCTTTTTTTATCAAATGATCAATAATTATTTTTAAAATCACAATATCAATAAAGTTTGTTAAAATTTTATTTCCATGTATCCTTCCATTCAAAATTCCAAAAATAGTTCCCAATGGCAATTAGTTATAATTTCTCTAGGTTATAACAATTTATTTTTCTATTAAATCAGAGAAACAAAAAAAAAATACATTCTTAGGAGAAATAAACTAAATATGTATTGTATTTGATAATTAAAATGTTGTTTAAAAAATGAAGATGATAAATACTATCCTATAACATATTAGTGGTGAGTTCAATTCAAGAAGAAAAAAATTAAAAGTATCAAAACCAAAAAAAAAAAAAAAACAAGACTAGATCACAATTCCTTCATAGTCAGTTGCAGCCGTTACAATCCTACCGTGAAATCTATGATAACCAAAAAATTCATTTTCTATCATATACTTTCGTTTTTATGTCAGGATTTTATGGTTATGTTATAGCCGATTACAAACAGTGAAATTTTATAAAAGAAAAAAAATTTTCACATAGAGAAACTGTTAAAAGTTGACTATCTGACTAGAAACCTTCTGAATGATCAATAATTTAGAAAAATTTTGGGTTTTTTGGTGGATTTAAAATTTCTGAATACCTTAAAATCAAAAGATAAGACCATTTCAAAGAAATTATTAAATTATATCTACGATCTTTGGAAGCTTTGTTTTGGATTTTTGAATTTTTTTCATTAAAACAACAAGCTTTTTTTCTCAGTCTTTCAAATCAGAAATTTTTTTGTAAAAACCTATGACAAACCATAAAATTATGTAATAGTGTATAACCGAAGACTTTTTTTTTTTTTATTTAACAGTATCAAAAACGTCAATTTCCATTACTGTCGAATTCCATGGTAGGTTTTGCAACGGCTGTAAAAATATACATAAAATAATTTTTTTGACCAAATTTGTTAATAATTCGATTTACATTCCTTGACAATCTAATTAGATGATATTAGATTGTTTTTTTAGCCAATCCTTTATATTGTAAAAGTAAACCTTTAGTAAGATATTTACAGTGATCAAAATAATGCGTGCACAACGACTATAATCCGTGTTTCAAAATATTATCCGTGCTTTTTTTTATTCTTGTGCCAAGGCAACATCCAATCTACTACCAAATAGTATACCTGAACCCAAATCAATTTTGAAAGTAAAGTACTGGTTATTTTCAGTAAAATTTAAATTATTAATGCAAATAGTTGAAAATTTTCCATAATATTCTTAATTTTTTTGTATTTTTTTGGCGATAAAAATTTTCATCAAAATTAACTCTATTTTTTGAGATAAATTTTCCAATTTGATCCTTCATTTTTAGAATTTTATTTTAAATAATAGAACTTTAAGAAACCAATACCATATTTTTTTCGGGTTTATTATTGGTTTCTTTGATTGGTTAATATATAGGTTTTCTATAACAAAAAAACACGCTTTTTATTTTGAAACACGCTTTATATTTTTTTGCACGCTTTATTTTGACTACAGTAGTCAGAAAAATCAAATTTTACCTTCTGTTTGTGTTAGCTTTTCTTTTTGTACAAAGGATCAAAAGTTTAAAACTTTTGGAATAAAGCCAACACAAAATTATCAATAAACGGTAATAATTTTCTGATCTACAGATTTTCAAAAACAATTAAACATAAAAACTAAACATTTGGTTACCCAAAAATTAATTGAAAAAGATTCAAAATGTAATAGGTCATTGGTCAAAGTTGTAAATAATCTAGTAGGTACTAAAAGTGACCAAATAAGCTTACTTTTCTCAAAAGAAATCAAAATGAGTTAAATATTTGATTGAGTTATTGTTGGACAAGTGTAATCCCCATTGAGTGTAATTGGGAAGATAAAAAAACAGTTAACGTTTATTCAGCTTGTAAACAGAAGAAGGTAATGATTTATTGTCAAAAGAAATCAAAATTAAGCAAGAACTGTTGTTCCAAGTAACTCAAAAAAAAAGAATGTTTTTAACTTTGTATTCTAGGAACAACAAAGTACGATCTCCACTCCTTCAATTTCTTTTCATGTTCACATTTCTTTTTTATTTTCATCTTTTTATTAAAAATTACCATTTGAAAAAATGATTAACCGAAATAAAAGAAGAAAATGATAAATTCATTTTCTAATTGTAGAACCTTGAACGTTTTGCTTTATTCCTTTTTATTGATAAAAAAAAAATTAAAACCTAAAAAAAGCCCAACCGAAAAATTATTAATCTCTGATTAAAAATATCCCAAACTATACAATTCATAAAATATCAGAACTTCTTTCAAAAAATTGAGAAATTAAAAATAAATTTTTAATTCAGAAATTTTTATTTTTTTTAGATTTTTGTCTCTTCAAAATACTTTTTGTCATGTCCAAGTTTATTTTTAATTGGATAAGACAACTCTCGGGAAGAAAAATTAATGTAGACGATCAAATAGTTTTGTCGGTTGCACTTTGTCGATCACTTAATTCACTTAAATCTGGAACGGTGAAGAAAGTTTCAAAGTAATCTTTTTCAAAATTTTTTACCTTTTATTAATTTTTTTTTAAAAACCAAGGTGCTGTTAAAAAAGACAAAAAAGCTAAGCAAATATACTAACCAAAAGGTTTATTTCTTTAATGGTGGGAAAAGAAAAAAAAAATACCCAAAAAAAAAGAATCCTGAAAATAAAAAAAAGAAATTTTCTTCTAAATTTCCGTTCCCTTATCCTTTTTGAAAACTTTAAAAAAAAGACAACTTGAGATCCTTTCGTAAATAATTTTCATGACAAACTTCAAATAAACAGACTTTGTTTGTGAAAGAAGAATCAGAAAAAGCAATAGTAATAGTGTTCAAAATTAACATCTTTTTTAGGGTTTTCTAAAAAAAAACAAAATAAATCAAACAAGAAACTTATTTCTCCAACTCACTTTTATAAACCAATAAGAACCAGAAAGGGAAAAAAAAAAAAAAAAAAAAAGAAACTTCAAACACACTCCCACAACCTCTGTTTTTAACCAATTTGATTTTTCAAAAAAATTATTTCTTTATCTCAACACAAAAAAACCAATCCTAATTCAAAATAACACCACAAAAAATAAATAAAAAACAAACCCAAAACTTTCCACAAAAAACAAAAACCCATAATTCCGAAACTCATCTTAGCAAAAAAGTAGAATTTAATTTTCAAGCCTTTATTGAGGGATGCCGATCGCTTGGGATTTCCAAAAAATATTTATTCGATCCATCTGAGGTTATTGAAAACGGTGATTTAAATCTTATTGTAAAAACTTTAAAATCACTAAGCAAGGAGTACCCAGAAAGGTTTGGAGGAGAACCAACAAAGAAAAACAAAAAATCCAAACGAATTGAATTAGATGATAATGATGATGATGATGATGATGATGACAGCCTTGATATGTCTGATGATGAATTAAATGGAAAAAAGAAAAGAAAGGGAAAGGGAAAGGGAAAGGGAAAAGGAGGGGAGAAAGAAAATGGAACGAGGTGGGGCGAAAGCTTTCCAATTAAGGTTGCCTTACAAAGGAGCAAAAAAACAGAAAAGCAGCTGATCCAGTCCGTGCAAAGGAATTTTGGTGTTGGTTCGTGTGAATTTGAAGTAACGTTTTTGAATGAGAATGGTGACAAGCACCCATGTACCATTCAATTACAAAAGGACAGTTTCACTATTGTTATTTTAAACGCCTCTCGTATGACGCAAGACTATTCTGATCTTGAAACCAAGTTATTGTTGTCACCTACGAACAAGAAATTGATCCAATTACAAATGACTGAAACGGGTATGATGGACAACAACTATGGGGGCTATGGGGGTGGCATTTTAGGCTCCGACGAGGACGAACAGAATCAAAGCAACAATGCGATGGAGATGGGCACGGTTGTTTCAACACTCTTATTTAAATTTCGACAGGTCGAACGAGGCTATATCTTTTGGAAAACATTTGACATGTTCAAATGGTATAAGGGGGACTCCATTGAGTCGTATCCAATTTCTGGGAAGATCTTGGGCAAAAAACACGAAATCCGCGGAATGACATTAAGGTGTGTCACGAATAACAAGGCGATGTTCAAATTGACGCAACTGATCTCTAGGACAGAGCAAATAGTGGCCATTTTAATGTTAGAAAAGGTGACTCTCTCGGTTATACAAGAGCAAAAAACCAAAAGAAAAAAGCAGAGCTACCATTGGGGCAGGAACCAAATCCAATGCAGTGTGCATAGCACGCACCGAAAGGTCATTGTTATTAAAATCCAAGACAAGGGTGCCAAATCTGTTGTACTCAAAACCAATTCTGACGACAACTCCGCGTTCATCTGCGAGTGTATCAACCACTTTTCAAGAATGTATGCAAGGTCAAGTTCCGTTTCTTCAACAATGAGGATCAGCTCCTTAAGGAACATGCCCTCAACGTCTTCCATGCTATTCTACAACCCACAGAATAAGCCAAGATCGCAATCAAATTACTTCAGGGCATTGACTTATTCCTCGTTAAGCAAGCAGAGGGGGCTAACGAAGACCTCCCAATCTGTGAAAAGAGACAATTTGATTAAGAAGCAATGGCGCAACAGAAAGAATTTATTAATTGGAACCTTCAATCACCGTTCCGAGTCCATTTTAATCCAGTTGCAGCCAATTACCACATTGTATAGCATTAGTCCCCTAGTGCACCGCGATATTAAGAAATTGAAAAAAAAATATAGTGATCAAGTGAAAAAATATTTGTCGAGTGGCAATAAGGAATTCAAGGTTTTAGTTATTGGAGATCGAGTTGATGATACACTCGAGGCCAACTTCCAAATTGGTAAAAGAAAATTCGAAATTTCGACAGAAAAGAGGATTTTATATCAGCACAAATATAAGCCGATCCAAAGAATCATGCTACATTCCCTCTTGCAAACCATCTTCATACTATATGTCGACGAGAGAAGAACATGTATCATGGCAGCCAAGGATTCCGATGAAAGGGATCTAATTGCGAACACATTTATTTTATTTAAACTCAAAGCTATTGAAAAAAGATTACCACCAAATTCACAGGATTTAATTTCCATTAATTCCTCGACTGGATTTAATGTCAAGCCGAAAAGAGAGATACGAAGATTAATTACTTTACAATCAATGACCTATGAATCACAATTCCAATTTGATAAGAATATTCAAGAATTGGAGGAAGAGAATGAGAAGGGGAAAAACAAAAAAAATAATTTATACAATCTCAAAAACGGAGGGACCAATACGTTGGAGCTATATGGCCTAGATAAAACCAAATATGTTGTCTCTGTATTTGATAGCTTTGGCGATCCCTCGGGCAATGCAATAATCTACTTATATCCAGATCATTTCTCAGTAATCATTGGAAGCGTCACGCTGTATAGATATTACAATTTATATTCCAAAATGTATATAGACAATTCAAGATCGATGATCGGGAGATTTAACATTGATGAATTTTTCACTTTCTATGTTGGATTTAAAAGCTATGAAGAAAGAATTGGATTCACCTTTGATTTTGATACCAAAAGAAATAAAAATATGGGCGAGCACCTAAGCAAGCATAAGGTATATAGATGCATTGTAATTTCCACCTTTGGCAGATTGAACGGGATCGTAATATTAAGACACGATTGCTTCACCATCAAAACCGACGATGATGTGTATTGTACAGAATACACTGAAGATTCAATTGCTAGCCCATATATCAATTCATCGGGCGAGGCATCGAAAAAGGTAATCAAGATCGAATTGGGGCTTAGGAAAAGGATCTTTTTAAATTTTACGAAGGAAAAAGTCAGACAGGAATTCGAAAAGAACTTTAATAAATTAAAAGACTATTTTTTGAAAACTAGAGAAAGAATCCAAAGAGCCGATATTGTTGCCAAAGAAGATTCCGAATTTATATGTAATTTAATCGATAGCAAGAACAATCAAAAGGGGAAAATAACAATGAAAAAATGTTTAATCAAGTTCCAAGTCAGCAAAATTTTTATTCGAGAACTGATTAATAAAAAAAGGCATGGCAACACTGGCGCCAGAGATAAACAATATCCAATACCCGGCGCAATTTTAATTACAAACCCAGACCAAACGAATATCATTAAAATCTTATTTTGGAATGGATTCGATCTCATTTGTCACTTTAATAATGAACAATTGGCAAAAAATTTTAAAAAGACCTTCCAAAAATTCCAAAAGCATTACCCCGATGAAGAATATTTAAACACTAATAATTATCAGATCACATTTTTTGAATTAAATACTAAGAAAAGGCAATTAAAAGGTAGAATAATGATTGATTATCAAAGGGTAATTTTACAACAAGAAAAAAATCAACCTAACCAGCAAAAAAAAAAAAAAAATTCTCAAGCATCAAGTAATAAAACTAAAAATTATAAATCCAGAATTAACGACGTTAAGGTTTTCAACCATCCAAGAAAAAATAGAATTGCCAAAATCACTTTAACAAAAACTAATCAATCCTTTTTTGTTAGCTTCAAAACTCCAAAAATGGTAACAACTTTTATTGAGAAATACAAATCTTTTAAAAGAAAAGACGAATTCCCAGAAGGTGATCAACTCAAGAATATTAATCAAGAAAGCAAAAAATTTTCTGCGCATTTGAAAAACAAATTAAGTCAAAATTCTAAACCCATTTATGGTAAAATTGAAGTTCTCAAACAGGGATTAATAATTAAATTTAGTAAAAAAAAGAAACATAGCATTCCCTTTGGAAAGGGCTTTAATTATAAGGAAAGCCAAAGCAAACCAGAAATCGTGACTATTAAATATAAGGACAATTTCCATTCCATGGTTATTTTTAATAATAAAACAATTAAAAAAAAGTTTATAAAATTAATTGTTAAATTTACTCAATCATCAAAATCAATTAATAATGATAACGATAATAATGATCAAAAGAATAAGAACAAGAGCAGGAAGAAGAACAATGACGGAAAGCAAAAACAAAAAGAATTATTTGATGATTATTTGCAAAAAGTCGATAATGAAAAATATTATTTAATTTTAACACAAAGCAATAATAATAATGATGATGATAGTGATGGGGATGATGATGATGATGATGAAATTAAAGAAAGCCAGGGTATTATTTTTTTAAAAAATCAATATTTAATGATCGTCACCAAAAATGAAACAATCAAATCCAAATTTATTTATCAGAAAATTTTCTTAAATAAAAATCAAATTAGAACCATTCGTTTTACATTTGAAGAGCAATATCAACCCTTAATTATTGAATTTAAATCTAAAGAATTAAAAGAAAAATTTTTCAAATTCTATGTACACACGTCTAGAAAATATCTTGATTTAAGTAAGAAAAACAAAACTCCAAGCAAAGCCAAAAAAAAGGATTTAAATAAATTAAAAGATAAAAATAAAAAAAACAAACAAGAAGAATCAAATGAATCTGAAGAAGAATTGAAGGAATCAGAGGAATCAGAGGAATCAGAGGAAGTGGGATCAAAAAAGGGGGAAGGAAAAAGAGGGGAAGAAAAAAGACAACCAGAAGAAGAAACAGAAACAGAAACAGAAACGGAAGAAGAAGAAGAAGAAGAAGAAGAAGAAGAGGAGGAGGAGGAGCAAAAGCAAATAAAATATTCAATAAAACAAAAATTCGCAATTACTGTCCTAGATTATAACGGCCAAGAACAAACCAGTGGAAGAATTGGATTTACAAATCAAGGGAAAATTCAATTGATTGTTGGTAGCGATACAAAGAGATTTAACGCCAACGAAGACTTTAAATTATTATTTAGTAAAAAAAATCTCAAATTGGCATTGATCCAAATAGAAAATGAGAAATTTAAAATCATTTTCCAATCACAAACAGATAAAACCAAATTTGGAGATACCCTGGGTTGGCTAAAAGAACATCCAGATAAATTCCAAAACAATTTGAATTCAGGATCTGAAAATGAGAATGAGAATGGGAATGAGAATGAATCAGAAACAAGCCAAAATAACAAATTGCAAAAGAAAAAAGACATCTTAGAAAAGGAATTTAATAAGGAAAGCGTAACTGTGTTTAATGTCGAGACGACAAATGACAAATTTATTGCGGAAAGCAAGGCCAAATTATTAATTTATAATAACACTGGGGAAATCAGACTGAATTTCCCAGAGGAGCCAGAATCGAATATAACTAGCCTGATCACTTCGCAATCCAAATTGTTTGCGCACCCCAAATTCAACAAATTGATTAAACTGCAGCTATCCACAGACCTGAGCTTCTTTTTCTTGATGGAATCAGAAGATCATAAAAATGAATTTACCACCTTATTTTCAACCTATGTGTCCAATTCCAAACCACAATTCCAAGTTCTGATTTATGGCTTGGAAATTGGATCCGCTTTGGAGGCAACGCTCACCTGTGAAGAAAATGGAATATTTTTGAATTCCGAAATAGCCAATTTTAAAACCATATCCTTCAATTGGCAACACATCGCATTATCTGTTTTAACCAATGTTGAAAATATGTTCTTGTTGAAGGGTAAAAAAAACCAAGTCAAAATTTCAATGGAAAATAAAGAGGACGCCCAAATGCTATCCCAAATTTTCATTGACAATACCGAAAGGGAAATCGATCAGGCCTCTTCGGATGTAGACGAAATCGATTTTGATTCAGATGATTCAAATTCTGGCTCTGGCTCAAATGATTCAGATGCATTGAGCGATTCTGAAAACCCGGATGATTCAGATTCTGACCAAGAGGGCGGCTTTATACTAAAACAAGATGTTGAATACGAAGTGGCAATTACCAATACCAACCAAGAAGATATTTCACCAGGCACCCTTGCAATCATTAAATTAACAAATGATGGATGGCAAATTCAGTCAAAGGACGATTCTTCTTTTGCCTTTGTTTATGATGACTACACTGAAACCAAAACATTTACTTCAACTAAAAATAAAAATGTTTTAAAAATGGTTTCTCCAAATAACGACCATTATGTTTTAAATTTCAATTCAAAAGAAGACGCAGAAAACGTTCTTAAAATTTGGGTAGACAAAAATTAAATTCTTTTATTTTTGAAAGTTCATTTTTTGAATTTTCTTTTTTATTTTAAACTTAATCTCGTTAAATATATTTTTTCAATATATTATTTTCATATTTCTTTTTCTTTATTTTTTTAAATTTTGTTCTAGGATCTTTTTGGATTAAATCGGATCACGTTTTTTTTTTTCGAATTATTTGATAGAAAAAATCTAATTTAACATCAAGGTCATAAAAAATAGAAAAATAATTATTTACATTTTTTTATCAGCTTTTATTTTTTTTTTCTTGAATTTTTAGTTTGATTTTTATTTATTGAGAAAAATATGTAATTCAAGAAAATTTATAAAAATAAAAAAAAAAGAGAGAAGAAGTCAAATAATTAAAATATTAGAATAAAAAAAAAATAATATCGTTTATATGACAAAATTAAAACTTTATCGGGTATATTATTAAATTTCAAAATTGGTCAAATTGAAGTTTTTCATATTTTTTTAAGAGTTTCTTTATTATTATTATTGGTATGAAAGTTTTTAATGTTTTTTTATAATTGTGGGAAGAAAAATCAAAAAGATTATTTTACGATTTGTAGTATTTTATTACTAAAATCGTAGAATATTCAAAATCTGGAAATCATCAATATTGAATAGTTTTAAAAATTTTTTCGAAACCCAATTTTAACACAAAAAGTTAAATGGAAATTTTTTCACCTTAAAACTTGTTACAAAAGTCTAATTAATCTCATAATTATTTTGTTTTTCGAAATCCTTACCAAAATTTTCTAGTATAACATTCAAACCACCTCTAACATACTCTAACATACCTTAGCCTACCTGCAAAGGGGGTTTTAAATATACACAGTCAATATATTTAAAAGGGATTGACTATTTTGAAATTTCATAATTTTCCCACTTTATCAACTCTTGTTCGAGATTCTAGAATTTAAAATAATAATAACAAAAATTTGATTTTACTAAATTCAATATAATTTTGGAAATACATCTTTAGTTAATTTGAATTTTAGAAATCGACAGAAAATTTCTTGAATTTTCTTTTTATTTCTCAAAGTAAGAAAAGTTTCTGTTAGGTTTTCCAGAATTACAAGGAATTGAGTAAAATCAAAGAATTTACTCATTTCTTTTAAATTCTGGAAAACCTAGGTAATTGGTGACACTTACTAACACTATGCAGGACATGAGGAACCTGGTAAAACTTCCAAGGAATTCACAGGGATAACAAAAAATAAATAAAAAGATTAAAAACTTGAAATAATAAATCGATAATATGAAATATAAACTTGTTATTTCATCATATTCGTTTTTTTTTTAAATTTCAAAAGAAAGGTGTAAAATTTTTGATTTTTCTCTCTATTCATTTAAACTTGGAAAAGGATTGATATGTTTTTTTTAATTTGAGAAATTAAAATAATTTTTAAATTTATTTTTCTTTTCTTCAATTAAAAAAATAAATCCATTAGATTTTCTTGTGTTTAAGGTTTATTCCAAAAATCAATAGACTTACAGAAAAAAACAGAAAAATACCCAGAAAAAAAAACATTTATCCAAATAGGGTTTAAAAGAATTTTAGAAAAATCAACAATTTTTCTCTATTATTTTAAATCCCGGAAAGGTTTCTTTCGATTTTTTTTTATTTCTTAAATTAAAACAAGCATTTGTAACGTAAGACACTACATCTCCGATAATACAATAAAGTTACCCGAAATTATTTATATATGTTTTTACTAAATCTTGAGTTGATTTTTTTTTTTTTTTAATTCACTTATCTACAACCTACATTAAGGTTCAGGAATGTTATTCTAGATTGGAAATTATATTCGCGTTACTAAATTCATATATTTCAAAAAGGTTCAAATACTTTAAAATTTTGTAATTTTACAATTTTTCACAATTAAGATTTTTGAGGGAAAATTATAAAAAAATATTCATGTAATAAAAAATACTTTTGAGAACTTTTCTTTCTATATTGTTGACAGAAAAAATCAAAACACACACACATACAAAAAACAAAGAAACCATTTAGAGAAATTAATTTCTGAAAACAGTACACCCCTTTCCAAAATTTATAAATTTGAGTAGTTTCGAAACTTCATCTTTAAAGAATTAATGTAAAAAAATATTTAAAACTGGAATAAACAGTTTAATAAAAAAACTCAAAATTCAACCTTTTTTGATTAGTAGAAAGTTAACCATTAACCTTGGTATTAACAGTACTCATCATAAATAAGAACCAAAAATTTCCTTGATATTGAAGATTTGACTTTTATTGGAAAAATTTTTTTTTAAATAGAGGGCTTGTCTCAATAGGTTAGTCTCTTTAACCAAAAAAAAAAAAAAAATTAGTAATTTCCTTGAGTATTCTAATATCAATTAAAAATAGATTTACGTGTTCAAAAAAGATAGTTGATAAAAACACAACAATGAAAAACGAGTATATTTTCAAATAAAAGTAAAAAGGTACAATAATCGATTTCCAATTTAAAATTTGAACGAAATTAGGATAGTTCCTAAGTTTCTCTTTTCGGTAATTTTTGAGGTTTTGAAGAATATTTTTTTTTTCATTTTTTTCATTTCCCCAATGAGTTTTTTTTTAACTTAAAGAATAGTACAACATTCTCATGAGACCAAATTGTAAATGATTATAAAACAATCATACAAGGGATTAATTTAAATATCATCAATTTTATACTAAAAGAATTTATTTGGTTTAAAATTGAAGATGTAAAAGTATTTGAAAATACAAAATAAGAAAAGATCAAAATATTTTTTTGATACTCTAGATGTTTCATATTGAGAATACTTAAAAACTTTTTTTAATCAAATTTTTTGACAATGAGATCCTCTCAATTTTTTTTTTTTATATTTAAATTTTTTGAAATTTGTGTTTCTTTTTAATTTTATTTTTAGTTAATGAACTTTTTGTTTATTGAAGAAACTGTAAATTTTTTATTTCTATTTATTAGGATTTTTTAGATTTGAGATCTATTGAATGTATTTTTTTTTTAAATTTCAATTTTCGAAAATCATAAAAATATGTAAGTTTTTTTGTTCAGAATATTTCTTGACATTGAAATTTTCTGTTTTTAATTATTGATTTTTTTTAAATAAAAATGTTAGGATTGTTACTATTTGTCGCAAAATAACTGTAACAAAATTTTTCATTCAGCTTTCCAAAAGAAAAATATTAAATCATTTAATAGAGTCAGTTCCGTTTTTAAGGCACAAAATTTCAACAAAATTTTAGGTACAAAAAAAAAATCTCAAATTAAGACACAAAATTCAAATCCTAATAAAATAATTTGTGTTAAAAAAAAAATTCCAAAAAATTTGTCTTAATTTGAGATTCTTCTGTACTTGAATTCCCTTAAAAAAATTATATGTCCGAAAAGCGGAACTGGATGTATTTCAATTTTTTAATTTCTAAATTCAGTTTAAATTATTAATTTATCTTTTCGAATCCGGGACTTTGATGATTTATTTTAATTGAGGATAGGTATTTTTTCGAAAGCTGGATGAAAATTTCCTTCTTTTTACTATTTGTTGCAAAATAAATGGAACAGAAATTTCATTATGCTTTTCAAAAATTTAGTTTAAATCAAAGAAACATTTCAAATTTTTAATTTCTTGAAACCAGCTTTAATTATTTACTTACATTTGAGAATTGACTTCTTGGATGATTTATTTTACTTCTTAAGAATATGTGATTTTTTTGTTTTGGAAAGCTGAATGAAAATTTTAATCTTTTTATTTTACAATAAACAGTATTTTACAATTAACAGTATAAATTTAAATTTTTTAACTTTGAGATCATTTCTAATTTTTTTTTTTTTGATTTTTGGCCTTTTGGTAATTGAATTTTTTTTAATAAAATTTGGATTCTTTAAAATTAAGATCCTGTGATTTTTTTTTTAAGTTAATTGTATTTTTTGTCATTCGGATACCTTGTTAAAATACTTGTTTTGTAATTTGAATTTATGTTAATTGAACTTGTGAAACTTTTTTTTGTTTGAATTTTTAGTTATTGTGAAACTCTGAATTTTTTTGTTATTTTAATGTTTATAATGGGGATACTTTAAAAATTTTTTTCTAATTCGGATAATCTGATTTTTTTTTTGATGTTTGAATATTTTTCAACCAAAAGAAGTACAATTTAACAATATCTATCATGAACAAGCCAATAATCGAGTATAGAGAAAATCATGGAAAGTGACTTGACTCTTAAATGGAAATATTCCTTTGTTACACCATTGAATTGATACTATCATAAATTCCATTTAAATTCTTATTAAATGAATTATCAATTGTTTGTGAATTAAAAATTGAGTTGGAAATTTTCTCTTTGGTTTTTTTTTACAATAATAAAATCGAAATCTAAATCAAAATTGAGGATTTCTTTAGAGATTATCGAAATTTAATTGTCTGTTATAGATAGCTAAAGAGTTTAATTTTGAAAAAGATAAAGAAACTATCTTAAAAATGGAAAAAAGTAAAAGATAATAAATATTTTTTTTTTAAAAAGTTAAAGACACTTTTTTGTTTCAAATTGCCTTTAAACTAATTGTCTTTAAACAAGCAGAAATTTCAATATACACACCATTATAAGTTTTAACTTTTATCTTATTTTGCCACTTTCTAAGGAAATTGAATTTAGAAAATTAATAGATATTTTTTTGAATTTCTGACAGTAATATCCAAAATATGGAACCAAAACACCGATCTGTTGTTTTTCAAAAGTCACAATTCTGTGAACCACTTTAATTCATCTCTAGGATCAGAAATAATGATAATAAAAAACTTTTGGCATCATTTTTTCTCATTTGTGTTTGTTTTGTATTTTTTTTTGACTTTCACCCCCAGAAACAAAAGAGACAAAACAACGAAAAACAAGTAATTGGTTCAAACAAAAAAAAACCAACAAGTTGCAAAAATCCACTTTAAACAAAAAAAGCTCTTTTGTTTTTCAAAACAACAAAACCCCAAAAAACAAAAAATCTTGTTTGATGAAACCAAAATTCTGTCGTACTTATCTAAACGAGAAAATCTATTTTATACTGTTGTTGATTTTACAATTATTATTTGTGCTTCTTCAACACTGTTGGTTTAGTTATGAAAAATTGGATTTTGAGCCCTTTAAGCTGGTGCCCGAGCATCCGCTATCTTTTATGGATCAGAATTTTTATTTAATTTTGTCCACTCTTCTTGCGACGATAGCTGTGCTTTTGCAGAAAATTAAAATCGATTTCCAAGAAGCCTTATTTTTGCTTTCCTTGTATTTGTTTTCGTTCCAGTTTGGGATCATAATGAATGCATTTTTTGAACAAGCAATTGATCGACAATTTGGCAAATATGAGTTGGACTCACAAACACTCTGTCTGGCATTAGACTCCATTTTCCTCACGATTTTTTCTCTTGAGGAAGTCTTTGTCTCGCTGTCGCCGCTCCACTGGCTCTTAATTATCATTTTGGAAATCCCAGCCTTTTGCCTTAACAAGCAATTGACTCGAAAAATAATTGGAACACTTGACGAAGGCTACACCATTGTTTTGTTTTTTTTTTGTGGCTTTTTTATCCATCCGATCAAAAGGGTTCTTCAGTACATCTCACCAAAGGTTAAAATAGCTGAAAAAATTGAAAGGGACAGTGAAAACATTTTATACATCAGAATTTTGATTCTTGTAATTTTTGCTCCTTTATTTTCGTCCTTGTTAGAGCAAAGAAATAGCCAAATAGAAAACTTTATCAATAATTTGCTGTCTCTCTCTTGTTCAATAGTTTCGGCTTATATTTGCACTGCATTTTTCAGAAATAGTAATTGTTTTATTTTTCTTTTTTAATCCAATATTTATCATTTTGTCAAGTTTCAATTTGTATATTTTTTTGATTTATTTAACAACCCTTCTTTTTTTAAAAGACAAATTCAGTGCGCTGAAAGTTTACCGATCAGTTTTTGCAGGTAAGAATTTCAAATTATTCCTTTTATTTGATTTATCCCTTTTCATCATACTGCCATTCTCTTCAGAATCTTGATTAAAAGAACATATTAATATAAAAATTTCAAACACACTTCTTTACAATCAAAAATGAAATATAAGCCCCAATTCCAAAAATTGTAACACAACCAAAAGCAAAAGTAGGCAAAAAAAAAAACTCAATTTTTTGTATTTTCGGATTTATTGTTAAGAACTAAGTGTTAAACACTTAGCCTTGTTGAAAGAGAAATTTTGAAGTGACTAAAATTGTGTCTTCTAATTCAAAGAGTGTCTAAAAGGCACAGTCATTAGAAATTTTTTTGTATTTTTCAAAACATAATATTAAGGATTACGATCCCTGAGCTGGGGGGGGGGAGAGTGTCTATCTATTTTGTAATAATCAATCTATCGATAAGGTATTTCCAAAAAAGTGGTGCATATTTTTTTTTATATATTTAAAATAATATTTTCTTAATAAGTGTTTCTATTTGTAAATTGGTAATATAAAATTAAGAGAGATATTAATATTGAATGAATCAGGGACCTATTGTATTTGAATTTCTGAACATCTTGATCAAAATATTTCCAAAAAATTAAAAAAAAATAAAACACTTTTTTTCGAGAAAAAAAAAAAACAAAGACACAAATAAATTTCAATAAAAAATTAGCAATATCGTAAGGATGTAAACAGTTTTTTAAAGAATAAAATACAGTTATAAGCCCCCCCCCCCCCTTATCTTTGAAATTTTATCAAGTTTAGACTCCTTTAAAAAACAAAATACGATCAAAAAGAAAACAATAAACACTAATTTCTCACACTTTAAAAAATATCATATAAAATTGAGATCATAAACTTTCAATTCTTTGATCAAGTAATGTCTTTCGAATAAAAAAATTGAATTATTGTGAACAATCTATATCTAGCAAATAACCATTTTGGATATTTGAATAAGCATATTAGAATTAAGTTTACTAAAGTTATTTTTTTTTATTGAAAGCTAAGCTAAAAAAATGATAAAAAATAACTTTTTTAAAAAATTTCTAAATCACAATTTAGGAATTCGGATAAACAAGAGGAACTAAAAACTCCTCCCTTAAACAATAAAAAAAAAAAAAAAAAAAAAAAAAAAATAACTTTTTTTCTAAGAATATTTATATTGGTTATTTCCAGAAAAAAGATCTTCATTTAATAATACTCTACCGATTATGAGTATTATTGGTTTTTTCTCTTTTTTTTTGTTTTTTTTTGAGAAATAAATGGTTGATTTTTTCATTAAAGTCTCTAAATGTATAAAAAAAATAGAAGAGACAGATGGATAGAAGAAATGTGGATTTTAACTAGATCTTAATTAACCAGTAATGTTTTTTATGAATAAAAAAAATAGAATTAAAAATGTGTTTTTATTGGCTAGTGTCATTCATTTTGAGAGTTTAAATACGGTGAAGAAAATAAACTTTTAAAAATGTTGTGATTTAGAAAAAGTTAATTTTTTTGTAATTGAGACTAATTTACTTTTAATACTTTTATTAGAATTTGAAAATTCATCTAGCTTTAATGATCAAAAATTAAATGAAAAAAAAACTTTTAAGAATTTTATCTATTTTTTTTTTTTAATTAATTTTTTTTCATTGAAGATCATCACATTTCAACAAATAATAACTTACGCAATTTGACTCATTGTTTCGATAACATGCAAAATAGTATTCTTTCTGTGTGCAATAAATATCACCCTATCAAGAAAAATATATTGCTTATTATCTCACCTTTGCACAAATAGCGACAGATAGTTTAAAATAAATTTGTCCGTTTTTTTTTTTGGAAATAGCTTATTATTGTGAGCATCTTAAACCTTAATTTTATGAAAATCAATTCTTTAATAAATTTAAAATTTTTTTACGACTAGAAAGTTTGTAAAAATGGTAGTACTGAGAAGACAAAATTTTCAAAAAACATTTATTTTACGAAATACAAGAGTATTTTTTTGGCCAAAAATCTTTTCATATATATATATAAATATATTATTACTATTATTTTATTATTCTTATTAAATATTTACTTTAGCTACCATTTCAACTGCAAGCGTGTCACATATTTATCTCTCTCATATAGGATCTATTTCTATTGGTTTAGTATCGGGGGCGATGGGTGTCTTGAAAAGAAAACAATTAAATCATTTATTAAATTCTCCAGTTACAAAGAAACAAAATTTTTATAATGAACTTTTATATCTTCCAGGTAAGTATAATTCTCCCTACAATAACACTCATAATGAATAAAATCTTTTTTTTTTTTTTTTTTTTTTAATTAAATATTTTGAAGAAAAAATTACTGATCTTTAAATATATAATTTAATGATTATAAATTTTTTTTATATTTATTTTGACTTTTACTTAAAAATTTTCTCTAGTTTTAATTCATATGATAAAAATTAAAAAAAACAAAATTTCCGAATTAAATTAAATTTTCTTTTTCTAATTCTTTTTTTTTGATAATTTATTTGATTTAGCATTTCTTGGCGGGTTATTTACAGTTGTTTCAAGTATTATAGTTATTCGATCAACCGATCCAAAAATTTACAATAGAATCAAACATTTCCCAGCTGGATCAAAACAGCCCCTTTCTCAATTGTTCGGTATACTAGTAACATTTATAATTGCTAAGGTGTCTGGTATTTTATCAAGTAAACTTCTAATATTTTTAACAACCAAATTCGAATTGCCTTTTAATAATGCGAATTTGTCCAGAAGAACTTATCAATATACCAAAATTAATACATCTTTAAAAAAGGAAATGAAAGTCTGGGGAAATTTGAATAAAAAATCTTTAAATAAGCATAATTCATTTCATTTACACCATATTGACTGTAAGGAAAAAATTAATTAAGTTAATAACCCCTTTTTTTGGAAAATATTTGTTTATTTTTTAAAATTATAATTTTTTTTTTTTTTTTTATGATTAATTTTAAATCATGAAAAATTGATAATTACCAAAAAAAAAAATGAAAGAAAATAATATCATCATTAGATAATTTTATATATATTTTATATAATTAATGATTTATTCATAAATCAGTATTCTGCTGAATTTAAAAATAAATAAATTTATGTTTTTTTTTTTTTTAGATATGAATGATTTGACCCTTATATCCTTTTTAATTATAGATATAAACTATCATTCAAAATCATTGGCCCATCAAAAATCAAAATTTAAAGAAAAATATTTTTAATACTTGTAGTTATCTATTATAATATCAAAATTTTTATTTTAGTATTTGGTTCACTACTCCAGGGGTATTTGTTTTTCTTCAAAAAATAAAATAAAAAAAGTTAAAAAAAAATTTTAAAAAAAATTGGGACATTTATTTTGAATGAAGCATTACATGAAAAAAATTTTTTTTAAAAATTAATAAAACCCATTTATCGATTCTCCTTCCCTTTGAATAACTAAATCTAATCTCTTTGTCATATTTGAAACGAAATTTTTCCATTAATTCATCTGTTACTTCTTTCAAATTTTTCATTTTCATTTTCCATTTTTACAAAACACTTTTGAAAAAATAAATAAGAGAAAAAATGATTTATTTGCAAACTATTCATTGTGAGAGGAAAAACTTCAAAACGATACAAAAGCAATTCAAAATTGAAATATAAGGTGGGCCATTTATTTTGAATTTTAGTTTATATTAATCTTATTTAAATTATTAGTATTAGAATCTATTGAAAATTTGTAGTTAATATTTTTCTGTTAACAAACCCTTACTTTAAAATCCTAAATGATCTTTTCTGATCTTTTACAATTTTGAACAAGAAATATCACTTTTCGATTTTTATCGAGTGTGAATATATTTGGAAGTACAATGTTTTCATTTGTAATTTTTTGTCAGTAAAGGTGGGATGTAATTGTGTTTCAAAATTGGGAAATTAAAAAAAAAATTATTTTTCTATTTTAATGGCATTTTAAGTGCAAAACTCATGAAAAAGGTTTGATTTTTATATTTTTTAAAAGTAAAGGAAATACAAAACACTTTTTGGATTCAAAAATCTTCAGGATTGTTAACATTTTAAATATTGAGTAAAGAAATTCGATTTTTTATGAAAAAAATATCTTATTTCGGTGATAAAAAATAATTCCAAAATTTAACTCTAATACCAATTCTAAAATAGATCAAACCACCGTGTATTTTATACATCCGAATCCGACCAACATAAGACAAATAAATAGTCCTAATGAAAAAAATATTATAATGATCCCTCTAATGCATAAAGCAAAAATAAGTATTTTATCCTTAACCTTTTAGGAAAAAAAGTTAAACAGGTGAAAAAAGTACAAAACACTTTTTAATTGGGAACCTTACTGAAAACTCAAATTAAGACCAATTGAATAAGGATAAATAAATGATTTGATATAAAAAGTGGGATTCTATATAATAACAGTTTTTTCAAATATTATCTTTTGGTGTGGCTTGTTTTTCATTGATCTATCAATAAAAATTTGTTGAAAAAATTGACTATTTTTAAGATCCCCAAATCCGCCATATTGATTTCGATTGTCAGGTGGATTTAAATTGTTCTTATTAATTCAATTGGTTAGAAAATACCCCATACAACTCAAAAAAACACTAAAAACGAAAAACTGGAGAAATACTTTGTATAAAAAATCTTTTTTAAAACTCAATGAAAAAAATAAAAATTATTAAAGTTTCGATTTAATATATTCTTGAAAATATTTTTTGCTAAAATAATTGAATTCAAACTTGAAATTATGTATTTTTTATATAAAATCTCTTAATTTAACCCATTTACTAAAACAAATTCTAAATTATGGGAATTTTATTTTCAAAAAAGAGACTAATTTGATCTTCAAAGGTTTTTTTATTTTTAAAATGGTAAAAATACAAAATAATTATTTAAATAAGATAAACTTTCTGAAAAAATATTCTAATTTAATATATTAACTTATTCTTTGTGTTCAAAAGTTTCTCAACCCAATTTTTCAAAAAAAAATAAAAAATTGCACAGAAATTTCAAAAAATATTTTCAAATATTTAAAATTTGGGAGTGTTTTTATTCCAAAAAAAAAAATTATCACAGTAGTTGTCAAATAAAATTATAAAATGATTTCGAAAAATATTAATTAGAAAAAAATAGTGCTTTTTTATATTAAGGATGTTTAATAAATCATTCTTAAAAGTTAATTTGTTTCTTTTTATTAATTGATCTTATTTTTTGTTTTCACTAATATTCGCATTTAAAAAATTTGTTGAACTTTTTTCCTTGTTTAAAAGACCCAATTTATAACATAATACCATTTTTATTCGAATTCTTATTTGATATTTATCAAAACCGAGGATATAAATTGAAAAAAAAAAAAGAGTTATACCAAATTTACAATTTAAATCGTTATGGGATTTAGCATTGAATACAATTGTGTTCAGTTTGAAGTGCCACACTTTGATATTATTTTTGATATTTGTCATTTTCCAAAGGATTTATTTTTTTAGAAAGAATATAGTATAATTATTATTTTCCTCAAAGGTAGAGAGTAATAAAAAACCTCAAATTATATTAAATGGTGGTTAAAAATATTTTTTACTGAAAGAAAATAATTAGTTGGAAATCCAAAATGTTTAAACATTGGGAAATATAAAATAAGAAAAAATTATATTTGTTTCAAATTTCTATTTTTTTGAAATTGAGGAATTTTTTATTTTTTTTTTTTATTATTTCTATTTATAAAATTTACATCAGATGAATTTTTTATTTATTTATTTATTTTGTTTTTTCAGGATCCCTTTAAAATTTTGTTGATTTGATTGATTTTTTATCAATGTGATTCCTTGTGAAACTTTTTTTTTGTTATTTTAATCTCTAACATTTTTTTTCAATAAATTTTTTTTATAAGATCACATGATTTTTTTTTTTACAATTTGTATTTTTTTATTTATTGGAGCGTTTTTTTTATTTATTTTTTTTTAATTTATTTTTTTGAAAAGATCTTGAAATATTTTTTTTTGAATTTGTGAAATTTTTGATTGATATATTATTAAACTTTTTTTTATTAATTGAATTTTCTGTATTTTATATCTATTTTTTTCTTTTTTTTTTGATATTAAAATTGTTTCAACACAAAAAAATATTCTATTTTGTAATTGTATTTTCCATCATAAAAACCCCCTTGAGAAACGAACCGATTCACATTAAGTGACTATACTCTTAAATAGATTTTTAATTTAGATAATTCCAAATGATTTTTTTTTTTTATTCATAAAATATTTGTTACTGGAATTATATTTCAATTTATAGAATAACTTTCATCAAACATTGAATGATATTATGAATTCTAGAAAAAAAAAGTAAAATTTTGAATTTTTTTTTTGTTAATTGTCATACATAATAATTTTTTTTTTTGTAATAAATATTTTGTTAAAAGTAATCTAAAACCTTTTTTATGTATTTTACTTGTTTTTGATAACATACTTTAATTATTATTAGATTCCCTATTAATTAGAACAATTTTATCACAAACGATCAAGAGGTTGGGGGTACACAATTTAACATTTTTAATTTTGAGGTAATTTCTGAAGATCAGCTTTATTGTTTCTCCTCATTAAGTAGAAACACTTGATTTCAGAAATTTTAATTAAAAAATAACTTTTATTAATCGGGGAATGAAACTTGTCAAAATTAGAAAAAATAACATGTATTTACTTAATCAATTAACACTTTGTTGATTTGGTTACTCAGATTTTATGATTCTAGATAATACGGTTGCTGAATTTTGGATGTTAACTATTCTCTTTGATCTTACAATTTTTCAGTGATTTTGTTTCAAAAAATATATGTCTTTTTTTTCTATGGTCAATAATTCCTTTTGGGGATTTTGGTAAATATGTTTGAGTTCAAGTAAAAATTCTAAGTCAATAATTAGGTTTGGTTTTGATCAACCTTAAACATGATAGATTTAATTCAAATCAATTAGAATTTCAACGTCAATCTTAAACCATTTTCAAAAAGAAACTAAATATTTAATTGTTAAGTTCTACTATTGGTACTTTATCAATTGATTACTCAAGATCGATATTGCCTCTTGTAATCAATAATTGTTTTTCAAAAGTGAGAAAATGAAAATTCAAAATAATGAAGATTCGTTAAAGCAAGAAAATTCTTGTTGAATTATTTGTCAAACTTTAACGTTCCGTTTATTAAAAATCACTTTGAAAACATTTCTAGATGTCAAAACAATTTTTTTTTGGCAAAGTTTAAAAAAGAAAATAATTTCAAGACATGATTCTGAAATAAATTCCGAAAGTAAACCATATAACAGGAATTGAATTGAAAGATTTCAACTGATTTTGAAAATATTTTCGATACATCAAAGATTTTTGTGCTTATATTTTTTATAATTTAGAATTTTTCTTTTTCTTTTTGCTATGTTTCGTTTAACAAAAAGTATTCCGAACCACCATAGTCTTACTAAAATTCCAAGTTTTGTACCTCAGTCCCATCTTCGATTTTTCAATTCAAAACTTCAAAAATTCGAAGAACAAGAACCAAAAGATGAAAAAGAAAAAAGGAGAAAGAAAAAAAAATAGACCAAGAAAAAAAAAAAAACCAAGAAAAAGAAAAAGACCAAGAAAAAGAAAAAATAAAAGAAAAAGAAAAAAAACAAAAAGAACAAGAAAAAGTAAAAGAAAAAAAAAAAAAATATGAAAAAGAAAAAAATCAATCCCGTTGGTGGCAATTTCGGCCAAATTTTAAAAAGATAACTTTGGCTTTGTTGCTTGCTGAAACAAGTTTTTATGGGCTATACAAGTTATACGAAGCACAAAAAAAGGATGTCCCACAAATTTCATGGCAAGTTTTTAGATCTGATGTGCTTCCTACTAATAAAGTAAAAAACTTTCTTTGTTCTTTATAGAGTTCCTTTCAAAACCAAAAAATTGAACTTTTGAAAATTAACACTTCTTCCCTATTCAAAAACAAATAACAAAAAAAAAAAAAAAAAACTAATAATAAAATATTCCTTTTTGTTTTAATCAATGTAAGGTTGAAAAACTTATTGTACAAGGGCAATCCATAACTGTAGTAATGAAACACGAGAGCAATGTATGCCCCAAAACTTTACCATTGCCAGATGAAAATAAACCTTACACACATTTTTTTTTTGTTGTGCCTAATTTGGAATATTTTGAAAAAAGATTAGAAATTGCAGAAAACGAACTTGGTATTTCAGTTCACGATCGAACGCCTGTGTTGTACTCAGGCCAGGAATTTGGAATCGTTTCTAATTTTTTTGATCGACCAGAAATCATTGGTATGCTTGTCTCGATCTTTATAATAGTTTATCTTAATACTTCATCGTCAAGAAAGCGAGGGCCTTCCAATTACTTCTCTGCGCTAAGATCAAAGCCCAATGTCACAAAGCCAGATTCCGAAAAATTGATTACTTTTGATGACGTTGCTGGTTTAGACGAAGCAAAACAGGAAATTCGAGAAATGATAGATTTTTTAAATAACCCTCAGAAATATTCTCGTATTGGTGCCAAAATCCCACACGGCGCGTTATTAGTAGGGCCACCTGGCACGGGCAAAACCTTACTTGCTAAGGCAGCTGCAGGGGAAGCAAACGTTCCCTTTTTCACAATTTCTGGTTCTGAATTCGTGGAAATGTGGGTCGGTGTCGGACCAGCGAGGGTGAGAGACCTTTTTAAAAAAGCAAAAGAAAATAAACCCGCAATCATATTTATAGACGAAATTGATGCTGTTGGCAGAAAGAGATCAGAAGTCGGGCACCATTCCTCAGGTTTGAAGAAATTCATTTCATTTTTGAACAATTTTTGTTTAATTATTTTTATTCTTTTTTTTTTTTTTTCTTACTCTAATTTTCCAATTATAAAGAATTTGACTTTGTCTCCAAAGTTTAATCAAGATAAGCCAAATTAATGGAAAAAAAAATCATTTGTGGATCAATTTGTAAAGATCATTTGAGTTCTTTCATCCTTGTTAAAATCTTTTTTTTGGGAAATTTAAATCAAATTTTCCATTTATTAATTGGAAAATGACAGTACCTTTGATTTATTGATTGGACTTAAATTAATTTCTTTCAACTTAGGGCATCTAGTAAACATACTTGGTATTTAAAAAATTATCTAACATAAATTCCATTAAGAATTAGTGTGCCACAAGAATAAAAATATCTAAAATTATTTCAATAAATCTGATAAACAATAAAAGAAATTATGTAAATTGATTGAAAGAATTTCTTTATTTTGGAGGATTGTAGAACAGTGCTAACTTATTATAGTCTCCTTTTTTAAATTTAACACCAAAGTAAATTTTTGTCAAATGCTCTTTTTAAAGTGATAGTGGGTGTATAAGAACAAAAATAACTCATAAACAAAAAAATTATGAAAAAAGATACACAATTTTTTCTTTTGTACCAATACTGAGGCTTTAATTATAAAATGAATAAAAAATTTTTGAATCTAAAAGAATAAATTTTAACATTTAATTGTCATCTAATATTCATCATTTAATGTTCGTAAATATACTAACCAATAGCTTATATATAATAATAATAATGACTACACTTTTAATGTTTATAGATAATATCCCAAACTAGAATCTGTTTAATAAATAATTTTTTCTTATTAAATTAGGACTAATTAAATTACAGATAGACATATATATATATATATATATATAAACCCCATTCCAAAAATTTGGACAGATCCAAAATCAAAAAAAGACAAAAAAAAAAACTCAATTTATTGTATTTTTCCAAACCTAATATAAAACCATAGTAAGTTACCCCAAATTAATGTTTTTATATGTAATCATTTTTTTTCCAAATAAAAGAAAAAAATAATAAAAAATGAAAAAAAAAATTGTGTTTTTAAAAATTATGAAACGAGCAGAACAAAAAATGTATTGGTAAATTTGTTGTAATTTCAACAACAATTATTGAATCGATCAAATGTTAAGATACCATCAAATAATTGTATGAGTTTTTCTATTTAACTGAACTCAACTTTAACCTTAATTAATTATTATAAAATTCAACCCGATCTAACGAAAAAGATTACACAAGTGAGAAAAAGAAAATGAAAACAAAAAACAAAAAAGACAAGACAAAAAATGATAAAAATAGTTGTTAAAATAATAATTAATTACAAATTGAATGAAACAGGTGTAATATTATTCTTCTTGAAATTATTTTGGCTGTGTCCAAATTTTTGGAATTTTACATTAAATTTTTGTAAAATTAATTTTTTCAAGAATAATATTTAAACAACAAATTTCATTTTTAATCAAGATTATATTTTTTACAAAAACATAATAATTTACAAAATACATTAATGTAAAAATAATAAATCAAAGTTTTTTTTTTGAAATTTTGGATAACACTTTTAAGGATATATATTAAAAAATTATGAAACAAAACACCGAAATCAAACCTCAAATGCCACAACAACCTTTTCAATTGTAAAATTGTAAAATACAAGTATTAATAAGCAAAAAAAAAAAAAAAAAAACACTTCCAAATGTAAAATCCGTTTTAAATATGAACAACTATGGGGGCTTTGGAATGATAAATAATTCTAAACTCTCCGAACAACAATAATCCGAAATTCATAAAACACAATTGTGCAATTTACAAAAAGCAACATCAAAAATCATTTAAAAAAATATACATACAAATTTTAGTTTTATTATAGCATGAATTAATTTTTTTTTTTTTAGTTAATAAAAAAAATTAATTGGCTTAAAAAATAATGAGACAATTAATTGATTGATTTACAAAAGTTCTAATATCATTTTTTTGATTTCTTTTTCTTTTTTAACTCAGATTTAAAGAGTTTAAAAGTATTTTTATTGAATTTGATCAAATATAATTAAAAACTCATAAATACCACATGTATTATAAATAATCCAAATTCTAAAATATTGTTATTTTATAAAAACATTATCCAATGTCTTTGTTTTCAGAAACCAATAAAACAATCAACATTTACCTCAATAGAGAATACGTAAATTTTCAATATTTTTTTTTGGATATAAATTTTAAAGCTAAAAAATATTTATTCAAAATAAACTCAATTTTAGAAACAGGGTTACACTTTAGACATATGAAAACAAAAGAATTTTTAAACAAATTAAATCCAATAATAGATCACTCAAACATAATGTTGAAAAATTTTTTAAAATGCTTTTTTGTAGTTTTTAATTTTTAGATGACCAATCCTTTAAATTTTATTTCAAAAAAAGTTTTTTCTGAAAATTTTTGGATTTGCTAGATGTGATTTATTGTTTTTTTTTTTAAAAAATTCTCCTATAAATCAATAAAAATAATAAGGCATTTCCAAAAAAGTGGAGCATTTTGTTTTTACATTTCATAAAAAATCATCTTTGTTAGTAGAGCTATTCATAAATTGACAATACCAAATTACGTTTAATATTAATACCTATTGAATCAATGGTTTAGGTATTTATTTCAAAATATGTTTGATGAAATATTTCCAAAAAATGAAAAAAAAAAAAATAGCACTTTTTTTGGAGAAAACAATGTACGACCTATTTCAATAAAAACCGAAAATATGAAAAGGGTACATATTAATTTTTAAACAATAAAATTCAGTTATATGTTTTCAATTCTATTTGAAATTTTGTTGAGATTAAACAAGTTATGAAAACGATTTTTTAGATCAAAAAGAAAATAATAAACACCAATTTTCACCTCTATAAAATTTCAGATAAAATCGAGATGAGAAAATTTAATATCTTTTAGTTATGTAATACATTGCTAAGAAATAAATTGAATTATAATCAAGAATCAATAAATGGTAGTTAATGATTTTGTATATTCAAATACTTTTTTGAAGATTGACTTTAATAAATATATAATAAAATAAATTTGCCCAACTTTTTTGGAAATCGCTTATCTCTAAACATCTCTTTATTTCTTACTTCATGATTTAAAGCCGATGCCTCTGAATTTTCTTTAATTTTAAAAATTACTTTTTTTTTGTTATGGTGTTACAAAAATAAAATTTAAAAATCATATTTTTATTTTGGGTAATTTAATATTAAGGTTAGATTATAAACAGATATTAAATTATTCAATTACTCTTAAAAATTAGTAATAATATTAGATATAAGAGAGAAAAGTAAAATCTTACTGAATTAATTTTTTTTTATAAAATGAAAAAGTGATCCATAATTTTTGGAATATAAGCTATTTTTCAAAAATTTTGACTCACTTTATAATGTTATTGAAAGTTGTTTTGGGTTTTTATACTGTATTCTTATCAAAAGAAAATTTCAATTTTTAGATCCGAATCATTTTTTCTACTTTTGCAATTTTTGTTTTGCTTTCTCTAATTTCACACATTTTTTCTAATTTTTAGTTTTTGTTTCCTTTTGATTTTATTTTTTGATACTTTTTTTTCGTAATAAAACCAATTTGGAAAAAAAAAATAAAAGCTCTTAGAAAAGACCAATAAACCTACAGAAAATTAAGACCATGTAACGTCTTTTAAAATTCAGATAATTATTAGCAAAAAAACTTCTTGTAAACCTTTTTTCATTGAAAGTCAGTAATAAAAAATTTATAATGCTCATTTCAAAAATTTTGATTCACTTTTTTTTAAGTTTTTGGTTTTTATTTTTTTTTAATTGTTAAAATATCAGGTTTTTGTGTGTTTAGAATAATTAAAAAGAGAATTATTAATTAGATTTAATTATTAGTTGTTTTTGAATATAAAAAGATCTATTTTTTTTTTCAATTTTTATTATTTCAGGCGAGTTACAATTTTTGAAATATAGTTTAGTTATGATTAACAATATTTTAAATCTTTATTATTACTATATATGTATATAAACCCCAATTCAAAATTTTTAACACACCAAAATTCGATTTGTGAAAAAAAAAACTTATTTAATCAATTCAAGAAGATTTACCAAATTAGAACCATTCATAAATTGAAATGTTAACACTTTTTTATAAATTACAATACTCACAAAACAATAAATAAATAATTATTAATACAAATAAATCATGGGTGTGTTAAAAATTTTGGAGAGAGCAAAACAAAAAAATACATTAGTAAATTTGTTTAAATTCTATTAGGAATATTGATCGATCAAAGGTTAGACACTACCAACTAATTTTATTTGAGTTCTTCTATTTGGTACAACTTGACTTTAACCTAATATCGATGGTTGAAAAAATTTTTGATCGAACGAAACAAATTACGTAATTCAAACAATGAAATGAAAACAAAAACTAAAAGATGAAAAAATGATTTTCATATTTCACAAAAATCAAAATTATCTCCAATTTCAATGAAATTGTATTATTGTAATTGTTTGGAACGTTTTAGCTGTGTGGAAAATTTTGAATTTTAGTTTATTTTACATTACAAAATTACATTGACAAAACAAAACAAAAAAATTAAAAATATTTTTCAAATCATAAATTATAATTTTATTTCTTTACAATTTTATTAATCCTCATTAATATTCCTAAAATAATCAAATAATTATTTCTTTCCTAATTAAAATTTCTAAAATACTTTTTTTTTTTTTTTCCAATTCTAAAGGAACAAGTGAAAGAGAAACAACACTGAATCAATTACTTGTTGAATTAGATGGATTTGGCGATCATGAAGGAATTTTAGTTTTAGCAGGAACAAATAGACCAGATATTTTAGATAAAGCATTGTTGAGACCAGGAAGGTTTGATCGCCAAGTTCAAATTCCATTACCTGATCTCAACTCTCGAGGAGAAATTTTCAAAATCCATCTTCGAAAATTAAAACTCGAAGATTCAATTGATGAAATAGCAAAGCAATTATGTCATATTACTTCGGGCTTTTCAGGTGCCGATATAGCAAATGTATGCAATGAATCTGCACTTATTGCAATTCGAAACGGAAAGGAAGTGATCACGATCAAACATTTTTTAAAAGCAGTCGATCGAATTGTGTGTGGATTGCAAAAGAAATCAAAAGTATTATCAGAGGAAGAAAAGCAATTGATTGCAACTCATGAATCCGGGCATGTTGTAGTTGCAAATTATTTAGACGACAAAAACGAAACTTTAAAAGTCTCGATTATTCCACGTAGCTCAAATACACTGGGTTATGCATGGCAAATCCCAAAGGAAATATCTTATCAAACTCAGCAAGATATAAAAGACATGATGTGTATTGCGCTTGGTGGGAGAGCTGCAGAAGAAATACGCTTTGGACAGATTTCAACTTTAGCACAAGACGATCTTTCCAAAGTCACAAATTTGGCTTACCATTACGTAACAATGTTTGGGATGAACAAAAAAATAGGCAATGTCTGCTATCAAAATATTCAAAGAATCTCTTGGTTTGTTGATGAGTCACAGTACCGAAACCGCTTCCCATTAAGCACAGATTTTTCTTCAAAAATTGATATCGAGGTTCATTCAATTATTGAGCAAGCTTATGAACGTGCAAAAAAAATCGTAAAAGAAGAACAAGAATGTCTAAATTTGATTACCAAGAATTTAGTGGAAAAGGAAGTACTTGAAAAAAACGAATTAAAGTTATTAATCAAAAAATTAAAAAAATATTCAAATCAGGATACTAACGAGAAACAAAAGAATTTAGAACAAAATAATCAAAATACTGAAAATAACAGTCGGTTACTTTCAGAAGATTGTAATCTTTTTTTAAGAAATAAAGCATCTTGTACATCAATAACAACACCAACATTACCTTCTTCTTCATCAACAGCAGGGATATCCTCAAAAATTATAAAAAATAATTTTTCTAGTTTTTTCTTTTCAAAGTCACCTGATTTATTTAATATTATTCGTAAATTTAATAATTTTAGTTGGAAAAAAATGTTGAATTAATAAAGTTTATTCTTAGTAAATCATTTTCTTTTTTTTTTTTGATTTTTTATTTTAATTGCTTTGGTTGACTAAATGAAACAATATATCAATTTTAAGAGAAAAATATATTAATTAATATCACATAGAAGCTGTTTCTGTATTAATTCTTTTCTGAGGGTAAACTTGTCAGGTTAGATATTTTATGAAAAAAAAATACATAATCAACTAAATTCCAAAACTTTGACAAGGTTGAAAAATATTTAAAGAATAACAACAATAAACTTTCCTTCATGCTTGAAAGTAATTGTGATTTTTTAAAAAATTAACAAATAATTTTTTTATCTTGTCTTTTTTGTTTTGTTTTCATTTCTTTTTTCCCAGTTATGTAATCTGTTAGGTTATCAATTTTGTTTAAATTTTTTTAATTGATCAATGGAATTTTAAGGTATGATTTGTTAAATAGAAAAAACACATATAATTGGTCAATGATATCTTATCATTTGATCGATCAACAATTGTTGGTGGGGTTTCAACAGATTTACCAATACAATTTTATATTCAGCTTGTTTCATTATTTTGGGCAAACTGATTTTTATTTTTTTTTTACATTTTATTTGGAAAAAAGAATTTCTTATAAAAACATTTATACTAGGTAACTATTAGTGATTTAAGATATAAGTTTTGAAAAATATAATCAAATGATTTTTTTTTTGTCTATTATAATTCTGGCTGTGTACAAAATTTTGGAATCAGGTTTATAATCAAATTCCATTGTAGTAATGTAAATGTTGTAATATGTCCTTAATAAAATTAAGCACTTTTTTTTTCTGATTAATATTTTTCGAAATCTAGCTTATAACTTCATATAATTAAACACTGGGATAAAATTTTTTAGAATAAAAACACTCTCAAATTTTAAATATTGAAAATATTTTTTGAAATTTCTGTGCTCTTTTTGATTTTTTTTTGAAAACTTGGGGTTGAGAAAATTTTGAAATCAAATAATAAGTCAAAAATTAAATTAGGTTATTTTCTAGAGAGTTTATCTTTTTTAAATAACTTTTTTTTTTAATTTTGCCCTTAAAAATAAAAAAACATTTCAAGACCAAATTAGTCCCTTTTGTGAAAAGAAAATTCCCATATTTTAGAATTTGTTTTAGTAAATGAGTTAAAACAAGGCAGTGTATCTAAAAATATACATAATTTCAACTTTGAATGTAATGATTTTGGTAAAAAATGTTTTCAAGAAAAAGTTAAATCGAAACTTTATTCATTTTTATTTTTTCATTTAGTTTTTTTAATTTTTTTAATGAAAAGTATTTGATCTGTTTTCAATTTTTAGTGTTTTTTGGGTCGTAGGGACATATAATAAAACAATAATACAAAAAAAATTACATCCAATTTTGACAAATTAGATTACTTAAATGTTACAAAATGTCACTCATACCATTTATTTCACACTTTTAAATAAGTTTGATTATTACTTATTAGTATTTTTGAGTATCCTTTTTTTTTAAATGACTCTACTATTAATGTTAAATAATTAAATTAAATATTTGAAATTGATTTATTTGTAATTTTTATTCAGAAAAATAATAAAAAAATATTATCAACAATTTTTTTTGATCACTTTAATAAAGGTAATCGGTTATTTAAACCATTATATTATTACTATAAAAAATTAATACCGTTTTAGTAATTTTTGATATCCAAAACAGAAATAAAAAAAAAAAATTATTTTTCATTTTTGTAAAAAAAATTTTTAAAGAATTATTCATTTTTTTTATTTATTATTCCAATAACAATATATTTTTTTTTCCATAAATCGAAATTAATAAATTAAGTATATATAATAATTAAAAATAATAATGAAAAAAAAAAAAAAAACAACAAATTATTTTCTACCACCGACTCTTATTCTACTTGTTTGTCTTGTATTTCTGTTTCTAACAGGAGTTCTTCTTCTAATATTTCTCGATGAGGAATTTAATTGTGGTGCTTGTAACGAAATTGCAATATTACTATCTACCGACTTCAATTTAAATGCTTCCCCAGTTCTCATTTTTTCCATCAGGCTATCCATAACCCCCTCTTGATTACCAACTTCAGCTTCAAGATCTTTATTTTTTTTCAATTCGTTACGCTTTTTTTTTCGATCTTCCATTAATTTTTTCTTCTTTTCTGCTTCAATTCTTTTTTTATTCTCATCTTTAGCCTTTTTTAAATGGATAATAAAATCTTTGATCATTACAAAAAAGGTATTAGGTGACATTTTTTCTCCACCCATCCCAAATTGTTTAACTGTTTTATCAAATGAATCAATTGCCTGCTCGTATTGCTTTTTAATTCTGTAGAATTGCTTTCTGGCCCTTTTAAGGAATGGTTTCATTTTTTTAGCATATTTGTCATTTGCCAAATTTAATTCTTCAACTTTTGCAATTTCTTCATCGGTGTCCTGAATATTTTTAGAGCATTTGTTAATTTGGGTTGTTAAATTACCTAAATCAATTGACGAAGCCCTTTCATAAACATTCAAGCCATCCAAAAAGGTTAACGTGTATGGGTAACGATCTTCAAGAATTTGGGCCAAGTAATGCATTAAATTGATATTACGATCTTCTGTGGACTTTGTATCCTTAAGCCGATTTAAAATGTTGAGATTGAACCCAACAGCCTCGCCCCTGAAGGAGCCACCATTCATGATATTACCCATCTTCAAAATGATTTCCATCAATGTTTTAAATTCCTTGTTACTTATCAAATCTTGTGATGCCTTTATCAAATATAATATCTGTGGTTCAATGGTGTCAATGGTTTCTTGGAATCCTAAATTAAATTGATAAGTTTTTAATCTTTCTTCAATTCGATCAATGAATATAATTTTTTCATAAAAATTCTCACACATGTTAAACAGCGAGCGGTCGCCAGTGTATTCTTTAATGCTTCTTGCTTCATCCTTTGTTGGCAATTGTTGAAGTAAAGTTGGTATCGAATCTTCATTTAAAATTAATGGATCTAATTCCAAAATCCCTTTGGCAATTTCAGACCCCGTTTTTTTCATTTGTCTCAGGGTAATTTCTACATTACTTGCCTTTTTCCCCACAACAATATTAGCTTTTTCAGATTTGTCAGTTTTTTTTTTAATAATTTGACCTGCTTTTTTTTTTTTAAACATTTTTTTAAAATCATTCAAATCCAATTGGACTTCATCTGTTTTCAGATTTGTCCAATATGTGACACCAGCGTTTCTTGATGGGATTTTTTCCCAATTTAACCCAACCATATTGCTTTTTGGTGCTCTTTTTTTTCTTGCTGATTTCTTCCCAAACATAGGTGGTGGCGGTAAACCACCCCCTCCTCCTTTTCCAAAATTTGGTGGTGGTGGTAAACCACCCATTCCTCCCCCCATTGGTGGCGGTGGGATCCCTCCCCCCCCTGACATTGGTGGTGGTGGGATTCCTCCTCCTGACATTGGTGGCGGTGGGATTCCTCCTCCCGACATTGGTGGTGGTGGGATTCCATCATTATTATTTTTATTTCCGGTTTCTCCTCCATTTTCTTTTTTTTCTTGTTCATCTTTCCATTTTTGTTTCCTTAGATCAGGTGGTGGCGGGATTCCTCCTCCTAACATTGGCGGTGGTGGGATTCCATCATTATTATTCTTATTTCCACTTTCTCCTCCATTTTCTTTTTTTATTTCATTTTCTGTTTTTGATTCACCTGATCCACCACCTGATCCGCCACCTGATCCACCACTTGATCCACCACTCAATCCACTACCTGATCCACCACCTGATCCACCACCTGATCCACCACCTGATCCGCCACCTGATCCGCCACCTGATCCGCCACCTGATCCACCACCCGTACTAACTCGTTTACGTTCAATTTCTAAATTTTTATTTAACGTTTTAATTTCCTCTTTTAATTTTTCAATTTCTTGATCATATTTAACTTTTAATAAAATAACCCGTTTCGTCCCTTCTGTGCCACGCTGTAAATCCAAAATTTTATTGTCGTAAAACTTTTTAATTTTTTTAGCGGAAGCAATAAAATCTACAGATTTATTTTCAATTTGCTCTTCAAGATTTTCAACTCTTTGTTGGTATAATTCCAATTTTTCTTGAGTTATTTCATCTAGTTCGCCTCTTGTATCCGGGAAAATTAACCTTTCAAAGTCTTGTTCATTTTCCTCATTTAATGAACAGTAATGTAATAAACTATTTAGTCCATTTAAAATCTCTTTAAATTCAAACCCAGACTTAAATAATAAATAAACAATTCTACGTGATATTTCTAATGGCAAGTTGGCATAGTCTGTCTCTTTTACAATGTCTTCAAGCTTTGCAAAAATATCACCAGATGAAAAAAGATTGAATTCAGAGGTACCATAGGCCTCTTGAAGTGCACTGTCGTCAATTTTCATATTTTTTTCAAAAATTTCAATTTGTGTTTTTAATTTTTGATTTGAGGCTCGATTGACTCTTTGGATCCAATCCAATATACCCCTTTTGAAAAATTCAAACCTAACATTGATACGGATTCCCATATCTTCATTCGACGCCAAGGCATTAATGAGGGATAATGCACTAATTTGCAATTCTTCATCATCCGATTTAAATAATTTCTCGGTAATATAAAAATATGGTGCTACATTATCCATTTTATGCAGATGTGTAATATTTTCTCGAATGTTATTAGATTCTGTCGAAAGCATTGAAACGGCTGCAAGAATATTTAATGCAATACTAACAACTTTATCATTTGGATTTTTAATACAAACTGCTAAGGTTTCAATAGAGTCATTTAATTCTAAACATGAAAGCAAACCATTCTAAACATTTTATTATGATGGATATTAATTTATTGTTTTGTTATTAATATACGTATATATATATATATATATATATATATATATATGCGTGTGTGTGTGTGTGTGTGTGTGTGTGTGTGTGTGCGTACGTGTTATTTTTTATATAATTGTATAATTTGAGATTGAATTGGGTAAGAAAGATTAAAATTGTTTTCATAAATATTAAATTTGAAAAATATATTTCTCAAAAGATTCTTGGATATATTTTATTACAAATCTTGATTAAAAATCCAAATTGTTGATTTCCAGGTTTCTATGATTTCTGTGATTTCTGTGATTTTTGTAATTTCCTTAATATTTACCAATCAATCGGAAAAATATCATTTTCAAAAGGATTTTTAGATAAATAAATTTTATATTATTATTAAAAAAAAGAGATAAAGTATTTTCAAACTTATCCAATGTTTTATGGTACATCCATTCTAACTTGACTATAAAAATTGATAAACAATAGAAATTGATTTTTTAATTATAAAATTTTATTTTATCACATAGAAATTTCTATTTCTATTTCCCAATACGATAATAAAGATTTTTCAATTTCTTTTACATCATGATATATTTTTGTTTATTTTTTTGAATAAATCCAAAAAATGAATTTCAAAATAAAAGAAACTTGAAAGTATAAAAATCACATATACCACAGAAACTTGAAAGCATTATTCAATCATTGATTTTAAATTGTTTAAACCTGTCATTTTGTATAATTTTGGGGATTGAATATCCCCAAAACTCGAAATTGTTTTTTTTAGAATATGTTTATTGAAAAGAAAGATCATAAAATTATAAATAAGAAATGTCTTATTCTTCATATAAACAATTTACAGTTTAACAAATCTTGTTATAACCAATTAAAGGTTTGCCATAACGAATTTAGAAAATGATATTTTTTTATTCTGGTTTTGATTGATTAATTATTTTTTTGAACAAGTGTAATTTAAGAAATCATCATTCTAAGAAAGCGGTGAGTTATAATTTCGAGAGTTTTGATTCTTAAATAAAAGAAGTTATTAATCAATTCCAAAATAATTTTCCTAATATGCACAATTAAAAATCTTGTAGAGGATTTTTTTCATGTCAGGTACTTTTTTTCAATACTGTACACGTAAAAATGGAAAATTCAAAAATTTTTCATTTTGACAATTGGTTTATCTTTAATAATAATAGAGTTTTTCTCAGGTACTTATAAAATAATTCTGATTTAAATATTAAGGAATATTTCTGAAAGCCGTAATTTACGAGAGATTAATTGTCTAAAAAATACACTTTTTACTCATTAGAGGCACTCTTTACAATTAAAAATATAGAATTTGTTTTTTTAAGACATTCTACTTTAAAGGATATTGATGAAATTCAAAATTGAAAAATCTAAATTAGACGCTATGATTATTAAAAGGCTTTAATCCTGATGTGAATTCTTATTGACCTTTAAATATTATGATGATTTGAATCATTTTTACCAATATGAACAATTATAAGTTTTGATTCTTTCAAAAAAAATAATTGACCCACTTTTTTTACGTGTCTCTCCTTTTTTTTAACAAAGTTATATAAACTTATTTTTAAAAAGTGGACAAAAGATTTTTTTAGTAAAGTCCTGAAAAAAGGTCCGTGAAATTTTTAAATTGATTAATTGATACTTTTGAAAACTATTTGTCACATTTTTTTTTAAAAACACAGAGATGTTTCATTTAGAAATTTCAATTTGGATTTCAAGTCGCTTTTCAAAACTTTTTGAAATAACTAATTGAAACTGAGTTGAGTAATTTGTTACATAATACTTTGATTCAAAAATACTAGTTGTTTTTTCAAAGATATTAATTTACTGTTATTTTCCAATTAATAAATGAAAATTTTTATTTCCATTACCAAATATTTTACATATTGCTAGTTTAACGAACAACCACCAAAGATCTTCACAAAATCAGTTAGCTATGATATTTCTGGTGATTGTTTAAGCTTCCTTATGGGACTATTGTATAAAATTATGATTAGTTTAATTTGATTTTAACAGTATTTACCCAAATCCAATCTTTCAAATCTAAAACAAGATTACCTTTCAAGCATAAAACATTAATTTGTGTTTTTTTTTTTTTGTTTTTGAAAATAAATTGTGGCTCTGGGTTTATAATTTTGGACAAAAGTTGTTTTGTGAAATATTTTTTAAAGTTTTGACAAAAAGCTTTTCAGTGTAAACACTTCTGGTTTGGCTGAAATTTTTCAAATAAAAAAAAAAAAATCAATAAAAACAACAAAAAAACAAAATAAAAAAAAATTTACTCCATTATTCATCAGTGCACGGGTTGACTCAAGAAGCTCAAAGGTCAAATTTGTTTTGTTTTTATTTTTTAATGACTGCTTTAAATTTTTGAAAAGCAGTCTGTGTCCATTTTGGTTTATAAATTTGTCAATCCATTCCATAGTACACCCACGAAGCTGGATTTTCAGTGCGATCATTTCCTTTTCCGTCATTTCTGAATTTAAACTTGAGATCCATTCCCTTAATGGCTTTTGCTTTTCTCTTTTTTCAATGGATTGCCTACTTTGTACAAGGTTTTTTTTTTTATTGATTGGGAAGCCTCTCATCATTACCTTTTGATCCTCGTTTAGATTCAGTGTTTTCTAGAGTGTAGGTTAGTTTTGGGTGAATGTTATTGAAAAATTTGTTAATCAAAAATAAGGCAAATAAAAAATTTTTTAATGAAGGAAGAATGGGGGAAAAAATTTTTTTTATTTTTTTTTTTTTTTTTTTTCACTTAAAAGGTTCTCGTTTTTTGATGTATTGAAAATTAATCAAATTCAAAGAAACAAATTGAAAGATAAAAACTGGAATGTCTTGTTCATTCCAATGCAATTCAATCTGAACTGTTATCTTTGAACAAATAAAAAAGTGTTTTCTTTTTTGTTAGTTCTGGTTGTGTTGAATAAAAAAAATTAATCATACCAACAAAATTTCAAAGTCTTCTTCAATTTTTTGTTTTTCTTCTTCAGAAATAACGACATCATCTTCTTTTTTGGTTATTTTTGTTGATCTTGTTTCTGATCTTGATTTAGATCGTTTTTTTTTACGGAACATTTCTATTTTTTTGTGTGAAACAAAAAACAAAAGAGTTGAAAAAAATAAATTTATTATCTATGTACTTGACTGAGAGTTTAAAACACCAAAGTAATTTCAAGTCCTATTAACAGTACGTTTGTCAAATTCTTTCGTTCTTGATCAAAAGAAAACATCATTTTGATCTTTTCCTTCTTGAAATTAGAAGTAAATAATTGTTGAGCAAAAAATTTTTTTTTATTTGAGAGAAAGATTTAAATTTTTGATTTCTTTATTAAATAGTCACAATTTAAATAATTTTGAAAACTCTATGTCAGTTAAAATCTTAAAAACATTCCAATTGAATAATATTGATGAAAAAATTGAAATGAAATAAATCTAACTTTTGAAGATAATCAGATTTTGTTGTCTTTCCTTTGCCAATCAAAACAGTAGAAAGTGAATTTGAGACAAATTTTCAACAATAAATAGTTGTATTCAGATAAATCTTCAGATTAAGAACAATTTGAACTCACAAATAAAGTAAAATTATTTGAAAGCAAAATAATCTTTCAACATATTGAAAAACAAAAAAAAATCTAAGTAACTTAGCAATTTTAGATATTTGTTAACTTTATATTCAAAGCAGTTCATTAGAAAGAATATTTCGAAAGTGAGAGAAATTTACCAAGTTTGTGAACTTTTAAACCCAGAACTCTATATCCATTTTTATTCTAATCTGAATAAAAAGTATAACGAAACGTAACTTGAAGTAAAGAACTATTTTTATATATTTTCCAATTTGTCAGTATTTATATTTCCAAAATCCACAGTTAAAAAAGAGTAAAATAAACTAAAAACAATTTGGTGACTTTATTTTTATTTAAAAGATGTTTCTAATAAAATCAAAATTACTGGTATTTGAATAATAAATGGGATTTTTTTTCACTTCATTTTTAATTTCTCTTTTTTAAGAGAACATAGATAGAGAACCTCTTTCTTTAAGAACTATATTTATAAAAAAAAAATATGGAAAAGGAAGTGAAAATTCTTTCCCATTTAGAATTCAAATACCAGTAATAAAGTGAAAGTACTAAAGGCAACACATAGTGAATTTAAAATATGTTAAAGTTTTGCACAATTTATCAAAGTACAAGGGGTTCTGATAAACATCTACAAGCATTGGTTCTTTATTATTCAAGTTTTTCTAAATAATTTCGATTCTATTTCAAATATTTAGATAATTAAATAGTGTTTGAAATATTTAAGATGAATATTACGAGACACCCTTTGAATTAGAAGAGCTAAATTATGGCACTTCAGAGTTCATCTTTACAAGATCAAATGTTGTTTAAAAGTATTTAACCCTAAACAATAAATCAAAACTTTAAAAAAGAGAGATGCCAATTGTTACACATTTGAACTTGAAAAAAATTCTTACAAAATAAAATCAAAAATTGTAAAAATTTTACTAATATACCTAATTAAAATTCTAATCGAAAATAATATTTTTAAGGGATAAAATTACAAAATGAGATTTTTTAAATTTTGAAGGGAATTGTAATCATCGAAACTCTTTCTTTTTTTTTTAACATGGTAATTTTAAAAAGTATTAATTTTGTTTTGATGGGTAAAATAAAGAATATTTGTTAGCATCAATTCGGGAAAGATCAGTTTTTCCAGAAGAAGCTCCTGAAACCAAAGTGAAATGATTATTTTTTGGCAATTTTTAATTTAGATAAGTGTGAAGATTATATTTCCCCGAATAAAAGAATTTGATACTCTTTGGGTGGCTTGTAATTTTTCTGAAATCTCCTTTTTTCATCATTGTTTATTTTTTACTAAAAATAATTTTTCATTTTTTGTTAAATTTTTTTTTTGAAATATAATACTAAAAAAATAGAAAAACTTGTTATTATCAGTTAAGAATGCATTTTATTATATTTCTAAAGTATTTTATTGATAATCAATCTCTTTCAAATTGGGAATGAATTGTTTGAGTAATTAAAGAATTATATATTGTTTTAAATTGAAAAAAAAAAAAACATTTGTTGGTTTTATCTTTCGGCTTACATAAATTTTTGGAATAAATCTAAAATTAAATAAATTTTCTATTTATTTGTTCGTCATGCAAATTATATTATTATTTTTTATTGACATTTTAATTATTTTTCTTCTTCTCTCTCTTTTTTTTATTTGATCCAAATTTCTTTATTTCCCTTTTCTCTAAATTAATTAATAAATATATTTTCTGACTATTACAAAAATTAAAAAAAAAAACAGAAGGTACTTTAGTTATTTTTTGGGTATTCAAAAGAATCTAGTAAAATCATTAAGTTTATTAGATACTTTTGAATTCTGGAAAGCAGATAACACTTTCATTGGGTTTTCTAGAATTTAATAGAATAAAGTAAAATCCAATAGGATTTTTTCCAATTCTTTAGAATGTTGGAAAGTATAGGGCAAGAACATTTATCGTTGGCTATTTTATTGCTGTATTTGGGTTTTTTAGAACTAAGAAGGCTTTCAATAATATTAATTCTTATGAATCCAAGGGAATATCCTAAAATTGAAATTTTACGAAAATTCCTTGTAACAATCATTTAAAATTTTTTACCTCAAAATATACCCTTTTTTCACAACTAGAGACTTTTTAAAACACTTGTACTAAAAAAACAATAAAGACAAAAACCCTCAAGAATTTGAAGAACTGAAAAAAGGTTATAATCTGAATAAACTTTATAAACAAGGAAGAAATATTTATTGGGGTGATAGTTTTGCCTAACCAAAAATTTTCCAATTTTATTTTTACATACTTGTGTAGTGAAAGAAAATGAATATTACATAATTACCCACTTGATTTTTCAAAATACATTCTAGGCTTTTATTTTATTTATAAAAAGGACTTTTTATATCAATACTCTTTCGTATTTACATAAAGAAAATATGTTTTTCTGTTTTTTTTTTTCATTATTATTGTTTACGATTATGAAATAAAAACTTTTTTGCATTGATCTTAGGTTTGAGAGTATATTGTAATAAAGTTATGTGTTTTTGAAAGATCTCTTGTTCACTATTTTGCGGGAATATTAACAAATAAGAAATAATCAAATTTAAACAAACTAGAACTTATTAATTAATTCCATTAAAAATAATTTAAAAAACAACAAAATTAAAACTTTAATTAATCTGTTCTAATTTTAATTCCTTGAATAATAACAAAAAAAAAAAAATGTTTATAAATATCTATATCTATGTATATATAAATATTGTGATTTAGAAATCTATATTTCTTTATTTATGAATCTAAATATAAAAGATTAAAAAGAAAAATTTATACTAAAAATAAAAAAAAGAAAAAAAAAGAAAATAATTTAACAATTAATTATTTTTTTTCCTGTTATTAATTAATTGCTTAATTTCCTGGATGGTTTTCTGTTTTCCATTTAAAAAGTAATATAAAATTGCAAGATAAGCTAACGACATGATTAAAACAAAAAATTCAAAAAGCAATGATTTGACTTTAAAAATTGTTAATTTACCTTGTGTGCCTGAATAATAATAGGTTTCCCTTTTCAAAGAAATTTTTTTCGATTCAATTTTTGTATCTAGTCCAAAGCTTTTAAACGTGTTTTCTAAATTTAAAAGGAACTGTTCGTCTTTTTCCAAAAATGGAGAGAATCTGTTATATTTTAATAGCATTTTATTAATATTTTGGATTACTAAATTGTTTGGTTCGTAATTGTTTTCGAAAATTGAAATTAATTGGGATTGTTGTTGTTGCTTATAAATCATTTTTGAGAGGAATTCGGCGATTAAGGTTGTTACTGTTTTCATTGAGCGTGCATTGGGATTGGATCCACTTTGGAGGTCTAATAAACTACCCTTTCTTAATGTTTGGTTATAAGATTTGAAATTTGAAATGGTAATTGCTTTTAATTTCTTTCTGTAAAAAATTTCGTGTTCAAATGAGATTAAGGGGTTATTTTTCATGATTTTTTTGGTTATAATTTGAGTATCGATTCCAAACAATTTTGAGATGGATTGGAATTCAATTGGAACTGTTTTGTCGATTTCAATTTTGCCACCATTGGAATAGTGAAGGAAGAGGTCGTCAATTAGTTGATTTTTTAGATCGTCGTCATAGATGGATAATGAGTCTAAACATAGCACGAGCTCAACGGATTCTAGGACCTTTCGATCAACGGAAGAAATCCATTTTTTGGTGCCCAAATAATTTTGCTTCGAGCCACTGTTTAAAACAAATAATAGATTATATTGCCCCTTTGTCTGTGGGTTGTTGTATAATTTTGTAAACAATCTTGAGAGTTCAACGAGGACGCCAACGGCATTGTTGCCTGATTCAAGCCCAGAAGAAAGTGCTGGCGAGATGCTAAATGTGTCGTAATTGGCGGTAATGATGATTGTTGGTTTTAATTTCCCTTCTTCGTCAAGGTCCGTTGGGAGCCATGCCTCAAGTGAGGAAACTTGTTTAATTTTCTTTTTGTTTCCTGGCTTGCCAACGATCTTTAAATTATAGTTCCCTTGTTTATCGGAATTTACATTGTCAAAGGAAAATAAGTGCGAGACCTCGTCTTCATTGATAAAATAAATTGGTACCCTAAATTCCTTTTCAACTAAGAGTGACTCAATTTCACCAAGCTTCTTGATAATTTCTTCTTTGCTTTCTTGTTCTTCTTCATTTTGGAAGGTAACAAATTCTTGTGTTTTTGTTGTTAACAAGTCTCGTGGTAAGACAATTAAAATACCCTTACATGATCCGCCTTCGGAAAATAAACTAAGATCAAATTCAAGTAAGGAAAATAAGGGGAAAACGGCAACAGTCCCTTTAAAGCATTTAACAAATTCTTCTTGTTCATTGCTTGGATTTTCTTCTTTTGTCTCGGTCTCTGTGCTTGAGTCTTGACTAAGGTTGGTTGGGATATTTTTAAGGTATTCGGCGCATTCAAAATATGTTTTTGTTTGAGATGATGGAACAGATGCACTCGTGGTTCCGCGAATGAAGGTTTTGCCAGTTGTGGTGCTTACTTGTTCTGAATGGAGTAGTCTATAGACTGGGAGTGTCTCAAGTGGTTTGACAGGTAACAAATTATAAACAAGTGTTAAGACAAAAAAACAAAGGAGTAATTGCGATCTTTGGAAATTTTTCATGAAAGTTTTTTTTTTTTTTTTTTTGTTTTGTTTTTGTTTTCAAAAAAAAGAAATAACAAAAAAAATTGATAAATTGAAAGTATAAAAAAGAAATTAAAAAAAATGTAAAAGGGTTTCTATTGGAAAAACTTGTTTTGAGTTGGTTGTTAGTTATTTGCTTTTTTCTAAATAAATTTCTTTTTTGAAAATAATTTTGAATTTTTTTGAAATTTCTTTCGAAATTTTTGTAAAGTATTAACAAGATTGATTCAAAGAAACACCAAGTCAGAGGATTAATTAATTGTTATTTAGATAATTCATGAAAGTTGAAAGGAAATATTCATTTAAGAATCAATTAGTTTTATGAGATGTGTGTTTTAGAAAACTTTTTTTAAGGTGAGGTTCTTTAGACTAAAGTTTTAACAAAACCAACGATTATGTAAAGTTTGGGGTGTGTAAAAGAAAAATAAAAGCCTAAACGGAATATTATTATTATCTTTTTTATAGATTTTAATTTTTTTTGTTTGACTTTTTAAGGGCTATGTTTTGAATTTGTCAAGTTGATCTGAAAACACATTTTGATCCAATGACATTTATATTGTGAAAGTTAGACACATTATAACATTCTTAAATTATAAATAATAAACATTTTCTATGTATTTTTTTATTGAAAAATAAATAGAAAAAATAACGAGATACCTCAAACAAACACCCTTATTTGTAAAATTGGGAATGAAATTGGTATATAATCACAATTTTCTTGACTCAAAATTAACAATTATTTTAAATACCATAAATAAACAAATATAATTATTAAAAATCGCTTGTCATAAGTATAATCTAGAATTTCACGAGTATTTCCTTATTTTCATAAATCATATCAATTCTTATCGAGGAATTATGATTTTCTCTTAGTTTTTTCTTGGATTTTTTTTTTTTATTCCATTTGTTTTTTACTTTGATATATATCACCAACAACTCTTTTAAAGAGAAATTTTTCTTTTTTTTATTTTATTTTTTTTTTAATAGAATTTCCATTTCGTACCAATCTCCAAAACTTCAAGTTGAAAGTGGTTTTTATACCTATCATAAATTTGGTATTTTTATAAAAAATTGCTAATTGTTATTTAAATAATTGTGAAAGACGGATAGTGAAGCCTAAAAGAAAAGTAATAAATTATTTTTCATCTGAAAAAGAAAAACATCAAAAACAAAATTGAACAAAAAATTAAAAAAAAAAAAATAATTGGGTTAGGATGGGTTTCATGATGAGAAATTTATAAAAAAATAAAAAAAACAAATGATATTGGTTTGATTAAGAACTAACAAAATTGCTACAAAGATACTTTTAGTAAATTTGATCTTGTTCGATAGTTGAATATGAAATTTCATTGGCGGGCAGTCCCTTAATTGTTATTTATTTCTTTTTTTCTCTTTAATCCTATTTTTTTGTTAAAAACTGGGAATTTTTTGTCTTTGCTTTTTCTTTTTTTATTTTAAAGTTACTCACACTTTCATGCTTCAGTCTCACAATATTTCCAGATAAAAACACTTGGTCTGAATTATTTATCACTCTTCTTTTCGGGTGTAAAGAATATTCAAAAAGTGGAAAATCGAAAATTATCTTTATCTAAAAAATATTGAACCTTTGTTTCTTATTTTTAAATCATTATCTTTTAACAAAGTCAATCCACACAACACTTTTCTTGATTACAAAATTTTTCAAAACACTCAAAAATTTAACCTAAATAAAAATTTCAATTTACAACACAAAACTAAATTTTTAAGATAAAATTACAAATCTATTGTACTTTACTCTGATAAATTCAGATTTTGAAAAAAGCCAAAAAGTTGCCTTTGTTCTATTAATAACAAATATTAAAAATAAGACCAAACCAAAGATCGAGAAGATGAGAACCAAAATATCATGTACTATTACAAATAACAAGATAGTCAATTGTTTCTTTTTCAGAAATCTTAAACCTTAAACAAAATAATCAAAATTTATACCTTAAAAGTGTTCACTATTGTTTAAAATGAGGAAAAAGTTTCAAATAAAATGTAAAGGGAATGAAATACCGTTAAAACTATTTTAAGTTATGAATTTTTGTTTTTTCAAAGTTTGGTCTATTTTTCTCATTTCATAAAGTTCAAAATTCAACATATTTTCAAATGATTTCTTAAAACAATTATTTTCCTTTGAAAGAGAGAAATTTTATTGGCTATGAAGGAGTTGTTTTAAATAAATTTTAGTGAATATGTAAATATCCCCTAAAAAAAAACAATTGTTCTTAAATCATTATTTTTATTTTCTTCGTTTTTCCAAATGAAAATTAGTATAATCTTAATTGCTATTACACTATTTGTTTGCTGTAATTTAACAGAAACAAAAGCAAAACCAACATACCCATCCCAATATAAGCTATCTTTTGTTCTTTCTCTCCCTAAAGTTCCCGAACACCAACCAATTAGCTTATATCACGATGAAAAAAACGGAAGACAAAGATTAGATTATTACGATGGCTTAGGTGAAGATCTCCTTATAGGCTCCAGCAACTCAGACCAATACACGATACGTGTTGCTCAAGACAAACAAATCTGTTACCATTGGAAAACCAATTCCACAGCCAAATTATCAGCAGTTATTCCTGATTTGACAGATTTTACTTACATTGGCGAAAAAGTTGTAAGAGGTCAACAAGTTGACTCTTATCAATACATCGATTGTGTTAAGGATACCAAAGTTTGTAATACTTACATTTACTCGACAGTTGTTGGTACAAACTACCCAGTTCAATATTGGTTTTTGGGTTATGATTCAATTTTTGGTTCACATTACGATCAATGTATGATTTGTTTTTTTTATTTATTTTTTTTTTTTTTTAATTATTATTCTTCTTCTTTTTTTCTTATTCTTTTGTATTTTTTGAATAAGCAATAATTTATGATCGAAACTTTCCAAGAAGAGTTCCAAACAATTTCAAAATTGTTCCTTTGTTTCTTGAACTATTTTGTTCCTTTGAATTTTTTTTTCTTTATTTTTTGTTTATTTTTTTTTTTCCAAAAAAGCAAATTTTTTATTTGTATTTTTCCTAAAAAACAAAACAAGAATACACTCACTTTCAGGGACTTTACAACTTGAAGAAAAAATTCTCATAAAATTAAAAGAAAATTCAAAAATTTTTTACCGAATATTGGAATTGAAAAATAACGTAAAAATCTGTTTAAAGCAGTAGTAAATGTATAAAAGAGGCAGAATACCTTTTCTGTTAAGATAAGGATCATTTGAAGTAGATTTGCTCTTTACTCGTGAATGACTTGCCACGAACAAAAATGGTATTATGAAATTGAACTTCTTTTGGTTGAAAAAATTCAAATCACACCAAAAAATTCTCAGGATCTCTTTGGAAATAATTACATTAACAGACAAAAAACAAAAAAAAAAAGATTTGCTCAATCCAAATAACAAAAAACGTAAATAACAAAAAAAATAATTGGATCTCAAACACTGAAAAATTCAAAAAAAAAAAATTTCGTTGGATCTCTTAACAAAAAAAAGTTTCAAAAGTTCAAAAGAATTCTCTATTCCCAAAACCCAACAAAAAATAAAAAAAAAGTTTAAAGTAATATACAATTTAAAAAAATTTAAATTAAAAAGAAAAAAATTCGCTTGATCTTCTTTTATCTTTCCAAAGACCTAAATTTCTTCAATTTGAAACAAATTGTTTTCTTTCAGAACACAATCAATTTAATTCGATTTAATCTAATTTGTGTTTATTTTAAAACCCTTTACATTTGAAATAAAAAATGATTATTTTGAAATTTCAAAACAAAAAAACTTCAAATTGTTACAAATCTCGTTTGTATTTGGAAAAATTCAAAAAAAAAAACTTCAAATTACATGGCATATATTTGAGAAAAAATCAAATAAAAAAAATCACAGATTCACCACTTATCAAGATCTGAAAAACATTCAAATGAAATTTTCAGCCATTGAATTCTCAAACTTTTGCTCATTACTATAAGAAAAATTTTCTTCAAATCCAATTCCTAATTACAAATTTACTTTAAAAGTCAACAAGTTAACCTTCAAAATTGATTTTACCACAAGTATATACTTTAATGCTGAATTCGATGCTGTGTTCCAAAGAGAAGGAAAAAAAAAAAAGCACGGATTTTATTTGAGATATAGAGGCTTTATGTTCTGGTCACTGATATTTTTGCGACAGTAATGATAAATTCAAAATAATTTGACAATTTTTTTCCACTACACTTCAGTTATCAAATAGATTTCCAAGTATTTTGGGCAATTTTTTTTAATAGATCCTCAAAAATTACTCAATTAATTTTTTTTTTATCATTCTATTTATTTATCATTTACCTTTTAATTTTTATTGCTATTTATATTTCTTTTTGCAAACAATAAATTTATTTTTTTATTAATAATTACTTTTATATCATATTATTTCTTATTTATTCTAAATAAAAGATGTTATTGATTATTATGAATATATCCCAAGTGGTGTCAAAGATTCTGATTTTGCAATCCCATCAATTTGTAAAAATCCCGAAGAAACAAAAAGAAACACATTTGGAAGAAATTCACTTCTTTTCAAAAAAATATTACCATCTCGCAAGGCTGCACTTGATGAAAAATTTAATCTATTTATGAATAAATATGGAAAATCATATTCAAGCCAATCTGAAACATTAAAAAGACAAAAAATCTTTTTAGATAATCATCAATATATTGAAAACTTTAATAAGGAAAATTCTCATATGAAATTAGCAATAAATCATTTTGCTGATCTTTCACTTGAAGAATATAAAAGATATTATCTTCTCCCTAAAAGAACAGTTGTATCAGATGAAAATAGTGGAAATTATGTTCGAAATAATCTTGAAGGGCAACTCCCAGAGTCATGGGATTGGAGAGATTATGGTGCTTCTCCACCAGTTAAAGATCAAGTAATCAAATTCTATTCATTTTTATTTTTTTTTGAATTTTTTTATTTTTGATTTTTTGTGAAATTTTTAAAGTCCTTTTAAAAAAGTGTGACAAAAAAATTTTTAAAAAAGTCCCCGAAAAATAGTTGTATTTAAGTTTGCCGCTGATTTATAGATACTTTTTGAAAACTTTTTTGTCGTTCTTTATTAAAACGTCCAAATATTTGAAGCATTATGATTTGAAAAAAAAACACAAATCGTCGGGTTTTCAAATCCTTACAAAAATAAGAAGTAAAACACTCTTTAATTTTGTAAGATATTTCCAAAAAAGTATTACATCTTTTTTTTTGTATTTCAAAAAACTCCTCTTTTTAAGTGTTCCTATTCGTAAATTGGTAATATAAAATTAATAGGGATATTAATATTGAATGAATCAGGGAATTATTGTATTTGATTTTTAAAATATATTGATCAAAATATTTACAAAAAATGAAAAAATTATATCACACTTTTATTCGATATACAAAGAAAACTAAGACACAGATAAATTTCAATAAAAAATTAGCAATATGGTAAGGATGTAAACAGTTTTTCTTAAACAATAAAATACAAGTTATAATTTTTCCTAGGATTATAAATTTCTATAAAGATTAAACCCTATTAAAAAAAAAAAAAATATTTGTGATCAAAAAGAAAAAAATAAACACAAATGTTTCACACCTCAAAAATATCATTATTAAAATTGTGATCAGAAAATTTAAAATCTCAAATTAAAGTAATGCCTTACAAATAAGCAAATATAAAATTTATGAAGATTTTATTAATGATGAATAACAACTTTGCAAAATCAAATGGTCATATTGGGATTAAGTTTAATAAAAATTTTTAAAAATAAATTTGACCTAATTTTTTGAAAATAGCTATGAGGCATTCATAAAAGGTGAAAACTGCACGTTTTTCAAAAGTTTCCAGAAAAAGGGTTTAACAACTTAAGAATAGAACATTTTAATGTTGATTATTTTTATAAAACTTTTATTTTTTGATTTTTTACAAATAACTTTATTTATTTGCTTTTTTTTATTTCAATAATTCTTTACAAACCTAAATTTTCGTTTTCAACAATCTATTTGTTTAAACAACCCTATTCTAATTCCCATAACCGTAGTCAGTTTGTGGAAGTTGTTGGGCTCATTCAGTAATTGGAGCAATTGAATCACAATATTATTTAGCAACTGGCACCATGCCAAATCTGAGTGAACAGATGGTTATGGATTGTACTTGGAGCACCACTGTACCAGGAGTAGCAAATAACGGATGTGAAGGGGGTAATGAACCAGGGACCTTCGAAGCACTTAAAGACCTTGGCGGTGTTATGGACGAAGAAGACTATCCTTATTTAGGTATGGATGGATATTGTGGCTTTGACCAAACGAAAGTTGTTACAAAAATTGATAGCTACACTAATGTAAGCAATAACCAAGCAGATGTAATGGATGCAATTTATACTCAAGGTGTTTTATCGATCGCAATTGATGCTGCTCATGAATCATTTATGTTTTATACGTCTGGTGTCTATTATGAACCTAAATGCTCTTCTACAGAATTGGATCATGCTGTTCTTCTTTCAGGATATGGTGTATCACCAGAAGGTGAAAAATATTGGCTTGTTCGAAATTCTTGGTAAACATTTCCATTTTCATTTCAATTTTCATTTTTTTTTTTTTTTTTTTTATTAAGAATAATCAAAAAGTTCCATTTGGTGCCAATAATATTACAAAAATACTTTTTTTTCGAATAAATTGAATTCTATCATTAATTCTAGTGTAATCAAATGAGAACGAAGTATATAGATTACCATTTAATTGTTAATTTATTTCTAATTAAATAGCGGAATGTTTTTTTTTTTTCATAGAGTTGTATATTATCAGCACTTTATAAACAATCTAAAAAGACTTTTTCTCCAATACCCTTATTTGTAATTTAAATGGGATCAAATATTTATCTCTATATCTTTTTTCAATTTTCTGAAATCTGACTTTCGTTTAGTATTTTTAGTTCACCCAAAATATAACAATACAAACCCTAAAAAGGACTTACCGAAAACAAACGAGATCACAAATTTCAATCTGCTTCTTAGGTAGCTTTGTCTGTCAAATAAAAAAATGAAAATGACTTGATCTTTTTATTTCTGTTAAAGTTTATTATAATAATGAAAATTTTATCTGAAAGTTCAATAAGGAAGCCTAATTAAATCTCGAAAAATATTATTAATAGTTGATTTTGTGAAGATCTTTGGTTTTTTTAACGAACAAATTGGGGATTTTTGTAAAATGTAGGATATTTGTAGATTCTTGGCATTTATAGACAACAATTTTTTTTTTCACAATCAGCTCGAAAATGATAAATATTGTTTGAGTGAAGCGAGACAATTCACTTATTATAACTTATTTTTAATTACGCTTTAAAATGGCTGATATTTTCAAAGTAAATGTATATTATTTTTAATTTTCCATAAATTTTCTCAAATAATAAATGGTCAATGTGAAAATCGGACTTAGGCCAGGTGTTTTAGAGTCAAATTACCGCCCTGAAAAAATCTTCAAATTTTGAGAATCTACGAATATCTCCATTTTACAAAAATTACCATCATCCAATAAATTACTGGTAAAACTATTTTGGAAATTGAAATAAAAATTTTCATTTATTAATCGGATATTGGCAGTAGAAAAAAAAAAAGTCCTTCATGTGAATAAACTATTTTTTTAACAACCCCGAATAATGAATTTTTGTTAATGTTCAAGATTTAAAAGGAAATTAAAGACCCAAATTTAAGAGTGCGGGGAGAAATTTTATTTGAATAAATGTGTGCTTTGGTACTGATATTTGAAATTTAAACGGAATTTAATTTCACCTCACTAAGCTTTTCAATTATGGAAAAATACTTTGATTTAGAATTTTTAGTTTTACCCAATAAATATCATAAAAAGGGCTTATCCAACAAATAAATAGAGATCACAAATTACAATCTTTTTCTTTGAAAACTCTTTTCTTACAAAAAAAAAAACAGGGAAATGATCAAGTGAAAAATTTTTCCCCCTTTTTTATTCAAACACAAGTAAAGATACCAATGTTTTATAAGTACTAATCACGATCTTGGAATTGTTTATTGAAAATTTCTTTCAAAATGGGTAATTTTCAAAAGTAATACTAAAAAAGTTTTGATAATGGTGATTGAAGAAAAGAAAATAAAACTGAAAAAAAAAAAAATGTTTGAAATTTCACAAGTATTACCAATATCAAGTAAAATTGCTTCTTATTTTAAAAATTGATTTTTTTGTTCTTTTAAAATCGCTTTTTATCACTCAAGTTTTAATCAAATTTTTATTACAATCACTATCATTTTTAATAAAAAAACAGATAAATCGAGCAAAAAGCAATTAAATTATTTCAATTATTCTTTTTTTTTTATCATTCATTTTTTTTTTTTCTTTTATACCTTTACATTGTTCTTAAAACATTGATTTATTTTTTTTCTTATTTAATTATACTTTAATTTAATAGGTCAATAAATTGGGGTGATCAAGGTTATGTAAAAATGAGCATGAAGGATAATAATTGTGGTGTTCAATCAGAAGTAGTATATCCAACACTTACTCGTGATTTTATATAATAAGTTTAAATTATTATTTGATCATATTAACAAATTTAATTTTTATCATTTTTTTCTTTCTTTCTTCCTTTCTTTTTTTTCTTTTTCTTCTCTTTCTTTCTTTTGAGCTTCAAAATGAGAATACAATTATAAAAGTATTTTCGAGAAAATAAAAAAAATTGATTCCAGCAATGTTTTTTTAAAAAAAGATGATTTTAAGAGATTTTATAATTTATTTACTAATTTTTACGATAAATTTTAATGAAATTTGTAATTCATTAAAATAACCAAGTGTTTATAGAAAAAAAATATGAAATATAGAAAGTTATTTAGTATGAATTAAATAAAAATTTTTGAGAAAAAATTTCTAAAAATTATTAATTTAAAGAATTTGCAACAATTCATAAAGTAATTCATTGAAAAGGAGATTAAAAATTAAATCAATCACCATATTGTTATCTTAACGGATTAACGTTTACCAAGGAGAAGCCTAAGATAAAAGTATGTTGTTATTGGACCTAACCACATTAGTGTTACATGGTTTATTTGTCTCTAAAAAATCGATTAGTCAAGTAGTAATATTTGTTGATCCAATCAATTAAAAATGATCTTTGTTTTAATAAAAAACCCAACAATTTCATTAACAAATCTGTCTTTTAACAAATTTACAGGTTGAATTATCAATGGTCAAACATCAAAGTTGCAAAATATTTTTATTAAATTTGTGGTAAAATGTAAATTAGTTCCTCAAAAAATCAATTTTTTTTATAAATTAAATAATTAACCAATATATTTTTTTGACCAATTATTTTCTGAAATATTTGTAAATATATCGATGTTACAATTAGATATATAAAAATGAAACAAAACTAATCAGTCTTTGGGTTTTTATGTTGATGGTTATTGAGTTAATCTTTGAAATTAAAAAAATTAAAAAATAATTACTTTTGGAATGTTCTAAAGATGAATTATTATCTACTGGAATCCTTTTTTGGGGTTCTATTTTTATATTTGAGTTAGGGAATTAACAAATGACAATTTCCAAAAATGAAAATTTTTTATTTTGATCATCAAGTAAAAAATGTAATAATTTATTCAGCAATAAGATTTATAATAGATTTTTTCGAGCTATTTGGGTTATGGTAGACTAATATCATTTATACCGAATTCTAACATAATTTGATCATAGAAAAATATATTGTGATACGAATTACTGAATGTAGGGTTTTTTTTCTTGAAAATTTAAATTTCTTTCTGGTGTTTTAAGAATTTATTTTGATGAAAAATTAACAAAGTCTGTCAAAAAGTGTAAAAAATTAATTTAACCACAAAACATATAATTAAGTAAATAAAATCTAAAAACGGTATTAAATGATTTCATTTATATTATAAGTGATATAGGTTATGTTTTAACTAAAAATATAAAGTGGCTATTGTTTAAATTTGTAATTTTTCTTCTTGAGATAATAAAATAAAAAATTTTGAAATTTCAGGATTAGAATTAGAGAAAAATTGAAAATTTTGAGTTTTTTTTCTTTTATTTTGTGTGTCTATTTGTTATATACAATAATAAGCATTAGTTAAAATATAGTATGTTTTTATTGATATCTTTTTCAATCAAGGTTTAACTTTTAAAAAAGTGTGATTATTTTTATAGCATCTCGATATTGTATAAAAATTTAAATAAATACTAATACAGTGATGATATATTGTATCATCAACACCTTCCTTAATTGTAATTTTATTCATCAATTTCGTTTTTAATTACATTTGATTGTTTAATTTAACATTAAAAAAGTGAGTAAATACATTCACTAATTATTTTTAAAACCATCTTTTTAAATTTAATAATATAAAATATCATTCTAAAAATTAATATATATATTCTTAAAAATACTTTATCACTTGAATTTTTCAACAAATTCAAATTTAAAAACTTTGATTAGCTAATAATTTCTTGTTTATAGGATTCCTTATTGAAAAAGCAAATAAATAAAATAAATTTAAATAAATTGCAAAAACTTATTAAAAAGGATAACTCTCATAATTTTATTATTATATATAAAATTCACCAAAAAATGGAGAGGACTATTTATAAACTTTTCTGTTTTTCAATGTTGATTTTCGTAAAGTGTGAAAGTATTCTAAAAGTGTAAATGGAAGCACAATTATATGGATGTAGAAGCTCAAATAATTACTCGAAGAAATTTAGATGTCATTCAGCATTAAGCAAATTATATTATTGAAGTTATTTATTTTAAATAGAAAAATAATAAAAAGAATTTTCAAAAGAAAAAAAGTTGATGAAATATAATGGGTAAAATCTGAAATAACAAAACAAAATTTGAATAATTTAGAATTTCCTTTAACACATAATCTTTTAAATGGCTTTTATTTATCAACTTATATATTCCAATCAACTTGGAAACTAAAATTCCAAGTGCTAAAAAAATATCTATTCCAAAATATTTAATATTAAATTTTTTTACAAAATTATCTATACTGTTATAATAATAACAGTCATAACCTATTTTATAATAGTTCTCCGATAAAACTCATTTTTCTTTTTTTATAAAAAGCCTGAATATTAAATAATCAACAAAATCAGAATAAGTTAGCATGGCCTTGTTTTCATCAAGTGACAATTAAACGCAATACTAAAAATAAAAGATCAAATTTGAAAATTTCTAAGAGTAAAAAATAGAGTTAATTTATGATAAAATACTACTTCTCAAAAAATTAAAAAATTGAGAAAAAATTGAGAAAATTAAGAAAAATATTGAACAAATTCAATTCAGAATTTAAAATATTCTTAAAAGATAAAAAGTTTAACCCCGTAAAATGCTGTGAACTTTGATATTCGATTGGATGATTGATTAGATATTTTATTGGAACAATAAATTAAAAAAAAATGGATTTTATTTTAAAGTACAGGTTTTACTATAATCAAAATAAACATGCAAAACAATTTAATCTGTGCCTCAAAATAAAAATTGTGTTTTTTTTTATAGAAGGCCTTTACATAAATCTATCAAAGAAACTGATAATAAACCCTAATTAAATATGGTTTTGATTTCTTGAAGTACTATTATTTAAAAAGAAAATCTTAAAATTCATAAAGGATCAAATCTGCAAAATTCATCTCAAAAAATAGAGTAAATTCATAAAAAATCTTTAATCTTATAAAAAACAAAAAAATTCAAAACAATTGAATATATACTAAATTTCATAATAAATGGCCCACCTAACATTTAAATAATGAATTACTTTTGTATCGTTTTGAAGTTTTTCCTCTCACAATGAAAAGTTTGCAAATAAATCATTTTTTCTCTTTTTTATTTTTTCCGCAGTGTTTTGTTAAAATGGAAAATGAAAATGAAAAATTTGGAAAGAAGTAACAGATGAATTAATGAAAAATTTCGTTTCAAATATGAAAAAGAGATTAGATTTAGTTATTCAAATCGAAGGAGAATCGATAAACGGGGTTTTTTACTTTTTTAAATTGTCTATTTTTCATGTAATGCTTCATTCAAAATAAATGTCCCAATTATTTTTAACAATTTTTTTTATTTTTCTTTCTTTTATTTTTAGACAAAAAATAAATATCTCTTGAGTATAGTATTGAATATTAAAATCTAAATTTTTATATTATAATAGATAACTTCAATTATTAAAAATATTTTTATTTAAAATTTGATTTTGAATGGGCCAATTATTATGAAAGATAGTTTATTATGAAAAATTTTCAACAAATTACAATTCCTAATTTGAATTTTACTGAAAACATATAGACTTTTCTTTTCAAAATTGATTTCAACTTAAGTATACTATTGGGTAGTCAATTGGGTGTTACATTGGAACAATAAGAAAAAAAAGCACGGATACTATTTGGAACCACAGATTAAAGTCCTTATGCAAACCATTATTTTGATCACTGTATACTCTGGGCAAGGGTATTTTGGGGCTTTTTAAATTGTTATGAACTGAAGAGAAAAAAAGTCAGAATTTCAAATCAAATTGAAACTGTCCATATGTTGGCAAAATAAAACTTGGTTTTGTTAAAAAAATTCATAAAATTCCTTATTCAAAGGAAAAATCTTTTCATGAAGAAGAGATAAATTCAAGCTCATTGAAAAAGTAATAACTATCAGACTGAATTTCAGAAATTTCAAACACCTGTTTCACTTTAGATTCCAAAAGATGAAAATTATTCTTTCATTTTCTTTATTATTCCCACCATAAACAAAATGAGAAGTCTTGTATTTGATCAAAAAACCAAAAATTTAATTCGTTCAAGAATTAACTTTGTTGCTAAGCAACTTGGCCTTCAAAAAGAAGAAATATTAAAACACTTCAATCATCTAAACAAGGATAAATTAGAGATTTCAGAGCCTAATCATTTAGAGCGATTTATTGATCATACAAATTTACATTCACATGCAACAAGCAAAGATATTAAAAAGTTGTGCAATGAAGCCATTGATTATAATGTAAAAACTTTCATATTTTTTTTTTCTTTTTATTTTTGCTTTTGTTTTACTGGCTTTTTTTCATCTTATTTTCAAAAAGGTGAAAAGAAAAAAATTCTCAAAAGTCTAGAGAGAAAAATAACGTTGACCAAACTCCAATTGAAATGTTTTTTACTTCAGATCTACGTTAAAATATTTTTTGTCAAACTTTTTTAAAATCGACTTGCTTTTCAACCGTTTTGCTGAAAAAACAAAAAAAAATAGCAAAAACTAAAACTATTTCAAATCGAATTTCTTTTTTTTTGTTGAACATTTCTGTTCAATGGTTTAACAATCAAATATTCATAAAAAAAAAAAAAAAAAAAAAAAAACTCTTTTGATTTTTGTTACAATAATTAAAGTTCTATTCTGTTTGTGTGAATTCGTCACGTGTACCAGAAGCAGTAAATAATCTCAGAGGAACAGATGTCAAGATAGCAAGTGTCGTTGGTTTCCATCTTGGTGCAACAAGCACTTCAACAAAGGTCAATGAAACAGAATTTGCAATAAACTCTGGAGCCACAGAGATCGATATGGTCATTAACGTTGGCAAATTAAAAGACTTGGATTATAAATATGTCTTAAATGATATCAAATCAATTGTGGACTGTGGCGCTTCTACAAAGGTCATTCTTGAAACAGCTTTGCTCGATGAAATTGAAATCATTGACGCATCTATCCTTAGTGTGCTCGCAGATGCTCATTTTGTCAAAACTTCAACTGGGTTTAGTACAGGCGGTGCAAAAAGCGAAGACATTCGCTTAATGAAGCTTGTTGTTGGTGAAGAGGTATTCCAATTGTTTCTGAATTTTATCTTTTATTCTTTCTCAAAAAGCAGTTATTTTTTTTTTTTTTCGCTTTTTTTAGTTAGTTTGTATATTTACCCTTCTTGAAAAAAAGTAAAACGATTAAAAAAAGACCAAAAGAGTTTTTAATTGGGTACCTTAATGGAACACAAAAACAAAAAACGAAAAGGAAAATCGATAAAAAGAAGAAATAAATTAACTTTTAAGAATAATCCCTTATATTATTATCAACCAAATCTACAAATTCACTTTAAAATCTGCTTGATTATCGAAATACAAAATGTGGTTTTGGAGATATAAAAAATAGTCAATTTTTTGAACAAATTTTTGATAATTGATCAATCAAAGAAAAAATCCACATCAAAAGATGGTATTAAAAAAACCGTTATTGTGTTGAACACCTCCATTTTGTCTTTCATTGTTTTTTTCTTTTATTAATTGATTTCGCTTTTCATTTTCAGGTTTCTGTGGCCTATTAAGGTTTACCATTAAAAATCGTGTTGAACTTTTTTTCTTGTAAAACTTTTTGTCCCCAACGGTTATATAATAACACAAATTGTTTTTTCTTTTTGGATATTTCAATTTGAGAAGTAGGTACATTTTACCAATTTTGAGTGCCATCATTTATGCAAAACTGAATTATTAAAATCATTTTTTTAACCAAATACTTTAATATTTTAATAAATAATGAAGTGGAAGATATTCTTGTATAATATATTTATATACCAATTAAATAATGGAAATCGAAATAATTAAAAAATTGATCCAGAAAAAAAAATAAAATCAGATTTATTTATTGATCTTTTATGTGTCCTTTGGTGATTACTTATTCTTTACTCAGTTTTATTTTTAATTCTGAACGGAAAAACTTTTATTCGAAATTTTTTTGAGAAACAAATTAAACTCTTTTTCAGTCAAAGGGGCCCAGTTTTATTGAAGTAATACAACCTATTCTCTGAGTTTAATTCATTATTCTTCTCAAAATAAATTTAAAATTTTTAAATCAAAATCATTTTTTATACGTTGATATTAATTTTTTTTTTTTTTTTATTTTGCTTTTTTTCTTTTTTATTTCTTTTTTTTACAAGAGAGAAAAAAACAATTCCTATAAAACTCCAATTAACTTTAAGACAATTGAGACTTTGTGTTTTCTTATAAAAACCATCACTTACAATTAAAAAATCTTATTGTCAACAATTTTAATTTTCTAAAGCAATTGAGAGATTTTACACAAAGGTGCTCCAATGAAATGGGACCAAAAATTTTTTTAACATTGTTTTTTTTTTTTGAAATTTATGGTTTGTTCAGGTATTTCTTTTATGAATCTCAACTCTAATATCAAGACTATTATTTCTCTAATTTCTAAACAATCTTCGTTTGGTTGATTCTTAAATAAAAGTGAATTTTTCATTTTTGGCTCAACTACTTTGAGTCAATTGAAGTTTACTTTCAATTTCAAAAGAATTTTCCAAAATGAATTTTCATTTCCAATTTTCATTCAATTCATCTAATTTTATCTTGGTTCAAGAAAATAGGATATTTTTTTGAATTCCTCTTCAGAAATAAAGATTTATTTGACAAATTTGTTTGATTTTATAATTATTTATTTTCAAAAACAATTAAAAAACTAAAAATAATTCTGAATCAAGATTTTAATTTTTACCATATTCTCTTTTTCTTTGAGTTTGGGTTGAACCTTTTTGATGTTTTTTTGATTTCGAGAATTCTTAATCCCTTTAGTTTAACCTTCGAAGCAATATTCTTTGTATTGGCTTAGTTTAATAACAATATGTAAAGAAAGAATTCTTGAAAATAAATTTGTATCGAAATATTTTTTCTAAAAAAACAATTAATAGGAATGGTACGAGAGTTTCAGGGTAATCTCTTGCTTAGGTTAATTCAAATTAATAGTATAAAGAAGTCAAAATATCTTCGAAAATATACTGTGGTCTTGAAAAAAATTTTTTCATTCGTTCTTGTTTTGAACAAGTTTCTTTGGAAAGGTGATCTTTCTTTTTTGGTACTTAAAAAGAAAAGATTTGTTTAAAATACACACCTTCCTAGTTCTATTTTTTTGGTTTGTTCTATGATTAATTTCAAGTATCCACCAAAAAAAATTTCAAGATCAAAACAGAATTTAATAAAACTCAAAAAATTTAATCGAAAAAAATTATTCAAAAAATCGAAAATTTTAGCAAATCCATTCTGATTTACTTTGTTTTTTTTTTTCACAAATAAAGTAATTAAGGCTCTTTTGATTACAAAGCTTCAATATATGTGGCCCTCAAAAAAAAAATTTCAGAAATGTTCTCAGAATTAAAATTTTTTAAATTGGAAAATGTTCAAACTTTATTTAAAATAAAAATTACCAATTAAAGCAATTCGTTCCAAGAAACAAATTTAACAATCTTCAGAGAGTTTTATAAAAAGAAAAAAAATATGTATTAAAAGAAAATTAAAATATATCTCAGATATTTCAAGTTAATTGGGAATAAATCCAATTTTCTCCTAATTATAATTTTAAGACAAACAAAATGGAATTATTTTGATATTAGATTTACAGTAACAGCACCTCAATTTTTTACTATACATAGACATTATTTTCTCTTCTTATATTTTATTTTATGAAATATAAAATTCAGTTCCGAATCCCATCAAAGAAAAATTTCTATTTCTGTTGAATCATACGAAAAAATTTATTTTTTCAATAAACAAATTCAAAAATTGAATTTCAAAATAAAAGAAATCATCGAAATCACAGAAATCACAGAAATCACAGATAGTTAAAAGTATTTATTTCATTATTACTTTGAAATTGTTTATTTTTTGATTTTTACAAGGCTGGGAATTGAAGATACAGTTTCATAATAGTAGTTGTTTTATGAATTTGTTTGTCACAATTTTTAAAATGACCACATAAAATAAAATATATTTTTAAAAATTAAGTTCTAGGTTTCAAAACAAATTTTTTTTTACAATCATTTATCATTTTAGTATCGGATTTTTTTAAAAAACATTATTATATTTATTAAAATTCCAAAAAAAGAAAAATATGATCCAGGGTTTGTTTTTGTACATTATCAAAAAATTAAACTTTTTTTTTTTTTTCCCTAATATGAAATTGTTTTTTTTTCTCTTAATTTTCTTTTTTAAAAAAAGATAATTTAAAAAATCAAATTAATTATTTCAAATCACGAATTATGGTAAATTCATCAAGATTCAAATAAAGAAAAAAAAATTGAATTCTTTAAAAACTTTTTTAGTAACTATTTATGACAGAGAATATATATTCTTTATTATTTTTTTTTTTTAAACGAATAAATTTTATCCTTTTTTGAATAAAATGGTTAATCTCGTTTTAATATTTTTTTGTTTTTCAAAATTAAAAACATAAAATTAATTTTTAATTGATTATTTTTTTAGTCAAATCCAATAAAATTTAAAAAACAATTCAAAAATTTTCTCAAACAAAATCACAAACAAAATTTATTTTTAATAAATTGGTTATGTGAAAGAAATAAAGATTTGAAAAAAATAAATAAATAAAAAAAAATACCCAATTTTTAATATTAATCAAACGAATTTATTTTTAATATTTATATGTAGCTATAAAATAATTAAACCATTACTTTATTTTCTCTTTTGATCTAAAAAATAATTGTAAACCAATAAAGAGGGAAGTTAAAGCATCAGGCGGAATTAGAAACTTTAATTCGGCTTCGGAAATGATTCAAAACGGGGCAACAAGAATTGGTGCAAGTAAAGGTGTTCAAATTGTTGATCAAGAAAGAAATCCACAATTAAGGAAGCCTAAAATTGTGATAGAAAAGCCACAGGAAAAAAAAAAGAAAGAAACAAAACAAGAAAAGAAAGATGACCCCAATACAAAGGATATTCTATATATGATTGGATTGGGTGCAACAGGTGGATTTATTGCAGGACATTTGCTAACAAAATTGAAAAAATAATTAAAAATTATTGAAATTTTTAGTTATTTTTGATTTATTTTTCTTGGTTAATCTTAAGAAAACTAAAAAACGGAAATGAAAAGGTTTAATATTAATTTATATTGATTAATACTTTAAATATACTTTTTAGTAAACTAACATCAATAATTAGAATTCCATAATCAAAAAAATTAAAAAAAAAAAAAAAAAACGAGAAATTTACAAGACAAATATTCTAAGTTCTATAAACCAAAAAATTAGTATAAAATTTCTTAACATAAAAAACTTTTAAGTAGTGTTATTTTTAGTAAAAATAAAAAAATTCATTCAACTATCAATTTTTTTATTTTTATTTTGGATATTTCAAAAGTATTTAAACATTTCGATTTCAATTTAAACCACATTATTTAATTAAACCATTTTCCTGCCAAAGATTTCAGTTGTATGATAGAGTGAATTACATGTGTTTAAAGGATTTGAATTGAGATTCGAAGAAAAAATTTATTTTGGAAATTTCAAAATTGAAATCCCTTTTTCACATTTTGTTTTTTCGATTTTTTTTGACACTTAATTCTTTGACAATTTTTTTTTTTATTGCACTATCGATACTCATCTCTGGTAAAAACGTGTTATTTTAATGTTATTGAAAAAGTGTGATAATGGTTGTTGGAAAATTATATAGATTAGTATGAGATTATAAAATATTTCCAAACAAATGGGGCAAAATTATTTCTAAATATATTTATTAAACTCAATCTTCAAAAGATAATTTAAATATACAAAATCATTAATAATCATTCCTCAATTCTTAATAAAAATTCAAATTTGTTTGTTAGTATGATATTGATTGAATAAAAGATATCAAAATTTCTGATCTTGATTTTCTATGATATTTTTCTAGGTATGAAAATTGGTGTTTTTACTTTTTCTTTTTCATCTCAATTTCGGGTGTTATAAACATATTCAATCTACTTAAGGCTCTAGTTAATTACCATGGATTTGTTCCATACTCAAGGAGCGACTTGAAACCCAAAAAGGGTATTTTGACATAGCCCTTCTTTTGATTGTCAAACTTTAAATAACAAATAAAAAAGTTTTCTTAGTATCTCTCAATTGTCAAAAAATACAATTCAAAAAAAAAAGTTTAAAGGTCTTCTCAATTCCAAAAATTCCAAATTTTAAAAAAAATTTTTACATTATTCAATTTCAAAAAATCAAATTTTAAAAAAAAAATTCATCTTGTTTCTTTTTTTAAATTTTCCAAAGGGTTAAATTTCTTGAATTTAAAAAAAATTGTTTTCTTTAAGTATACAATCAATTCAATTCAAAAATCTATTTTGTGCTTAGATTGTAACCCTCTCTATTTGAGAGAGTAAGGTTTTTATAACATTCTTTCGAAAAAAATAACTCTGTTGAGAAATGATAAAAATGAAAAAGAAAATCTTCCAAGATCTCAAAAAGCGCCAAAGATCGACACTCCAAAACTAACACAGTTGTTTTCAGAATTGTCTATTCTTACCATTCTAATAGGAAATTGCATGTGACCCTTTTTAACTTTTTTCTAAAAATCTCCTCTTTTTTGATTGTTGATTTTTTGGAGATCGATCACACTTCACATGTTGGTTAGTTTTTGATTGTCGTTAGGCAATCATAAAAATTACAAAAAATTTTTTTTTCTATTTCAGAAAATTATTTTATGATGTAATGGCTCGACCCTTAATGAGCATTTATAAAATTTTTTTTTTTAACATTTTGAAATTTTACGAATTTGCAAAAAAAAATTCCATTTATTATATAAAGAATTAGTTTTTTTACTTTTTTTTTTTTTCAAATTTTGTTTTTATACAAAATTTGGCATTGACAGCACAGTTATTAAAGTTATTATTTTAAAACTCAAAAGAAAAGTAAATTTTTTATAAAGTACACCATTCTTGTTGGTAACCACATATACCTCCAATTAATCGTTATTATTTGGGTTTGTAATCAAATAATATAACAATATTTAATTTTGATAGTTGAAGGTTATTTTGGTTAATTAATAATCGTGAAATCAATGATTTTACACTTATATTTCCTTTCAGAAATTTAAGTATAAAGGCATTCACTGAGTGTAATTTTCACTTTTTTCTCAATAATAACAATATTGTATTTAATTTCAAATAATTTACTGTTATTTTCCAATTAATAAATGAAAATTTTTATTTCAATTTCCAAAATGAATATTAATTATTACTGTTACAATCAAATTAGCAGAGTAAAAATTTTGTATCAGAGTTAACTAAGGAAGTTTAATTTATTGTCTAAAAATATCATTTCTAAAAGATGTTGTCAAGACCTTTGGATTTTCTACAACTTATAAACTAGAAAAATATTTTGGGATGTGAACAAAAAATTTTCATTTTTTAATTGGATTATCATAGTAAAAATATTTTCTATGAGAATTTTTATGTGATAATCGATTGTTTAATTATTTTGATAATAATTGGAAAATACAAAAAATCAAATTTTCTTTTAAAAAATCAGTAGGAACAAGATTTGAATGTTGGTTTCTCTGTGGTGGGACTGTTATTTAAAATTAAAACCATTTAGGCTAATTTTTGTTTTTTTAAAAAGAAATAAAAATAGAGGTAAATTCCCAAAAAATAATAAAATAAAAAAAAAAATGAAAAGAAAAGAAATTCATATAAAAAAAAAAATAAAGTGATTAAATAGTTTTATTTATCACGATTACAAGTTGTGAGTATTAAGCAAAACCAAAGATCAAATAGTAGAGATTTAAAATTAAATACTGATTTGTAATTGTAATAAAACATATTAATTTCCAATCCTTTGGAACTCCCACTATTGTTAAAAGTTTTTGAAAGAAATAAGTATTAAATTTAAAGGAGTAAAAAAAAAAAAAAAAACAAACAAAACAAATAAAAAATTAGAAAAAGTTGAAAAAGAAAATAAAAAACAAACACAAAAAAAAGAATAAAAAATTAACAGAAAAGAAAATAATTTACATCTCGATTACACAAAGGACAAACAGAACGAGTTTTTAACCAACGGGTGATACAATGGAAATGAAAAGCATCTATTCAAGTTAAATTAATTATAATTGAGAGGTTTGGTAACATTAATTTTAAATAGTTGAAAAGAACCACAAATTTTAGGATTAAATAAAAAAAATTTTGATTATTTACAAGAAAGAAAGGAAAAGGAAAGAAAAAAAAAAAAAAAAAAAAAAAAAAAATCTTAAAGGTAACTTACGATTACAAACACCCCATGCAACATTACATTCTTCGGTTGTGGAAGAATTTGGATTAGCCTGGCATTCAATACAGAGATCCATTAATTGATTTCTACAAATAGCACAAGTATCAACCTTGAGATCTGTTTAAGAAATCATTCAAAGAGATTTAAAAAAAAATAAAAAAAAAAAAAAAAATAAAAAAAAGTAAAAATCTTAAAAAAAAAAAACATTGAAGTGAGAAAAAATGAGAAATAACAAAAAAACTTACCCCAAGACCAAAGAGCAACTGCGTTCCATTTTTTCACAACAAAACGTGGTTTTTTTTTCTTTTCACCACCTTCTTTTTTTTCGCCACCTACTTCTCCTTCTTTTTTACGTCTTCTGTGTCTTCTTCTTCCGCCTTCTTTTTTTTCTTCTCCGCCTTCAATTTTTACTTCTTCACCACCTTCTTTTTTTTCGCCACCTTCTTCTCCTTCTTTTTTACGCCTTCGTCTTCTTCTTCTTCGATCTGTTTTTTTTTCTTCAGACATTTAAATTTATCAGTAATAATAAAAAAATGATAAAATGTATTCAAATCCATTTTTTCAAAATCTCTTTTATTTCTCAGTTTCGTTTTGAAAATCTTGGTTTTTGGTTCAAAATGCAACAATTTTATCTCTTTGCAATTCATATTTTAAATATTTTACTAAAAATCTAAATGTTTGAAAATTGTCAGAAAAAAGATAAAGTTCTATCGGGATAAAAGTATATTTTAGCATTTGGAAAAATTTTAATTGTGTGAACACTCACTGGAAAAATTTTTTTTGAGTGCCAGAGATTAATATTTTGAAATTCAAAATATCATTAAATACTCTATTTGTGAAAAGAAAACGAACCCAAAGGAATTCAGATTTCAATCTTTCATTTTATGCTTGTATGATTGAATTTTTGGTTTAATTAATTTGGTTTAATTAATTTGGTTTTTGGATCTTGAAATGTGAATTATTATTATAAATCAACCAAACAGTAAACCAAAAAAAAAAAGACTAAGAAGTAGTCTATTCTAAAATGTGTTTTTTCTTGTGGGCTAATAAAAAAGAAAGATCACCTTAACAAAGAAACTTGTTTAAAAAGAGAATGAATGAAAAAAATTTTCAAGATCTGATTAATATTTCCTTTTTGTTTGAAAATTCGACCAGCTTGATCTAAATTTAGATATGAATTATCTCCTTAAACTGCCCAATATTATAAATTTTACTTCTTTTTAATTCCAATATTAATAAAATCAAATCAAATAAATTCTATAAATTAAGCTCAATTTTAAAAATAGTGAAAGATTTTTCATAAGAAAAAAATTTGTTTATTTTTTTTTTTTTTTGAATAATATTATATTTTACTAAAATTTTTCGAGATAAGAGCTTGTATAGATTAATAAATAAAAATATAGTTTGATTATTTTATTTTTTGAAAGACAAATGAAAAAAGAAAAAAATATAAATAAAAAAGTTTACAACGAACTTTTAAATTTGAAATATATATGACATTTTAAATTAACAATAATTTAACTTTGTTTAGGTCAAAGTAGCTCAATATTTTTTTCAAATATTAAATATTTTTTTTAATTGACTGTTTAAAGAATAAATAAGAAATAAGTTGATTAATAAAAATCAAAGAATAGTTGATACCCTCCTTAAATAAAACTAATTAAATCAATAGATTTCCTTAAAAATAAAAAAAAAACAAGTTTACAGGGATTTCAATTTATAAAAATTGAAATTTCAAAACAAAATTAATTTCTATCTCACTATCATTGAAGAAGTGCAAATTACACACTAGTTATTCTCATACTAAAATTCAATTTTAAAATTTATTTTTTTCCCTTTTTAAATTTTCTAAAGAGCTAAATTTCTTCAATTTTAAACAAATTGTTTTCTTTATAGTATCAAGTTTATCTGATTTAATCCAATTATAGATAATCTGAAAGTACTCTAAATTTGACAGTTTAAAGGTTTTATAATATTTTTATGATAAAAATAACTCATTTGAGAAATCAAAAAAAGAAAAAAAAAAATCAAAGAAATCGCAAAAAGGCTAAAGTAGGACACTTTAGAACAAACACAATTGTTATCAAAATGATTCCTCAAAACAATTGAAAAAAGAACATTGGGTTCACCATTTGTGCCTTTTTTCTTTAACAGTCTTCATTTTTCATTATTGATTTTAAGAAATCGATCATATATTACTTGTTGATTGGTTTTTAATGTTTATTTGGTACATATAAAAATTACAATTAATTATTTTTTAATTTGAAAAATTATTTTTAAGAGTAATGACTCAACCCTTAAGCCTCAAATTCCTGATATTTGAAAAAAAAATATCTTGTATTGGGTGCGGTGATTTGTTATTTTGGTTTTTAGCTGATCCATGTTCGGTTTGGTAGAAATTGTCTTACAGTTACAAGAAGGCAATTTCTGATAATTTATTTTTCACAAATCCAAATTTATGAATCGATTAGATTGGTTAGTTGGTATTTTCTAACAACAATTGATTTTTGGGTTGTAAATTGCGATTGTTATTCCCCTTTACTTTATGACCAAAAAAGAAATCAATATCGAAAAAGCTCTTTTAAAAAATCCAAACAAAAGGAAACCTAAATCAAAATTTCAATTGAAACCCCAAAAACTCCCATTTTCATTTTTAGAACTTGCCTTTCAATCAGTAAATTAATCTTATACTCATAAATTTGAGATTTCAGAAAAAAGAAATTTATTGTCAAACTCTTGACTTTTTAATCCACTATTAAAATCCATACTAAGTCATAGATCGATCATCTAAAAGTCAAAATAACAAGTTACCGCACACAATACAAGATAATACCTTTTGAATTTTGAGAGATTTATAACCTTAAAATCAATTTTCTTGAATAAAATATTCGTGAATTGAAAAACATATGTTGATTTCCTATTTAATTGATTTTCTTAGAGAATGTTACTAGAGAATACAGATCTTGTTTATTTCCATTAATATTCAAATAGTTGTTAACAAAAATTCTACAATAGTTCAAGTAGGAAACTTCTTAAGTACTTTCAAAACATTGTTTCTAATCTTCTTTGTTCTGTACTTTGTTGTTTTTTCAGCTCAATATTAACAAATAATTGGGAATTAGAAATATAACTGTTTTTTTTAACAATTGGAAAAGCCAAGACTTATAAATTGTAAACGAGTTAGATTAAAAATTGTTCTCTTCGTTTCTGTCTTATTACCAGATTTTGTAAAATATTACTTTGCTTGTTTTTTTAATTGGGAAAAAATTATTAGTCGATTTTCATTTTCCCCTTTAAAAAGTGAGATCATAAATTGTATCCAACTTCTTTGAAAACTCTATTAGTAATGAAAAATAAAAAATCAGGTGAAAATTTTTCCCAATTTATTCTCCAAAAATCATTTAAAATAAATAAATTGTTGGATTAAATAAGACTTTAAAAAAATTGTGGGAGCCTGGTAATGTTAAAAAGAAGGAATACTACAAATTCAAACCTTGTTCTATTTCCCTTTGAATAATTTGGAAAGATTTTTCTTTTCATTTTTTTTCACTTTAAACTTTATTTATTATTTTTATTAAAACTAAAACTTATACAAAATGGCATGAGTATTAATAGGAGGAGCTTTGCTTCTCTTTTCGTTCTGCTGTGGTTCTAAATCTGCTAAAGACAAATACGAAAACCTTTCTTGCAACCAAAAAAGCAATACCCAATTGACAACAAATAACACCCAAGAAACAGAAAAACAAAACCTTATCAAAAAAAAACAAATCAAAAATGATCAAATCATCGATCCAAAAGAAAGTAAAAATGACTAAAAACTATCGTAAGAAAAGAAACCACAACAGTTAATTTCTCACCCAATGATTTTAGATTTTAAATCATAGGAAGGAATGGATGATGAAAGGTTCTTTTTTGCTAATTTTCTTTTAAACTAATTTTGTGAAATGTTCTGGCTTTTATGAAGGAAATTTCTTAAATCAAATGACAGACTTTTCCTGAAACCACAAGCAAACAGAGTATCTTAAAAAGTTTATTCAAGAAAAACAAGCACTAAACAATTCAATTTGCTCTTAATATTTATCAATAAAAATTTCTCAGATCAATACTTTGTTTTTATATTTTTATTCGTTTTTCTCTGCACTTGTGAATTTTCATAAAATTTTTAATTTCTTTTTTGCAAAAGGCAATTTTTTACGTTTTATTAATTCTGGGGACGCCTTAGAAACCCATAATTTATAGCACACTAAAAACCTATTTGTGTTTATTTAGGAAGGTTCGTATCAAATGAAATCCAAGTAGACAATACAAATGTCACAAATTAATGATTTTTTACGGTGAATATGATCTTTTATTCACAGACTAAGACTATTTTTATTGTTTTTTTGTTTTCAAAAAATCCAGGTTTTTTTGGATTTTATTTTTTGTTCTTTTATATAAATACCTATTATTACAGGGCAGTTATTGAGAGTTGTAATAATTCATTGTAAAAAAAATTAATTTTAGAATGTAATTAGGAAATATTTACAAGCTTGCGACTAAACTAAAAAAACTAATAAAATAAATATATTTATAAGAGTGTTTTTATGTAGTTTACCTGCCGTTTTGAATACCAAAAAAAAGATAAAAACCATAGAACATTCCTAATGTCAAGTCAAAAAAAAATATTTAAATTCTTGATAAACCCAATTAATTTCACTTGAAATGAATTCTGAATCTACATTACAGATTCGTTCCTTATCATAAGCAAATGTGAATACGATTTTTTAATGAAAGATTTAAATCTTTCGTTTTACAAGAAAAGATATTTATTGGTGAATTTTTCAATATTATTTTTTGTTCAACTTTATTAGTGTACTTACCAAGTGTTTACAGATATTCTAAAAATATATTTATTTTTATAGTTTTTTTTTGAGTTTAGCCAGTATATCGTGTCCAAGTTTTACTAACTATTTTGAATTTAATAATTTGCCTTAAATCTATACTGTTCGTAATTGCTACTTAAAGACAAGTGTTTATTTATAAAAAAATAAAAAATAATAATCATATATATATATATATATCTATATCCCTTAGCACCCCGGATTTGCCTAAATTTCATCAAGTTTTTTAAATTATATTTAAAATGATATTGATCTACTAAGATAGTAATTTTCTTATTTATCTTTAATCCAGGTTTGAATTATAATGAAAAGTCAAAATAGTTCAAACATAAAGTAGTTAAGTTATTTATTGTTTTTTTGAAATTGAAAAAAAAAATAATAATTATTCATTTTTACATTTTTTTTTAAGATTTTTATTTTTAATTTATTTTTTTAAATCAAAAATTTTATTACATTAATAATAATTCAAAACTCAACACATTAATTTATTAATAATAACCACCAAACAATTTTGCTAATTTTATGATAAAAAAAATAAATAAAAAAATAAATTACTTTGAAATTTAATTTTTTTTTTTCTAGAAAAAAATTCAATAAATATCCAATTAAGAGAAAAATGAAATTTATTTCTTTAGGCCAAAATTAAATTTTTAATATGATTAATTTTCTAAAACTTTTATTTAAGCAATAGATAATAATTGAAAATCAAAAAAAAAAAAAAAAATTGTAAAATAATTTCAATTTATTAAATTGGAATAAAACAAATATAAATTACTTTTTAATCGAGAAAATATAAATACCTAAATATAAAATAAAATAAAAAATATAACTCTTAAATATTATTCCAATATAATAAAATAATATCTAAAACCAAATTTTTTTATTACATTTTGTTATTGGTAAAAATTTGAATAATATATTTGCGATATTTGGATTTTTCCTTAATAAATTAATCCAGATCTTGTTAAATAAGTTCTGACATATGGTCTCTAATTCAACAAAATTGTTTATTTTATGTCTAGATTTTAAAAAGTCAAAAATTAAAAAATTGTAAAAAATAAAAAAAAAATCAATTATTTATCTGACTTGAACTATTGTCCAAATCAGTTAAAATTGAAAAAAAATCTTGTTGAAAAAATTTCAAAATTTTGCAATGAAAAAAAATTTGATTTTTTTTTACTAAATTAATTTATATTTTTTTTTATTTTTAAATTATTTAGAATCTAATATAGATATTGATATTGAATCGTAATCAGTAGATAAAACAAATTTTCTATGTGATATTATAATAACTTTTATAATGAATAAATTATTTAATCAAGCATTTTAGGCAATTTTGGGGTGCAAAGGGCCCCAAAAAATTTCCAGTAAAGTATGATGTATTTTAAATGTTAAAAATAAGAGGTTTTTGATGTCTAGACAAACTTTTCAAAAAAAAAAAAAAAATTTATTTTGACAAAATTTGAAAAAAATAATAAAATCACAATAACCAAAAAAAAAATTCCCAATGTTGAAAAATTTTTTTCAAGTTATTTTTTTATTTTAAGTAACTATACAATTTTTAATTATAAAATTTTCTTTCTAAGATAATTTTTTATTAATTATATACCTTATTATCCTTTGATAACATTTCAAATTAAAATTTTTGTTTGAAATGTTTTTAGGTTATTTGGGGTGCTAAAGGATATATGACTTAGAATCCGGGGATAATGTACTCTTTGCCCAAATATTAAAATTGATTCATAATCAAAAAATAGCAATATTTAGTAGAGCTAAGTTGTTTGTTTAAATGATTGGGAAGATCAAGTTAATAGAACCAGAAAGAAGGTAAAGATAAAAAATGTTTTCATTGATCAAGTTTACCACCCACTACAAAAATAAATTTTATTCACCATTTCTCATTTTATTTTTTTTTAGACTCTTATTTCGCTTTAGTACAGAGTGGGTTGCACACACCCAATGATAAAAAAAAAAAAAAAGTGGGTGCTCTCATCTTTCAAGAACTGTAAATGTAACCTAAAATTTCATAATCCATTTTTAGAAAAAGAAAAGTCCTCTAATCAACCCGAAATACATAAAGTATTACAACTTCAAGACTCATTATTTCTTCATTTTCATTTAAAAAGAATCAATAGATACCCTTTACTTCTTGAATTTTTTTAATTATTGCTAAAACAATAGCTAATTTTAGTACATTATCACCGGATTCAAATCACATTTTAAAAATAATTTTGAAATTTATTTCTTTAATTTTCAAAAATAAGTCCCATTCCATTCATTCCTCATCAAATTATATCACTTTTGTTTTAAAACTGATCAGCTTACAATTTTTTTTACGAGAAAAAAAATTACATACCACAAAGTTGGTATTTTGGAAAAAAATATTTTTGAAAAACGTAAAGCACTTCATTTAAAAATTGAAGGAATGCTTTATTGAACAAAATACCCAAAAGAAAAAAAAAATAAAATAGTACTGACATTGTAACGTAAGACATATAAACTAAACTATTTTTCAAAAATTTTGACTCGCTTTATAATGTTAATGGGAGCAGTTTTGGGCGTTTATTCCAGTATTCTTAACAAAAAATATTTTCAAATTTTTAGATCAGAATCATTTTTTCTAATTTTGCAAATTTTTTCCTTTTTCAAATTTTTGTTTTTCTTTTGTTTTTCTTTTTCTTTTTCTTTTTTTTTGATTTCTTTTTTCTTTTTTTCTTTCTTTTTTTTTTTTTTTTTTTTTTTTTTTTTTTTTTTTTTTTTTTTTTTTTTTTCATATAAAAATATCATCTGGAAAAAAAAAAGAGATCTTCGAAAAGACAAATAATCACTATGAAAATTGAGACCATGTAATGTCTTTGAAAATGGATTTAATTATTCATAAAAAATCTAGTTGTTCAACTTTTTTTAAGTATAAGTTCAGCAATAAAAAAGCCTTAATGCTCATTTCAAAAATTGTGACTCTTTTTTTTTGTTTTTGGTTATATTTTTTTTAATTTTTAATATATCAGGCTTTTATATATTTAGAATGACTTAAAAGAGAATTACAAATCATATTTAGTTATTAATTGTTCTTGAATACTAAAGGATAATTTTTTTTTTTTTTCAATTTATTATTTCAGGTGAGTCACACTTTTTGAAAAAGAGTTTATATTCCAAAAATTGGGATACATTTTAAAAGGTTGAAAGAATAATAATATTAATCTTTACATTCATTATGGGAATAATTTTGATTTTACAAACAATTTTATTTTTTTTTCTTTTTTGTTTTATTTCCATTTCGTTTTTTTGTAGTTACTTAATCTGTTTCATTGGATCTGGAATTTTTTTAGATGGTTGATAGAAGGACAGTGTTGCGTTTTTTAAATAGAAAAATCATATACAATTGGCTGATTGTATCTTTTCATTTGATCAAACAACAATTGTTTGGTGAAATTTTTACAAATTTATCAATACATTTTTTGTTCTTCCCGTTTCATTATTTTGGACACACCAATTTTTTTTTATGTTATTTTTTATATTATTTGGGCGAAAATGATTACTTATAAAAGCCATGAATACTTCGTAACTTTAATATGATTTTACATTGCGTTTGGAAAAATATGTCCTTAATAAAATTAAGTACTATTTTTTTCTGATTAATATTTTTCGAAATCTAACCTGATAACTTAATTCAATTAACCACTGTGATAATTTTTTTTAGAATAAAAATAGTCTCAACTTTTGTATATCGAAAATATTTTTTGAAATTAGTGTGCAATTTTTCATTTTATTTTGAAAAATTGGGGTTGAGAAAATTTTGAAATCAAAGAATAAGCTAATATATTAAATTAGAATACTTTTCCAGAGAGTTTATCTTATTTCAATAACTTTTTTTTTAAATTTTACCATTTGAAAATAAAAAAAAATATTTGAAGACCAATTTTTCCCTTTATTGAAAATAAACTTTCCATAATTTAGAAATTTGTTTTAGTAAATGAGTTTAAACAAGATATTCTATATAAAATATACATTTTTTTCAACTTTGAATTCAATCATTTTGGCAAAAAAATGTTTTCAAGAAATAGTTAAATTGAAACTTTATTTATTTTTATTATTTCATTTTGTTTTTTTAATTTTTTTAATGGTAGGTATTTGATCAGTTTTCCCTTTTTTTAGTGTTATTTGGGTTGTGGGGGCATATAATAATTTGAGTTTTTTTTTTTTTTTTGATAGTTTTGATTTTGGGTGTGTCCAAATTTGTGAATTGGGGTTTATTATTTAAATTAGAAGATTATTATTGATCATTTATTGATTTATAAAATCAATTCAATTTTTTAAGTTAGTATAATACAGCAAATTCCTCTTATAAGGAAAATTTTCAACGGAAATTAAGTCAAAAAACAAAAAAATCCCAAATTATGGCACAAAATTTGTAATTTCTTTTTTTTACAATTTGTTTTACTAGATTCCGAATTTTTTGCCTTAATTTGAGATTTTTATTTTGCCTTAAATTCCGTTCGAATTTTGTGCCTTAAAAGTGGAACTGGCTGTATATTCACATAAATAAAAAGTAATAAAAAATCTGATCTCGATTTTTTTGATAATTTTTCAGGGGTGATAATTAAAGTGTTAATTATATTCTTTTTTTAGATTCTAAAAGGTTTTTTTTAAAATACAGTTCATTTTTCCAAAAATAAAAATATAAAAGGTTACTTATTAAATGTTATTGTTTTAAAAACTATTAATAACCTTTCCATATTTCTAGTTTTTTATCGAAATTGGTTGTACATTGTTTTCTGCAAAAAAGTGCAATTTGTTTTTCTTTTTTTGGGAAAAATTTAATTATTATATTTTTAAATAAATATCATTTGTATTAATCCGATCAGTATAAATATTTCATTAAATTCCATATTATCAATTTTAGAATATCACACTAAAAAACAAGAGTTTTTTTAAAGTATTTAAAAAAATGTCTGTTTTTTTTTTTTTTTTGGTAATACCTTGATTATAAAATAAAATCTCAAAAATGTTGAAATTGTTTGATTAATACATTTATTGGGGTATTGAAATAAATTAATTTTTATTAAAAAAACTGGATTTTAATTTTAAAATTTTTATATTTTACTTAAAAAAAATAATTTCAAATTCTAAAAAAAATTGAAAATAGAAATAAATTTTCTCATGAAAAATTGAAAAAGTATTTTTCAAAAATTATGACTCGCTTTATAATTTTAATGGAAGCTGTTCTGAGGGTTATGTCACACGTTATTATTAAATTTTTATTTCAAGGGTTAGATCAACATTATTGTATCTAATTTGGCCAAATTTTATTTTACTTTTTCAAATTTTTCTTTTTCTTTTTTTTTTTTTGTTTTTCTTTTTCTTTTTTTTTTCCCATTTTTTTTTTGTGAAAGATCAATTGGAAAAAACAAAATACACTTAAAAACATAAACTATCATTCAGAAAATTATGACTATGTAATATATTTTACGATGAAGATCAATTATCAGTAAAAAATCTTGTTGTTTGCTTTTTTTCAGTCATAGTTCAATAATAAAAAATCCGAAATACTCATACAAAATTTGTGATTAACTTTTATTTAATTTTTGATTTTTATTTTAATTTAATTTTTAATATATCAGGCTTTTATATATTTAGAATGACTTAAAAGTGAATTACAAATCAGATATATATAGTAGATGTTCTTCAATACTAAACAGTTTTTTTTTCTAATTTATTATTTATGGTGGGTCATAATTTTCAAATAGGCTATCAAATCAAATAATTAATGCGAAAATTAACATAATTTGATGATTTACAAGTATAAAAATGATATTATTTTTATAATTTGTTGAATTTTACTTATAGGAAGGTTCAAAAATATTTCACAATCATAAAAAATCATAATTATTTATTGAAAACAAAAATATTAAATCTATCCAATTATTTTCAATAATTTTAAAATTTAGAATATTGAATATTTCTTATTGAAATATAAGGTATTTCCAATAAAATAGGGTATTTTTTTTTACATCTCATAAAAAATCGTCCTTGTTGGTGAAAGTATTCATTAATTGACAATACCAAATTTAGTTTAATATTAATACCGATTGTATAAGTGGCGGGGGTATTTATTCCAAAATATGTTTGATGAAATATTTTCAAAAAATGAATGAAAAAAAAAAATCACTTTTTTTGGTGAATCAATGTTGGACCAATTTCAATAAAAAACTGGAAATATGGAACCAGTGCAAATGATTTTTTAAAACAATAAAATTCAATTATATGTTTTCCATTCTATTTGAAATTTTGTTGAGATTAAAAAAGTTATGAAACTGTTTTTTTCAATCAAAAAGAAAATAATAAATGTCAATTTTCACCTATATAAAATATCAGATAAAATCGAGATCAGAAAATTTAATATCTTTTATTTATATAATACAATACTAAGAACCAAGTTTTATTATTACCAAGAATGTATAAATGGTAGTTAATGATTTAGTATATTTAAATACTTTTTTGAAGATTGATTTTAAAATATATATTTTAAAATAAATTTGCCCTAATTTAATCATAAAAGCTTATAAATATATATCACTATAACCAGTTTCACTTTTAGGGTGACCTTGGACAAAATTTAAGGGATAAAATAATTTTAAATTAAACATTTTTTGGAATTTTTTTCAAAAAACAAATTATTTGACTAGAATTCAAATTCTATACTTTAAATTTAAATTTTTTTGTGTCTTTGTTATCGTTGAAGGTTTATATTTTAAAAGTGTTACGGGTGACAAATAATCCAATAATCAAAAAACTACTTCCAATAAATCTTTATTTCTGATTTTAGATTCAAAAAATACCCCCTTTTGTTAACCAAAACAAGAATTAGATAAATTAAAAGAAAATTGAAATTATAAATTCATTTTATAAAATTCTTTATAAATAAGAAGTAATTCATTTTCAAAAATTTATCAAACAAAACTTTTTTCATTTAGAATAAAAATTGAAACCAGAAACAAAAGATGAAATGGTACCAAATTTTATCGATAAGATCCCAAAATAAAAATGATTTTTATTTATTTTTGCTTGATAAAGTTTTAATCATTTCATTTGTTTCAATTTTTAAATTTTGTCCATAAATATATTATATTGGAACATATCCCACTCTTTTGTTGATTAAAATATTTAATTATTTCGTTTAAGATGAGATTTGAATAATTCATTTTTGTAAAAACTGGGTAATCAAAATTTGTAATATGTACTTACTTCCTTAAGCGAAATTTTATTCAATCAAAAAACTTGATAATTATTCAAAAAAAACAATGGTTAATTTAAAATCGATTTTTTTGATATTGTTATTGGATCTAACTAAAATTGTTAACAAATATATTGATATATCCGAAGACAATTAGATGAAAGTTGTCAATAATTTGGATAAAACTCGATACATGAAATTTTAGATTTTCAAATTTGAAATTTATTTTCATTTTTGAAAGTGAAAAATGATTTTTACCCATTTGATATTTTGAACAAAAAAAAATCGAAATTTTATATTTTAACAGTTTCTCTTGACTCAATAATTTTTGAAGAAAACAAAACTGTTCTTAATTGGGATATAATTAGTATTCACAGAACATAAGCTCGTATAGTCAGGAATTCAATTACACTTGTTATTTTTTGGTAAAAGTTTTTGTACCTTAATCATCGCTTTGTGAGAATTGAAAGTGAATTGTTCATCAAAAGATTTAAATGGTTTCTCCAGTTATTATTTGTTCAATAATTAATGGAATTAAATTTTTCCTTGAGCTTTTCACAAAAAAAGCTTTAGAAGATAAAAGCTAAATTAAAATTTTTTCATTTCCTAAACAGGTTTTTGTAATTACGTACATTTTATAATTGATGATTTTTGAGAATTTCCTTCAATCATTAGTCTGCTATTTTTTGAGAAAACGGAATAATAATTGTTATCCTATTATTTTGTACTTAGAGAAAAAGCTCTGATTAAATTGATCACCTCAAAAGAAAATAGAGACAAATCTTTTTGAAAAAATCAACAAAATAAAATTGATTTTTTTAATTATCTTTTAATTTCATAAATCAGGAATCTGAAAAACAGAACTACATAATACTGATTATCGTGAAGGTTTTTTTTTCGAGTTAATCCACTTTTGGGTTGTGAAAAAACTCCGATTTAAATTTTATTTTTATCTAAATGACAAGTATTTTCGAAAGATTTTTTTTCTTTGCCATCAAGCCAAAATTAACAAGTAAAACAAAGATCAACGAATATAACGAATTTCAATTGATATTTTCCAACCCACAAATCAATTCTGACCCTCTTATAAAAAGCGTTAAGCCATTTCTTTTTATTGAGAATGAAATACCTGAAATAAAAAGACAACAAAAAAGGTAATAAAATCCAACAAATAGCTACCTCTGATCATTTCTTGTCTACTCAAATCCTTGTTATCTTTTTATAAACCCTTTTACCTCTTATCATTAGTGATTTTATTACTTTTATTTTAACAACCTCAGAAAGGAACCAACTTTTTGTAGTCGCACACAGAATTTTTAAGACATCTGGAAAACATAAATTTTTTGTGTTAATTTCAAAATAGTAAGAATCTCTTTTTTTTTTTTTTTTTTTGAGAGTTTTGCTTGATTTCTTTTTTTTTTTTATCAAAACTATTCAGATAATTTGAAAAATAATTCTCGTATAAACAAACAAACTCATTCTAAAAATCAAACCCAAAATCTCTGAAAAAAAAATTCTTGATGTTAAATGCCCAACAAAAATAATCAAATTTGATCCCAAAACCCAATAACAAAGAACAAAAATTCACAATCTGAAATATTTTTTTTAAATTGGTTTGACCTGATCCTGTATTTTTTCATCAAAGTGTTGTGCTTTTTCAATAAGCTATAAAAGACTATTAATGGGAATTGAAAAGAAAAATATCCCTTAAATCATACGCAACAGTACCTTGTATTTTTTAACATGTACCCTAATGATTCAAATAAGGTAAAAAAAAATTTTTTTTCAGGCACAATTATCAAATACAAAGCACATAATTTTTTTTTTTTGATTATTGTTCTGTTGAATAAAAAAAATAAATCAAATGTTATTCTGACCGATCTTTTTTTGTGTACTCTTAGGTTTTTTTTGTTCCTTATTTTGATTACTGATAAATTCAAATAAATATCTGAAAATTTTTAACTTCATTTTCCTTTTTACAAATTTTTTTACAACAATTTGAATAAAGCATTCAATTGGTTTAAGTGTGAAAAAAACTTTGTAAAATAGAATGTACTTCAAAAATATTCTTTCTCTTGAGTTGTTTTAAAAGTTGAGAGACGAGATTATAAAATCGGAAATTGAACTACTGTAGTCCAAATAAAGCATGCAAAAAAATTTAATGTGTGTTTCAAAATAAAAAGGATGTTTTTTTGTTATAGTTGACCAATACATTAACCGATCAAAGAAACTGATAATAAAGCCTAAAAAAATATGGTGTTGGTTTCTTAAAGTTCTATTATTTAAAAAGAAATTCTAAAAATGAAGGATCAAATTGTAAAATTTATCTCAAAAAATAGAGTAAAATTTTGAAAATTTTATCAATCAAAAAAACAAAAAAATTCAAAAAAATTGAGAATATTATGAAAAATATTCGACTAATTGCATGAATAATTTAAATTTTATTTAAAATTTCAGATGTTTACTTTCAAAATTGATTTGAACTTAGGTATACTATTTGGTCAGTAGATTGGATGTTGCCTTGGTACAAGAAGAAAAAAAAGCACGGATAATCTTTTGAAACACGGATTATAGTTTTTGGGCACGCATTATTTTAATCACTGTAAAAATTTTATTAAATTTATTTGAATTTATCGGTATTTTGTGCCTTATTTACGATATTTTTATGTGTGCTAAAAACGGTGTGGACTGTAAGATGACAGCAAAACAAATTTATACAGTGTGTTAAAGAACCCGTATTGACTTTTATATTTTTTTTCAAACTTTTACTGTTGTTTTTTGAAAAATGTGTCTTTAACTGTTGTTTTCCAACTTTTTTCAGTTGTTTTCGTTTTTTATCAATTATTAAAATAAAAAATTTTCAAGAGTGTGTTTATTTTTAAAAAGGAAGTCTCTCTTGAAAATAATACTATGTTTCTCTAAGTCATAATTGAAATTATATTTAGAGTTTTGCAAAATATTATTTCTTCTATTTTGAAAGAAAAATTGAAAGATCTTGATATAGTCAATGAAAATTGATCTTTTTAGAGCTTCAATTTGCTCTCATTATTAACCTTTTTGAAAATGAATTGGTTTTTAAATAATTTGGCCATTGAGTATGCTCTTGTAGAATTTTAATCAGATAAAATATCGGCTAATATACTTTTGATTCAATATGGAATATTGTTTCATTGAGGATTCTTATCTCATCCAATATAGATATCACAAAAAAGAACCGAATAAATAAAGCCAACAAATTACAAGATATCAATTGAAGACGATAGGCTGAAGGAAAAAAGGAAAATGAAATGAAATTTTTTTCTTTTCTTTTTCAATAGACTTTGAAAAATTAATATCTCATTTTGTCAACATGCGGAAATACCATTAAAAAAGTTTTTAAGAAACTCTTTTTTATCCTTTTTATTGATTTTTTTTATATTTATTCAAATTGATAGATTTGTTTGTTGTCAATTTTGGTGTTGTTTTGTTTAAATTTGGATGAATTAGATCTCCTTTATCAGGAGATTGGCCTTTAGGGTTGTAGAAAAACACTTGGATAATACTGGTATTTGAATTATAAAAGGGAAAGAATATTCGCTTCCCTTTCCGGATTTTTTTTTTTATTAATAGAGTTTTCTAAAGAAGTAGGTTGTAATTTGTGGCTTTGTTTGAAAAAGGAAATTATGAAAATGAAGAGAAAATTATTTTCCATTTAAAAATCAAATAACAGTATGATCTATTGTAAATATTGTTTGATTTAAAATTATTGTTCAATTGAATTTTATTTTCCATAAAACACTAAATTTTCGTAAAACACTAAATAAACTATATTTCAAAATCATTGGCCCCTTAAAAATCAAATTTTGAAAATAAATATTTTTATAAATTGAAGTTATCTTTTATAATAAAAAAATTACTATTTTAATATTCAGTTCTAGACACTAGAAATGTTTGTTTTTCATCTAAAAAATAAAAATAAAAAAAAGTAAAAAAAAATTGGGGCATTTATTATGAAAATTAGTTTACAAATCGAAAACAACAGTCATTGAAAAAAAAACAACCTTTTAAAAAAAAAAAATTAACACTGATTTCAAAAAACAACACAAACAATTTTCAAAAACACAAACATATTAAAACTTCGACGGGTTATTTAACAAACTGTATTCATTTTTTTTTCAAAAAAAACATAAATACATCATCTACAGTTTTATAAAATTTTGTGATTGTAATCATCAAAAAAACAGTGTCCTAGATTATAGAACTCTTGTATTCCAAATAAAACCCGTGTTTGTTTTTTTATTCTTGTTCAAATACAACATCTAATTCATTACGAAATAGTATACCTACATACCAAATCAATTTTGAAGGTTAAATTCTTGATGTTTTCACAAAATTTTAAATTATAAACAGAATTTATTTAAAATCTTTTGTAATTTTTCTCAATTTTTATCTGATTTTATTGTTTTGATTTGGAAACAATCCCCTTGTTATAATTTGGGTTTGGTCTGGAAAAACGAAAATAATGATGTTGTTCAAAGTTATATACGATGATATCAATCGCTGTTCTTCGAACTCTACAATATCATCTTAGCACCATAAAAATATTATTATTTTGAATAACAAAGTATATTCCCAAAGCAAAGAATTATAAAAGGTGATTTTTGAACAAATCAAACAATATGGGGCGCTATTTATTATTGGAACTCGGTATCTAACTTGGCACAATAAAGAACAAACAAATAAATACAAATAAAAATCTAATTTGTCATTTTTTTAGGTACTTTGAAGAACTTATACTTCAAGGTACCCTTTTCTCCAAGCTGGATTATTGGAAGTATTAAAGTTAAATGTTAAATTGATCAAATCCAAGACAAATTTTCGTTTAAATTCCCCAAGAGACAAACTTGATCGTCTATTTTTTCAATGGAATCTATTCCCCTTTTATTTCCCATTTATCAAAAAATATCCGAAAACTTTCAAATATAAAATCTCATATGCATCTATTGGTTGTTATTAACTGTGAATAATTATGAATATTCCTCGAAAATTTTCCTTGATGTGATACCTAAAAAAACAATGTTTTCTTTTTTTTTTTTTTAATTTTCATATTTCTCCTTTTGATAAACCTCTAAAATTTGGTCTGTTTTCTCTTTTTTGAAAAGGAAAAAGAGACAAATATAATTTTATTTTTTGGTTTTTGTAAATGGGGTTAGTTTTTTTCCAAACAAAAACAAAAAAAAAAAAATTGGATTTAGGTATTATTTTCAAAAAAAGAAATGAAATTTGCTCAATTTTACAAATATTCCACGAAAAATGAAGCACTTTTTTTTTTTATTTCTATTTTAACAAATATTCTTGTTCCTTGAACCAAAATACATATTCGGATTATTATAAATTGAGATATTAGCGAATCTTTATGGATTACCAGTTAAAACCCCCTAAAAAGAAGTTAAAGTCTTCTAAAACAACTTTAAATAAAATTTTAAAAGTCAAATATTATTTCTAAAATACAAATTATTTCACCCAATTAGAATTTGAAAATAAGAAGATCTGAAAATTTTCAAACTTTGCCTAATAATTAAAAGATTTCCAAAATCTTTCCATAGTAACTACAGTAATATACTAAACTTTTTTGAGATAATCCCTTTCTTATCTGTTTTGATCCAAAAATTATTTAAAATTTCAGCAACAAAAAATTTGTGTTTAAAAAAAATACAAAAATGAATACTTATCACATGTTATCAAAATAATTTTTTTATTATGGAATAATAAATATTTTTTTTTTATTTTGTCAGATCAATGATATTATTGTTATTATTTATTGTAATGGTTTTTCTCTGTACATCATTTTTGATTTTGATGATTTTTTTCTTTATTTGGCCTCTCTCTTTCAACAAATAGATATGTCTCAAATTTAAAAAAAAACTAAACTCAATTTTTGATGATTTGCAGTTATTTTAATCTCTAGATTTAATCAAAATAAACATATATAAAAATATTATTCTATCATAAAAAGCGAATTTTTGTGATTAAAATCGATTTTGAATTTAAAAAAAAAAAACTTCTTAAATATCTAGCAAAAATGATGGTAACAGAGAAATAAAAAAAATAAAATATTTTTACTGAAAATAAAATGGAAAAGTACGAACTTAAAATTCTAAAAAAAGTTTTTTTTTAAAGTTTCGGGGAAAAAAATCCAACTTGTTTACACATTTTTAAAGTTGGCTACAAGCTTATAAAGATTAATAAATAATATTTTTGTAATATGAATAATCAGTTCAAAAATTTGAATTTGTCTAAAGTATTATTTCTAAAAATAATCAATTCTATTTTAAAAATACTATTTTCTTTCTAAAAACGTACTATTAAGCAAAATCTTTTTTTTGCGTTTCTGATCAAACTCGGTTTTTATTTTTATTTTGTAGGGGGGGTAGAAACCATAATAAATAAAAAGAAAATTCTTAAATTTATTTTTATTTCTCAAATTCAAAAAAAAAAAAAAAAAAAAAAAAAAACTTAATATAAAACCCAAAATATTATTTTTTATCCAAATACTTAACCCGAATATGTATATGTGTATTTGTGTAATTAAATTATTATGGTTGGAACACGTCCTCTTTAATTAAATCGAAAGTATTCATCTTGGATTTTTTGCAATATTAGAGGTTTTGATGATAACATATATTATCATGATATTAACAATAAAATCGTGATAGTATTAAAAAAATCGCGATTAGTCCAACTTTATCGCAAAAATCATAAAATCACGAGAAAATTATTATTGTGAAAAAATGAAAAATATTTTTTTGAAATCACTTTACAAAAATTCAAAAGCTTGTACAAAGTCTTGAGACTTTTACAACACTTTTCCCCTTTAAAAATGTAAGAAAGCGTTTGCGAATGTTGTGAATTGTTTTCAAGTGTTTGAAAGTTTTGAAAAACAGAAAACTTTTATAAGCACAATGAGTTTGTTTGTAGTGGAAAAAAATTTTTTCTTTTCATTTTTTTATTTTTTAACAAAATATAAAATCTCAAACGAATTATATGATCAAACTAATAATAATCCATTTCAACATTACACTTGAATATAAAATAGATGTGTTTTTTTAAAATGGAATTATTACCTTCACAAGTTTAATAACCAAAAAGAAAAGAGAATAATTTTCCTTCTTATTGGTGATCGATCAAACAAAAGCCTCTAAGCTCTAATTGTGTTTTCGGTCCAATACCAAGATACTTAAAGAAGAATAATAAGAAGAAGATAAAAATTGTATAAAAAATCATAATAATTGGTGATCATCTGCCAAGGATGTTGTGAAAGCTTTTGAAAAGTTATCCAACTCCTTTTAGCTTTCTGAGAATATTGAAAATGTTTTAACCCAAGAAAACATTCTTTAAAGAACAGACGAGGGTTTGGTTGTTTTACAAGATCTTTTATTCAAGACAATTTCGAACACCACAATTAACTGAGATAATATTTATTTATCTTTAGTTATTATTGTTGTAAATCTTAAAGGATCGATAGGGTTGTTAATCAAACCAAATGAAAACATAATAAAACTCTTTGATCTGATCCTTGATTGAATCAAGTGTCTTTTTTTGTTGCTTTTTCAAAGAATAACTTTTATTTCACCTAAACTGTATTTTGATCAAAAAAAATTTCTTTTAAAAAATATTTCTCAACTAGCCCAAAAACCTATCAACTAGTATATCGCGATTGCTTTTTAATCTCGATATTTTGGCATTTATTACAATTTTAGAATAATTATCGCGATTTTCTGATATATCGCGATTTGATTGAAATTATCGCGATTTTTGTAACTTTATCGTGAATTAAGCATGTTATCATCAAAACCTCTATTAAATCCACAAAAAAAAATAAAAAAAAAAATAAAAAAAAAAATTCTTTTTCAGTATTTTATAATTAAACTAATAATCTTAATATTTATCACACCAAAAAAAAAAATAAATAAAACAAAAAAACATTCCTATCAAATAAAAAAAATATTTGTTTTTTTTTTGAATTGATTATAGTCAATATTTTACATTATTTAGATCATTAATTGAATTTATTGAAGAAAAAATTGATAATACAATTTATTTAAGCAATTTTTTTTTATCTATTGAAGAGAGTATTATGCCCAAGAATAATGAAGATTTGATACTAGAAATTGGAATGGGGAAACAGAAATTTAAAAGGGAATCATATCAACATTTATCTATTTTATTTGAAAATTTGAATTGGAAAAGAGTGTTATGTATATTTGTATCAATTTTTTGTGAAAGAAAAATTCTCTTTTCATCGGCCTCGTTAGAAAAGTTAACGTATTCAATCATGGCCTGCAATACACTTTTGGAGCCACTGTCGTGGCAGGGAATTTTTATTAGTGTTTTGCCATTATCGTTACTCGATGTATGTTCATCGCCATTGCCCTATTTAATTGGTGTACATTCTTCACTGATCCCAAAGATTGAAGAATTAGAATTAGAAGATATTGTTTATGTGGATTTAGATAACGACTATGTTGCATATGATATAGATGATTTTGATTTGGTGCCGAAAGATTTAATGTCTGTGTTACATAAAAAATTAAAAAAATTATTCAACAAAATACATTTAGGAGAGATAATAGAGAAACTAATAATTACTCAAAAAATCCACAAATATTTTTATAATTTTTTTAATGATTTACTTGCTGATTTTTTACTGTATTTCCGGCAAATAGAAACTGGAACTGGTAGTACAACCACCACCAATAAGAATAATAATAATAATAATAATAATAATAATAATAATAATCTAATAGGAATTGAAAATAAAAATACAAAAGAAAATAAAGAAACAAAAATTATATTTGATGAAGAATCTTTTTGCAATGAAAAACTTAAAAAAGTAAAGATCCTTATTTTTTTCCAAACTTTGAGAAAATCCCAAATGTGGAATAAATTCATTCATAAAGTTGAAGACAATCTTTTGAAAAGAAAAGATAATAATCATTTACTTAATAAAAAAATTAATTCTTTGGAATTGGATTTTATTAGATATCAGGAAAGAAAGAAAATAACGGATTTGATAGGGCAGGAATCCACTTTAAAAAATGGGTATCAATCAATGATCATATTAAACCAATCAGATAACAAACATGAAAGCAATTCCTCGACTCTAAAAAAATCCTATCGTGAATCAAAAATGAAAAACATTAATAGTAAAGCAAATGTCTTCAAATTTAAAAAGAAAAAAAAGGAAAAACAAATTGAAGAGAAAAAGGAAGAAGTTGGTGGTTATGAATTAGGGATTTTTGATTTTCTGGTTGAATCGGAAACAATCCTTAAAGACGAAGAAATTAAAAATGTTAACAAAACAAAATCAAAAAAAATCGAAAATAAAAATATAAATTCTGATTTAATAAATCATTTGAATATAAATAAAAATGTAAGAAAAAAAATCACTAAAGATAAACCCGAAACGGTACCAATAATTAAGAGGAACTCGGGCGGAAATAATTCTATCAAGGATCAAATTGAAATATCGGGTAATACATTTGATTGGAAAGAATTTTTATTATCAAATGATTTGGGAAGTGGAAATACAAATACAAATACAAATACAAGTACACCTACAAGCACAAATACAAGTACAAATACAACACCACGTGTAAATACTAAAAACAAAAAAAAAAGATTTTTAAAATTTTGGAAAAAAAAAATAAATACAAAAGTAATGAAAAAGAGCGAAAGAAAAAAAAACACAAACTCTAAAAAGAAGAATCTTCAAAATGGTAAAGAAGATCGAGCAAAAACACGACAAACTTTCTCACACACCACTACATCTTCTTCCAATTCCTTTCTTAAGGATTATGTTGATGATTATCAAAAACATCAAAAAAGAAACCGTAGATTCACAATTGCTTATAAAAGAAATAAAACTGGGCAATCAAGAATTATTTCTGAAATTAAAAAATTTTAACAATTAATAATGTTTTTTAAAAGTTTATAATTATTATTGTTGTTGTTGTTGTTGTAAATAGAGATTAATGATTATAAATATTGTTATTAAATATATATATATATATATATATATATTACAGGATTAATGATTATTTTATATTTGTTATCATTATTTGTTATTTATTTAATATTCGGAATTGAAATGAGATTTGAAAATAATTCAATATTTTATACATTTTATACATTTTATTATGTGTGGCTTTTTTTTCCATTTTTTTTTTTTTTCAAAAAATAAAAACTCTTTTTAATTTATAATCATATAAATTTGTTTTTCATATTTTTGTAGTTTGTTTTAAATAATAAGTTTTGTATAAGAATGGGAATTTTAGCTGTTGGTTCTTAATCTTTTGAATTTCAAATAAAAATAAAAAGTTTTCCAAAGAATTATAAAAATAGGATTATTTATGATGTGGATATTCGAAAAATTACTTTCTTTATAATCCATGTTTAGCATTGGTGTTTGTAGAAAAGTTCATTTTCTATCATTGTGGAGATTAGGTTAAGGTTGTAATCACTGACCTGTTTTTTTTTTTTTTTTTTTCGATTTTTTTTCCAATTACAATGATTTACTTGGCTTCTAAAAAGGATATTTAAAAGATTATCAAATTGTACTTTTAAAAAGAATAAGGAAAAAATAATCTATGTTATGGTTTTTTTTTCTGGTAATTAATACTATATCATTAAAAAAAAATACACTATTTTTCTTATTTTAAATTGTCCAAAAACCTAAATTTTGACAATTTCAAAAATTGAAAAAAATAACTGGACATGAAAAAAAAATACCCTGACAACATTTTCTATTGTTAATATAAGGCAAGTTTTGAATTGTTAATATTAAGAAATTTTAAAATCAAATCATTTTTATGAACTAAATAAGTTTTTTATGAACTCCGTGATCAACATGTATAAAGTTCTTTAATTCAGGAAATCGATAGAATTTTACTCATTTATCATTTGATAACCAAAGTAATTCTATAGATTTTTAAAAAAAATAGAGTTTTATAGGGGTTTATAAGGATTTGGAAAACGAGAATTTTTGTTTCTTTTTTTTAATTGGTTGGAGATTATTTTGAACAAGTAAAATTTCATTAATCCTGATTCTAACAAGGGGTGGGTTATATTTTTCAAAATATGGTAGTTAAAAAAGGGGTTTGATTTTAAATATTAAGCAATCACAATGCAATTTTCCTAATATTTACAAATAAAAATCATCTCTGGTATTATTTTGATATAGAAGAATTTTTTTCAATTCCCTACCTATTATTTTTCTAGAATTATTAAAAATATATATTAATTCTTATTTTCATTTAATTTGTCTAAATAAGTTTTGGTTAAGGAAGTGTGTATATTATACTCATTTGAAAATTTTTAATTGTAACAACCTGAGGGAAAAATTTTTTTTGGAGTGTCATGAAATATTGAAAATTTTAAATCACAATCTTATTTTATTAAAATATTAATGTTAAAAGGATCAAAAGTTTATTATAGTTAAATCTTTATTCTTACGATGTTTATCAAATTTTTTTTTGATTAAATTTTTGATTTTATGAAATTTGGTTTTTGGATCTAGATTTGTGGTTATAGGAATCCTTGAAATTAATCCTTGAATAAACCAAAAAAAAAAAAAAAGATCTGAGAAGGTGTGTATTTTAAACAATTATTTTCTTTTAGAAGACCAAACAAGAAAGATCACCATTCCAGATAAATTTGTTGAAGTCAAGAATGAAAAATAAAAAATTAACCAAAGTATATTTTCTAAAATTAGTATCTTCTTTGTCTTCTTAAATTTCGATTAATCCAAACAATTTATAACCAAGGAATTATTCACCACATTACTATTTATTATTCTTTAACCGAACACTTTTTTCACAAATTTGTTTTCAAATTTCTTTTACAAATAATTTTAAATTAGCAAATATTACCTTTGTATCAAAGTAAAAGGTTGAATTATCTAAATCGAAATATAACTACAAAAAATTCAACCCAAATAAAACGAAAATATTGTTAAAAAAGGTTCAGGGAAGATTCATTAATATTTGAGTTCAATTTAATAGGTAAATAAATTAATATAAAATTAAACAAATTCGCCCAATAAATCTTTTTTCTGGAGGAGAATTTAACAAAAAATATCCTATTTTCTGAACCAAAATTAGAATTCGGCAGATTAAACGAAAATTGGAATTAGGGATTCATTTTCAAAATTCTTGGCTATTAGAGGAATTATTAACCGGGATAAATTTTCACTTCCTTTTCAAAATTTTTCTTTTTTTTTATAGACTTCTCTAGGAGATAGGTTGTATGTAGCTCTATAAAAAAGGAAATTGATATTCAGATGCAAATTTTTACCCATTTATAACTCGAAGACCAGTTTTAATGGGAAGTAATTTTCCAAAAATTTACTACTGATAAATTCAAATATATTTTAAAAATTTTTAGTTCAATTTCCCATTTTGTCAATCTGATATCTCAACTTTTAAAACAACTCAAGAGAAAGAAACTTTTGAAACACGGCCAATTTAACAAAGTTTTTTAACATTTAAAAGAATAAAATTCTAACTTTAGTGCATGTGCAAAACAATTTGTAAAATGGAAAATGAAGTAAAAATTTCCAGATATTTATATAAATTTATCAGTAATTTAAGTTTCCATGAAGAATTAAAAAGAATACTAATGAAAAAGGGGGGTAATAGACCTAAATCCACCAGATGAATTCAAGAAAGAAATAATTCTTTTTTATTTTTTCTTAATCCATCTTTTCATTTATTTTGATTTCTATTTTTTTAATTTATATAAATATAATATACTAGGATATATCCACTCTCGTATTTCTAAAAACATTCGAGTATTCCTTTCAAGTCATCAGTTGAATAATCCAGTTTTGTAATAACTAAGACAATCAAAATTGGTAAGAAGAATCAACAATCTAAATATATTTTTATCATAATCTGTAATTTCTCCTCAAGAATTGAAAAAATGCAAATCTTTCACAATAACAGGGTTGTGAAAAAAATATATATAAAAGCTTTGTTTGTTGAAAATTCAATTGATCTAAATCGCAAGTTTACAACAATTTGAGTTTCACTTTTAATTACTTTGGTTTTATACGGTTAAATTCAAATAAATATCTGAAAATTTTTACTTAACCTATCCTTTTTAGGAATTTTTTAATTCTTTGCTTTTGTTTTGAAAAAAGTATTTTATTTCGTTAAATGTTTAAAAACTTTGTTAAATTGGCCGTGTTTCAAAAGTTTCTTTCTCTTGAAGTATTTAAAAAGTAGGGTTCTAATTTGTTAAAATGGGAAATTGAATTAGAAATTTTCTGAAATTTTTTGGGATATATAAGTACTTTTCATAATCATGGTTTATTGAATTTTAATATCCTATTCTTTTTTACTTTTCCAAATGTTCGCGATTCGTGTAGTCAATACAACTATTTCTTACATTCGAACTCAGGAAATCTAATTAGTTTTTTAGGCAACCTCAGAATAAGTTAAATTTTTTTCTGATTATCTCTACTCACCAACTTCCCTTCAGGAGACAAGCCCTTAGAGAATTTTGAATTATTGATTTTTTTTTTGCTTGAAAAGCACCAGGTAAGGTTTTTTTAAATCTTCAAACAAAGTAATTGTTTTTGAGCAAATTTATACAATTGTTGATAAATGGAAAAAAAACGGATGTTAAAAAAGGAGAAGAACAAACACAATATTCCTTAGAAATTATTTCAAAAGGAAAAATAAATAACGTTTTTGCAAGATTTTTTAATTCAAATTTTCTCTACCAAACTTTGGAAATAGTGTAAAACACAAACCCCGAAATTCCACCTGTGAGATCTTTTGTTCACTTTAAAGATGTGAAGAAAAAGCGATTTGAACATATTTCCAAATATAACCTTTAAAAGATTTCCTCTTATTCGATAACGCGTACTTCAATCACAATAGTTTTGAAAAGTAAAACTCAGTTTAAAAGTGATTTTTAATATGTCAATTTTTTTCTTGTAAAAAAGGAAAATTATTATTAATTTCTAACCTTCTTTCAAGAATACGACTTGTCAAGTTTTTAATTATTTGGCTTTTTCGGAAAAATCTACCTTTTCAAAAAATAAAAATTATCTTGAAAAAACTCAAAAGATTAATTTTTCTATTTTTTGTAAAATTTATTTTAAAATTTATTTGACTCAATTTAGAAAGCTTGCTTCTTTTTATTACTCAATAGACTTAAAAACAGATGACATCAGAAAACGTAGACAATGTTGAAATTGTAGTTGTTGGGGATGGTGGTGTTGGGAAATCGTGTCTTACACTTCGTTTTGTTTGTGATGAATTTAGAGAAGAATACAACCCTACACTTGGTTTGGTTACCGTTTTCGATCTTTGAGGATATTCTTTTGCTTGCTAAATTAATTTTTTTTTCCAAAATTTTTTCTTTTTTTTTGAATTTTTTATTTTCCTTCTTTATCTTTGATGAACTTTGTTGTCATACGTTCGATCCCAAAATTAATAACACTGAAACAAATCACTACCAAAAGAGGAGGCTTTTAGGACACAAACGTAAATTTTATTCCCAAGAGAAAAAGATTCCCTACTTGTTGCGCTAAGCCTTTATTTTTATTTTTATTTATTTTAATTTTTTTTTTTTATTTTTTTTTGTTATCAACCTTTTTTGGATCTTAATTTCTTTAGGGTAATTGACAAAAAAGCTTGTCAAATTGATATTGTTGATACAGCGGGACAAGAGGAATTTCAAGTTCTTCGTGATACTGTTTGAAAATTAAAAATTTTTTCTTTTTCTTATTCTTTTTCTTTTTCTTTTTCCTTTTCTTTTTCTTTTTCCTTTTCTATTTTTTTTTTTTTTTAATAAATGAAATTTTTTTTTTCAACAAAAAACCAACAAATCTTTTTTTTTTTTTTATCAATTTTTTTTAATTCTTCCAAAACACAAAACAATTAGCATCTAACTGTTGGTGATGGGTTTTTGATTGTATACTCGATTACAAACCAAAACAGTTTCCAATTTGTTTCCAAACTTCGAGGTCAAATCCATAGGGCACGAAGTAGCGAAGATGTCCCATTTGTGCTCGTTGGAAACAAAAGTGATCTTGAAGATAGCAGGGATGTTTCAACCGAAGACGGTAAGCAATTAGCAAAAGACTGGGGAAATGTCAAATTTTTTGAGACCTCTGCAAAAACTGGTAAAAACACTAAAGAGGCTTTCCAAGAATGCGTAAAAGAAATCAGGAAACACAGGCAACCAAAAAACGAAAAGAAAGATAGCACCAAAACAGATAATGGTAAAGGTTGTTGTATTATATTATAAATCAAATACTATTTTCAATAATACACTGTTTGGAATAACTTTTTTTCAAATCCTTTTTTATTCTCTCCAATTCTCAATTATTATGATTGATTTTTAATATTAATTTAATTCCATAAAAACAATAGGTTCTTGAAATTGAGAACAATTTTTTTACAAATAAATATTTAATAATTTATTAATTTTTTTTGAAACTCTACTTTAGATATAAATGACTCTAATTGTCATTCTTCTTGTTGTTCTTCTTCTTCTTCTCCATCATCACACCCCACCCCACCCTGCCCCTTCTACTCCATCTTCCGCTTGTGATCATTTCAAAGATGAGATTCACCACCAAATATTTATTAGAGCTTTCCATCTGTTTGTGTATAATTTCATGATCTAGTTACTTGTTTACAAAGAACTCTATTAATTCACGGACATTGTCTTTGTTTGAGAACAAAAAACATTTTTTTAGTTAATAAGTGCTTTTTTTTCTTGAAAAAATTGGGATTTTCGAGGAAATGTACTGTTTTTTTCGATAAAACACATCCAATAAGAAGAGTTGTTGAAAAATACTAAATCAATTTCATGATATTTTTGTTTCAGATCATCAATTATAAAAAAAATATTTTCTTTAGAATAAAATCTAAATAAAAGACTGTAAACTATTATTTCTGTCTTTGTTATCATTGTTGAATAAAAATAAAAAAATGAAAACAATTTGAAATTTAAAGACGACATTCCAACCAATGAGATTGTTTGATTGATGTGTTATTTTACATCCATTCTCAAAAATAATTTTTTCTCTGAAGAAAGACAACTAAAAATTACTAATTTTGTTAGTTAAAAACAAATATAAAATTTAGTAATTTCAAAGTTAAAAAGACCTAAAAAAAAATAATTTTTCAAATAGATTTTTGATGAAAATACAAAAAAAAAATGACTTTTAGGGATTTTCAAGTACAATTCCAAATTTGTAAACATTCCAAACTTGAAGTGGTTAAACCAAAAAAAATGCCCGAACAGCTTTGGAAATTGTTATATGTTTAAATATTTAAAATGGAAATAACGAACTATTGAATTAAAAATTTCCGCCAGATCCAAGATATGAAAATTGTGGAAATTGTGAAAAATGTTAGATTTTTTGTAAAAGAAATCGACAGTTGATAAATTTATCTGAGAACATGAAACGCTTTCAAGAGTTTTTAATATCAACAAGTTCACTTTTTTCACCTGTAAATCTAACCCTTAAGTATGAAATATGTATCACTTTTATCTTCTTAATGTTTTACCACCCCTTAACAATGAAAGAAAGGTTCTTGTGTTCGGTGTAAGGTATTGTTATTTTGGTTCTTAGCTGATCGATCATTAACTTAGTATTAATTTTACTGCCATTTACTTAATAAACCAGAAAAAAAATTGATTCTTTTTCATTTTCCATTTTCAATGAAAAAAACAAATTATGATCTATGTCTTTGAAAACAATCATTAAAATTAAAAATAAGTAAAATAAAATCAAAATTTTATCCATTTATGTAGTAAATATCAGAAAACTACGATTTCTTTTGAAATAAGAGCTAAACACTTCTGTTTGAAATAATATATATATATATATATATATATATATATATATATCTTTAATTATGCGACTAAAAAAAAAAAACTCCCCACTATCATGTAACAGTGTTTCAACAAAAAATTGTATGTTTTATTATTTTTGTTTCAATAAAATATATAATTTAGTACCCAACACCAGGACCAAGCTCAAATCATTTTCAAGCCAATCTCTTGACATTTTAAGCTAATTTTAAAGTATGGATCGATTTTGTATAATATTTTGTGCAATTTACCATTTTTTTTTTTTAGATAGAATTTTTTATTTTTGATTTTGGATTTATGAAATCTCTGAAAACAAACTAATTATTATTTTGAAATAATAATCACTTTTAATTTTTTATCTGTAGAATTTCTTTTATATAAAGGGTAATCTACAAAAAAAACACCCAATTTACTAATAGCCGAGCCTAAGTTTTATTTGATATTCTTATGCAAATTCCTTCTACACCAAAGAGAAATACCTTTTTTTATTTTGAAACACCAGTTAAAAAGTAATCATGTATATTATTTAAAACAGTAATTTTTGTTATACAATGACATTGTTTATCAAGTCATAAAAACCAGATTGATCAATCACCAACCAGCCAAGAACAAAAAGAACATTTACACATATCTAATATAAAATATTCTGTTTCTTTTTTTTTTACATTCTTCTGGGATTGAAACCACTTTTATATAGGCAATAGCTACCCCCCCGCCCCCCCAGGTAATATAAACTTTTTTCAACGGACATACAATCAAAATTTTGGAAGAAAATCTTTTATTAAATTTATTGGAATGAGTTATCATTTCTAAAAACTTTGTTTTTTATCCAATCAACACACTATCAAAAGAACTTTTTTCAAATTGTTTAGATTATTGTATTTGAAAAACAAAAACAAAAAAATATTACCAAATATAAATATTTTAAAAAATTTCACATAAAGTAATTTTTAATATTTTTTTAACCAATAAGCCATGTAAATTTAATCTTTTGTAAGTAAAATAAAAAAAAACAATACAAATATTTAATTTTTTAAGATCATAATAACATGTTCATTTATCTTATTCAATAAATATTAATTAAATTTCTTGAAATTTAAACGATTAGGAAACATTCCCTTTCAAATATAAATGGTTAAAAATCTAACTTTTAACATTTCAATAAATTATTTGAAAATATCTAAGTTCAATTTTGTATTATAATTATTAATTTAAATTAACTATTTTTTTTTAAAATGTTTAAAAGATTAAGAAATAAATAAAAAAATATATTGATAAATCTAACCTTTACACAATTATTTTCACCTAAAACAACGGGGATCGGGTTATTAATAATTACAGAAAAATAATCAATTTCAAAATTATTCCATTAAAATTCAAGTTGAATTTCACAACTTTTTTAAAAAATATCAAAAAGAATAATTTTAATTTGATGATTGTTTTTTTCTCATATTAATTTGTTCAGTAAAATAAAAAAAAAAAAACATTTCAACTTCCATTTTAATCAAAAAATTATATTTTGTTTCAAATTTAAAATAATTATTATATTTTTTTTGTTATAAAGACTTTTTTAGACTGTAATATTTTAAAAAATATTGGTTTAATTTTTAAGGTATCTTTTTTTACACCACCCCCATAAAGAGAAATGAAAAGAAAATACTTTATAATTATTTATTATTAATGATATATATCTACTGAAAAATATTGAAAAAAATTTTAAAAATGGATCAAATTTTTATTTAAAATACAAAAGAGTATCTAATAATCTTATTATTATTATTATATTTCTTTATTTCTATTCTTAATACTAGAAAAGAATATTCCTAGGAAATTTAAGAAATTCAATAAATTATTGAATTAAAAAAAAATAAATTTTACATGATTTTTACTGATAGCCACTTTGTTTCATTTTTATTACATTTTACTTGAGGTAATAAAGAAAAGGCAATAATAAAAAAATAAAAACAAAAAATATTTAATACAGTAAAAAATATATAAATTCAGAGACCCAGTTCCCCACCCTGGATTAGAAACTTCAACCTTTTTAAAATTACTATGAATTATATAAAATTAAATATTTTTCCCAATTTTTTCAAAAATAAAAAAATAACCCAAATACAGTACAATACCAATAATTAAACATAAGTTTCTTGATTTTTATCTCTAATGATAATCTTTCTATGGAGTTTTTTACCCCCCACCCCCCCAATTCAGTATTTATATATATTTTAACCTGTAAACGCAAATGTTATTATTTTTTCACTATTATTGAACCTTGATTACCTTTTCTTTCATTTTTTTCCTTTTTGATAATTTTTCTTTAATTTAAACAATTCTCACTATAAGTAAATAAATTAAGGTAAACCATTTCTGATAATTTCTGATTATTTAAATGAAAAAATATATAATTAATTCATTGTTTTGAAAATATAATAAAAAATTATTTATTTACTTATAGTGAGAATTGTTTAAATTAAAGAAAATTTATCAATAAGAAAAAAAAAAAAAAAGAAAGAAAGAAAAAACAATCGATGATTAATATTAGGAAAATAATAATAATATTTATACGACCAACTAAAAAACTACCCACATCCCTAAATAATAACCTTTCATATTTTTAATTTGCCCCCTTTCAAAATTGGACTGACACGATAAATACTTTCCCATTTCCTTTTTATCACAAATTGTATTTTCAATAAAAAAAAATATAAAAAAATTTAGAAATATTAAAAATCAAAAATTCAAGGATTATTAAAAAAAATCAAACAATTCAAATTTTATATCAAAACTTTAAAAGATATATACTTGGTTACATTTCTTACAAGATTATTTATAATTGATTTTGGGAATATATTTTGAGATTTCAATAAATAGTTAATAAGATGAATGGAGACTGAAATAATGAAATTTATCTATTAATTGGAAAATACAATCATTTAAAATCATAAAACAAAATGAAAATTGAGGACGCACTATATACAAACAATAAGGGTATGTAAATATAAAAAACCAATTATATTAAAAAAAAATAATTATTATTTTAAAAATCACAATTTCAATAATTCTGAAACATTTCTATTTAATACAACATATATATTTGACTTTAGTACCCTAATTTCATAAAAATGACGAAAAAGAAATCAAATCAAATGAAAGTCAAGATATTAGCTTATATTTTAAAATTTAAAGTAAATTAAAGAATTAAATAAATCAAAAATTTTTAGTAATCAACAAAACAAATTAAAAATTGATTTTTGTTTGATAATTTTGCTAAAACGATACAAATTATTTTTGTGTATTTGTTTACTTGTCCGAAAAATATATTATGATTAAAAATAATTTTAAATACGACAAGTAGCAATGTTTTTTTTTGTTTTTGAATCTTTCAATATAAAAATTAAATTCTATAAAGTATAAAATAGATTTTACAAACAATAAATATTTGAAAAAAAAACTTCAATCTTATCATTTTACAAGATACCTTGACACAAAATTCCTGAATAAAAAATATTTTGATAGCCATAAAAGTGATCTGGAATGGGAACCAAGTTTTGATTGTTTGCAAGAGTAAATTATACATGAAAAATACTTGTTAATCTTTAATCAACCAAGGATAATAATTTTATTTTTTTCTTCAATTAATCGATTAAAAATCTATCTATTTTTTTCTCAAAAAATAATTTTTGATTCGCGTTTACTTATTTTTGAAAACAATTTCTCTAATAACCTGTTTAAATTTGTATATATTTAACTAAAATAACATAGAACATTAAAAGACTTAATAAAAAATAAAAAAAAAAATAGTAAAAAAAAAAAAGAATTTTATTATTTTAAAAAACATGTAGCGACATATGAAATATATATATTGAATTGTTATTTTTTTTTTAATAAATCCATTGTTTTTTCTTTTAATTTTTCTTCAAAGCTAGTGTTTTCGTTTAATTGGAAATAATCAATTCGATCTAACAATTCATCTATTATTGATAATTGTATGTCTTTTGAGATACTTTCTGTATAAAAAAAATGTATTAAAACTTTCATTGCCTTATAGCTTATCCCAGAAAAGTCTTTTATTTCGTTTGTCTCATCATTTATTGAAATAAACATGTTTCTATACAAATCTGATCTAATGATTAAAATTTCTTTATGCAATTTGATTGGTTTATTATCTACAAACATTGTAAAATTCATTGATTCTGCATTGTTCAACATTTTTGACAAATCGTGTATTAAAGCGTTTCTACCTATTGTATATCTAAAATTCTTAAAATTATTCTTAATTAGCCCCAAATTAACCAATAGTTGGAAAATTTCGTTTTCTTCTTTATATTTATTTCTTTTCAATTTTTCAAAATTCGAGATGGAAGTTTCATGCATTCTAAGATAATACTGAGCATACTGTGTTAATAGAAAATTAGAAACCTTTCTTTTGTCTTCATAAACTGGCACCTCAAATAAGATATTACCAGTATATACGTACAATAACAATTTTTGAATTAAATTTTTATCTTTGATTTTGCATATTTTTTTAAAAATTTTATTGTAATCCAAATCATTACCAAATCTCATTTTAAAAATAAAGGAATGTATTTTAATATTATTCTCAACGTTTATTAAATCAGCCAATTCTTGTCTAATTAAAAATTGTTCAAAAATTTTTTGCAAATTATTAAATTGTAAAAAATACTTTTGTGTTTCAATTTTTTCTTTACAAATTGTGAGGCATTTTTGAACAACAAAATTTGCAATATCTGGGTTTGAATTTAAAATCCGGGGTATTATTTCATTAGAGTTTTCATGCAAAGATATGAGCTCAATAGGTGTTTTGAAAGTTTCGTCAAACAATCCCCAATTAGGATTTTTTTGTAATAACAAATTCAAAATTCTTTTATTATTCTTTTTTGTCGCATAATGTAAAGGTGTCGAATAGCAAATGTCATGCTGCAAATTAACGTCTGCGCCATTATCGACGAGAGCCTTGACGGTATCATAATCGCACTCAGGAAACCTGACGATCAAATGTAATGCGGATAAATTTTTGTCATTGAGGGCATTAATATCGACACCGTTTTTGACTAAAATATTAATTAGCATTGGCTGCGAGTATCTTGCTGCGAAATGAATTAATGTGTTCTTATGGGAATCGAGAAATTTTGTATTTGCACCCTGATCAATTAAAAAATTTATAATCTTTAAATTAAAATACAATCGTATGGCTACCTTTAACGGAATTTTTCTACTTTTTGGCCTTACATTAATTTTCGATCCCTTTTTCACGAGAAATTTGATTTCCTCTAATGTACACCCATTGAGTAATGCTTGATACAATGGTGTCTTTTCATGGAAATCTTCAGAGTTAATATCGGCACCCTTTTCGATCAAATAATTAATGATATCAAAGTTTAGTGGTTTGCTGTACATTGCAGAATGAATTGGCTGTAGAATTAAATCTCTGAATTTCTTATTGTTTAAATCAAAACTAACCAAGCTACCATTGCCAACCAAGAATTTAATAATTTCCAATCCCAAGTTATTTTCACAAGCATAGTGAATTGGCGCTTTACCTTCACAAGAGATTTTCATTATATTTATATCTGGGTTGTATTTTAAAATTAATTTTATAATTTCTAATTTTATAATTTTTATTTTTCCCCAATTTTTCTGGATATTTTTCAATTGTTTTTTTTCAATAAAAGTATTAAAAATTGGTTTGGAACAAATTAAATGTAAAGCATTTTCTCCATTGTTATTGATATCATCTTTAAAAATATTATCATTTTTTTTATTATCTTTTTCTGTTTCCTTATCCTTTTCTGTTTCGGTTTCCTTTTCCTTTTCCTTTTCCTTTCCCTTTTCTTCATTTTCAACATTTCCAGTCTTCTTTTTATTCTTTGTCAATTCTAATTGCTTTTTAATCAAATAATTAATAATATCCAAATCAAAGCATTGTCTTAAAGCTAAAAATAATAAATTATTTGACTCATTTCTAAAAAATTGGAATTCTTTCAAAATATTAAATCCACTCTTAATTATTAATTTAATTAAATCCAATTTCCAAAATTCAGGATATTTTCTTAATAATTTATAAATTAAATCTTCAATTGTTGTTCCTTCATTATTTTCCAAGACTAAATTATTCTTATTCTTATTTAAACAAACGGATTTTACCAGCAATTCAAATTGGTTAAAGTTGATGTATTTGATTTTAAAAAATAAATGAAAACTAGTAATTCCAACATTATTTTGCAAAGAAGGGTCTGCGCCTTTGTTAATTAATTGGTTTATTATGGGGAACGGCACGTTTAATTTAAAGGCATAGTGTAAAGGTGTTTCATCAAAATTATCAGTATAATTAATATTGGCACCATATTGGCAAAATAAATTAATTAAATTTAGGGTATATTTAATATTTTGATCATAATTCTTAAATTTTGATTTTTTCTTTAAAAATAAATAATGTAAAGGAGTTCTGCCTAATTTATCTATTTGATTAATATTTACTTTTTGTTCCTTCAATATATCGAATATCAATGGTATCGAATCTAAATCGATTAAATAATAAACGGCATAGTGTAAAACGGATTTCCCCTGAAAATCAGTTAAATTTAAATCACAATTGTTCTCAATCAATAACTGAATTATTTTATGATTAACATTATATCTTAAGGCAAGCTGCATGGCTGTGGGACCAATGCCGTCTTTTAAAATGGTTAGTTGGCTATTCGTAAATTCTTCGTCTTCGTCTTCTATTTGTTGCTGGCGTTGAATTTGGGTAAAGGTCAATTCAGAATTTAACAGTGATTCCTCATGAAGCCGATCTAAATGCTTTCTTCTTGTTTCCACCTTTCTTAATTCCTCTCTAGTAATTTCAATTGAAAATGCACTGTCACTTTGATCGAAATCACTTTTTAAATTAATCAGATTGTGTTCTGATTTTAATATCAATTTGCAAATTTCAAATTGATATTTGGTAAAATTGTAATGAGTATAATATTCATACCAAGAGCTATTCTTTCCAAATTCTGTTCTAAATAGGGTATGCAATATTGTATTATCGTGGCGGTCTCTTATAAATAAATTGATACCCCTTTTCAAAATTAATTTGATAATTTTGATCGAGATTCCCATTTTTAATCCCAAATGTAATATCGTTTCGCCTTCATTATTCCGTTGATTACAGTTAAGGCTTTCCTTTTTATTATTTAATAGTAACAATGTCGCGCCTTCATTGTTTCTTGAGATTGAATCAAAAAGGGGCGTTTCCAAATACTGATCCAGAACTCCGAGATCAGCTCCTTTGTCTATTAATAATTTTATGACTCGGTTGTCGGTACAATGATAGCAGGCTAAGTGCAATGGTGAAAACCCCTTATCCACATCTGGCTGAATTCGCGACAGGCCCGTGATTAACGATTTTTCATCTTGAGTACGATTGTACCAATAATTTCTTTGATCAGTTCTTTTCCTCCCATCATCAAACTTACTTAACACATTAATATTTATTTTGGAGATCAATAAATCAACAACCTCTACAGACGTATCTCCTCTGCACGCAAAATGTAATGGTAAATCTATTTTTGAATTTAAACAATTAATATCAGAACCGCATTCAATTAAACATTTGACGATCTTATAATGTTCCGCCCTTTTTTTATTATCTTGATTGAAAAATTTTTCTTGGTTATTATTAATAAATAAAAACTCGTTTCGAAGCTTTTGATAACCCAATTTTGTAAATACGCGATATTGTGAAGCTAAATGCAATGGTATGGAATTGTCATCATTTTTTGCGTTGATATCGGCTCCTTTTTTAATTAAATATTGTATTGTTTCAAAATCGCCGAGGGGGTAGCTACAGAGTAAATGTAACGGTGTTTCTGAATTCATGTCCCTAGTATTAATCAATTTTGGATTTCTGTTTAATATTTCCTTAATTAGCTTTAATTGTAAATCTGGCTTATTTTTGAAATTCTTACAAATTAAATGTAATGGCAATTCCCCAATATTTGGCTTGTTCGGATTCTCTTTTTGCTGATTTTCTTTGCTTTCCTCATCCTTTAAATGTGGATTAAATAATTCCTTTTCAAAGTTCCTATTAACATAACTAAATGTCCTATAATGCAAATTAATGGATCGTTTATCTAAATATCTAAAAGTTTTACCATTGCCCTTTCTACATTTATTTTTTGTTGAGTACACATTGATGTTGAGGTGGCTTGCTAATAATAAAAATATTTGATAAATTTCTTCATTAGTCATAGAATAACTCCTTGAATAATTGCCTTGAATACTTTCATCATCATCATTATCATCATCATTATTATTACTACTAATTTTAGTATTCGTGGTGGTAGCAGTGCCTTGATTATCATTATTGTTTTGATAATTGTTGATATCTAAAAACAAATGAATTGGTGTTTCATTATTGTTATTTGTATGATTTATATTTGCACCCAATTTAATTAATTTCTGAATAACGCTGTAGCTTGATTTTGATAAAATAGCCAAATGTAATAAATTATTTTTATTCTTTTGATCAAGAATGTTAATTTCAGAACCAGAATTTATTAAAAATTTGATCCCATTATATTTCTTCTCTTTTTCTTTTGAATTTCTGTTATTGATAATGTTTTTTAAATACAAAGTTAATGGTGTTTGGTTGTTTAGTCCAATATTGATATTAAATTCTGTAATTAATAATTTAATAATATTTAGATTATAAAAATTTTTACAGGCATAAGATAACGGAGTAAATCCATTTATATCTTGATCATCTGGATCAACTCCTTTATTTATCAGTAATTTAATTAATTGCATATTCTGTTCTTCTTGTTCTTTCCCCGCCCGGCTATCGCCCGTATTCTCATCACCAAGATACAGACCCTTTTCAATTAATAAATGTAAAACATTTTTCTCCTCATTGTTTTTAATTTTATAATTCAACCCGCGAGACAATAGGAAATTTATCATCTGTAATTTATTTTTAATTAATCCACAATTTTTTGAACAAATTAACAATAATAAATTGTTCCCCCTTTTTGGTAATACTTGCTTAATATCGTCTAATCCCTTTTCAATTAAGAATTTTAAAATTTCAATTGAAATCCCGTTTTTACAGCCAATGTATAAACAATTTTCCCCTTTATAGTTTTTGAAATTATTATCTATTTGAAACTTTTCGTTTTCAAGGAACAATTTCACTTTCTCCATTGTTAATCTTGATCCGTTGGATAACAAATAATGTAGGCAAGTTGAATTGTCTAATTTCTCTTGCTTCATTTTGGAATAGTTATAATATTTGGAGATTTTTTTCAAATTTTGGCTAGTTTTCACATTCGGATCCTTTGTGTGCTCAAGTAAATATTTGAGAACCCCGAGTGAGCAATTTGAATAACATGCAAAGTGAAGCGGTAAAACCTTTAATTTGTTAACTTGATTAAGATCGCACCCATTTGCAATTAAAAATTGGAGAGTCTCAACTTGAACGCTTTGATAATTGCATGCATAATGAAGTGCATTGTTGCCCCCGCTATCTGCTTTGGCCAAATCCAATCCAAACTCCTTTAATTGCTTTAAAATCTTCACACCGCACCCATTGCTGACAGCATAATGAACCGGCTGGATTGCGTACAAGGAGATCATGTTTCTTCCTGTCTGTGTCGAAATAACGCCAATTTCCTTTTTTAATTCTTTTTTTGTTTTGTGAAGGCGCTGTTTTTCCAAAGAGTATAACACTTTCATCGCTTCGCAGTCCAATTCCTCTTTTCCAATTTTGTTCCTCATTAAATACGTTGAAAGCAAATCTGGGGTCCAATAGATTCTTCCTCGAGTATCCCTTTGGAAAACCGAGGTTTTGAAATTTGCAAATTCTTGCTCGAATGTGCTTTGTAAGCTTTCAATTGATACACCATCCAAAATCGCCAAGTGCAAAGTAGTAAATCCAAAAAGAGATTCGTTGTTAATTGAATCATTCAAATTGAAACCCATCGTCTTCAATTTGGATACAATCTTTTGTGAAATACCTTCTTTGAGGCTTGTGTTCAACAAATTGTAATTTAATTTATTCGGAATGTAAACAGAGTACCGTGCTTCATCCAAATAAGTGCCACCTGTTTTTTTTTTTTGTTTTTGTTGTTTTTTTTTTTTCTCATTTTGAACTTCTTTTTCTTTTTCATTTTCTTTTGCTTTTGAAATTGACACAATGTCATTTAAACTTGGCAGAAATAATTTGTTCTCTAACAAATAATTCTGGAGTTCTTCTTTTTTAGAATCTTGAAAGGATCTTAAAAAAGCAGTCCAACCTTCCTGATCCCTTGCCTTTAATTCCTCTAAAGTTGGCCTATATTTTTTAAGCAATTCCAAATCATTTTGTTCAATTATTTGAAATAGATCCATATCGTATTTTTTCAAAGTTGCAGTTTTGAAAAATTTGACAAAAACTGTTTATAAAAAAATGAAAAGTTTTCACAGAACTTGATTAATCAAATCACGATTTTGATAATTAACCCTGACATTATCAGTTTCTGATCTGAGACTTTGAATTATTTTATTTTTTTATCAAGAATCTAAAATAACTTAATTTTTGAGTTAGAAATTCTTTACTTTTTGAGTTCTTCTGAGAAATCAATTCAAATTGGGTCTAATTAACATTGAAATTGTCTTGAAATAATCATAAATTTGGAAAAGAACTTAAAAAATTAAGTTTGTTTTTTTTTCCTTTTTTGATCAAATAAAGAATATTGTATAAATTTGGTTCAATTTATTTGGTTTTTCATGTAATACTTTTTCAATAAGGTTTGAAAAATGTTTCTCCTCAATATTATAGATTAATTGTTTGAAAATAACAGATTTTTAGCTTCAAAAAAAATGATTGTGCTTTTCGAATTTTTTATTCGTGTAATATTAAGGTTTACAATCCCTGTAATTTGAAAAAAGATTATCTTATGTAAGGGTGTTAGTAACTTGTTAATTTGATTCTTAGCTGATCAATCATGTGCTTGGTATGGGTTTGAATAGTGGTTCAAAATGGTAGTTTTTGAACATTTATTTATTTTTTTTCCGAATTCCAAATTGAAGAGTGAAAAAAATAATTTATTGGAAGGTAAGTTATAAAAATAATTTTTCTGTGGGCTTTTTGATTGAAATTTTTACTAAGCTCTGGTTTTATTTGGAGCTTTTAAAAAACAATTTTTTTTCATTTAGTTAATTGACACAAAAGTAAATGAAAATTTTTTTCCCCAACCCAAAAACCAAAATTTATTCTTAAACACCTCCCAATTTATTAACCTTAAACTCTTCAATTTGGATTTCAGAAAAAAAAAAAATAAATGTTCAAAAACTACCATTTTGAACCACTATTCAAACCCATACCAAGCACATGATTGATCAGCTAAGAATCAAATTAACAAGTTACTAACACCCTTACATAAGATAATCTTTTTTCAGATTTCAGGGATTGTAAACCTTAAGTGGTTATAAGTTTATGATTTAAAAGAATTTTAAATTTAATATACATTTTTCAAATGTAGATTCAATTATTTTGATTATAAAAGAATTATTTATCAATGGAAATTGAAAAAAAAAATGTTTTTTAATTATTGTGTTAGGTTTTCAAGAATTCATAAGAATAGAAAATATTCAGAGATTATCCTCAACTCGTTTAAATTCTCTAAAACCTAAAACATGCTCATTATTGATTATGAAGGATTTTTTTTTTTTTTGTTATTTCAGTTTTATTATATAAACAAAGTATTTTCAAAACACTAGATCTATATATATTCAATATAATATCTCAAAGTTGAATTTAACTAAAATTCATAAACTTATTTAAAATTTACGACCCCCCCAAAAAACACCTTTTTTTTCTTGACAAAGGACTTTTTCAATATTGTAGCACTACTAACAACCACAGAATTCAAAAGTCTAACGAATTTGATGAGATGAAATTTTATTTATATTTATTTATTTATTTAGAAAAAAAGGTGTAATCGAAGAAAATTAAATTAAATAACAAAAAAGAGAAGAAGAAAAATAATTAAAATATCAATGAAAAATAATAATACCATTTCATAACCATATTAATAAAAAAAACATGAAATTATTCTTTAGGTTTACTTCAGTTTTCTGTTTTATATATAAAGTGTTTAAGGTTTTTTTTACTTTTTGAAAGAAACAGAAAATTTTAATAAATTTTCAGTTTATTTCTAAAAGTAAAAAAAAACCTAACGAAAATCTGTTGATTGTGCAAATAAACAGAAACTTCAAGAAAACCTAGGTTATTGACGACATTTGATAATACTCCCCTATAATTCACTGAAGAATCAAAACCCGATAGTAAGATCATCGGTTACAGATAAAAAAATCCATACTATGTAATTAATAATTGATATTATACTGTTGTTCTTTTTTAATTGTAATTTGAAAGTATTGAGTAAAATATGAGATTTTACTCAATTCTTTTAAATCAAAAAAAAAAAAAAAAAAACAAAACCTAGACACTACCTCTCAGAATGGTGGTAATATTTACCCAACTTTAAAAAAAAATATTTTTTACTATTACAAAATTTTTAGTTTTCAATTTTTTATTATTATCCTTCCTTTTTTACATTAAATTTTCTAATCATGCGAGCTTTGATGAAAAATTCCCGACAATGCTAATGAATTTCAAAATTTTGATTAATCATATTAAAGAGTATATTTGCAAAAATTCAAAGTATAACTTTTTCAAAACCTTTTTAAATCTAGAATTTTTGACAATAATTTTTTTCATTTGATTCTGTTTAATTTATTTCTTTCACCATAAGATAGAAAATGATTTATATTTTGATTATATGGAGTTCAGTAAACACATTTTTTACATATTTCATTTTTTTTTAAATATACTATATTCATATTTATTTTTTAAGACACATGGATATCTATTTATTAGCTTTCCCAAAGTTCTAAATTTGAGAAGTGTGGTACCTGATTTAAATTGTAGATAATTTTTTATTTTAAAGTTAATATTTTCATTTTTAATAATTTTGAAGTATTCTTGTATTTTCCAACTTTGATTGCTCTTCAAATTATTTATGTAAAAAAAAATTGTTTTTTTGAAAAATATAAACCATTTTTCAATCAAAGGGGCTCAGGATTTATTTAAGAAGTAGAATACATTATAACGGATAAATTAAATATTCTTCTCAATATAAAATTTCAATTTTTATATCAAAATCATTTTTTCTCATTTAGTCATTTTTTTTTTCATTTTTTGATTTTTTCTTTCATCTTGTTTTTTTATTACATTTCATTTTTTGAATTACCGAACCTATATCTTTCGAACAAACATGTTTTATTGAACCATTCATATTATCGGAAAGTTGACAAAATTTAAAGAGAATAACTTAAATAAAATTTGTTGATGGTATTGAACTTTTGATCGATTAATAAATTTTTAATGAAATTTCTCAAATTTACTAATGCATTTTTTTTGTTTTGTTCTCACTTAAATCTTTGAGATACAGACCGGATTTATTTGTATTGAAAATTATTTATTTTTTCGTTTTGCGAGTATTGAAAATATTAAACAATTGTTAAGAATCCAATAAGTGAATGTTTCTAATTTGGTATTTCTTCTGGAATTTAATAAAATAAGATTTTTTTTTTCAAAAATTGAATTTTGATGTTCTAAAAAAAATATTATTTGTGGTTTATATTTTTTTCATTTTTTGTTAATTATGTTTCAAAAAAATTTTTTTTTAACATTAGTTTATATTTATTGACCTTATTTGGTAAGGCAACCCCAACGATAGAAGCTATTGATAGAATTTGTCATTTGTATTCAATTTAAACTTTAACATTGAAAATAAAACTACTAATTTTTTAATAATAACTTGTACTTTTACAATTACCATTATTAAAATCCAAGTAAACTTATTTTATGAAAGTTTCAAAATAAATAATTATTTTTTATGTATAAATACCTGGAAATTAATCAGTTAAATAAGCGAAATATATGGCATTATTTTCTTAAATTCCCTTTTTATTAAAAATGAATATTTTAAAAAATAATGATAAAATTGTTAACAGTTTCTAGGATCAATTTTGATAATTTTCGAAGAAAATTATTATCAAAAAAACATTAAAAACATCAAAAATACTAAAAATTGGAGGAATTTTAAATGAAAAAAAATATGATAAATAAATAAAAAAAAAATTAAAGGTATTTTATTCTTACCTAAATATGTACTTTAAAAATCAAGGAATTTATTTTCAAAAGGTATTAGAAGATAGATATATTATTTAGGAGTAAACTAGATGTGGTATAGTAAAAAGAAAAAAAATTACGGTTTTTATTTAGTTAAATCAGTTCATCTATGATTAGGTTTTTTTTTTTTTTTTTTTTTTTTGATTATTGTTTGTACAATTTTTTTTATTTTTTTTGGAAGAGAGGAAATTAATTTCTTCTAGAAAGTCAAAAATTATAGTATTTTGTTATTCAATGTTAAAGAAAATTAGTTTTCCATATTTAAAATCTCTCTAAAAATCCATTCTGTAAAAAAATACTACAATTTAAACTCATTAGAAAAAAAAATTATCCTTAGTAATAAAAATCATCAAGAATTTTAGAAAAAAACCCTATATTTCTTGACTATTTAAAGATTGACTCATCAATACTCTGACTTGACAGTTTAAAATACCTTTCTTAATATTGTTCCATAAAGATGAATAGTTTATTAAAAACAATCTCCTTTTTTTAAACAAAAAAAAAATTAACTCGGATATTATTTTAATAAATTATTTTTCGACAATAATAAAATTTTTTGAAAATAAAAATAGTTTAATAAAAATGAATCAAAAAATAATCAATTTTTAGGTTGATAATTATTATTCAAATCTTGAAATTTTTTAAAAAATGAAAATAAAAGTATCCTATGTTTGTTCTCTAGAATTTATTAAATAATTTAATATTATTGTTATTATTGTTTCCATTTTTTGATTTGTAAAAGGAATCAAAATACAATTTCAATAATTGATAATTTTTTAGATGAATCCATGATTAAAAAAATCCAAGAATTTATTGTTCAATAATATTTAGAATAGAAATTATGGAGTTTTTTTGAAGCGTTTACACAGCAAATACCCTTTAAATCCCATTACAACACACATTGATGATAGAGAAATTTCATAAATCTCAAATAGTCATAAGGAATTAGCGATTTTTATTTTATTTTTTTTTTACATGGTAATAGAGCAATTAATTAAACAAAGATCCAATTAAACACCCTAAGAAAAATTTCATTTATCAACTTTAGAAAGATGAATTATCGTTTTATACAGATTTCCTTTTATCCAATTATATTTTCAGTCAAAATATCCTGATCCTTTTTTATTTGTATATCAGGATCAAATTAGAAAAAGAAAAATTTTACAAATAATTGTTATTTTGAAGGAATCTCACTTTGAGTAATTGATGGAATTCTGCATGTACAAAAACCCTTGAAAACCACAAACTTGTTTTTAAAAAAACAATGAAAATAAATCAATATATTGAATCCTTAAAAATCTAAAAATATTGAACATTTATTTTATTCAATAACTATTTATTAAATTTCTTGAAATTTAAAAGATTAGGTAGTATTCTTCTTTCAAATATTAAATGTATAAAAAACGAACTGTTATTATTAAAATGGGTTATTAGATAATTTATATTATTATTTTTTATTAGAATTATTGTTTACAATTCATTTTATTTGTTGGAAAATATTTAAAAAATGAGATATATTTATAAAGTCTATTGAAACATTCAATCTTTGGGTTATTGTTAACTCACTGAAAAAATTAAGATGTGTTATTCATTGATTTAATAATAATCAAATCATAAGGTATTTTTTCGGATTTTAAGATGAATTAAGCAAGTTTTAAAAAAGTATTTTGGGAGAATTTTTAATTTTGATATTTTGGTTTTTTTTCTTATATTTTTTTATTTAAATTAACAGAAAAAATTGATTAAAACTGTTCTTTGAATCAAAAAAATTGTAGTTTTTACAAGTTAAAATAATTATTGTAATTTTTTAGAAAACAAGTAGATTTTTTATATTGAGTTATTTTAAGAACTTTAAGCTTTCATTTTTAAAGTATACTTTTGAACACTTCTTTCACAAATATAATTAGGTTTCAATCTTCTTTCAAATAAAATAATTTTTTTTGAAATTATCCACAAATATGTTTGGTTTTAAGTTTCGAAAAATGAGAAAAAAATTGATAAAAACTTTTTAAAACAATAATTTGATTTCTGAAAATAGTATCAAAAGAAAGTTTGGTTTTATAGTAATCAGATTTTTACTGAGTTTTGAAATTCGAGATAGGTTTAAACGTTTTTTTATTTTGCTAATAAATTAACTTGAAGATTTTAACAAAGGCTTTTAAAACCTTAAAAATTTTTCCCAAATAATCGATTATTAGGAGTGAACAGTCAGACAATAAATTTTAAAAATATTAACAGATCTAAAAAGAGTAACTTTTTTTAATCATGGTGGACTAATACTTTTGATTTTGTAAATTGTGCAATTTTTTATTTTATTTTTTATTCAAAAAGAATTAAAATAAAATTAACATGTCATTTATACCCAAATGTAATACCTGTCAGGTTGAATTTACCGATCGTGATTCACTTATTAAACACTATCGGACTGATCTTAATCAATTTAATCTGATCAGGAAATCACAAAAGCAAGCACCATACTCGCGAACTGAATTTGAAGAATTTATGTGGTCTACAAAAGAGGAATTACAGAAAGGAAAAAAGAAAAGGAAAAAATCAAAAACTCCCAAAAATAACAAAAAACGAACAATTGAAGAAGAAAAAGAAGCCAAGCTTGAAAAAATTGCATTGTCAATGTTAAAAACATCGGAAAAGGAAGAAAAAGGGAAAACAGGATCTCTTTATTGGAAATCGAAGGAGGTTACTATTAACGCTGATTTGGATGAACGACTGAAAGTGAATTCTTTTGATTACAAAAGGATTGGTGAAAATGAAAATTATGAAGGCAGTGATTATTCCACTTCTTCTGGTGAAGAAGAGAAAGAAAAAGAGAAAGAAAAAAAAGAAGAAGAACAAGAAGAACAAGATGACGAAGAAGAGAAAGAGAAAGAAGAAATCAAAAGAGACTTTTTAAACAATACAAAATTCCGTTATTGTATTTTTTGTCAATACACATGCGACTCGACCCAACAAGCAATCGATCATATGACTATTATTCATAATTTTTATATCCCAAATCTCGAAAATTTAACAGAACCCATTGGCTTTTTTAAAACGCTTGCACACAATGTCTGGAAGTTAAAGTCATGTTGCTATTGTCAAAAGAAATTCAAATCTTTGACTGCTGTGTAACAACATATGGAGAACAGCGGCCACACCAAGCTTAATTTTGAATCTGAATATTTTCTTCAATTTGCTCCATTTTACAACAAAGAATTTATTGAAACCTTAGGTAATAATGAAAAAACCAATTATAAATATGATGAAAAAATAGGGGAAATAGTTTTGCAAAAAGGGAAAAGGATCGGAAACAGAAAATTCTTATCACAATATAAGCAAAATATTGATCTTGAGTGGGCAGAAAAAATGCGAAAAATCCACAAATCAATGAAAAACCTATACCTTGCCCTTGGTTGGATTGGTAATTCCATGGATAATAAACAAGCACAAAAAATTCTTAGACAATCAAAGAAATTTCATAAAATTCAAAATTCAACCAAGGTTTCGAATGAGTTGAAAGGTAATCGGTTAAGAAAACTCGACAATATCCTCCAAAAGCATTAATCGGGAATTTTTCTTTTATTATTTTTTTTTTATTTCATTCTTTATTTTCTTTTTATATTTATTATTTTTTTTAGAAAAACTTTAAGATATTTACTAGCGTTTTACAAATAGAAAAGAAATCTTCATTTTTTTGGATGTGTTTATTTTCGTAAGATAAATGTCGTCTTGAAGTTAGATTTTCTACTATTATATAAATATTTTTATAATTTTGAAATAAATATTACCCAATCACATTTTCTAAAGGGAAACCAACCAATAAAAATAATGCAAATTTTATTTTTTTGAATTTTCAAAATCTTCAATTCAAAGTTTTTCTTTGATCCCTCAAATTATAGCTATTGTATGAAATTATCATTGAGAACCCATTCTACCTTCTTTTCAACAATTTTTAGATTATATTTCTACAACAACTAGCTTTTGAATTTGGAATTTTTAACAAACTTTAATTTTAAATTCTAATTTTTGTAAAAAATTGGGGGTTGAGTCCTGCTTTTGGCTTATGTGAATGTATTAAGGATTTATTTTAATTAGTGTTTTTTTAATTTTAATTTTTGAAATTTCCAAAAGAAATAAAAAAATTTTTTTATTATTCAAAAAAAGCGAAATGATCTTTTCTCAAAAAGAATTTTTTTATGAAAAGAATTTCAAATTTTATTTACTATTAAAAACTCATAAAATAGTTCATTTGGCGTTAAATAATTTAAAAAGTATTTGGTAAACAGTTTTTATTTGATTTGCTTTACTAAATTTAGATTTTTTTTTAGTTTATTAATAAAATCGATTCTACCCCTTGGGTTAACACTAAAACCAAAAAATTCATTTTTTTTTCAAGAATCATCTACCCATACAGTCAGTTTCACTTTTAAGACACAAACTTTCAACGAAATTTAAGGCACAAAAAAATCTCAAATTAAGGCACAAAAATTCGAATTTTTTTTTTTACAATTTATTTTACTAGAATCCGAATTTTGTGTTTTAATTTGATATTTTTTTTGTGCCTTAAATTTCGTTGAAAGTTTGTGCCTTAAAAGTGAAACTGACTTTAATTGTTTAAAAATAACAGAAAGACAAAATTCTTCAGATGATGGTCTATATTCATTTAAGAAATAAACAGGTAAATTAGTAATTATCAAAAAATAAAAAGTAAATAATTTTTTTCTAAAACAATAAAATACATCAAATAAAATTTATCAATTTATTCAGGAAATTAAAATTATTTATAATAAGATTTTGAATCGTAAAAGTATTCAATTTAAAAGAAATTAAAAAAACTTAATTTTTTCTTTAAATTTTATTTGGGTTTTCATAATTTTATTTTAGTCTTGACCTTTTTTTAAAAAAAGAAAGGAACAAAAAAGACAAACTAAAAAAATTAAATAAAATCAAACTCATAATAATATATAAAAAAATTAAAGTTTTGTATAAATTACAAGAATAATTCTAATCTTGGAATTAAATTTTATTTAACTACAATTTGATACAAAACACCAAAATTGCTAAATTTGCTAAATAAAATTCTTGACTTTTGGCTGAAAAAGAGTTATATATAAAACATATTCAAGTCAAAGTGGTTCAGTTTTAATATTTCAATAAAAAATATTTAATTTATCAATTATTTATACCATTTGAAAATTCAGCTGGAAATCAGAAAAAAATGAATATGTTAAACCTTATTTTTGAAAAACAGATCAACTCTAAGAAAAAATCTAACGTTCACAAATAAATTATTTTTTAGATATAAAATAAAATTTTACTTTCAAAAGAATTTTGAGGTAGAAAAATACAAAAAAATACTTAAATCTTTGTTTTAAGTTCTGAATAGGTTATTTTTTCATTTAAAAATTAATTTTACATTCCAATAACTTATATTTTTATTTCTTTTTTTTTTCGAAATAATTCTGAAGTTTTAAGGCATTTCAAAAAAGCTAAACATTTTAAATAATATTTCAAATATTAATCACTTTTTTATCTGTTTTTTTTTTTCTTGTGAATTAGTAATGCAGAATTGTGGTCAATAGTGTTATAATAAAACTACTTAACTGATATTGTATTATCTATAAACCCCCTTATCAATCGATTTTATAAATATTTTAATTAAAAAGGGTTTTTTCAAAAGTTTTGAAGAACTCAAAAATGTTATTAGAATTATTTTTATATATTTCTTCCCATATTATAATTTTTAATCAAATTCATTTTTCAAATTATAATCATTTTTGTAAATTTTATTTACTGCAAATTATTCTACTAGAATTTGAATTTTGTGCCTGAATTTGAGAATTTTTATCTTGGCTTAATTTCATTCAAAGTATATAACTTAAAAGTGATACTGGTTGTATTTATCTCAATTTTATTACAATAGTTAAGATTTTTGAAAATTTAAATTGATAATTTATATTCTATTATAAAATTATGAAAATATAAAATCCTCATAATTGGAATTAAAAACAATTTTTTTATTACTTTACAAAAGTTTCAAAATCCTAACAGAAATTTATTGATAAATTATTAACAAAGTTTTATATTCGAAAATGAAAAAAAAAATGAATTGTTCAAATTTTATCCTTTTTTCTTATTAAAATAAATATTGATTTTTTTAAAAAAGTAAAACAAGTTAATTTGTCTCATGTAAAAATTTCATTTTTAAAGGAACAAAGTACAAATAAATTCTGAACACATACCACAAATGTAATTCTTTTTTCTTGGTTAAGGTGAATCCTATCTTTTATCCCAATATTAAATTAAATTTTTGACCTTATTTTAGAAAAATAGTGTTTTTTTTTCGAGTTTTAATTTTTTGTTCAACTAAAAAATACCACTTGCCAAGACCTAAAAAATCTACCTAAGAAGACATTATTCATATTATTTTTTCATTAAATTCGGATATTAGTAACAAAGTATTACAGTCATTCAAACCTTTAAGGAACAAACTTTCAACGAAATTTAAGGCACACAAAAAATCTGAAATTTGGGCACAAAATTCAGATTCTAACAAAATAAATTGTAAAAAAAAAAATTCCAAATTTTGTGCCTTAATTTGAGATTTTTGTTGTGCCTTAAATTTTGTTGAAAATTTGTGCCTTAAAAGTGGAACTGAATGTAATAACTTGAAGATTTCAAAATTTTCACCATAAATCAATACAACTCTACATTATTACTTTAGGTGAAGTGAGTATTTCAAAGAGAACAAAAAAAAAAAATCATTAAATTCATATATTCAAAGGTATATTTTTAATTTCTTATTAAGTGAGACTGGGATGTCTAAAAATAAAAATCAAAAAAAGTCTATTTTATCATTTGAGAAATCTCGAAAAACATGATTTTTAAATTAGTTACAAGACCAAAAATGAAAAGAAAGATCAATTAAAAAAAGAAAAAATAATAGATTAAAGACAAAACTGAGGTTTAAAAATAATACACATTTTTCTCTAATTCCACCTTTTGGTAAAGGTGTTTTATTTGATCAATTTATCATTAAAAATTTGTTGAAAAATTCGACTTTTTTTGAGATCTCCAAAATAACTAATCAGATTTCCATAATCAAGGAGATTTAAATTTTAACTGTTGGCTCTGTCGAAAATGATATAATAGATCATTCTTTGAAGTTAATTGGTTTCTTCAGTTAATTGGTTTTACTTTTTGTTTTCTGGTTAGTATCAAATTAAAAAACTTGTTGGACTTTTTGATCCTAAATGTTTGTTACAAAAGAATTTATTTATTTGTAGGATAAAGGATCAAAGAATCTTTACCATAACAAAAAAATGATATTTTCTGTGTATATTCAGAATTCACTTAGAACTCTCCACCTTAACCTTGTAACCAAGAGAAAATTGGTTTAAAAATTTTGAATTTCCAACTCGTTTGGTCTTATGTGGTAGTTGATATTTAAATTCTGTTTAACAAAACACTCAACCCTTAAACAATGACTTTTCTTATTATAGTGTAATTGATACAATAAAGAGAAAATTTAGTTTTTACTTTTTTTAAATTTTATTCGAAAAAAAAATAGTAAATTCACAAAATGTTATCTCAAGAAAACACAAAACATTCTTTCTTCTCACAACAGTAAATGTCATTCGTTGAAAATAAATCTAACAAGATGAAATAAACCTTTGAAGATTTTTATTTTTTTACAAATGTCTCGTCTTACAGGAAAAGCAGCTTTGATAAAATGGTGCCAAATTCACACCGAAGGTTATAAAGGTGTTGACATTAAAAACTTTACAACAAGTTGGGTTGACGGACTTGCCTTTTGTGCATTAATTCATAGATGGAGGCCAGACTTGATCAATTACGATTCTCTAAAAGCTTCTGAAAAAGAAAAGAATTTGGATTTGGCATTTAATACTGCGGAAGACAAAATAGGGATTATTGTTTATTTGGATAGTGAAGATCTCATTAAATTTAAACCAGACGACAAATGTATTCTTTTACAAGTTTCAGAATTTTATAAAACTTTTTCAAAATTACAACCTGTTACAAGGAAGTCAACATTCTCTTCACCAAAAAAGCCAATCAAAAAACAAGAAAAAAAAGAATTTAAAATCTTTAACAAAAAGAAGACAAGCGAGCCAAAAAAATCATACCAACCAAAGGAAACCAAAACACAGCCAAAATTCCAAAGATCGACGAATTATAACAACTCAAAAGAGAAAACAACAATAAACAAGACTATGGGTAACCCCTTTGCATCAAACAATAAAAGCCAACCAGTGAATAATAAACAAAAAACAACATATTTGACCTCATCAAAGACTCAACCAAAGGAACCAAAAAAAGTCATCCAACCAAAGGTAATCAAAACACAAACCAAAATTCCAAAATCGACGAATTATAACAACTCAAAAGAGAAAACAACAACAAGCAAGACTATGGGTAACCCCTTTGCGTCAAACAACAAAAGCCAACCAGTGAATAATAAACAAAAAACAACATATTTGACCTCATCAAAGACCGAACCAAAATCACAAACCGCCACTACTAACACCACACCCAAAAAAATTGTTCTCACTCCTCAAAACGCTTCTAATAAAACAACTCAAACCAATTCTAAACCAAAACCTAAAGACTTAACAAAAGAACCTCTCAAAAATAAATCAAAAGAAACAACCAAAGTCAATATCAAAAAACAAGAAAAAAAAAGAATTCAAAAACCGAAAAAATCTGTCTCGAAAAATGAAACACAAGAGGAAATGCAAGACGTTCAAAAACGAGTAAATAAATTAGTTACTGATGAACAAAGAAAAAAAAGAGAAGACAAAAAAATTAAGAGAAGAACTTTACTGTTAAATCGTTTAAAAGTTGAAAAATTATTATTTGATAACGACAATGAAAACGAAAAAGAAAAAATCGAGCAAGATCTTGAAAAAAAAATTGAGAAATCAAAAAGAAAAAAGAAAAAATCAAAAAAGAGATCAAAGAAAAAGTCGAAAAAGAGTAAAAGGAAAAGATACAAGAAAGAAAAAAACAAAGAGAAAGAGAACGAGAAAGAAAAAGAAGAACGAAAAGAAAGTGTAAAAGAGATCAAAAAACAAGAAAAAAAAGAACAAGAAAAAAAAGAAAAAGCAAAAAAAGAACAAGAAAAAAAAGAAAAAGAAAGAATGAAAAAAGAAAAAGAAAGAATGAAAAAAGAAAAAAGAGAAAAAAAAGAAAGAGAAAAAATAGAAAGAGAAAAAATAGAAAGAGAAAAAAAAGAAAAAGAAAAAGAAAAAGAAACAGAAACAGATCAAAATATTAAAAAGAAAAAGAATAAGAAAAAGAATAAGAAAAAAGAAAAAGATCAAAAAAAAAATGAAACACACGATTTACCAACTTCGGTGGATTTTGGTAATCAAAATAATGATATCTTTCTTGAAGAACAAAAAAGACAAAAAGCTCTGGAAAAGCAAAGAAAACTGTTAACACAAAAGGAAAGGCAAAACATGAATGAATATCAGAAAAAGTTTGCAGAAAAGTTTCGGGATGAAACGGAAACAAATACCAGCTCCCCATATCATTCAATTCACATAGGAAAGCCATTAAAGATCAAAAAAGTACGTAAGAGCATTATTCAATACCCTGTAAGGTTCTTAAGAAGGGGCAGTGAAAATTGGGTCACAATTCAAAGAATGCTGGCGGATTTTTATTGGTTGAAAAATATGCTTCAAAAAGCAGCCCCGCAATTTACCTGTCCAGGGTTGCCCGATAAAGCGATCATTAAAAAAAATGCAATGATCTTTTCTGATTCCATTCAAAGGTTTTTAATTCAAATCAATAATCATTCTGTGCTGAGCATTTCAAAGCCAACCGAAATGTTTTTTGAAAGCAAGAATTCGAAGCAATTACAATCCAATAAAAAAATTAGCAAATTTACAACCTTGGATGAAAAGATCAATGAAAAAATTGGAGAGTTTTTACAAAATAATGAACAAAATGATAATCCAGAATATATTTCAAAAAGACAACATCAAAATTCAGAATTTGTAAGTAAAAACAAAAGTTTAAATAAAAGCATTTTCCAGAAATTAGCTCAAACGGAAACACAAAATTCTGTAATCTTTTCCGAATTATCTGAAAATTTAGGAGATCTGGTTATGAAATACCATAATAACCCAAGAAATATGCAAACCTTTTGGAAGTCATATAGCCAATCACTGCTAGACTTTTCCACGATATATGAAAAATCAAGCAACCAGATTGAGATGGATTTTTCGGTTGTTCTGTCCGAATGGACTAGCTTGGCAAAAGAAAATCCTGTTTTTTCCTATTACAAAAAAGTGATCTCCAAGTATAATAAAGATAAAAAAACTTTCGAAAATAAAAAAAATAAAGTCGATAAGGCAACAGGCCTAAAGGTGAAAAACGCCAAAAAGGAATTATCATTGGCAAAAGAACAGCTGAAAGATAGCGAAAAGGAAGTCGTAAACGCTTCAACAATCATCACAACAGAATTGTTACAACAACAAAAAGTTTGGGAAAACGGATACCAAGCTTTAGTAATGCATTTCATGATAGAACAATTCACTTTACATGATAAATTGTTCCTTAAATGGGATAATCTTATTTCAACGCTTGAATATGAAAAGGATTTGCAAGAAAAAAAAAAAAAAAAAAAAAAATTATTATTAGATCAACAAATTGAAAAAATAAAACAACAACAACAACAACAACAACAACAACAACAAAAACAAAAACAAAAACAGAGTGTAATTAAAAAGAAGAAAAAAACTAAAAAAAATCAAACAGTTTCTTCATCCGATTCAAATTCAGATTCAAATTCGGATTCAAACTCTAATTCGGACTCTAATTCAGATTCTGATTAAAATTAAAATTTATCAAATAGTTGTATTGTTCTCTTTTTTTCTTAACTAGCATTTTTTTTTGTTTTTTTATTTCTATTCATTTTGATATTAATTAATTTTTATTTAATACAAGTTAACAAATAGATTATTCCATTTAATTTTAGAATTTTAACGTTCTTTTTTAATTTTTTACTAAATTATAGACAATATATTTCTGTTTTAAAAAAAATAATTTAAAGTTTTTGTCTTTTTTAAAACTATTGAAATAACTTTTTTCTCTATATAAGGTTTGAATTCCCATTATTCAATAAATTAATATATAGAATTTAATTAATTGAAACAAGTTTTTATAATTAATAATAAATGATCGTTGAATATTTGGCAAATATTGTATTAATTGTATATTTTTTAAGAAAATGGAGTTTGAAATTAGATCAGATATAAAATACGATAAATATTCTTCCCCTTGAAATATACCGAGCACTTCTATTTTTAAATATATTTTTAATCAATTTTTATTTTTTTTTTGATAAATTATTATTTTTATAAAATTTTTTTTTTACAAAGTTTCTCAAATTATTTTAAATCATGATTGAATCAATTTTTTTAGCTATATCTTTCATTATTATATGGGTTATATCATTTCCACCTTCATTATTTTATTGAATTAGTTTAAAAGTAATTAACAGTAAAACATATCTACAATTTCTTACAAACTTTTTTCCAGTCAAAGGGTTCCAGTTGTTATGAATGAATTACATGTGTCAAAAGTGTTTGAATCGGAGACTAAAAGAAAAAGTTTATTTTAGGAATTCTCAAAATTTAAATAATTTTTGAAATTTATCATTTTTGGTTTTTTTTTTCGATTTTTTTTAAGAAACCTCATTCAGTTGCAAAAAAATGTTTTATTGTAAGATCAATAGTCGCTTTGTAAAAAAGTGCTATTTTAAGGTTATTGAAACTGTTAAAATGATTGTTTAGAAATCATATTGATTTCTATTGGAATTTTATTTGATCTTTGATCCTAATATTTGATTAATAAATTTGAAAAATTTTCACTTCATTTCCATTCCCTTTTTTAAATAGAGACCATAAATACCAACTCACTTCATTTGAGGACTTGATTCCTAAATGAAAAGTATTAAAAATGGTATAAAAATGTTTCCTATTTATTATTTAAATACAGTAGGAGATCAAAACGATCCTTCTTATTTTTCTAAATTGGGTACACTGAGAATTTAAGTTTCTAGATTTTTAAGAAAATATATTTATTAATTATTTTTCTTTCATGTATATATATATATATATATATATATATATATCAAAAATCCTTTGATGTGTATTATTCTACTTATTTCTTATTGTTTCTTCAAGGTCCAATTATTAAAAAATAATTGATATTAAAAAAAAATTAGCCCCTTTAACTGAAATAAAGTTTAATATCAATTTTTTTTTCGAAAAGCAAATTGAAATTATTGAATAATTCCTAATATGGTTTAATTAACTTATCTAACACATTAAGAAATAATCTTTGTAAACTTTGATTAATTGGTATTTTCCTAAATTTTCAAGCTAGTTTTCCATTTTTTTTTCTGAATATTTCTAATTTATTGTTTTTTTTTTACTGTATTCAATATTATTTCCATATGGGTTTTTTTAACAATTTTCAATATATCTGTTAATTTTAATACTATTATTTTTATATTAAATTCAAATTTATTGTGGTTCTAAGTCTAAATCAATGTTATTTTCATCATTTGCAATAAATTTTCATTTTTTTTTATTTTTTTCAAGTCACTCGGTAGATTTATTTTTTAAATTTTAAATTGTAATTTTAATATTATCAATTTTGAATATTTTTAATTTTGAATATTTTCAATTGGAAAAAATATATCAATTTTAAACACTTTTAAATTTTAAATTTTTTGATTTTTTATAAAATCTACAATATTATTTTATCTTAAGTAATTGAATTATTGTTATAATTAAATATTTAACAATAATCTTATTATTATTTACAATATTACAAGTTTTTAGACCTTATTAACATGCTTATTTTTTTAAAAAACTTTTATTTTCAATAAATTTAAATATTATTTGATCGATAAATTTACTCCAATTTTTTATCTCTTATTTTAATACCGTTCCATTAATCAGAAGAGTTATTTTCACCAGATGTTGTATTTTTTTTTGAGTGAAGTAGTTTTTCAATTTTTCAAAGTGATAGTAAAACACCAAGATTGATTCCTTTTATTTTTAAATCAAGTTGGTAAGTCAAATTAACATGATTTTTTTTCATTTGAGTCGAAAATTCTTTTGTGATCAAAAAATTTTTGCTAAAAAACACAAAAAAGAATTAAAAATATCTATCTGTTTTTTGAAAAGATGCCAAGATGGTTCTAAATTATTTATATTTTTGAAGTGGAAACGGTGTACATATTATATTTTTCCCCAAAGATTATGGGTTGCATGTGGTAGGAACGTTGAAAAATCTTTTGGAAAATTTGTAAACAAATCCTTTACAAAATTTATTTGTTTATTTCTGTTTTTGTAACAAAACAATATTGGAATTTCAAGAGAAATAGTAAAAATTATCCTACATAATTAGATAATTAATCAAATTCAATTCTTCTAATAATTTAGCTCTATTTTAAATTATTTATTGACTAAATAATTCTGATGTTAAGTGATAGAAAAATCATTGAAATCATCTTGATTTTTTTTTATGTAATTTTCGGCATTAAAGGCAATATTAATTTGTACCTTGATTTTTTTTAAAATTAAATTTCAAAAAAGTTTTAATTTATTATTCTAAATTGGAAATCCAAAATGATTACAGTTTTTTTTTTTTTTTGGAAAAATCCATACCAATAATATCTTTTGGATTTTTGAATGAAACCGATTCAGATTTAAACAATATAATATTTTAATTATTATAACCCCCCCTCTCTCTCTTTTTTTTATTCAATAAAGAACTTTATTTTGTGTTTTTTTTTAATTTTAATTATGATATGAGTATTTCAAAAATAATAAGAATAAAAGTATTCTGGTTCTATTGTAAATAACTGAATATTCTATTAACATTTTAGTCAAATCATAAACTATATTTTAGTCAAAGTGGCCCAACTTTTTTTTCAATATCAATTATTTTTTCTAGATAGCCTTTGTAGAATAAATAAAAAAATAATAAATATAATAATACACATCGTATAATAGTTGTTATCAAATGAAATAAAATTAATCAATCAATATATTTTCTTAAAAATTGAAAAAAAAACTTGCAATAGTAAAATATCACTTTTTGCAGATGTCAGTGCCCATTGAGAAAAACAACAATGTTCATTTTGATCTTTCAATTAAAGATCAAATAAAATTCCAATAGAAATAAATACAATTTATCTACAATCATTTTCACTTTTACAAAAATGTTTGAATAGCCCGTTTTTACCAAGTGACTATAGGATCTTGTATTAAAAAAAATTTACAAATGAACTTCACATCATAAAAAAAAAATCAAAAAAAAAATTGAAAAAAATGATTTCAATTTTGAGAATTTCCAAAATAAATGTTTTACTTCCAAAATACATTCAAGCACTTTAAACACATTTAATCCACTCAATTATAACTGGCCCACTTTGACTGGAAAATGGTTTATTTCTAAGATTTAGAATATTTTAAAGCCTAATCAATTTATGATTTAAGAATTTTTTAATGGGCTCTAATTTTAAACTATATTATGAAAAAATTTCTTGAAAAGTATGGATGAATATTTTGGTTTTTTTTTGTATAAAAAAAGATTTTTCTAAAAGAATGTTCTCAATATTCTATAAAAAAAAAAAAAAAAACGAATATTGAATTTTATTTATAAAACATGAAATATTGGTTAAACCATGAATTTGGAATTATTTAATATAATCTTTACGATTATAAAATTATATTTACTATGATTTAATAATAATTTTTTCTGGTATATTTTGTGATCTTTCTTTTACATATTTGACTTTTTATTCTTTTTCCAATCCAAATCGGCAAACCGGTGAAATAAATTAAAAGATAAATGATCACTAATAATGTAAAAAAGGTAAAAAATTGCTTTGGTTGTACTAATTGCTTCCATTTGCTCATGGTATATTTGCCATTCACGCAATAAGCAGATTCCAGCATACTTGTTTGAGAATTTGGAAAATGTTGAAGATCATTTTTACAGATAATGCATTGGTTTGCAATACATTTCAGGCCTAAAGTTCCGCATGGGTTTGGGTCAGTAAAATTGCATTTTTGTTTATAATTATCTAATTGTGCCATGGATTTGCATTCCCCATATTCACTGCAATATTCGTTAACACTGCAGAAATATAATGGTGAAGTAATTGATAATTTTGATTCAAAACATTCGGTTTTCCCTTTTTGGTTAGTTTTACAAGTTTCTCTTTTAAAATAGTGAAATTTGGTCGGAATTCCTTCAAATCTCCAATTTCCATTTGTTCTTGGAATACAATCACCGCACTTTATTTCGTTATTCACATCAGTAAAAGGGACTTTGTCCTAAAAATTTTAACATGAAATAGCATACAAAATAACGTCAATAAATAATTTTAAATCAAAGCCAAAAGAAATAATTTTATTCTTATTTGCATTTTGATTCATTTATTGGAGATCAAAGCAAAATTTGAATAAAAAAATAAAAAAAAAAAAAAGAAGAAATTTTATTCTCTTAATTAGTATATGAATGATCAAAGTAAAATTAAAAACACTGTTAATTGTAAAATAATTGGAACAAAATTGTAGATCTGCTTTTCAAAAAAAATCAAAAAGAATGGAATTCAAAGGAACCAATTAATTCAAAATTCTAATCTTGAAAATCATAATATAGTCAAGGCTTGAACTATTATGAGTCGAATTTTGGCTCGATCTTTGAAAAATAATTTGAGGAAAGATGAATAAAAATTTTGTTCAATTTATTTTTCAACCAACAACAGCCCAAAAAATTAAAAGTTAAATCTCTTTTTCTTTTTGTTCAAAAGAAATTTTTCAATTCATCGTTTTTTTTTTTTGTATATTTTTTGTTCTTCGACAAGGAATTTTAGATGTTTTGTGTTTACCTAATTTTAGTTTACCAAATTTAAAAACGTTATTTTTCATCAGTGTTTGTTTAAAATAGGCAAATTTTGTGGTTGGGCTGTTTTCTTTTTCAAAAATTAAAATAATTGTAAAAAGAAATCACACCACCCTTAAAGACCCATTTTATTTTTAAAATTAAAACCTAACTTGTTTCGAGTTGAGTGAGTGGTAAGACTGGAGAAGGAGAGGGTGATATTTGTAAAGTTAAGATAAAATAAAGCATTAGTTGCTGGTATAAATAAGACAACAACTAACTATACTTTTGTTGATTTTTCGTAAGAACCAAAAAGTTAACAAATTTTCACTGTTTTCTTCCTTCGGTTCGTAGTTTGTTTTTTTGTTGGTTTGATCTGATTTCTTCTTCTGGGTTTGTGGGTTGTGTTTGTCAAATATTCTAAATTAGTTCAAGAAAAAAAAAAAAAGAAATAATCGAGTAATTGAATAGAATATAATCCTACCAAACCTTAACCGATCTTAATTTTTGTAAAAATCAATAAGGTTAAAAAAAAACACCAAACCTACCATGATGGTTTTAAAAAATTTATTTTTCTTTTTGTTTTTTAGTTTTTAAGTGTTGTTAACAAAGATAAAATTAAAAAAAAAAAATTTACGATTGCACAGCCATAATTCAATAACCTGTATTCCTTTCTTTTTGCTTTTATAACGTCCACTGGCCCTAAACATGTACCATATTGTGATCTTATACCACTTTTAAATTCACATTCCCCAAACACTTTATTGTTTTTGATGATTAAAAGAATCAAGATTATCAGACAAAACAATTTCATTTGAAAAATTTGATTAAAAACGAAAAAATGAAAAATTAGTTCATTGTTAAATTTCATATAAAAGAGGAATAAAAGTGAAAATTTTGAGTCTACTCATCCAACTTTAGGTTTAATTTTGAGTATATATAATTTTAACCAATAGGTCTGTTTGAAAATCCTATTTTTTTAATGACTATGTTTTTCAGTGAAAACAGTGAAATAATGTATAAAATCACCCTTGAAAGAGTTATTTAATCTAGGTAATATTTGTCCAATGAGAATTTCTTTTAGAAAATACGTGAAATTTTCACAATTTCAACTATTTTCAGAATTTTTAACTTTTTAGATCAATGCTCAATGTTGATTTAAATATTTTAGAATTTCCATTTCAACTTTCTGAAGTGACAGTAATTCCTCTAGATGTTCTACATAAATTTTAAATTTGCTTTTACAAGTTTGAAATGTTCTCAAATTTGATTTTGAACTTGAAAATCCCCAAAAGCCATTTTTTGCAATTATTTTTTTTGTAATTTTCAATTTTCCTTTTAATTGAAAAACAAAGAAAACCAGTTTGCGTGAAAAGGTAAAGAAGACAAAAAATGTGTTTTTTTTTCCAATTTCTACGGTGTAAAAATTTTTTGTGAGAAGTGAAAGTGAAAAAACATCATTACTCATCCCCCTCAAGTGGTGGAATGTAGTCCTGAATTGAAAGAGTTTTTATAAAAATGTTTTTTATTGAAATTCAGTTCAAAATGATTGGTTTAAAATTCTGAAAAAAATTTGAAAATCTAAAAAGAAAATGGTTTCTATTTCTGTAGAAAACAATTTTTAAAAATAATTATTCAGTTTATATTAAAAAGAAACATATAAATAATTTTTGAATTTATATTGTATTAAATTTATAAAAGACCCATTTGTTCAATTGTAGAATACTTGACTTTATTTAATCAAGTATAAAACGTTTGATTCCTTTAATGGTCTTTTTTTACTAAGAAAATATTCACTAAAAAAGGAATTTATTAGTTTTTATTCAATTTAGTCAAAAATAGACAATGAAAAATATAAATAATAATATTAAAATAATAAGATTTATTTATCGTAGGGAAAAAAACCCATGACCTGATTTTCATCGAAAAATAAATATATCAAGTTATATAATAATAAAATTATTTTTAAAAATCTTGAATCACTGTTTAATTTTACTAGATTTGGTTTTGTTCATTTTCATCTCATATTCTTCTTATAAAGTTTTTTCAATTTTTTAATAGAATTATTTTTTCAAATTTCTTGGTATTTTGGTTTTTTTCATTTTAATTCCTTTTTTTTTTTTTTTTTCTTTTTTATTATTTTTTATTTCGTTTTTTTTTTTAATAAAGACCAAAAAAAAAACAATTAAAATGTTGGAAATTTAAATAAAAATTAAAAAATGTATAAAAGTAATGTGTTTTTAAAATTAATTTAATTATTAACAAAAAAAAATTTTTTTTAACCTTTTTCTAGTTAAAAATCCCAGAATAAAAAATCAATAATATTATTTTCAAAATATTTGATTCACTTGTATTTTTTTAGTAATTATTTTTTTTTTTTTTTTTTTTTCAGAGATTACCAGGCTTTCATATAGTCAGAATAATTTAAAAGTAAATTTTTAATTATTTTTTAGAATTAGTTAGTCTGAATATATTATATTAAAAGCTTAATTTTTAAAATAGGGGCATATTTTTCACAGGAAATGAATTTGTTTAATTTTTTTTATTTTTGAAAAATAATGTAATTTACTAAAGTTTTTCGATATAATAACCAATATAGATTATTGAATTAAAATATAGAGTAATCTTTTTATTTTTTGAAAGATAAACGAAAAAAGAAAATAATAATAATAAAAATTTGCCCCTAATTGTGAAATTTGGTTTATATATATATATATATATATATATTGTTAATTGATAATTTTGGGTGAATTTTACATTTTTTAAAAAGGATTTAGGATACCTTTAAATAATACTTTAAAAAAATTTATATACAGTCAGTTTCAAATTTAAGGCACAAACTTAAACGAAACTTAAGGTACAATAAAAATCTCATATTAAGGCACAAAATTCAGATTCTAGTAAAATAATTTGTAAAAAATAAAATTCCATATTTTAAGCCTTAATTTGAGGGTTTTTTATCTTAAATTTTGTTGAAAGTTTGAGCCTTAAATTTATAACTGGTTATATTTTATTTTTATATATACAATAAGAAAAGAGATTTTCTAAAATTATAATAATTTATTATTATTTATATTTAAAAAAGATATTTAAAAGAGTATTTAGATAAGAAATAATTATTCAATTTGATTCTGAAACTCAAAATAATATCGTTGAATTGTTTTTTGTTTCTTTATTTATTTAAAATTTAAAGTACTATTTTGGAAGATTTTTTATTAAAAAATAATATTAATAATAAATTTGGTTGGTTTTATTTATTTATTTTAATATCAAGAATTTGGAAAACATATTTTATTATGTTTTTATCATCAGAAAATAGAAAAATAATTGAGATATTGCTTGGAATTATTATTCTTTATTTGGTTAGATAATCAAAAAAAAATATCTGGAAATTGAATAAACATTCTTAAAATTTATAAATTAAGGATTGGTGATGTGGAAGGAGCCCAACTTGGGAATTTAATTGTGGATTTTTTATGGGGTTTAACTTCCAAAAAAATATTTTTGGCTAAAAATATATCTTTGAACTTTTTTTTAAAATTTTTTTGTTAGTTTTTATTTTTACATTTTTTGTTTCATTATTTATTATAATTTTTAAAAATGTTAGATCTTTTATAAATGGTTTTCAATAAAATTTAAAAAGAAAAAAGAAAACTATTATCAAATTAGCTCTTAAAGTTAGAAAACGTATAATTTTATAAAAATTCACCATAAAAAATTAAAAATAAAAAAAACACAGAATTGTATAAATATGTATTTAAAATTCAGCAACGTAAATTCCACTATCTGGGGGTTGTATCTGAGGGTTTGTTTTTTTGTAAAAAGAATTGAAAACAATCAAAGATTTTACTGAATCCTTTCTAATTAAAAAAAAGATAGTGAATTATCAAATATTAATTATGGAATGTTGAATTTTTATTTATTATCAATTATCTTTCAATCTGATTTTTACACCTTTTGTGATTTCTGGTGATATGCCCTCGATTACGTTTTTTTTTTGTTAATTATAGAAATTTTCTTATCATTTCTTAAATTAAAAAGAGGCTAAGTCAATTTTCCAGGATTTGAAAAAAATTCTATTACCAAATAAAAAAATATATATATTTGTATTTTAAAGTCACTTATTTTGATTTTTTATATTAAGTAAGAACAGAAAATACTTTTAAAAAATAAACAAATTATTACTCGATTTTTCAAGATCTAATTTTTTATATTATAATATTTTATTTTACAAAATATCTTTTATGTATTTTTTTTGATAGAAAAGATATTAAGTAATTTCTGTTCCGAAATATAATTTTTATTTTATTTAGAACATTAAAGTCAAAGGTAAAAATGTTAAACTGAAATAGTATAAAGGAAATACTCGAAATTTGAAACACCAAAGGTAGATAAATCCTTGAGAAGAAATTTATTTTAAGAAAAAAGACTTTGATGGTTTAAGAATATAGTTTTAGGTTGTAAAGTAAAGCAAAAAACACATTATTCATTTAATCCTATCCCATATAAATTGAAATATTGAAGAATATCAGAATATCTGATAAAAAATATTATCTATTAATAAATTATGATACTAATTATGATACAACCCAGAAAAAAAAATAAATTAAATCAAAAGTATTAATTATTTTCATTCAATTTTTTATTTAAAATACTTTAGTTGATTTTTAGATCAATTTAATTTTTAAAAAAAACAATCTTTTTTCAAATTTATGTAACAGATTTCATATTCTTTAATTTATGTTCGGTAATTCATTTACGATATAGATATTATCAAAAAGGATGACTGATATTGAAAATTTAATCAAACAAAATCAATTTTGGAATTTCTGTTTCATAATTCATTTTATATAAAAAGATACCATAAAAACTCTAATATTTGGTGAATGGCAAAAATTGTCGAAAAAAATTGTCTCACAAATTACCTCTATTTTTTGATTTAAAAATCTCGATTTTATTCCTTCTTTGCAAAGAATTTTTTTAAATAAGAGAAATTCAAGATATCAATGTACTCCTTAATAATTGTTTGTTTTCAATGTTTTAATCAATTAACCCACAGAACTTCTTGATAAAAGAAAAATTCTTTTAATTTATATAGTGTGATTAAATAATAATCCTTATAGGTTATATTAACCATACACCCAAAAAAAATTTCACTTACTAAGAACAAACCTTCAGAAGAGAATTACAAAAAAGTTAAAAATTAATATTATTTTGAAAATCAGGTTTAATTTTTAAGAAAACCTCCCAAAGAAATCAAAATAGTTTTTATTTTTTTCAAAATAATCCCTTTTCAAAAATGAGCAAAAAGACCATGAAGTGTATGTTATACGAAGGACCGCAAACTGTCAAATTCTGTGAAATAGCTGTTCCCAAACCAAAGCGTGGGAATGTTCTTGTTCAAGTAAAAAGATGTGGTATTTGTGGTACTGATCTGCATATTTATAAAGGAGAAATAAAAAGCTTTTCACAAAAAGGAATAGTCTTGGGCCATGAAATAAGTGGTGTGGTTTCTCAGCTTGGGAACGAAGTTGAAGATTTCGAAATTGGCACTCGTGTAGCTATTGATCCCAACTTATTTTGTTCAAAGTGTGAATTTTGCCGAACAAAAAAAAAGCATTTTTGCAAAAATTGGAACGCCATCGGTGTTACGTTAAATGGTGGCTTTGCAGAGTATGTTGAGGTTCCTTCTTCTGCATGTTATGTAATACCTGAAGGTATCTCCTTTAAAAAGGCAGCTCTTTTTGAGCCCTTGTCCTGTATCCTGCATGGGATCTCTCGTGCAAGCATGGAGCCCTGTGATACAATTTTGGTTCAGGGTGCTGGATCAATCGGGCTGCTCTTTATTCAGTGCCTCAAGAAATTAGGAGCCTATCGTATAATCGTCTCAGACATTGACAACAATAAACTTTTATTAGCTAAGGGATATGGTGCAGATGTCTTAATAAATGTCAAAGAAAAGGACCTCAACGAGACAGTTTTACAAGAAACCAACCAGCTAGGCGTTGATCTCTTTATAGACGCTGCTGGGCTTCTATCAACAATACCCAATTCGTTAAAAATCGTCAAATGTGGTGGAAAGGTCTTAATTTTTGGTGTGCCACCTGAAAACAAGACAGTTGAAATTGAGCCATATTTAATATATAGAAGAGAAATCCAAATAATTGGATCCTTTACAAACCCAAACTCAAATGTGACTGCAATGAAATTTTTGGAAAAAATAGACCATTCTAAAATTATTTCTCATGTAATCGATTTAAATGAAATCGAAGAGAAGGGATTCAAAATGATGGGGAAAGAGGGTACATTCAAAATTCAAGTCAAAATTTCTGATTAATGAATAAGCAAGAATTGGAGATCAAATATGACTCGATATTACACGTTTTGTTCTTTTATGGTGTTCAAAGTTTGGAATCATAATCATTAGAATAAATTGTTTTTAGATCCATATTTTCTTAAATTGTGTTTCAATTGCTAAAAAGCTCAAATATTGGAAATAAAATAAAATTCAAATATATTCTAATCATAAAACAAAAATCATTTAAAATATATAGTGTTTCCAAATAAAAATAATAAATAGTACTATTTTTTATTTTTATTTTTTTTTAATTATGGTTTTTTATTTCAATCTGATTTTAAGGAGAATTATCCAAATATTTTTTGCCAAAGAAAATAATCGTCTGTATTAAATGGGGAAATTAAAATATATAGGGTTATTAGTAGAAGGTGCTTTGAAGATCATAAAAATTGTAAAAAGTAAACATTTTATTGAAAAACGGAACCAACATTACAATAAAATTACATATTATAAAAATTCGTTTAAACAAAAAGATCTATAGATTAAATAAATATAATTTATTATTCCTATTTTATAGCGAATCAAAAAAAGTATATTTGAATTAAAAAAGTCAAAAATGTTTTTTTTTCTTTGTTTCAAAGGAAACTATAGCAAAGGATGATTTCAGATAGGTACAGGTGGATGAATAAATAAATATTTATCAATTTTTAGGGTGGTAATTGTTTAATGATGATTTTTATACCAAAAAATTTGATTGAAGAGGTGAAAAGTAAGAAATACTTTTAAACATAATTAAACATATAAATTAATTTATTGTGTCTGAGTCAAAAGAGAGAATCTTATTTCAAGAATTTATTTAAAAATAAATAGTTTTAAAATGTATAAATTTTTATATTTTTCTCTCTTTTGGTTCAAATTGTGAATTAATTTTTTTTAATTTTTTACTTTTTTTTTTTATTTTATTTTGAAGTGGGGGGTAATTAACTCTTTTATTCGATAGGTTTTCCAGAATTTAAAAAAAAATAGAGTAAAATCCTTGAGTTTTATCTATTCTTTTTAATCCTGGAAAAGCATTATTAACTTTTTTTTTAATTTTAGAAATAAAAGGATATTTCTTATTTTTTTTTTTTTTTCTTTAGTTAAATTCAAAAAATATCACAATTCGCTTCCCCAGAATTTAATATAAGGATGAAATAAAAGATTTTACTCCATTATTTAGAATTCTGGTTCAATATTGTTTAGTTTTAGTGGTTTTTTTTTTTTTTTCTGAAAATCCATATGTTTTCTGAATATAAATAATAAACCAAGAAAAGTAAAATTAGGCGTTTTTTAATTTTTTTTTTTTTTTTTGATTAGAAATAAATTAAATTTTATAAATAAAAAAAATTGAAAATATTGAGAAATATTGACATTATTCTATAGTATGAATGTTTACATATATTATTATATTTTTTAATAATTTATTAGATATTCTAGTTTCTTTCTAGTATGTACTATTTAATATTTAACTTTTTCCCACACCATTATAAATGTGCATTTAATAGTTTTAAGTTATTCAATTTCCAATTAAAAGGTCAGTACTCGATAAAAAACGGGCAAAATAATAAAATAAGTTATTTGTGCTATTCTCTACATATAAATTTTAGATGTATTAAGTGTTAAAAAATTCTGATCAACAAAGTAACCTTGAAAAGAAAATTTTTTCATTTAGATCAATTTTTTTTTTCCATTTTTTCTGAATAATTAACTATTAAATTCATTGTATTTCTTACATTATCTTTTTTTTTACCTTTTTAATTCCTATTTTAATAATTATATACTACCGGGTCTTTATTGTTAATAATATTAGTAAAAGATTTCTTTCTTTTTTGAGATAATTCTTTTGTTTAACAAAAAAAAATTGATTTATTTAGATATTGAAAAATATTTTTATTGTTTAAAGAATTTTACATTGGTTTAAATATGAATGTTGTAAAAAATAGAGTTTAAACACTTTAAGAGATAAATAAAAAGTTCTGTGTGTTTATATATATTTTGGTAATAGTAAATATAAACTAAAATTCCGAAATTTTCCACATAGATAAAACTATTGAAAATGGATCATAATTATATAATTTTTATTAAAATTCGAAATAAATTTTATTTTGGCAAAATATGACAATAATTTTTTCATCTTTTAGTATTTGTTTTCAGTTCATTTTTTGAATTAGCTAACTTGTTTCGTTCAATCAAAAAAATTTTTTTTTTAAAGATTGAAATTATGTTAGTGTTGAGTTGTTACAAATAGAATAACCCAAATAAACTTAGTTGGTAGTATCTAACCATTTGATCGATCAATAATCCTAATAGAATTTAAACAAATTTACCAATATATTTTTTTGTTTTGCTCATCTCCAAAATTTTTAACACACCCTTTATTTATTTGTATTGTTATAATAATTTATTTTTTGTTTTGTGAATATTGTAATTTATAAACAATTGTTAACATTTGAATTACTAAATGGTTCTAATTCAAAATTTCTTCTTGAATTAATTAAACAAGTTTATTTTTTCACAAATCAAATTTTGTTATGTTAAAATTTTTTAAATGGGGTTTAATATCTGATTATCTTAATATACTAATAATAATTTTAATCAAAAAATCATTTGGTGAATACCAATCTTTCAATTTAAAAAAAAAATCATTTTTCAAACAAAGTATTCGTATTCATCAAATGATTTTATATTAAAAATCCATTCAAGCTGGAAAAATCAAAAAGAGGATTTCGTTTAATATAACAAAAATTTGGATAAGTACATAAAACTCTTTATTTATCTTGGAAATTGTAAAAACTCGATTAATTACAACATTCCTTATTTGTGCGCATGTAGTTGGAATTATTAAATTTTTATAGTCATTTACAAATTTTAATTTGAAATTGAGTTTTTATTCTAAGAAAAAAATTGATTTTCTAAATATTGGATTTTCTTTATAGATGTTTGGGAATTGAGTAATTTTATACATAGAATCCGAAACCAATTTTTTTTATTCTAAAAATTATTTAAATTGAAATAATGGTTCTTGTCAATAATGTTCAATAATTTGTTCAAAATGGTTTTAAAATTGTAAATTCTTTGACATAATTTTTTAAAAAAATTTAGAAAATCAAGAAAATGATTTTTTTTAAAACTTAAAAGAATAAAATTTTTTTTGCAGAATAGATCGAAATTTAATTGTTAAATATTTGTCAAGTTTTTATCAACATTTCATTTATTTGACCACTATATCTCAATATCATTTATTTGTTGGAATTTGAATTTAAATACTAATAAAAAATAATCATAAAATAAAAAAATTGCTTTCAAAATCGAGACATTCTGATTAAAAACTTAAAATATCCTATCTATTTACAAGAATAAACTTACTTTGTAATAAAAATAAAGATTTTTTTTTTGTTTGTTTTATATTGGAAACATATGGATTTTGGATTTCAAAAAAGAGACACTAATTAATAAATTATTTATTATTATGTTGATTCAAATAATTCATAAATCAAACTAAAAATTATAGAAAATTTATTTTAAAATATCTCTAGAAAATTTTATTTTATTTTACTTTTGTAAAATATTACTCCTTTCCTATTTTAATTATTTTTTTTTGAAACTCTTAATTTTTCTAAAAAATTTTGTAAACCAATAATTTCTTTTATCTTTTTGGGGTTTTTATTATCTTAGGTGGAACTAAATTCTGACTCATTGGTTATTTTTGAATGGTTTTCATATATTGTTCTTGTATTTTGTTTGATAAGTGTTTCATGGGTTATAAAAATTAATCTGACTCAAAAAAGTTCAACTTTTTAAACATGTTAATAAATATAAAAATTACATTTTTTTTTAGTAATCAGATATTGTATATGTTTTTCAAAACGCTTATAAATGTACTCCTTTGTCTTTTTTCGTTAGTTTAAAATTCTTTTTTTTAAAAAAAAACTATCTATTTTCTTTTATAAAGTATTTTTGAATTTTTTTTTTTCAATTGAAATTCCTATATATTTTATTTCTGATAACTAGTTTAGTTTTAAAGTTTTATAAATATATGTATTCATCTCTTTTTCTTGGATAATTTTCAAATTATTATTAATTTTTTTGTCAATTTCTGGAATTGGTCCTTCTATTGTTAACTTTTAGTAATCAGCTTTAAATTAGAACATATTTTGCAAAATCAGTTATTTTTCCAATTAAAAAATGTCTGTTCGTAAATCATAGCATCAAATGAGAAGAGGGGTTGAATTGGTAAACTCATATTCATTCTTTTTTGAAAAGATTCTTATTACCAAATTTTGATTGTTTTCATTTGATATTTATTTCTTGGGAGCATATTTAACACATATATAACTAATTATATCAAAGGTTTTTTATTTCAATTGTCATAATTAACAATTCTTTATTTTTCAATTTTTGTGTTTTTTTTTAGTTCAAATAATTAATTTATCGCATCATTTCATTTATCAATTTTTTTAAAAAAAAGCTAATTGATTATTTGGTACGAGATTGAAAGTTTCTTTTATTACATTATAAATAAATTTTTGAAAAAATCCCATCTGTAAAGTATTAATAATCAAGATTGTTAAATAATATTATTGAATTCCTTCATCTCCAGCTTTATAGATAAATTTGCAAATTTCTGAAAATGTGATTATTTGCAATGCGATTATTTTACGAGAAAAATAATCGCAATTTTGGTATTTTCCCTAGACAGTTTTGGAAAAAAAGTGAAACGGGAAAAAAGGCGAAACAAGGTTTTTCATTGGGAACATTACTGAAAATTAAAAGTAAAATCAATAAAAAGAAGAAACCAATTAACTTCAAATAATAATTCATTGTGTTATTTTCAATCAACCCAACAAATAAAATCTAAATCTACTTTATTATCAAAATTATTGGTGTGCTTTTGGAGATCCTAAAAATAGTCAATTTTTTGAGCAAATTTTTAATGATAAATAGATCAATCAAAGAAAACCCCTTAACAAAAGATAGTATTCAAAAAATTGTTATTGTGCCGAACACTTCCATTTTGTCTTTATTTATTTATTTATTCTTTTTTTAATTTATTTTATTTTTCATTTTCAGTAATGTTACTAATTAAGCCTCCTGTTTCACTTTTTTTCCTGTTTCATTTTTTTTCCAGAATGGTAAATTAAACAAAAAATTGATGAATTTGTCAGAAATAATTTAACTGGTAATCAAATTTGAAAACGCCGAATTTGAAACCAACAAAAATTATCTAATCCTAATAATTAAATGTTCTTAAGCCTCACAAATACTTGATTTTGAAGGGAAAGGTAATCTTTTTATAAGTTGAATATAATTTGAAATTTACCTTTCTTTTTTCATTTTTTTGAATTTACGAGCTCGGGGTTTTTTGTATAATTTTTATTAGTTTTTTTTTTTTTTTTCTTTCTCCTCCACAATAGAATTTGAGAGTGATGTTCAAAAAAAATAATAAAAAATAAATAAAAAAAAAAAAAAACAAAAAGTGATAATTTCATTTTTCTTGGAATGAATTAAAAAAAAAAAATAATCAAATGTAAAGTCGTTTTAAAAAAGTGTGCTCAAAAAAGTTTTTTTAATAATGTACTGAAAATGGGCTCTCTTGAAGTTTATTGGTTGTTTTAAAGGAACTTTTCAAAACCTTTTTGACCACACTTTTTTCATCGGGACTATAATAATAATTTATTTTTTGTAATTAAAAAAAAAATAATTATAACCAACCATTTTTTGTAAAAAAGTTTTGTAAATAAGAGGAATGCTTTTGGTCTAAATTTTTCGGAGGGTTCCCCATTAGGAATTGATTTTTAATAATCAAGTATTGGAAAATATTAATTCCGATTTGTTTACAAACATTTTTCTCGGCTTGTGAGAGAAACTCTTGCGAGTCGAATTGGAAAAGTGAGCTGTTCGCATTTTTGTTTTGGGAGTTTGAATTTTTGTTCTTGATATTTTCGATCTTTAAAAGTTTGGAATTGCCTTTTAGGGAATTGGAATTTGAATTGGAATTGGATTTTAAAGAGGATGAACTCGATGATGGGAGTGTTTTTGAGCGGGTGGCGGATTTCCTTTTACCGCGCCTGGCCTTTGTGAAGATTTCCTTTTTTTGGTTTTGGTATTGTTCGCCCTCATTGAAGGTTGTAAATCCGAGCTGTCTCCATTCCATCAAACGGCTAATTTCTGATTTTAATTTAAACTCTTCGAAGAATGAGTCGAGCGCTTGATCAAACTGTTCGCGACTGCTTAGAGAGCGCGCAAACTTTTTGAATTTGCTTTGGAATTGCTTTTTTTTCTGGCACCCCTTTTCGTGTTTGTCGCCCTCGACGATCGACTTGGGGTACAGCAAATTCATTTTGATCACAAATTCCTTTTTCTCCTCTCGCTTCTTGATCCTTTCGTCGACTCCCTTCAGCACCTCGTACTTGAGTTCCCAGTCGACGTCGCTGTCTGTGAATCCAAAGGTGTTCGTCACCTTTTCCGCGTCCTGATCCCACTCGAACTCGAGCTCCTCCCGTTTGGGCATCCACCCGGCGTGCTCCGCAAAGGAGGTTTTGCCCCGTGGGTAGCTCGTGTCGTAGGGGCTGTACTTGGGGTTCGACAGCTGCGGGCCCTTACGCTTACGCTTCCTTTTCCTTTGCAGCTTCTTCTTTGTGGTGTCAAGCGAATTCATACTCTTCAGCCCAAAGCTGTTCTGGCCCAAATAGGAATTCGGCCCGAAGAGCGTCTCCTGGCTTGGATCGTCAAGCGGTTCAGGGCACGAAAACTTGGGCGCCTCCAGGTAGATGCAGCGGTAATGCTCTTCGCATTCTTCCTTCGTCCTCTTCCCTATTTTGCTTGAGATGTCCTCCCAATTGCCCAGGCCGCATTTCCAGAGCGCGTCCAGAAACCTGATTTCGTCCTCAATACTCCAGCCCAGGCAATAGATCGGATTGTTATTTACAATAAAGATTTGGTACGGGTGGTTTGATTTATGGGACCCAAACTATTTTTTTCCAGTCGGAAGACATTGTTTGTTGTTGTGTGTTGTGGTTATTGTTTTTTGTTGTGGTGGTTGTTTATTGAAAATTCCAGGAAAAAGCCAAAGTGGTTTTTTTAGTTCTGTTGATGTTTTATGTCGAAAAGTTGAAAGAAAAAATGAATTCTTTTGTTTTCTGCTCTTTGAAATGTTTAAGATTTGTTGGCACTCTCAAGAGACAAGATCAGAACAAAGTATTTTGTTGGGTCTGTTTTTTGTTCACGAATTCCTTTTTTTTGTGGAAATCCAAAGTAATTTTTGAATTGGCTTTGACGAAATCGTTTTCTTGATTGGGAGCTTTGAAAATAGCCAAAATATTTAAAGGTGTTGATGTTTTTTCACACCAACACCATTTAAGAAACAAAGAAAGAAAGTGTGTCAATTGGAATTTCAAATCTGCCGAATGACAAAACCAAAAAGAAACAAAAGTAATCATCAAACTATTTGAAAAGAGAGAGTTAAACAATTTTAACAATCTGAGTAACACTTCTTTAAACTTTTTGAAAAAAGTTATATTTGTTTTTGGAGGTTTTTTTTTGAGGAAAACTTTTAGTCTCTCTTTTTTAGAACGCCAAAACTTGTTTTTTTTTTTTTTTTTTTTTTACAAATCTTGTTGTTTCTGTTCTAAAAAAAATCTTAAACCCAATTGAAACAAAAAAACTAGATTGTAGAAGTGTTTTTATTCGATTTTTTGTAAGGTACTTCTTTATTGGGGAGGTTTGTTTTTTTTTATCGTTCTTATTTTTGTGGTTAGAAAACAAAAAGAAGCTGAAAAATAGAATAATTTTCATAGAAAACAAAATGTAGGAAATTTACTTCTACACCACTAGAAAAGCATTCAGGACAAAGAAGTGTATCTTCACAATGTGCACATATTATAATCATACCATCTAGAATACCTTTTTTGCATGAGACACAAAAAAAGGGTGAAGGCAAATAATTTTTCGAACTCATACAAAGAAAATGTTTTTGACTTTAGATTATTTTTTGACAACACTCTTGAAAAGAAACCAAAAATCAAAATTCTTTGATAAGTGATGTTAATGTGCTGACTATAAAATTTTTCTTTTTGTTTTTTTTTTTACTTTTTGTGATTTCCATTAAAAAGATTTGTAAATTATTTGAGTCTTATTCTGATTCTTCCAGGGTTCCGCTACGAATAGGAACGTTTTTTAAGTTCGTTGATTTTGGAAAATAATTTTATTTATTTTTGAAAATTCGGAGTAAGAAATAGAAAGTTAGATCGAATAAGTGTTTGTAAATTATGTTTATTTCTTCTACTTTTTTGTTTTTCGCATTGTCTTTTTTTTTTGTTGACTTAACATTGTGTAAAATGGGGGTGTTTTAAATTAGTTCTAATATTTTGGCCACATCTCTCTTTTCTTCGAGAAATTGATTTTGTTTTCAAGCCAAGTAGATCACATTAAGAGTTCAGGAAAATGAGAATGGGTTTGAAAATGAGTTAAACAAACAATCTCGAAATGAAATAAACAAATTTGTTAGGTAAGAAAAATCCTCTGATGAAACTTAAGGTATAAATATGAAAAAAGCTAAATGTTAGTATAAATTTCATGAAGGGACGGGGTTTCTTAAAGATCATATATCTTTGCAACAAGTGGCTTAGTGAGAGAGAAATTGGTACTTATATTTTGCAAGAAATCGAAAAAAATACGATAAAAATATTTAAAATCCTGATTTTGAATCTGTATATACTTAAAAACAAATACTCTTTTAAATAGAAAAGGACTAGATAAGTTTATTTCCCAAATTCAAAGATCTAGATTGTTGAAAAATTATAATTAATCTAAAATAATATAAATAAACTTTTTGTAAAGTCCTAGTCTCTATTATTGTTTTTTTGACCAATTTTTAAATAAGGATTCCTTGTCAAGAAATATTTTTAATATAGAAAATAAACAGGTTTTCAAATCAAAGTAATTGTCAAAAAAATTTCTCAATCTCTATTAAATTTAACTTCAACAATTTAATAGAGATTGGCCCCTTAACGAAACCATGTGTAAGAATAATAACCCCTGAAAAATTTAAAAAGATTTATTTTTGAGCTTTGAATAATCAATATATATATATCTATATCAACATTCATATAGCAAAAGTGAAAAAATATTTTATGAAAAAAAAAAAAAAAAGAAAAAAAGTCAAAATTATTTTATTTCTATAAAGAGAGAAAGTGACAATTTAAGAAAATCCTGTCAAAAAAGAAAAATTAAGAAGAAGAAAAACAATTATAATAATATATATATATATATATATATATGATAATAATATCATTTGTATGATCAAATTAAAACTTTTATTCACTACTCTGGCGTTTTCTTGAGTTTTCAGCTTTTTTTAGAAAATTATAAGATTTTTAGAATTAGATAGAAAATCCAGAAAACCCACCATTCTCGTGTTTTTTATTATGCTTTAATTAGAAAATCAAACCGACCCCCCCCCCCCCCCCCAAGAAAATTATCAATACACTTTCCACTATTAACAAAAATTCAGACAATTCTTTGATTTTTCACTATTCTTTTCAATCATGTGAAAGATTCTTTAGTCCTTTTTATAATTTGAGAAATTAAAAAAAAGCTCCCCTAGGTCTTCTTAAGTTTTCTGTTTATTTGTTTCCTATACAAGATTTTTTTCATTTATCCTGTTTTAAAAAAATATTGTTAGATTTTCTTGAGCTTTCTGTTTATTTGTGAAGTTTTCTAGGTTTTTTTTTTACTTTTTGAAATAAACCGAAAATTTATTAAAATTTTCTGTTTATTACAAAAAGCAAAAAAAAAAAATCCAGAACATTTAAAAAATAAAACAGAAAACCTCAAGAAAACCTAGGCACTCTACGGCACTTGGCCGCACTTCACCCAATCCAAAATAGTCATTTAGAAAATTAGTTGAAGATTTAAAAATAAATGTATTACCCACTAATGCTAATAAAATTGATGAACCCCCTATTCTAATAAAACCAAAAATAGTAATAATATTATTTTTTAATATACAAGAAATATTAATTTTTTTAATTCAGATATCCAGATTTTTCGATTATTTTCATAGTTTGGGTAGTTCCAGAGAAAAAAAGAATGTTTTTTTTTTAAAAAAACAATAACAATCTTTATTGTAAGCATTTTAACCAACATATTATATTTTTTAAAAGTCTAACCCCACCCCTTGAATAAATCAATATAATTTCAGATTAAAAAAATAATATTTATCAAATCTCTAAATAAAACAAAAATACTACTAAAAAATCAATATAGAACGCTATAAAAATATAATAGAAATTAAAGAACGGTTACACCCGGGAAATATATATGGCAAAACAAGTTTGTATTTCTTTAGAATTTAAACCAATATAAGTTTTAAGACAATTGAGATTTATTTATATTTGTACTTAAAAAAAGACCGGGTATTTATTGCAGATTTGTGATGCTAATTCTTTTAACCAAATTATAATCTCAAAAATTTAAAATATCACCTTTAATTGATAAAGTAAAAGATAAAGAAAACAAGAGAATTGGTATTTACAATAATTTTGATACCAAATCTAAAAAAAAGGTTAAAGCACCCATTCGAAGATCAAATGGTAATATTATATTAAAAATTACAAAATTTCAAACATGAAACTTATTACTTTTGTTTATAATAATTAAACATAATTTTTCTTCTTTTCATAAAAAAAGAATTTTATATCACCCATCAGACACAAAAGACTTAGTTTTAGACCTTGTTCAGAAAGTGATTTTGTTTAAATAATCAAAAGAATATGAAAAAGATCTTAAAGTTTCCCACTGAACCCCATGAATAAGACTATTGATCTGAACTCCAATAAAAAAATTTTTTAACACATCAAAATTCAATTTTTGAAAAAAAAAGTCTTATTTAATTAATTCTTGAAGAAATACCCAATTAGAACCATTTACCAAATTTATTTGTTAAAAATTGTTTTTAAATTACCATAATCATAAAACAAACAATAAAGAATTATCAAAATGAATAAATTATCAGTTTATAAAAAATTTTTGGAGAGAACAGAAAGAAAAAAAGCATTTTTAAAGGCGCTTATAATTCTATTAGGAATATTGGTAAATCCGAATGGTTAAATAGCACCAAATAATTTTATATTATTTCTTCTATTTTGAACAGCTCAACTTTAACCTAATACCAACCCACTGAAAAAAAATTCATATTGGATATAACAAGATACTCAATTAAAAAAAAAATGAAATTAAAACAAAAACTAATATACTGAAATCATTTTTTCATTTTTTTAGGCTAATTAAAATTATTTCCAATTTTGAATAAAATTGTATTATTGTGGTTTTTTGGAACGTTTTAGTTGTGTGAAAAATATTAACTTTTAGTTTAAAAATTTCAATTTCCAAGTAATTTTTACAAAAATTGTATTTTTTTATTAATAACCACAAATCATATAATTTAAAATAAAAAAATATGGCATTTTTCATTTTAACCTTTTACAGTGATCAAAATAAAGCTTTACCAAAGACGATAATCCTTATTTGAAAAAAAAAAATCAGTGTTCTTTTTTCTTCTTATTCCAATGGAAGATCCAATTCTCTACCCAGTAGTACACATACTTTAAACTCGATTTTGAATGCCAATACCTTGATTTTTTGAGTAAATTTTAATTTATGTATTCAATTTATTGAAAAATTTTCATAATTATTTAATTTTTTTGACAGTTTTATTGTTATTTTTTATGAGTAAACACTTTGAAAAAATAACTCTATTTATTGAGATAAATTTTGCAATTTGATCCTGTATTTTTAGAATTTTTTTATAAATAATAGAACTTTTTGAAATCATTACCATATTTAAGTAGGGTTTATTGCTGGATTCTTTACTTGGTTAATCTATAACTCTTCCCTAACTAAAAAACACCCTTTTTATTTTGAAACCTGGATTTAATTTTTTTGCAGCATTATTTTGTCCACATTATTTGGGGTTTTGAAAAATATTAATATCATTAACTGTGACATTTAAAGAAATAATCTTTTTTCATTTTCCTTGCACGTAAACCTTAAGACATATTCGGAAAATTTAAAATTTTAAAAATTCAGAATTTGGAAATATCGATAAAAAAACCATTTTTTTTTTTTATAAAAATTTGAATTTTTGAAATTGAATCAATTTTAATAAAAAGGATCTTTTTCTCCAAGATTTCTTCAAGTCAGAGAAGAAAGGAAACTATCCAGCTACTATTTGTTTCAATATAAATCGAACAGAATTTTCATTCAGTTTTACAAAAATAGATTTTGAAAAAAAAGAAACTTTTCAAATGTTTACTTGAAAAAAACAGCTTAAATTATTAATTTCCCATTTTTAGAAATACTGTTAATTGTAAAATAAATCGGACAAAATTTTCTTTCATCTTTCCCAAAAAAATCTTTGAAATAATCTTTGAAAATCGAATTATTTTTCAACCATATAACGTGTTTAACGTGGCTAGAGGATAGGGACTATCAAAATTCTGTATTCAAGGATTTTTGAAATCATAATTTAATTTTGGAAAGATAAATGAAAATTTTGTCCGATTTATTTTTCAATTAATAGTAAGTAATTGGGATCTTTTAATGATTTATTTTAATTCTTAGAAATAGTGATTTTTTTTGTGGAAAGCCTGAATGAAAATTTTGATCCTTTTAACTTGCAATTAACAGTATATACCATAAACACAAAAAATATATTTTACATTCGGTATATCCTTAATTACGGGATAAACATTTTGAAAACTCAACTTTTCCCTTAAGAAGTGACTTTGAATAAAATAGACAACTTATTTTTCACTCCAAATTGATGAACTTCAAATTGTTAGTTTGAAGAATTAGTTGAAAGATTAGGCAATACAAAATAAATACTGATTAATTCAAATAAAGATCTTAATTTTTTACTTTTATTTTCCTTTAAAAATCTTTTTTTAATCATAGTTTTGAATATCGCATTCTGTTGGCTTAATTACTGAGAAACTTTGTAAAATTAGTTGCCCCTTCAAAATATCCATAGTCTCGAGTTGTTTTTAAAGTTGAGCGCCTAGATTACAAAAAAGGAAATTGAATTAAAAATTTCAATAAATTTGAATTTATCAGTATTTTAATTCTTGAAACTGAGAAGCACTTTGAACGTTTGCCACTTAAGCTTGACAAAGAGGTGATTTTTGATCTTTGGAAAAATATAGAATAATTTCTATTTAAACTGTAAATAGTAAATGTGATTTGTTTTTACGAATCGGTTTTTTTTTGTTAAATTTATCTTTAAAAATTATGACAATTAGATCACTCTGATCACAATTAATAACTTTAAAAATACTTTTGGGTTTATTTCTTAACAAAAAAGATAAATTTTGAAATAGGTTCAAAATGAATAATTTTAAAGTGCAGACTACAATCAGATATTTCTATTTTCTTCAAAATTCTGAACCTTAACGAAAAGCGGATGCGTGTAACCAATGTTTCTAACCATTTTGAAAATTATTCAGTTAATAAATAAAATAATTGACTTCTTTCCTTTTTTCCAGTTAAAAGATTCACGAAGATTTTGGTATTCCCAAAATAACCTATTTTCTTGAGAGAAGAACAGATCAAGAATTATTTTAATTGAGTACCAAAAAATTGTAAATTAGCTTTGTGAAAAAAACCTAATAATTTGTAAAGAATGCTAAAATTGTCAATAAAAGTCTATTTTTAGAGATAATTTGAGTCAAAAAGATAGCAAGAAAACTTTGAAAAAATCATTTTTCAAAAATATATGGGATTTCTAAAACTTGAACAACGGAGGCTGAGGAACGTGTTGGTTAATCTATTAAAAATATATAAAAGGGCTGGGATTTATTTTGAAGTTCAGAATTTATTTTTATTGATAATTTTCTCATTACCATTTATTTTATTTTACAATTTTTACAAAATAACACATTCAAACTATTACAACACTTCAACCCATTATGGTAAGTCATTTATAAATTTTTTTTTATTTCATTTTTAGTCTTAACTCAAAAGCTTTTTTTTTTTTCAATAGCTGTTTTTCAGATCAACTTTTTTCTTTATATTGACTGGTTATTTAAAACTTTCAAAATACCTATTAGAAAATACCCTTTCAAACAAATTAATGAAGGCTGTAAAATCAATTATATTTCAGGTTCCTTTTTATAACCATTCTTTACTAATTCTTGGGCTCGTATAAATTGAATTATTTTTGCTTCAATATTCTACATAAGGGAATAAAAACAAAAAAAGATCAAAAATCAATAAAGATCGAAATTAAAAAAAGAAATTTCATTTGGTTGGGTGTTTGAAAAAAGAGACTGATAAAAGTTTTTAAAACTGTTGTTCCAACAAATCTTAAGAGGTGAATCACAAATTTTGAGCAACACTTTTGAAAACTTTAGCTACTCACTTTTTGTAAAAAACAATTGAGATATCTTAATATGATCTTATCTTTTTCTAATCCCTAATAAAATAATGTTTATACATTCATTACAAGAATTTGAATTATGATGTAAAAAAATATAATCAATTCATTTTCCTTTTTATTTCCTGATTCTTCTTTTACAAGAAGAGTTTCTAAAGAAAAATATTGTCTCTATTTTTTTGTTTATTCGATTTTTAATGAAAATATTGCTTTATTTTGGATGAACATAGAATCCTAAAAATCTAAAGGAAGATACCAGAATTGGATAAGAAAGATAACCAGTCAAAATATTTTGCTATTTAAATAACAAATAATATCAAAAAGTTAATTTCCTTTCTTAATTTGGAATACCACGAATTTAAATAATAATAATAATATAATACACACTTTGTTCAATAAATTCTCATTAACTGAACTAATTGTCTATTTAATATATTTTGTTAAACTAGTTAGGTTTGTTATTACATTAAAAGTACTTTTTAATTTACACTTTAAGATCACTTCTAAATAACAAAATAATCAATATAAGAAACCATAAAAAAAACCCAATAAAACATTTAAAAAGTTTGGCCATAATAGCCTGCCTTCATTTTTTCCCCTAACTCAAGTGATAATACCAAAAAAAAAATTCATGTTCCTTCATTTACTGGTTTGTGAAGTAAAAAAAAAAAATTATTTTGTTCTACCTTAATTACAGACATTCCAACCCTAAATTGAAAATTTTTAGGTCAAAGAAATTCAGTGTCTATCTTAAAATTGTGTTTTATAAAATAGAAAATTCAATTTCTCTACATAAGACCAAAATTTCAATTTCTCTTACATCATAAGAGAATTTTTTTTTTGTCATCAACAAAGACACAAATTATTTTTAAGTGAAGAATCTCTATTAAATGTTTTTACCTATATTTAATAAAGATTGAGAAAATATTTTATCAATTACTTAAATTAGAAAAACCCTGTTTATTTTTATATTAAACTTATTTCTAGATAAGGAATCCTTATTTAGATATTGGTCAAAAAAAAAATAATAGAGACTAGTCCCTAAATAAAGAAATATATAATGAAAAATTAAAAGTATTTTTCAAACATTGTTATTATATTGTTTACACCTGTGGTTTTTCGAAATTTTGAAATTGAAGATCCACATTAAGTAAGTTTTTTTATTAATGTGTTTGTCTTTTTCCAAAACCAAAAACCCCAAATAATCGATAAAAGTAATTTTTTTTTTCTAATAGAATAAATTTTACAGTTGGTGATAGACTTTTAATAACCATTTTCAGGTTTGTATACCAAGATAAAATTTTAAAATAGAAAATCAATTTCTAGGTCTTATGAATTTTCATGGTTAGACTGGAACAGCTGTAATAGAATTAGTGTATGTTAGAAAGTAAACATTTCACTGTTTTGATTATATATTTTTCTAATGACTGGCTTTATAACCAACAAGAGCAGCCTCATATGTAAGGGGTTACTCATTACCTTCAGTGATATTACAATTTACTTGTTGCTAATTAAACAATTAAAAAGAAATTGATGGCCAATCCAAAGGATGTTTCATCAACTATATCCCCAACTCTCCTTGAAGGTATAATACCTATTAGAAAAAATTAAATTCATTTTTTTTATTAAATAAAAATCATATATTTGAAAATAAGAATGAAATTTATACATCACTTAAACTTTGACCAACTTTTGAGATTAGATCTTTAGTTAATGTAAAAAGTTAAAAAATATTAATTGTTTTTGTTTTAAACATTTCTTCAAATATATAAATTTTGTATGAAAAAAATGGAAAAAAAGATCTTTTTCTCAATTATTTTCCTTTAAATTACAATTTAGTCTCACAATATCTTCTTAAATCGTTTATAAAATTGATTGAAAAAATCATATTTCTCATTTATATATCGTTATTCAACACATATACATATTTATTTTATTTCTCAAGTCATACAATTTTTTGAACATGAGTCAATTATTCTTTACTGGTTAAAGTGTATAGCATATGACTATTAGGTTACTTTAGTTGAAAACCCACCATATTTAAAAAAAGAACAAAAAAACTAATTTTTTCAAATTTTCTATTTCCACAAACATAAATTTTCTTCAATTTAGAACAAATCTTTTTCTTTCATCACAAAATCTCCTAATTCAATTCAATTTTATCCAATTTATATTTGTTTCTAAAACTATGTAGATATGACAAAGTAAGGATTTTGTAATTCTTTCGATAAAAAATTAATTTAAAAAATGTATAAAATTGTAAAAAACCTTCAAGTTCTCAAAAAAAGAAAAGAATGAAAATTCAAAACCAAAATAAACACATTCAAAAGAATAATTAATAACTTTTTAAGTTGTATTTGATCTTTGTTATCTATTAATATATTTTTTTAAAAATATTTTAGTATTTTATATTTGATTTTAGGAGACCCTAACCATAAAACACGTTGATTTATTTTTAAGTGGTTTTATATCAACGAAAATAAAGAACTATACAATTATTATCCCCATTTTTAACAAGTATTTTTAGCATTATTATTGTCAAAATAATCTATATAAACCTATAAACTAATGTTACAAATTAAAACTGTTTTTTTTTTTTTCGGGAAGACAACCTACACATTAAACAGACAAAAGAAACCAACTATAAATTCAAAGCAAATATGATATGGGTTGCTCAAACTTTCATTATTAAAAAGAAAATATCTTAAAATGAAAGATCAAATCTAAAATTTTTTCTCCAATAAAAGTTAAAATTTTTGGAGTTAATTTTCATTTCATTTTTTCATATCAATGAGAAACAAAAAATTTAATATCAAAAATCAGGAAAAATTATGAAAAATTTGAAAATAAATTTAATTCATAATTTAAAACTTTTCTCAAAAGACAGATGAATAAACCTTTAAAAAAAAGTCAGAAAAAAAAAACAATAAATATCTTGAAAATTTAGAAATATTATCAAAAATGTTTAAACATATTTACTTATAATAAAAAATTATTATAAATAATTCATGAATTAACATTTTAAAAAGTGATTTTTCCTTATCATATTATTTAATATTTTATTAGATGGAAATTGGATGAAGAATAGAAAAAAATCACAAATGTTTAAGTCAATAAATGTTTTGAAAAAACTCCTTTTTTATCATTATTTAAGGGAGAAAGTGCCAACTCCTCTTATTTGTCATTTCAGAAATCAGAAACATTATATTTATAGAGTGTTATCTTTATTTGGGTATAATGTTTTCATTGGAAAACCCAGTATTATGTTCTTGAAACAAATATTTTCGATTGTTTGATAACAAATCGATTTTTAAGGTTTTTTATTTTTCAAAAAGTTAGATTCCTCCTTTTTGACAAATAAAAGATAACATTTTAATTTCTTACATAGCTCGAACAACAATGAAATAATTTGATTCCAAAACAACAAATATAAAATTTACATATTTATTAATATTCAATAGATTTCAAAACGACAACAAGTTCGTGCAAAAAGAAAAAGGAAAAGGAAAAAGAAGACAATGGTGAAATTACAAACGATAAGAAAAAACAATCAAAAAATGAAAACCTATGTATCTTATGATCAACTTTACAAGTTATTTCGAAAGAATAATTTTGAGTTAATTAAATCACAAATAAACACAAAGTATCTACAGAAACATGACAAAACAATAGATGATCTTTTTCAATTGATTACGAACACCAACCCTTCATACAAGACATTAAAATATTTGATGACTTTGAAACCGAATTTGGAACAGGAAGACGACTCTGGAAATACACCTTTAATGAATTTTTTTCTGAGGAACAATTTAACTAGCCAATATAAAAAGTTCATTGATTTATTTCTACTGAATGGTTCAAATATCAACCACCAAAATCATTTTGGTTCTTCAATTTTGCATTTATTAGTTTTAAATGAGAAAAGAAATATCAGACTCTTTGCAGAAATAATTTCCCAAGGGTACGACATCAATTTAAAGGATGAAAATGGAAGAACTGTGGGGCATTTGATTATGGAAAGATATGGTTTTGATTTTGCCTATCTATTACCAATTCTTGAAAAAAGTTTAGATTGCTTTTCAATTGAATTTTATAGACTTGAGGAAAGCCCAACACTTATAAGCAAACCTAAGGAAGACATATTCACAATCTTGAGATATCTTTTTCAAGATCAAAAAGAATTCACAATATCCCAAGATCGAATAAATAAATTATTGATCGATTATGAGGAAAACAACAATTCGGATAGCAAGATCATTGCAATGTTAATTGAAAGCGGTGCAAATCTTGATCATTTAAAAGACACTCAATCACTGTTATTCTACTATTGCAAAGAAAATTATTTATTCAAGGAACACAATGATATTTTAATTCGATTGATTGAAAAATGCCAAAATATTAATGTCAAAGATCTCAATGGGGATGGTTTGACACCATTTCAATACTATTGTCAACACTCTTCTGTACATAGTAATGTTATACGTTCCTTTTTAGACAATGGTGCCGATATAATGGTAAAAACACCATCAGGGAATAATATCTTACATCTCTTATTAGAAAGTGATTTATCCGATCTCTTACTTATCGTTAAACTGATCAAAAGAGGTATTAATTTACAAGAATTAAATTCCAAAAAAGAATCAATTTTGCATATTTATTGTCAAAATTTACTGATCCAATATCGTATATTAAAATATTTATTCACCTATGATATTGATATACATTTAAAAAGCGACGAAGGTAAAACGGCATTTCTCCATTTGTCCGAGAATCCTAATATTTCATTCGATATGATCTTATTATTCTATCACCAATGCAACAATATGGAATTATTAGATAACAATGAAGATATCATAATGCCATTTTTAAAGAATCAATGGAGAATTACAGAAGGGAAACGCTTCGAAATCATTCATTTTTTGGTTAATCATGGGTATATCATCAAATGTGATAATTATAAACCAACCGAAATGATAAGAGATTATACCACATTTTCTTATAATATATTGAAATTAAACAGATATATTCTAAATGAATCAAGATCAATTAAAGAAGATTTCAAAGATTTATTAGATTTCAAAGAGTGTACTGATTGTCATCTCTTTGGATATAATCTACACAGAAAGTTTCTTGAATTAAGAACAAAAAAACCATTTGAAGAGTTGGAGATAATTCTAAAAAATTATAAACCAATTGAAATTAAAAAATTTATTGATTGGGTTTATGGCGAGGATCAAATAGAAGACAAATTATTAGTGGACAAAATTTGTAACGATTTCCAATTTACGAGTATTCGTAACCACTATTTGAAAAAAGATCTTAGAGATGCAAAATTCTGTAACCAATCAAAGGATTTTTCCATAATAGTTGGATCATCAAAAATATATGTCCACAAATGGATTTTACAAGCGAGAAGCTCTCTCTTTAGAATGCTCTTTGTCGGGACTAAAAATAAAATAAACACCATTAATAATCATTCTCACTTTTCTTTCCAAACAATCAAAATATTTATCAATTACCTTTATACAAACGATTTGCCAAAATATATTAAATCTATTCAAATAATCAAAGAGTTAAGAGAAGTTGTAGATTATTTTATATTAAATCAAAGTTGCTCGTTCAATCATTTATTAGATCAGTACTATGGAAAAGTATGTTTTTTAACTCTTCTTTTGGAATTTCAATTTTTTTTTTTATTTTTATTTTATTATTATTTTTTTGCACCTTAATTTCAAAGTGGATTTAATTTCAATTGTAAAATGGGTTGTATTAAGTTTTTTTTTTAAAAATCTAATCAAGATAGATGAATTTCAATTTTTTTTTTACTTTGACAAATTTGTTAAAAAAATTTCAATTTTGATTGATCTTAATTGAATTAAAAACAATTTACAATTATTTATTTATCAAACAAATCAATTTTAATGTATCCCTATAGTTCAACAATTTTACATCCAGATTATTTACCAACGAGTAAATAAACTATTTTTCCGAAATTTTGACCAAGTTTATAATGTTTAGGGAAGCTGTTTGGAGGGTTTATTCCAGTATTCTTAAAACAAAATATTTTCAAATTTTTGGATCAGTTTCATTTTTTCAAGTTTTTCAAATTTTAGTTTGGCTTTTTCAAATTTTTGTTTTTCTTTTGTTTTTCCTATTCTTTTTCTTTTTCTTTTTCTTTCTTTTTTTTTTTTTTTAAAAAAAAAGATCAATTGGTAAAAAAAATCTTCAAAAAGACAAATAATCACTAAGAAAATTGTGACTCTGCAATTTCTTTGAAAATTAATTTAATTATTAGCAAAAAATCTTCTTGTTAAACTTTTTTTCAGTGAAAGTTTAGTTGTAAAAAAATCCTTAATGCTCATTTCAAAAATTGTAACTCACTTTTTTTTAGATTTTTGGTTATATTTTTTTTAAATTTTAATATATCATGCTTTTTACATTTAGAAAGACTTCAAAGTGAATTACAAATCATATTTAGTTATTAATTGTTCTTGAATACTAAAGGATAATTTTTTTTTCAATTTATTATTTCAGGTAAGTCACAATATTTGGAAAAGAGTTTTTATATATTTATTAGTATTTGTTAATTATTTATTTTTTTATATTATAAAATCCCGATATATTTCGAAAAAAATTGTAAAATTTAGTGTTTATTTTATAAATCCAATTAAATTCAAAATTTTAATTTACTTTAATTTTTAATAATAATTTTATCTAATAATACCATATCATAATTTTTTATAGAAAGTGCACCCAAATTCATGTTTAAAAATAAGTGGAATTCCGTCTCATTACGAGAACAGGTTAAAAGATAGACTTAAACATTTTGGACATATACAAAACTTTGAATATAATAAATTTAATAAGAATTGCTATTATATACAATTTTGGGTAACCCTCCTTTTTTTTTAAAAAAAAAAAACAATTTATATTTTCTACTAATTATATACTGATAAATGAAAAAAATGGATTATATACCGAAAAAAATCATGTTTCAATATAACTAATAGAAAAAATAAAATGATATCCAGAAATTAATCAAAAAATATTTATTTCTGATATTAATTTAGCTTTTTTATTTTTGATTTTTAATAATTAGTTGCTCTTTTTTAAATAAGAATCGAAAATTTGCCAATAATTGGTACAAAAATGTGATTATATAATACAAAAAAAAATGAAATTTATTTTATATTAGACAAAAAAAAATGATGTATAAATAGTTTGAAAGAAAAGAAAATAACAAATGATATAAAAATTCTTCTATTTACTAAAAATTATTATTTGTTTCACAAAAAAATATAAATATTGAGGTTTTGATGATTTATACTTAATTCACCATAAAGTTACAAAAATCGTGAATATTTTAGAAAAATGAGATATTCAATAATATCGCTCCAATATGAAAAATCGAGAAATTACTATAATTATTAAAAAATCATGATAAATGTCAAAATATCGCGATTAAAAAGTAATCAAAACTTTATAGCCATTGGTTTTTGGACTAATTCAGCAATATTATTAAAAGCAAATATTTTTTTTTGCTCTGATAATAGACTATGTGAATAAAAGTTATTCTTTGAAAAAACAACAAAAAAGATACTTGATCCAATCAAGGATCAGATCAAAGAGTTTTATGGTATTTTGGCTTTATTTGGTTGACAAACATATCAATCCTTTTAGATCAAAAACACTAAGGATTAACGAGAAATAACCAAGCCAAATTTCAAAATTAGAGGCAAACTTTTTATATTATTATTTTATTTCTTTTTTAATGGTCTTTCAAAAAATAAAATGATTACACTATATTTTTATTTATTAATCTATATATTGGTAATTATCTCTAAACACTTTCGTAAAATACATTATTATTCAAAAAAAAAAAAAAAATTAAACAAATTTTTTTCTGATGAAAAATCTGCGGCTATTTTTGAAATTAAGCTTCTTTTCTCAGTCAAAGCTTGTGTTATAAATTGAGTTGAATAAAACAGCATCTAAAACAACCAACCTTTCACCGGTTCTTTAAAGGGTGTGTTCTTGGGTGAAAACATTTTCAATTATTCTATAAAGCTAAAAGGAGTTGGGTAAGTTTTCAAAAGCTTACACAAAATCATCCTGATGATCACCAATTATTAAGATTGTTTAATGATTTGTCTTCTTCTTCTTTTTCTTCTTTGAGTATCTTTGTCGTGGGCAGAAAACAAAACTAGAGTCTTAGAATTTTTTTGTTTGATCGATCACCCATAAGAAGAAAATTACTCTTTATTCTTTTTGGTTATTTAAATTGTGAACGCAATAATTCCATTTTAAGAAAAACCCATCTATTTTATATTCAAGTGTAATGTTGAAACGGATTATTTTTAGTTTTGTTATAAAATTCGTTTGTGATTTTATATTTTTTTTTTAAAAAAATGAAAAGAAAAAAATTTTTTTTCGAATAATAAAAAACTTGTTTCTGTTTATAAAAGTTTTGGTTCTTTCAAAACTTTCAAATATTTGAAGACAATTCACAAACCTTCACAAACACTTTCTAAAATTTTTAATTGGGAAAAGTGTTGTAAAAATCTCAAGGCTATGTTAAAGTCAAGATATTTAAATTAAGATTTCAAAAAAATTATTTTTCGATTTTTTATTGTAATAATTATTTAATCATGATAATGAGAAATATTTTGATTTTATGATTTCTTGTGATAATTGCTGTACTAATCACTAAAAATTTTCGCAATTTTATTGTTAAAATCATGATAATATATGTTATAATCAAAACCTCTTATATATATTTATCTATATTAGGTGAAAAGTTTTTAGAACCCTAATTTGATTAGAAAACTTTATATAAAAATCTTGAATTTAATTTTCAAATTGATTTAAAATGATTAGTTACCTTTTTTTTATTAAAGTTTTTTAACAGATATACACCAAAAGAAAATATCTTTTAATATATATATATATATATCGATAAATAAATTCCTCACTTTTTGAAAATATATTTATTAAACTCTAATTATACTTAAAAACATTATTATCACTAAAGCGTATAAAAAAATTTCTTTTTTTTACCCCCTCCCATTTTTTAGTGTTAAACAATAACAAAATCAAAATTTATTTAATATTATTATACTATTTGTATTTGTTTATCTCTATTTCATAGAATAAATATCAAGCAGAAAAGGCCAAAAAGCGTCTAAGTAATAAATTATTAGGAAAATATGTTATGAGAATTCAAACAGATCTACAAAAACGCAAATTGTATTGTACAAATATACCAACAAAATGCACATTAAATGTATGTAATTATTATTCTAATTTTTAAATAAATAACCCAATTCTAATAATTAATAATTAATTTTCTTTTGATAATACAGGATATATATGAACAATTTGTAGTTTTTGGTGGCATTGGTAATATTTTGATAAATATTAAGGCAAAAACATTTTTAATATATTATTATGAAGCAGAAAGTGCTATGGATGCATATAATGTATTTTTTTTTTTTTAATTTTATTTTTTCCTTTTTCTATATTTTATTTTTTTTTATCAGGAATTAATAATAATTGGATTAAATTATTTTTAATATTTTTATTAAATATATTTTCATAAATATTAAAAATAGTATTTTAAAAAGAAAAATGAAGAGAATCAAGACACTTTTATTGTAAAATGGGTTACAAAACAAGAATATTATTAAGAACGGTAGTTTTTCTATAAACAATATTCTGATTTTATACTTTTTGAAGACGCAAACAAAAGATTAATTTTATAGAAATGGTTAATAAATTATTTCATTTCATTTTGGGGTTTTCAAAAAAAATAATAATAAAGAAATATTTGTTTTTCATTTTTTATTTAATTTTTATCTTTTTTTTATCCTTGCAAAATAAGTTATACTGAATTAAAAAAAAAACATATTTTTTTTTTTTTTTAATAATTTTTTTACAAGAATAATATTTTTTATTATTATTAGAGACAACATTCAATATATATATTCATCTTAAAGAATATTCATGATATATTTAATATTTTCTGATAAAATCTAAAAAGAAGTAGAGGAATAGGGGAAATAAGATAAGTTTAAAAAAGTACCTTAAATCACAATAACAATAACTAAAAACTATTTTAATAATTCGACTTGACTGAAAAAATAAATTCATATATATCTAAATCCCAATTCAAAATTTTAAATACACCGAAATTCAATGTTTTAAAAGAATTCTTATTTAGTCAATAACAGAAAAAATACCAAATTAGATCCATTAACTAATAGGAATGTTACCAACATTTTATAATTTTTATATACTCATTAAAAATAAATAAATTTATATCAATACAAAAAAATCATTGATATTTTATAATTTTTGTAGAGAGACAAAAGGAAAAAATAAATTGGTAAATTCGTATAAATTCTATTAGGAATATTGATCGATGAAATGTTTAGATACTATCAACGAATTTTATCCAAGTTCTTTTATTTTGAAAAACTCAACCTTTAACCTAATATCAATCTTTAAAAATAATTCTTGATCGAACAAAGCAATTTAGGTATTTCAAAAAATGAAATGAAGACAAAAAAACTAAAAGATGATAAAATTATTTGAATATTTTACAAAAAATCAAAATTATTTATAATTTCAGGAAATTGTATTATTGTGATTATTTGAACCTTTTTAAATGTTTGGGAAATTTTGGAATTTTAGTTTAAATTTAATCTTTGTTTTATCAATTGATCACTCCTTTTCTTTTTATTTTTAAAATTATTATTTTTTATTGGTTTTATTTTTTTGAAAATCTTTAAAAAATTGAGAAATAAATGTAAAGTATATTTATTTTTTTAATCTTTGTGTTATTACCAACTTTCTGGAATAATCAAAAATTAGTTATTAAATAGTGAATAAAAATAATCAAATTAATATTATTTCATCTGTTTAGAAGTCTGATTTTCCAGGTTTTAAAAAAATATTTTATTAGAATATTTGAATTTGTTTTTTTGGCTGTTTTAAGAGCTTTTTATTCAATAAAAAAAAAATAAGAAACCTGAATTGAACTGTTCTTGGAATCAAAAAAATATATATTTTCCCTTTCCAAGTTTAAAATAATTATTGTATTTTTTTTTTAAAAAAACTATATTTTTTATACAGGGCTATTTTAGAACTTAGTGGTTTCTTTTTAACAAATATTTTTGTAGATATTTCCTCAACAATGAGATTTCTTTCTTCTTCAAAAAAAATAATTGTTTTTTTTTCCATAATTTGAAATATAAATGAATATTGAACTTTTTCAAAAACAGGAAAAAATGATCAAATTTTTAAAAACAATAATAAATGTCTGAAAATGACATTTAAAGTAAGTTTACTCTTATAGTAATCAAATTTTTACTTCTTTTTTCATTTTCAAGACACAGTAAAAAATTTTTTTGAAATTTCTATTTAAATTTACTAGAATATTTTTGTAATGGTTATTTATCTCTTAAAGTCTTTCTTAACTATTAACACACAACTAGTGTACATATTGGTTCGTTTGTTTTCATTTGATCTTTAAAAAAAATTATACTTTTTTTTCTATGAAAAGAACAAAAAGAAGTCTTTATAATTTATTTGTGATTTTGTTTTTTTTTTTTGATATATTTATAGGATATCGTGTTAACAGGCATTTTGAACATAGAATTTCATATGTTGAAGATAATTTGTTATCTTTGTCATTTCTATTTTTTTGATAAGTCGTTAATATCACAACTTATAAAGTTTTTTTTTATATTTTTATTATGTATAGGAGTGAAAAAAAAACCGTACAGGAAAAAAATCTAAGATAAGATTTTTAATTGTGAATATTATGAAAATTATAGTGTAATTCTTTTTATTTTCAATCAAATCCCTATATTTTTTAGAATCAAACTTTGACAATTATCACTCACCCACTTATTCGAATGATGATTAATTAAATTAAACTTGTTCAAAACTCCATTCAACCAATTAATAAACAAGAATAAAAATTATCCTTCCAAACTCTAGCAATCCTTTAATAAACTGGATTGTTTTTCAAAAAAAGTTGATCTACTTATACTATCAAACAAGTACTTGAGTATTCTATAGACACCCTACTTTAATAAACTTTAGGTAGGTTTATTACTTGGATCATAAAAAAATTGGTTATTTATAAAAAAAGAATTTGATTTAAAATAAATAAAATTACACTACAATTTTACTAATATTAACAATTTCAATAATTACAAGGGATTATTTTTCGTACTATATCAAATATACAATTTTTTCTTAAAAAAGGGTGTTAATTTTTGAGAGAAATTTTTATCCAATCAAAAATAAATTTCTTTATAAAAAAAAATTTAAAATATTTTGAATTTATTTCCTTACTAATTTAAAATTTGCCTAAAATATCAAGGAGTTTAGCCTCAAAATTGATTTGAACTTAGACTTAATATTTTGTAGCGAATTATATGTTTCATTGTAACTAGAAGAAAAAAAATTACCTTTTTTAATTGAGTACTAATTCTGGACTTTGAAGTCTTTTTTTGATCATCTTACCAAGTAACTCATTATAAGCTTTTAAAATTTCAAATGAAGCATTTAGTTGTGGCTTTTGATTCATATTTGCTCTAATTTAGACAAAAATTTCATTACACAGGGAGCGAGAGTGCTTCATATAAAGAGCCAAGTTTTCACAACAATCTTCAAATAACAAGTTTTTTTGAAGAAGAATCCTCAAACAACAGTTTGGAAAAGGCAATTTTTTCTTTTTACAGTCCATAAGGGTATATTTTATATTTTATAATTCACAAACAGAACGAGCACCATACAAGAAAAAGTCTTTGAGTTGATCCAAAAAGGTTGTTTGTGATTTCTTATTTTAGACAATTTTTGGAATTTTATCCTCGGTAAAAAAGTCCTTTTCAATATTACTCATTCAAAAACAAGCTTAAAATTCTCAAAACACATCAATTATGAAGAAATTTGGTGAAGAGTGTGGAAGGGATAACACTATTGTTGGGAAATTTTTGAAAAAATGAAAAGTAACTTAAATTAGTGTAATGTTGTGAAAATAAAAGTCTTCAAATAAGCTTTTTTTAGGAACTGCTTTCATTTTGGTTCGCCAATATATATTCTTAAAATCTTGTTCCCAATTTATGAAAAATAAGATAGCACTAATAAAACTAGGGGTTTGATGTTTGCTAAATAAGTTCTTTTTCAAGTCACAAAATTTAATCAAAAAACTAAAAATGCATTAGAAAAATAGATCAAATAATAAACTTCTAATTGATTGAAAACAAATAGAGGAAGTAAATTTTGGTTCTTCTAAACAAGTTACATTACACTTTTTTTTCATTTTTTTTTTTCTAATTGTTTTATTTGCTTTGATATGTTACAAGTATTAATTGAATGTTCAACATCAAATAATTTTCCATGCTCCACAAGTGTTCTTGGAAACATTATTTTGATGGTACTTTTTGGAATTGTTATTACATATGGTTCCAAAATTCTTGCTGATGGTAGCGATCTTCTTACAGAAGTTATCAATCCAGGTAATTTGTTTCCTTTTTTTTTAGAGATCTTTTTTTTTTTTTTTTTACCAATTTAACATTCCGATTTTTTTTTTTATCCTTTTTTTTCTCTTCGAATCTTATTATAATAACTTTTAGGTTTGGTTGGTGGTACACTTCTTCCAGTTTTAGGTGCCTTACCTGACTCTATTATTATTTTTGTTGCTTGTTTAGGTGGTACTAAATCGGAAGTCCAAAAACAAGTTTCTGTTGGTGTTGGGTACAATTTTTCTCATCATAATTTTTTTTTTTTTTGAAAATATTTTTTTTTTTTTTTTTTTTTTTTTTTTTCAATTCTGTGTTAAACCTTTTACTAATTTGTTGTTTTTTTTAATTTTTTTTTTCTGAATTTTTCAAAAATGATACATTTAGTACCCTTGCTGGATCAACCATTATGCTTTTAACAATCTCTTTTTTCCTTTCTATTCTTGTTGGACGTTGGTAAATATTATTATTTTACGACTTTTTTTTTTTTTTTTTATTCTTTATTTTGCGTTTAATTTTTTTTTTTTTTACTTTTTTTTTTTTTTTTTTTTTTTTTTTTTTTTTTTTCTTTTTTTTTTTTTTTTTTTTTTTTTGTGATGTCTTTATTCCTTTTAAACTTTTTACTAAAGTGATCTTGACAAAAATGGAAATGCCAAAGAAAATGAATGTAATGGGTTTAGCCTCACAAAACAAGGAATTACAACCAATAAGTAATTATTTTTTCCTTTCTTTTCTAATGAAAAATAAACCTTTTTGAGCCATAAACGAATGACAAAATATTTTGTGGATTCTTCTCTTTGTTCAATTCTAAATTGAATTTTTTTTTCTGCGCAACTCCTAAAGTTATTCGGATATCAATTATGTGTTTTCACGTTTTTTTTGTTTTTTAATACAAAGGTTTTAACTGAGATAAAGGCCAAATTAAATAAATAATATTTTAGAAAATACTGTCGAATGTGGAATTAATATTGAGTATAGAAACTCTTTCTAATAAAATAATCTAAAAAGTAAAAAATGATTTTTATAATTGCTCCAAAAAATGAAATAATACAAAAAAAAAATAAAAAAATTGTAATATTCCCCAACTTCTGATTGTGTGAATCACTGTCATAATAGACGTCTTGCCAAGAACTTGGAAAATAATGATTATTTCTAAAAAAAATTTCTGAGAGAAATTTTATTTCAGTGAATTGTCAAAATTAATGATAAATTCAAAAAAATTTCAAAAAAATTATTGACTCAATTTCCATTTTTGGAAAATAAATCAACTAACTCTACTTTTAAAAAAGTTTTTGTCAAAGAATATTTTGAAAACCAACTAATTTTTCAAAGCTTTCTAATCACTTAAAACCGCAAAAATGCTTTAATCAATGTTAAGGAAAAAAAATTTATAAAAAGAAAATGAAGCAAAAATTTTCAGATATTTATTTGGATGTATTGGTATTTGATTAAAAATTTTAAATTTTTTTCAAAAAAATAACAGTAAAGATCAAAAATAAATTTTGTTGAATTTTGATACATTCTCAAAGATTAAGTTTCTATCAAGGAATTTTATCAAATACTCAATTAATTTTTTTAGTGAAAAATTCCTAAAAAAAAACTTTTTGGGAAGTAAAAATTCCTAATTAAAGAGTTTGCCCAAAAAAAAAGGAATTACCGTTTCAATTTTTCGAACTTGATTAAAAAAAAAGGAGTTTTCATTTATTGAAAATTATTTCTGACCAAAAAATACTTTTTTTCAAACTGAAAAAAAAAATAAAAGAAGAACGTCGAAAGTTTATTAAATTGCAAAAATAAGAAATTTTAAACTCAACAATTGACTATTTTTTCTTTCACCATTCTAAGTAACTATTTAAAAGTTGATTAATTTCTTCAACTTTTATGAAAAAATGAAGTTTAGTATTGTCGATTAGATTTCAAAACAAAAACGATCTTATATCTGAGAATTTTTAAACCAGGGAGTGGTTTTTAATACGGTTAATTAATATTTTTGTTGAAAATCCACATTATGATTTAAAATGAGAGAAAAAAAATAAACGTGAAATTACTAAAAGGGAAAAAATTTCACTTCTTTTTTTTTTTTTTTTTTTTTTTTTTTCAGGACTATCCGAATTTTATGTTCTCCGTGATTGAAATACAATATATTAGTCAATAAAAATGATTTAAAACTAAATGAAGTAAAAAGAAAGTTGGAAATATTTCATTTTTAGGATTTTTATGGAAAATTAAAAAACCAAGGTTTATAGATAACAAAATTTTTACCTATTTCGTAAAAAAAAAAAACAAGGAAAAATTAAAATCAATATTATTTCGCCTCTAAATTAACTTATTTTCCACTTTATCTAAAAATAATCTTATACCATTTCCCTCAATGCTGGAATATTTTTAAATGAAGTGGAAAGCAGTAAATGAACAGAGAGGTAAAATAAAATTGATTTTCCAACCTTTAAAAGTTAAATTTCGAATTTGTTCAGTGAAAAATTGTTTAAAATAACGACTTTTTAAGAAAAAAAAACCCTAAATTTTAAATTACAAATAGATATATTGGCTCAAAATTTTTAAAAGTCAACAAATATGTTATAAGTCAGAAAATTAATCTTCACTAAACATAAAATTCAGATAGTCCTTAAATATTCTCTTGGTCAGAAAAGTAATATTCACTGAACATATATTTATCATAGCTAGTAAATTTAGATACCTTTTTTAATTTTTAATAAAAAGTAATAAATTACGTTATATGATTTTTTTTTCAGAAAGCCTTTTTCCAATATTGAAAAATGAACAATTGTCTATTGTTTTTCAGTGGTAACCTAAAGTCATAAACCAGCTCTTAAAGACCAAGAATAAGAAAAAAAAAATTAAATTCTATTTTAATAATTTAATTTTATCTGAAAAATTTCAGAAGGAAGAGACAAATTAATGAGACAATTTTTATTTTTTATTGATTGGTGTAATTTTTTTTTCTTTCAAAGAAAACCTAGGAAAAAGGATTTTTTGGGAAATTGAAATATAAAATTTTCATTTTTTTAATCAAATAATATATTATTTACAAAACAAATATATTCAATTTTTTATATTGATTTTTTTCGATATACCAATCTTATTGCAAAAAAAAAACACATTTAAGAAACCTTATAAACGGAATAAAATACAGTCTTAATAAATTATATTATTAATAGATTTTATTGGGTTAAATAATCTACAAATATAACCCAGTGATTCTATTACACTCTATTTTGTTATGAATGCAAATGAAAAAATATTAGAAACGAGAAAGTGCCAATAAAAAATAAAAAAAAAAAAAAGTATTTTCCATTTATGTTTATTGAAAGTAACGAGTAAATTTTGAAAAATTTATCAAAATAAAAAAGAAGGCAAGGAGAAAAAAATACATTTTTCAAAAAATTAAATCTTAAATAAAAATAAAATATAATATTAATTGAATTCTGTTTCTCTCTTTTTTCTAGTTTATATGGAAATATTATTTTCGGAACTTTTTTCATAAAATAAACTCTTTCAAATAAAAGTCACAAGAAATTTCAAGAATTATTCATACTTGATTCAAATTAATTGTAGTACCATTCTAAAATATAAGAAACTCTTTAAAACATCCAAAAAAAAACTCAACTGAACATTTAAAACTCATTAAAAGAAAATAATAAAAATTAAAATTCAATATTTTAAAAATTGATGTACCGTTTTATTTGAAATGAGAAATCTCGTTTTGTAAATTGTAGGGATTAAAAATTATAAAATCAATAAAAACCGTTGAAAAAGGTGAATTGGGAAAAAGTTCTTTACATTATATTGATAACTCTTTACACGACAATTTTTTGTTCTTTAAAGTCTCATATTCAATATAAAACCACAATTCATCTAGGTATTTTGTTGAAATATTTTATTTTTTCTTTGTTCCAGACATCAATCCAATAATTGTCTTTCTTAATTTCTATATCTATCTCATTCGAAATCAAACTTAAACTGTTTCCAGCTTTATAATGGCACATTATTTCCAAATTTATTTCTTCTGATCTTGCTTTTTTTTTCATTTTTTAACTGTTCAATATTCATAGATAAAAAATCAAAAAATTAATAAATGAATAATTAAAATGAAAATCACCAATAAGCAATTATCTTATTATCAATTAAATTTAATAGTATTGATGATTTGAGAGGTGTACCCTTTTGTTTGAAAAAGATTTTACTATTTTAAGGTTGATGAGAATTTTTTTTTTTTTTTTTTTTTTGATATTATTAATTTCAAAAATTACAAAATAAAGTTCAAAAACATAATTTTGAATGAATTTTTTAACAATTTTTTTGAACCTTTTTCATAAAAAAACAAGAAATAAATATTCATTATAATATTATATTAACCATTATTATAACTTAATAAAATACTTGATCCTAAATAATTTAGAAAAGAGAACTTTAAAAAAAGAGAATTTAAAAATAAAAAATTATAAAAAAAGATGGATATAAACACTTTAAAAATTAAATGGAGTTTTTAATTTAAAATTATATTTATAAAAATTACCTAAATAGCATAAGCTATAGAAATATTGTTATTATGCATTATTTATTTATTTTTTTCTTTTAAAACAAATAACGAAAAAGAGTTTCAAAAAAATGAACATAAAATGAATAACTTTTAGGATTTATTATGGCCACTTTACAATTTTTTTTTTTTTTTTTTGATAACGAGAAATTATTTCTAAAGGATTATTTGAATAATATAAATATACATTTATTTTTTTTTTAATCAATAAATAACATTAGAAATACACCAAAAACATATTTTCAAAAATTAATTTGAAAAAAAAAAATGTTTGAAACTCCAAATTAACATCTTATATTTCCAAATAACTTGTTTTAAAAACATCTCAAAAATATATTCTAATTCAAAACATAATCCAAATAGTGATTGTCCAACAAATGCCAAAATCATGATGTTGCTTTCACTTGTATATTTAATAATCCAAGGTCCCGCCTTTGCATATTTATCCCTGCCAGAGGCCAAGGCCCAAAAGAAAGAAAAGGCATTTGCCCTTGCCGGATTTGTTTGTTCATTAGTCTGCCTTATCGGGTACTGTGTCTGGCAAGTCTTAAACACCTCTGCACAAGAAAAGAAATTCGAACAAATCCATGAAAAGCATAAGCTCCAACAAGTCATTAACATGATGGTTGCAACTGCACAACGATTTGAGCAAGAAAGATTAGACAAAGAAAAAGGACAACAAAATGAAGACGACGAAGAAACACCACTTGTCGATCCAGAAGAAAAAAAAAAAAATGATCTTGCAAACATGACAAACCGATTCAACAAATGGAAACAAAAGGCCGAAGCAATGAAGGAAGAAGAAGAAAACGACTTTGATAAAGGATCTTTAACAGAAATTAAAGTTACAGAAGAAGATCAAGACGAAGAAGAAAAAAATTGGACACCAAAACAAATTTGGACACGTGCCTCTCTTTTAATGTTGGTTGGTATCGTTATTGTTTCCTTCTTTTCAGATCCTCTTGTTACCTCAATCGAAGGATTTGCAAATTCTATTAAAATCTCTCCTTTCTTCGTCAGTTTTGTTATTTCCCCCTTTGCATCCAATTCCTCAGAACTCATTGCCTCTCTTATGTTTTGTGCTAAAAAGAAGAAAACAAATATTTCAATGGCCATTTCAGCTCTTTATGGTGCAGGTAAGTCCATCCAGATCCCCCTTTTTCCTTTTTCCTTTTGACTGTTTTTTCTTTTACCCTTTACTCTTCCCCCCATTTCCCTTTCCTTTTATCTTGTACCCCTTATTTTTTTACTTTGTATTTTTTGAATTTTTAAACAAGATCAATTTTTAAGGAAATGAACATTTATCAAATCTTATTTTGTTTTAATTCAACCAAAATTTTCCATTACTTTCCAAATAATAATAATAAAAATAAAAACCATAATAATACTAATAGCTTCAATGAATGCAACAATGTGTCTCTCAGTCTTTTTAATTATGATTTATATTAGAAAACTGGCTTGGGAATATTCTGCTGAAATCCTATCCATTCTAGTTATTACAGTTGCAGTCGGTATCATTGGATTAAAGAAAACAATTAAAGTTTGGGTTGGATTCGTTCTCGTCTTCCTTTATTTCTTTGCTATTGGATTTGTAGCATTTTTAGAAAGTTCAGTGGTCGGATGGCGATAAAGATCAAATAAGAATAAATAATTTTTTTATTCTTATTTTTAAAATTTTTCTTCTTATTTTTCTTATATTTTTTTTATGAAAACGTTAAATAACAAATTCTCTTTTTTAACTATTCGTCTTAGGAATTCGATTTAATTCTTCATAAAATTTATTTTCTTTTTTTATCTTTTTAATAACTTTTTGTTCTTTTTTTTTTTTAATTTTCTTTGTCCTAAGAATATAAAGACATTTTTTGAAAGCCTAACAATAAAAATTTATTGATCAAGATCTGATATATACAATCAAAAATTTTCTTTTTTTTTTATTTTTATTTTTTTTGTTTTATTATAAACTTTGTTTAAGGTTTACAATCCCTAGAATTTGAAAAAAAGATTATTTTGTGTAAGAGAGCGACTTTTTGATTTGGTTCTTAGGTGATGGATCTTGTGCTTAGAATGGGTTTTAATAGTGGTTCAAAATGGTAATTTTTGACAAAATATATTTTTTTTTTTCCGAAATCCGAATTGAAGAGTATAAGATTAATATATTGGGAGGTGTTTAAGAATGAATTTAAATTTTAGTGTTGTCAAAGAAAATTTAGATTTACTTTTTTGTCAATTAACCAAATGAAAAAATAAAATTTTTTAAAAGCTCCCAATAAAGCCAAACTTAATTAAAAATTTCAATCAAAAATCAACAAACCATATTTTTTTATAACATGAGTTACAGCTATATTGGCCTTAAATTCTACATTTCAGATTTCTGAAAAAAAAACAATAAATTGTTAAAAAATGCCATTTTGAACCACAATTAAAACCCATACCAGCACAAGATCGATATTCAAAGAACCAAATTAACATGTCACTACACCCAACACAAGATATTTTTTCTGTCAGATTTCAGGGATTGTAAACCTTAAGTCAAAGGTACATAACAGAATTTTCAAAATTCAATTATTTTTTATAATTTACCTTTGAAGAATAAATAAAAAATAAATAAAATAATAACAAATCATTGAATAGTTGTTATTTTGTATTAATAAAAGTAAATATCGTAAATAAATATCCTTTCTTAAAAATTGAAAACAATTAAATTCTTAGTAACCATTGAGAAAAAAGAAAATAAGGCTATTTTTGTTCTTTAATTGAAGATTATAGAAAATTCAAATAGAAATCAATATTATTTCGCTACAATCATTTTTCATTGTTTCACTAACATTAGAAATAACAGATTTTTACCAAGCTGCTATTGATCTTGGAATAAAAAAATTTTTTTAAAACAATTAGGAATAAATGAAAATTGGTTAAAATGTGAATAAATGTTTTCAATTTTGAAATTTCAAAAATAAATTTTTACCTTATAATATCCATTCGAATGTTATAAATATATGGTATTCACCCTCGACAACTATTTACATTTGACATAAATGTATCTTTTTGATTTTTTTTATTTTACAATCCTTATCATATTTTTTCTGTTGGTAATTGAAACTTTTTTTGGTTATTTATCACCAGGAAATTCCAAATAAACCAATAAATCTATATGATTGGGATATTAATATTAGCAGTGATAAATGAAGAAAATTTCTGAATAATAAATAATAATCAAATTATATTTTATATTTATTATGTTTTTGATTTTATTTTTTGAATTGGGGTATTTCAATTTTAAAGTGCATCAATGATGTTACTTCGAAAGATCCCGTGATTTTTTCTATTTCATTCTTTTCTTTTTGACAATTAATTAGCCTTTCTTAAAAGAAATTACAAAATATACACTTGGTAAATATAAACAACGGATTTTTAATAACAAAACAGTGCTTTAATTTGAATTGAATCATTTTTCAACGAAATTATAATACAATAAACCTAAAGTTGTCAAAATTGAAGACTTTAACCATATAAAATAATAATTTATGGGGATATTAGCTTTTTTATTCTAATACAAATTTAACTTTTTTATATTACCTTACTTTGTGTCTGGACTCTGTTTCTTTTTTTTTTTTTGTTTGTACAATTACCTAAAGTATATGTTCAAATGATCATTTTTTGAGACTAAATAATACTCCAGAATTTGTTTTTTTATTCTAATGTTACCCACTTTCTAAAATTAAAATATTGTATCTTCTATTAATAAATAATATTACTATTTTATACTCATATATATCTATATATATATCAATTCTATTTCACTCAAATAACACTACTAAAATGGAAAAAGCATTTTTTTAAGAATCATATAAACTATAATTGTTTAGAAAATCAAGAAATATCTAAGTTTAGAGTCGGTATTCATAAAAGAAATACATAAACAAACTTTTATTTTTTGAAAAAATTTTTCAGTTCAATGTCATCTGTATCATCTAGTGCAAAATTTCTCAATTTTCGTGAAAAATTAAAATTGTTGACAAAAAGATTTTTTAAAAAAGTCAATCTATTCATTTTAAATGAAAGTACAAGGTAAAATTTTTCTTAAAGTTAATTTGGTGTTTTAATAATTCTTTTTTGACAAATTGTTATTGATTTAAAAAAAATTAACAACAGGCAAAAAAAAAAAAAAAAAAAAAAAAAAAAAAAAAATTGTAATAAATCATGAATATGGTAAATTTCCTTAAAACTTGTTTAAAACTTTCTAAAATTTCTTTAAACATCTTTTAAACTTCCTTTAACCTCTTTTTAACATTTTCAAAAATTTAAAAGGAAGTTTTTGGGAGTTTGAAGATGTACAAAACAAGTTTTTTAAATAATTTACAAATGCTTCAAGGATTTTTTAAAAAAAAATTTTTTTCTTTGAAAAATGTAACAATGTCAATCATTCACAAGTCGGATGGAACAAATGCAAAAGTTTACTTATTAGAAAACCCAAATTGTATAAACTTCCTGATATTATTTATAAAAAATCTAACAATAAAACTTTTCTTCAAACAATATCAACAATTCCAGAATTAAAGCTTATGATTTACTTTTTTTATTTGCCCCAACCCCACCCAGTTCTAAAATAAAGTTCAATATAGAAGATTTTAAAAGTAAATTAAGTGTTTTGAAATTGATATCTTGAGATTTTTCAATTGGAAAAAACAAAAACAAAAAATAACTAGTTTTTTTTTTTTTAGTAACAAAATGAATCTGTTTTCATAACGATACCTAAGAATTTTAAAAAAACAATTAATCCTTTATGATCTTAAAAAGTGAAATAACAAAAACAAAACAACAAAAAAATCATAAATAAAAAATTATTAATTTTGGTTTGTAATATTTTCTATATACTTTAAAACGTTTTTGAAATGTTCCTTCATCTTTTTTTTATACTTTTTTTTTATTTTTGTGACTTTTATTGTTCCCTTGTCAGAAATTTGTTTTATTTTTGATGATAAGTGCATTAATTTTTCTCTTTCGCTTGTTGGGAATTTGAAGAAAAATTCATTTATCTGATCAAGACTTTTAGTAATATAGCTAGAAAATTGTTCATCATTTCCTGCTTGTACTTTAATTCCTAAATTATCTAATTCCTTTAAGTCGTCTAATGTTTGTAAATTTTTAAATGTAGACAACTCTAATGTTTTTGTTGTATGGTTTTCAAGAATTGTGTCTTGTTCTTGGGTTAGTTTGATACTTTGGTTTGTTAGTTTCATTAATTCTTTATCTTTTTCAACAACAATTGTTTCTAATTTATCAATTTTTGGAGAAAAATTGGGGTTTTGCATTTTGTGTATTTTTCGTTGGTATTTGTTGAGTTGCGATTGTGAATCATAAAGTTCATTCTCCAGTTTTTTGATTTTGTGATCCATTTCTTCTAATTCTTCCTTTAAATGTTTTATTACAAGTTGATCTTCTTTTTCTTTTTCTTTTTCTTTTTCCTTTTTTTCTTGTTTTTTCCTTTCTTTTTTTACTTTTTTTAATTTTTTGAATCTTTTGAAACTCTCATTCTTATTTTCAATTCCAGAGAGTTCCGTTTTGTTTGTTGATTTTCGTTTTCTTGAAAGATTAAACCTGAAAGCCGAATTACTAATAGAATTGTCAATTAAACAAAAAGAATCCGTTTGGTGATTAATTATTGGTGTTTGAAGATCGGGCTGAACGAAATAAAGTTCTGTTGAATAATCGTTCTCGTGATTCAGATAAGGCTTAATTTCAAGGCATTCCGAACAAACAAATTTTTTCCAATCAACTGTAAGGCTTTTGTCCAGTTTTTGGCATTTTAACAGGCTGCAAAGGTTTGTTGTTTTTTGACAATAAACACATTTTGGCAAAAGATCAACCTCCATTGGAAAAAAACTAAAAAATGAAAAGTCCAAATCGATAACTTTCATAATTTGAGTTTTCTTCTTTGCTATTCACAATAATAACGTTACTCAGTGTGGAACTTTGCTTCTTAATTGTTGGAATACTTATTAGTTGTTAATTGTTGAGAACCTCAAACATTTATGAAGGGAGTACTCTGTTGATAGATACAGGAAATATTTTTAATATATGCTATTGATGATACTCTTTTCTAACAAATTGTAGAGATACCAAGTGTTTAAAAATTATGATCTTATCAGAAACCAAAGAATTGAAAATTTTTTTGTGAGATCAATTTTTTTTTTATTTTTTATGAAATAGAAAACTATATAATCGATTATTTAGAGTATAAAAAGTTTGGGAATTTGGTTTATGGCTATTTTCATCACCACCATACGATACCTATATCTTGAAAGAAGAATTAATGTTAACTTTTTTTTTCTTTATTGAGCACATTTTTTTGGTATATAAAAGAGAGTTTTATGTGTCCATTTGAAAAATATTTGTATTTTTTGAATGAGGATAGTTTTAAAAATTAAAATTTTAAAATAATTTAAACTTTTAATTCAGACTGTTTGTTTTTCTTTTTATTATAATTCTGATTATTTTAAAAATTGAAATTGTAAAAAAAAGTGAAACAAAATTGCTGCCTTCATCAACCTTTCTTGAATAAAATAGTTTATTCGCAATATAATCACAATTCCAGAACTGTAAATTCTTGAAACTTATGTATTTATTGTTGTTAGTGCTAGTACCACCTTTTTGAAAAGTCTCTAGTATAGAAAATAAGTTCAATTTTTTGGATAAACAGTCCCAAATAAACTGAAGAATGCATTTTTGTTGAATTCAACTTTGAGATATTTATTTTGATAGATAATGATGAAAAGTTTTGAAAATTTTGTGCTCATCTAATAAAACTGAAATGGGAAAAAAAATTCTTATGATAATTATTGTAAGTGTCGGTAGAGTGCCGTCAAGTGCCTAGCTTTTTTTACTTTTTGAAATAAACCTAATGGAAAAATCAAATAAAAAAATATTTTTTCCATATTATATCACTAAATTATTCTATAATAGTCAAAATAATTGGTTATCCATTTGAAAGATATTTATTAAATTTATATTACTTTTAAAATATATGATAATAACCTCTTAAGGGTGAAAAAAATTCTATTCAAATTTTTTACTATTAAATTTGAAAAAAATCTTAAGAGAACCTGGAAAAGTGGATTTTCCAACTTAAATGGTTAAATGTCTTGAGAAATAATTCTTGATCCAAAATCTTTTCTTACCCAATAGTGTTTATTATAAGTGAATTAACAAAAAGTGAAAAATTAGCAAAAGTTTAATTTTTTTTGAAAAAATTTTTTCATGATTGTGAATCACGATTAAAACCCATACCAATCACAAGATCGATCTTCTAAAACAAAATTAACAAGTTATAACACCTAATACAAGATAACATTTTCTGAAATTTCAGGGATTGCTAACATTAAGTACTTGTTTCTCTAAATAAACCAACAACATTGAAATCTTTTCATTTTTTGAAGAAATATCTGAAGTTCATTTTTAGGAGTAAAATATCTACTTGATCATAGAAAGAATTCATAAGAAGACACTGAAACCTTAAGGAAGTAGCCACGGTAAAGGATATTTTTGACTTTTTTACAATTTGGAAGAGGATCAGAAAATAAATTTTTTACTTTCGTTGTAACTCATTGATTTTTATGATTTAAAGTACTTCATTCCTTGAATTTTTTAAATTTTTTTTCCATGGTACCAAAGAAATTTCCAGAATAAAATATTGAGTTGAATTGCTTAAAATAATGTTTCTATTGTTGTTGACTTATCTTTTATCCTTATCTCAATGTTCTATTAAAGTATTTGATTTTTTCAGCATTTTTATATTTTTATTAATCATGATTACAAAAAGCATAAGAAAGATTTTATTCTCAATAACATTTGGGATAAATGTATTTTGTTTAAAAAGAATAAATACTTTAAAATTGAGAGAATCACAATAGGAAATAAAAATAGGGCTTTAATAGCTTGAAGGATTCCAATAAAAAATAATAATTATCCCAAAAATATTTCAGGGTAGGGTTTCAAACACTTGGATTTGGTAGAATTGGAGAACTTAATATGATTATATAATATCAAATTGTATACAATAAAATAACTATAAGTTTTATTCTAAGAATCCAAAAGTAATTTCTCCCAAAAAAAATAGTTATGATTATATTAAAAAATATTGAACCAATTATATCAATTCTTTTTCTTTTTTTTTATTGTTTAACATGACTAAAAAAAAAAATATCAAATAATTCTTTAAAAAGAAATTTTTAGAGAATTTAGGATCACATGCAACTAAAATAAAAATACTCTTCTCTCATCTCCTACAAATTATTATCATGTCTTATGGTGTATCTACTCCCTTAAAGTAATAATTTTAACATATTATTTGGAAATTCATTTTTTTCTCATTTATTATTATCCAATATTCCCAAATAAGTATAAATGAGTCAAGACGAAGAAATAGACAAGGTACTTGGACAAGTTAAAATGAATGCCCTAAACTCTGGTTTTTTTAACCAACTTTTAACTAAACCCACCACCCAAAACACAAACAATAACCAGACTTCACAAAACCAAAATCAGCAACAATCACAAAATTACAATAGTAACACAAGCTTCAATTCCCAAACACGAAAATAAAAAAAAAAAAAGAACAACAGAGAAAATTGCTCTTGAAATAAACTATGAACAACCAAACACTTTAAGAACTATTATTTTTTCTTTAGCATCATTATTGGGATACAAAAACAAACACAAAAAATAAAAAAAAAGATGATTTTTTTTCTTTTTTTTATTATTTTTGTTTGATAAAAATGACTTCCATTATTTATTGATCTTGTTGTGTTGTTCATTTATTTTGTTACGATCTTCTTCTTTTCTGAGTTTATTTGCAAATCGCTTTTAGTTTTCAAAAAAGACTTTTTAATTTTTCAATCAAAAGGTCTTTTTTTAATTTCACCAACCCCCAAGATATGGAAAAAAAATTAACAGTATTTTAAGAATAACAACTAGACTGTTGATAACTTTTCTGTTTTTGTTTCTAATCTTTTTGATTTAGTGTTTTTATTATTCAGATTTTTAACCAAAAACAATATTTCATTTAACCAATAATTTTTTCTCTTTTAGGTGATTAGCTTTACAAAGTATGTGTATATAATCAAAAGTATGTTGTAATTGGGTGTAAATTGTATTACTGTGACATGGTTAAAATGGTTTTTGAAAATCTATTATAAATATTATTACACAAAAAAATATTGAATTTTTTATTTAGGATAACTATTAAAAATTATGATTTTTGAATTTTTTTTTGAGTTCCTTTTCCAAATCCAAAAAACCGAATAATCAAAATAATAGTATTCTGGCATTTAATACTTCTTGTTTAGAAACTTTAAAATTAACTTTTTATTTATTTAAAAAATTTCAAATATTAACTCAATGATCATTGATATAAAAATATAAAAATTGATTAGTTTTTAATCCTTTTTGAAAACTAATAGTAAATTGTCAAGATATTCCATAATATTGATTATAATTTGTCAAAATAATCTCAGGGTAAATTATATATTTTTTTTTAAAAATTGATTTTTTTAGTAACTAATCTACATTTCAAGAAAAATATTAGTTAATATATTTTGCAACTTTCGAGTCTCAATATTGATAATTGTGAATTTAAATTTGTAGAGAAATTCAGATTTTTTTCTGAAACTCTTGGGTTTTTTACTAATACAAAGGACCTTTTTTTAATTGCAAAGATCAATCTCGTACAACTTGAACTAAGGGATTTTTAATGATAAATTTTAACTCTAAGACACCAATATGATTTATTTTTCCAACAAAATACAGTTTAATTTTTAAACTCTCAATCTTTAAGGGCTGAGTACCTTATTATCAATTTACTATGTGATCAAGGAGTATTTTTTTTTTTATTCATCTAAAAATGGGCTAATTAAGTTTTCTTCAACGAATGGAAAGATTTCAATGTAATTGGTTTTTAAGAGAGAGGAGTAATTAATGAAAATTTATTAAAACAAAAAAAAGAGAGAATAAGATAAAAAGTATATATTTTATAATAAAAAATAACAAGATCTTTTACATTGGACAAAAAAAAATTAACAAACATAAATGATCTTTTCTAGAATTTAAAAGAATTGTGTAAAATCTTTAATTTTGTTATATTTTTTTAAATTTCCCAAAATTTATATATATATATATATTACTATATGGGAGTTTGTCATATTTACCAACAGTATATATATATATATATATATATATATATATATATCACAATTTTAAGTCAATAAAAACACTATAACCACCACTATAATTGAAATATTTGATAGTTTATTAAAAATTATATTGGTGTTCTTAAATTCTAGATCCCGAATAATTTTTAAAATAAATTTAAATTTTTAATTTTGCCAATATCAACAATTAAAATTTCAACGAAATAATTCTTATATAAAAAATAATTAAATTTTGTTTAATTTATTTAATTTTTTTATATAGATTATTTTTTTCAATATATCAGAAAATAAACTCATTCATCTTTTATTTTCAGATCATATTTATATATGTCTATGTAATTATTTGATATATAACAAGATTGCAAAATATTCCCCAAATCTAACTATTCTAGAGATCTCACAAAATAGTTATTTATAATAATTTTATTTTTTCAAAATTCTATATTTTAAAAAATAGAATTCCAGGTTTTCGTTGTATTTCCTAGATCAAATTTTATTTAATAGTATCAATCTTTTTCTAAAAAAAATAATTTTATTTTATACTATTCTTTTAATATTATTAAACAATTATATGTTAACTCATTAAAATCATTTTTTATACCTGGCTTGAAATGTTTTATTAACTTATTTAGTATTAATAAAATCATTAACCAATTTTAGTTTTTATCTATCAAAAATGCAATAAAATATGATATAAATTATTCTTTTGAATTTTCATAAATACAAAATATCCTTATTTTAAAAGTATTAAACTAATATTTATTAAAACCTTTTTTACAATATTTCCTCAAATTATTATTTTTCTAATTCTAAAATATATCAAAACAATAAAATCAAAAATAACTATTTCTATTATCTATACAATCTTTAAAATTCATTATTTTGTACATTTTCAAAAAATACTTTGAATTCATATTAATTATTCTTTTGAATGCATAAAAGAGTACTTTAGCATATTTGTCTCAATTCCTAATCATTTTTAGTAAAATGTGCAATTATTTAGAATTGTGAGATTATATTTTATAACAGTAAATTGTAAATCATGATATTGGTCTTCATACGTGTATTAAAAAGTAGTTTGAATTACTTACTTTTTAACTTTTCAAGTAATTTCAATATATTTTAGAATTAGAAAAATAATAATTTGATCAGATAAAGATTGTTAAAAAAAAAAATTGTAAAAAAAAAAAACAAAAGAAACAAATCAAACCAGTCATCAGAGCAAAAAATATTTTTCTTGTGGTTTGATACCTGGTTGGTGGGTTGAATGAACACTTACATCGAAAATGATCTATATTTTTGGAATAATCCTTGAATCCCAACTTATTAGTATCATATTAGATTTAATAACAATAAAAATAACCATAATAATAGAAATCATTAAGAGTATTCCATATTTTTAATTCTCTTTGGTTAAAACAAAAGGTTGGTTAAATTTTTTTAAAAAAAGAGCAGTTTAAATTCAAAATATTCGGCAAAGGGTTTAATATAAAATGAACAATCTTATGATTGTTTATTATTTCGTTTTTTTTTTTTATTGATCTAAGTATGTATTGTCCCTTTTAAATTTTTAGAGTACGTTTAATTAAAATACCAGTTTTATACCAGAAACAAATCCATTAACTTTTTTTAAAAAAATTTTTAATTGAATCTGAAAATTTTTTTGCTTATTTAGTTGTGGTTTTGTTTGATTTCTAGTATTTAAAGTGCTTTGTTTAGAAACAATTTATTAGATTTTTTTCAAACATAAAATCAATTGTGACAATAGAATTTTTTGATAGGAACTAAATTTCAAACCATTTAACATTTGCCAAAGGCAATTAACATATCAAATTTACATTAAAATATGGTATTTAATTTTAACTTTAAAATTAGAATAAATAATTTTTTTTTTCACTTACTACTTTAAATACTATAGAGCAACTTGATACATCCAAAGTTTAAACGTTTTTTTCTGTTCCATTTCAAATATTAAAAAGTGGATATTTTGACTTTATTGTAGGCTCTCCCTTAATATTTTTTCATAGTAAATTTGATGTTATGTATTTTCTTTTATTACCTTAATTATTCTATCCATAAAAACTTGGGTGAAAAATCCTCTAAAATAAAAACTTTTTTTATAATTTTAATTAATCATACAGAGTTTTTTTATAAGAAAAAACTTTTTTTTTATATTTTCACTAATCTATTTTTCTATTTGATTATGATAAAACTATACCTTTCATAATACTATATAAAATGATTTATTTTTTGGAAATAATGATGAAAGACATTGTATTTTTAACATTTTTTTCTTTTTTTGGGTCTTTTGGATTCAGAATTATTTTAAGAATATGTACAATTTTCATTGAATCCCTTTATATAAAAGTTGGAAATTTTGAGAAATCTATTCCTCAATTTGTATCTTATATAATTTTTTATTTTAAAATTAAAATTTTCATATTTAATAATTCTTAAATATTCTTTTGGAATATAGAAGAGTGTTTTCAAGTGTTGTTGAGTATCATATAGTGCATATGTTATTTTTTAAATTAAAAATAAGAGAATATTTCAAAAAATTTCTTTTTATTTCTTATTTTAAAAAAAAATAACAGCATTTTTCATGAAATCAAAAATATTGAGTTTAATTAAAGGCTTTTCTCTATTCTTTTGAATTCTGGAAAATCTAACTATAGTTTTTTTTGTTTCTAAAATTTAATAATTTTCAAATCAAAATGAGAATTAAAAAAAAAAAAATAACCAAATCCTCAATTTGAAGTTTTATTAAGATGATGAAGTATTGTTTTTTTTATCTTTATTTTTAGTTCATTAATATTATTTATAATATAAATATTTCTTTCTGTTCATCAATTATCGTGAAATTTAATAAATTTATGTTATTTTTTTTTTTTCTTTAATAGTAAAAATTTATTAGATTTACCTTTTTTCAAGTATATAATAATCTTTAATAAAGTTTGTTACAGTCAAAGGCGACCAGTTGTTATTGGTTTAATAATTTGAAAATTAATTGTATTTTGAACATTTAAAAAACCAGAAAAATGGATCAAACTTTATAAAAAATTATTTTATTTTAATCTTTTGATAAAATATAGAAAATATGAAGTTTAACAAAATGAAAGGAATGATATTTATATTATCTTTGAAGAATTCAAATAGAAGTATCTCATGAATTAAAAAACTAAATTAAATCTACAATAGTGACTTATTATTGTCAAAATAAGACATGTATACTATCTGAAACTTTTTACTAATACAAAAGTATTGATTTTTTTTTTTTTCCTAGAAGACCTACACATTAACTCATCAAAAAAAACCAACAAGAAATAATATTCGTTCCTCAAATGTTATAAACTAAAAATAGAAATTCAAAAAATGAATGATCCTCTAAGAAATTTTTATATGAAACAATAATTGGTATTTTTTATTAAAATATTCAATATCAAAAAATAACCCAATTTACTGAAAATTAAGAAAATTACAAAAATGTTTTAACAAATTCAATTCTAAATTTAAAATTTATTGAACATATCAAAGACATTACCCACAAAATTGATTTTACCTTCGATATACTATGAGAAATTGAAATATATTCTAAATTTGAACCAGAAAGGAAAAAAAATTAACGATACTGTCATTTTTGACAAACACACCTTTTTTTGACTACTGTATGATTTTTAAAGTTATAACAAATCCATACAGCAATCTTTAACTCCAAAAAAATTAACAAAATCACCAAATACTTAATCTTAAAATCAAATCGATCCACGAATAATTGAACAATTCGAAAATTTTCAAGACCTAATTCAAACAATAATCACTCCAAAACATTATTTAAGAATCTGAAATATTATGAAACTTAAATTCGATACAATTTGTTTAAATTCAGTCAAGATAAAAAAATTACGAACTAACTTGTTTCATTTTTTTTTAATTTCCTTTTTTTTTTTTCAAAAATCTTTTTTGTTTATTAACACTTCGAAATAAACAGCACAATTGAATTTACAAAGCAATATTAGTCAAATGAGTAACCAACAAAGTGAATTAATTTTTGATTTCAATGAATCTAGCCAATCTGAACACACAATAAATCAAGAAGCAAATCTTAACAATAATAACAACCAAACAAACCAAACGGATTTCTTTCAAAGTGTATATTCAACTGATAATGTATATTCCGATATGCCAAAATCTCCAAGCTTTAATCAAATGAGCTCAATGGGGAATAATTTTGAAAATGAACCACCCCTATTAGAAGGTTTGGTTTTTTTGCATTGTTTTTTTTAAAAATATTCAATTCTTATTTCATTGTAATTAACATATTTTAAGATATTTCTTTTGTTAAATTCCGACACTAACGAAATCTACCCGTATCCTTTTCATAATCAAAATATAAAGATCTTATTTACCTTCATTCTTTTTCTTCTAAAAAAACAAAAATTATTCAAATAAAAAAAAGAATGCAAAATAACAAAAAAAAAAATACAACAAACCCTAATCCAGATCCTCATTCAAACTGATGTAAAAAAGAAAAGGCAATTGTTTGTAAAGAACTATTTACAAATTTAAAAACCAAATTTGCTTTTATATTTTTCTTTTTCACAACCTAAAGCTTTTGATGTTTTTTAATAACTTAACCTAAATTCAAAACCCGAACAATTTTAAAAAAGTGAGACAAAATAGTTTTCAAAAGTATACCCTAAAACAGCTGAGAAACTTTTTTAAAAAAAATCTAAAAATAAGCCACTTGAGGTCTGTACTCTCAAACTGGATTTTTTTTAAAAATATTTTGCAGTATTTTTTTAAAATTGTTGTATCTGAAAAACAATCGCCAAACTTAAATTGACCCATTTTCAGTTCACTATTAAAATTTTTTTGTCACATCTTTTAAAAATGTCTTTACCAGATTTAATACAAGATTTCTTGTTCTGGTATTTAAAGTTTAATTGGGATAAAATTTAAGTTGGTTATCTTTTTTCAATTCTTGAAATATTCCTTTCTTTCTTTCAGGATTCTTAGTTCACTATACTACACATCAATATAAAAGGGCACCAAGTGAATAAAAAGATAACACAAATTACAATCTTTTTCTATGAAAGTCTCTTCATTAGAAAAAGAAAAATCTGGAAAATGAAGTAAAAATTTATCCCATTTATTATTCAAAGGTAAGTATAACCTTTTTCAAAAAGCTATTAATTTTTTTTTTCGGTTAAATTGCTTCAGGATGTATGTTCTAAACGAATTCTTCAGATACACTACAAACGCTATCCTTTCATTTTGGTAAAGTCTTTAACGATCTTTAATACAAAAATTATATTTTTAAAAACAATCTAGTTTTTTTGTTTTTTATTTTTTGTTAGACTTTAGACGACCTCATTTACCAATTCATTAGAAATATACCTAAGAAGATATTTATATATTTAATTTTTCATTAAAGTCAGTTATCATAAAATATTTACTATTAATAACCGAGTAAAATTTAATAATTTCACCCCCATAAATCAATACCACTCTTCATTACTTACTTTGTGATTTGTGGAGTATCTACAATAGAACAAAAAATAAAAACGAAAAAAAAACTAGATTGTTTTTAAAAATATAATTTTTGTATAAAAGATCGTTAAAGACTTTACCAAAATGAAAGGATAGCGTTTGTAGTGTATCTGAAGAATTCATTTAGAATAACTCCTTTAAATTAAAACTTTTCCAAAAAAATATAGTTTTAAAAAAGTTAGGACTCAAAATTTTTAAAGGAGCTTTTCTTCCCACCCCAACCCCCAGGTAACTTAAATTCAAAGGTCGATTCTTCACTTTATTAAAATAGTAAACTTTCAACAAATTGTAATTCTGAAATAATTCCTTACTTTTTTTAAAAATAGAAAACCTTAAAAAAGTTTGAATTCAAGCAATCTAATAAAAAAAAAAGTACTAGCTTTTTTAAAATAGAAAACTGGAAAAAAGCTTTAAGGGACTAGTCTCTATTAATTTTTTTTTTACCAACAACTAAATAAGGAATCCTTATCTTGAAATATGCTTAAAATTGAAAATAGACAGTGTTTTTTCAATGTTAGAACTTTTAGTTCTTGTTTTTTTAAAATTTTACAATTCTGTCAAAAAAAGTGACTTTTAAAAATTTTTTTTAAAAAAAATATCTTTAACGGATGAGAATTTTTTGATTAATTTTGAATTTAATTATTTTCTCAAAAATAATATTTATTCTAATTTCGAAAAACGAAAAAATAATTTAAAACTAGTGAATATTTTCTCTTTCACTTCTGTTCATCCAACTTGACTCTATAAAGAACTCAATTTGTTTTATCAATAATTACTTGTTAAAAAAATAGTTCTTATTCTTTTCTTTGATTTTTTTTGACTCTGACAAAAACTTTTGGAATGATAATTTGGGAACACTTGAAAAAACATTCAAATTCAACAAAAACAAAAGAATATAAACTGAAAAAGTAGATTCATGAAAAAAAAAGAATGGTACAAGAAAAGAAAGAAAATCTTTTATTTTGAGTAAAGCATATATTGCATATTTTTTTCGAATCAAACTGTTTTTTCATGCAAATCCAAAAAAAGCTTTTCAGGTTTATTTTTCAAACTAATTTTTGCAGGTCTTCCACAAACACAACAAGGTTTTGCTTTCTTGCTCATATTTTTTTTTTATTTTTTGTATTTTTGCGAAAAGTTGAAAAAAAGCAACTTTCAAAAAAGTGAAAAAATTGAAAATTTTTTATTTCTATAAAAACAATAACTAAATTTAATGAATGTCATTTATCGAGATTTCATTACTATACAAAGAAGTTTTTCACTTTAATTTCAAATCTAAGTAATTGGCAAATTAAATTCTAAATCTCTATTAAATTTACCTACAAAAAATTTATAGAGACTAGACCCTTAAAAAAGTCCTCAGTTTTTTAAAATAGTTGTAACATAACCTCAAACAAAGTTTTTTGAAATTTATTTTTTTTTATATCCATTCTTGAACTTATTCCACAAACACTGTGATCCAGTATAAATGGAATACACTTTTTTCTTCTAAGAATTAATGATTATACGAAAACTAAATTAGCACATTAAAACAATTTTAAAAGTGTGATCAAAAAAGTTTTAAATAATGTACTGAAAATGGGTCAATTTAAGTTTGGCGATTGTTTTTCAGATACAACAATTTTAAAAAAATACTGCAAAGTATTTTTAAAAAATATCCAGAAAAAAGATTACAGACCTCAAGTGGCTTATTTTTAGATTTTTTTTAAAAAAGTTTATCAGCTGTTTTAGGGTATACTTTTGAAAACTATTTTGTAACACTTTTAAAATTACTCTGGATAAATTTAAAAACAATTGTAAATTAAAAAAAAGAAATTAACAAATTTAATAAACTGCACTTTTAAAAAATTATTATATTAGAACATTGAGGAAAAATTATAAAAAACTTTATTAATATTAAAAATAAACGCATTCCAAAGCAATTTAAACTTTGACCAGTATTCATTTAATTATAACTTTTCAAAAAAAAAAAAAAAAAACTTATTCTATCTAAAAACAGGAAAAAAATTATTTAGGTTTTACACTTTTTTATTAATATTTTTTCTTTGAATATTTTTTAAATTCTTTTAATAATACTTTTATAGAACTTGAAATCAACTTTGATCATATAAAAAGTAAAATGCTTTCTGTTTTAAATCCATTTAAGCCAGTCGACACAATTTTTATTAATGATTCCGATCTAGCAGGGCCACTTATCTTTTGCTTACTTTTGGGGCTTTTTTTACTATTTGTTTGATTATTTTTTTATTTATTTTGCTTACTTTCTGTTATTATTGATAATTATAATCTTTATTTACATTTACATTTACATTTTCATTTTTCAATTTCAATTTCTTTTAATTTTATTTTATATTCTCATTCTCATTCTCATTCCTCAAATAGAAAGGTAAAATTCATTTTGGATACATCTATGGGCTGTGTGTAACGGGATGTTCTTTAGTTTATTTTGTTTTAAATTTAATGTCACAATCAAATATTGATCTTTATAAGACTGTTTCTGTTTCCGGATACTGCTTACTTCCAATTGTTTTTTTATCGTTTTTAAAAATATTTTTCTTTTTTATCCCTTTTTTTCTTTATTTGTTCGCAATTGTTTGTGTCACGTGGGCAACATATTCCGCAACAAATATTTTTGTCAAAATATTACAATCTAATCAACAGAAATTTTTAATTGCTTATCCTGTTTTCTTATTTTATGCTTGCTTTGCTGTTCTTACATTATTTTAGAATGATAAATTGATTTATTTATTAAATCTAGTTTTTTTTATTCTTTTCCTTTCTTTGTTAAATTTTAATATTTTGTTTAAACAAACAACAAAAAAATAAAATTAATTAATCAACAACAATAAGAAAGAAGAAAAATAAAATTTAATCATAATATTACAAATACGATAAAATATTTACTGGTTTATAATACAACCTATTTTTAGACATTTATCCTTTTAGAACAAATAAAAATGAATTTTTTTTCTTGTTTTGTGTTTTTTTTTTTTGTATTTATTACAGATTTTTATTGTAAAATATCTAAACATTTAAATACCTATTAGCAACTATAATATTTGATCGAAAGATAAAAAAAATAATACCAGCCTTCATATGATATCTAAAATATTTTACAGTCAAAGTGGACCAGTTGTAATGATTGAATTATCTGTGTTTTAAAAGTTAGAATGGATATTAGAACAAAAAATTTCTTTATGCAAATTTTCAAAATTGAAATCATTTTTTCATATTTTAGTTTTTTTTTTTTGGATTTCTTTTTATGTATTTCATTTAATTTTTTTTTTTATTGAAAGATCAATAGTCCTATTGGCAAAAATATATTATTTTAATGCAACTAAAATAGTGAAAATGATTGTAGAGAAATGATATTTAATTCTAATGAAATTTTATTTCTATCTTCAATTGGAGATCATGATGAAAATTATTGTTTTTTCAATTCTGGACACTTAGAATTTGAGTTTTTCAATTTTTAAGAAAATATAATGATTAATTACATTCATTTCGAAAATGTATCAAGTTTTCTTTATCTTAGATTATTCTACTTATTCATTATTTATCCTTCAAAGGTCAATTATAAATAATAATTGATATTTGGAAAAAAATTTGCGCCTTTGACAGATACAAAGTTTATGTAAGATTTATATTAATAAAATTATATTTACTTTAAAATGATTTGTGAAGATCTTTTTTCTTCCTTTTTTTAGTAATTCAATCAAAAAAAAATAAAGCTCAGAAAAGAAATTAATACTTTTTATCATCATCAACGATTTTTCAAATTGGCCAAACTATTTCTTTTACTAATTATATAAAAAAAATTAAAATGGAAAAATTATATTTCTCTTTCAAAACTTTGAAATTTAATTCTGAAAGGAAATTTGAGTAATGGAGTATTTAGAGATTAAATTATATTTCTTCCTCTATAATAATAATAAAAAAACTCAGAAATCTTGCAAATTATTTAAATAGGTATTCATTTATCTATTTCCGAAAAAAGTGGGATAAATATATTTTAAAATGTCTTTATTAAGCCCAGTCACCATAAAACTATTTAATTATACAAAATAATTAAGGAGCAAATATTGATACTTTGTAATAATTTACTTTGTTTTTTAGTATGTTATTATATGAATAAAAGATATTAAATTTTCTGATCTTGATTTTATCAGAAATATTTTGAGCTGAAAAAAGGTATTATTATTTTTTAAATTTATCCTAAAAAATAATTATCCTAAATTCTTTAATCATAACGAATTTCAAATAGAATGGAATACATATAAATGTATTTTATTATTTAAAAAATCATTTTATATTTACCATATTTCCACTTTTTTATTATAATTGGTTGTAACATTATTATCTCCAAAAAAAGAGCTATTTTTTTTTTTTCATTTTTTGTAAAATATTTAAACTAACATCTTTTGAAATATATATTATAGTTATTCGTTCAAACAGTCTTACTATTTATCTTAATTTTTATTTGTTGAGGAACTATTAAATCAACTTAAAAAGATGATTTTTGATGAAATGTAAAATAAAATGCCACACTTTTATCGAAATACCTTTTTTTCTTGAATAAAAATCAATTAATAATTTTTTATATTAGACAATATCAACTAAAAATTTATTTATATTTTTCTGGAACTGTTCTTTGAGCTATATAATCCGTAATTCTAGATATCTGAATGAAATAAAAATAATATAATTAACACATTGATTAATAATAAAAAAAAAATTAATTTTATTATAAAAAGGTATTCTCCATAATTATTATTTCTAGTATTTAAAAAATAAATATATTTACCTTGTTAATAGAATTTCCAAATTTTTTCTTTTAAAATTCAGAAGAACAATAGGAATGAACAAATCATTTTACCTTAAAGAAAAATAATATAAAATATATAAAAAAGAGTACTTTTTCTTTGTGTGATTTTTAAAAAAATTTGTATTGAGTGAAAAACAGCAAAAAATGATTTTCAATTGGAATATAAATGTAAATCAAGCATAAAGTCAATTAATAAAATAAAAAAAATGGTGGACTAAGCATAGTAACACTTTTTTATAATACTTTTCGCTTAGTATTAGTTTAGATTTATCTCTTTTATTTAAAATTTGTTCAAACATTTTTAACCATTTTTAGGTTCGAAAAGTAACACTGAAAATATTTCCATAAAAAAATGAGATCTAAATTGTATTTGTTGATTAAATTGATAAAAAACTATTATTTGTGGCAAAATAAATTAAACAAAATTATCATTTAGCTTTCATAAATTATAATTTTTAAATCATACAAAATTTGAATTTTTAATTCGAAAAATCAGTTTAAATTATTAATTTTCTCTGATAGAATTGGGGACTTTTGATAATTTATTTTAATTCTTGGAAATGTGATTTTATGGAAAACTGAATGAAAATTTTGATCTTTATATTTGACAATTCACAGTAATGAATTATTCTTTCAAGTTAATTTGTTTTTTCGAATAATTGATTTTACTTTTTATTTTTCGTGAAGTTTTGAAGTAAAAAGTGTGTTTAGCTTGATGTCACAAAATGGTAAGAATCAACCAAACAGTAGACACCTCTAAGACCTTCTAACTTTAAGAGAGTGAATATCTAATAAAAAAACTTGGAAAGCAAAAAATAGTATTTTGGAGAAAAAAAAAGGAGAGAAATAAAGTCTTCCAACAAAGCTTTATTATATTGATAGTGATAAGACTTTTTTCTAATTAATATTTGTTTTGGGAGATTTTATAAGAACACACGATTCATTCACTCTCCCAAATTTAGTATTAATTATAATCTTGACTGAAAATTTCAAGAATTACTCATTTTTTTTGATTTTTCTCTAATGTCTCAACTTGGCAAAAGATTTTCTTGTGGTAATTCAAGAGGATGGATCAAATGGGAAGGAACACTTCCAACTGGACGTAATAGTGAATTACAAAAATGGTATGGTGTTGAATGGGATGAAAGTGAACGAGGGAAGCATTCTGGTGTCTACAAAGAAAAGCAAATCTTCCAATGTAGCAAAAAAAATGGGTGTTCCTTTTTGAAGCCCTCGAAAGCAAATTTTGGACAAGATCTTTTCACAGTTCTCAACAAACGATATTTAAAACCAGAAAACTTCGATGAGCTTTCAACTGTCAAAATCGGGAAAAGCGTCGTACCGGTATCCATTTTAGGTGACAACTCCTTTTTAGATCAATGGATCCCTTGTGATGAGTTAACAAACATTATTGTCTCTGCCGAATGCATTTGCTCAGTTAAGGATCCGATGGAGATCCAAAGCAAATACCCAAAGATTGAAACTGTTGATCTTTCTTGCAATTTATTTACGAACTGGAAGCAGATCGAAGATGTTTTGCTTTGTTTTCCGATGTTAAAAAGTCTAAATATCTCAGGAAATGTATTTGAACATGCTTTAAAATCAAAAATTGAACCAAACACCAAATTAAAGCATCTATCTGTCTGTGGAGTGGGTCTTCAAATTAATGAAATGGAATTGTTACTTGAATCTTTACCAAATTTGGAGGAGATCGAAGCAACCCATAACCAAATTACAAAGATCAATGTTTCAAAAATTGCTCTCTATGAGAAATTAACACACCTAGATTTAACAAATAATAGTATTTCAAATTGGTCTGATATTTCATGTTTATCTAAATTACCACTTTTGGAATCTTTAAATTTGAATCATAACAAACTTCAAAAGATTTCGTTAATTAACAACGATAATAAAAACAACAAGATTGACATTAAAATCAACAATAATAAGAATGGCTGTAATAAAAATACTGAATATGAAAAAGAAAATGAAAATGAAAACGAAAACGAAAACGAAAACGAAAAGGGGAAGGAAAAGGAAAAGGAAAAAGGAAAGGGAAATAAAAAGGAAAATGAAATAGGATTTAAAAAACTACAATATTTCTCATGCTCAAACAATTTGATTACCGATATAGAGTCCATATTTGTATTGAACAAACTTCCAAATTTAATCAATTTAGAGTTTCGTGGAAATAATATCCCACAAATAAATAATGAAATACCAGAACGTTTTGTTATTATCGCTTCAATACCTAATCTCCAAAAATTAAATGGTTCAATCATTCGAAAAAGAGAAAGAATTGATTCCGAAATTTTATTAATTGATACCCTTGGGAAAAGGTTTCCTCGTTATGATGAATTAATTCAGATAAGAGGTGTGAAAGACAATCTAAAAAAAGCTAAAACTAGAAAAACAATTGTAAAAATTTCTTTGATTCACAAGGACACCACCATCAAGAAAAAAATCCCATTAAAATTGAAAGTAAAGAAACTTAAATTTATTTTTTTAAAGTTGTTTAAAATATCCCCAGAAAATCAAATATTGACTTACCACAATAAAAAATTCCAAGTAAATTTAGATAATGATAATTATGACTTGAATTACTATGGACTACAAGATAATGACAGTATAGTTGTTAATTCAAAAAATTGATCTATCTTTTGATTTATCCTTCTATTTATTTATTAATGAGTGTATGCCCTGATGTATATATACATATAAATATTATACTTTTTTAAGAATCTTTTTTTCCTCAATCCTTTTTTTATACATCTTCAAAATATATTAGGCCATATCCCTTTTTGGAATTTTATTTCAAATGTTTTTTTTTTTTTTTTAATTTGGAACAACAGTTTAAATTAAAGTCAATGTCAACTCTTCAAAGGATTTTATTATTATTATTATTTTGAAGTTTGTGTATTAATGCGGACTTACAACTCGTATTTATTAAACTTTGTTTGCATTTCTCAATCAAAAATCGTAATATTCATTATCATTAATTAAAGACAAGATAAAGAAAGTGTTTTTATCTTGAATAATATCTCACTTTTAGTAATTTCAGAGAGTAGTTAATAAGAACACAAAAAATTGTAACTTTAACCTTATTTTAAAAATACAAGAAAAAAGAAATCAAATATTGAATCCTTGAGATCTAAAAATATTGATCAGTTATTTTATTCACAAATATTTATTTAGATTTCTTGGGGTTTTAAAAGATTAGGAAATATTCTATTTATTTTTTTTTTTTCAAATATCGGGAGTATAAATACGGAATTGTTATTATTATATTAGGATATTTGATAATTTTTTTTTTTATTAGAATTATTTATTTGATTTTATTTTATTTGTTTGAGAATCTTTAAAAAATTAACAAATAAAAGTAAAATCTATTGGAATTTTTTTTAATCATCTGGTTGTTAATAACTTGTTGTAATAAAGAAGATTGGTTTCAATTATTATTGTCTAAACAAATTTCAAATTTAATAATTCGAAATGTTTAGAATAAATTTACTGTTTGCATTAAATATTTGATAACATCATGAATGTTTATAAAAAAATGATAATTATTTTTCTTTTTTTTTGTATGAATAGTGTAAATATGAATGTGGTAAAAAAGAGTGTTTTTACAATTTTTGAGATAGTTAAAATCAACAAAAGTCAATAGATTAAAATATTTACTCTTTTATAATAAGTTATTTTTATCTACTTGGAACTATCACATATATGCAACCCAATATCTTTTTTTTTGAGTGAAAATTATTTTATAATTGGGGTTTTAAATATATTCTTTTTATTTCAGAAATAAAAAAATTCTGAATTGATAATAAAGATTAGTAAAAATTCAATTCAATATTAGAAAATACTGTAACCTTTATAATCTGTTCTGAATTGGTGAAATATGTGTTTAAAAATACAACATATGCTAATTTTATAGAACTGTTATCTATAAATGATCAAGAAACAGACTATAAAAAATAATCAAATTTGTTATTGGTTTCTTAAGGTTCAGTTATTAAAAAGAAAATTTAAAAATTATTGTATTACATTCCAAAAGTTTTCTCTAAAATTAGAGTTAAATTTTTAATAATTTAGGTTCATCACAATTAATCAAAAAACAACCCAAAATTTGATAAAAATTCTATAATATTCTCAAAAAAAAAACAATTGAAATATAAAAAAATTTTTCTCAATAAAATCTATTTATTTTATCTTAAAAAAATTTTTGTCATAGATATATTATTTAAAATCAATGTGATGATGTATTAGAATAAGAACAAGAAAAATAAAGGATCGGTTTTATTTCAGACAGGGATTATTATATTTTATGTACACATGTTTTTCGTAAATATAAGTTCCAATTATGTAAATATAAAATATTGATTTAGTAACTTATTAACAATATGTAAATGTATCTGAATTATAAAATGATATGTTTATAATAACAGAAGAAAGAATTTAGATTTGATTTTCCATATTTTTCTTTATGGTGATAGGAACATTATACCAATTTGAAAAATTTTAATTGTGAGAAAAATACTGAAGTAATTTTTTTATGAGTGTAACCATGGAATATTTAAACAGTTATAATAAAAATACCATTAAATGTTTTAATGTCAAAATAACCTAAGTAAATCAGAGTTGAATCTATAATTTTATAATTTTTTGGATATTTTTTTGGATATAAGTTTTGGTTTTGTTAAATTATATTTTGGATCTGGTAATGTGCCGATAGTAATGTTTGAAATTAATCAAAGAGGTAAAACTATAAAAATGTACACAGGACGATGTGCATTTCAAACAAATCTTTTCTTTTTAGAAGATCAAACAAGAAAGATCACCTTTCCAAAATGAACTTGTTGAAATCAAGAATGAAAAAAAAAAAAAAATAAAAGCCTACTTTTGAAAATTTTCTTTTTAATCTTCTTAATTTAGATATGAGTCCAAAATAATTCATTATCTTGGTATTTTCACTCCATTTCTATTTATAATTATTTAACAAAACATTTTTTGACAAATTTGTTTTCAAAAATCTTTTTTCAAATAGTTTCTATCAAACTAAGTCTATATAACGAGTACTCTTTCAAAGATCAAATTAAAGAGATTAAAATCCCAAAATCCGAAAAATACTACCGAAGGTCCAATTTAAAGAAAAAGAAATTTGTGGAAGAATAAAAATCTGATAAAGAATTATTTTGAGTTTTCACTTTATGGGAAAATTAATAATTTTCAAATCAAAAAAAAAACTAATAAATCGTTTTTTTTAAAGAAAAAGTTAAAAAAGTATCCTATTTTTGAAACAAATCTAGATTTGATGAATTAAATTAAAATAGAATTTTTAAATTATTTAGGGGATTCTTTAGAAATAAAAAGTAATTTGTTGCTTAAAAATTTTTATAAACTAAAGTTTTTCAATTCAGAATTTAAAATAAAACTAAATTGAGAATAAGTAATTGTACCAAAGGTTTTAAATAAGATCAAGAAATAAATGATTTTTTTTATTTTTTCTTGATGGATTTGTTAATTATTATTGTACTTAATAATCACATTGTTACTTCTATTTATTAATTGTGGGTTAAAATTTTTAAAAATAATACTATTTGTTACAAAATAAAAGAAACCACATTTTCATCATGCTTTCGAAAAAAACTATTTTAATAATCCTCTATCATAACAACTTTTTAAATCTTAAACAGGTTTATATTGTTAATTTGCCTTTTAGAATTGTGTACACTGATGATTTATTTTAAATCTTTCATGTGAATTTTTTTTTGGAAAGCTGAATGAATGAGAATATTGATCTTTTTATTATGCAATTAGAAGTAAAACCTTAAAAAATAAAAAGTAATTGAACCAAATTTTGCAGATAAGATCAAGAAATAAATGATTTTTATATCTTTTTTTCTTTATCAATTGTTTAATTTTTTTGATTTTCATTTTTTTTAGTTGTTATGAAAATCTTCTTAGACCTTATATATTAATATTTAAATCCGTTAAGAAATGAATTAATTTAGTTTCTCATAAAATTTGGAACTCTAGATTTTTATAATGTACTTACTCCCTTAACAAATCAAGTTTTGAAAAAAGTTTGTGGAAATTCAATTTCTTTATTTGACAATGTAAAATAATTTATAATTTTTTCTGTTTAGACAACGAATAAAATGTTTTCTAAAAATTGAATTAAAATAGTTACTGAGTTTGGCTAAATTATTTCCAATCAGTCAAAAGTTTTTTTCAAAATTTCAATTTCAAATCATTTTTTTTTTTCTCTCTTCAAAAAGGAATAATATTTGGTATGACAACTCAAGAGACCGATCAAGAAATTCAACAACCAAAGCGAATTCGTAACGTTAATTATATCATTTTTGGGGAATTTGATGCGTATAGCGGAAATACAGTACGTTGTCAATATCCACAGCCTTTTGGAACACCATCAGAGTACTACAATTTTTTTTTTTTTTTTTTTTTTTTTTTTTTTTTCTATTCTTTGTTATGTTTGGCAATTTCTAATTAACTTTTTTTTTAACTATTAATTCTTGTGCATGGATCCGTTTTTAAACTTACACACCAACCTTTAGAACACTTCAAGAATTAATGATTCCTGATGGTCTCCATAATTTACAAGAGGATTTCACTGTTTTTTTTTTACGTCGTAATAATAAAACCTACCCTGAATTTTTATCAACAGATCAATTTGTTGAATCTGATGAGGAATACGAAGAAATTGAAAAGCAAAAAAAATTAGAAGAACTCGAGAAACAAAAAGAGCTTGAAAATTCTGAGCAAGACCAAGACCAAGATCAAGATCAAGATCAAAATCAAATAGAATTGGATGAAGAAGAAAAAAAAAAGAAAATTCTCCAAGAAAAAAAACAAAGTAAATTTTCAATTTTGCCTTTTGTTTTTTGAATTTCCGAAACTATACACAAAAGTTTACTCTAGAATCACAAGTCCTAAAGAAAAAACTTTTTACCCAAAACAACTTTTTTTTCTTTTCCAAAAATATCTTTTTGTTTTTTCTTTGTATTATTAAAGGCACACTTTGTTTTGTTTATTTTTGTTCGGTTACAGACGAGTCGTGGACAACACTTGGAAATTCAAAAAATTGGGTTGACTTTGATGAAAATATTAAAATAATGTCTGGTGATTCAACAGACAACAAAGACCTTTTACTTGAAGTGTAAAATACTTTTTTTTTTTCTTTTTCATTATTTTTTTTTTTTAAGATTCTTTTGTTTTTTGACCATTTTTCAATTTCGAAACCTAGAATTACAAAATTAAAGTCAACAAAAAGCCCAAAATTCAAATGAAAAAACTCTCTTCTTTTTGTCAAATTAAGAATTACTTTTAAATTACAACTGTATTAATTCGATACTGGTATTTGAATTATAAATGGGAAAATATTTCACTTCTTTTCCATGCTTTCTGATACAAACAGAGTTTCCTAAAGAAGTCGGTTGTAAATTGGAGACTTTCTGACAAAAAGGAAATTGTAAACCAAGTGAAAATTTTTCCCATTGTAATTCAAATATCAGTATAGATTAATTTTAAAAACTGTAACAAAATGGTTTCCAAAGTGTCTATAAGTTCGTTGACCAATTTATTATGAAAATATTTGATTAACTTGATTAAAAATCTTTTTTATTGCATTTTTTTTAAAAACAACTTTATCAGAAAAGCTCAACAATTTTTTTTTTTTCAATAAAGGGAAAGAATGTTGTTGATTTACATCTTTTTTTAAGATTTTTTAATCTTGTTACTTTCTGTTTTCACTTTTTCAAAAAACTCTACAGTTTTTAAAAACGTTATGAATAAAAAGTTTTAAAAAATGTCAAATGTCTGGTTCTATTTATTCTTTTAAACACAACTCCATTCCAAAATTTTGGACACACTCAAAATCAAAAAATGGGCATAAAAAATCTCAATTTTTTGTATTTTGAATTTATTGTTAAGGGTTAAATGTTTCCAACATTTAATTTGGTAAGGAAAGAAAGAATTTTGAGGTGACAAACAAAGTGTCTTCCAATTCAAAGTTAGTCTAGATATACGTCTAGGAACAGTCATTAGAAGTATTTGAAATTTAATTTAGTTTTCTATAATTTATTAATATTTTTCAAAACTGAATGTTAAACCACTTTTAAAGTACCCCATATTACTGTTTTTATATTCAACCCGTTTTATATAAATAAAAGAAAAAAATATAAAACGAAAAAAAAAATCGATGTGTCCAGAATATTGAAACGAACAGAACAAAGAAAAGAAAAAAATATAAAATGAAAAAATAAAAATCTGTGTTTCCAAAATAATGAGAGAGCAAAACAAAAAAATATATTGGTAAAATCTGTTAAAATTTCATCAACAATTGTTGATCAATGAAATGGTTAGATACTATCAACTAATTGTATGTCATTTTTTTTGGATTTAACCAAAATCAACTTTAACCTTAAATTAATAATTCGAGAAAAAAAAATCTAAGATCTAAGGTAAACAGATTACTTAAATGTAAAATAGAAATGAAAACATAACAAGAAAAGACAAAAACCAGAAAAATATATTGTAAAATTAAAAATTATTTTTAAATTGAATGTAATTTGTAAGATTGTGATTAGTATAACTGTTTTAACTGTCCAAATTTTTGGAATGGGATTTAATTTTCAAAATTTAAAAATTTGTTGATTCTTTATAGTAACGCAATTTGTTTATGAGTTAAACATTCCATAAATAAAAAATCATTAAAATTTCTGATCTCGATTTTATATGATATTTTATAAGTGTGTGAAAATTGGTTGATTATTTTTTAACTTTATGATAGTAAAAATTATTTTCCTAAGAGGTTTAATCTAGACAAAAATTTCAATTGTATGGAAAACTTATAACTTTATTTTATTGTTTAAAAAATTGTTAGTATCCTTACCATATTTCCCATTTTTTATTGAAATGGACCTGTACTTCATTTTCTCTTAAAAAGTGTTATTTTATTTTTTTTTTTTTATTATTATTTAACGGAGGAGTTGTTAATTCCTCTTATTTGCCATTAGGTTTTTTTTAATTTTTGTTTTGATTAGAAGATTAATAGATTATTTTTTTGAAACAAAAACAAAAAGTCAAAAAAAAAAGCCGTGAGGTTTTCCAGAATTCAAAAGAATTGAGGAAAATTTAAAAATTTTATTCAATTCTTTTGTATTCTGGAAAACCTAACTGCATTTCCAACAGGGGATGTTTTCTAGTTGCTTGATTAGATATTTATCAAGTTCAATTTCTAATTCATACAAGTTGTTTGATTGTCAGTTAATACTTTCTACTTTCTGTTCTCTGGGTTTAAGATTATTAACTATTTCATTGAAAATCTAAAAATTTTAGTTTTTGAATTAGTTTAAATCTTCTTTTATTATTCATTTTTCTGACTGAATCAATTTTTGCAAAAGTTTTATAAGTTTTTGGAGAGTGTGGGTTTATTAACAAAAAGTTTGTTATTTTTTTTTATTTATCCACACATCGATTGAATTGAAATCTTTTTGTGTTAGGTCAAATATTTCCCATCCAAATAATAGCTGAATATGTAATATCGCTTTAAAAAAATGAATTTTTAATCCATTGGTAAAATTTTTTATGTTGAAAGATATTGATTAATTTTTTGAAATTGGTTTTAACTTTATTCAAGATTAAATTTTAAATGAGTTTGTTTATCTAGCCAAATCACAAGTATAAAATTTCTTTTTTGGATTTGTAGTTTTTTTAGTTTTATCCTTATTCGGATCCATTCCAAATTCTCTAATTATATTATTTTATATATATTTTTTAACTTGATAATTTATTTCTATTAGAGATCCTTTCATAATTAATATCAAGTCATCCGCAAACATTTGAACATGTATTGCTAATAAAAAGTGTTATTTTTTTTACATTTTTTGGGAAGGATTTAAACAACCTATTTTTTAAAATAAACTCAATAGGTGTTGATTCAACCAGTATTAATATTTCACTTAATTTGATATTACAATTTACGGATAGAATCACTAACAAAGAGAATTTTATATAAAATCTAAAAAAAAATGCTTCACTTCTTTGGGAATACCTTAGAACAATTATAAAATTGAATTTAACGAAATTAAATTAAAATTGTATTAAAAGAGAACTATTTGTTAACGAAAAAAAGAAGCCTAAACAGCTGGAACTATAAAACAAGAAAAAGATTAATTTTTTCTTACAAAATTTGAAATTTATTGTATTTGAGATCATTTGAATTTTTTATTTTTTACAAAATTTTTTTGTAATTGAGAATACTTTTAAATTTTTTATTTTAATCGATTTTTTTTACCAACGAGATCTTCTCAAATTTTTTTTTTTTTTTACCGAATTTTTTGATAATGAGATCCGATGAAATTTTTTTTCTTTTAGTTTTTCGTAATTGAAATCCTTGTAAATTTTTTTTTGTTACTTTAAATTTTCAATATTGAAATATTTAGATTTTTTCTTGTATCTCTACTATAATTTCTTTTACTTTTTTGGATCGAAAAAAGAACACTTTCACCTTATCATTTTTAGAGAGTAATTCATTTCTTGGGATGAAAAAAAAATCATGGTGGCGAGTCTACCATTAAAGGAAATATATCAAAAAAATTAACTACTATAACTCACATTAATAAAAATGTCTTTCTATTTTAATGCATGTCTTTATTATTTTCTTGATCCATAATTTACGTTCAATAAATAAATAATTAAAAAAACTAATAATAATAATTAATTAAAAAAACTAATAATAATAAATAAATCAAAATAGGGAATGGTATGCTGATTTAGAGTTAAAAGTACATGATAATAATTTTTATACATTTTTTGATCAATCGGGTAATACAATTGGATGTAAGTTTATATCAAACGAAATAGCAAAAAATTTTCAAAATTTATTCAAAACTTTTTATCAAAATAAATTTGAAAAAGGCCAAAGTGAACGAAATAATAGTAAAGGGGGAAGGAAAAGGAATAATGAAAAGAATAAAGGTAATCTGAATGGGAATGGGAATGGGAATGGGAATGGGAATGGAAATGGAATGGGGATTAGTTATAAAGAACAAAAAGAAAAAATCAAAGAGAAGGAAAAGGAAATGGATAAAATCAAGGAAAACCCAAATGGGCCCTTATTATATTGCACGTGTTATGTGAAAACGCAAAAAGATGAGCAGGCTGTAAGAGGTACAAGATATCATGCACTGGCTATTGCATCAAAATTTCAATTTATTCGTATATTTAAGCCGATATTAATGTTATATTTGGAAAAGACTTTTCAACATAAAGATAATATTGAAGCAATTGTGGCAAATTTATATAAATTATTAAATTCGTTTGAAATGGGTGATCAAATCCAATTAATTGAGCAACAAAAGCAAATTAATCGAACATTAACACAATTGCCACAGGTTTATTCTACAGAACTAAAAGTTGATCAAAAAGAAATACCAATTAAGATCCCCCTAAATATGTTAGAAGATGAATTTGATAATTTGTCATTAATTTCATTAATTAATGATTTCAAAGAAGGTGTAATGATACTATTTAATGCCTTGTTAATGAATAAGAGAGTCATTTTTAATGGCTATGAACTGTCTGCAGGTAAGTTATGTGAAACCGTTTTAACATCCCTTTTGACGGTATGCCCACCTTTAAGAGGGGTAATTAGGAGAACATTTCCCTACGCAAATCTACCAACGATTGATCTCTTTGAAAATGTTCCAGGATATATAGTCGGTACCACAAATCCTTTATTTGCAACGAAAAATAGATATTGGGATGTGATCTGCGATGTTAAAAAAAAGACAATACAAATAAATCCAGATTTGGTGTCTGAAATGCAAAATGCCCCATATCAAGAATATGATTCAAAGTTTATCAAATCTGTAATTGATGCAATTAAGAATAATTCGCAAGAGTCACAAATCAGACAAATGTTTAAACAATACACCACCCATATTTTATACATGGCAAACCAAGAAGAAATTTTTATGAATGAAAATATTAAAAAATTGGAGACTCTTGCAAATCAATCGAGAATTAAGCATTTGACAAATACAGAACACTTTAAAACCTTTTTAAAAGATCGAGAAATTAGAAAATCTTTATTCGCAATTAAAGGAATGGATACATCATTATTAACTAGAAATTTATACATCAAAAAGGATATTGATCACAATTATCTTTTCAAAATCTTCGAACAATTTCTTCTCAATATTAATACAGAAGAGCAATGCCTAGAGTTTTTAACTTATTTCCCTGAAAATAAAGGTGGGCTGTACCCAATAGCTGTCAATCTGTTCCATTCCTCCGAAATCGTTCGTTTAGGTGCAGTTGCAGTTTTGAAAAGATTGGATTCAATTAAAACTGGTAGTGGGTTGATAACAGGGTTAAATATGTTTTTATTATTGGCTTATGAAAGAAATATTAGACACTTGGGCGAAAAACTTGAAAAATTCGAAAATTCAATTAAAATTAAAACACAAGATAAAAAATAATTATTAGAATTGTTTTTTTTTATTTATTTATTTTTTTTTTTTTATTATAGTTTTTTCAATTTATTGAATAGTTAGTGATCGAATGAAATCAAAAAGATTAATTTATATTTCTTATGTTTTTCCATTTGAGAAAAGGAGTAAAATTAGATCAAGTGAAAAAAGTTGTTTTCAGAATCTATTACAATTTTTTTAGTACAAATTTTAAAAATCAAATATTTTATTTATTTATTTATTTTTGAAGAGAGAAAATTACTTTTCTCCTGTGTGTCGAGAGAGTTCCCAGAATTTAAAAGAATTGTGTATAATCTTTGATTTTTGTCTATTTTTTGATTTCTGGAAAACCCAGGCACTTGACAACACTTTACCGACACTTGAAGGTACTCTAAGACCCGATCCCACAAAAAAAAAATTAATCGAAATCTTCAATAATATCAAAATATTTTAATTTTCTACAAATATTGAAACAATTTTTATTTTTATTTTTACTTGTTAAATAAAAGTATCTATTGTAACAATTAGTAAAATTTCGAAATTTTAAATTTATTTTTGAGAATTTTCCAGTTTAAATATTTTTTTTTGCTTGAAATTGCAATTTTGTTGTTTTATAATTTTTAGATATTTCTGAACCTTCCAACTAGTAGAATTCTGCAATTTTATTCCAGGAAAAACCTTTAATTTCCAAATCTAATAATTTTAATTCTTCAGTATACCAATTAATATTTTCATTTTCCAGTGTTACTAAAATTTCAACTCTTTTATAATTTTTTTTCAATTTAAGAAATTTAATTTTTCAATCAATTTATTTTTTCTTAGGTATATTTTTAATCTAGTGAGATTAATTTTTGATTCAGTTTTATAAATGAATTGTTTTAAATAAAATTTATAAGAAATTTGTAACTAATTAATTGATAATTTTATCTTTTTTTTCCAAATCATTTTGGATCAAATCAAATATTGTTTTTTTTTTTTTTTTTTTTTTTTTTGGGGGATAATAAAGTTGACTTTAAATGAGTGCTTTGAAAGAAGTTATTTTGACTCTAGTATTGAGTTTCTTTTGTTAAAACAATCAATTAAGTGTTTTCAAGGAATTTTCAACTTTTTTGAAATTATATTCAAGATTTGTATTTTTATCCAATAAAATTCCAAAACTAAAAAATATCATTTAATTCTTTTTTATTCATAGTTTTTTTTATTATGTGGGTTCATCCTGAATCGTTTTTATTCTTTCAAAAAGCCTTACTAAATTGATTTTTAGAGAGATTAAAGGCAATTAATCATGAGAATAAGATTTTCCTAATGTATTTGAACATGAACAGCTAGAGTTTTTTAATTTTTTCTTCTAGAAAAAGAGATATAAATGTGAAGAGAATTGATGGTAATGGTATACCTTTGATAATCCCAAAACCATTATTTTTTATAATATCTGAAGATTCAATTTTTGATTAATTCATTTTTGATAATTATTTTTTAATTGATTGATATATTAATGAAAGTTGTCAGAGCCAAAACATTTTTGTATATCCATAGTAACTAGTAAGATATTTTCTATTCTAGATTTTTATTTTTTTAATTTTACAAATTTTCTTAATAGATTTAAAAAAGTAATTCTTATACCAAGATATTTTCTAAATCAAATTGTTTTTTTAATAAAGTCTCAAGAGTCTTGAATTCCAATATATATCAATTTTAAAAAAATCTTGTAAGATATTAATTAATAGAGATATCCCAATAATTTAACTGTTCACCTTCATCCCCTGATATATGAATCTAAAACAAATATCGCTTTTTAATAAAATTTATACTTTTTTCAATAATTCCTGTTATCCAATTTAAAAAAATATATTGAAATATTGTAATAAAAAAATCTTAAAATAAAATATTTTGTTCTTCCTGAGGACTGATGTTTGAAAGAAGAGTCTCATCACACCAAAAAGAATTCAAAAAATTATCTTGTGATAAAAAAATTGTAATAATTTGTTCTCAATTTTGCTCGGAATAAATTTAAAATATGTTACTTTTTATATTTTATATATTTTTATTTCAATAGAAAATTTTAAATTTAAAAACAATGATACTTTTTAGAAATTTTAAAAAAATTTTCTGTTTATTCATATAAAAATACAAGTAGCCATAAAATCGTTCTTTCGATTTTTTTAATAGAAAAAAAATATCAACTTCTTGGTCAAAGTTGTTTCCACCATAATGATAACATTTATCAGATAGAGAAATTGATTTTTAAAATTAATTATTAATATAAATGTAGAATAATTGTCAGTTAGTTCTTAAAACATCTATTACACCATTATTTTTTTATAAGTGGAAAATATATGATAGTTAATTTCTTTAGTATTTATGTTAGAAACAAAATAATATAAAAAAAATAGGAAATAAATCTAAATTGTATCTGAAAAATAATGGTAAATTTATTTTAAAATATCATGATTAAAATAAATTGTCATAAAACTATTTAAAAATACAAAATTGTTGACAACTATTTAGTGTTCTTTGATAATATTTTAATTTATTTTTTAGTATGGTATTACATAAATAAAAAATAGTTAAATTTTTTGATCTCGGTTTTATCTGGTATTTTTAGGGGTTAAATCACAAATTATTATTTTCTTTTTGATCAAAAAATGGTTTTCATAACTTGCTTAATCCTGGTTATTTTTCCGATAGAACTAAATAAAAAAAAATTACAGCATTTTTTCTTTTAAAAATTATTTCTACCCTTTCCAGATTTCCAGTTTTTTATTGAAATTGGATGTTGATTAAATTCTCCAAACCCAAGGTTATATTTTTTTTTTGTTTTTTTGCAAATATTCCAACCAAATGTTTTGAAATAAATACCATAGCCAAAAATTCAATCAGTATTAATAGTAAACTTAATTTGAAATTGTCAATTAACGAATATCATACTAAAAAAGTTGTTTTTTAAGGAAATGTCAAAAAAAAATGCTCCACTATCTACAAAATACATTAGTCCTTCAATTTGCATAAAGAGTAAAAATCTCAAGTTTATATAATTTAAAATTAATGTTTATTAAAATACTGTTATTTTTCGGTGATTTTTTTTTTTTGGAGAAGAATTTTTTTCAACATTTATAAAATAAAAAAAAAATTCTCTTACAATGATTGAAAGAGAAATTGAAATTTATATTTGATGATCTGAGAGAATATCAATTTTCTATCTTATAAAAGAATATTGTTAAAATAGACAATTAATCTGTATATAAACTCTTTTTCAGTCAAAGTGGTCCAGTTTTATTAAACATATTCTCTGATTTTAATTCATTACACTTACTCAAACTAAAATTTCAATTTTTAGATCAAAATCATTTTTTCTCAATTTAATCAAAATTTTAATTTTTTAGTTTTTTACTTTTTTTTTTATTTTTTTTTTTAAATTTGATAAAAAAAAATGTTTGAAACTCCAAATTAACATTAAGAAAAGTGAGGTTTTGTATTTTTGTTTCAAATTAATATATTTACAATTAAAAAAACTTATTATCAACAATTTTAATTTCCTAAAGAAATTAAGAAATTTAACACTAGGATTCCAATGAAATCACCAAAGATTTTTTATTATTTATTTTATTTTTTTAAAAATGTCTGGTTTGTAAAGGTTATTTCTTATGAATCTCAACTCAAATCCCAAGTTTATTATTTCTCTTATTTCTAAACAATTGTAGTTTGGTTGATTCTTAAAAAAAAAGTGAAATTTTCATTTTTGGTTGGGCTTCTTTGAGTGAAATGGAGTTTATTATAATTTCTCAAAGTACAGTTATAACTTATGTAGTTGTTTTGAATTGAGTTAAGTATGTTAATATTCAATATTTTAAAGTGAGCCGTATTCTTTCAAAAAAAATATAAAAGAATTTTTTTAAAAATTATCTTAATTTCAATAATGAAATTAAAAAAATAACTTTATTTAATCTATCAAATTATAAAAAATAAAATTTAAACAAAAAAAATGAAAATAACAAAGAAATTTTTAAATAATTTATAATTTGAAAATTCTAAGTGGGGAAAAAATAAAAACAAAAAAAATATAATAAATCATAAGATTTAATAATTGGATATTAATTCAAAGGAATCATCTGAGATATTTGAAAATTCGTTCTCGTCAGAATCTGAAGAACTATTTTCGGAAGGATCCATTCCTGAAGATGATGTTTCATTTTCTTCGGCCAATTGTGAAAGATCACTGAGTTGAATATTATTATCTGAATCATCTTGATTATTTACCTGATCGTCCCAATCGTCACCAGAGTCATCGTCATCTGAGTCATCACCAAAGTCATCATCATCTGAGTCATCATCATGATTATTTAATTTGTTATCCCAATCATCATTAGAGTCTTCGTCATCATCATCGTCGTCGTTATTGGATTCATCACTAAAGTCATCATCATCTGAGTTATCGTCATTATTAATTAAGTTTTTATTAGAAAAATCGTCATTTGGTTCTGAGCTTTCATCATGATTGGAAGACATTGGTCGATAATTTTGAGGTTCTGAACTACTTAAATTTGATTGTGAACCATAGCGGTTATCGATTTCTGATTCTGTTATATTTGAAGATTGTAGATGTTCTTTATTTTTTTTCAAATTGCCAGAGCCTCCTCCATAAATTGGTGATGGTTTTAAATCTGGTTCTGATATTGATTCTGATTCTGGTTCTTGCATTGATTCTTGTTCTAGTTCTGGTTCTGGTTCTGATTCTGATTCTGATTCTGATTCCGGTTCTGGTTCTGATTCTGGTTCTGATTCTGGTTCTGATTCTGGCTCTGATTCTGGTTCTGATTCTGGTTCTGGTTCTTTTCCTGATTCTGATTCTGATTCTGATTCTGATTCTGATTTTTTATTCAATTCTGAGTCATCATCCGATGTGGTTACTTGGTTCGATTTTTGTTGAGCATTCTTAATATTTTGCTCTTCTGGATCTGATGTTGACAAAACTGGCACGTGCTCTTTGTCATTATTTTTGTTTTTTCTAGCCAATAAAACACCGCAAATACAAATTGAAGCCATACTTAAAGCTGCGAATGCGATTGCTAGGCCCATTAATAACGTTGTTCGATCTTTTGAGGTAATCGTTAATGTGAAACTATTTTTTACAATGTTTGTTTCGCATGAATCGTAAGCGTGCACTTCAATTTCTATGGTTTGTTTTTCACTTGGTGTAACGCCTTCGAATCTGCGCTTCTCAGAAACAAAGGACAGCCAGTCTGGCAATTCTTCGCCGTCTTGAAGGTATGCCTTGTAATTAAGGGTTTCTGTGTCTTCATTATTTCCAAAGGCGTATTCATCAAAGGTAAATTTCAAACTGCTATCCATCTCAATTTCTTGATCTGGTATTGATTCGTTAACAAATGGGAGTGGGTTTTCGATTTGGATACTAAAGATCTCTGTATCAGAATTGGTTACGCAAGAATCTTGTGCTTTTAATTTTAAGGACAAAGTTTGAGGACATAAATTTGGAGCAATTCCCGATAATATACGATTATCTGCGTCAAATGACAACCAATCTGGGAGATCTTCTTCGCTGTTAGATTCAAGGGAAAAGGTTAATTCTTCATCCTTTTCGTCATTTTGAAAGATGTCATCTGGGATTGTGTAATTAAATTTGGTTTGGATTTGGATCTCAACGGAAGGGATATGGTTAATTTGTATTGGGCGCACATTTACAATGTTTAGTGTTATTTTGTTTTCGACATACTCTGATCCGCAACTATCAATTGCATAGATTGATAGCTCTATTGTCTCTTCGCAACCCGAGGGAACAATTCCATTCAATCTGCCAAGAGTTTCGTTTATTGTGAGCCAATCGGGCAATGGGCCGTTATCGTTCGATAGATTCGCTTTAAATCTCAGGCTTGAGAATCCCTCGTCATCATAATAGCTATCCTCTGGTATGTCATAGCTTAATTCTTCATTGATCGAGATATTAATTGGATCGATATTGCTATTGAGCACTGATGGGGGGTCGTTGAGTTTGGTTAGTATAAAGGATTGCCCGATGGTTTCATAATAGCAAGTGTCGCCTGCATAAATGGTTATATTAAAGCTTTCTTGGCACCCGCTTGGTGGCGTGCCCGTAAATTGGATTTTGTCATCATCAAATTTCAGCCAGTCTGGTAGCAATTGGCTGCCATCGATCCTGGGGTCGTATTCGATTTCCTCAAAGGGATCTGGGTTAATAAAGGTGTCGCTGTCTAAATCGATTTCAAAGTAATTTTCTGAATGCACTTCATAGTTTGGTATGGGCTTTTGGATTTGTGGTGGATCGTTAGTAATTTGGATTTGGAAATAATCCGACGCCTGATTGGAACTACAGGTATCTGTAACGATCACGTAGAGATCGAGATCCTGGGCGCATCTAATTGGCGCCTTTCCATAGAACTTTCTTTCCGCGGAATCAAATGTGACCCAATTCGGCAGGGGTTCGCCATTCGTTTGATAGACATCGTAATTCAATTCTTCGGAGGATTCCTTATTGGTAAAGGTCCAGCTGGGGAATGCGAATTCAAAGGTTTCATTGGAAGTAAAGACGCGAGGATTCTGAAGGCTTTGATTTAATAAGGGCACTGCATTGTTTATATTAATTTGAAAGTTTTGGATTCCAAAGTTGTCGGCGCAATCATCGTATGCCCTTAATTCGATCTTGAGATTATTCGAGCATCCGCTTACCTCGCCCTGGAATCTTCTCTCCTCAGGGATGAAATTTAGCCAAGTGGGGAGGTCTGCGCCGCCCTCAAGATATGCCTCATACGTGATGTTTTCGAGCTCGTATTCATGATTAATAAATTTGTCACTGCCAATGGTGAAATCGATTACCTCCAAAACATCATAATCCTTATCCTCGATCACGCCATTGGGCTCAGGTGGATAATTGACAATGTTGAGATCCCAAAGGACATATTTGCCCCATTTATAGCAAGTGTCCCTTGCCGTTAATTTGATGGTGAGGGTTTCGGAGCAGCCTACGGGAACGTCGCCGTAATATAATTGCTGATCGGAATCAAAAAGTAGCCAGTCGGGCAAGTCTTCGCCGTTGGACAGGGTGGAGGTATAAGTCAGGGGCTCATTGACATCATCGTTCCTAAAGACATTTTCAAAGTGGTAGTCCAATTCTTGTAAAATACCGATCGAATGATCGGCTAACCCCTGATCAACAAAAATTTCATTATTTGTAATGTATAGCCAAAACTTTTGCGAAATTGTATAACAGGAATCTTCGGCGTATACTTTAATTTCAAATTCCTGATCACAGCCATCAGGCGCTGTCCCAGAGAATTTTCTTGTCGATGAGTCAAAAATGAGCCAATCTGGCAAATCTTGCCCGTTTGCCAATTTTGCAGAGTAAGTGAGTTCTTCGTTTGCATCCGAATTAGAGAAGGCGCTTTCCGAGATGGTAAAATCGATATCGTCCATTGCATTGTAATTTTGGTCTGTGAGGACCTCATTGATCTTTGGTGGTTCATTTTCAACGGTGATCTTAAAGATATCCGATTCGGAATAGCAACTGTCGCTTGCAATTAATTTTATATACAACTCGTCATCACAGCCTGCCTTATTGCCGACAAATCTTCTTTCCTCGGGAATGAATTCTAACCAATCCGGGAGGTCATTGCCGTTCGATAATGTTGCGTCATAGGCTAAAATTTCATTAGGGTCGGCACTAACGAAGGTATCCTGTGGTACGACAAAGTCAATTGGTTCGCTCGCCTCATATAATCGATCACTGAGGGAGGTACGCAAATAGATTGGCGAATTTGCCACCTCGATATTGAAAGTGTTCTTCGTTTGGAAGCAGGAGTCTTCAACAATTAAATCGATGGTGTATGTGGCATTACAGCTTTCAGCATTGCCCTCGAATTCATATTCGTCGGGGTAAAAGTTGAGCCAGCTTGGAAGCGCGTCGCCATTGGATAGTTGTGCCGAATAGGTTAAATTTTCGTTATCCTCGTTATTGATAAAGGTGTTGTGTGGGTAATTAATGTTGATGGGATCATCACCACGATAGCTTTGATCGTCTATTTGGATATTGTTTATTGGCTCGGAATTCGTTATTTGGAAATCAAAGTTGTCAACGACGTTGGAGCAACTATCCTTCGCCTTCAAATTAATTGATAAATCAAATGGGCAGCCAATTGGCGGCGTACCGTCAAATAAGAGGCTCTCGTTATCAAAGTTTAGCCAATCGGGCAAATCGGAATTGTCCGTCAATTTGGCTTCATATTCAAGGCTTTCAAATATTTCTGGATTATTGAAAACGGAGCTTTCGTCGACTTGAAATTCAAAATATTCGCCAATCTCGATGGCCTGATCATCAATGTTACTCGCAAGCTGTGGAACGGCGTTTGTCTTTGTGAATTTGAATGAACTCGAAACATATGAACAGGTATCGCTTGCCTTCACTTTGATATCAAATTCCTCCTGGCAGCCAAAGTCTACGGTGCCGCTAAACTTTCTTTCCGCGGAATCAAAATTTAGCCAGGTCGGTAGCGGATCGCCGTTGGATAGGGTGGCCTCGTAGGCAATTTCTTCATATTGATCGTTATTGATAAACGTATTTGCGTCAAAGATGTATTCAAAGGTTTCGCCAACCTCGAATTCTTGATCAACCAGCGGGAGATTCTTTTCGATGAGTGTATTTGTTACGGTAAACACAAATTGCGATTCCGATTCTGTTCCCGCACAGCTGTCACTTGCAACTACTTTAATTTCCCAAAAGTCACCACAGCCATCAGGTGCTGTACCATAGAATTTTCTTGCCGGGGAGCTAAATTCTAGCCAATCGGGAAGCTGGTCGCCGCTGGATAGGGTGGCCTCGTAATCAATTTCTTCATATTGATCGTTATTGATCCAAGTATTTGAGGCAAATTGGTATTCAAAGTATTCGCCAACTTCGAATTCTTGGTCATCCAAATCGCCGTTTTTGGTTAATTTGGAATTGAGGATCTTGATTGTAAATTGGTCCTGGATTGTATCGCAATTATCGCTTGCCTTCATGAGAACGTCAATTTCTTGGCTGCAGCCCAAGGGTGCCTGCCCAACAAATTTTTGCTCATTGGCGTCTTGGTCGTTAACAAATTCGATCCAATCTGGTAATGGGTCGCCATTTAATAGGGTAACCTCGTAAACTATTTCTTCATTTGCGTCTTGGTTGACAAAGGTATCTTTGTCCAAGACCAAGTTGATCTCCTCATTGACCTCGAATTGGTATTGATCTGGGATGCTCTTGTTTTGGTAAATCGGAGAATTATTGATAATGAATTTAAAGGAATCGGAATCCCAATTACAGTTATCTGTCGCGTTTAATAAGATGTCTAATTCAAAGCCGCATCCCTGGGGCGTGGTGCCTTCAAATTTTCTTTCGCTGGGGGTAAATGTTAGCCAGTCTGGAAGCGCGTCGCCGTTGGATAAAGTGGCCTCGTAATTTAAATCCGCCTTCGAGGATTCAGTGTTTTCAAAGGTGCTTTCATCAAAGACAAATTCAATATCTGTATCCTGTTGGAAGGTTCGATCAGAGATGGCGTTGATCAGCAATGGCGGATCGTTTTGGATTTTCAATTCAAAGATGTCGTGGATCGAAGAGCAAGTATCGGAGCAAATGACTTTCACTTGTAAAATCTCTTCGCAATATGGCGCATGGCCTGTAAAGCGTCTTGCGTCTGGATCAAAGGCCAGCCAACTTGGCAGTGCGTCGCCGCTGGACAATTCTGCGTCATAGGTCAGCACCTCATTTTCATTTTCCGTGATAAAGGTGTCCTCGGGGAAGGTAAAATCGATATCTTCGTCGTAAATGATGGTTTTGTTTTCAAGTGGATTCCTTAATTCCGGTTGAATGTTACCAACAACAAATTGGAATGCCGTAGAACTTTCGGTACATCCGTCGCTGGCGATTACATCGATCTCCAGGGTAATACCACAGTCCTCTGGTGTTGTACCGCTATATGATTTCGCGCTTGAATCAAATTGTAGCCAGTCCGGTAATGGGTCGCCAGTATTCAATTGTGATGAATAGGTCAAGGTTTCGTCTGCGTCTGTGCTGATAAACAGATCTTGTGGCAAATCAATGTCGATCTGCTCATTGTTTTGATATTCTTGATCACTTACTACCCCATTTAAAACCGGTTTATCGTTTAGGACACTAAGGGTAAAGCCAGTGTTTGTACTACTGCAATCGTCGTTTGCGATGACCAAGATTTGATAATCGATTGGGCAACCATTGGGGGAATGGCCACTGAACTTTCTTATATTGGAATCAAAGTTGAGCCAACTTGGTAGCGGGTCGCCATTGGATAATGTTGATGTATACACGAGTGTTTCATAGGATTCATCATTTATAAAAAGGCTCTCTGGGAAGGTATAGGCATAATCTGTATCTTTGTAAACCTCTTGATCGTCAATGAACCCATTGACCTGTGGCGCATTGTTCTTCAGGTTTAATTCAAAAATGTCATTGATCGTTGTACAGCTGTCATTGGCGATGACATTGATTTCAAAGGTTTGGCTACATTGCTCCGGTGCGTTACCATAGAATTTTTTTTCATCAGAGCTGAATTGTAACCAAGATGGTAGCGGGTCTCCATTGGATAATTCGGCAACAAAGGTAACATCCTCATTGGCGTCTTCGTTGATAAAGCTATTTGCGTCAATGAAGAGTTCAAAGTTTGCCTCGCCTGCCATTAATTCCTTGTCCGTAATTTCCTCGTTTAAAGTTAAAAGCTGATTTATTACGCTGAATTGGAAGTCGTCCGTTACAGTATAGCAGGTATCTTCTGCGGTGATTCTGAGGAGAAACAATTTGTCGCATCCGCCCGGCGTGGTACCAGAGAGCACTTTCGTATTGGAATCGTAGATCATCCAATTGGGGATTTCGTTGCCATTTTGATCCTTCACTGTGAAGGTAAAGTCCTCGTTGGGGTCCTGATCATTTGTAAAGCTTTCGTTCACTTTGATCGCAAAGTCTGTTAAAACTTCATAGGTGAAATCTGTCTTGTCGATTAATTCTTCCGGTTCGTGATTAACGATTGTGATATCAAACAGTTCGGTGATCGACGTGCAACTATCGCTAACTGTGAAGTTCACGGTCAGTGTTTGCCCACAGCCATCGGGCGCAACGCCAATAAATCTTTGTTCGTCGGGGTAAAATTTGATCCAAGTTGGAAGCTCGTCTCCGTTGGATAGTTTGGCCTCGTAATATAATGTTTCGTCTTCATCTGGGTTATTAAAGGTCTCCTTGGAAATAGTGAAATCAATAAACTCATTGACTACAAAGCTTTTGGGGCCAATTGGGTTGACTAACTGCAGGGGGTCATTGGAAATATTGAATGTAAATTGGTCTGTGATCGAGTAGCACCAATCTGTCACGTTTAATAGAATTTCAAAGCTTTCTGGGCATTGCTCAGGGGTGGTCCCGTTAAACTTTCTTTCGTCGGGGAAAAATTGTAACCAAGTCGGTAGCTCGTCGCCGTTGGAGAGTGTTGCCTCATAATTTAATGGTTCATATTGTTCGTTTTCGTTTGTGAAGGTATCGTAGGGAAAGCTGAAACTAAATTCGGACCCTGTGTCATACTCCTTGTCCGGCAAGGGCTTTGTTTGTATTGGCATGTCATTGGTGACTATTAAATTAAATTCGCCAACAACATATGTACAACTGTCATTGGCAAAGACCTGGATTTCTAAAAATATGGGGCAACTCTCCGGTGTTTCCCCATAATATCTTTGCTGTGTGTTCACAAAGCTCATCCAACTGGGTAGCTTGGCACTATTCTTTAATTGTGACGAATATTGTATGTCCTCATACAATTCCGGGTTATTGAACACAGGATCTAAAATCCAAAATTCAAACGCCGTTCCTACTTCATAGGTCTTGTCTGGAATGACTTCGTCTTGGGTAACTGGCAAATTAGTAATATTAAAATCAAATTGGGTAGTTAAGGGTACGTTTGTTTCGCATTCATCGGAAACTGTAATGTTTATGGTAACTATCTGTGCACATCCCTTGGGTGCGTTGCCATAATATGTTAGGGTGGTCTCGTCAAATGAGAGCCAATTTGCTGGCAGGGGGTCGCCGTTGGCAAGGGAGGTTTCATAAGTCAGGCTTTCAAAGGATTCGTAATTTATAAGGGTGTCATTGGGGATTTGGAATTCAATTTTTTCGCCGACTTGATATGTTTGGATTGGTATCGGGTTTATTAATTGTGGTGGGTAATTAGTAAATTCCCATAAAAATTCAGATTCCGCCTCGTTATTTGTTTCACATTCGTCCTTTGCAGTGACCCTAATATTATAATCATACCCGCATCCCTGCGGGGCAGTTCCAGTAAATTTGCTCTCTTCCGAATCAAAGGTTAGCCAGCCTGGTAGCGGGCTGCCATCTGTTAATTCTGCCGTTAAGGTAACTATTTCATTACTCTCTTGGTTATAAAATGTTCCATCGGGGATGGGGAAATCAATATCTGATCCCACGGAGGTATCTTTTTGTGGGATATCTTGTAATTTGTATGGTGGGTAATTAAGCAAATTTATAAAAAATTGATCTTGTGCCGCAGTATTTGATTCGCATGAATCGTCTATTGTTAGTGTCACATCGTGTGTCACTGAGCAACTTGTTGGTGGGGTGCCCCTAAATTCTAATTGATCATCGTCAAAAATTAGCCAATCGGGCAGGGGGGAGCCATCGGTGAGCAGAGCTGAATAATGAATTGCCTCGTTGGGCTCGTTTTCGTTCAAGTAGTCATTTGGCAACGTTATCTGTACATACGCATCAATTAATTGGGTTTGATCGTCGATGGGTTTGTTAATTTCAATCTCCTTATTGACGATTTCCACGAGGAAATGGTCACTCACATTGTTAATACAGCAGCCTGCAGTTACAGTTATATTTAGCGTCTCCGAGCATCCCGTGGGTGTCCCAATAAAGGTTCTGTTGTCCCAATCATCATAAAATTCTAACCAGCTCGGCAAATCTGAGCCGTCACTTAATGTGACCTCGAGCCACATATCGTCTTCTCCGCACGAAAATGATTCCAGCGGTATTTGGAAATTGAATTCGTTGTACACCAGAACGTCCAATTGATCGTCAATGCCCGCGCCAATTGTTGCAGACGAATACGCAATGTCGTAAATGGTATTGAACACGCCCGATTGATCCTTATCTGAGGATCCCTCCCATCCGTACATTACCCTCGTCGAATCAAAGCTGGAGCTAATCGTCGGGCTTGAGATGGACTGACAGTCGCCAGTGTCGATCAGGAACTCGCTGCCAATCATTTTCTGCTCGGAATTAAACCGAGCGGAATACAAAACAGAGTCAATCAAATTTCGGTTATCGAGCCACACAACAACAAAGCCCCCGTCGTAGGTGCCCGTGACACTTGGGCTTTCTTGGATTTCTCTTTGGGCGTCGTTTTCGATCATAAATGCGCCAGAGTCAAACCGTTGGCTCCCATCGCTATTAAGCACAACAACCCAAATGTCGTCCTGCGTCGTGCCCTGAAACACCGAATAGGCAATAACATATCCCCCGTTGTACAGCGGAGCCATCTCAACTTGAAATTGCGCCTGTACCAAGGTTGGTGTTAATTCAAAGTTAGCGTCAACTGTGGCGCCGTCGTTTCCAATGATTTGCCCATATATTTTGGAGTAGCCCTGTCTCCAATCTTCCCAAACAACGAGAAACTCGGTGTCGAGGCTTTGGAAATGGCTCGCGACCTTGGGGCTCCTCCTGTAGTCGACAACAACACGGCTGTTGACCATGAAATTGCTCCCAACCGCGTTCCCGCTGGAGTCATAGATCTGTGCATACACATCGCTAAATTTCACATCGTTACGGAAATCACTCCACACAATGACCCATCCGCCATTGCCCAGGCCAGCGATGTCGGGCTTTTCCTGGTTCGTAGTAGTGCTGTCGCTGACAACAACTTCGACTCCGCTTTGCGAACCGTCCGCGTTATACCTCTGAAAGAGGATCTCATTCGAGCTTGTACCGTTTTGCTGATAGGTGACAACGTAGCCTCCATCGAGTAGGCCCGCGACCTTTGGCAAATTGCACACACTTGAAGTGCTGATCTTATAATCAAAATTCGGTTCGGTCGAAATGTCTCCGTCGGAACCTGATTTGGTCCCGTTGACATCAAACCTTTGCCCATAGATGTCACTTGAAACCCGAGAATCTTGAAAGACGTAAGTCCATGTGCCATCTTTCAAATTCGATAAAGATGGTTGATCTTGAATATAGGTAGTTGCTTCGCTTACTGACTGAAAGCCGATATATTGTTCCGGTAAACATTTAGTAGTCACTTTGTTTGTTGATTTTTTGGAGAGTTGTTTTTTGTTTTGGTTTGTTTTTTGTTTTTTTTTTATGTTTTGTTTTTTGTTTTTGTTTTTTTTTTTTTAGAGAGTGTTTTTTTTTGTTTGGTTTTGTTTTGATTGTTTTTTTTTGTCCGTTTTTGTTTTTGGATATTTTGGGAAATTATTGTTATTTTTTGGAGTTATTGTTTTCATAAATTTCGATTTTTTTTTTTTTTTTCAATAAGAGAAGGGTATTTATGAAAAAAAAAATTTATTAAAATTCGTTGTTCATATTTTTTATTTTTAAAATTTAACAGAAATTTCTTGATTATCAGGAAATAATTTGTTTTTGCAACAGAAAGTATGATTAAAAAATGAAAGGTGTCATTAAAACAAACTATTTTGAAAGACTTTTGTTTATTTTGTTTTTTTTTTTTTGAAGTTTTAAAAAATGAGTAATATTACCTTTTCTGATTGATAGAGTGATTACTAAGAGAACAAATACAAATAAAATATTGTTTTTCATTTTTTTTTGATTGATAAGTAGTTTCTTTGAATAAATTTTAGTGGTTAACAATTTTGTTTTTTTTTCTCGGAAAGAAAAGAAAACAACTTAAAAAAAAAAAACAAAAAATGATAAAAAATCAATCTTCAACCCTCTTTGAACAACAACCACCGTTCAAAATTAACTGTAATTTTTTAGATACGTTGATGAATTTTCATTTAAAAATTTTTTTTTAATAAAAAGTGTAGACATTTGTGATCTTTAATGTCCACACTTTGAAGACAAATTTCAAATTTGACAAAAGAACATTTTTCAAAAATGGAAGATTTTCAAATGGAAATTATCTTGAAACTGGGAAAGGTAACATAAAAGATAAATCGAATTAATTTTTTACTTTTTTTCAAAGGCAAAAGGTTCAAAGGTTCGAAAATTTGAGCATTGTTCAATGACTACATTTTTGCGAAAGAAAAGCTTCTTGTTTTTTAATTGGAAATTTGTTCATTCTTTTTGTATTTGAAAGCTTTAAAAAAAAAATTGTAGTTTTAGGTTTACTTTTACAAATAATTTATTGTTGAAAATAAACATTGGGACCAAAGGGGATACAACTGTTAGCATGGAGTGAAAAGAACAATTTACCAGAAACATAATGGAATGAAATCACAAAGAATGATTGACAACAGAACAACACAGATCATTTTCCAAGAAAAAAGAAGTTGATTACTCTTCAGTTTTGTTTCATTCAGAACAACAGTTTCTAGTGTTGATGTTTTAAATATTTGGTTTTCACATAACTCTTCTTTTTTCTTGCCTTCCTTGTAAAAAATAAATCTTTGGTTAGTTTTTGGTCAGTTTTTTTGATAAAAGATTATTCAAGACAAATAATTCAATGTTGGGTATATTTTGGAAAATCAAAAAAGATTAAAAATACCTAAAAGTGTAATTTTTTTTTCATTTAAGAAAACACTAAAGACACGATCATTGATTTAATTACACAAGAATTTTTTAGTTGATTTTCCAAACAGGTTTTCCTTCTGAGAAAACCCTTGTTTTTTTTTAAAGCTCTTACAATTTAAACAGTAAAAAATTTTACATCCAAAAAACGTATTTCTTCATTGAGGTAGTTAAAGGTCAAGTAAAGAAACTAAATGACACTTTTTTTTTTCATTTAATGTATATTCCTCTCAATGAAAATATTTTTCTAATTGTTGAGAATGTAATCAATAACCCTTCTCAACAATCCAGTTGTAAGAAATAAAAAACAAATACCTAGGCATCTATTTTCCATTACCAGACTAATTTTGAAAAACAAAATAGTATAGCAACCTTTCTTGGAAAAATTTGGATAAAGTAAGAATTAAATAATTTTCATTTTTGAAAAACCAATCTTTGTTATCCTACTTTAAATAAAGTTCTTGACAAAAAATATTCCCAAGATCAACAAATTTTATAAATTTTCAAAACATTTAAACCATTAAAATACTTTTGTCACAGCTAAGGTAAGTCAATTATTTGATTGAAAAACGAAGCAAAAATTTTCAAACATATAATAGAATTTATCCAAATGGTTGAAGCAAAAACAAAATTCTAAACAAAATTGAAATACTGTTAATTATAAAAGAAAAAGATCAATATTTTCAAGCACCTTTCCATAAAAATCACCCCCGAAGAATTAAAATAACAATGATAAATTACATAATTCTAAAAGGGTAATTAATAATTAAAGCTGTTTTTGAAGAATTAAAAATTTGAAATTTGATATGATTTATAAAATCTTTTTTTGCAAGCTGAAAGATAATTGTGTCCCCTTAATTTTGCAACAGATAGCACGTGTATGTTTATTAAAAAAAATAATGTATTATCTAATACTCTATACACTCATAATATAGAAAACACAAATAAAAAAAAATTATTTTATTTTATTTCTAAATATAGAGAGGTTAAGGACTACGTTCCCACCCTTGGAGGGCTTAATTAATTGTGTTATTTCACTTTCGCTTCTCAAAAAAAATTTTCACACGGAAGAAATTGGACAAAAAAAAAACATTTTTTCTCATCTTTACCTTTTCACAAAGACTATTTTTCTTTGTTATTCAATGAAAAGGAAAAGTGAAAATAACAAAAAAAATAATTGCAAAAAATGGCTTTTGGGGATTTTCAAGTTTATTTCAAATTTTGGAACATTTCAAACTTGTAAAAGTAAATTTAAAAAAGATGTAGAACAGCTCTTGGAAATAGTGTGAGTTCCGAAAGTTAAAATGGAAATTCTAAAATATTAAAATCAAAATTTAGCATTGATCTAACAAGGTAAAAATTCTGAATATTGTTGAAATTGTGAAAACTTCACATTTTTTCGAAAAGAAATTCTCATTGGACAAATATTACTTGGATTACATAACTTATCCAAGGGTGATTTTAGACATTATTTCACCGTTTTCACCTAAAAACGCAGTCCTTAAACACTAAAAATACACCAAATTGGTGATTTATTTGAGTTTTTTTATTCTAGTTATTATGAAGAAAAGATTAAAATACCTCTGAATTTGCTAAAGTTGTCAAATCAAAATTCAAAGAAAGAAATATTCAAAATAAAAAAAAAAAAAGAAATTTTGTGACTTTTACTTGGTTACTTTTTAAAAATTTATTATTTTCAGATTGGATACTAACTCTTCCTAAACAAAAATTGTATAATTAGGCTTATTTATGAGATAGTAGTAAAAAGGAAAACTTTCAAATATTTTTTTTATATTTTTCTGTTATCAATGGAGATTACTCAAACCAAAAATCGCCAAACTTGATTAATACCTATTATTAAAACTTTAAAGTCAATTCCAATTGAATAGAAAAATTAAATTAACAAAAAATCCAAAAAATTCAATTTTTCAAATATTTACTATTAAAAATTAAAAATACTGAAATTTTGGTTTATCTGAATAATTATATTCGGTTTTAATTTTAAGAAATAATCTTATTTTGGGACTTGTATTTTGTTTTAAAATGTATAAAAAATTAGGTTGAAAAATAATAGAAAATGACAATTGCTACTACCATTTTACAATAAAAAACCATCATTATATATATAAATAATTGAAAAAAAAATATAAAACCCAATCATTTAAATTCCAATAAATACAAATAATTATTGAAAAAAAAAAAAAAAATAGAAGATCAATTTTTTCTCTTTTTCAAAATGGATTTAATAATATGGTTTATTTATTTGCTCTTTTAAAATAAGTTTAAAAGCTAAATATTATTCAATCCAGACAACCCCCCATAAATGACTGAAAAATAGTTTATAAAAAAATAAAACTGTTTTGCAACATTTAGTTTGTTTTTCTTCCAGAAAAAATCAGAATAAATATATCAGATACTTATTAAAAATTTAATTACGAAAAATTAACCTCTTTGAAAAATGATAATTAGTTTCTCTAAAAATGATAAAGGGGTTTATTTATCAAATTTAATCGTATCTTTTTCCAAATAATGTCCATTATTACCTTCTGAATATATATATATATATATATATAAATAAGGGGAACTCAGCTTAAGAATTAAATTTCCAGGCAAAAACCGTAAGAATTGTTGAAAAAAAAAACTCGCCAAAGGGCACCATAATCTCAATGAAATTTATCCAGTGGGGATTTCTTTTACACAAAAATAAGAAAATATCACAATTCCAACAATCTTCACAATTTTTAACTTTCTAACATCCATGCCAAAATTCTTTATTTATAGTTTCATATTTCGATTTTAGATCTATGCCTAATATAAAAAAACAATTCCAAAAGCTGTTCATAATATTTTTTACTGTTACTTTTACATGTCTATAAATGTTTTCAAAGTTTGAATCTGTACTTCAAAATCCCTTTGAAACCAGGTATTGTTTATAATTTTCATTCAGAAATCTATAGTAACAAATTTTTTTTTTTTTTTTGTTTTGATTTTAGCTTTGAGATTAAGTAATACTTTTTTTGTCCGATTTCTCTAAAACCAAAAATTCTTTTGAGACTTGAATGTAAAATAACAAAACAACTAAACAACTTTCAGGATAGCAACTCTGTCCTTAAAAGACTGTTTTTTTCCGAAAACAAAATCATAAATAAATGACTCTAAATGAACATGTCGCTTTTCCCTCTTTGAATAAGGAGAAACATATTTAGACACTTCAAAAATCTCTTTTTAAACAAATTAAGTATTTATTTTTAGAACTTGTCTTTTAACAATAAATTGAACAACTCTTTTTTGAAGATAGTTAGACTTGTTCTTTAATTGGAGAAAAAAATTGTGGTTTTATGATCCTTTTCTAAAAAAAATTCCAAAAGTAACCAAATAATTCTGAACTAGTGGAAAACACACCAACAAAGAATAGAAACAATTGACTTAATTTCCATTTTTTTTCTATTTGTTTTTTTTTTTTGACCACTTTCTTCAGATGGAAATTGAAGAATGGGTAAAATCAATTTGCTATTTTGAATTTCGTTCATCACTTCATAACCAATTAATACATATATACCCAACAATTGACCTGACTCAAAATGAACAGAAAAGCCTGTATTTATTTTCATAATATCCAAAAAAAAAAAAAAAAAAAACCTTTTCTTTTTTCCTTCTCAAAAAACAAAAAATTTAAAAATTAAAATGACTTTCCAATAATATCAAAAAATCTTCAAAGTTTTTCACTTGCCTTTCCACGTGTTGTTGGTACACCACAGGAACAATTTTATTCCTTTAATATCAAAAGAGGAGAAAATATTTTACATGGATATGCATATTTTGATCCAGCAGCATCAACCCTGCCACCTTTACATTCTGATCTTTGGTCTTCTTCTTCTGATGAAGAGGATGAGCAACAACAGCAAGACCTTGAAAAAATTCTACAGGAAACAAAATACCAAAGCTATTTGAAAAAAAACAAATCTAAGAACAAAGAGAAACAAAAAGAAAAGGAAAAAAAAAAAAAAAAAAAGAAAAAAACAAAAAAGAAAAGTGAGCCAACAAAAGATGAGTCAAGTTCAGAATCTGAACTTGATCAAGATCCAGATAAAGAAAATCTTTGTGGCAAACAACTTTTCAGTTCTGGTGGAAGGAGTGTTGTTGTTCTAACAAAGTACCCCTGGGAATCTTTATTTTTCAGGTTGCTTGAGGAATTGGGACCCGAAATTTTGGACGATCCAGGATGCCTGGAGGCCTGGTACAATTTTATTGAAGAAAACTGGCCAAACAAACTTGAAATTAATCAGTGTTACACAGAGTTCCCATTAACTCGTGAACAAAGGCTTCGTTTGTTTGTGCCCGGCGAAGCCGAATCAATTTTTGAACATAGTGGTGAGGTGTCCTGCTACCAAAACTATATGGGCTTAGATCTTGACATTGCCTCATTGTTGAAGCCAGTTTTTGGCGACTTATGGAAATTGTGGCAGTTGGTCTTAACAGGGGAACCAATAGTTGTCTTTGCACCACAGCCCGAAATATGCTCACAGGTTGTTCGTGTGCTATGCAGTCTGATTTACCCCTTCCAATACCAAGGCCTGGTTATCCCTTATTGTACCAAATATGATTCAAATTGGAACAGAATTTCTTCAATCGATTTTTCTCCAAAAAGTAATTTGCCAAAGCATCACCCGAAAAAGAAAAATATTATTGTCGGTACAACAGATTATGAGCTTGGCGCAACAGATTTATATTATTGGCCAAACCATTTATTTGTTGGTATTCCAGATAAAGAATTGTAAGATTTTTATTTAATGTTCATTTTTTTCTCTTTTCTCTTTTCTCTTTTCTGTTATCTGTTTTCTGTTTTCTCTTCTCTGCTTTCTCTTTTCAATCTTTTATTTTCTTTTTAAAATGAACAACATAACCTGAGAAAAAATTTAGTATTCCACCTTTTGAAAGATACAATTATATTCAAAATTATTTGATATTAAGCGATTTCGGTTAGGTAATTAGTCTTTAAGATCAAAAATTAAAATTATTACAACAAAATAATGTGTGACTAAATTTTTAAAAGAAACTACAAAATGGTGATTTTTTCTATTTGATGAGATCGCTTTTCTTCTCAAAAATATTTTAAAACATAAATCTTTGAACAATTTACAACTAAATACATTTTTATCATCGAAATTTTTTTGCTGTCTAGTTTTTTTATTATTCTTTTGATATTTCACAACAAACCAAAAATTTGTAACAATGCATTTTTCTTTTTTTAGCATTTTATTTTTCATATTTATTATCGAAGCAAGAAGATTTAACGAATAAAAATTTATTTTAAATAAGGAAGAAAGAAATTTAATAATTAATGATTCATAAAAGATACAGCCGTTTAAAAAATGTGAGGAATTTTTTAAAACTTTTATCAAGTTTTCTAGTTCAAAAAAGTGAAAAACTTTTAAGAATTAAAACTTTTTATCAAGTTTTCTATTTTAATAAAAAATGAAGGATCAACTTTAAATATGGTGTAGAGGTTGGAATGTGAAGTAAAGAATTTTTTTTTTTAAAAAAAGTCCACACTTTATTAAAACATAAAACTTGATAAAAAGTTTAATTCTGACAAACCCATAAAAAAAAAAAAGTCCACACTTTTTTAAAATGACTGTAAGAACAAACAAAATTCATTGTTAAATGAATCATAAAGATTTTTAAAAGAGAATTTTTTAAAAATATGAATTTCAAACTTTTTCAGTTAGTGTAATCATTTATTTGCCATGTAAGGATTGTCGAATTGAAATAGGCAATGTTGGAAACTGGTTGTAATTAAAATTAAATAAAACTGTTCAATTATTTTATCTAAGGTGCTTAAAATGTAAAATTTTGAGTTTTTTTTTGATTTCCTAAAATCAGTTTTTTAATTCGTTTTCTTAGCTTTTTGGGATATCAGTCTTCAATTATTCTGAAAGTTCCATTTGAAAAAAAATATTTCAAAAAAATGATTTCTCAAAAAAAAAAAATAAAAAAAAAATTAAAAATTAGAATTTCAAAAAATCCCATTCAATCAAAAACAAATCTAGAGAATTATTTTAAAGAATTTTTGTAATTTAGAAGGGTAAATTCAATTTTTTTTTTCAATTACATACTTGTTTTCTCCTATCCAAACCTTTTAAAACATAAATTAATTTTTCACAATCAAATAAAAGTTTAAAAAGCCTTATTACAAAAATTAGAAAGTCATAAGTTATATTTTTTAAATTTAAGGTTTATTTTCCTCAAACTTAAAAAATTAACTTTTTTAAAAAAATGAATTTCGGGTTGTCAAAAATTTTGAATTGATATTTATAAGAAAAAAAAAAAACGAACAATACACAATTATTAATCTAAATCTAATAAAAAAAATATTACATTCAATCAAAAAATCGAATCTTTCTCAAATACTAAACTATTTTTCAAAAACATTGACCCACTTTATAATGTTTATTGGAAGTGGGTTTGTGTGGTTTATCCAAATATTCTTATCAAAAAAAATATTCAATTCAAAGATCAAGATCGTTTTTTCTAATTTTTCGATTTTTGTTTTACTTTTTCAAATTTTTGTTTTTCTTTCTTTTTGTTTTTTCTTTTCCTTTTCTTTTTTTTTTATTTTTCTTTATCTTTTTTTTTTTTTTTTCATTTTCTTTTTTTCCTTTTCTTTACTTTTTTTTTGTAAGCTAATTTGAAAAAAAAAAGGATCTTAGAAAATACCAACAAACAGTAAGAAAATTTCGATTATGAAATGTCTTTGAAAATGAATTTAATTATTCATAAAAAATCTTGTTGTTCAACTTTTTTTCAGTGAAAGTTCATTAAAAAAAAATCTGTAATGCTCATTTCAAAAATTGTGACACACTTTTTTTTGGCCTTGATTTTCTTTTTTATATGTTTTTAGAATAATTAAAAAGTGAACTATTAATAAGGCTTAATAATTAATTGTGACTCATCCGAAATAATAAATTGAAAAAAATAAATATATATATATATATATCCTTTAGTATTCAAGAACAACAAATAATCAAATCTGATTTGAAATTCACTTTTAAATTATTCTAAACTTTTAAAAATCTGATATATTAAAAATTAAAAAAAAATAAAATCAAAAACCTAAAAAAAAGTGTGTCACAATTTTTGAAATGAGCATTACCGATTTTTTTTTAATGAACTTTCACTGAAAAAAAGTTGAACAACATGATTTTTTACTGAATAATCAAATGAATTTTAAAAGAAATTGCATAATCTCAATTTTCTTAGTGATTATTTGTCTTTTCGAAGATCTTTTTTTTTTTCCACATGATCTTTTGCAAAAAGAAAAAAAAAAAAAAAGAAATCGAAAAACCTGACCTAAAAAATTTCTCAAAAAAAAGAAAAAGAAAAAGCAAAACAAAAATTTGCAAATTAGAAAAATTTGAAAAAGCAAAACAAAAATTTGCAAAATTAGAAAAAAAAATTCTGATCCAAAAATTTGAAAATATTTTTTTGATAAGAATACTGTAATAAACCCTCAAAAAAGCTTCTATTAACATTATAAAGTCAGTCAAAATTTTTGAAATCTAGTTTAGTTTATGAAAACATATTTAGGACTTTTTTTTCACATGCTTCACCGATAATTATAATTCACTAGTCTTACGATTCTCAAGTTTTTAAATTGTATTGTTGATTAAATCATATCAATGAGAGATTTTAATCGGGGTGATAAAGCAAAAAACATTTATTTACTTATTCTGAATTCATCAGTATACAAAAAATAATATAAAATTGACAATGGTAATAACTTATACAGTGTCAATTCAATTTCAATTTCCTACCTAAAATTTTTTAGTTTAAGATGATTTCAACATTTATCGTTTTGAATACACTTTGTAGAACTAAAAAAAAATTTGAATGAGTAAAACGCCAAACTGACTGTATTGACTTGTGAGAAATAAAAATCAAAAAAGTTATAAAAATTTGAAATAAATAATTGATTTTTTCAAAAAGCATTAAAATATTTTATCTAATTTACAACTATTAGAATGAAACTATCTTCCAATATCTTTGATGGTATTTTTTTTTGTTTTAAAGTTTCATTTGACAATATAAGCCAATTTTTCAAAAGAAAAACAATTTTTTTTTTATTTATTTTTAGCTTCTCCAAACTTTTTACAAGATTAAAGTTTTTGTGATTTTTATGGATTTTCAAATTTGGTGTTTCTGAATTCAAGTTAATTTATGAAGGGATTTTGTTGAATTTTCCATGAAAAAGTAAAATTAAATTTTTGTGAAATTTCCCTTGTATTTTGAACTTGAAAAGTCATATAATTTGATAAAAGATCAAAAAAAGTATCATGAACTTATTTATTTTCCCTTTTATCTTTGAAAACATGAAATTTTTCTACTTTGGATTTTATCCTCTTAATTTGACATTAAAGCCCTTTTGGAAAATTAAAATTAGATTTATTATCTTTTAATTTAGATGGCAAATCCAAAGATAAAATCTATAGGAAGAAATTTGTTATTGAAACTTAATTTAAACTTTACTATTGAAAAAAAAACAATTTCCTAAAAGGGAAAAGTAGCAAATTTTAAATTTATTCTTAATAAAATTAAAATTTATTCTTAACAAAATTTCAATCAAGATCGCTTAATTATATTTACCTTAAGGTTATTTTCAGAATTCTTTTTTGATTGTGATGTGATTTTTCTTTTAATATCAATCCTTGAATATAGAATAAAATATTCATTTTTCAAATTTTGTACAAAAGGAATTGTAATCAATATAACCCCGATCTAAAAAATTTATATTATACGTTCTATTACACTTTTATTTTAAATTAAAATTTATAGGGAAAAAAAAAAAAAAAAAACGCGATAGGATTAAAGAAGGATTGTTTATGGACTCTGAAAACACTGTTTTAGTTCATAAAAAAATGCATAAATGGCTGACTAAAGAAATAAAACAGGTTAGTATTGATCAAGAAATGGCACAAAAAACTATTGCAATTAGAGATTATTTTTATCATTTTACAAAAGATTTCATCAGCCCCTTTGAAAGCTATTTTAATACCCTTCTACCAAACATGGTGGAATTTGATCCTTTTTATTCACAAATGGAATTAAAAGGATTCAACGAAACTGAATTTATTGAAAATATGCTATCTGGGAAAAAAAAATTGCCATTCCAAAAGAATGAAGTTTCAGATATTGAATTTCTTTATAAAAAATTCATTCATACAAAAACCTTTAAAATATGGTATAACAATCAACGTGATTTATGTGCAGAAGTGTTTTGGAATTATTCACGAAAGGCTGTAATTCATATTGAGCTGCAAGAACTTTTAAAGGACAATGACGATAATGAAGAAAAAATAAAACTTTTTAAATTATTAGATAAAAAATGTGGAGAGGCCTTAAGTTACAATGATCTGGAATTTTATCAAAAATATATCCAATTAATGAAAGAAATCGTTAGCTTGCTTCCTAAAAAACTTTCCAGAAATTTGGAAAAAATATTATTAAAAAAATTGAAAAAAAAATAAAAAGTTTTTATTTCCTGATTTAAATACACACTTTTTTTATGCTTGATTTATGAAAAAAAAAAAAAATATTTTTGTTTCATTTATTTAAATATCATATTAATAAAATTTTTATCGTATTAACTTTAAAATTAACGACTATGGTTCCATTAATAAATGAGATAGTAAAAAAAAAGCACTGCTTTATTTGAATAATACCATTATAAAAATTGAAAATCTTAAGATTTATTATTTCATTTTTACATTAATTGCAATAAAATAATTTAAATATAACAAAAATTCCGATTTTTAAAACCTTTTAGGGGAACATAATTTTTGATATACTTATTATATTTTTCTCATTATAGTTGAAAATATATCAAAATATACTAAGAAACATTCAGTTTAAAAATTCAAATCTGAAATACTTTAAAAAGGAAATTTTGTTTTTACCGAAGAAATTAACAACTTTTATTTAAGGATTCGTTTTTATGAAAAAGGAAAAAAGATAATAAAAGTAAACTGTAAAGCGTTGTTATTGTAATTCTTTGTTGATCGATCTGAAACTTAGTATGTATTTGAGAGACAGTTAAAATGTGATTTTTTTGAATGTATTTCTTTCAAAAACTAAATTTGGAAAGGTAATACCTGATAGTTTCAGAGATATTTTTTTTATTATTGGGATTTTAAAGTTTAAATGTTGAGGATTTTAGTTTATTTTTGGTTTATTATATTTTTTGGTAAATTTTCAAAAAGTATGTTTGCAAAATTGAGTAATCTGGATATCAATAGTAATACATTTCTTCTCTTCTTTTGTTGATTGAAAAATTCGAAATTTTTTATAATACTCTTAAAAGAAAGATTTTGTTTTTTACATTTCAAAAATTATTCAATACAAAGATGAAAAAAATTTAAGAAATTTTTTAGTTAGTAAAAATTATATACTTTTTCTTGTTTTAGATTTAGAAGGAAAACCAAAATCATTTTATTTTTTTTTAAAAGATAAATCCACAATTTTAAAAATTTAACTTTTGAAAACAATTATTTTCTTTTTTTTTTTTGAAATTTAAAAATTTAATTGGACTTGAATCGTTTTTGTTAATTAAATAAAAGCTAGAACAGACTTTTCAATTAAAAAATAAGGAAAATTACTAAAAAAAAAAAAGAATCCAAATATTATCATGAATATATATATATATATATATATAAACAAAAAAAAAATACCTGAGAAAAAGATTGAGATAAATTTCTTTTAGTATGGATATTTTTTTTCAAGTCTTGAAGAGGAAGAAGATATAGTCGTAATAATGGAAATACTAACATATAAAATATATTTATTTTACAAGTATAAAAAAAAATCAAATAATCAGATTTGTAACATTGTGAAGAAGAATAAATTAGAATATAAATAATAAGCACACTTCTAAACAATTGATTGTAAAAAACCCATGAAAATAAGTACGCTGAATACTTGAAGAAAAAAATTAAAAAGGAACAGAAAATACCCACAAAAATTTGTTATAAAAGTTATTTAAAAAAAAAAAAATAATAATCCTGATTTCAAACTGAATAGAAAATTTTTTTAACTAAATTCTTTTTTAGTCAAAGGGATCCTGTTCTATTGAAGAAATAGAACACTTTCTATAAGTTTAATCCATTATACTTCTCAACCTCAAATTCAAATTTTTAGATCAAAATCATTTTTTCTCATTTTGTAAATTTTTTTTTGTATTTTACTTTTAATAAATTCCTTTTTTATTTATTTCTTTTTTTTTCTTGTTTTCTTCTTTATTTTTTTTTTTTAAAAATTAAATTTGATAAAAAAATGTTTGAAACTCAAAATAAACATTAAGAAAAGTGAAGTATTGTATGCTCTTTGAAAATTCATACACTTACTAGTTAAAAATTTTATCTTCAACAATTTTAATTTTCTTGGAAATTGAGAAATTTGCACGAGAAGTTACAATGAAAAATGCCCAAAAAATTTTTTAAAATTTTTTTTTTGAAATTTATGGTTGGTTCAGGCTTTTCATTAATAATTATCTACTCTAATACGAAATTTATTATTTCTCTTATTTCTAAACAATCAAAGTTTGGTTGGTTCTTAAAAATAAAGTGAATTTTTATATTTTTGACTAGGACACTTTGAGTGAAAGGGAGTTTAGATTCAATGATTTCCTCAAACCATTATTATTATAATTTATTACACATAAACCTTATATAGATTGCTTAAAATCCGTTTTAAGTTTAAAATCAATAAAAAAAAACTATTTTTTTACATTTTTATATCATTTTCTATTTGTTTTATTTTGAATGAAAAAAAAACAAAAACTCTTTTTTTATATTTTGGTCACTTCTTTGGAAATTTATCAAGGTCTCTATTAAAAATCCATTTTGCTTTAAAATCATAAAAAAAAAAAAAAAAAAAAAAAGAATATTCTTTTTCATTTTTAGCATATTAATAAATGAAAAATTCTCATAAAGGTTAGAAGATAATCTCGATTTTAATAATTAAGACGATATCTTATAATTTTGGTAATAAAATATATTCTTTTTACTCAAGGGATTCATGAAAGTTTGATAATTTACCTATTAATCAACAATTATATGATAAATAACCACCCTTGCCTTTTTTACCAAGTTCTTCAAATAAACCCTTATTTAACTTTCTTTCTTTTTTTTCTTTCTTTCTTTCTTGATTTTCTTTTTTCTTTTTAACCATAAAGAAATTACGGTAATGTATTTTCCTTTAATAATTGGAAAATATACGATTTTATACTTAAATAACCTCTAAGGAATTTTAAATAAAAGGACATTCCAAGTGTAATTTACACTTAATCAATCAAAAAAATAAAATAAATAAATATATTTTTTGATTAAAAAGTTAGTAATCGCCCAAGAAAAAATCCATTTTATATTTAATTTTGATCTAAACCATTTTACAACTAAAAAACTATCAAAAATTACAACACACACACAAAAGAGAATAATTTTCAAAAATGTAAAGAAAGATTCAGAATTATTTTGGTTTTTACAGTTGGTGAGAACATTAATTATTTTTTAAATAAAGCAAATTAATTGAAAAAATATATATTTGTGAAGATTTATTTAAATAAAATAGAATATTTTCTAGACCATTATGGAAATAAGTGAATTAAATTAAAATATAAAAAAAAATTATTTTGAAATTCTTTTTAAAAGACCATGTAATTTTACTTCTTAAAATAGTTCAAGTAAGTTATTTCCTGAAGAATTAAAAAAAAAATTAATCAAAAAGAAGTTATACTGTTAATTGTAAAATAAAAAGATCAAATTTTTCAAACTAATTTCCAAAAAAAAATATACCATTTCAGGAACTAAAATAAAATCATCTAAAGTCCCAATTTTAAAAAGGGAAATTAATAATATAATCTTTCTTTATGAAGAAAAATTCTACATGACCCATCTATTTCAAAATCTTTTTTTGGAAAGCTGAATGAAAATTTTATTTCATTTATTTTGCAACAAATAGTATATCAATCGTTATACATGAAATCATGAAATAAACTATTTGTTTTTTATTTCTTCTTCAGTAATTTTCTAATTATATCCTTTTCCATTTTTTTAATTGGTATTTAAATTTATAATATTTAGATATATTCCACCCTCCCCTTTTATTTCGGAACGAATTTATTTAGATAACATAATAATCATAAAATTTCAATTTCATAGGAAATTCTAGTATTCAAAATTGATATAACGTACTTGCTCCCTTAAAAAAAAACAAATTATTGATTTTCACTACCTGAGAACTAAAATTTCTTAAAAAAGAAAAGAGTTGGAGATCCATAACTTTCCAAGCTAATATTCAAATGTCAACCAAAGCAAATAATTTGTTAGTCTTTTCTTCTCTGAAAATTGGACTTTGTCTTCTTGTATCAAAACAATTAAAATCTTTCTCAAATAAATTTTTAAATAACTTGAAAACAATTTCATCTCAGTTCCCAAACTGAATACAGCTTACAAAATAACTTTGAAAAGGAATCTAAATTTTCTATGTTATAGATATTAAAGAAGGTAGTTACAAACCTTTCAAACTTATAGATTTCCAGAATCTAAAAAGATTATTTGAACAAGATAAGTAAAAATCATTTTTTTCTTTTTCACTTTCCCTTCAATAATTTAAATTCACATGAAGTAACTAAATCTCATTTCTTCAAAAAAACAAAGGACTGACTTCTTGTTAACAAATTAATCTTTCTCTTTTTTTTTATTGCCTTACTTCCTCATTATAATTTTCTTTATAGAATCGAAATCTGTGCATTTTCAGGGTATAAAATCAGACCAGGTAGAGGTGTCCGTTTTGTAAGAATGGACGGAAAAGTAATTACTTTTGATCTTTTTCTTGATCTTTTTTTTTTAAGAATTTTTTTGCTTTTTATTTTCTTTTCATTTTTTTTTTTTTTTTTTAATCTTTGGTTACTTTTTTTTTGGTTCTGGCCTTTTGAAGGAAAAAACAAGAAATTAATTTTTTTTTTTTCATTTTTTTTTCCTTTTAACCTTAATAAAAAAACAACAACACACAACAGCCTTTTTTGTTTGCTAATAAAAAATGTTTTTCCAGATTTTCACATAAAAGAAACCCAAGAAAGATCAGATGGACACAATTTTATAGAAAAGCACACAGAAAAAACAAAAGTGCCCTCTTAAAAAAAAAGAAAACACGTAGAATTGTCAAAAAGGAACGTGGTATTGTTGGTGCATCCTTAGATCTTATCAACGCCAGAAGACAACAACAAAAGGAAATGAAAACAGCCACTCTTCGTGAACAGGCCATCAAAGAGCTTAAAGAAAGGAAAAGAGCAAAGGCATTAAGAAGAAAAAAAGAACGTGAAGAAAGAAGAAAGAAAAAGAAAACCACCGAAAAGAAGGACAAAAAAAGAACCCAAAAAGAGCAAAACAAAAAATCCAAAAGCAAATTCAATACCAAACAAAAAAATATTGGACGTAAATATTAAATCTTTAATAAGGGTCTTTGAATAAACCAATGAAAAATAAATCATTATAGTTTGTTTACAAAAAAAACTATTATTTAAACATTTTATTTAATTGATGAACAATATATTAATTTTAGCTGATAAAGAATAAAAGTAAAGAAAAAAAAAGTTTATATTAGTTGAGAAAATTACTTATCTCTTCTTTTCTTTATTAGTCAAATTTTCCAAAAATTTATTTTTTTGATTTTTTTTTTTTTGGACATGAATCTCTTCTTAAACACAGAAAATAATTTTCAGAGTTCACATTTTGATTCTTTTTCGAAAAAAAAACCAAAAAAAATCATTTTAATGGAATCAAATGATTCTTTTTTATTTCAATGATAAGTTTCGAACTTATCTCTTTTTTAAATTTGAACTTTAGCATTTAATCCCATAATTCTCAAAATTTAATAATAAATAAATGTTTTTTTTTTACAAATTACTCAAAAAGAATTTAATATATATCAAAAAAATAAATATTTGAGGTTTTTCTTCTTGAGATTTCAGTTGTATCATGTTTACTTCAATCATGATATTTTTATGTTTTATTTATTGTAAGAAAACTATTTCTCTTTAAAATGGAATCAAAAAAATATCTTTTTTTTTTTAAAAGAGTTTTTGTTACCAAATAAAAATTCTTTTTTTTAGATCCCATGTAATCAGAATAAAATAATTTTTTGATGTTTTTGAAAAAATATTCTTAAAAGAAACTTTAACATAAAGAAAATGTTGATAAAAACAAGATTCCATTGGAATGATTTTATCTTATGATTCCAAATTATAAATTTTTGTGATTCGAAAAATGTGATCATCTTGGGAACTCTGATAATTTTTAATATTTAAAGTTGAAAACTAAATTTTATAAATTTAAAATTTGATCGATTATGAAGAATGTTCCATTTTTATTATCTTAAATACTTAATACCCCAAAATTCCATTTTACAAAACAAAATTGGTTCAATGTTTTATAATTTCGAAAAATTACGAAAAATAAAATATTTGTTGAATTTTTAAAATCAATAATTATCAATAAAACTCGAAAAATTATTAAAAATTTATATTTGAACAAATCAATTGAAGAACACATATAATGATAAATTATAAAATTTTTGAAATAAAAAATAATTTGAACAGAATTTTTATGGATACTTTGGAGAAAGTATTGAAGAATAATTCTTTTAAAAGTTTGGAATAAACTGAAAAGAAATGACTATTTTCATTATTTAATTTTAAAAAATTAAAGTTAATATATGATCTTCAAAAGGGGGAATCAAATAAACCCTTGCCAATTTTTTTTTTTTTTTTTTTTTTTTTTTAGATATTTATTAAAAATAAAATAATTTGGATCTAATTTTAGATTTTATTGTAATCAATAAAATATAAATAGAATATAAATCAATAAAAAATGGAAGTATGTTAAGATTATATTAAGAAAATTCAAAGGTAAATAATTCATAAATTTTAAGAATTCAGAAATCTGATCAAAAAACCGAAAATCAGATTATTGAAGAACTCAAACTATACATTGTTTAAACTAATTATATTTGACCCTAATTTTAATTATCTGTTTTTTTTAACCAAAATTTGATATAAAAATATTCGATATATTAACTTTTTTTAAGTGGTTACATTCACCCCATATTCTTCTATAATAAAGACCGTTATGAATTTAAAGTAAAAGACAACAGCACTAAATGTTTAAAATCGATCTGAAAAAAATCTATTATATTTTTTATTGAAAAATAAATTATTAGATTTTTTTATTCATGATCACAATTAAAAAATTTTCATTTTGAAGGAAATTGATTTTCATCTTATACCCCTTTTTTTAAAAAATTTAAGAAATAAAAAGAAAATCAGAAAATCAAAACAATAGTCTTCAAGCTAGCTTATAATTCTTATTTAGAACTTTAAAAAGTAAAAATTTTTGAAATTTTTTAATTTCAAGATTTACTCAATAATCATAAATATAAAAGTACAAAGACTGATTAGTTTTTTTTATTATTTTTTTTGTAAGCAATTTGCATTATTAATAAATTTATAATTAGAGAAAAAAATATTTATTGAATAATCTCTCTGTTAATTATTTGATTTTTATATTTTCTTTATTTTTGGTACTGACTAATCTAAATTTCAAGATAAAATTTAGAAAGACTCATATCAGCTTTGAGGTATGAAGATTATCCATTTCAACTTTTAAATTTGTATAGGATAAAGATTGTTTTACCAAAATTTTTGATTTTATAACTAATATAAAGATCTATTTTTATTTGATGAGATTTATTAATAGTATAATTTTCATGAATTAAATTTTAGAGACATTTGAACCATTTATCGCTAATATGATTTTTATTCAAAAACAAGAGACATTAATTTCAACTTTTCTGTAGTAAATGCAATTCACTTGAAAAATGGCTATTTTGAAATAAAAAGTCTAATTAAATCAAATTTTCAAAAAATAATGAAATTAATTATTTCATCTAAAGTACCCCACCCCCCCAAAAAAAAAAAAAAAAAAAAATAAATAAAAATCTTTTCAGATAATTTTTGAACTGGTAATAATTGTTAAGGCAAGTAGAAAATTTCGAAGAAAGGAAATAGTCAAAATATTCACCTTTTTAAATTAATTACTTTCTTATATTCATATCACAATTAATAAATTTGTAAAAAAAAAAATACAGCAAAAAATAAGTTTTATTAATTTTTTTTTTAAATACCTCAAATAAAAAAATTCACCAAAAAAGTTTTGAAGAATAGCTAATATTTGATTTTTTCACACTTTGATCTTTTATTTTGAAGAGAATCGAGATGTTTTCATTAATTTTTTTAAATCAGAAAAAAACTTTGATACTATTGGGTTTCATCCGAAAACTCTGAAAAAAAAATTATACATGTTTTTTTTTTCATTGTTTCATACAACCAAGTAATTTTAAAAATAAAAATATCTACTCAAAAACATCATATATTTAATGGGTTTCAACATTTTAATTTTTATTGCTATACGAAAATTTAAAAATATTCAAAAATTTTTCAATACTTGAAAATTAAAATTAAAAATTTACCTGAAATATCATGAATTAGTAATATTTAATAATAAAAATTACTCAAAACACCATTCAAACTTTATTTTGGACTTTTAGAAAAAAATATTATTTTTTTTTCGTTTTTAATTATTTTATATGTTTTTAATTTCCAGTTCATTATACATTTCATCATTTGTTTAATATGTTCAATTATAACAAAAATATCTTTTTTGGAAGAAAATTTTCCCAAAAATGAAGACAAATGATTTGAAATCTATCATTTTCTTGAGAAAATTAGAAATAAGCACATTTCGAATATTTTATTTTTATTCTGATAACTTTAATGCTAAGAGATAAAATAAAATATTATTGATCAAAAGTTGGATTAATTATTTCAAAAAATAGTTTTTTTTTAAACAATTTAAAAATAAATTGAGATTTCGAAAATCAACATATATCCCATAGAACTCCAAATACACTCATTACCTCTGAAATAACAACTTCAATTTGAATTGTTATCAAAGGATTCTAAGATATAGAATGTATAAACAATTATCTTAGAAAGAAAGTTTTATAATTAAAAATTATATAGTTACTTACATTAAAAAATAGCTGGAAAAATTTTTCAACATTTGAAAAATTTTTCTTTGTTATTGTGATTTTATTATTTTTTAATCAAAATTTTGACAAAAAAAAAAAAAACTTGTTTTTGAAAAGTTTGTCTAGACATCAAAAACCTCTTAGTTTTGATGATTAAAACAGACTACACGTTACTCAATTTTTTGGGGGAATATTTGTACCCAAAATATCTAAAATACTTTAATTAAATAATTTATTCATTATCAAAGATATTATGGAATCACAAAGTAAATTTATTTTTTTATTGATTAACATTCAATAGCCATATATATTTTTACTTCTAAATAATTAAAAAAAATAATAAAAAATATAAATTAATTTTCAAAAAACAATAAAAGTTTTTTTTCATTGTAAAAATTGGTAATTTTTTTCAACAAGTATTTTTTTATAAAATCTAAACAATTAGCCCAATAGTTCGAGTCAGATTAATAATTAATTTTTTTATTAATTTTGACTATTTTTTAATTTTTGACTTTTTAAAATCTAGATATAAAATTAACAATACTCTTGTATAAGAGACCATAGATCAAAAATTATTTTCCTAGATCTAGATTAATTTTGATTGAAAAATTAGTTTTTCGCAAATATATTATTCAAATTTTTAACAATAACTAAAATTCAATATATAAATCTTTATAGTTTCAAAGATTATTTTCTTATCTTTGAATAATATTTTTATTTTTTTTTATTTTTTTTTTAAATTTTGAGTAAATTAATTAATCTATTAAAAAAGTTTTTATTGAATTAATTCCAATGTAATAAATGAAATTGATGAACAATTTTTTTTTTTTAGTTTTTTCAAGTATTTTCTATTGCTTCAAATAAAAGTTTTAGAAAATTATTGATATTAAAATTTTAATTTTGTCCTCTGGAAATGAATTTCATTTTTCTCTTGATTTAATATTTATTAAAATTTTAATCTAAAAAAAAAATGAAATTTTTCTCAGTAATATATTTTTTTATTTATTTTTTTTATCATAAAATTAACAACAAGGTTGTTTGATGTTATTATTAATAAATCAATGTGTTGAGTTTTGATTACTATTATTGAAATAAAATATAATATTTAAAAAAAAAAAAATAAAAATCTTTATAAAAATGTAAAAATGAATAATTATTATTTTTTTTTCCAATTTCAAAAAAAAATACAATAATGTAACTTCTTTATCTTTGAACTATTTTGACTTTTTATTATCATCTAAATCAGGATTAAAGACAAATAAGAAAATAAATATATTAGTACATCAATATCATTTTAAATCTTTTATTTTAAACTTGATGAAATTTAGGCAAATCCGGTGTGCTAAGGTATATATTTTTGATCAATCAAATACACACACATGTACAGACATACATACATACCAAATATAAAAAAATAAAAAAAAAAAGAGAAATACATTAATTCATGATATACAAGTTATTAATTTTAAATCTATCTGGCTAAAATTTGTACAAGTTTATTATTCTTTTTTTAAATTACTATTTGTTGGATAAAAATATGAAAATTATTTTTTTTCAGTTTCTTTTTTCTTTTTCCTTTTTGAATCAAATTGATTTTTGACCAATTCAATTGTTCTGATATCTATCGAATCTCTTACTTTAACTGCTTCCTTACTTAATGTATGTAAAAAGGAAAACAACCCAATTTTCAAACCCTTTGCTAAGCTATCCCCTGTTCGCAATGTTTCGATTGGCACATAAATTAAATCTTTAACACCGTTCCCGATATTTAATAACACATCCACCCCGGGCATTTTGGAAATAAATTTCAAAATTGTTGGCTTAGTTTTAAGATAATTGCTATATTCGTTGAACACTAGCTGGTATACTGTATTTACTCCGTTGATTCCATATTTTCGAATTAATGGGAATTGCAGATGGACTTTTTTAAGTTCAAAAATTGAAAAATTAAAAGAAACGCAAATATGCACAGGATCGATAACTAAACTTTGGAAATATATTTTATCATTTGAATCAATTATTTTTCTTTCAAGATTTGTGTTTTGCTCTCGATGAAAAAAGCTTAAAAAATTCTTATTTTTCTTTTTCACTTGTTCATGCTTGTTAATTAATATATCATCATCATCATCATCGTCGTCATCATCGTCATCACCTTCGTCGTCATCGTCATTATCGTCACCAATACCATCATTATCAATTTCATCAAGATTGCTTTCATTGCCATTATTATCGTTATTTTCTTCTAAAAACGATAAGAAATTTTCATTTAAGAAAAAATGGGAAAGAAATTCATAAGATCTTTGAGAAAGAAAGATATTGAAAGGCAATGAAGAAAAATGAATTTTATATTCTTCCATTGTCTCAATTTTTTGATGATAGCCCAAAGAGTTTGGTCTAACGATTGAAAAATTGAAATTTATTTGTGGTTGGTAATTGTCTTTAACTGTTTGGTTCTGATCTCTGAACTTGAGAATTTTTTGATAAAGAGAATCTTTTAAACGATCACGGATTTCGATATTTTGGATTTTTAAAAACATCAAGACCTTTCTAATATTATCATTGGGGAAAAAAAATAAATTTGAATTAATGATAATTAAATAAAAATGCACACCTTCTTCTTTATCAATTTCGTTTTTCTTATTCATATTGTTATTTTTCTGCTTCTGCTTCTTCTTCTTCTTCTTCTTCTTCTTCTTCTTGTTTTTTTTGTTCTTCTTTTTCTTTTCACTTTCTTCAAAATTACTTTTAAATTTGTTTTTATTCAAAAAATCAATACCATCATACATATCAATTCTTATTTGAATACTTTTAATTGTAAATATTTGATTTGCTTCTTTAATCAATTTTTGCATTTTTTTCTTTGGTAAAATAATTTCATTGAAATAATTATTATTTTTCGATTGTATATTTGGTTTTTCATTTCCTAAAAATTCTTGATCATAAATTTTAACATCGAAATTATGTTTATTTTTTGTATATTGAGATGAATTTAAGATTTTTTTTTTTTTTTTAATTTTGATATCATTTTTTTTATATTTTTGCTTATTATTAGTTTCATTTTCCTTCCTGTCTTTTTGGTTTAAATCAAATTTCCCCACTTCATTATCATCTTCTGATCGAATTGAACTTTTTATTTTAATATCTTCTTTTACTGTTTGGAATCGCTTTGGTATATCGCCTTCTTGTAAAAAATTTAAGACTATTTCTTTGAAAGCATGGAAAGAATCAGAATGGAAATTTAAATTAATATCACCCTTTTCAAGTGTAAAATGTGTTTTTTTTAAGATCGAAAATATTAATGATTGTGATGAAGCAATTTTTATAAAGTTTTGTTTTGTATAATATTTAGACAATGTAGTAAATTTCTCATTTAATTGATTTTTATTAGATATCTGATCAATTTTCGCTAAGAATAATTTTAACTGTTGTAAATTAATAGAAATAGTATTTTTTTGTTCTTGAAGATAAAATCTTTCAATTGGTACTGCAATTATATAATCAAGTTTTGGATTTTTTGGAATATATTCAATTGAAATATTTTCGAATTCCAAATAAAAATTCAAATTACTTTTTGAATTTGGATACAAAAAATCTAAAATTCTTTGAAACGTGGAAGTACCAAAACGATATGAAAAAATTAAATTTGCAAAAGAAATACTAATAGTGATTTCTTTTTTGTTTGAAGTTTTTTTTTCAATAAATGTGAAAATTAACATATCTCGTTTTTTAATCTCTAGATCATTAAACCTTGAAATTATTTTTTTAACCACTTGTGTTTTACTTTTATTTATTTCCCTTTCAATTTGTTTATTTCTTTTCCCTCTTTCCTTTTCTCTTTCTCTTTCTAATTCTTTTTCCTTTTCTCTTTCTCTAGTTCGAATCATTTTATTTGTATTTTTTTTACTTTTTTTATCCTGCCGCTTGTTGACTTTTATCCCTTTTGCATTATTATTATTATTATTATTATTATTATTATTATTATTATTATTATTATTATTATTAATAATATTATTATTAGTAGCAGTGTTTAATTCTGATTCAATGCTATTATTAATATTTACCGATGTAGAAACAGACATAAAATCAGAATTAGATTCAGAACCACAATCAGAATTTAAATCAAAATTTAAATTTGAATTAAAATTAGAATGAGAATTTGGATTAGATTGGAAGTTAAATTTCGAACCAGATTCAGAACCAGAACCAGAACCAGAATTATAACCCAAAGTTGAATTGGATTCCGAATCAGATCCAAATTCAAATTCAGATTCAGACTCTAATTCAGATTCAGATTCTGATAATAGATTTAATTTTTTTTGGTTCGAATTCAATTTAATTGAAAAAGAATTGTTAATTATTCCATCATCATCATCATCTTCTTCTTCTTCTTCCTCTTCATTAATAGTATTAATCATAATAGTCTTATCATTATCATTAATATTATTCAAATAAATTGAATTAGAATTATTTGAATTAGAACGGTAAACCAAATCATTAGTTAAATCGATACTAGAATTAGAATTTGTAAAGGAATTATTTCTTTCAAAAAAACTTTCCTTTTCAAATTTGGAAACAATTTCTTGGTATTTTGATCTTTTTTTCGAAAATTTTGAATGAATATCATTTGGAAAAGTGGGGTAATAATCTTCAACTTCAAAAGAATTTAAATAAAAAAATGAACTATTAGTTTTACTTTCCAAATGATCAAAAATATAAACCAATTGCAATTGTAAAAAATCGATTTTATAATCATGTTTGCCCGGCAATTTAGCATTATTGATCTTTTTGTTTTCTAATAATTTAAGAAAGCCACTGTTAATAGTCAAATTAATGGCAAATTTGGAAGTTAATTTAATTCCAGATTCCACTTTTTTTTGTCTTTTTATTGAATATTCATTCCAATCAAAATTTTTTTTTAAAAAGTTTTTTTTAATATAATTGATGTTTTGAATTTGTTGAAATAAAGTTTTAAAAAAAGTAATGCTTTTTTCTTTTAAAAAAATTTCCGTTTTTGGGAAATTAATATGGATTACATATTTGGAATTTTTAAAAAGTTCCGAATGGAACTGAATTTTGTCGCCAATTTGTTGTTTTGATAATAAAGGATCTTCTTCATTACTCGAAGAAATAAAATCATAATTGTCTTCATTCATTTGATTATTATTATCAGTATTCATATTAAAATTAAAATCATTGAATTCACTGTAATGGTTGCTATTATTGTTGATATTGCCATTGTTGTTGAATAGTATATTTTCATAGTCTTCTAACCCCTGAATAAAAGTTAAATTTTTTTTATTTGATTGGTGCTTCGTAATTGAAATTGTTGGATTACCATCCTTTGTATTTTGAGTATAGATAAAAAAAATTGAATTCCCATCCCCGCTCTTCATTAAATCCTCTTTTTTGTAATAATGGGAATTATCCAAATTGATACCTTGGACCTGAGGAAAGGTAAAATTAATGATTTCTTTGTTATATGCCGAGTTAACTTTAATATTAGTAAATTCAACCAATAATTTACTTTGTGTTTTTCTTTTTCTTTTTTTCCCCCCCCTTTCAGATTTTTCTCGGTTTAATTCAAGATGTAATTTAAAATTAAAATAATCAACTAAGAGTTCTGTTTTCCATAACAATTTTGTGAAAGTATTCACAATTGGTGAGAAAAGCAACAATTTTTGCAAATTATTTGGATTTATCCTTAAAATAATGGTATTCATATCAATATTCATGGATCTATAGACTTGTTTTTTCATTTGATTATTTTGATTCGAATAATTATAATAATTATCATTAATATTAATATTATTATAATTATTACTGTTTTTAAAATATTGCAATTGTAATTGGTTGGCTTTTTGATTGTCTTTTGGTTCAAATTGAAAGATTGTTTTTAAGATTTGAAATTGATTTTTATTTTTTTTTTTAATTAATTCTTGAATATAAAAAGCAAATAATTTTAAATTTAAAAAATTAATAAATTTCGTTTTTAAATTAATCATATTGATATTTTTTAGCTGTAAACAAAGATATTCCTGTGATTTTTTTTGAGATTGAATAAAAAATTCAATGTTTGAACTTTGTAAAACGAAAAAAATGCAAATCTTAGATTTTACAGTTTTTGTAATGTTATCATCAAGCACTTTTAATATTCTACTTGAAATTTCTCTTATTAATTGCGAATTATTAAGATAATTTATTTCTTGCAAATTTACCAATTGCTCATTAATTTTTTCAAGATCTTTTTGTTCTAATTTTTTTTTTTTTACAATTTGTTTTTCTATTTCTTCTTTTTCTTCTTCTCCATTTAAATTTACACTATGAAAAATATCCTCATTAACATTCCCATTCCCATTCTCATTCTCATTCTCATTCTCATTCTCATTTTCATTTTCATTGATACTATGGAATAATTCTGAATCAAACATTTCTTGTTGTGAAGTTTGTGATTGTAAACTATCAAGATTTGAAAATAAATCCAAATTATTGTCGTCTTTTTCCTTTATGCTTTCCTTTTCTCTCGTTTTTTCCCTTTCTTCCTTTTCTGTTTCCTGGTTACTGTCTTTTTTGAATTTTTTTTCATTGTTTTGAATGTTGATTTGAGAGCTTTTTAATTCTTCACCAGAACTTGTAAGCCATGGATCCAAAAAATCTAAATATGGATTTGATTGCTGTGAATTATTAGATTTTTTGACTATTGGCTCGTTTATATGAACAATATTGCTATCGACTGTTTTGCTTTTATTTTTTAAAAACCATTTGATAAAGGTTTTGAATTGATCTTCTTTTAAATAGAATGAAAAACCTTCAACCCCAATTTCAATAATTACTTTCGGAACACCAAATTTCGCTTCTTCTCGACTAAATTTTTTCGTAAAGGATTCTACATTATTAAAATGTTCTTTAAAAACTTTAATAATACAAATAAATTGATTATTACTTGCTAAAATGCCTTTTTCGTTGTTATTGTTATTATTTTTACCAGTATCAATTAATTCACAATACAAGCCTTGGAATTTGAATTGTTGAAGGGTCAAATATTGTTGAAAATTCCTCCAAAACTCTTTGTCTTGAAATTTTTCAAATGTAGTTGTTTGGTTTAATTCAAGAACATCAAATTTAAATACTAAATTTTTGTTGTTGTTAGTTTTTTGATTTTGTCTTTGCTTTTGTTTTTGTTTTTGTTTTTGTTTTTGTTTTTGTTCTGTTTCTTGTTTTTGTTTTTGTTCTTGTTCATGTTCTTGTTCTTGTCCAATCTCAGAGTCGAAATCTACTTCAATTTCAATTTCAGGTTCGATAATTAGTACCTTAATTGAACTAACAATTTTCGAAAATAATTTGCTAATATATTCAGAACTCAGACTGTCTTTAATAATTAATTGTAAAAAGGGTTTTAATACTGAGTTGATTTGATCATTTTTTTTTTGTACATAATCGTTGATCTTCAATTTTAATTTTAAACCTTTTATTTGTAATAAGGTTGGCTCTTCTAATTCGTTTATTTGGAGACTTATTTCACCTGTACAGCCAGAGTGAACCAATAGTTGCAAATTTGAATTTAGATCGATCAATTTATTTGCCTAAGATTTGATTTTTTTTTTTTTTGTGTTGTTAAATAAAACAAAAAAAGAATAATTTGTTTGATTAAAAATACTTTGTTATTTTTCATGTGAAACAAAGAAAAGGTGGGTATTTTTAAAAAAGTTTCCAAAATGAAAGCTAACGTTTTATGGGGAGTAGGAAAAAAAGTTTTAAAGAATCCCTTAAATAGATGAAAACTTGAATAGGAATTCTTTTTATGGATTTATTGAAAAATTTTTTTGGTCACACTTTTTTAAAAATACTTTCAAGGCTTTAGTCGAGAAAATTCAAAGAGTGAATAAAATAATTCATGAACTATTTTAGAAACACCTTTTCTAACCTTAAAGTTTCTTCTTTTTTACTCAAAAGGATATTGTATTGATTTATGTTTTTATTTTTATTGTTTTTTTTTTTTTCGTTAAAAAAAGTTACTTGGCCAGAAAAAGAAGATTGGGTTGCTTTGATTTCAATTCCATTATTGTTTGCTGTTGTTTCACAATTACAAAGAGAAATGTCATTTATTGATTGATCAAAAAGAAAATAAATTGTGTTGCTTAAAAATGTCTCGTTGTGCTTTGCTAAAATGTTGAACATAATAACGATGATCAAACAAAAAAGAAAAAATGAAAATATTTTTTAAATCCAAAATTAAATTCCACTTGTTATCTTCTTAAATTCATTGGTTTTATTTCTGAATTGTTTTGTTGATACTTTTTTTTTCAGATTTTTATTCGTTCATTTATTATTTTGTGGTTATTTTCAAATTTTTTTAGATCAAAAAATCTACTTCAAAATATATTTTCATGATTTAATTAACCAATTTCCTTGTAAACTAGGAAAAACTGTAACCGTAGTTAATATTTATTTTATCAGACTGACAAAAATAATCTTATTATTAATACATTTTGTAAAAAAAATATCTATGTAAATTTAAAAGATATTCTTTAATTTATCTCTTTCTTGATTAACTATTAATTGAAATTTGAAGGACCAAGTATTTTTTCTACTAATTACAACAACCCTTCCAAACCTACTATTAAATCTATGATAAATAGAAAAATAATTTTAATATTAAATTATTTACATACTTTAAGGGGGTAGCTACACCATAAGATATGATAAAATTTTGAGAGAGATGAGTATTTTATTTAAGTGGCATGTGATTGTAGATTCTCTAAAAATTTTTTTAAAAAATAATTAGTTATTTTTTTTTTCTAGTAATGTTGAACAATAAAAAAAAGAAAAAGAATTTATAAAAATGGTTGGATTTTTATTTTTTTTATTAATAAATATGTTTTTTTTTTTTCGTAGAAGATATTTTTGGATTCTTAGAATAAAACTTATAGCTATTTTGTAGTTTAAAATTTGATAAAATATAATCATATCCACTTCACCAATTCTACCAAATCCAAGTATTTAAAACCTTAACCAGATATCTTTTGTGGATAATAATTTTTTTTTTGGAATCCTTCTAGCTATTAAAGCACTATTAGTATTTCCTTTTGTGATTCTCCCAATTCTAATGTTGTTTTTTTAAACAAAATCCCTTTATCACAAATGACACTGATAAAAAAATCGTTCTTATTGCTTTTTTTTTTGTCAAGAAAAAAAAAATTCAAAAATGATGAAAGAATAAAAAATATAAAAAATAAATTCTATAATAGAATGTTGAGATAATGATAAAAGATAAGTCATTTAACATTCGAAACATTATTTTAAGTAATTCAACTCAAAATTCTATTGTGGCAATTTCTTTGGGACTTTGAAAAAAAAAAAATTTAAAATCTAATGAATGAAGTACCTTAAATAATAAAAATCAATAAGGTACAACCAAAGTAAAAAAAAATTATTTTCTAATCTTTTTCAAAATTGTAAAAAAGTGAACAATTTTCCTCTACCTTGGCTACCCCCTTAAGTAAGACGTTTAATGCATGAAACAACTGATTATACAAAATGGCATTTTATAAAAAACATAGAATTTCTTTTTTAATATAATTTAACTATTAAAGTTTTCTAAAGCTGTTCAAAACCAACAGTAAAATATTATAAGACATATAAATTGGTTGTCTTAAATAATTGTGTTTTATGAAATATAAAATTCAATTTCAATCAAAAAAAAAAATTTCAATTTCTTTAACATCAGAAGCGAATTTTTTTTTTTTGGTTAAAAAGTTAGATAAAAATTCAATTTCATAAAAAAAGAAATCACAGAAATCACAGAAACCTTGGAAACTTGAAAGTATTTTTCGATTGTTATTATAAAATTATTAAACCTGAGATTTTAACAATTTTGTAAATTGAAGACACTTCTTAATGTAAGTTTTTTTTATGAATCTGTATGTCAATGTACAAAACCAAAAAAAGGATAAACGAAATATTTTTTCTTATATTATATATTTTTTTCTTTATAATAAACTTGTATAATAATTTTTGAATTTTTCATACATTATAAAATTTGATAATAGATAACCAATTTTTGTGTCTTATAACTTTTCAAAATAGTATTGGAAAAGATGGATAAAATTGAAAGAAACTCATTAAAAGATTAATAAAATAATTCATAATATGTTATAAAAAGGGAACAAATTTTAAAAAACAGTTTTTTTTTTTGGTATAAAAGCTGTTATAAAATGTTGTAACATGTTATGTTGGTGTTATCTAAGAAACAACAAAAAATAAAATATGTCAATATATTAAAGATACTATAAAACATGAATAAAATAAAAAAATGAATTCGTAAAATATCTTGTTAAAAATGTTTCAATATTAAAGAAACCTTTTAGAACTCTATTTTAAATTGGAAACTTATTGTCATTAAAAATATTTTTTTTAAATCAATGGTAATTCAATATTTTCAATTTTATTATTTTTAATAATTTTTTAAGGACACAATAATTTCTTTATAAATTAAAATTTTTTAAAAAAAGAGTATAATAACATGTTATAAAAATGTTTTTTATTTTTTATTCAAAAATAGTTATATAAACAAATTTATGGTTTAACAGTGTTAGATGATTTTTTTATAATTTTTTTATTAGGATCTATACTAATAATGTACCAAATTAAAGTTATGACAATAACCTCTAAAAATAAAGACACATGTAGGCATTTATGGAACAATTCCGGTTAATAAACTAACCCCATTAATCCAATTTTTTGAAAAAGTCGAAAATATCAAGCATTCAAAAATCTAGTCAATTTTTTCAAAAAGTGATATTTACCCCTATGAAATATGCCCTGGAAACCAAAATAGATTCCAAAAATTTGAACACAGTTTAAACAGTGGAAAGAAAAAACATTACTGCACTTTAAATTCAATTTGGAAAGAATTTTGATTTTACAAACTATTTCATTTTTTTTCTTTTTAGTTTTGTTTTCATTTCCTTTTTTGTCGTTACCTAATCTGTTTCGTTAGATCTGAGATTTTTTTTCAATGGTTGATAAAGATTTAGTGTTGAGTTTTTAAAATTAGAAAAAATCACATACAATTGATAGATTGTTTCTTATCATTTGATAGATCAATAATTGTTGGTGAAATTTCAACAAATTTACCAATACATTTTTTTTTTCAGCTCGTTTCATTATTTTGGACACACCTGTTTTTATTTTTGAGTTTAATATTTTTTACTTTTATTTGAATTAAAATGATTACTTATTTAAACATTAATACTGGGTTACTTAAATGTTGTTTTATATTAGGTTTGGAAAAATACAATAAATTGTGTTTTTTTTGCCAATTTTGGATTTTGGGTGTGTTAAAATTTTTGGAATGGGGTTTACTATATTGACGCTTAATAATAATTCAATTTGTTTTTCTCAGTCTGTAATTACTTGGAAATAAATGTTATTAAATTTTCTTATCAACATTTTATCTGGTATTTTTTAAGGGTGAAAATAGCTATTTACTATTTTCTTTTTGATCGAAAAAATTTTTTTCATAAATTCTTCAATCTCAAAAAATTTTCCAATAGAATGGGAAACATATAACTGTATTTGTTTGTTTTAAAAATCAATTATACCCTTTCCATATTGACATTTTTGTAACCAGATTGGTTATACTCCTTTTTCTCCAAAAACTTTATAATTTTTGTTTTTCATTTTTTGGAAATATCCCAATCAACATATTTTGAAATAAACATCTTAGTCATTGATTCAATTGGTTTTAATATTTAAAATAGTTTGGTCTTATTGTAAATTAATCAATAACTTCACCAACAAAGATATTTTTAAATAAAAGGCCAAGAAAATATGCCCCAATTTTTAGGAAATACCTTAGAAACAACTTTTGTGAAAAAGCAAAAGAAAAGTAACCGTTGTGGAAAAAAAAGTGAAACACGGTTTTTAATTGGGAACATTACTGAAAATGTAAAGTTAAATCAATAAAAAGAAGAAACCAATTAACTTCAAATAATAATCAATTATATTATTTTGTTTCAACCCAACAAATACAATTTAAATCTACTTGATTTATCCAAATTGTTGATGTGGTTTTGGAGATCTCAAAAAAAGTCAATTTTTTCAACTAATTTTTAATAATTGATCAATCAAAGAAAAACTCATACTAAAAGATAGTATTAAAAAAACTGTTATTGTGGCGAATACTTCATTTTGTCTTTATTTATTTATTTATTCTTTTTTTCATTGATCTTACTTTTCATTTTCAGTAATGTTCCCAATTAAAAACCATGTTTCACTTTTTTTCCAGTTTTACTTTTTTCCACAACTGTAGAAGGAAAAAGAAAAATTAACTTACTTTAAATACAGTATAACTATTACTAACAGAAAAGAAATTTAAATGGGTTGAAATTAGACGAGATACTTCAAATAAAAAAAAAAAACAATAATTAGTGAACTTTTTTCAGGCATTTGTTCCACAAACCAAAAACAAGTGATTATTTTTTATATTTTTTTCAAAAATAAAAAATTCAGAATCATTTTATTTGTTTTCTTTGATCTTTACAATTTTGTAAAAAAAATTGTATTTGTGTTGTTATTAGTGCCAATAAATATTATTTGAGTTGAAAAGGGAAAATAGAATCTTCTGATTCTACAAATGGAATAAATTTGCTCAAAAATTCATTAAATCGAAATTTGCTCTAATTGGTCTATTTTGCCAATAATAAAAAAAAATAAAATGATATTTCAAGAACATTATTGAATCTCTAACAATTAAATTTAAAAGCAATTTTATTAAATGGATTCGAGATATCACCAATTTATGACTTTTAAAAAAAATTATCAAAATCTGTAAAAATTTTGTTTGATTTAATTTATCTTTATTTTTAATTAATTGTTTTTACTGAAAATAAAAATGAATTACTTTTTTTTTTTAAAATAAATAAAAAAAATTATAAAAGAGCAATAGAAATGATTAAAATAATAAAAAAAAACAAAAATAACTATTGAGATATTGAGATATAAAAAAAATAAACAAAGAAAGAAAGAAATAGAAAAAAAAAAAATTCCATAGAAAGAAATTAGAATAATTAGGATGTAAACCAAAGTTGATAGGACTTAATGCTTTATATATTAACAATAGTTATTTTTTTTTTAAAAAAAAAATATTTCAATTCTTTAAACTTGGTATATTCATAATTTCTTATTTATTAATTTTATTTATTTAGAAGTGCGCCTTTCAACCAATTTAAGCCATCAAGTAAACCTTCACCCTATTTGATTATTAAAATTTGAAAAGGAGCAGATAAAGAAAGTGATTAGAAAATAGTCAGTACACGAAGAGAAATGAAAAAATCAATAAAGGCCAAAATAGGAAAGTTTTTTAGAGATAAAAAAAATGTAAGAAATTATATATTAAATTTCTTTTTTTGAATTGAGAAAAATTTAATTTTTAATTCCAAAAAAAATGTTTTTTTATAAAGTAATAATAAAAAAACAATGAAAACAATATCGATATTTTATAGTTGGAAAGATGAAATAAAATTGATTTTTTGAAAATCAAAGTAATTAAGATCACGAATCAAATACACTCAAAAAAGGTAAAATTTTTATTTACATTCTAAAAGAAATAAAAATAATTTTAATACTTGAACCAAAATTATTTGTTTTATGATTTTTAAAATATTTATGAAAAGTACTATTATTCTAAAAATAACTGTTGTGTTCTCAAAAAAAAAAATCAAAACAAAGAGAAAAGTTTGAGATATAATTCATTTTGTAAAACTGAAGCACATTATTTTATTAAAATATTTTTAAATATTTAACTTCGAATTTAAGATTAAATTAATTGAACAAGAGAGAGACTTGAATTGATTATTCTTTATTGTTTTGTGGTTTTAATTATTTTTTCGTTTAATTAATTATCAAATAGAATAATTTTTTGATTTTTTATACTTTTTACCTTTTCCAAATTCCCGTTTTTAAGTTTTTGAGAGTTTCTTTTTGTTTTTTCCAGGGTTTAGAGGTGGCAAAAGAAATAAAAAATCATAATAAAAATTAAAACTTGGTCATGGTTAGATCTTAAACTGACTTGTTTTGATCAGATCTTTTAAGAATTGGTCCTCAGCAATGAGAACTGAAGCAACTGAAGTAATTTTAAACCAATCAAAGCAAACTGGATCAGCCTTTCTGTACAATATGCACAATCGTTACTTGTACTGGGTTAATACTGTTAGGTAAGTATATTGCTCTGGAATTTTACGAAAACAAGATTTGGTAAACTTTCTAAATAAAAATAAAAAAAAAGAAAATTAAAAAGAAAAAAAAGCAAACCAACAAAAAGTAAATATTGAAAAAGAATTCTTATTCTTAAAAAACAAGCGCTTTATAGAGATGTACTTTATCTCTAAAGTTCTAATTTAAAACTTAATAAAGTAAATGTATTTCATTTGATCTATAGTTGTTCAAATATTTGAATCTCTTTATTAAAAAAAATTATTGTTATGACAATCCAAAAAAAATTCGTCATAAAAGGAAACAACCACCAACTCATTCAGCACCTTGGGGTCAAAAATATAACTTTTAAAAAATTTTTTACTTTTTTGAGTATTGTTTTAATCCCGTTTCTTTTTTTCATTTCTGAAAAATAAATTGAGTTTAAAATACTTCTAATGACTGTAATTAAAAGGTTCTTTTGACTACTCTTTGAATTAGGAGTCACAAATTTAGTCACTTCAAAACTCTCTCTTTAACAGATTAAGAGCTCTTGAGCACTTAACCCTTACCAATAAATCCTAATCTCGTTTATTTCTTTCTCCTTTTCTTGTCTTTGTTTAGAAATATAAATTTTTTCTTTTCATTTTTTCAAGAAAAGCTTTCCGATTAGTAATACTCTTACTTACATTATAAACTCTAATTTAAAATTTTTAATACACAAAAATTCAATTTTTGTGAATAAAAAAAAAATTCTTATTTAATCAATTCTAGAAGAAATATCCAATTAGAACTATTCACTAATTGAAATTTTAACAATTGTTTATAAATTACAATACTCACTAAAGAAAAAATAAATAATTCTGAATACTGATAAATAAATTATCGGTGTGTTAAAAAATTTTGGAGAGAACAAAACAAAAAAAATGCATTGATAAATTTGTTTTGTATTCTATTAGGATTATTGATCGATCAAATGGTTAGATTCCCTCCACTAATTTTATTTGAGTTCTTCTATTTAAAAGAGAACTCAACTTTAACCTAGTATTAATCGTTCGAAAAAAAATTATGGATCGAACGACACAAGTTACTTAATTCAAAAAATTAACTAAAAAATAAAAGAAAAAGATGAAAAAATGATTTTCCTATTTTTCAAATTTCAAAATTATCTCGAATGGTATTTTTTTTTATATTTTAGTAAAAAAACTATTTCCAAAAAAGTGTGGCAAATTTATTTTGAAATCTCTTTATTAAACTCAATCTCTCATAAAACTATTTAACTATCCAAAATTATTAACAATTATTTCTTTAATTCTTGATAATAATTCAATTTGTTTTCTTTGTTAGTGTGCCATTACATAAATTAAAAGACATTAAAATTTCTGATCTCGATTTTATATGATATTTTTCAAGATATTAAAATTAGGAGATTATTTTTTTCTTTTTGATCGTAGAAAAAAAACATTTTCCAAAGAGGTTTAATCTCGGCAAAACTTTCAATAGAATGGAAAACTTATAACTGTATTTTATTGTTTAAAAAATCATCTGTGACCATGCCATATTGCCCATTTTTTATTGAAATTGGCCGTGTGTATTGTTTTGTACAAAAAAAGAGCAAATTTTTGTTTTCCATTTTTTTAGAAATATTTAAACGTATGTATTTTGAAATAAATACAATAAGTACTGTTTCAATTAGTATTTTTATTTCACTTTCCTTTGGTAGTATCAATTAACGAATAGATCCACTAACGGGGAGAATTTTTTATAAAATGTTAAAAAAAAAAATTCCCAACTTTTTTGGAAATACCTTAACTATTAAATAAATAAAATTTATTTTTGAGAATTTTTACTGTTTTTTGAATAAAAATTTAATAAATTTGTAAACTTTTTTATTTATCATCTCGGTTTCATGCTTTAAAAACAAATTTAAATGGCTTGATGAGTATTTATCAAACATTTTTTATTTACTTTCTTGATTATTTTAGGGATTGGCAACTAAAATTTCGATTTACTTTTCAGAATTTGAAGTTATTTTTTTCAAAGCAAACTGTATTTTTGCATTCTTTATTTATGCCATTATTAAAAATATGTTTAACCTAGAACTTAAAGATTGATTAACCTATTATTTTAATGAAATGAAATTTAAATACTTTGAAAAACACACCATTTTTGCCCAAAGTGCCGTATATGAAATTGTAATTGTAAATTCTTTAATTTTAACATGTGACGATCGCAAAGATAAATTATTTAAAATATACAATCAATAAAAAATTCATATTATTCCATTTTGGTGTTTCTCAAGTAATACAGTTTTTTTTAAATTTTAAAAAAATCATTATTTTCAATGAAACCCATCAACTCCTATAAAATAATGTACTCGAAAATTATTTTTTTTTTTTTGATTTAGTAAATGGATAAAATTAAATACCATATCAGATTTAATTGGAGATCATCTTAAAATCTGAAAAATATATTGAATTACAATTTGTAATTGTTATTTTAACACAACTAATAGGATGCTTTAAGAATTGTTTCATCATTTTTTTTATATCTATTATTTTTTTTTATATCTATTATTTTTTTTTATATATAGTATTTTTTTTTATATATATTATTTTTATTTCGAAAAGCAAATAAATAATTTGAAAGAAAATGTTTTTTTTTGTTTTTTTTTGTTGAAAAAAAAAAGAAATTTTGATTAAAAATTGTTTGTTGTCTTTTTCCAATTAATAAATGAAAAAATTTTAGTTCAATTTATCAAATGGTGTTTCATCACAATTTGATGGAAAAATAAAAATACCTGCAACATTTCAATTATTGTTCACTGATTTGAAATTGGATCTTTTTTGTCTTGGTAAACATTTGAGATAAAAATGAACTTTTTTTAAAATAACTTTATTAGGTGCTGATTTCATAATATATTAATTTTATAAAAGTGTGATAAAAAAGTTTTCAAAAGGAAAGTTAATGTTTGATATCGAGTAACAAAAAAGGTTTCAAAAATATCTTTATAAAATAGATGAAAATCTTCAATCGGAATTATTTTTAGGCATTTGTTCATAAAATTTTTTGAGTCACATTTTTTGTAAACGACTTTCTTGCAAAAAAAAAAAATTATTTTGATCTTTAGATAAAAGATCTTATGAAGAAGTAACCAAAATGAAAGAATAGCATTTGTAATGTATCTGAAGAATTCGTTTAGAACGTACCCCGCTTAAAAACTATTTTTAATTCGTTGAAATATTCCAAAATAGAAATTTTTCTTGGGTGGATTTGTCTTTAGAAATCTAAAATAATTGTTAATAAAGTGCCTCCGATTTAATTTCATCGTTGATAAATGGGTGTGAATGACTACTAGAACTTAAATTCTTTCTAATCTTGAAGCCTGAAAAATGTAAAAATAAAAAAAGAACCAAAGGAATGAAGGAATTGTTGTCAATACACAGCCAAACTTTTCAAAAAAGAAAATAAAAAATAAAAAAGAAAAAAAAAAAAAAAAAAGAAGAAGAAAATTCAAACAGTAATAGCGCATGTAGGCATACAAGCCCATTTCCTTCCGCGTTCTGATTCAAGATCTAATTTTTCAATCATAGATTCTGCTGAAATGGCATCTGGTAAATCTTGTTTGTTTGCAAGAACAAGCAAAGAAGAGTTTTTTAATTCTTCTTCTGAAAGCATATTGTGAAGCTCTTCATTTGCTTCTTTTAATCTTTCAAGATCATTTGAGTCAACAACAAAAATTACCGCATTTACAGACTCATAATAGTGTTTCCCTTTCGGTTTGAAAAAGAATTAAATAAAAAAAAAAAAAAAAAAAAAAGGAAAGGAAAGGAAGGAAAACAAAAGGAAAGGAAAAGTAATAATTTATGACGGTTTATTTGATTTTTTTTTTTTATTAATGTATTTTTTTTTAAAAGTAGAATGGGATATCGAAATTTCTTACATAGGGGCCGAATTTTGTCTTGTCCTCCGAGATCTTTGATCGTCAAAAACGAAAAATAAATTGTTAAGGTTTATTAGTTGCACAAAAAGAATAATTTTAAGATCATTTATTGGAACAAAAAAGAGAATACAAATTAGTTTAAAAAAAAACACTTATTTTCAACGCAAATTAAAAGAAAGAAAATTCCATACCTATAATTGTAAATTTAATTTTTTTGTAGGTAACAGTATCAACATTAAAGCCAACTGTTGGCTTCGTTACACCAGTGTTTCCTTTTACAAGTTTTTGAAGAATTGATGTTTTTCCGGCTGCGTCAAGTCCAACCTTTTGTTTATTTGATTGTTTTTATAATTATTATTGTTGCATTTATTATTTTTGTTGTTGTTTGTGTTGTTTGGGAAGAGAAAAAATTATTAGTCGTTGAAAAGAAATGAGTTTTGACTGAAATTTTAAAGAGTGTGTTGTGTTGATTATAATTACCATTAAAACTCGCATTTTTTTTTTTCTGAAAAAGAATATACCCATTGAAAATAAGTCTTAAAAATCTAAAAATGATTTTGTTATATTTTTCCACAATCACGAAAGCAAAGTACTTGAACAACTATTAACCTTGTCTTTTTTTGGAGAATAACTAAACCACCTTTAAGAAAAAAAATCATAAATTATGTTATCTAATTAAAAAATCTTTTTGAAAATCTTATCATTTTTGAAATTAGTCTAATATTTTGCTCTTTTAAGGGATTACCCTTACCATAGATTTCATCAGTAATCAAAGTATGTTGTAATTGGGCGAAAATGAGATGTTTTGCCTGCTTAATATTGCTCTAAAAAATCTATTATAAATCTTATTACACAATAAATTATTACTATTTTTTACTCATGATCTCTATTAACAATTTTCATTGAAAGTTTTTTTTTTAATTCCTTTTCCAAATCAACAAATAGAGACTTAAACATAATAATATTCCAGTATTTACTAAATTAGGATTTAGAAGTTACAAAAGTAACGATTTATTAAATTTTTGAATTTCAAAGATTAACTCAATAATCATCAACATAAAAACCCAAAGTCTGATTGGTTTTGTTTCCTTTTTATAAAGTTAATTGTAACATTAAATATATTTGTTAGATTTATGAAACTGTTTGTCAAAAAGAATCTATTGGTTAATTTTTTAATTTATCAAAATACGGTGATCAAAATAATGCATGCATGACAACTATTATCTGTGTTTCAAAATATAATCTGTGCTTTTTTTTTCTTCGTGTTCCAATGCAACATATAATCAGCTACCAAATAGTATACCCAAGTTCAAATCAATTTTGAAACTAAACGTCTGGATATTTTTAGTAAAATTTAAATTATTGATACATTGTATTGAAAATTTTTCATACTATTCTCAATTTTAGTGAAATTTTTTTTTATTTTATGATTAATATTTTACTCTTAATTTTACTCTTTTTTGATCTAAATTTTACAATTTGATCCTTCTATTTTACGAATTTAATATTAAATAATAGAACTTTAATAAACAAATACCATATTTACTTAGGGTTTATTATCAGTTTCTTTGATCTGTTGATTTATAGGTCTTTTATAATAAAAAAAAAAACATGCCTTTTATTTTGAAACATGCATTAAATTTTTTTGCACGCTTTATTTTGACTACAGTAAATGATTTTTTTTCAAAATTAATATACATTCAGAGACAAAAATAAATAAGATATTTTGCAACTTTAGAGTCTGAAAATTGATAATTCAATCTTTAAATTTGTCTCAAAATAACGATTATTTTTCTGAAATTCTCGGTTTTTTTTTACTAATAAAATGATAATTTTTAATCGATGGGATCAACAAATATTACTACTTTACTAATCGGATTTTTAGAGACATTTGAACCATGCCACACTAATGTGATTTACAATTCAATTAAAACTTATTTTAATTTTAGACTTTTCATTGGTAGACGCTAAACTTTTAAGGGATTCATCTCTATGAAATTATTTTACCTAAATTTAATAGAGATTAAGAAAATTTTTTGCCAATTACTTAGATTTGAAAAACCCTGTTGATTTTCATATTTAACTTATTTCTCTTAAGGAATCTTTTTATAGAAATTGGACTAAAAAAATGATAGGGGTTTTCCCCTTAAGAAAAATTTCAACCTTAAAACCATTGTTGATATTTCCTTATCTTTGATGTTTTTGAAACCTATTAAATTGAACAAAACTCAGTTCAATTAAATATTGACACTTTTGTTTTCATTAACCGAAAAAAACAATTGACAATTCGGACAAATTATTGAACATAACAAAAACTATTTGAATTACTTCACATTGATTTTCCAAAAATCACAAAATATCTCATCAATAATCATAATTTAAGGAATTGAAAAAAAATTGAATTTAAAAATGTAACAAAATAATAAAAAAATTAAAGTTTTTCTATTGTATCTCATTTAAATTTTTTTCACTCAACCTAAAGTTGTTATAAAAAGTCTGTTAAAAAATTTTTGAAAGGAGTTACTTCAAAATTGGTTAATAAATCTTTGTTTTCAATCATTATGAATTTTTGAATAAAAGGATAAAAATTTTCATTCAGAATTCCAAAAAATCAATAAAATATTAACAATTTAATAAATCACTAAAATACATAATTCTAAAAGGGAAATTTATAATATAATTGATTTATAGATTAAATAATTTAAATATATTTTTGATCTAAGATAAAATTATTGCTATAACTTAATGAAAATTTTGTTCCATTTATTTTTCAATAAATAATAAATCGATATTTATTAACTTGAGGTAACATTTAGATAAAATGAAAATCAAAAATTCTCACTTACTCGCATTAAAATTCTTATGCACTTAGTAGTGTTAAAAATTAAAATTGATTATTTCTTTTTCTTTTTACAAATACTTTGTACTATTATATATTTGACTTGGTCTTTGTTTTTCGGATTAATATATAAAATCGAAAAATCTAGAATTGAGGTATGTTACTACTGAAATATAAACCACATTAGTGACTTCCATACAAATTTCTCTAGAAAAATCAATTAATAATTCTATTAAAAGATTATTTGTTCTAGTAAAAATGATCTTTGAAATTGTAAAAAAAAAAAAAACAGAACAATTTTGGAAAAAATCTATATTTCGACAAAATTTTAAAGGTTGAATCATCAATATCCAAGGCTCAAATTACAAAGGTGTCTAATTTAAATTTGTTTTGAAAATAATATTCGTCTCAAAAAAATTTCTATTATTTTAAAACATTAATATTTAAAAAATTGATTATTTTTAAAAATTATTTAAAATAATATGAAATAAACAATTTTCTAGTCAAATGTGTCCAGTTTAGAGGATGAATTAAATATCTTTGAAAAGGTTTAAAATGTTATTGGAAGAAAAAAATTTATATTGGAGATTTCAAAATCGAACCATTTTTGTTCATTTTGCTTTTTTTTTTTTTTTTTGATTTTTTTTCTTGAAATTTAACCATTCTGGAAAAAAAGTTAAACCAAGTTTTTAATTGGGAATCTTACTGAAAATGAAAACTAATTTCAATTAATAAAAGAATAAATTAATAAAAAAAACAATTTGAAGTATTCAACACAATAAAAGTTTTTATAAATACTATCTTTCTGATATGTTTTTTTCTTTGATTGGTCAATTATTAAAAATTAGTTGAAAAAATTGACCATTTTTGAGATCTCCAAAGCCACAAAAGAATAGTTTCGAACTGAAAGTTGATTTCAATTGTTTTTGTTAGTTTGATTATAAATAATATAATAGATTATTATATGAAGTTAATTGGTTTCTTCTTGTAAATTAATTTTACTTTTCCCTATTCAATAATGTTCCTAATTAAAAAACATTTTCAACTTTTTTACCCAAATAGTAATACCTTTTCAATTGTTTTTTAAAGATTAAGATCGATAGTCACTTGGTAAAAGTGTGTTATTCGAGTGTAATTGAAACAATGGAAATGATTGTAGAGAACTGATATTGATTTCTCTTGGTATTTTATTGAATCTTCAATCCAAGATCAAACGGAACACTCTTGTTTTTCTCAATTAAGAACCTTTGAAATTTTGGTTTTTCACTTTTTTTTAAGAAAATTTATTCATTTTTTTAGATTTATTCTATACCAATATCAACTATTCTTTGATGTATTTTATTCTTCTTGTTTCTTGTTTGTACTTTAAAAAGTCAATTCTAAAAAATATTTGATATTTGGAAAAAATTTTAGTAACACTTTGACTTAAACAAAGTTTAAATTGGTAAGTTAACTAACTTAATAAAAAGGAACTAAAAATATTCATTCTTTGTTTTTTTTTTACAAAGTTAACAATTATTGAGTTAATCTTCGAAATTAAAAATATGAAAAAATAATTACTTTTGTATTGTTTTACTAATATAAAGATGGATTATAAATTTTCAGACCCCAAAATAATAGTATTCCATTATTTAACAATTAATATTTAAAAGTAATTAAAAAAAAAATTCACAAAATAAAAATATTGAATTGTGATCCTGAATAAAAAAACTAAATAATTTATTGTTCAATAATAAACTCAATTCCAAAAATTTGGGCACACCTTCAAAATCAATTTAATTCCAAGAAAAGTGATATTTGACTCTTAAATAGAAACATTAGATATTAACAATCAATGTAAATAATTTTAAAGTTAATTATTTATCATTTTTTTCATTATTTTTTGATTTTTGATTTTCAATAATTTTTTTGATTTTTTTTTATTCTTTTTTTTCAAATAAAAAAAAAATTTTTTTTTTTTCAAAACTTTTTGAAAATCTCAAAATCACTTTAAAATGAAATTTAAAAGTTTTCATTCTGATCACAAAAAAAAATTTTTTTTTTTTCTCTCAAAAAGAAAAAAGATTCTTTTTTTATCGAGAAAAAATTTTTTTGAAAAAAAATTATGATATGGGGTGCTATAGCACATGGCCTACAAACAGATCTTATTATCATTAATGGATGTGTGTTTACTGAATGTATTATTAATGATATTATCAAAACAATCAAATGTAATTCAACTCGCTAATTCAGAATATAGTGAGTTGAAATGGATTTTCCAAAAGGATGGAGCTTGTCCACATACCTCAAAAAAAAAACTCAAACTTACTTAAATCGGGGATGTAATGTTCTGGACCCTTGATCCCCAATTCCACAAATTTAAATCCAATTGGGAATTTATGGATACTAAACTGAAAAATTGTAACCAAAAAAAGAAGAAGAATTTTTAAAATTTTCACTAATGTATGAAATACTTTGAGTTGGGAAACCTAAGATAATTAGTAAACTCTATATTTAAAAGGATAGATTTAGGTATCAAAAGACAAGCTGAATCTATTAATAGTTTTTATTAATTTTTCTTTCAATAAAAATGGATTTTTTGGTAACCGTGTTCCAAAAATAGGGGCACACTTTTTTTTATTTTTTCTTTTTTATTTTTCGAATTGAATTTTAAATTTACTATAAAATATATAAATAGTATTAATTAAATATTTTCGGGTCTTTTATTATTTTAATGTTCAAGTATCATGTATTTTGGAGTATATTTTTATTAATGTAATTTTTTTTTGTGTCCCATTTTTTGGAATTGAGTTTATTACTCATAGATTTTTTTAGATTCACAGAAATCACAGAAATCATTTGAACTATTAAGTGAACTGATATGATTTACTTTCATTAACATCATACTTCAATTATAGATCGAATATATGAGAAGCTAATTCCTTCAGGTAAAAAGAAAAAAAGATAATTGATAAGTTTAAAATTTAAGGATAAATTAAAAATAATAAAATTAAAAAATAAAAATTTTAAAATAAAAAAACTTTTAAACACATTACTTGAAGAGAAAATTCATAACTGAATTCTGGTAATGTTTTCAAATTAACTAATAGCTGGTAAATTTAATTTGAAATCAAACTTTTAGTTATTAGTAATGAATGAAATTCATTCAAATATTTTTTGTTTTTTTTAAATTATTATTTAACATCTATGTTTTAATAATAATTAATATATTAAATGCCTTTAGTTCAATTACTATAATCTTTTTTTCGATTTTGAAAACAAAAATAAAAAAAAAAAATTAATAATAATAAATACCCCCAAGGCATGTTTCCTAATATAATTTAATGATAATATTTGAAAATAAAAAAAAATTTGTAATAAGAGAAAGAGTAAACTTTTTATTTGATATTATTATTAAAAAACTCGATCAGAGTTACTTTTTTTCATTTCCCATTTCAATTTCTTTCTTTTCATCTGTGTTTTCATCAGAGTTTTCATTTGATTCTTCATCTACTTTCTCTAAATTTTCATTTAATTTTTCATCTGATTTCTCATCAGATTTCTCATCAGATTTCTCATCAGAGTTTTCATTTGATTTTTCATCAACCTTCTCTTCGGATTTTTTATCTATTTTGATCTCAGATTTTTCGTTATATTTTTCATCCGAGCTTTCATTTGATTTCTCATCAGAGTTTTCATTTGATTTTTGATCAACATTCTCTATTTCAGTTGATATCTTATTTTTCTTGAGCATTTTTTTGCTTCCACCTAAAGGAGGCCTTATATCAAATAAAACCACTCCTTCGACAATATCTGATAAAATGGATTGTGCTGCACGGTGGGTATCTGGTCTCGAATTTCTTGCATAAAAAAATCCTCTTTGTATTGCATAACTCTCACAGATCTTCCATGGTGTCCAATCGTCTTTATCGGTTCCTAACCCAACTGGTTCAGAGTAATCATTAACAAATTCCAGTTTATAAATTTCATGCAGTTTGATTCTTTCTGCTACAAATCTAATTGCGGAATAGGGCTCTCTTACTTGGGCGATTGGGTATATCCCACACACCACCTGCAATTCGCGCTTAATTGAATGAACGGGAAATACTAACCCAGGGCAATCCATTACACAGATTTGTTTATTAATGAAATGGGTTTGGAAATGTTTGGTATGCCCTGGTGTTTTTGAGACACTAATTTTTGTTTTGCCTATAATTGCATTAAGTAAACTTGATTTCCCACAATTTGGATGTCCAACTGTACCAATTATAATATAATTTTGGTCATGTTCAAAAAAATCATCATTTTCATCATCATTGCTGTTATTATTGTCGTTGTTATAATCACCTTCTTGTATTTCATAATCGTCATCAAATTTATTTTTATTTTTTGATTTTTGATTTTTTTTTTTTTTTTTATTCATCTTTCTCCTTATTTTTTTTTTCCTTTCCTTGAGAGTCCTCCAATTAGTGATCTGAATACGATTTTTCGGCAATTTATTATTATTTTCGCCATAATGTTCCATATATATTTCTTTACAACAATCTAAAAGTTCGTCAACGCCATTTGCACCCCCCTTCTTTGCGTTTTTTTTTCTTTTATGCTTTTTGTTGTGATCAAAATCATATTGATCTCGATTTTTTCTTGGCTTGCAACTAAAAAATACGATTTTTAATTTTGGAAATTTATTCTGAAAAAATTGTCTCCACTTGATTAAATGATCATCCGAAACCAAATCAATTTTGTTCAGAACTAAAATTAAAGGCTTGCCAATATCCTTGATAATATAATTATACAACGATTCAGAAAAATGAAACAATGGGTATCGAGAATCTGTAATTAAGAGCAAAATATCAGATCTCTCAACCACTCGCCATAATTGTCTCCAAACTTCCAAATTATGCTCAAAGTTATTTATTTCTTTTTCACCAAATTTTTTTTTAATATCATTTAAATATTGGCGAAAGTATTTTTGTTCTTGTTCATCTAATTCTTTTGGATCTTTATTTTTCCAATCAGGTCGAATAGGAATTTGAATGGATTGGAATAATTCGGAAAGACTTGTCCTATAATTTTGATAAAATGTAAATTATTCAAGAATTTGATAATTAAAAGTCATTTTTATAAAAAATTATTTTGCAAAAAATGAAATGGATATGACTCTCAAGCAGACTTAAAATATAATTCCAAAAAATCTTTTAATTGTTATTTTGGATTTTTGAAAATGAAATTTTTTTATTAATATTGATAAATTAGTGCTATTTATTGACATTTTTAATTAATAATAAATGCAATAATAAGAATTTTTTTACACTTATATATGCTTTAACAATATTTTAAAAATGGAAATGTATTTCTTTTGAAAATAATTAAATGTATTTTTTAGAGGTATTCTTAAATATTTGTTCTGTATTAAGCAATATTTTTTTTTTTTTTTTTTTGATTTATTTTTTGTTCATAGCCGTATTCGAATTATTATTCACTTAATATTCAAAAATTATATTTAGAAATTCATATATTTTTTAAAAGTTTTTTTGTGGATTTGATAATTTTAACAAAAAATGCAGGTTTTGATTTTTTAAACTTTTTACCTTTTCCAAATTTACCTTTTTGAGTTGTTTGGGTTTCTTCTTATTATGTTTTTTAGGTGTTTAGAGGAGGTAAAAGGGATAAAAAAAATCATTATAAGAATGATAATATTGTTCATAATTAAATCTTAAGTAAACCAAAAATTGTTAGTGATCAGATCTTAAACGAATTGAGCTTGACTTAAACAAACAGAACTTAACTAAACGCGATTTGGAACCAACTGAAGTGAACTGAATCGGCGTTTCGTTACAATCTGTAAAATAAGTACTTGGACTTTGTAATACGTACAAGTCGTTATCTTTTTACATATACTGTGAGTTTTAAGAAAACAAGATTTGCGAAGCTTGCAGATAATAAAAATAAATAAATAAAAAGTGCAAATCAACAAAAAGAAAACTTCAAAACAAATTCTTATTGTTAAAAACTCAGCGCTTGAGAGATGTAACTTATCTCTAAAGTTCTAACTTATAACTTTGTAATTTAAAAGTATCAAAAAAAAAGGAGAAGGCTTTATTGGTAAGGGTTAAGTGCTCAAGAGCTCTTAATCTGTTAAAGAGAGAATTTTGAAGTGACTAAATTTGTGACTCCTAATTCAAAGAGTAGTCAAAAGAAACTTTTAATTAAAGTCATTAGAAGTATTTTAAACTCAATTTAGTATTCTGAAAAAAAGGAGAAGGGAAATGAAGTGAAAATTTTTTCCCATTAAAAATTCCATTTACAGTACAACTATTAAGAAAAAGCAAGGAATTTTTTTTTAAAACTTTGAGATTGGTAAAATTAAAACTTATCCAAAAAATAAAGTTTTCAATAAGTGAAGAAACAACCTTTGAATGTGAGGTAGATATTGGAATGGGAAGAAAAGTACTTTTTTACAATTAAAACTTTTCAAAAAGTTAGAAATCTCAATTTTTAAAAAACACTTTAACGACTACCTTCGCAATTGAAATTCAAAGTATTGTGTGTTCTAATTGGGGTTTGGTAGTTGGTAAATCTCACAATTTTTTATTCAGTGAGATATAAGTAGAAAAAAATGACATTTTTTAACTGAAGAAAATTTCATAATTGTTGTCTCTCGTTTCTGTGATTTCTGTGATATTAAAAAATGAAAAAGAAGGTTGGCAAAAATCTGCTTTTTGAGAAAATTTCCATCTATGTAATTTTTTAAAACCCTGACACATTGTAGAGGTTTTTCTATGTTTTTGTTTCATTTCTGAGTTAAGCTGAGAAGGTTTGCAAAAAGACATAGAAGGTCAAAAAGGAGAAAAGTGAAAATTTTTGAGGAATTATTGATAACAGGTACTTTGTTATTATAAAACAAAGAGATTTTTGAATTATGATATCATAATTGGCTTGGTATTGGATTGAATCCACTAAAATTCCCATTTCCAAAAATTGAAAGATCATTTTTTCTCAGACACAATATTTTTTTTTTAAAATATATAAATAACAAAAATTTTTGCAAATTTAATTTCCAAAAGATCCTTGTTATGAAAAATTCTCCAAAACCTTTCCCACACAACCCCAACCCAATTTCCCTTGATACAACTACTTTTGGCTTTGAGAGAAACGATCCAAACAAAAAAAAAATTATTCAAAAAAGCACAAAAAATGTTGAAGTGCGTTTGGATTGGATCATATTGTTCCAAAAACAATTCGAGGAGACATTCTACTCTTAGTCATGGCTGGGAGATGTAATTCAAGGAAAAACAAAAAGAACCAAAAAAAAATAAGATGAAATCACAACCCTTTTGTAATAATTAATACAGCTGCTCCAAATAAACCATGAAAATTTAGAAGACCCTGAAATTGATTTTTTATTCTGAAAATTTTTTTTGTAAAACAAATCGTAAAATGGTTATGAAAGTTAATCCTAAACTGTAAAAATTTATAATAGAAGATTAAAAAGAAGTTATCCATTTTTTTGGTTCCTTTGGCTTTAGAAATTGACAAACAAATTCATAAAAAAACTTTTATTAATTCGGATCTTTAATTTCCAAAATTGTAAAAATCACAGGTTTTTTCAATTTAAAAACAATGATCGAAAAATACTTTGAAGTTTCCATGGTTTCTGTGATTTCTGTGATTTCTGTGATTGAGAACATTTAATTTTTTTTTTGGTTTTTACAAAAAAAATAACTCTAATGAAGGAAGAAAAGTTGAAATTTTGATCTTCTGATCGAAATTGAATTTTCTATTTCATAAAACACAATTTTATAATATACAACCAATTACTATGTCTTATAATATTTCGCGGTAGGGCTGGAACGTCTAAATTGTTTGTGGAGACAATGTAACAATTCAACGTAACCCAATGGTCAAAAATCATTCACAATGTGATCTTTTAAAGTTAGTGCTATTTATTGAGAAGTGTTTTTAAATTTAGAAAATCGAGGTTATCTTTCTTTTTCATTTTCACGTTCATTAAGGAACAGTTTGAGTTCAGGTATCTCAAAATTTCTTGTTCATTTTTCATTTAAAAAAATTACACACAAAATGATTTTTTGATCCAAACACAAGTGTAAATAAGGAATGTTGTAAAAAATAGAGTTTTTTCAATTTCAGAGATAAATAAAGAGTTCCATGTATTTATCCAAATTTTGGTAATAGTAAACAAAATTCCCGTTTTGATTTTTGATCTTGAAGTTGTTTTCAATATAAAATCATTTGGCAAATACCAATACTTTGTTTGGAAAATTGTTTTTTTTTTAAATTTGAAAGATTGTTGTTTGCTAAACGATTTTTTGATTAAAATTGTTCTTAGTCTATTAAGAAAATCAGATATTATATTTACTATTACCAAAATTTGGAGAAATGAATGGAGCTCTATATTTATCTCTAAAATTGTAAAAACTCTATTTTTTACAACATTCATATTTACTCTTGTGAATTGGAGAATATTTTAAAGATCCTGAGTTTACATTTTAAATGAGATTGGAACAAATTGTTTTGGGACTATTTGTTGAATTGCAAACCTAGTCCTTAATTCTGACATGTCTCTTAAAAAAAAATTGCTCACTTTTTAAAAATAGCTGTAGGATAAAATTTTCAGGTATTCGATTAATCTCTATTGATTTGGATTTGCAATTCTTAAAATTATCAAGAACTTTATATAATTAATTAATTTAACGACTTCTGTTCACATTTCTGTTAATTTTCTCGAAAGAAAAAATATAAAAAAAATATAAAAAATGATGCTATATTTTTCAGATCTACATCACTGGTAATATTTGATCTTTTTTCAGCCCAAAGCCACAGAAGTGTAAAAAGATTTTTGTGGTTGTGATCACTAATAACTGTTGGTCAGTAAATTTGGCTTGTAAAATTAAAAATTTCTTTTGAAGAGAGTTTTGAACAAAAGACATGAAAAGAAATAGAAGAAGAAGAAAAAGAAAGATCACTATTAAAAAAAAAAAATTTAGGAGAAAAATTTCAAACAAAGAATCTTTTTGATCCCATCTTTTTACAAGAGGCTCCTTGGCAAATTCTTTTCTTTTAAGAACCTCTTCACGTGTTTCTTTTTCAAAGACTGTCATAAGTTTCTGTGTATTTTTTTTTTTTTTTGCTTTTGATTGGTTTTTTTTTTTTTTTGTTGGTTTCATTTTATGCTTTGGCTTTTTTTTTTTTCTTTTTTGTGTAGTTAGCACCCTTTCTCCTGTCTCTCTTTCAAGTTTCTTGCGTTGTCTTTTCTGTTTAAGTTGTTGTTTTTTTTTTTTACCACTAAAAGGTTTTTTTTTGGTCTTATTCATTTTAAGGTAGAAGGTAAAAAAAGAAAAAAATGAAAAATTCTCAAATCAAAAATTCTACACTTTTAATAATCTTATGAAGTGATTAAGCTTTGAGCCTTTATACAATTTACATACTCTTTTTAAAACTTCCATGAACTGTAAAACACTTTACAAATCTTCAGAACCGATTAAATTAAGTGATTTACAGTAGGATATTTTGTTTTGGTAAACTATAAATTTTTTTTAAATAAGCAAGTGTATTTATCTTTCACTTTGATTGAAAGTATTTGAAGGCTTTTATTTTATTCCTATTCTGAACCTTCAGATAATTGTGTAAGATACGAAAACACAAATTCTATCTTCTCCTTTTCGTTGTGAAGGGAATATAAGTTATTCTAAGATACAATAATAGAAAGAAGAAATAAACTCAAATTCAAAATTCTTAACACAGTTAAAACAGTTCAAATAATCAGAATAATACAATTTCCCTCGAATTGGAAATAATTTTGATTTTTGTAAATTTTGATGGATTTTTTATTATTTTTATAATTTTTTTCATTACGCAATAGTTTATTTGAGATCAAATATTTTCCAACAATTGATATTAGATCAAGGAGAGTTCTTCAAAACAGAAAAAACTCAAATAGAATTGATTGATAGTATCTAATTATTTGATCAATCAATTATTGTTTGTGAAATTGGAAACAATTTACCAAAATTTATTTTTTTGGTTTTGATCATCCAAAATTTTTATTAAACTTTTATTTATTTGTACTCATAATTATGAACATTTTAATTTGTGGGTATTATAAATTATCAACAATTGTATGATTATTTCAATTTCGTTGTTGTTTCTACTTGAGTTTTTCCGATACTAATTATTTAACGCTCCAATCACTCTTATTTATTTTTTTTTTCTCAAAGGTATAAGAGTACCTATTTTTCTAAAGATTCAATTGTGGTGATAAACCAACTCTTTTAACAATTTTAGAGACCTTAGTTAACCTTTGATAAAGAAGTTCATTTTTTCCAAGATTAATTTTCAGAACAAATATTCCTATATCCTTTTGTTATTTGGATTTTTGTGATCAAATTCACAAAAAAAAAGATTTACTTAAAACATCAACATTTATAGACAATCTCACTTTCAGTAAGTTGTAATAGTTATATGGACAAATACAATTTAAATTTCAATTCTATTTTGTAAATATATGAAAAATAACTTGGATTTTAAAATACTGGAAGATCCCGAAAAAAATTGAACGTTTATTTTTACTATATATTTATTTAATTTCTTGAAATGTAAAAGATTATATTGTCAATATCTTTTTTCATCATTGGCTAGTCTATAATTAATGAACTTTTATTATTAAAATAAGCTATTTTTCTATATATATTTATATTTATTTATTTATGTTATAATAATTATTTTTTTGAAATAGTGTTATATGTTTGAAAATAATGAAAAAATTGAGAATAATAAAATTCTATTAATATTTTAAATCTTTGAGTTATTACAAATTCATCACCATAATTAAGATTGGGTTATTAATTTTTGATTAAAAATAATCAAATTAAAAAGTAGTTATGTTTGTTAAGTTGAATTGTTTAAGTTTTCCAAAAGTATTCTTGTAAAAATTCGATTTTTTAGTTCTTCTATCCTTATTTTATTTTAAAAAAACGAAATGAAAAAATTGATTCAAAATCTAATTTGAATAAAGTAATTATATTTTTTAAAGATTAAAAATATTTTTTGTATTTTTTTTTTGAAATAAGGTATATTTTTTTATCCTCTCTTAATTCTAAACTTAGTTTTTTTTATTTTGAAAGTGTATTTTTTGTACACTTCCTTAATATACAATAATATTTAAAATCTTCTTTCAAAGAAAATATTTTTATTGAAATAAAATCGGAAATATATTGGATTTTGAACTTTTTGAAAATGTGAAAAATTGATAAAACTTGAAAAAAACAATGATTCACTTCTGAAAATAGTATTAATTCTTTAGCTTGGTTTTTAATAGTCAGATTTTTTGGTTCATTTTTCAATTTTAAGATGCGCTAAAAGTTTTTTGAATTTATTATTGGATTTACTTGAAGATTTTTTTTATGGTTAATAGTTGATTAAGGAATTTTTATCAACCAAGTAGAAACCTACAATCAAAGAATGTTGTTATTGGACCTAACCAAGTTTATTCTATGAGGCACAAATGTATCTAAAAAATCGATTAGTCAATTAGTAATATTTAGAGATCTAATAAATTAAAAATGATCCATGTATTAGTTAAAAACTCAACAATTTGAAAAAAAAAAAAATAAAATTTGCCATAAATTTAAAGGTTGGGGTTATCAATATTCAGACTTTAAAGTTGCAAAATATCTTTTTTTAAATTTATATAGAAATGTAGATTAATTGTTAAAAAATTCAATTTTTTTATAAAATTAAATTATTAATCAATAGATTTTTTTTACTTATTATTTCTGAAATATTGAAAAATATTGATGCTACAATTAGTTTTATAAAAAGAAAAAAAAAATAATCAGTATTTGGAAAATTATACTTAAGATTATTGAGTTAATCTTTGAAATCAAAAAATCACAAAAATAATTACTTTTGGAAGTTCTAAATATGAATTATAAACTGATATCATACTTTTATTTGGAGTTTCTATTTTAGAATTATGAAAAAGGTTTTAAAAAAAATATTTTATAATGATAAATGTTTCATAGTGATCCTCAGTAAAAAATGTATAATATTTATTATGCAATTAGATTTAAAATAGATTTTTTAGAGCTATTTAAGACTATGTAGCACTAAAATTGTTTACACCCAATTACAGCATACTTTGATTAGAGAGAAATCTATTGTGAGGCTGATCCCTAGAAGCATTAATTTTTTTTTTTTCAAATATCAAATATTTTTTATAAGGGAGCTTTAGGGAACAAATTTAAAATCAGTAAAATGATATTCATCAAAAAAAAGTTGATTTTCGTCTAAATTAAAACTAATAAATCAATATATTTTTAAGAAAATATAAAACTCAAATTCTTAATTTTATCATTAAAAAACAACAAGTTTTATTTTGATGTTCAATTTAAAGATCAAAAAAAAATTCCCGGTAAGAATTCAATAATATTTTTCGACAATCATTTTCATTTTTTGAGTTTCAATTTGAAGAACATCTTTGTTATTCAGTAGCCAGTTATATTGTAACATATAAAATAAAAACAAAATGAGAAAAAAAGATTTCAATTTCGAAATTACAAAAATAACTTTTTTATTTTCAATATCCATTTAAAAATATCTAATATACTCATAACAGCTGGGCAATTTAACAGGGGAATACTTGTATATATCAATGTTATAAGATATCATGATTATTTAATTTTTTTTTTTTTTTTATTATTGAAGAAGTGTAAATTACACTCTAGTTACCCTTTTACTTAAATTCCCTTTTCAGAAATTTAAGCTTAAAATCATAGATTTCACGATTATTAATTAATGAAAATAGTTTCAGATTTTTTGATCTGAAATTAATTCATTAATATTTTTTTTTTTTTTAATTTGTTATGAAATATTAATCTATCTTTTTCATAGGAAGGACAGATCAATAAAAAATAATCCAGTTTTTTCAATATTTTCTTTATTTAATAAAGAGATCTAGGCTACTTTATTAAGTTTTTTAGAACTTTATAGATAATTTTTTAATTTTTTATGTAAATTGAAAAAAATATTGTCAAACCATCTAATTATTATTTTATCAATTATTCAATGGGGATTAATCATAATCTATTACTTTTAATATTTTTAATGAATGTGAAATTGATTAATTTTTATATTTTTTGTTGGCTTTCATTTTTCGTTTTTGATTACATTTATAAGATAACCAAGATGAAAAAAAGGTTGTATCTTAGAAAAAAAAAAACAATAAAAAAATTTATGAGACTCTCTCATATATATGAACCGATATATTACTATATAGTGATAAGGAAAAAATCATATTGTTCAACTTTTATTCAATGAAAGTCCATTAATTTAAAATCCACAATTCTCATTTCAAAAAGTTTGTTTCACACTTTTCTTTTAGATTTTATTTTTATTTTTTTTTAATTTTTAAAATACCACACTTTTTTATTTTTAAAAAAATTAAAAGAAGATTAAAAAAAAGATTTAATAACTAACGACATTTTAATAGATTTATATATATATATATATATATATATATATATATTTCAATTTATTATTCCCATCAAGATACAATTTTTTTGAAATGGGGTTTAGATTAAGGTTTTATCTTTGTTACCACCCTATGGCCTTTGACTTAAAAATCAAATAACAAATTCTCTCTTCAAAATAATAAAATCAAATCTTTTTTTGAATCTGCTCTTTCACAAATAAATATAAAGGTTTAAATATTTTTATTGATTTCAATTGTTTACTTCAGTGTTGATTTTTATGGTAAAATAACAATTAGTACTAAAAAAATTTACGAAAATTAAAAGAAAATGATCATTTCAAAAAAAAAAAAAATTTTTTAATAATGAAAAAAAAAAAAAAAAAGAAAAAGAAAAAGAAAATGAAAAATTCAAAGAATAAATTGACATTTCACAAAACAATAAAATATTCAAATAATAAAATTCTTCAAATGAAAATAAAAATTAAAGATCAATAGAAAAAAAAAAGAAAAAACAAAACAAAAAAAAACAATTGAGAAATGAATTAATATAGCATGGATTCTAATTTTTCAAGGTATAATAGTATTTGGTGGTTTTGTTTGCTGTAAAACTGTAACCAAGATTTGCCCTCATTGGGCAATTGCTTTTTATTAATTTTATTAATTTTAATATTCACTTGGGTTCGTTCTCTGTGTATTTTTTCTTGAATTTCTGTTAATAGGAGAGAAAATTTGTCTGTCAATTTTTTCACCATTTCAGGATTTGACCAATCAAGAGCTCGCAAATATTTTTGATGAAAGTCGATAATACATTGAATTTTATTGCTTTCGCTATCGATCTGTTCAATTTCCTTCGATGTTTGCTCTATCCGGTTTTTAATTTGATGGCTCTCGTAGCTGGTGTCTTCAAAATTGCTTCTTTGGCTTTTCACCTGTAGTATTACATTGTCTTCTTTTTCCTTTAATAACCCTTCTTCCAATTCTTCGATTTCTTTCATTAAGGATTTCTCCTCTTTTGTTTTGTCTTGCTTTTGTGCGTTCCTTTGCTTAATCATGGTTATTGTTTTGTTCAGCCTTACCGATGTTGCGTTGTAATCCAATTCTCTGGATTTGATCTCTTGGATTTGCCCGTCGTATTCTTTTTTCATGTTTTCCAAGCTGCCATTCATCAGGATTGCCTGTTTTTTTTTGATCTTTTTCGAATGAAGATCGACGATGGAGTTGACAAAAACTGTACTTTGGCTAATTTGGTTGTTGAACAAAACAGTGGTTTCGTTTATTTTCCGAACAACGTCAGAGTTTGCATTGACCATATTTTGCGATTTGGAGTTTTCCTTCTCGTACTCCGATTGCAATTCCTTGATTTGGAAGTCCAATTTCTTTTCTGCCAAGTGCAGCTTCTCCTTCCCCACAGTAATTTCTTCTTTCAAATTACTGATTTTGGAATCGTAGACAATCACAGACTCATACAATTCGCTCATCTTTTTGTTGACCTGCCTTGAATGCTCGTCGATTTGCTCCTGTGTATTTCGGATTTTCTTTTTTAAGTCCACGGCTTTGTTGTTTAGCCGCTTCACTTTCTGCTCTGTTTGCTCCCTTTCTTGGTTGATCTTGGTTTCTGTTTCCTTTTTTTCTTGTTGGACGCGGTTAATCGCCCATTCTAGCTGCTCAATTCTTAACTCCATCTTGTCATATTCAGTCAGGGACTTTAAATCGTCGCCATAGAGCGCTTCAGATCCAAACGAGTCCAACGCAAACGGATCTTCTTTAGACTTCTGGGCTTGCTCGTGTAAGGTACCGATTTCCTCAAGTAATGACAAATCATACAAATCATTTCCAGACAAATAAGAAATGTTGGAAAACGCGAATGGGATCTCATTATCAAGATTATACATAATCGGAATGCCAATTAGATTTTTGTTCTCGTTAGTTGGTTTTTCTCGTTCAATTTCAGTTTTGCTCATTTTTGTTTTTTTCTTTGTTAATTAATGTTTTTTCTTTTTTTTGTTGTTTTTTTTTTTTTTTTGTTTGGGATTTAAAAAGGAAAAAAAATTTCACCGTATTAATTTATCAAAAAAATAAGGAAAAGAAAATAATAAGAAAAGATTTGAAGGGGAAGAGTGCTTTTTATTTAAAGCAAAAAGAATCGAATATAAATTTTGGAAACAAACTTTAAGTTGATTAATTATGATTTGAAATCTTGTTATATCTTGAAAGAAGCAAAAACCAAAAAGATAAAAAATGCAAAATTTTAAGTTAAAAATTTTATTTAAAAATTTTTTTTAAAGTCAATTTGTGAAGGTAATTATATTTTTTTGTTTGGTTAGTTCTTTTTATTCTCAATCTGAATTTTTAAAAAGAAATATAGTTTCTTTATTCTATTCATTAATTATTCATTTGTGAAACTATCCTAGTGATATAATAAATTCCAGATTTTTAAAAGTTTCTGTTTTTAATTCTCCCAATTTTGAATTTTGTTGGAATTAATTAATTGTGTAATTGAAAAACAGAAAATTATTTTGAATTAATCTTTCTAAAGTTAATTATCTGATGTTTTTTGGGAAATGTTTAACTGATTTTTGACAATTCAGGTTTTTCATAATTTCATGCTTTTTGGATTTAAATTCTAAGACCAACAACACAATTGTTAGATTTAAATCAGTTAAGTAAAGATTTCTTGTTAAAAGTTTAACTTTTGTTTTATTTTGGAAAATTGTTTCTTTTGCAGAAAAGATTATTCTATTCCAAACCAGAAATTTTACTTGAAAAGTTTTGACAATCAAAATTCCCTGACTCCAAAGCCTCTTTACTTTAATATCAAGGATATTAGACTTTAGGTTGAGGGTATAAATATATTTGCAAAGAAAGGTGTTAGCGGCTGTTGAAAAATATTATAAAACATCGATTTGGTTTTGCCTTTTTTTATCACAAAAAACAGAAAAGCTTTTGGATCAAAAAAGAGTGTTATTATCATTCTGAAAAATTTCAAAATTACAATATTATTATTTTCCAATTAAAAAATGAAAATTTTTAGTTTACATTCCAAATTATTTTTCTAGTTTATAAACTGTAGAAAATTCAAAGATCTTTACAATATCTTTTAGAAATGATATTTTTATATATACAAATTAAACTTCCTTAGTTAACTCAAATACAAAATTTTTAAGTTTCTATTTTGATTGTAAACAGTTAATAATTAATATTCATTTGGGAAATTGAAATAAAAATGATCATTTATTAATGGGACAACAGTCTTTTGAATTTTCTTTAAAAGAGATTCATTTAATTGAATTTTTCCCTTTCTAGTATCGTATTTCAACCTTCGGGGGTCTACTATTAATTCAATTTTTCGAAATAAATAGGAAAAATATTTTAATTTATTTTCACGTTTTCTTGAATTCAAAAAGAGTTTTTCACTGAAATAAATTATTATTTATAGGTATCTCTCTCTTTGTTTGTTTGGCCCTTTTTCATGAGACACATTAGTAAGAAATTTTATATAAATTCTTGAAACAAATATTTCTTCGAATTAAAAAAGAATTTTACTGAAATACTATTTAAAATAAATTTTAAAAACCAGCAAGACACAACGCTGAATTTGGATCTCTCAAAGAGTACAATATAACCTTTTTGACATTTACATGCCTATTAAAAAGTCTTCAAAACCAATCAGCCTACAAAGAATTACTGATAAATTAAAATCTATATTTAGAAATTTTTGGTTCATTTTTCATTTTGTAGAATTTTTTACTTTGGCTTTGATTTAAAGCTTTTGGTTGGTTTAAATGTTAAGAAACATTGTAAATTAGTTGGTACTTCAAAAAAATCTTTTTCATGAACTGATTTATATGGAATCCTTTCAAAGTAGAGTTTACAGAATACAAACTAAAATGGAAATTGGACTAATAAATGTTTGTGATTTTTTTGAATTTATCACTAAATAAAATCCTAAACAAAAAAAAATTTATTCTTTTCCAAATGAAGTTCATTTCATTTTGAAAACCAAAAAATCTAAAAACATACCCTTAACCAAAAAAAAAATTTACCACAAATTTTTTTTTAAATATTTTTTTTATGATTACATCCCACTTGAAAAAAAATTATTGTCAAGTTGTATGTAAAAAAGAGAACAAAAAAAAATACCTCAAATTTAAAGAAAGTAAGAAATTTGGAACTAAACCTTGTTAATTAAAAAATAAAAAATCTGACTGGAGTTTACAAAAATTAAAAAATAAGTAAAAATTGAAATCTTTTGTCTTCATTTCTTTTATTATGGATTTCTCATTATTAGCTTTTGAAGAATTTCCTAATATTATGGAGTCTTTTGAGGATTCTGAGACTTCTGAATTGTCTGGTTTAGATTTTAGTGATTCTGACACTCTTTTTAATAGTAATTCAAGTATTAATGAGATACAGGATTGTCTAAGATCACCTTTTGAAAATAGTGAAGACATACAATACAAAATTACAAACAACCAAAACCAAGATGAAACTGATTATTTAAACAACCAAAACAAAAAAAATGATCACCAAAGCCAAAACAGCGAAAAAGAAAAAGAAAAAGAAAAAGAAAAAGAAAAAGAAAATGAAAAGGAAGATGAAAAGGAAGATGAAAAGGAAGATGAAAAGGAAGATGAAAAGGAAAACGAAAACGAAGATGAAAAAGAAAGAGAAAAAGAGAAAGAAAAAGAAAAAGAGGATGTGCCAAATGAGAGAATTTGCAAGAAATCAAGAAGGCTGGTTCTTCGGATTCGTAAACCAAAGCAAAAAAAAAATTGTGAAAAGAAAAAGGGGGCAAAAAGAAAAAGAAAAACAAAAGCAAAATATAAGAGAAGGTATGTGTTGTTATCCAAGGAGACGCTTAGCAAAGAGGAAGATGAGAAAGATCGAAGGAAAGTGTTTACAAAAAACAAAAACATGCTCTCTGATGAGACAATTGAGGAAAGGACCAAATTGTTGGACATCCAGCAACTCAAAGAGATCCGTAATTTGCCAGAGGAACAAAAAAGGCTTCGTCGCTTAGAAAAGAACCGTGTGAGCGCGAGAAGAACAAGACAAAGGAAAAGGCAATATTATCTTGATCTGGAAAAGAATTTTGAAAAACTGAAGGAACAAAACGAAGGCTACGAGAAGCAAGTCAACGAAAAAAACCGAGAAATTGAAAAGTTGAAAGAAATAATCGCGAAACAAAAAATATTGACACAAAGTATGACTGTGTGTCCAAATTCAATTCCACAACTGAAACTTGATTCAATTTCTGAAACAAACTCTTATTTTTCGATCACAAACTCTTCTACAAGGAAAAGAAAACCCCCAACAATCAGCAATAGCAACAGCAATAGCAATCAAATAAAAAATGAAAGCGATATGTATACCAATACCAATAGTCAATATCCAAATAACCTTTTTGTTGGATCTATCGATTTAGCCTACCCAATACTTTTTCCTGAATCAACTTGTATGGAAGACGATGAACTAAGTCAAAGCAATAATAGTGCCAATCGCAATAACAATAGTAATAATAATCAAATCATTCAAACAGATATGATTGGTGGGACACTACTATGCATTTTTGTATTATTTGGTTTGATTTTCCACTATGGCCCCTTGTTTTCTCAAAACGCACCTAATACAAACCAACTCTTTGGGCTTTTTCAGCAAAACCCCTTTTTAAATACAATTGCAAGCCCATTTTTAAATATGAAACAATCTAAAAAGAATTCGTTGTTTAGTCCAGATCAAAACTTGAAATATGATAAGGATAGGAACGAAAATTATTCAAATGAAAAGAATTCAAATTTAGAAAATCAAAATTCGAAGCAATCATCGGATCAAAAGCACAATTGCCAATATTGTAATGAACAAAAAATCAAGCAACCCTCTTTTTATAATTCACAAAATTTATTTCAAAATGAACATGGGTTTGGATCAAGAAGAGAACACCAACTTGCATTTTAAAACAATGTATTTTCCATAAAAATTCAAATTTCTAAATAATATGTTAAGCAAAATAATTTTGTAAAAAATATTATTCCTTTAATCATTTTTTAAATTTGTTTTTTTTTTTTTAAATAAAATATGAGCAAAGCTCAACATTTAATTCAAATTTTATAAAAAAATAAACAACATTTGTTTGGTATTAAAGTAATTTCGGGTATTATTTAAAATTGTTTTTTAAAATTGCTAAAAATTAAATTTATCAATTTCCTATTTTTTGAATTTCTTGTACTGCAATGTATATAACTGATAAAGAATTAAATTAAAATTCTAAGGTTTTAATATTTTATTTTATTTTTGGTTTGATTCGGTTATTTGTTTTCATTATTGTTATTCCCTTTTTATTATTTTTTTTCTTTATCTTTTTTTTTTTTTTTTTTCATTTTCTTTTTTTCCATTTCTTCGTTTTATTTGCGAAAGGTTATGTGAAAAAAAAAAAAGATGTCCGAAAAGACAAATAACACTAAGAAAATTGAGACTATGTAACGTTTTTGAAAATTCATTTAATTATTAGTAAAAAATCTTGTTCTTAACTTTTTTTTCAATGAAAGTTTAGTAATTAAAAATCCGTGATGTTCATTTCAAAAATTGTGAATCACTTTTTTTTGGTTTTTGATTTTATTTTTTTTTAATTTTTAAAATATCAGATTTTTCTATATTTAAAAAGATTTAAAAGTGAATAAGTAATCAAATTTAATTACTTGTTGTTCTTGAATACTAAAGGATTTTTTTTTAAAATTAATTATTTCAGTCCAGTAAAATTTTTTAAAATGGTGTTCATATTTATACGTTTATATCAATCAACTAGGAAACACCTTACCCATATTTTATTAAAAAAATATAATGATATTTTTTAAGAATCGAAATTTTAAAAATATTACCCACCTATTTATTAGAATGATGATTAAGGAAATTCTACTTGTAAGAAGCACTATTCAATCGATCAAAACCATTAGAATAAAAATTATTATTTTCCAAACACGAGCAAACCTTTATATAAATCTATTGTTTTTTTTAAAAGTAGATCTACTTATGCTATCAAAAAATTATTTAATTCTTCTATGGACACCCCATTTTTATATACTTTAGGTAAGTTTATTACTAACATAATTAAAAATTTGATTCTTAATATAGAGAGTTTGATTGTCAATATTTTTTTAACATACATAAAATTTTACTAACATTCCAATCAAATATATTAGTGGTTTTGATGATAACATACTTAATTAACGATAAAGTTACAAAAATCGCGATAATTTCCATCAAATCGCGATATATCTGAGAATCGCAATATTCAATATTATCGCGATAATATAACAAATCGTGATATTCTATAAAATCGAGATAATTATTAAAAAATCGTGATAAATTCCAAAATATCGCTATTAAATAGTTGATGAGTTTTTGGGCTAATTGTGAAATAATTTAAAAAAAAAATTTTTTTTGATCAAAAAATAGATTAGGTGAAAAAAAGTCATTCTTTGAAAAAACAAAAAAAAAGATACTTGATCCAATCAAGAATCAGATCAAAGAGTTTTATTATGTTTTCATTTTATTTGGATGTCAAACCTATCGATCTTTTAAGATCAACAACAATAAGAAATAAAGAGAAATAACTATTTTTTCAGTTAATCGTGGTATTGTAAATTGAGTTGAATAAAAGAGCTTCTAAAACAACCAACTCTTTATCTGTTCTTTAAAGAATGTGTTGTTGGGTTACAAAAGTTTCAATATTCTAAGAAAGCTAAAAGGGGTCAGATAACTCTTCAAAAGATTTCACAACATCCTTGTCAGATGATCACCATTTATTAAGATTTTTTCTAGATTTCTCTTCTTGTTCTTTTTCTTCTTTGAGCATCATTGTATTAGACAGAAAACACAATTAGAGCTTCGAGGTTATTGTTTGATCGATCACCAATAAGAAGGAAAATTATTCTTTATTCTTTGTGACTATTTAAAATTATGAATGTAACAACTCCATTGTAAGAAAACACATTTATCTGATATTCAAGTGTATTGATGAAATGGGTTATTATTAATATGATCATAAAATTCGTTTGAGATTTTATATCTTTGTTAAAAAAAAAAAATGAAAAGAAAATAATTTTGTGTTTCCATACAAACCAAAATCATTCCCTTTATAAAAGTTTTTTGTCTTTCTATACTTTCAAAAACTTGAAGACAGTTCACAACACTTACAAACACTTTTTGGCCTTTATTAAAGGGGAAAGTGTTGTAAAAGTCAAGAGATTTTATCAAAGTCAAGAGTTTTTTTTTGAGTAATCTAAAAAATAATTTTTCATTTTTTCGCGATAAAATTGAATATTGAGGTACAGTTGAATTTCAAGATAAAGTTGGGCTAATTGCGATTTTTTAATATAAACATGATTTTATTGTTAATATCATGATAATATATTTTATCATCAAAACCTCTATTATTAGGAATTTCTTTAATACCCAGTATTTTTTTCACTATTATAATTCAAAAATTCACATCAAAAATTTAATAAAAAAATCTCATATTTATATGTATATTTGATATATTTGAATAAATTATTTCTTCATAACTCAATTTTATTTTTCAATATGAATTGATAACCTTTTGAAAATTCTTGAGAATAAAATTACTTTATATTGTTAAATATTTTCCTATTGAACTTTCATTCTATTTACTATTTTATCAATCACTCCAATTCAAACTTTTTTAAAGAAGATATGATATTTTTTAAATTCTTGATCGAATATCAATATATATATATATATATATATATATATATATATATATATTTAGGAAGAAGAAGGGATATTTTAAAACAATTTATATCCTATCAACAATGTTAATAAACAAAATAAAAATTATTTTCTATTTCTTTTAGTTGACAATTTTTTTGTTATTTTAATGATTTCAATAAAGAGTATTTTTTTCTTTGATCATAGAAATAATATACTCTGTTTTTTTTTTTTTATTAATCTTGTGATAATATTTATTTAACATAATTTTGAAAACAAATCTCAAAAAAAAAAACAGTTTTTGTTAAATAATAATTCGGAACGTAAAATGGAATTAAATGAAAAAAAAAAAAAACAGTTATTTTTTGGAATTCAGTAGGAAAAGAAGAAATAAATTATCTCAATAAATACCTTTAGTTGAAATTTTTCTGAATTTTTTTTTAATCCTTGATTTGAAAAATATTATTTGAAACTTTGATTTTTCTAGTTTGGTATTCAAAAAGAAAATAGTTGTTGAAAATACACATCACATTGATTTATTTAATGTTTCACTCTTTAATTAATTAATACCTCCCATAAGAGAACATTTATCAATTCAACCCCAAAAGATAATAAAACAAAAATGTTCAAAAAATTGAAAGTTTCCAAAAATTTTAAAAAAAAAACAAAGATACAACTTAACTTTACTTATACCCTTTTCATAAAGTGAATAATATATGATATTTTTATTTCCAACAGCCAATACACCTAATAAATTAATAATTGTTTTTATTAATGTTCTTATAATAAAAAGTGGAATCTATCTACAAAAATAATCTTAATAATAAAAAAATAAAATAATTATTGTTGTATATTTTCGGAAAGGGGATAGTATTTAAAAGAATATTTATCAAAAAAAAGAGACATCGAGGAAAAACAAAAGATATGTTAATCGAAATAAGTATTATATATCTTTATAATCTAATTGAGCAATATGTTGTATTGATTAATCTATTTTACCAATCAATAAGTTTAAGAATGTCCGATAAAAGAAAATTATTTTCAATATTAAATTTTTTATTATACTATTCTTTTAGATATTTTTCTACAAACTCAAAAATAATTTTTTTTTATGAAAAAATCAAAAATAAATTTATCATTCTAAAATTTTTAATATTTTTAATATAAATCTTTTCTTGATTTTGACAATTTTTAGAAAGTTTTCATTACAATTCACAAATTATACTAAATAGGATAATTTTATTCAAAAAAAAAAAAAAAATCAAATTTCTTAGAATCAAAATTAACAACATTCAGAATCAAAAATATTTTTTTTTTCAAGATTTCATAATTAAAAAAATAACTATTAAATGGAATTTAATTAAAATTTGATCTTACATTAAAAATCAAGGTAAAAATTATAATTTACTAATTTTTTTTATTCCGAAATTTAATTTTTGGTTTCATTTGATTTATGAGATTCTGTTTTTATTCTTTTACTCAATTTGGTTTTTGAATTTGATTTTGTTTGAAGAATATTCCATTTTTTACATTTTGATTTTAAATTATGTACATTTGTAAAAGTCAATTTTTTCGGATTTTCCTTTGCTATGATTCTTCTATTCAGGTAAAATTAACTTTAAGAGTTTCGCAATGAGTATTAATGAAGGTTGAAGAATTTCAATCTCTAGATATCTTTAGTGATCAGCAAAAAATATTTAAGAAAATTATTAGAAAATTCACCTTTTCACTAAATTTTTTTAATTCCTTTCCATTTGCCATTTTTCCCGAATATCTTTCATCAAAATCCAAGTTATTTCCAAAACCAAATACCTGGTATTCTGAAAGTATTTATTTGAGTCAACTTAAAGCTTCAATGAGAAACCAAATCCTCAAATAAATTCAAAAGAACTTTCCAAATAAAAAATGTAAATTGAAAAAGATTAATTAATTTTCCGCAGACCATTAGAAAAAAAATTTATTTTGATGGTTGTCTGGTTTAATTAATATTGTTAACAAAAAAATTTGCACTACAACACCCGATCTAAAATTCAATGAAAGAGATTGATTAAAAATACTCTTTTCTTCTCATTAAATATAATAAACAAGGATTTACCGGGTTTTTAGTTTTAATAAAACAAAAAAAATATTAAGTGAATTATTAAGAAAATTTTTTTTTATTTTCTTTTCACAAAAAATCTAAAGTAAACCCAAAAGAGAAAAAAACATAAACACTATTATTCTGCCTAAAAACTACCAAAGAAAAATTAAAAAAAAAAATTACGGCAAACATCATTTTTTTCTTTTTTTACTCAAACATAAAGAAAAAACAAAAAATAAAAAACAATAAACAAGAAACAACAAAGAAAAAACGTACACTAAAAACAAACAACTAACACATACAAATTAAAGCTTTTTTTTTGTAATGTCGACTCCTTTAAATAAAAGTAGATATTTTCTTTTTCTTTTTATTTTGAAAAAATATCCTTTTTTTTTATTTTTTTCTAAAAATTCCCTCACATTTCACAAATAAAAAAAAAATGTAAAAACCAAACAAACTCGATCAACAAACAAAACCAACAACAAAACCAATACCAATAAAAAAACAATACCAATAAAAACACCAAATTCGATCAACAACCGAACCTTAGAACCCGATTTAAAAATTATACTCCCAGAACTTTCACAAAAACCAAAAAATCTATTACCGACCCCAGAATTAATCTTACCACAAACCCCAAAGATGACCCCGCCATCACCAATGTCACCATTGGTTGAGCCTCAAGAATTAAATAAAAACAATGAACGATTGCCAAAAAGAGAAATCAATAGCATTGAAGAAGCAAAGCAATACTTGAAAAAAATCCAACAAATTTTAAAAGAAGCAGACGAATCCAAGCAAAGGTTACAAAAAAAGATGCACCAAGAAACTGAAAGGCACGACAAGAGTGTGGCAAAACTAATCAAAAAAAGAAAAAACCAGAGATTGGTGGTCAACCAATTGCAGGAACAAGCTGCCAACGAGACCTTAGAGATCATCCGCGAGATGAAAACTCTAAACGAAAGTGTTTTAAAATGCGACGGCCAAATTACATCCTTGAAAGAGGAGCTGACAACTGTGCAAAGCAAGTCTGTTCAAATGGAGCAAAAGAATAACCAAAGGCTCTCTGACTTGAATCAAGAATTGGATCGCGCCAATTCCAAAAACCAAAATTTGCAAATCCACTTGTCTTCCTTTGAAAGGTCTGTCTCGGACACCATTAAGTCGTTTGATTCCTGTGTTGAGGAATCCAAATTGATTGTCTCCAAATTCGAAGCCTTTCAAAAAACGGGTAAAAAGAAATTCAAGTCGGATCTGTCAATGGACATGATGAAAGCAATGAAAGAAGATTTCCAAAAGCAGCACAAGGATTTGAAGCAAATGGAACTGGACTATAACAATTTGTCAAGAATTATGAACAACAAAAGTGATAAAATTTCCAAATATGAAATCCAATTAATGAAAAAACGAGAAAAAGAAAAGCAGATCTTGGATCAAATTAACAAATTGGAACTCACATTGAAAAAAGAAAAGGAAAAAAAACTCACACTCTCAATCCAAATTAAAAGCTCTGATTTTTCTGAATTCCGTTTCCAGGTCGAGCATTTAAAAACACTTAACCAAAATATTAAAAAGGAATATGTGCAATTAATTGAAGAAAGGCAAAGGATTTTGCAAAGAAGGAAAGTAAAGGAAAAATATACGAACTCTTTGAACTTCTCCAATGTCGAGCAAGTGAAAAAAATTAGAGAAAAATTAACCTCCAAACTGTCACAAATTCAGCAATCCAAAATGAGCATGAGGAAAAAAGTGGATCAAAAAAAGGAAAAATTATTCAACGAACTATTACCTAAAGAAATGGAATCATATGTACAAATGTATAAATCTGATATTGGTGATTGTGTACATCAAATTCAAATTTTAGAATCAATGATATTTTAGCGAATGATCTTATATATTGCTTTCATTTGAATATTGTTTTTATTTCATCCAAGCTTCTCATTTTTTATTTTATTTTATTTTTTACTGCAGTTCCAAGGCCACCATGAACATTTTTATCAATATCAAACTTTAACGCTGACTTCGTTTTTTAAAAAGTTGAATATGAGAATAGGAAAGCTCATATGGAAAAAAAAATTTCCTAGATGAGCTAATCTGAAAGTATATTTTCTGAGATGAGAAGAAGAAATTTTCAGGTAATTTTTAAAATTGCCTCAAACATCGAAAATTTGTTGAAAAACCATTTAAATTTTATTCTTGAAATAACAAAATTTTTTTGGCTCATTTCACAAGAAAATAATTCAGATGTGCTCATTTATGAAAATTTTTTAAATTTGAATACAAGTTTCCCTAATCCACATTCAACTTTTGAAAAAGCTTTACCAACATTTAAAATTTGATTCATATAAATGTTCAAAGTAGCATTGGGAATACTGTATTATTAAATATCTAATAAGAAATTATTCTTTATTTTTTTCCTTTTCTTTTTTTTTTATTCTATTTTAATACGAGAAATATATTTAAAAATAATTATTATTACTATTTTATACTAAAATTATTCTTATGGAAATTGACTTTTAAATTTGGACTTTTCATAACATGTTATTCTTTAAGTATCCTTTTGTTGAATTTATTAAAAAAATCTATCTGTAAACATTATCAATGTGGAATATGTGATATTTTCTATTCTGAACAAAATTAATAAGAAAAAGAGATTTTAATAGAAATATCTATAATAAAAACCATTTTACAGTCAAAGAGGCCCAGTTGTTATTATAGATGAATTACATGTGTTTAACCTGTTTGAAGAGATATTAGAAGAAAAAATTTATTTTGAAAATTTTAAAATTGAAATCTTTTTTTCATATTGTTGTGTTTTTTTTTTTTCAATTTTTTTTTTTGATCTATAATTCATTTGCAAAATTTTTTATATCAGAAGATCGATATCTAATGGGTAAAAACGTGTTATTCTAATATTTTTGATACCGTAAAAATGAATTGTTGGGAAATCATACTGATTTTTATTGAAATTTTATTTGATTTTTAATTGGAGATCAAAATAAACATTGATCTTGTTTTTCTAAATTGATTCACCAAGAATTTGGGTTTTTTTATTTTTAAGAAAATCTTTTTATTTAGTAATTTTATTTTATACCAATATCAACCATTTTTTAAAGTATATGATTCTCTATATTGTTATTAATTTTTCAAAGGTTAATTATAAAAAATAATTGATATTTCGAAGGAAAGAATTGGCTTCCTTTACCCCAACAGATTTAATATACAAAAAATATTCTATTTTCAAATTTTGTAAAATTATATATTTTTTCCTATTTGATAATTGATATCTAAATTAAAACCAAAAAATAATTAATAATATTATTTCATAAGAGGTCGTGGAAGAATTCAGAAAATTATCTGGGGCTAATATAATTAATCGATCTTGATTTTAATTTTACTCAGATTAAAATTTAACAGATGTTACATTTAAATTTTTAGAAAATGTTGTTTCAATAACAAATTTTGAAGTGAAACTGATAAAAAAATTCTTCCCATAGGCTCTATCTTCAAAATTCACAGATAAGAATAATAATAATAATAAATCAATAATAATTTAACAAGTTACTCCCATTAAAAAAGAAATAAAAAAACTTGTGGATAAAACTTATATTTCTTCAAATATAAAATAGTAAATATATTAGTATGGAGTCCTTTTTTTGATTTATTCTTAAATTATTTTACTTTTCATATTCGAAAACTAAGGTGAAACTGTTTTTTGTTAATTTAATTCACATCTCCCAGAAAATATAACAAAACCTCTATAAACAATAACCTTAATATATTACCACTGCATTTGAAAAAAAAAAAAATGATGATTAGCAATAGCTTGCACTTCAAAAAAGTTTTCAAAAGTATACAAAGAAAAATTATTATTTGGTAAAAATAAGAAAAATTTTTCAGGCTTTAAACAAGTTTGGGATTACCTTGACAAAGGAAACCTTAAAATAAAAAAAAGAAAAAAAGAAAAGATCTTCTATATTTGTGATTGCTCATAAGAAAGGTTTAAGAAAAAAAAAACTGAATATTACCCTTACTTTTTGAAAAATGCAATCACAGAAAACTTGAAATCTTAAAATTTGATAATCTTGTGATTATTATTTCTCAGTTTCAATTCAGTTATTTTGGTGTTATAATTATTCTAAATTAGTGATAAAAATGTATCCAAAAAAATTTTTTTTAAAATTATATTAAGGGTCGAGTCATTACAGTGAAATTTTTTTTTTTGAAATGGAAAAAAACTTTTTAGTAATTTTTATCAGGACCTAGCACTATCAAAAACCAACCAACCTATAATGTACGATCGATCTCCAAAAATCAAAAACCAAAGATGAGGAAATTTTAATAAAAAAGCGCCAAAGATCAACACTCATTTTCCAATTAGAATGGTTGTGAATAACAATTAAGAAAACAACATAACTCTTTTTCAGTCAAATGGGCCAGTTTTATTGAAGAAATGGAAGACATTCTATCAGTTTAATTCATTACTCTTATCAAACGAAAATTTTCAATTTTTAGATCAAAATCATTTTTTCTCATTTTATAAAATTTTGTTTTTTTTGTTTTTTTCTTTTTTTTTTTTTTTTTTTTTTTTTTTTTTTTTTTCTTCTTTTCTTTTTTATTTTTTTTTTTAAAAGTAACTTTGAAAAAAAAACTGTTTGAAAAACGAAATAAACATTAAGAAAAGTTAAGCTTTGTATGTTCTTTTAAAATTCATATATTTACAAGTAAAAAATCTTATTATCAACGATTTTAATTTCCTAAAGAAATTGAGAATTTTGCACGAGACGTTACAATGAATGGGGCCCAAAAAATTTTTTAACATTTTTTTTTTTTTGAAATTTATGGTTTGTTCAGGGGTTTCTTTTATAATTATGGACTCTTATAAGAAGTTTATTATTTCTCGTATTTCTAAACAATACAAGTTTGGTTGATTCTTAAAAATAAAGTGAATTTTTCATTTTTGGCTGGGCCCCTTTGAGTGAAATGGAGTTTATATTAGTTTGAAGTGTCGCTCTTTGGCTCTTTTTGAGTTCTCAGTGATTTTTTTTTCTTTTTTTTCATTTTTCAAATGAGTTATTTTTATCAAAAGAATATTACATAATCCGTACTTGATCAAATTGAGAGGGTTACAAAATAACCAAAAATTATATTAAACCGAATTAAATTGATTGCTAAATTCAAGAAAGCAATTTGTTTTAAATTAAAGAAATTTAACCATTTGGAAACAGAAAATGAGAAAAGATGAATTTTTTTCTATAAATTTTGTTTTTTTTTGAAATTGAGAACTCTTTCAAACTTGTTTTTCTTCGTTGAATTTTTTGTATCAGAGATCCAATGAAATTAGTTTTTTTGTTATTTGAATTTTTTCAACCAAAAGAAGGGCTATTTCACAATACCCTTTTTGGTCTCGGGTCACCCCTTGAGTATGATGCATATTCACATAAAATGACTAGATCCTTAAAAGTTTTCATTTTTGAAAGTGGAAATTAATTGTCAAGGAAGATTTGGAATATGATAAAATATCAGCTTTTCAAATTTGATAAAATATTTTTTTATATTTTGATTAATTAAAAAATATTAAGATTTGAAATAGTTATTTTGGCTGAAGGTGCTAGTATATTTTTTTATTAAAATGAAATTTTGTTAAGATATTGTTTTTTTTTGTAATTTGGGTTTGGCATTTTTAAATGTATGTACGAATCCCATTTAAACAATTTATTGATTTGAGTATATTTGTTCGAAATCAAAAATTTACCTATTTTCAATACAAAACTTAAATAACAAAAAAATTATTTATACAATTAAATTAATTTTTAAAAATGATATATCATATTTTTTTTTTTTTATTTTGTAAATTCTTGATTTAGAACAAAAAAAAGTCTGAAAATTTTAAAATTGTGAATATTTCAATTCTAATCTCAGCAAATAAATACAATATAATTGTTTGTGATAGTTATAAAAATCTATTCAAACTAGATGTTGAACAAACAATTTCTCAATTAAATTCTTTTCTATTTTGCAATAAATTTGTTATTCTTTAAAGTCTAAAAAACGTGTTTTGCCATTTCAAAAAGTAAAAAAAAAATACCAGAAATAATTTTCTATTTTAATAATTTTTTTATTAAATATTTAGTACTTATTCACTAGAATCTTTAGAACAATTAAAATCATTTTTGTTAGAAAAAAATTTATTTTGAATTTTTCAGTTAAAATTACTTGATTCCCAAAATACTTTGAAAAAATTTTATTTAGAATTATCTAATTTCATTCTATGAAAAAACACACAATTTCTTCATTAATTTTATAAATGATTTTAAAACTTTTATTTTTATGATTATTTTCCTTTATTAAAGAATTACAAATATTTTTCAAATTATTTAAAATATCAATTTTTTGGTTAACCTAAAGAATTATCTCAAAAAAAGAAAAAATAATATTTATTGTAATATTTTTGAAAATAAATAGTATTTAAGGTGAATTAATGATAAAAATGGTAATAAACAAGGTATAAAAATTTTATAATGTAAGGTATAAAATGAATTTAAAAATTTCCTTTTGATTTAAAAATGTGAAAATTTTGAAATCACTGATAACTCTTTTGTTTTCTGTATTTCTTGTTAGTAGATTAGAATTTATTACTGTTTAACAGATAAAAAACTTCTCAACCATTACAACCCCGTCATGAAAATTTCAAAGACATAATAATTGATTTTATGTTTTCAAAATTTTTTTTAATTGAAAAACAGAAAAATGGTTCGGAAAGTTTATCATAAACCATAGAATTTATAATAGAAGAAAAGAAGCAACTTATCCAATTTTTGGTTTTAAGTATGGTCAAACAAATTCAGAAAAAAACTTAGTATTAAGTGTGGATCTTCGATTTTGAAAATTGTCAAAATATTTATGTTAAGCAATTTAAAAAAAAATAATTGAAAAAAACTTTCAAATTTCTCTAATTTCTTTTCTTGAGGAAATTTAATTTTTGTTTTGTTTTAAAAAAAAAAAAAAAACTCGAATGAAATAAGAGAAGTTGAAAATTTTTCACTCATGATTGAAATTGAATTTTCTATTTCATAAAACATAATTTTATTATATAGAACCAATTTCTAAATTTTTAAAATTTCAGGGTAAGATTGGAACGGCTGTAATATATAATATCACCAATAACAAATTTTGCCTTGTTGTTGTAAAATGGCACACCCTTAAAATTCTGATTATAAAAGATTAAATAAAGAAGAATTCTTAAATTATTTTCAATATTAGGCAATTAATAATAAAAAAAAAATTAATAGTCATAAATAAAATCCATAAACATCAACTCCATATCAAATAGAAAATTATTCAAAAAAAAAAAAAAAAAAAAAAATCTTGAACTTATTAGTTTTATAAAAATAATGAGTTAAATTTTATTTATAATTATGATTATATTAAAATTTTAAAAAAGTTGTGTATATTGATGAAGCTGAAGAATGTTTTGAAAAAGTCTTTCAACTGATGTACCTATTTGACGAGCCAAATCCTTTTGGTGTCGAAGATCTAAATTAAGGAATCTTTTTAAAAGATTAATATCTATTATGGGCTTTTGTCTTTTCCAATGTTTTAAGGTATTTGTACCGTTTCGAAATGCTCTCGGGTTTAACCCACAATATTGGGGTAAAGAAACTGATAGCCTTGAATTTAAAACGGATAACCTTCTGTGCACAACTTCATCTAGAGGAATTAAGCAAGATATTGAACCGTCTAATGAACAGGCAATGACGATTTCTCTTTGTGCTTCCTTTTTATAAATTCTGATCATTTTATTAATATGGGAACCGACATATATTCTGCTTTGTTGGTATAAAATCTCACCAGCAATTGTGCCAATGATTTGAGGGGAATAGCTTAAAATGTGAAGTTGGTTTTTATCATCGGCTACGATTAATCCTAGTTGCTTTTTATCAACAAGAAATTGTGTTGAATAAATGGAACTTAAGAAATTACTTTTGCCAAGAACGACTAGCCTTTTCCCCAATTCTCTCCATCTTACAAAATATAATCCATTGACTAGATCACCGTATAGGATATAGTTTTTAACTATACTTGCTGAGACGGTAAAAACTTGGACATCTAAAAAGGATGCACCAACAAGCAGCCTTTCATCAACGAATTTATAAATCATAATTTTTTGTCCAATAAATGCTATTAAGTATCCAACTATACTATCAATGCACGAAACCGCACCTTTATTTTCGATAGAGACATAAACTTCTTTTAATTTTAATTTAACTCCGTCATCATCATCATCATCATTGTCTTCACCCTCACCCTCTTCCTCCTCCTCCTCCTCCTCCTCATCGTCGTCGTCTTCTTCATTAATTTCTTTATCTTTGTCATCGCTATTAGTTTCGATATTTTTTTTCTTTTTCTTTTCATTTTTCATTTCTTCAATATCGAATAGTAAAATTCTTCCTTTTGTTCTTTGTGTTTCTTTAACAATTTGGCAAGTCCCTATGGCAATGTATGGGAATAATGTATAATTTTCATGAAGATCATAATATTGTCTTGTATATATAATGCTCAAACATAGAGCATATTCTTTTTCCCTAAAAGTAAAGCGATCAATTTCTTCAAATTTTTCATTTAATAGAAGTAATGAATAAATTGTTTTTTTTTTTTGGCTTACTTCTTCAGCTTTTTTGGTGACTTTAATATCTTCTATTTCATCTTTTTCAATTCCATTATCATTTTTGTTTCCATTTTCATCTTCATTTACATCTTCATCTTGATCTTTTTCTGAAATATCTTGTTTTTCTTCATCTTTTTCATCATTGTCATTGGTATCGTCATTCTTATTTCCTTTTCCTTTTTTTTTTTCTTTTGCATTTTCATTTTCATTTTCATTTTCATCATTTCCATTTTCATTATCATTTTGATCATTTCCGTTTTCATTATCATTTTCTTTAATAATATTTTCTTCATTATTAGCATTTTCTTCATTATCTTTTCCTTCTTCTTCCTTTTCTTCTTCTTCTTCTTCTTCTTCTTCTTCTTCTTCTTCCTTTATTTTTTGCTCCCTTAATTCTTCTTCAACAACTTTAACTTTTAACATTTGCTTTGAGACAATTGCTAAATAACATTGATATTTAGGATGCCAAACTATATGATGAAAAGTTGAATCAAATTCAAATTTTTTAATCATCCAGTTATTATTTTCTAAATTAATCATTTCAGGCAATTCAGCGATTTTGAATTTTTTTTGATCCGAATAAATAAAGCCTTGAATTGAATTTTGATGATGGAAAGTTGAAAAGCATGTAATTTGTTTTTCATTTGTTTGCTGGTGAAATCTTAGGAAATTTCTTTCAATGAAAATCCATATTGGCTTTTTACCACAAACAAACACACCTTGGTGCCCAGAAATATTGTCAAAATATTGTAAATTAGATGTGTATGGAAATGATGTATTCGTGGTTGTTGACATTGGTGTTGTTTCTGTTTCTGAATTTGGATCAATTTCTGTTGTTGTTTTTACTGACTCGGTCTCCGCCCCTGTCTCTTTTCCTGTTCTTGTTTCCGTTACTAGTGCTGTATCTGTCTTTTCAATATTTATATTTGCTTTTTGGTTAGTATTTGCTCCCTTTTCTTCTTTTTCCTCCATTTTATTTGTTTTTATTGATATTGTTTTTTTTTTCTTTACTTTATTTGTAATGTTTTGGTTCGTATTATCTTCGTTTAATATAACATTTCTGGTTATTAGTCCATGTGGTATTTTTTTAAATCTTAAACAAGAAATTTGATCTTGATAAATTGGAATATTTTTTGGTAAATAATAGAATCCTTTATAAACTAATAGATCATCATTATTCAGAATTGCAATTAAAATTGGTGGCTTTTCATCAGAAAGTAAATTTTTTAACAAAACTTCTTTGACATAGAATTGCTCTTGTGAACGGAATTGTTGTGGGAAGGTAAAAGATGTAACAGTGCTTTTTTGATCGCTAGATGAAAAGGGTAAAGGTATCATATTCGATTTTAAGGAAATTTCATCTAAATCTCCTAAAAGATAATTGTGTATTAATCCCGGTCCAAAGTTAAAAGATGTTGTTGCAAATATTCTTTCAAAAGTAGGATATTTAAAAAATTCTAAAATACCATTTGAACGAGCAATAATTAATACTAAAAATTCATCATTTTTCATCGAATTAAAATCATTAATTTTAATATTATTTTCATTTTCTTCTTCTTCTTCTTCTTCATCGTTTAATACATCACCATCATCATCATCATCATCATTTCCATCCTTTTTTCTATTTCCTTTAACTAGCCAATTGAAATTACCTTTACATAAACAGCAGCAAGTAATAGAATCACTTTTTGTGGTTTTAATTAGTTCTGTTGGCATATTAACCAACTTTAAATTATTTTTAGAATTAATTACACCAATTGTTAAATCACCATTTTCAAAAAGTATTAAGATATAATTTAAATAAATTTGCGAATAAATAGCAGTTTTATTTCCAAACTCCATTTTATAAATTTGCTTTATTCCTTCTAAAAATTTTATCCCTTTTGGATAAACTTGACAAATTAAATTACTTTTTCCAATAACATCACATGCTAATGTTTTACCCTCAACATAGTACTCACTTTCTAATTCCTTAATATCATCACCAGCTTCAAAAACAATCGTTTTAGTTTCAGTGGATATTATTAACCATCGATCAAAATTTTGATCGATTTCATCTTCTTCATCATATTCTTCATCATCTTCGTCATATTCTTCATCTTCATTATATTCATCATCATCCGATTCATCATCTTCTTCAATTCCTTCCTCTTCATCTTCTTCATTTCCGCCCTCTTCTTCTTCCATTTCTTTATCATTTTTGTTATTCTGTTTTTTTTTTTTTTCTTTTTTATTTTCTTCCATTTCTTCATTATTATCGTCATCTTCACCATCACCTTCTTCTTCTTCTTCGTCTTCTTCGTCTTCTTCTTCGTCATCACCATCTTGTAATTCTTCTTTTTTTTCATTATTGTTTTGTAATCCCATTGCACTTGAATCTTCATCATTATTTACATAATATTTTAATGACCAAATTCTATTACACTCATAATTATCTTGAAATATTACTTCAGGAATTATTCCATGGTTTAAATAACATAATGCACCGGATTTCTCGTTACCACAACAGCCAACTAAATGAAACTGGTCAGGTAAATCTTCTTGTTGTTGCTCTTGTTCTTCTGTTTCACTTTCTTCTATTGCTTCTTTTTTTGTTGTATTTTTTTTTTTTTTTTTTTTTTTTTGTCATTTATCAACTCTATAGGTATTGTATTTAAGATTTCTTCTTCTTTTTTTTCCTTATTTTTATTTTCTATTTCACTTTCTAAATTATCATTCTCATCAATTTCTTTCATTTCAATCTCATTATTATTTTGATCTACTGATTTTTTTTCTTCATTATTATCTTCTTTTTCATCATTTTTTTGTATTTCTTCTACTGCTTCTTCTTTGTCTCCTTGGCCTTCTTTCTCTTTTTCTTGTTGTTTTTCTTTTTCTTCTTGTTGTTTTTCTTTACTAATTTCGTTTTTCGTTAATTCTTCCTTATTTTCGTTATCTTCATCCTCGCTATTTTCTTCGTCTTCTTCTATAGGAACTTCAATTAATGGCTGGTGTTTTACAGAAATTATATCAAAAAGTGGGCTTATATTAAATAGTCTATCAATTATTTCGATTAAAAATTCAATTTTTGAATTTGTAAATTCATTTTTGGTTTGAAAGCTATCTTGTCCAAAGATAGAATTACCCAATTCAATTTGTTCTTCAGATAATTTGTCTCCAATTAAAGATAAGTTTTGAGTATATTCAAAAAAGTTTTCAAAATTGTTTAGTTCTTTTGTATTATTATTATTGGTATCAATTTTTTCTTCATCCTTTTCTTTCTCTTTTTCTTTTTCTTTCTCTTTCTCTTTTTCACCCCCCTTTTCTATTTCCATCACCGATTCATCATCATCATCATCATCTTGTTTTGCTGTTTCCTTTTCTTCATCATTTTCATTTTCTTTCTCATTTTCCTGGATGGTGTTTGAAGAATATTTAATTAATAAGGAATCTCCAATGTTTGATGCAATAAAAAAAATATTTTCATTAATTAAACAAAGATGAGAGGCAAGATGGGAAGAACCAATTTTAGACCAACTAACATGTCTAACCTTAAAACCATAAGTTTTTATTGATAAAAAATAAATATCGTCATTCTTTAAAGAAAACGCCAAAAGATCATCCTTTAAAAAACAAGAGCAAGAAGCATCAAGAGAAGTAGACAATTCAGAATTTTGAATCAAAAAAGATCCCTTTTTCAGCCTTTTAATTTCATTGACATTTGGGATTTGATACGAACGGTTCTTGTTTGTTGTGTTTTGTTGATGGTTTGAATTTGGAATATCCAATAAGTCGATTTCTTTTTGATCTTTGGGGTTTATGTAATTGACAAATCGATCGGTGGCATTTACAAAGAGTACAACTCTATGGCCAATAACAACAGCACCGCCTCCAATACTTAGGGGCGCCTTAAGAAGAGAAAAGCAGGACATGGAAAGATCATCTACTTTCCAAATAATTTCTGCACCAATTGAACTCAAATTAATTGACAAGACACTTAACGTTTTTCTTTCTTCGTTATATTGAATTTTATTTTCTACTCTTTCTTTCATAGAACTATGAAGGACCATTAAAGTTGGGGTATTGTAACCCTCGAGGAATTGAAATTTGTTTATCCCAAAGATGTCTAATTTAAATAAGTCAATTAAAAAAGGTTGGCCTATTAACGAATTTTTTTCATCCTCTTCTTCTTCTTCTTCGTCAGCAAGATCTTTTTTTTCTTTTTCTTCATTTTCGATCTCGATCTTTTTTTCTTTTTCAAAATCGATCTTGTTTTCTATTTTGATTTCTTTTTCCTCTTCATTTTCTTTTTCGATTTCTATTTCAATTTCGATTCCATTTTCGTTTTCTTGCTCATTTCCATTTTCTGTTGTTCTTTCTTTTTTAATTTCTGAAATATTTTTGACTGGTTGATTCTTTTCATCATCGATTTTTTTTTCTTTGCTTTTTGAATTTTTGAAAACATGCTTTTCCCATTTTTTACAATTCTGAAGAAAGACTGTTAACGGTACACTTTTGTTAATCGGAAAAACAGCAAGGTAACGTTCATTAAACAAAAATGTTACACACTGTTTGTCAAAGGCAATCAGTGGCTTTGAAAGGTTCACAGAATAATTTTGTAGCCTTTGATCTTCAAAATAATGCATACCAATCACCCGTATGTCATTGATTCTTTTATCGTAATGGATGATCGACACTTTGGCATTTGCAAATGTAATAAAGAGCGAATCCTTTTTTTTTCCTGGAAACTTACCTGAACACATGGTTCCAATTTGACCCAACAATTCAAATTCGTGCTTGAGCTCAAGCGAATTATTTGAATCAATACAATATATTTCGATTTTTCTTTTTTTTGAGACTATCAAATTATTTTCCTTGCTATTTAAAAAGTTGCAACAAAAACAAAAATCAATTCCAGTTGGCAGTAAAAGTTCATTGTATCCATTATACATCTTAATTAGTCCGAATGTTATTCTGTTTTAGTTTTGTTTTTTTTTACAATAAGCAAAAAAAAATTGACTAATTATGAATAAAATGATTCATAATTGTTATTTAACTTTTTTAGTCTTTTGATTTTTAAGGTTACTAAGATTTTGGAATTTATTTGGGGTTGCTTTTTGAAAATAAATAGGTGTTTAATATGGCTATTAAAGAAAATCTCTCTTTGGTATTTTTTTAGTTAAGTATTATTTTACTTTTGTAAGAAAAATCCATCAATTTAAATTAGTTTTTTATTGAGAATATTAAAGTCAGCAATACAAACTAATGAATTTAATTATTATACAATGCTCTTTTGAATATTTTTATAAATAGAATTGATATAGTATTGATTTTTTTGATTTGAGAAATGTAGATAATTTTAATAGAATTGAAAAAAGAAAATGATAGGGAATTTTTCGACTTTTAAATTTCAAATATATTTATTTAATAATAGAGGTTTTGATGATATCAAGGTTAAATTCATGGTTAAGTTATAAAAATCACAATTATTTTTTTTTCATTCGTGAGTATTTTTATCTAATCGTGATATTCTAGAAAATCAAGGGATTATATGACAAATCGCGATTATTTAAAAAATCAATATTCAATATTATCGCGATATTCAAGAAAATCAAGACAATTATTGAAAAATCATGATAAATGCCAAAATATCACGATTAAAAATTAATTGTGATGTATTGTTAATGTATTTTGATCTAAATAAGTAATATTTTTACAAATAAATTTTTTTTAGATCTAAAAACAGATTATTTAAAAAAAGTTAATCTTTTAAAAAACAACAAAAAAGATATTTGATTCAAACATGATCAGATCAAAGATTTTTATTGTATTTTCTCTTGATTTGGTTGATAAACCTATCGATTCCTTTAGACCAACAACAATAATTTCTAAAGAGTAATAAACATTTTCTCAGTTAATCGTGGGATTATAAATTGTGTTGATACTACAAGAGCTACTAAAACAACTGGCCCTTGACCTGTTCTTTAAAAAAGGAGTTATTGTGTGAAAACATTTTCAATATTCTATGAACACTGTAAGGGGTTGGATAACTTATCAGAGTATTTCACAATAATATAGCCACATTATTCTCCAATTATTAAGATTTTTTGTATATTTTGTTTTTATTTTTATTTATCTCATCTTTTGTGTTGGACTGAAAACTCAACTAGAACTTTATTTTTTTTTGTTAAATCGATCACCAATAAGAAGGAAAATTCCTCTTTATTCTTTTTGTTTATATAAGACGTGAAGTGAATAAACCCTATTTTATTTTTTAAAAAAAAACTTCGATTTTGAAATCAAGTACATTGTTGAAATGGGTTATTATTTGTTTGATCATAAAATTTGTTTGAGATTTTAAATTTTGTAAAAAGAATTTTTTTCCCATTATAAAGGGGCTTATTTCGTTTATAAAAGTTTTGTGTCTTTCAAAAATTTCAAAAACCAGTTGACAATTCATAGCACTTATAAACCTTTTCAAATATTTCTAAAGGGGGAATATATTGGAAAAGTCGCAATATTTTAATAAAGTCACAGAAATTCTTTTAATATGTTTTCAAAAATATAATTTTTATTTTTTCGTGACAATTACTTTATGTTGATAATGTGGAATATTGCTATTATATAATTTTCCATGATACAGGTGGGATAATCTTGATTTTTTTACAGTCAGTTTCACTTTTAAGGCACAAACTTTCAACGAAATTTAAGGCACAAAAAAAATCTCAAATTAAAGCACAAAATTCAAATTCTAGTAAAAATAAATTGTCAAAAAAAATATTACAAATTTTGTGTCTTAATTTGAGATTTTTTTGTGCCTTAAATTTCGTTGAAAGTTTGTGCCTTAAAAGTGAAATTGACTGTAATTTTATTACGAATTTTATCTTCACTCGGTGATAATATATGTTATCATCAGAAACTCTAATATATTATTATTAAAATAATTGATTGGTTTTATTATTCTTTTACTGTTACCGAGGTTAGATGCTCAAATTTCCAATGTATCCTATAATTAATAAAGAATTTAATTTAATCATGTAATATGTCATGGATTCTTTATAATATGTATTCGAATTAACCGAATAAGATATAAAAATTGTTTTGAAGGTAAAAATCTTGATTATAAGGTAAAAAATGTTTTTTTTAATATAGTAGTTAAGTTGAAAAAAAGATTATGAATAATTATGAATAATCTTTTTTAGACCGATGTTGCTTTTTTTCACCCCTTATTTGATTAATTTGTGTTCTTTTATGTGTTAAAAGTCCTTCAACGTGAAATATAAAGATTTTTTTTGTTAATAATTAGAATTAGGAAATAAATAATATAAAATATATAAATCAATTCAATCTATAAAACAGTATTTTTCAATGGATTATCTATTTTTTTAGTCTGAGAAAAATTAAACAGAATTTTACTTCTTTTCCAGTTATTTAGATAAAAATATACTCTTTTTGGAAAAACAGAAATATTTATTAAATAAAAACCAAATCTATTAAGATTCAAAAAAATAAAAATATGAAAAAAATAGTAAATTATCAAATAACTTATTTATATAACAAAATTTTGTCATTTATCCTCTTAATATTTGAAAGATAATATTACATAATCTCGGGCAATTTGGTATATTATTTAATATTAAATAAATGGTTGTTTATTTATATTCTTCAATTATTCATTATTTTTTTTTATTTTTCTTCTATTTATGAAAGGTTTAAATTTGTAAATGGTATCAAATGTTAGTAACTATTAGGAATTAATGAAAAAGAGATTTTATAAAAAAATAACATTTTATAATTCGTTGTCTGTTTTATTTTATATTGTTTTTTTTTTTTTTTTCAGTAATAAAAAACTCCAAACAAATTGAGTCATCCATTTTTTAAAAATATGAATTGAAAAAATATTCTCTTTTAAAAAAATTTTATACATTCCCTCAAATTGTATCCCCGAATTTTTTCCATCAATCTAAATTATGTTGAAATTTGTCAAAATATATACTCTATTATTATTAGGGAAAATTTTTAAATAATAGTTACTAAACCTCTTAAATAATTATTTTTTTTTTGAAAGGGAAAAAAGAATAAACTTTCTCTTTGTTTAAGGTTAATATTTAGATAATAAAATAATAAAAAATAAAATGTAAAATTTTATAAATAGTTGAAAGAAATTATAATTAATAATTATTTTAAAATTGATTGATGATATTTTATATGAGGATGGTAATATTGTTCTGTTCTCAGTATTCTGGTTTTTTTTATGAAAATGTGTTCTTAATAGTGTTTTTAATTAATTGGTAGTATCTTAATATAAGTTAAGATATTATATATTACATCAATTTTCTTGCACTGGAAAATTCTAAAGGAAAAGTACAATTTTCTTTTTTATTATTTTTTTTAAATAAGTTAGATTTAATAATAAAAATAAAATTGAAGGTTAAAAACTAATTTTTGAAAAGTTAATTTGGGAATAAACGATTTAGTTTGCTATTATATTATTAATGTTATTTTTGTGTAATTTTATTTGAGAATTTATTAGTTTCCAACTTGATTTTTAAATGGAATTAGAATTATAAAATTGAAAAAAAAAAAAAAGTAGTATTATATAAATTTTGTTTCAATCAAAGTGTCCTAGCATTTATTTTTTCAAGTTTCAATTATTTTTGATAATTGGCCTTTGAAGATTAAATAAGAAATAAATAGTATATCAAATAGCAAAGTATAGTTGATATGAACCTGAAATTATATAAATACATCAATATATTTTCATAAAAATAGAAAAACTCAAAATTCCAGGCACCATATTGAAAAAAACAACAATTTTCATTTTGATCTTCTATTGAATATCAAATAAAATTCCAATAGAAATCCATAATTATTTCTCTCTAATCATTTCCACTGTTATCAATAAACCTTATAATAACACTTTTTTACAAATGACTATCGAACTTGCAATAAAAAAAAATTTGAAAATGAATTAGGTTTCAATCACAAAAAATGGATAAAAAAATAGAAAAAAAAAGTATAAAAAATGAGAAAAAATGCTTTTAATTTTCTAAAATAAATTGTTTTCTTCGAATATCCCTTCAACCCCTTTAAGCACATTTAATTCACTCCCCTACAACTTGTACCCTTATAATGGAAAATGGTTTATATATGTATATATATATATATTTATATATAGATAGATAGATCACTAGTTCCTATTATTGATGATGGTGCCACAGAATAGATTACAAGTTAATAAAGAAAAATATTTTAAAATAAAAAAATATAAAGACAAAATCAAAGAACATCATATGGAAGGACAGAAAATAAAACACCCAAATAATTTAAGATGGATTTTTCTTTATTGAACAAAAGTTGGCACTTCATATTAATAATTGGTAATAATTTTTCGTTCGAGGATTAAGCAAAAATCAAAAAGGTATAAAAATGAAAAAGAGTAAAAGAAAACAAAACAACAAGTGTATAACTGTTTTGTTGTACTAAAAAAAAAATTAAAATTATTTATCAATTTCTCAAAAAATTGTAAAACGACCAAAATGGAAAATTCAAAATTAGCAATTAGCTGCTGATTATAATGTTTTAAAGTATGATAGTTGTTTCCAATATATTTTGATTCACACCTTTGTGTGGGCAAACTGTCAAGCCATTGACATTACATTCATCTCTTACTGTTACGTCTTCACCTAAGAAGCAATGGCTTTGTATTCTGGTCCAAGAACCGATGTGTGATCCCCAGCCTATAATTGAGTTATCGATATATGAGCTCTGGCCGATCACGACGTTATCCATGATCGTACAGTTTTTCAATCTACAGCCATTCCCGATCCTCACGTTTTTGCCAATAATTACATTGGGGCCGATTCTACAGTTTTCACCGATTTTCACTGCCTCTCTTCCCTGCTTTGGTACAAGCACAGGTCCCTGTATGTCCTCTCCTTGAATTAAAACACCGCCATGGATTTTGACCTTTTTACTTTCTTTAATTTGGCTACTGATAAATTTCAAATACAAAGTCGATCCTAAAATGAAATCACCTGGCTTACCGACGTCCATCCAAAAGCCATTAAGGTGATAGCAATATATTTTCTCCTCCTTTGCGAGCTTTGGGAAGATTTCTCGTTCCAATGATGTCCATTTTAAGGGGATGATATCAAGCACGCTTGGGTTAAGGATGTAAATGCCTGCGTTGATTCGATCACCAACAAATTCCTGTGGCTTTTCGACAAATCTTTCAATTTTGCCATTTTCTTGGTGTACAATGACACCATACCTTGATGGGTTTTCAACTTTTGTGGCCAAGATTGTTCCTTCCGATTTGTTCTTTTTATGGAATTCAAGCATCTCGGCAAATGGGAAATCGCAGATCACATCAGAATTGAGCACAAAAAAGGGTTCGTCACCTTTTAAGTATTCCTCTGCTAGCTTCAGTGGGCCTCCGGTTCCTAGTGGCTCGGTTTCGAAGGAAAATATAATTTCGATGTCCAATTCCTTTTTCACTTCCTGGGCAAACTTCCGCATTTCGCTTGGTTGGTAATTAACTGCCAACACAATTGTCCTGACACCAACAGCATGAAGCGCTTTGATTTGGTGAAGAATAATTGGCTCATTTGCAAAATCAATTAGTGGCTTGGGCTTGCTAAAGGTAAATGGTCGAAGTCTTGTTCCGTATCCTCCTGCTAAGAATAGTGCTTTCATTTTTGATGATTGAAAATTTGATCTTTTTTTTTTTTTTTTGTTTGTTTGTTTGTTTGGTTGTTTTTTCGTTAAAAAAGAGGAAAAAGAAAGCAGATTAATCGTAAAAACAAAAAATTTTGTAAAGTATGAATAAAAATATTGTTTAAAAAGACCAGCAATAAGAAAGAAAAGTAGTAAGCAAAGAAAAAAAATCAAAGAAATGTGAAATTAGAAAGAAATAAGAAAAATACATTTTGTTATTTGTTGTAAAAAATGAAAGATTTTTTTTCACCTTTATCTCAAAGTCTGTGTTTTTGTTGTTTGAATTGAACAACTTTTAGAAAAAGAATTGGCTCTTCAATAACACTCAATAGAACTTTAAATCAAAACCTTAAAAATTTTCACTTCTGATTTTTAGATGCTAATAGAAAATAAGCTGAAGTTAGATAGTTGAATAGTAAACAATCTCATCTATTTAAGAGATCAACCTCCTCTTTGGAACGCTCTGGGGTTTTAATTTGTTGTTTTAGTTGGTGATATTATTCAATTTACTTAGGGGGTCTTTCAAATAATGATAATAAAAAATCATCTTTCCATAATCTTCAAAATGAGAAAACCTAAAAAAAATGTCAAAATAATGGTTTTTTCGAATTATTTAATCCTAATGCTTACAGTTCCTATAGAGTGAAAAAAATATTATTTATTTGTATTTTAACAGTAAAGACTAAGAATAGTTTTTGGAGTCGTTATGTATCAAAAAAAAAAAAAAATAGTTTTTGATAAAAAATTCATAAAAAAGTCAAAATCTATTTACTTTTTTGATCACAAGATTATATAAAAGCATTTTTACAATTTTTTATTATCCTTAAGATAATAAATTCATAATAGAACTCTTGACAAAAATACAAAGAAGCAACCAAATTATTATTCAAAAATAAAGAAAAAATGATTAATAAATAAAAATGAAAATTTGAAAAAAATATAATAATAAACCAAAATATCAGTTTTCTATTTTCATTACAACTTTTTTATTATGATTAAATAATAATTTCAAAGCTTATAAGTTAGGTTTCTGCTAGGTTATTTGCAATACAAAATAGTTTATGAATATTTGTTTCTGTTTATATATATCTATGTGATCTCGATTCTTCTTTTTGGTTGAAAACTCGATAGTTTTCTTAGGAATTATTAACACCATTTAGTTTGACCTTATTATTTTTTTTTTTATGATCTATGTTTTTTATAAGTGATATCCACAGATATTTAATTTCTTTGATTTTTATTTTCCCTTATCACAATTCAATCGTTTACCTTTCTGTCCTATTAGTTATAATAATATATATAGTTTTTTCTAAACTCTTTTTCAGTCAAAGTGGCCTGTTTTATTGAAGCTATAAGTACATATTCTCTAAGTTTAATTTAATATTCTTCTTCAAAATAAATTTTCAATTTTTAGATCAAAATCCTTTTTTCTAATTTATCTAAATTGTGTTTTTTTGTTTTGTGCTTTATCCCTGTTTTTTTTTTTTTAGTTTTTTTTTAAATAAAGTTATTTTTTAAAAAAAAAACATTAGTATCTTCAAATTGACTTTAAGAAAATTTTAAATTAGAATTTTCTTTTATAACAGATATATTTACAATTAAAAACTCTTATTTTCAACATTTACAATTTTCCAAATAAATTGAGAAATTTTGTCAAGAAACATTCCAATGAATGGATCCAAAAAATTTTGTTATCATTTTTTTTTTGGAATTTGTGCTTTTTTCAGGTATTTCTTTTCTAAATATCGACTCTAATCTAAACTTTATTATTTCTCAGATTTCTAAACAATTTTATATTTGGTTGATTCTTAAAAAAAGGCGAATTCTTCATTTTTGACTGGGGGATTTTGAGTGAAATTGAGTTTATAGGTATTTCGTTATTTTTATCAAGTATAAATCATATATCTAAGTTTACTTTTTTATTATGTGAGATATTATTTATTGTAAGAGTATGTGGTTAATAAATGTAAATAATATTGGGAATAAAGGGTTCCTGGTAAACTTGTGACATATTCTCACCATAATATTACTTGATAAATCCATTTATTAAGTGTATTTTGATATTTTTTATACTATTTTGATTATTGATTTACCTTATATAAAGATAAAATATTTTTACAAAATTTTATTATTTTTTTTCCATTTTTCCCCTTGCTGAATCTTCTTTATATTGAAAAGAAGGGTTACAAAGGAAAAAATCAACTAGTTACTGGCTAATACCGATGACATTGAAACATGAAAGTATGAGTAACTTGAAAATACAAACAAAAAAAGAAATGTGAAAAATGAACAAAGGTTTAAAGCAGATCAGGATAAATTAAAATAAAAAAAGAAATTATAACAACTTAAACAAAGATCCCCATGTGAATATTCATGATACATTATCAAATAATTTAAATAGCCAAAAGTATTGTTGCCCTGATTTTTGGAGTCCTAAATTCAAGATAGCATCGTTTTTTGTTTTTTTTTGATTATTTACTAATTGCTTCTTATATGCACTTTTTAAATTTCTGTTTTTTTTTTTTTTTTTTTTCTTTTTCCTTTTCAATTTTTAGCGTTTGCTTTTCAAAAATAAAAAAAATGGGTGTGTCTTTCCCTTGAAAAATCGTGAAATCTATGATTTTACACTTAAATTACCTTTCTGGGAATTTAAGTAAAAGGACACCTCAAGTGTAATTTACACTTCTTCCATCAATAAATATTTTACAAAATTTTTATCTTATTTTTTTTTATTGGGTTTTTTTGTAGATATAAATTTTTTTGAATTGTTCAATTGAAATATTTTTCTATTTTATTTAATACCTCGTTATATCCCTTCCAAATATTTTTATGGGTAGTTGTTATATGTGTAGAATTTTCGATATTTCAAATTGCTTCTAAAAATTTATTGATGGTTTTCTTCTTCCTAGATTTTATTGACTATTTGTATTATTTATATTTTATTATTCTATTCGGTCGTTTTTATGTTATTTCATTGGATTTGGTTTTAATATTTACACCAAATAATGTTTTTTCGGCCTAAATGTGGATATAATTTTTATTTGCCTTTTTAATTTTTTTTTTCAGATCCGGTTCTTTGGGGTAGGGTCGTATATGAATTCTACCATTTTTTAAAACTATTATATATTCTTCCTATTGAATTTTGTATAATTATGATTTTTTTTGTTTTATTTTTGTTTAAATTCTGTGAATTTTTCGATTTTAATCCCCTTATCGGAAAGAGGGTGATAAATTCTGGTTGTGAAATGACTTCATCTTTACATGAATAAACTCTATTATTTCAAAATAATATTTGATTCTACTTTTGTTTGTGATGAATTTTTGGTGTGAAAATAGTCATAATTAATTGTTGATTTACAGTCAGTTCCAATTTTAAGGCACAAACTGCTACGGAATTTAAGTCATAAAAAAATCTCAAAGTAAGGCACAAAATTCAGATTCGAGTAAAATAAATTGTAAAAAAAAAAATTTAAAATTTTGTGTATGAATTTGATTTTTTTTTTTTGTGCCTTAAATTTCCATTGAAAGTTTGTGCCCTAAAGTGAGCCTGGGTGTTAACAAAATTTGGAGTGATTATAATAGATTTCGAATCATTTAGAAAAGAATAAACTTTAAACCGGGCCTAAGTAAGGAAATAATTTCAAAGCAATGTACAAAAATTGGACATACTGAAAATAAAATGTAGAATAAACAAATCCGGAAAAATGTGCCTTAATTTGAGATTTTTTTGTTCTATAAATATGGTTTAAATTTTATGCCTTAAAAGTGATACTGTCTATAAATAAATATATTTTAAAAATTTTTGATAATTAAACTAACCTAACCTTCATAAATTTCAATACCCACAAAATAAAAAATGATATGATTACCAATACAAATAAATAATGGGTGTATCAATAAAAATGGAGAGATCAAAACAAAAAACATGCCTTGTTAAAATTGTTTCAAATTCTATTAGGAATATTAATAAATCAAAAGGTTAGATATCATCAATTGATTTTATTGGAGTTTTTCTAATAGTATCTATTTCATTTTAACTTGTAAATAATGAAAATTTAAGCAATTCCATCAGATCAAAAAAAAAAAAAAAATCCTTTATTCACCCTTTAGGTATCTTTTAAATTTCGTTTCAACCTTATGAAAAACCTAAAAATAGTTTTATTTTTTTTACTTTAAAACTTTTTTTAAAAATTATATAAACGAAGTTTAAAACAATCCAAAAGTTTTAATGTGAAAAATGGAAAATATTTTTTTCAGGCTTATAAATTTATTTAAAGGTGAAATAGTCCTTAAATCAATGGCATGGATATCAAAGAAATGGAATTTGGCATAACATCAAACAGTCAAAAAAAGTATTTTTTTTCAATCAAATTTTAGCTATAGCATAAGGTGAAAAATTGAAATGATAACAAAAAAATAAAAAACTCAAAAATAAAATTTCAAAAATCAGAATCATTTTCAAATAGAAATAATTATATATCATTGATTGTGATTTGAGTGTTTTGTAACTATCAAAAATTTTGAATTTTGGTTTAGATTAGTATTTTTTTGCACTTCAAATATTTTTAATAAATAAGTACAGAATATCACCTCATACGTATTTTTTTATTTTGTCATATTATCATAAAAAAAACCAATCCTAAAAGTATTTTTTTATCATTTTAGAGAATAAGATTTATTGAATTTTATATCTTCTGAAATTTTTCAGGTTTTCATTCTTTTACCCTTTTTTTCATTGAAATAGTTCATGTGTCAAAAAAAATAATTTTTATTTTTCTTGGATTTAAATTTAAGAAACTAGTATTTTTTTCATCAAATTAGATAGTTTTGAAGAAAATCACCAAGATCTTGTTTGAAAAAAATTAATATTGATATTTTTTTATTACATTATTTTTTAATTTTAATATTTCCTTGAAGAGATCCTTTGGATAATAAATATTTTATAATAAAAAAAAATTTGGATATTAATAATTAAAAATTAATAAGAATTATTACCATTGTGAAAAAAATTTGGGTCATTAAAAAAAATTGGTTCAGTCAAAAATTTGATTTCGTTTTTTAAATAGTAAATATTAGCTAAATGGTTTTTGATCAAAGTAAAATTTTATGAACAAATCTTACATTTAAGAAAAACCAAAGTCATTATCAATAATAATTGTCAAAGACAATATTATTTTGTTGCATTTTAACCCTTTGGAATTACTGTGGAACTCTAAAAAACAAAAATTTATTTTTAATTGTAAACTTTACTAAAAATGTTGATTTTTTTTATTAGATTACATTCCAAGATCAAGTTAATCATTGTTTGGGAAGACCAAAAATTAATAACAGTTTTAAATTAAGGTTTGTCTATGGGGATTTAAAGAATTTAAATGGTTTCTGAAATCTTGATATTTCGGTATTTTGAAGTTTTGATTGTAAACATTAGTGGAAAACAACCTCTTTCGAAAAAAACAGCTTTTTTTGGAAGATTTTATTATTCAATTTGGTTTAAAAGGATATTTAAGATTAACTGTGATAAATTTGCGTTCATTAACAATGATAAATATCTTATTAGATTAATAGATTATAAGATTTCCTATTAAATATTTCTCTTATTTTTAGTAAAGTTGACAATTAAAAATAAATTTTTGTTTTTTAGAGTTCCACAGTAATTCCAAAGGGTTAAAATGCAACAAAATAATATTGTCTTTGACAATTATTATTGATAATGACTTTGGTTTTTCTTAAATGTAAGATTTGTTCATAAAATTTTACTTTGATCAAAAACCATTTAGCTAATATTTACTATTTAAAAAACGAAATCAAATTTTTGACTGACCCAATTTTTTTTAATGACCCAAATTTTTTTCACAATGGTTATCAAAATTTAAATTTTTCCATTTAGGAACATTTTATTTTATTAAATTTAGTTTTAAAATAGATACAAAGTGTCTAAAATGTTTGCTTTTATTAGATTATATTTATATTGAATAAAAAAAAAATAATAAAAATCAATCATGCAATTCTTATATTTTTTCCAATATTTTTTCAGTGTACTTTCGATTATTTGTTGTAAGGTGTCTGCATTTCGTCCCATCTACAAACAATTATCATTTATTTTTCAAAATAAATTTTAAAAGTAATCAAAAAAAAATAAAAATAAAAATAAAAAAATTTCAAAAAAACGTATTTCTATTTTGTTGAAATAATCTTGATGATTGAACAACAAATACTCCAGCCTTATTTCCTCTAAAGATATCGTTTTTTGATCGTTTCCAATTTTCGCGCAAGCCGGCCGGTTTCCATCAATTGGTAATATTCTTCCGTATCTGCGAGTTCTTCGACAACCAATTCTGGGTCATGGTCGGCACTTAGCTCTATGCTGTTTGTATAAAAGAATTTAAATATAAGTTCTAATGATTCGAAGGTTTTTTTCGAATAGTCTTTGACACTATTAAGTTTTTCTTCAACGTTGGTGAACATTTTCTGGAATAATCCCGATTTGGCAAATAATAAAAATTTATGGACATATATTTCATCAAACTCTTCGTCGTCGTCATCCTCTTGTTCGTCGACTTCCTTTTCTATTTCAGGATCTGGTACAATTATTGTAAAATCTGATGAGTTTTGATCGTCCCATAATTTTGAAATATCGTTTTGAAGTCTTTGATGTTTCCAGTCATGCGTGGTGTGTAAAGCGTACATTATTGAGTCGACGGCTTTGAAGCCGTTAATTTTTTCTGTATAAACCCATTCAAGCCATGACAATATTTCCTGTTGATCATGATTCTTCAACTTCTCTTTGATGGTTTCTAGGGGCATTTTAGCTCGGCACTCAACTAAACTTTTATGGACGGGTATCCCCTTAATGGAGTCAAGCGCGCCCGTCAATTCATTTCTATGATTTGAGAATAAATCAGAAAACCCACTGTAACATGTATTGAAACAGCGAGGATAAACTGCAGTTGCTAAAATTGAAGTAGAAATTTTGTACTCGTCTATATTAATCTTAAACCCAGTTTGAATTTTTCTTGGATGGCGAATTGAAACACACTTTTCTTGGTCAAGTCCCAATTGGTTCCAAAAATCGCCCCCAAACCCATAAAGATCGCCGCCTTCGGTTACAAATACTGTGTGATAGGCCCCAACCCTCACCTTAACAACTGGCCCATCAACGACTTTAATTTTTGTAAAGACAGAAGATTGGTGCCCCAGGCCACACCAGTCTGCCGAGCCGCAACCGTAGATTTCCCCATCGCAAAGTGCAATGCTGTGTTCGTGGCCGTTATAGAGCTTTAAAGAGTTGAAATTTTTGAAGAAGGTCAATTCAGTTTTTTGGATACTATTTTGTTTAGTGCTGATTCCTAATTTACCGTTTAAATTACCACCTTGACAATAAAACTTGTTATCAAACGTTTGGAAATAAATTGAATTCGCCATCGTTCCTCCAGACACACTTAACACATTTTGGTGCACCAATATTGGTTTGTTCTGCTCAAGCTTGTTTCCATTCAATTCGCCATGGTTGTTTCGGCCAGAGCCATACAATTCACCCTCCGTGGTCAAATAATAAAAAGAGTTGCGACCAACCTCGATTTTTGAAATGGTCTTGCCTTCTAATTTCGTTCCTTGGAAATTTGCTTGATAAATGTGTTCTCCGACTTTTTTAAAATACAAAGAATGGGAAACTCCATTACCGATCACAAAAACGTCACCAGAAAAGGATAATAATAAAAAATTCGAGTAATTTGATTTGAGACTTTTAATTTGAAAAGAAATGTTGAGTGTTTTTTCCATCTTGTGAGTCGCTTCTCCGCGGAGTATTAGATCTCCGTTCATTAAATAATAAAGAAAATCATTTCTTGATCCGGCAATACAAAGAATCTTTTCTTTAATCAGGATCTTGGATGGTTTTTTAATTCGATTGGATTTACTCTCAATTGGTAATTCCAAAAATTCGTTCTTTCCAAAAATTATTGATTCCATTTTTTGTGTTTCGAAGAAGAGAGAAAATATTAAAAAATGAAGAAGCAGTTTTTGGAGAAAAATCACTGGACATGATTAAAATCACTGTTTTGATTTTTAATTGTTTATATTCAGCAAACTTTTATATATAAATGATGAATAATTTCTTAAAAGTATCAAACTTTGAAAAATTATAACTACTGGTATTTGAATTATAAATGGGAAAAAAATTTTGCTTCCTTATCCATATTTTTCTTTTATCAAAAGAGTTCTCAAACAAATAGGTTACAGTTTGTGGAGACTTTTATTTGAAAAAAGTAATCTGAAAAAGGAAGTGAAAATTTTTTCCCATTTGTGATTCAGATACCAGTATATCCTTATTTAAATGACGTTTTGATTAAACTACATTTGTTCTATATTCAATATTCAATCAAAAAACAAGAATCAAAAAACCCTTTGACAAATTCATTGCAAACCCCTCTAAAACTCAATTATTTTCAAAATAAGTGGATCTACTTGGTTATCATACAATTAAATGAGTATTCTCTAGATAACCAACTTTAATTAGCATTACGTTGGTAGATTGCTGAGTTCATCAAATATAAGTTTAGTAAAGAAACGGATTTGCTTTTGAATAAAAGAAGAAAGATTGAAAATCCAAAACAATTGTATTTATATTATCAATTAAAAATCTTGTTAGGGATTTTTTTCATGCTTGGTTATTTTTTTCAAGACTATAAAAGGAAAAAATCCTGATTTTGAAAATTCTTTTATTTTGTAGTATTTTTTAAAGTCTGAAAAAACATCAATCTATTTTACAAAGCAAATTGGTCTAAAATCCAGATAATCAGAAAGATACAACAATAAATCATTGTTAGATTAATTAATGGAAGTTTTTTTTCTAACACAATAAAACAGAAGTAATTTTTTTTTTAAGGAAAAGGTAAATGAAATAAATCTTATAGTAAATTTAGTATCAAATAAAAAAAAAAAATCAACAAATCCTGAAATTGAAAAATGAAGTAAAAAAATCACACTATAATACCAAACTTGCTTTTTAAGCTAGTTTATGAAATGAATTGGTATTGTTTAATGGTTTGATCACTTTTTTCTCTTTTTCTGAAAGTTCATAATCCAAGATATTTTCTTTATTATAATTCCGTAAAACAATATTTTCTAAACAAATTATTGAAATAAAATTATCTTTGAAGGTAATGTATCAAAATATAAATACCATTAATTTTTGAAAATAAATATAATAAATCTGATTAATTTTAAAAAAAAAATAAAATAATTATTTTAAAAATTGCAAATATACAATTTTTTCATGGGACAGTTGGAACCAATTTTTTCAATTTATTGAACAAAAAAATCTGAGAAAAACAACCAAACTATTCAATTAAAAATTGCCCAGTTATTTTTTTTTTAAAAAAGCTTGAAAATTCAACTTATAATCTAATGAAACACCTTTTTAATTTGATTGTTTTTGATTAATAATGGATAATTTAATCATGATTCTATCAGTGAATCATTAATAAACCAAAGATTAAAATTATCAATATAATTTTTTATTATTTTTCAATTTTTTTTATAGATTTTCAATCAAATATAACTAATTCAAAAAAAAAATCTAATAATAAAAAAATATTAAAAATCTCAAGTGTCTGATTTTAATAATAACTGTTGAAAATTTCTCCTCGGAAAATTCAAAAAAGAATATTGTCTTGAAATTAAATTTCAAAAAAACAACCAAAAAAATTGAGAATATTACAAAAAAATTTCGAATAAAGTTCTTTCAAAAGTTAAATTTTTCTGAAAATATCAAGTGGTTTACTTTCAAAATTGATTTGAATTTCGTTATTCTATTGAATAGTCAAGTGGGTGTCGCATTGGAACAAGAAGATAAAAAAGGCATGGGTTATATTTTGAAACACCGATATTAGTTTCTGTACATGCATTATTTTGATCACTGCACGTTTCAAAACAACTTGTTTCAGAGAATTTTTCAAAAGTTGGGTGATTTTACAAGTTTCTTCGGGTTTATATTTGAAAAATATCTGGAACCAAAGTTGTGTTTAAAAATGGGAAGAAGGGAATAACAAAGAAAATATTTGTGCATAATTCAAATATACCTTTATTTGTACGGCTTTTGAAATTAAGAATATGTTTGCAAATATTTTGTTGAGTCTATGTTCAACCTTCTTGTAATTGTGGATTAAATCAGAAATAAATTTTCCTTCATTGCCCTTACTGTTCTTTTTTAAATAGAGTATTCAAAGAATACGGTTGCTGTCAGTGATCTCTATTTGTAAAAGGAAATGAAAATGAAGTGAAAATTTTTTCAAATTTTCTTTGAATAAAAAATAAGAAAAGAAAAGTGATGGTGAGTAAATGTTCTCAAACAATTCTGATAAAAGTTTCTTGGTGTGGTAAACCAATGGTCAAAATTGTGCAATAAAACAAACATAAAAGACTATATCATGCCTAAAAATTTTTCATCTTTTAGAAGAGTCAATATATTCTTAAAAAAATTCCTCTTTGTTTCAGTTTTTTTTTTTGGGCTTTGAAGAACCAGCCAACAACATACGAACCAATAGACAAAAATGTAATTTGGATCAAAACAAAATAAAAAATTTAAATCAAGAAAATAATGTGAATTTGTTTAAAGTCTTTTGTTTGAGTGTTTTAGATCAGGCTTTTAAAAAAAATTTGACTTGAATCTAAAGAAACTCTTTCTTGACATTTTCTTAAACACCTCTACCAAATTTGAAACAAACCCTTGAAGGCTGTTGATAAGAAATTTCAAATTAGTACTTTTTTTTAAGATAAAATAATATCTCAGAAGTCAAAGGAACTGATCAACGAAAATACTTTTGAATTGAGTTACTAAGATTTCAGCCAAGATGCTTTTACAAAGAAGAGAGTGTTGGATATAAAAATAATCGTTCGTTAACTTTTGATTTTATCAACTTTAAAAAAAATCGTTTCTAACTTTATCAATAAACCACCAAAAAGTTTCTTCAATAGAAAGGAATTCCAAAAAAATACTTATAATTTTTCACAATACCCCTTACCAACTAACAAACAAAAGATTTAAATTTTTTAGTTACAAAAAGATGAAAAATTTCCAAAAATCCCTAAAAAGTGGCTAAAGACTCGAAATTCAGAATTTTCAACATTTTCAAAACAATTTTACTCTTTTCATTTTTTATTTTTTAGCAACTTTTTAAATAATTTGATATCAAATGACCGAAAACAAACAAGAAAAGGAAGAAAAAAAAAACTTTGGTAAACACATTGATGATGTTGACAGCGTTGATTTACCCATTGATCAAGAAGGGAGAATTTACCATATTGGCCTCAAAAAAGGAGAGCTTGCTAATAGGATTCTTACAGTTGGCGATCCCGGAAGAGCAGGCCGAATTTCGAAGCAACTAGATAAAGTGTGCTTTGAATTTCAATCAAACAGAGGATACTACACTTACACAGGATTAAAAAACGGTGTTCCAATTTCAATTGTTGCAACAGGGATGGGTATGGATTTGTTCTCAAAAATTTCCTCTTTTTTTTCACCTTTCGGATTTTTTTTTTTTTTTTTTTTTTTTTATTTTCAAGGTGAAACAATCCATCAAAAACACAAAATTGGAATTTAGAATGCGCTTCTATAAATTTAACATTTCTAAATTCTTCTTTTACTTGCTTTTTTATTATTTTTTTGTCATCAAATAATATTCATTTTGAATTTTCAATTTTGCCAATGATCTTTAATTTATAAATAATTTACAAACAAATAGGATTTCCTTTGGTCGACTTTATGGTCAGGGAGTCAGCAGAAATTGTTGATGGTGACATGGTGTTTCTTAGGTTTGGCACATGCGGCGTTGTTCGCGAGGATATACCCATTGGTAACATTGTCATCTCAACAAGCTCGATCATGGGAAGAAGGGATTACAACCTCGTCGAAAGGCAAATTAAGGAAAGGGACAACAGCGAGTCGAACGAATCGTATGAAAACAAGTGGGGCCAAAACAAGGTATTCCCTTATGAAATCTCTGAAGAGCCAATTTTGGCAAATGAAAAATTGTGTGACTTACTCGAAGAGTGCTTAGGTAACAACCTTGGGAAAGAAAAGGTCTCCAAAGGTCTCAACCTTTCTGCCGATTCCTTTTATTCGACACAGGGAAGAAAGGTTTCTACTTTCTTTGATCATAACCAAGGCTTTGTCGAAATGGTCCAAAAAAAGTTCCCCGATTTCACCACAATGGAAATGGAAACCTACATTTATTTCCATCTTGCCAAATCTTGCGTTAAAAAAAACATATATGCATCTGCTGCTTGTATCGCATTAGCCCAAAGGATCTCTGGTAAATTTTTAAAAAACTCGATCAGAATCGAACGTGAAAAGGTTGGTGGCTTAAGTTGTCTTGAAGCATTATCAAAAATGCCCTTGGAAAAGGAAATGTCCGGCAAACATTGTGTTTGGGAAAAGAAGGAAAACTAAACAATCAACGTTAACTTTGAATATATTTGTATAATATAAAGAGATCATCAGATATCTTTTTACATTCATATACTTTTATATTTAAATAGCTTAATAAACACCCATTATTTAAATTGAGTCATTTTTTTAAAAAATTGTAATCTTTTTTTTTTTTTTTTTCATTTTTACAATTCAAAGGATTCCTTTTTTTTATGTTTTTTTAATATTTACTATTTATTATTATTTATTTTTATTTTGGTTTTTATTATTTTTAAAAAATCATTATCAAATTTGAGACTATACGTTCATTTTTATTAAAATTGAAACAGCTTTTACGAATAAAGATATTTTGAGATTAAAATTTTTTTTTTATTTTTTTATTTTACTTTATAAGAATTCAGTTCATGGGTTTTGAATGAATTTTAAAACAACACCAGAATTAATAAAATATTTGGAAACTTTTTGATTTTTTTTAATAAAAATAGAACAGATAAACATATGTGTAAAAATGATTCGTGATTTTTTCAGGTTTTTTTGTTAAAATTAATTTTGAAAAAAAAAATAATTTAATTTCAATTTTTTTTTTAATGTTTTTCCCTTTTCAGTGAGTGATATAAAAGAAAGTGATTGATTGTATGTTGAAAGACTATAAGATTTTAGCTTGTCTTTTGGATAAAATTAGAATTAAAAAAAAAAAAAAAAACAAGTATTTATGGAATCTCGTAGAATTGTAGATTCAAGATCAACCAATCTAAACTTTACTTCTTTCAAGTATACCAAGCATTTTTTTTTCAAATACGAATTATTTTTTATAATTTGCCTTTTAAAAACAAATAAGAATTAAGAAGAATAACACAAATCAAAGAAAAAAGTTGATATGCATCTAAAATAACAATAATAAATCATTAAATTTTCTTAAAAAATGAAAAACCCAATTCTTGAAATGTACCACTATTGAGAAGAAAAACAACAATTTTCATTTTGATCTTCAATTGAAGATCTAATAAAATCCTAATAGAAATCAATATCATTACTCTACAATCATTTTTACAGTTTTAATAACATTAATATAACCAGTTTTTAGAAAGTAACTATCGATCTTGCATAAAAAAATTTGCAAATGAATTAAGTTATCAACATAAAAAAAAATGAAAAAAAAAATAAAAAGAAAATGAGAAAAAATGTTGTCAATTTTGAACATTTACAAAAAAAAAATATTTCTTCTAATATCGATTCAGACCCTTTAAATACTCGTACCCCCACCACCCCCCCCCCCCCACACACACACACACTGGGAAATTGTTTATTTAATAAAGAAAATTTATTAATAGAGATCCCTTTTCTTAGTATCCTTATGACATAAATTCTACCCACACCCAGTAAATTAAATTTATATATATAGAAATTTATTATTTTCAAATTTTATTTTTTGAAATAGAAAATTAATTTGATGTTATCATCGCCGAAAAATAATTAATTTGTATAAAGTTATAGGAGAAAAATTTTTTTTTGTAAAAATCAAGTACAGAAATTGAATTTGAAAATAAAAGAAATAACCAAAAACTTGAAAATATTTTATAAATATTACCTTTAAAATATAGAATACTACTATTTTAACGATTTTGCATAATGAAGATCCACATTAATTAAAGCACTTTTATCAATTTTTTGTCAATGCCGAAAACCTAAAACTGGATAAAATTAATTTTTTACCTCAATGATAAAATGTATGATTTAAGAACAACAATCATAACGATTTACAGGTTTGTCATCTAATATGAAATTATTTAACCAAAAACAAACTTCCATATCTTATAAGAATTAATAGTAAATTTGGGACAGATATACTACGTGTGTTCATATTAACTTTTATTTGTTTTAATGTTTTTTTTTTTTTGCTTCAAATTATACAGTCTAATACAGTCAGTTCCACTTTTAAGACACAAACTTTCAACGATATTTAAGGCACAAAAAAATCTCAAATTAAGACACAAAATTTGTAATTTTTTTTTTTTTTACAATTTATTTGATTAGAATCTGAATTTTGTGCCTTAATTTGAGATTTTTAAAGTACCTTAAATTCCGTTACAGTTTGTGCCTTAAAAGTGAAACTGGCTGTATTTTTTTTTTTTTTTTTTGTAAAGATAAATACCATTCTACTACAGAAAGGTTTATTTTTAAAAAATTCCAAACCAGTGAATAATTTAAATTTATATTTTGAGGGCAGAGCATTTATGGTTAAAAAGAATATTTGAAATTAATTGTTTTTGTTTTTATATACAGCCATTTTCACTTTTAAGACACAAACTTTCTACGAAATTTAAGGCACAAAAAAATCTCAAATTAACGCACAATTTTTTGGAATTTTAATTTTTACAAATTATTTTACTAGAATTTGAATTTTGTGCCTTAATTTGAGATTTTTTTTGTGCCTTAAATTTTGTAGAAAGTTTGTGTCTTAAAAGTGGAACTGGCTGTATAATGATAAATAAACTCTTTTTTGAGTATCAAAAGACAAAGAAAAGTTCAAGAATTATTCATAATCAAATAGAATTAACTGAAGTATCTTTCTAAAATATAAGAAACCCTTTAAAACCTAAAAAAAAACAAAAAACTTGACTAATTATTTAAAACTCATTAAAACAAAACAATCAAAATTATAACTCTTTAAAAAATTGGTGTACCCTTTTATTTGAAATGAGAAATCTAGTTTTGTAAATTGTAAAGTTATAAAAATTATAAAATCAATAAAAATCGTTGATTAAGGTAAATTTGGAAAAATTTCTTTAAATTTTATTGATAAGTCTTTAGAAAAAAAACTTTAGGCCTTTAAAGTCTGATTTTCAATATAAAGCCACAACTCATTTCCTATTTTTCGGATTTTTTTTTTTTACTATTTTCTTTTTTTCTTTATTCCAGACATCAATTCAATAACGGTCTTTCTTAATTCCTATATCTAACCCACACAAAATCAAACTTGACTATTTCCCTTTTTATACTCGTAGATTATTTCCAAATTGATTTCTTCTTATCTTGTTTTTTTTTCATTTTCTAATTGTTCAATATCCATAAATATTAAGGGACTATTCTATATAAAAATTTTTTAGGTAAATTTAATAGAGATTTAGAATTGTTTTTACCAATTACTTAGATTTGAAATCAAAGTGAAAAACTTCTTTGTATAGTAATGAAATCTTGCTAAATGACATTCATTAAATTTAGTTATTGTTTTTATAGAAAAAAAAAATTTTTCAATTTTTTTCACTTTTTTGTAAGTTGCTTTTGTTCAACAATTTGCAAAAATACAAAAATAAAAAAAAAATATGAGCCAGAAAGCAAAAAATTGTTATTTTTGTGTAAGAAATGCAAAAATTAGTTTGAAAAATAAACCTAAAAAGCTTTTTTTTGTGGATTTGCATGAAAAAACAGCTTTATTCAAAAAAAATATACAATATCTGCTTTACTCTAAATAAAAGATTTTCTTTCTTTTCTTGTACCATTCTTTTTTTTTTTTCATGAACCTACTTTTTCAGTTTACATTCTTTTGTTTTTGTTGAATTTGAAGTTTTTTTAAGTGTTCCCAAATTACCATCCCAAAAGTTTTTGTCAGAGTCAAAAAAAAATCAAGGAAAAGAATAAGAACTATTTTTTTAACAAGTAATTATTAATAAAACAAATTGAGTTCTTTATAGAGCCAAGTTGGATGAACAGAAGTGAAAGAGAAAATATTCACCAGTTTTAAATTATTTTTTCGTTTTTAAAAATGAGAATAAATATTATTTTTGAGAAAATAATTAAATTCAAAATTAATCAACAAATTCTCATCCATTCAAGATATTTTTTCAAAAAAAAAATTGTAAAAGACACTTTTTTTGACAGAATTGTAAAATTTTAAAAAAACAAGAACTAAAAATTCTAACATTGAAAAAACCTGTCTATTTTCAATTTTAAACATATTTCAAGATAAGGATTCCTTATTTAGTTATTGGTCAAAAAAAAAAATTAATAGAGACTATTCCCTTAAAACAAAAAATGAAAAAATGAAAATATGAATAATTAAAATGAAAAGCACCAAGAAGTAATTATCTTATTTTAACAACCAAATTCAATACTATTGATGATTTGAGAGGTGTGCCTCATTGTTTGAAAAAGAGTTTACTTTACTTGTATTTTTTTCACTCACGAGATTTTTCCATTGACAAGAAATCCAAAATCAAAAGATTGTGGGCTTTTTTGAGAGAAAAACCAGTTTCCCAGTGTTCTTATTTCTCATTGGTCAAATATATGAAGAAGAATAAAGATTACTGTGTTTCTATTTTTGAACCACGATCAAAAAATTGTTTCAACAAAATCTAAAAGAAAACCAAAAAAAAAAAATTATTTTTTCATAAAATTATTATTTTTATTTTTATTTTCTCAAAGCCAAATTATTTCTGGCCTTTTTCTAGAGATATTGTCTAAAAGTAAATAAGAAGTCAATAGTTTGTTTCAAAAAAAAAGATTGGATGAAAATTTTTTTCTCTAAAAAAAAAAAAAAAAAATATATATCCATTTACTTGATCTTTAGATCTTAATTTTAATGATGATGATAATGTTGATGGGTTAATTATTTTTTTTGTTCTTTTTTCATTTGTCTTTTTTCCTTTCTGATAAGTCTTCTCTTCTTTTTACGTTCTTTTTTCTTTTTAAGATGAGCAATATCCTTTTCAGATCTATTTTTGGCGTCTTTTCTTCTTTGGTATCTTGTGGCTTCTTTTCTTCTTTGCTTGACGATATTTTTGTACCATTCTTTTTGTTTTTTGTTTTTAAGGAATCTTGCTCTCTTTTGGGAGATCTTTTCCCGTTTTCTTCTTAAAAGCTTTGGGGTGATAAGTCTTTGGATTTTTGGTGCCTTGGTTTTAATTTTACCGCCTTCATTTTTTGGTTGGACTTCTCTTCTGATGGCATATTTACGGACGTCTTCGTCTTTCTTCAAGGCAAACAATTTTCTGATGTTGTTGGCTCTTTTTGGTCCAAGTCTTCTTGGGACAATGCTATCGGTAAGACCAGCAATGTCATTTTCGCCCTTCTTGACAACGATTAAATTGATGACACCTAGATCTGGTCCCAAGATACATCCTCTGACGTTACGTCGAATTCTTTCACCTTTTCTTTTTGGACGATAACATGGGTGGCCCTCTCTTAATAAGAGTCTTGCACGTGTGGAAACAAGAACACCTTGCATCATTGGGAAACCTTGCTTATCATTTCCTCCTGTGATTTTGAAAATGTATCCCTTGAATTCCTCTCCAAGTGGATCGCCAATGATCTCTTGGCTGATACGCTTTTCCCAGAAATAGGCAAGCTTTCTTTCATCATCAATATCGATTACTTTTTGTAATCCAGTAACTGGGTTGGCAATATTAAGTTTCATTTCTGAGGTGTTAACAAATTTATTTTTTTATTTTTATTTGAAGAAGAAGAAAGAAAAAAGTAATAAATTATTAAAAAAAAAAATAAAAAAAAAATAAAAAGCAACAAAGTTTAAAAAAAAAAGATTTTTGAATTTTAGAACAAAGATTATTAGTTTTGAATTTTGGTTGAAAGGTGTTTTGTCTTGGAATGTGAGTTGTTTATGTTTTTTTTTTGTTTTAAAAAATTTACTTACAAATTATGAATCAAATAAGAAAAGAAAAACAAAAAAAATGATTCTCAAAACTTAACTTTTGATTGCAAATTATTCAGGTTAAACTTTAGTTCCATTCAATTTACAATTCACAACTCACAATTCACACACACCAATAGTACTTTTTTTCAAAGAGAGAATCTTTCCAAACCCAATAATCAGATAAAAAGTTTTTCACTCAATCGATAATTAAACTCTTAAGGGGCAGTAACTCATATTTATTTCTGTCCCCAAAGATAAATGAACACACACTTAAACAAGGATTCAATTAAAATTGATCAACCAACCTCCTTTTCAGCTTTTGAAAAATGAGTTAATATTTTTGAAAAGAAATCATTTTTTCGATTTTTATATTTTTCAAAAAGATCTTATCTTTTTTGTTTGGGCTTTTTGGATTGAAAAAAAGAACAAGAAAAAGCTGAAAATCAGTTATATTTCTAGGAAACCACACTTTTAAGAATTGTTGATTATTTGTATTGGCAAATAACATTTCAACTTTAATCTTATTTTCCAAATTAACAGAAAAATAAAATCAGAAATTAAAATTTTAAGAAGATCCAGAAAAATGAAATTTTATTTAATTGTATTTTGATTGGTAGTCAATTTCTGAAACTTTAAAAAGATAATTTTTTTTTGTTTCCCAATACTTAGTAATATAAATTAAGAACTGTTGTTGTTTAAAATAAGTTCTTTGATAATATTTCTTAATTTTTTTACTTGATGATTATTAGTTGGTATGAAGTTTTTAGAGGTTTGGAAATTTTGAACATTTTTGTGAAATGATAGTAAAATCTATTTAAATTTTTAGTATTTATGTTATTATAACTCATGGAAACCAATTAGATCGTATTATTAAGTATTTTTATTGTCAAAAAATTAAATTATAGGGTATTTTCATTGGTCTTTTTATTGAATATTACTGGATTTCAAAAAGTATTCTCGATGCAAGTTTAACTCCATAGTTTTTTGATTTAAAATCAATTTTTTTTGTTAAACAAAATGATTCAATATTTTTTTCGGTTATTTTTTTTTCTATTTAGGGTTATTAATTATAATTTTTTATTCTTCTCAAAATGACCTTGATTATATTAAAAAAATTAAAAAAAAAAACTAAGATAAAAAACTTTAAAAAACGAATCTTGGAAAAATTATCTGTTTTATTACAAAACACAATTAAAATAATTAAAAAATGTATTTTTTAAGTTATTTAATGTCCCTATATCGATTGTAAAATTAATAAATCAATATAAAATTATTAAAATTTTGAATTTTTTAGAGAAAAGAACATATGATAGAAAACAAACGAATTGAAAAAATTAATCATATTGGAAAAAGAAATATAAAGTATTTTTATTGGATGAAAAATATAAAATACAAAGGAAAATCAAAAAAAAAATAATCAAAAAATTTATTCATTAAATAAAATGCGACTTGAAAAAAAAAAAAACAAATATCAGGTAATCTAAAAAATGAAGAAAAAAAAAGACTAAAGTGGAGTTAATAGATATAAAGATATCTTATAAAAATGCCCACATTGTAATTGTAGATAGATCAAAAATAATTAAAACGCTTTTTTTATCTCAATTATAAAGTGTTTTTAAATTATTAATTGTTTAAACATGGAATAAAAGTTTGAAACGGACATTGATAACACACAATCCCTTTTTAATACCGATTATTAGCAATACCAATGTAGTTGATTTCATCAATTCACGTGTATACATAATAAAATTTAAATATCAACCATTTTCCTGTTAAATATCCTCGGTTTATAGGGAGATAATATACATATTAAACATATTTCAAAAGATCTGAGAAAAAAATATTTTGGAAATTAAGAAATTGAAAATATTTTTTTCAATTTTTTAACATTTTCTTTTTTTATATTTCACTTGCTACAATAACTATTTTAAAAGTTTTTTATTTCAATAAGTGTCATCACAAAGTAAATCTATGTCATTAAAATCTTCTTTAAATAGTATAAATAATTACAGATATATGATTTTGGAATCCATTTGAATTTTATTTGATCTTCAATTGAAGAGAAATATAAATATCTTTTTTTTCATCTCCCTCATTACCTTTTCTTTTCTTTCTTTTTTCTTTCTTCATCTACCCCTTTTTTATTTTTTTTTATTCCCTATATTAAACACATTTCAAAAATTGTGACTCATCATTATATAATTAATTTATTTATAAACTGGATACAATCTATATCTTTTTTGTATTTAAGAACAACTAATAATGTAATTCGATTAATAATTCATTTTTAAATCATTTCAAACATCTATTAACATGTATTTTAAAAAATTACATAAAAGAAAACCAAAAACTAAAAAAAAAGTGAGTCACAATTTTAGAAATAAATATCACAAATGATTTATTACTAAACTTTCACAGGAAATGGTTAAAACAAGATTGTTTGCGAATAATTAAATTCATTTTAAAAAGACATTACATGATATCAATTTTCTAAATGATTATTTGTATTTTCAAAGAACTATTTTTTTTCCACATGATCTTTTACAAAAAAAAAATAATAAATAGAAGAAGAATCGCAAAAAAAAAGGATCAAAAAGAGAAACAAAAAAAACAACAAAAGAAAGAAAAAGAAAAATTTTACAAAATAAAAAGAAAAACAAAAATTTTGAAAAAAAAAAGCAAAAATTAGACGAAATTATAAAAACAAATTTCGATCTAAAAAATTTGAAAACGATATAGAGAAGAATATAAAACAATACAATAGGATCACACACAATTATATTATGAAGTGAGTTTAAATCTTTGAAAAACAATTTATATATCTATATAAATCTTCATTCAAAAGTGTTTTTTGTTTAAATTGAAGAGAATATATTTTTTAATTAAAATATTTAATTTTAATAGAATTCTTTATGATTTACATGATTAATAACTACAAAACTTATTATTTCTAAAGATATAAAAAATTTTTTTCTTTATTTTTTATTTTACATAAACTATTATAATTTTTTTTTTTGATTCTTACTTTCTAAAGGTCCAAAGTGGAAGTTTACTTTTTGATAATAATATCCAGTTATTCGATTTTTCTTTTACTATGTTTAGTATTACATTTTTTGTTTTTAGATTTTTTACAATTTGATAGTAAAGTCTAATGTTTCTTCAAAATTTGATATGTGTTAATCAAGTTTACTTAAATTTTTTCTCTAAATAAAAAACCCAAATTCATAAATATCTTTAAAAAAATAACATATTTATGTTCCACTTTAGTTTCACAAATCTGGAATAATGTGCAGTATTAAAAAAAAACAGAATCTCAACATATTACAATTTTCAAAAATAAATGAATATTTTTTTACAAAATTCTATACAAACCCATTAACCACAAACAAAACTTTAGCTATACTTTTAATATGTTTTTTAGTGAATCCTTTGAAAACACTTCCATGAATATAAGCTAAAGATACAATTACAACTGTTTGAGACAATTGTATAGAATCTTTGGATTAGATATTTAAACATCAATTGAACATTTCAATTAAAGGGGGTTTAAAGAACTTTTCTTGAATTTTAAAATATTGAAAAGAATTTACAAGTTCGCACGAAGGTTGAAACTGTTATATATGCATTTGTTTTCAACAAGTTGAATCAATTATAATCACAAAACAATTTTTAAGAGCACATTATAAGGATATATTTGAGTATTATTAAAATCCATCGTGATGACATCACACGTAATTTTAATATACATATTTTTATTTTAAATTTTTAGGAGAATAGCTTTCGAATATTAAATCTTTAATTTTTTCAAAAAAAGTTAAAAAATGAAACTAATTTTTTTTGGTTATAGAATTTTTATTTTTATTTTATATAAAAAAAATCAAATAAAAAAATATGAAAGTTGAAAATTTTATATATTCGTCAATAGTAAAATTATAAATATTAGAAATCAAGAAAATTGATAGTTGCTACATGAAAACAAAAGAATAGCAAATAGAAATGAAAAAGATAAATAAATAAAAGATCTGGAAAAATCAAAATGAAAAACGAAAAATGAAAAATGAAAAATAAAAAATGAAAATGAAAATAAAACTGAAAATATAATTTGGGATAAAAAAAAGAAAATGAAAATGTGATTCTTAATCGAAAAAGAAAAGAAAATTTGAAATGAAAAACGAAATTAACGCATTTTGTGAACAATTTAGTTTTTCATTTGAAAATATTCGTCGTATATTGGATCTGGAACGCTTCTTGATAAATTCATTTGTTCTTCCACCTCTAATTTATCGTTTTTCTTGTTTTTGGTATTATTGGGCTTAAAATAATTTTCTGTGGAAAACTGTTCATTGTTATTTGGGTTATTTTGGTAATAGTCATTATATTGCTTTCGATGGTACCTCTTTGAATCCTTTCGATAATGCGAAGAATTATAATTTCTTTGTTGATAAAATTCTTCTTGATAGAATTGGTCCTGTACAAGATAAGGGTTAAGGGAACTTTCTTCAAAGGCGAATTGGTCCGGCGAATTTTGGATATTTGGATCAAAGGTGTTTTCCTCTGGGATTAAAATACCCGAATTGTTATTATTATTTCTATTATTTTTTCCATTCTTTTGATTTTTTTTATTATTTTTCTTATTATTGGTATTGTTTTGATCAAAATAAAATAAATTGGGATGGTTGTCATAGCTTGAAGCTTGCATACTGAAATATTGGTCATATCTGGGGTCATAACTGTGCACGAATTTTGGAGAATTGCCTTCTTCCATAAAAAATTCTTCTGGTAGGTTGTTCCCTTGCTTGATTAATTTGTTTGGTGATTTTTTATTTTCCTGCGTGCCTTTCTTCTTTTTAGTATTTTCGCTATTGTCATTTTCAGAATTATTATTCGTCGATTCGAAATATTGATCAAGAATTGGTTCTTTTAAGGGCGCTGAAGTCGAAAGAAGATCCTGCTTTGGTTCTTTCATTTCGTCTTTCTTAATTGGCATTGTTTTTTGCTTTTCTTCCTTTTTCCCATTTTCCTTGACTTTTTTTTCATTTTTTTTTTGGAGTGTCATATTTTTTGGAAGGTTTTGTGGTCTTGAATTCGAAATGGATCGAGAGCGTGGCCTTGATCTGCCATAATCATAATCTTGATAATATTCATTTGTTGCGTATGTAGGCATGTTATTATAAAGATATGACTCATTGTCCTCAACATAAGAATTTGGATAGACATAATCATATTGGCCTGTGTAGCCATAGGATTTGGATGGCGAGTCGAAATAAAAATCTGCAAATGATGTTGTTTTAATTTCTTCAACCGATAGCGACAATTCTTCATTTTTGCTGTCTTCCTCTTTGGCCTTGATCGGGATGCTGACTCCTTTCTTGTTGTTATTGTTATTCTTCTTCTTCTGATCCTTGCTTTCATTTTTTTTGTTGGGTAATTCATTTTGTACCTTTTTCGTTTCCTTTTCATTTGTTTGGTAAATAAAAAGCAATTGCTTTTGTTCTTGTTCCTGTTGGTTCAATGGAATGATTTGATCCTCGGAATCTTTGTTTCCTTTTTTAATGCTTGCCTTCTTTTCTTGATTGAATGCTCTGCTATCCCTACTTGTAAGATTTGGCCTTTGTTTTGTGCCTTGTGTTGTTTTGGGCCTCGTTTTTGCGACTGGCTTTGTTTTTTTGGTTGCTGTGATCTTTTTTGGTGTTGTTAGCTTGTTGCTTTGGTTTTTTCCCACTTGTTTTTTCTTTTTTTGCAAGTTGACCTTTCGGTGGATTTGCCTCTCTCTTTCAAATTTCTCTCGAAGACGGTTGTATTCATCATTCCTGGCAAATTTACTTGGGCTGTGCCACACTGGAATAGGCGCTCGGCCATTATAGCCTCTCGTGTATGGATTCCTGTATGGTGGCATTCCCCTTCTAATTGGCCTTTTAAATTGCCTCACTTTTCTTGGGAACCTCGATGCACCTTGTTTCTTTTTGGTTTTTTTTACAGGCTTTTCAATTTTCTTGTTTAAATCGCGAAGGAAATTCTTTAATTTGATCGTAATCACTGGCTTTTCTTTTTTTAACGTTAATAATTTTTCACAAGAATAAATTAAATGATCCATTTTTTCTTGTGTTGTTTCATTTTTTGGCTTGGTTTCATCTTTGTTTTTTGTTGTCATTTTGGATCTGGGATTCGAAAAAAAAAAAATTTAAAGTGGTTTTTTTTTTGTTTTTTGTTTGAGAAATAGCTATGTTTAATTACAAAAGTAAAAAAATAAATTTATTAAAAGTAAATTAAAGAACACAATTAAAAGGAAAGTTTTTGTTTTTTTTTTTGTTGTTTTTGATTTGTTAAAAAAAAAAAATCAAAGAAAGAATTAAAAAAAAAAAAAGTAAAGATTTTTTTTTCAGAAATTGAAAAAAATTTCGGTTAATGAAAAGAAAACAATTCTTTTTTCAAAATAGACCACGTAGACCGTTAAAAATTGAAAAAGTAAACTGAAAATATTTTGAAAATCTTACTTTTTGAAAAATTGTTGAAAGGATAAAAGAATAAAAGTTTTGTTTTGTTTTTTAAATAAAATACAAAAAATGAATTGCAAATAAACTGAAAAATTTGTAGAACGATAAGAAAAGATAAATAGATCAAATTTTTATTTGAATTGGTATAAAATTACTTCAAAAGGAGAGTTTACGAGTTTTAGGATATTCAAACAAGAACAAAAAAAAAATCACTTGATTTAGATTTTCTTATTTGTTAACTTTTATATAGAGATTTTGGAAAGAAATAGCTTGAAAATTGTTTCTCTATTTATTTGTTTGGTTTTTTATATAATACTATCTATTGAGTAATATTGGGTCGACAAACAAAAATCGTCAACAAATCGCAGATTTTGGAGATTGTAGATGAAAAAAAAGTAATCAACAGAAATTTGAGCACATTTAAGGGATAAATCTCTACCTTCGATTTACCTTTAATTAAATTGTGTTAAAATTAAAAGTGCATGAAATCAGTTCTTTATTATTCCTATCACAATCAATAAATTATTGAGTAATTTTTTTGAGCTATATATTATTCAATTTGTAACATCGGATTGCAACTGAAAATTTGTCATTTTGGTATATATTTTTTTATAAATTCTTTTTTAAATACCAAGATAGAAACCAAAATAATAAAACAGTAATAATTAAAAATTAAAAATTACTGTCAAACCTAAAATTCTGAAATTTCAAAAAACATTTAAATCCATTTTTTTGTTAAGGGACTAATTTCTATTCATTTTTTCTTTACCTAAATTTAATAGAGATTGAGAAAATTTTTTCCCAATTACTTAGATTTGAAAAACCCTATTTATTTTCAATATTAAATATATTTCTAGATCAGGAACACTTATTTAGAAATTGCTCAAAAAAAAATTACTAGATACTAGTCCCTTAAATTGAAAATATTAGTAAAAATTCAAAAAACTTTACCTTTTGATAGATAGAATTACTAATTATTGAGTAATTATTGTTCATTCTATTGTGATATTGATTAAATATTATGAATATATCATTTTCGACCACTTGTTATGTGTAGAAATCAAAACAACTCACAATAGGAAAAAATAATAAAGTAACTGATTGAAAAAGGATATAAATTTTTATTGTGGTTATTCCTTATATAAATTCTAAATTTTTGAGAAAAAATAAATTGTGATAATTGCTTTGTTTTTATATTTAGAAGAATTTTATTTTCTTAAGACCTTTCCTTTGATGAATTTTTTAAAAATATCATCTTTATGGTTTACGACCCCCCAAAGCCAGAAAAAATATTACCTTGTTTTGTTGGGTATAAAATGATGTTATTTTGGTTCTTATATTTTCGATCTTCAACTTTGTGTGAATGTTAATAGTGGCTCAAAAATGTCTCATTTTTGAAAATTATTTTTTTTTTCTAAAATCCCAATTAAAGAGTGTAAGACCAATAAGCTGGTAGAGATGTAAAATTTTTATTTTTGGTGTTTTTAATTTATAATTTTATACAGGTTATAGTTTATTTGGGGGTTTTATAAAAAATTATTTTCTTTGATGTAATTAAATAAAATGGAATGAAAATTCTTTTAAAACCTAGAAAATTAAAATTTATGAATTAATACGTATTGCTCTATTGTTCTGAAAAATAATAAATTTTATTTCGGAAGAAAAAAGAATTAATCGCCAAAAAATGAAGCTTTGGACAACTATTCTAAATCTTATTAACTTGAAGACAGAAAATACAAGAACCAAAATAATATATATTTATATCCAATACAAAATAATCTTTTTTATGTCTTTGAGGGATATTAAACCTTCAGATTATTTATAAAAGCAAAAAAAAAAAAAAAAAATAAATATCCGTTTCTGAAATAAAATAATTATTTCATGTTTCTCAGTATTTAATAAGTAAAACAAACAATCCTTTTTTTGGTGGGGTAAGAAAATTAGTTCTTGAAAAAAAAAATATTATCCCCTTTATTAAGCAATACCGACCGAGAAAAAAAGTTAAACAGGGCAAAAGGTTCAACATACTTTTTAATTAACAAACATTTCGTAAAAAAAAAATACAATTATTTATTATGTTTTAACATTTTGAGGGTTTTGTGATAAACTTTTTTGTATTTTTAAAGTTTTCAAATAATAAAAAAAATTTCAGAATTCAAACTTTTATATATTTTTCAATTTTATAATATTTTTTACTAGTTAAATTGAACAAAATATTCATTCGGATTTCTAAATACAATAAATTTCTTAAAATCCTCTAAATTTTTAATTTTTGAATTCCATCAAACAGTTTTAATTTTTAAATGATCTCAAATAATTGTTTTTGTTGCAATTTTATATTATTTTCATAATATTGGCTTTGTTTGGAAAGTTGATTACAAATTTTTATCCTTTTATTTTACAATTAACAACAAACCCAGTACCCATTCTTTAAACATGAGGTATTTGTTAGAATTGGGAGAAAAACACCTTATTAAAAATAATTTTGACTTTATTAAAAAAAGAAAACTTTAAAATATTTTTAATTGTAATAATATCATTCAAAAAAGAAATAACTCAATTTTTTTTACTTGTCCTTCATGGCAAAATATATTCTTTACATTTATAATCAAAACATAATCTGTTCATATATAGATGATGTTTTAAAAATTTTTAATTTCAAAATTTTTCTGATGGGTTTATTCCGAAAATTTGTTAATTCCTTTTAGTTGTGACAAATTTCAATAAATTCAAAACAATCTGTTTTTATTTTTGTAGCACTTTATTTATTGTAACTTATCATAATTTTGTTATTTTTCTCAAGAAAAAATATTAAAAAATATATAAAAAATCATGCTATATTTTTTAGATCTACATCATTTTTTATATTTGATATTTTATTACTGATAAATAATAATATTTGTTTGTGAATTTTTGTTTCGAGCGTTTTGTTAGTTTAAATGTCAAGAAACTTTGCTTAATTAGTACAGCTTTGGTAAATATTTAGTACTCAATTAACTCCTTTGAAAGTTGAAAGTATCAATATTTTAACTCGGAAAAGTGTTATAAAAAAATTTTGATATTTTTTGGAGTTTATATAATAACCAAGTTTTTCAAACAAAGCGTAAAAACCGAAAAGAAATGAAATACATTCCAATTTATTAATAATAACTTCACAACACATCTATTCAAAGTTTTTAAAAATTTGTTAAAAGTTAATGTTTTACCAGCAAAATTAATAAAACACTCCATTTCCAAAAATTAAATTCATGACCCACAAGCTTTTTATCTGAAAAATCAAATGCCCCGAGTGGACCAACCCCCCACTCACTTACAATTTAATTTTCAAACACATCTCACAAATAGTAAATTTACATAAAAACGAATACTGCTATTTAAATTATAAACTATAAAAAATTGTAATCTAATTTTCAATTTTTTACTTTTTAAAACAAAAACAGAAACTAAAAACTTACTTCTTTGTAAGACTGAATTATAAAAAAGCAAATGAAAAACATAGTTAAATTTTTTTCCCATTTTATAAATTACAGTGATCAAAATAATGCATGTATAAAGACCAAAACCCATGTTTCAAAATATTGTCCTTGCTTTTTTTTTCTTCTTGTTACAATGCAACATCCAATCTACTGACAAATAGTATACCTAAGTTCAAATCAATTTTGAAAGCTAAACATCTGGATCTTTTCAGTAAAATTTAAATTATTCATACAATTTGTTTAAAATTTGTGTGGGTTATCTCCTTTTTATTTTTCAATATTTTCCGGATTACAAACTCAAAAATTTAAATATTTATGTATTGTTTCGAAGGTTAAAGGCCTAGGAACAATACAACACATATTTTCACAGAGTCGAAGACGAGGGAAAATATGGCTAATATTTATATTTTTTTATTTTGTAAAAGGGACAATATTGAAAAATGTGAGGAGAAAACTTACTTATCAACCATAGAGTGTCATTTTAAAGACACTTTACTCAATTTATTAATTTTTTTTAAAAAAATGAGGTAAAAAGGACAATACCACTAATATTGTCCTTTTTGGAGTAAAAGGGACAGATATAAACCAATATTTTTACGATTTGAATTTTTTCAAATTTTTCATTGATTTTCCGGTTGATAATCCTTAATATTCTCAATTTTTTTGAATTTTTTTGTTTTTTTGATGATCCTAAAATTTTCAAAAAAATTACTTTATTTTTTCAGAAAAAAATTCAAATTTCATCCTTCTTTTTGAGAATTTCTTATTTAATAATAAAACTTTTAGAAACCAATACCACATTTTTTAAGGGTTTATTATCAGTTTCTTTGATTTGTTAATGTATATTTCTTCTATAACAAAAAAGCATGCTCATTATTTTGAAACACGCATAAATTTTTTTGCACGCTTTATTTTGACTAGAGTAAATACCAGTAAAGACAGGTTAAATTGAGAAAAATTGAATTTGTTTTCTGATCCCATATCATGTGAAACATTTCATTTTTGTTTGGTTGTCCCTCAGTAATATATTATTTCGACAAACTTGGATTGAGATTTCCAAATAGTACAAAAATTGTTAAAAATTTCTATTTACAATTGGAATCAGTGTCCGAGTAACACAATTTGAAGCGGAATTATTCAAATTTTCCCTTTTCACTTTTTGAAAGTGAATCTACTAGTAAAATAATTTTGTGTAATAGTTATACCAAAACAAGCTTTTAAGAGACAAATTACTACTTTTTGTATTTGAAATTAAATCAAGATAACATACGGCTTTAAATTATTTTTTACATTCAAAGCAACTGTTATTTTCCCATTAATAAAGGAAAATTTTTATCTCAATTTCGAAAATGTATACTGATAAATTCAAATAAATTGAATAAAATTTTTAGTTCAATTCCCATTTTTATAAACAATTAACTCAGCCAATAAAACAACTAAAGAGAACGAATCTTTTGAAATTAAAACCAATTTTACAAAGTTTTTTTAACATTTAAAAGTATAGAGTGCTTTAATTAAAGCTTGTGTAAAAATATTTGTAAAATGGAAAATGAAGTGAAAATTTTCAGATATTAATATGAATTTATCAGTATTCATCAATGATTATTGCTACAATCATCTTACTAGATTAAAAATTTTGTATTTGAGTTAACTAAGGAAGTTTAATTTGTATATATAAAAATATCATTTCTAAAAAATATTGTAAAGATTTTTAGATTTTCTTCAACTTATAAACTAGAAAAATATTTTGGAAAGTGAACTAAAAAAAATTTTTTTTTAATTGGAAAAAAAAAGTAATTTCGTTTGGGATTGTTAGCACACAAAAAATAATAGAAGGTCCAAAAAAAGGGCAAAAGAGAAAATAGAAGTCACAAATTACAATCTATTTCTTTGATCTATTTGAAAAGGATAAAAAAGAAAGAGAATGATATGAATATTTTTTTTCGTTTATTAATTCAATATAAATTCATTTATGAAGACATAGATTTGATTTTTTGAATCAGAGCCAAATTTTGAAAATAGTAAATCAAAAGGAGATGTTTTTCAGAGCTTTTTCAAATAAAAGATTTTAATAGGGTAAAAATATTTATCAAATTTTTCTGACAGATCTGTTACAAAAACAAAGAAAAATCTCACTTTTTAAAAACTTCCTTTTTCAAGTGACCAAAATAATTTGTAAAGTTACAGAATTGAATTCAAGTACTTGATCAATTTAAAAGTTCGGTAAAAGTCAGGAAATTTTTTGTCCAATCTCTGAATTAATCTTTCTCTTATTTAATTATTTTAAAAAATTGCAAAGTTGTTATAGATAATATAAAGAAATAAAAGTTGTTTTGAGGATTTACTTTTGTACAAGATTAAAACAACTGTGCTTTTTTTTTATTTGGGTGTTGAGGTCCTTCTATAAGGGAATGGTAGGATTTGAATTTTCCATTTTTGAGGATGGTTTTTTGAGATTTTCTCAGAATAAAGGTTCAATAACAGAGAGACTCAATTTATTTCCCATGCTTTTTGTTGAAATATTAGAAAATTAATTATTACCATACTTTATAGAAAAAAATCAAACCGAAGATAACCGAAAAAATGAAATATTTATTACGACTACTTTTAACTTTTTTAAAAAAACAATCAGATCAGAAAGCATGGGTTCTTGAAATTAAAAGGGTGGGATAATGTGACTAAATTTTCATTTTTTTTTTCTTTACACCTTTCTCTTTGTAAAAAGATTAAAAAGATTGAAAACATTTATGGTTTTGAAACAAAGTGACTGGGTTTCAGTTTTTGGGCTTGTGTGGATACCATTTGCATGCTTATTCTTATGGATTTTTGTGCTCAGATCAAAAAAGGCACCTCTGATAGCAAGAAACACATTTCTTACCCTTTTTACAGAATCTGGTGGGATCACTGTTTTAATAATGTGGATGATTAGAGAACCAAACAAAACCGATTTTCTTTGCGCGGGTTATCATTTTACACTTTCTATCTCACTTCCTATCTACTTTGGTGGCATTTTATGTTTTTTGTGGAGATTTTATTTTCTTTTTAATTTTCACAAGTAAGAACTTTCTCATTTTTTTCTTTTTTGAATTCTTTTTGGGTAAATATACAATTCCAGCTTTTTCGTTCATCTCTAATTGACTTTTGTTATTTTTTAGCTTTTTGACTTTCTAATTTTTTTGGTGAATTTCCAACAGTTTTGGTTAATAATTTTCTTGAAATTTCCCCTAAAATTGTTTGCAAACTTATTTGGAAGCATTTCCAGAACATTGTTAAAAAAATATTTTTCCAATAACCGGTTTTTGATGACAAAAAATAATTAGATTATTTTCAAATAAAAGTGTAAAATTGATAAAAAAGTGAAACACGTTGCTGTGTGGCACTTTTAATGGAAAAATCAATTAAACAAAATTTCCACTTTTTTGACCAAAAAAAAAAAAAAAAAAAAAAAAAAAAACAAGTTCCAAGAATTATCCAAACTATCAAAGTCCCGAATTCACAATACGAAATCAAAATGTGGCCATTCTTTAGTGTAATAAAGCGTTTAACTTTTGTGAGATCTGGTAATATTTTTTTGCAAAATCAGAAGGAAAATTTAATTCAATTTATTTTCCAACAAACAGTAACTTTTAAACTTATTTGGAAGCTTTTCCAGAGTATTGTTAAAAACATATTTTTCCAATAACCGGTTTTTGGTGACAAAAAATAATTAGATTATTTCCAAATAAAAGTGAAAATTGATAAAAAAGCGAAACACGTTGCTGTGTGGCACTTTTAAGTGAAAAACAAAATACTGTTCTGGAAAAAAATTGGATTATAGGTTTTCATTTGCAAAATGGTCGAAATGTTCTCGTTTTTAAATTTTTTTTTAATGTCTTTTTTTGTTCATTTTTAAAACAAAAAACAAGTCCACAAAATGGACTGATTATTAGAATTAAAATAGAATTCAAAACATCACATAAAATCAAAATTTAGAGCCTGCTCAATTTTCCAAAATTCTTGAGATTTAATTGTAACATTTGGAAAAGTGAATTTTTTGGATTTTTGATTCTAGGATTTTTCCATTCAGGTGAAATTGTCATTAAGATTTTTACAAAGTGTATTAATCCGGTTTGGTGAATTTCAGTTTCAGATATCTTCATTGATAAGTGAAAAATTAGTAAAAAAATAAACAAAAAATTTTCCATTTTCACAAAGGACTTAAATTCAAATCAATTTGAAAATTTTTTTCCAGAATGTTGAGGCAAAATATTCCTCCATTTTTTCAAAAAAACCAAAAGAAGATTGTCAAAACCATGGAATCCCCAACTCTTCAACGGGAATTCAAAATTTAAACTTAAATAAGCTAAAATTTGCAAAAGTGTAACAAACTTTTCTGTTCGATTAATATGGTCACAAAGAACATACCTAAACTCAACTAATTTTTACAAGTGTCCTTTGTATTCAAACCAAAAACACTCTTTCTTTAAATTTACCCAGAGCCAATTAAACAAATTGTAAAAATGTTTATCGAAACAAAAAGTTTTTTTCAGTTTGTTCAATAATCTGTTTTGACTTTTTTAAATTTTTTCAAACTTTTACTTTGGATTTTTTTTCGGCTTTTATTGTTGTTTTGAAAATTTTTAAATAGCATTTTAGTTTTTTCATTCTTGTTAAAATGTAAAGTTTTCAATACCTTGATATTTTTTTCAAAAAGAAGTCTATCCTCATAAAAATAATACTGCCATTCTCCAAGTTATAATCAAAATTTTTTTTCCAAGATCCTTAAAAATATTTTTTCCTCTAATTGAAGAAAAAAACCCAAAGTTCTTTTTGAAACCAATGAGAATCGAGATTTGGAGAGATTTAATTAGATCTCATTATTATGTAAAATTAATTTTTAAACTGTTTGATCGATATAATGCTCTTGTAGACTTTTAATATATGGATAAAATTTTTTCTGATGAACTTTTTTTTCAATTACGAAATATTGTTTCATTTAGGATTCAATATCGAGTTAACTGATGTTATATTCTATCTAAAAAAAGAATTTTTACAAGTTTAAAAAGGAAATTTAAAAAAGGCAATTAATAAAAAATGTTTTAAATAGTTGGCACCAACTTTCTTTTAAATTCTTAGCCCTGCCTTAAAGTAGATAGTAAATTTTTTATTTTTAATTAGTATGGGATTGACGATATCTTTTAAAAGCCACGATAAAGTTTCAAAAATCGCGATATTTCCTAAAAATTGTGATAAATCAATATTATCGCGATAATCTATAAAATCGTGATAATTATTTAAAAATCGAGATAAATGCCAAAATATTGAGATTAAAAATTTAATCGTGATTTAAAAGAGTATGAATTTTGGGACTAATTCAACAATACTATTTGTTGAAAAATAAATGGAACAAAATTTTCATTCAGCTTTCCAAAAAGATTTTCAAAGTCTTGTTACATTTACAATTTTTAAATTCGTAAAGACAACACAAATTATTAAATACCCTTTTTGAATTGGATAACTTGATAATTTATTTATGTCCTCGGATGTGTTTTTTTTAGGAAAGCAAAATGAAAATTTTAATCTTTTTATTTTGCTATTAACAGTATTTGTAAAAAGAAAAAAATTTATTATCAAAAAATAGATTGTGATAAAAAGTTATTCTTAAAAAAAAAAACACAAAAGATTCTTAATCCAAGTTAGGATCATATTAAGATTTTTCATTGTGTTTGTTTGACAAACCTATCGATCCTTTAGATCAACAAACGTAATAAATAACGCAAATAAATAGTTTCTCAGCCAATCGTGGTGTTATAAATTGAGTTGAATAAAAAGGCTTCTAAAGCAATCAACCCTTAACCTATTCTTTAAAAGAATGGCCCCGATGTTAAAACATTTCCATTATTCTATTTCAGCTGAAAGATATTGGATAACTTTTCAAAAGCTTCCACAACAATCTAGCCATATTATCACCAATTATTAAGATTTCTTGGACATTTATTTTCTTCTTCTTCTTCTTTGAGTATCCGTGTCTTGCAGATAAAACCCAAAGAGAGTTTAAAGGTTTTTTTTTTTTTTTTGATAAATCACCAATAAGAAAGAAAACCCCTCTTTCTTCTTTTTGATTATTTAACCCATGAAGGTAATAAACCCATGTTAAAAAAAACTTATATATTTTATATTCAAGTGTATTGTTAGAAATTAATGATTATTTGTTTGATCATAAAATTCACAGGAGATTTTATAATTGATCAAAAATTGAAGAGAAAAACCTTTTTTTCTCAACTACAAAAACAAACTCATATCTTATATAAAGTTTTATGTCTTTCAAAGCTTTCAAACACTTGACTTTTAGAAAGCTTTGAGACTTTTACAACTCTTTCCCCCTTTAAAAATGTTGAAAATGTTTACAAGAGTTACAAAGTGTCTTCAAAAGATTTTTTTTTATATGATTTCAAAAAAATAATTTTCTTTCTTGCAATTTTGTATTTTATCACGATTTTATGATTTTTCGTAATAAATTGGGACTAATCGCGATTTTTTTAATATTATCACAATTTATTGCTAACATCGCGATAATACATGTTCTCATCAAAACCCCACTAAATATTAATTGTGTTCAAAATTGAAATTTATTTTACAAAATTAATAAAATACCAAAATACGATCCTTTCTGAGGTTTTTGTTAACACTCTTAGTTGACAAATAAATTGAAAAATCTTTTTATTTCTCTTTTGAAAAATTAATTAAATTATATTAGAAAAAGTATTTAGAAATGAAGTCAATTCGATGGTAACTGATAATTTTTTTTAAAAAAATAAAGTTGTAAAAAGTCGATATAAAATATTTTTTTTGGAATAGAAGTTGAATTTTTTCCAAATTTTCTTGATACAAAAAATATTTTAGTCTAAATCAAGCGTTTTTTACCTTTCTGAATAAAAATAGTTTCTAAAATTTACGATATTCAAGCATAAACAAATCTATAGTTTATACAACTAAAAATTTTTCTTTGGATTTTTTGAATATGTTTGTTATTTTTGATTTGAATTGAAAATTATATCATGAAAGATATTAAAATTTCCATAAATATTATGAATCAAACGATAAAATCAAAAAAATTCCAGGTATAAAATAATTTAAGGAATGAAGTTCTAAAAATTTTCGTTTAGTGAAAAGTATTTTAGACTAACATAAAATCAATTCAAAAAAATCCCAATTTTAAATTCCCACCCTTTTGTTCCAGCCTTTTTTTAATAGATTTAATTGAATTTACGACTTTTTTTTTTCTACAAGAATTGAAATTGAAATTATTTTATGATACATTCATTTAAAATTTTGTTCGGTTGCATTCACAATTTTTTTCTCAATACATTAGATTTTTTTTATTTTAATTTTATTAGAATATATATTAAAATTTTACCAGTATATTTTTCGATTAGTTGTAATAGTAATATTAATCACAATTCTAAATTATTATTATAATCATTATTTTGGATCAAATAAAAGATAAAAAACAAACAAATAAAATAAAATTTTGAAAATTTATTTATTTTTTATTATTCAATGAAACATTTTTTACAATTACTTTTTTTTTTTACTTTTGATTGGTTAACTCTTTAAAAAAAAAAAAAAATAGAGCAACACATCAAGAAGTCAAAAAATTTAAATATTCACGGATCGAAAAACAGAAGAGAAAAAAGAAACGCAAATTTAATTCATTTTCATTTTTAAACAAAAAGAAAGTATCTACCCAAATAGCAAGTCAAGATATAAATTTAGATAAAATCCAAAAGAGTGAAGATATATTGGATGAATTATGTTCTTCGGACCCAGAAAAAAACAATAGCTCATCGAATTCATCGAATGAATCAAAAAAAATGAGAAACAAAAACGATAATAATGAGGATAATATCGAAAATTCAAATCATAATTCTTCTCAAATTGAAGAATCTGAAAAAGAAAATCAAGACAAAGACAAAGATACAAATAAAGAAAATAAAAACAAAAGGAAAAAGGAAACAGAAAAAGAAACAGGAAACAAAAGCGAAAGCGAAAACGAAAATGAAAACGATGATGAAAACGAAAACGATGATGAAAGTATTAATTATTATATTAAACATAAATCACGAACAACAAATAGAAGTATTGTTATCATTTGTATTGTATTATTTTTTTTCCATTTGTTATTGGCGATTATCACTTGGTATTCATCAGCAGATTATAGGAATAAAAAATATGGGTGCACACTTAGTAACCAATCAATGGCAGTATTCTCTGTCATTACATTTACATATTTTTTTTTAATTTTTTATTTTGGAATTAAAATTAGAAAATATAAAGACAATTTTTATCTCAAATTAGAAATTTATGCTTCAATAATACTTATATTCCTGGGCCTTTCTGTTTTCTTTTTTATAGAACTATCGGGTATCGAACAACAAATGCCTACTACTACAACTGTTTTTTTAATACCACCAATGGCTTTAAAATTTTTTTTTAGTGTTATCATTCCAATCATTTTTTCATATATCAAAGAATACAAATTTAATGTTTTGGATGAAGAAAAACTAATTGAATTTCAAACTATCCTTGAAAACCCAATACCTTTGGAATATTTTAAAAAATTTTGCATTAATGATTTTTGTGTCGAAAATATAATGTTTTGGCTATCTGTCGGAGAATACAGTAAAACAGAGGATGAAGACGAACGAAGAGAAATGTTTGATGAATTTGTTGAAGACTTTATAAAAAACAGTGCAAAATACCAAATAAGTAAAATCCCCTTTTATACCTATATATATATATATATATATATATATATATATATATTATGATTATTTATCACTTTTCCCTTCCCCTTCTTTTATACGTTTAAATACAAACCCTCCAAAAAACTAAATGAGCTTCTAAAAAAAAAAAAAAAAAAAAAACAGTTTAAATTGGATTGTTGAAGAGAGAGAAAGAGAGAGAAAAAAAAATACAGAATTTGATTGAATCATTTTTATGGGAAGAATAACTTCCTATTTCCCTCAAATGGGGAAATAAATTAAAAAAAAAATAATGTGCAACTAAAAAAAGAAAAAAGAAATTAAGGAAAATTTTTCAAATATTAAGTTTTTAAATACAAAAAAAAGTCATGCAGAGCCTTGTAACCCATTGAAAAAATACACGTTTTTTTTTGTTTTGTCAATTATTTTTTATTTTAAAAATATAACTGATCGTTTTTTTTTTTAATCAACACTAATTATATCACAAAGATTTCAAAAATTAAATCTCAGTAATGGGTAACCTTAATCGCCATATCTCTTCCCATACAAAACAAACATTCTATGCATATTCAAATTGAATTTAAATCAAAATAATCGCCATTTAAATATCCATAACTAATAAAACTGTTTTTTAACTTTATTTTAAATTAATTCAATATGTAAAGAAAATGAAAAAAATTTTTTTAATATTTTCGAATATATCTTTTATTAATTCAAAAACTTTTTAGAAAAAATAATTGGACGATAAAAATATAACCAATGTAGTGAATTTAATGAAAAAAAAAATAAAAAAAATAAAGATAGACAAATTAAATTTTATGAAGATCTAAGCCCCAATTTAAAAATTTTAATACACCAAGCTTCAATTTTTGAAAAAAAAAAAAAACATTTTATATGGTAAATACCAAATTAGAAATACTAACCAATTGAAATATTAGCAACCATTTAGAATTTATAATGCATATAAAACAGAAAATAAATAATTACCAATACTAATATATCAAGACTATGTTAAAAAATTTGGAGAGATCAATACAAAAAATGTATTGATAAATTTGTTAAAATTTTATTAACAATTATTGATTGGTAAAGGGCTAAACACCACCAACTAATTATATTTGAGTTTTTCTATTTAAAAAACCCAAGTTTAACCTAATATTAATGATTCAAAAAGAATACTGAGATTGAACGAAATAGGTTAAGTAATTCAAAAAAATTAAATGAAAACATAAAAACCAAAAAAAAAAAAAATGAAAGTATTTTACAAAAATCAAAATTATCTCCAATTTGAATGAAATTGTATTGTTGTGACTCTTTTTATTGTTTTAAAGTGACCAAAAATTTTGAATTTTAATTGAATATCTAAAACACATTTATAAATGAACTTTTTGTTTTTAATACCAAAAATCTTATAATTTAAGATAAAAAAATATGATCTTTTTCCTTTCAACATTATCCATTAAAAATTCGATGCTTTGGAATTTTTCATAATTTAGATTTATTTACTTTTCCTTCATAATTCAAATTTTATATTTATATAAAAAATAATTTGATAAAATTTAAATTACCTTAAGGGATCAGTGCCCAAGGTAACAATGGTATAATTTAAAAATTTTTTATTTGTGATATTCTCTACTTACATATTTTCTAGATAAGAAGCGTCAAAAAATTCTGATCGAATAAAAACCATAAAAGAAAATTAGTTTTGTGAGATCAATTTTTTTTTTTTTCATTTTTTATGAACAAGAAAACCTTTAAATTCAATTTTATTTCTCGCATTAGAAAAACTTATTTACTTGTTTATTTCCATTTTCTATCATTATTAAACCTCAAATAGTCTTTATTGACAGGAATATTAATATAAAGATTTGATTCTTTTTCGGGATTATTCTTGCAGTTAAAAAAAAAATGATTTATTCAACCAATTGAAAAACCATTGTATTTACTTAAGAAGGATAGTTATAATCATTAAATTTTTAAAGTCAAAGAAAATTTACTCAATAAATTGTGTTTTTGTTCGAAGATTAAAATTATATTTTTGAATTAAATATTTATTTAAAATATTTGAAATTAGGCAATTATATCCTCAAAATTCAAAATAAATCATTTTTTTATGACAAAAAGAATTTAAATTATTATAAGGTTTCTTGTGAATAAGTATCTATAATTTTTTTAAAAAAATTTTCAAAATTGGAAAATTCTTTTTGATGCAATTTTTTTACATTTTTTGAAAACCAGAAAACAACCATTTCAAAACTTTTAAGAATTAAAAAATATTCACTTAATAGATCCCAATTTAATTGAGAAATTTTATGTTAAACTTCTATCAAATATTCATTTATTTAATCACCAATACCCCCAATTAGTTTTATTGGGTGGGATTTGAATTGGAATATTAATCTTTAAAAATAATAAAAAATTTTCAATTTTAAATCAAGACTTTCCAACCTAAAACTAAAAAATATGTCATACCATTTTCAAGAATTAATCGTTTATTGTTAATAAAAATAATAGGTTACTGTTTTTAGTTTTATATTGGAAACACTTGAATTTTGGATTTCAAAAAAGAGACCCAAGTTAATAAATTGTTTAAATGAGGTTAACTCTTCCATTCTATAAGTCAAAGTACCAATTACAAAAAAAAATTAAATTAAAGATCTTAACAAGATTTCATTTTATTTTCTAAAAAATACAACCCCCATAAAACAATATCCACACCTTGCAATATTCTCCAAAATATTATTTTTTTAAAACTTTATTTTTATTTCTCCAAGTATATAAAAATCCCATTTAATAAATCTAAAAAATCCACAATTAATAATTTTCTTCTTCTTGCCTTTCCTCTATCAATAGATATTTCGTATTCAGTTAAAAATTCAATCATGAATTTACCAGAAGAAAATAGGGGCGATATAGATGTATTTGATAAGGCCCGTAAGGAAATTTATAATTTAATGCTAAGGAACACTTTTATCGAGTTTATTGGCTCTGTAATTTGGGAAGAAATGATACATACTTTAAAAGAAGATCAACAAATACAATTAATTAATAGATACTCAACCCTTGTATAATTTCAATTCTTCAATAACAATACCCACCCGGTATAATTATTCGATCATAACCCTTTCAAAAAAATATTTTATAGAATTTTATATATTTATTTTGTATAATTTATTTACATTTTTTGTTTTTTTTTTTTGAATTTATTGGTGACCTTTTTAAACACCCTTATTCTTTTTTTTCTTGGTATATTCAATTATTTTTCTTTCAAAAAGACATGAAAAAACAATATATATATCTATATATTAATATAATTGTAATTTCTTTAGATTTTTAAAGATTTAATAAAAAATACTCACTATAACCCCCCCCCCCTTTTTTTTTTTTATACAATTCTCTTTTTTACAAAATTCAGAATGCAAATAATATTAAGATATATTTATATATAAACTCCATTTCACTTAAAGGAGGCCCAGCCAAAAATGAAAAATTCACTTTATTTTTAAGAATCAACCAAACTTAGATTGTTTAGAAATAATAAGAAATAATAAACTTTGGATTAGAGTCGATAATCATAAAATAAATACCTGAACTAACCATAAATTTCAAAAATAAAATAAACGGTTAAAAATTTTTTCAGGTATAATTCATTGGAACTTCTCGTGCAAAATTCTCAATTTCTTTAGGAAATTAAAATTGTTGACCATAAGATTTTTTAAGTGTAAATGTATTTATTTTAAAATAAATTACATTCAAACCTAACTTTACTAAATTTTAATTTGGAGTTTAAAACATTTTTTTTTCAAATTTACTTTTTAAAAAAAAAGTAAACCAGACTTTATAAAAAAAAAAAAAAAAAGTAAAAATACAAAAAAAAAAAATAATTTTACAAAATAAGAAATAATGATTCAAATCCAAAAATTTTTTTTTAATATTTTTTTTTTTTTGGAAAAATAAAGTTTTGTTAAATTTATTTCTTTTCTGAATATCAACTCTAATCTGATACTATTATTTCTCTTATTTCTAAACAATCTAAGTTTGGTTGATTCTTAAAAATAATTGAATTTTTCATTTTTGGCTGGGTATCCTTTGAGTGAAATGGAGTTTATTTGAAATTTAATTTACTTAAAAATTGAATAATCTCTGAGATAAAATATTATAATAATTAAATAAATATAGCAAAACCAACAAAAAAATCATATTTTCAATCATTTACTTTTTTGTTAATTTCCAAAAGGAAAAATTGAATAAAAAAAGATGTTAATGCAATAGAAAAGTATGTAAATGATCAAAAAAAAAAATTATTATTCATGAAATAAGAAAAAAAAAGTTATTTTGAAGTTGGCAATAAATTAAAAAAATAAGAAAAAAGAAAAAAAGTAAAAAAAAATAAACGAGACAAAATAAAAAAGCTTTATAATAGATAAATTAAAAAAAAAAAATAAATAAAAGGGCTATTATTTAAAAGCTTGATTAGGTGCATAAAATGTATTTAATCCCAATTCTTTCATGATTTGAACAGTTGCCGTTTCCATTGGTAAATATTTAACTTCTGTATTTGGGTTATTTAAAATAGCTCTCATTGTGTCAAGATATTTTAAAGAAAGTAAATAACGAACTGGATTTGTTCCTTCCTTTTGTAATGCTCTAGCAATTTCTTTAACGGATCTAGCTTCGGCGGTTGCAATATTAATAATTGAAGTGGCACGTCCTCTTGCTTGTGAAATCTGTTCTTGAGTGGAACCTTCTTGTTTTCTGATCATACTATCACGTTGACCTTCAGATTCAATAACGGCTGTTTGCTAAATACATTAATGTTATCATTTAGGTTTTTACAAAAATAAAAAAATAAAGAAAGAAATATGATTAAATATTGTGAATGATTTTAATCGGAATAATTTATTTAATTTGGTTCAGTGTTCTCCCATCTTTTCTCTTAAGTTCTGTTTAATTAGCATTATTTAGGAGAAAAAGGAATCTAATTGTTATTTTATTAATCTATATTTAAAATATTGTAGTAAGATATTTAATGCTCTACATTTTGTTTTAAATGGTTTTTAGAAAAATTTCTTTTTAGAAATCAATTGATACTTTTAAAATAAACTTTAAATATGAAGATTCTTATTCTATTTTGATAATGATTTACTTTTGATCTTTCTTAAAATGATTAAAAAAGCTAAAAAAACATTCAGATTTGAATTATTATTTTTTATTTTTAGTTTTAAACAGTTTTGCAATTAATATGAGTCAATTAAAATAACTAGAAGTATCTCCTTTACTCCAAAGATTATTTTGGAACGATTGTTGATTTTTATACACTAATACCTTAAAATTTTCATAATCTATTTCAAAATTATTTAATGTATAATCAAACGGAAAGGCAACGATAATCTGAGATAAAGTTCTAATTTTTAAATGAAAGTTCATCCTATTAAAATGTGTCTCGAGTTCATTTCGGGTGTCTTGAATTAATTACAGAACATGATTGAAGAGAATAATTTTTTTTTAAATTTTTTCAAAATTGAAAAATTAGAGGTTTTGATGATATCTATGCTTAAGTCATGATAAAGTTACAAAAATCGCGATTATTTTTATCAAATCGCGATATATCTGAAAATCGCTATATTCAATATTACTATGATTATTTAAAAATCGTGATAATTATTATAAAATCATGATAAATGCCAAAATATCGCGATTAAAAAGTAATCGCGATATAATAGTTGATAGGGTTTTTGGGCTAATTTAGCAATATTTTTTCAAAAAAATTTTTTTTGATCAAAAAATAAATTATGTGAAAAAAATTCATTATTTTCAAAAACAACAAAAAAGATACTTGATTCAATCAAGTATAAGATCAAAGAGTTTTTTATTGTATTTTCTTTTGATTGGTTGACAAACCTATTGATCCTTTTAGATCAACAACAATAAGGACGATAGAGAAATAAATATTATCTCAGTTAATCGTGGTGTTGGAAATTGTGTTGAATAAAAGAGTTTCTAAAACAACCAACCCTTTGCACCTTCTTTAAAGAATGTGTTCTTGATTGAAAACATTTTCAATATTCTCAGAAAGCTAAAAGGAGTTGGATAACTCTACAAAAGATTTCACAACATCCTTCCAGATTATCACCAATTATAAGTTTTTACGGAAAATTGTTTTCTTCTTGTCTTCTTATTCTTCTTCTTATATTTTAGTCTTTGGACAGAAAACAAAACTAGAGTTTTTTAGAGCTTTTTTTTGATCAATCACCAATAATAAGTCAAATTAATCTTTATTCTTTTTGGTTATTTAACTTGGAAAGGTAATAACCCCATTTTTTTAAAAAAACATTTATTTTATATTCAAGTGTATTGTTGAAATGGGTTGATATTAGTTTGATCATAAAATTTGTTTGAAATTTTATATTTTGTTGAAAAAAAAAAATGAAAAAGAAAAAAATTTTGTGTTTCCACTCCAAAAAGTCCCCTTCAGTTGATAAAAGTTTTCTTTCTTTCAAAACTTTCAAACACTTGAAGACAATTCACAGCCATTGCAAACACTTTCTAACATTTTTAAAGAGGAAAAGCGTTGTAAAAGTCAAGATATTTTTTTTAAGGTGATTGCAGAAAAATAATTTTTCATTTTTTCGCGATTTTATTTTATCGCGATTAATGTGAAATATCTCGATTTTTATGATTTTCCGCGATAAAGTTGGACTAATCACGATTTTTTAATATTATCGCGAAATAATGGTTATTATCTTGATAATATCTGTTATCATCAAAACGTATATTTAACTTTTTCAGATATCCATCTAGAATAAGTGTTAATGAAAATTATAACGAGATACCTTTGTATTATCTTGCTAAAAAATTTAAAGTTGCTAAATAATGAAATTTTTATATTACAGACATTTTAAAAAAAGTCAGTTCTAAAAATTGCTAAAGTTGTTTGAGACACTCTTTTAAGAGGTTTGAATAAAACTTTATAAAACTTTTATTACTCACTTTTTTAAATTAATTATCAATTAATATTTTTTTTAATTTTAATAGATTAATTTTTTTTTTCTCAGGGAATTGATAACTTTTGATTAATTATCAAAATAAATGTAAAATATTGTTGTTTATCATTTTAAAAAGAAAAAAAAGTTGTTTTAAAAGGTAGAGTCAGGATGGTGAAAAATAATTTTTTGAAATGGATTAAAAAATTTTTTGTAAATTTTTTTGAGTTAATAATACCAATCAAAAACAAATAATCAGTAGGTAGGTGTGCATAGAGCTCAAAAAATCAACAATAAAAAACTAGTGCATTTTTACAAAAAAAAACGCCAAAGAGAGACATTCAATTTGCACTTTAAATCATTTTGAATTATAATTTTGAATAAAATTGTGACAGTTCCAAAGTGTCTCTCTTTGCCGCTTTTTGAAATTTCAAAGATTTTTTTTTCATTTTTTTCGTTTCTCAAATGAGTTATTTTTACTGAAAGAATGTTAAAAAATACTTATCTGGTCAAATTTAGAGGGTTATAAAGCAACCACAAATTAATTTAAAGTGAATTAAATCGATTTTGTACTATTAGAAAACGATTCATTTTAAATCAAAGAAATTAAACCATTAGGAAATTTAAAATGAGAAAAAAAGCAAGTAATTTTTTTTTTTTAAAATTTAAATTTTTGGAATTGAGAATAATTTTAAACTTTTTTTTTTTAATTGAATTTTTTGCAATTGAGATCCTCTCAAAATCTTTTTTTTGTGAATTGGATTTTTTATCAATGAGATTCAATAAATTATTTTGGTTATTTGAATTTTTTGCCAGTGAGAAGACTTTGAATTTTTAAATTGTTCTTTGAATTTTTAGTCAATGAGATCCTATGAATTATTTTGGTTATAAATTTGAATTTTTGTTCAGAGAGATCCTTTCATATTTTTTTTTTGTTAATATAATTTTGGAAATTGAGATCCTATGAATTTTTTTTTTTTTGTTACATTTTTTTCAGTTGAGATATTATGAAATTTTTTGTTTTGTTAATTGAATTTTTTCAACCAAAAGAAGTGCAATTTCACAAGTCCATTTTTAGTGGTAAGACACTCCTTCGGCTTGAAATAAATCCACCATAAGTAAACAGACTCTTAATTTTGTTAAATTTATCTATAAAGCCCAATACTCAATAATTTTAGTTTCCATTAGATTTTTTATTTTTTTATTAAAGAAAATAGAGTAAATTTCAGATTTTTTTCAATTCTTTTCATTTAAAAAAGAAAAAAAGCTGTTTACTTTTCTATTTATTCAAAAAATTCATAGATTTTTCGTTAGGTTTTCTTGAGTATTTCTATTTATTTGGAAAATCAATAGATTTTCGTTAGGTTTTTTTTACTTTAGAAATAAACCGAAAATTTTAATAAATTTTCTGTTTATTTCTAAAGTAAAAAAAACCTAGAACACTTCAGAAATAAAATAGAAAACCTCTTAAAAAACCTAGAACACTTCACCAATAAAATAAAAAACCTCAAAAAAACCTAGAACACTTCACAAATATAAAAGAAGGCACCTTGAAAACTGCCATTAGATTTTTATTTCATTCTTTTAGTTCGAAAATTTAATAAATTTTCGAATAAAAAATAATAATTAAAAAAAAAAAAAAAAAACACAATTAAATTTAAGAAACCCTCGGATCTCTATAAACACTTCCATTAGGTTTTCTTGTTGTATATTCTCCAAAAAACCATAAAAACAATGTCAATGAATTATTAAAAATAAAATAATTTTACACCTTTTTTCACATTTTGCAAAGATATTAACCAATAAAATTCAATTCAGTAAAAATTGTTTCAAAGTGATGAAAAAAAATCTTTAAAGTAAGGTTATGAAAAAAAATAAAAAATAAAACGACTGTTTTAAAATCACTTCATCTATTTTTAATCAAGAGAAACAATTTTCATTGTTATGATCTTTATCAAGTTTTTATTTTTTGCTACCAAGTACAAACATTGATCATATTTTGTTTCTGTTTATGTGACTTAATTATTTTTCTGATTTTGTTTTATTCTTTTGTTCGTTTCTTTAAATTTTCAAAAAAATGAAATTCGAAAAATTATTCACCGCACATAAAACAAATAAGTTAAAAATGCCACAAATGGAGAAAAAAAAAAAAAAAAAAAAAAAGAAAATTCAAACTTTATGAGCCCTAGCATCAATAACAATTTTAGCATTTCTTAGTTGTGCATTTTTTTGTTTACCAAGCACGTCATCGAGTCCTGGTGCAATAACCTTTTGAACTTTAACAAAAAGAATTTTGACTCCCCATTTGGAGACTTCTTCATTCATTAAACCCGATGCTGCATTGAGAGTTGCAGATTCTTCAATGATTTGATCAATGGATAATTGTGCAGCCATATTACGTACAAAAGCTTGAAGGATTTTTGAAAGAAGAAGTGGAAGATTGTTACAAGAATAAATCATTTGTTTTGGGTTTGTAATTTGATAGGATAAGATACAATCAAGAAGTACCTATTTAATATTAATAACAGTGAAAATTTGTTGTATTTTTTGGAGAAGAAATAAGAAAAAAAATGAAAAAACAAAAAGAAGAAAATTAAAGTGTTTAGGAAAAATTGTTTCCAATGTACAAAAGAGTAGTAGGTTTAATTCTGAAAAAGATCACTTTACCAAAAAGTTAGATGAAGAAAAATTGAAACTTGGTTAAAATGAGAAATAAATTTTAAAAAAGAAAAAAGAATAAAAAAAAATTAAAAACAAGAAATAAATATTCATACAGATGCATTATCACGGGTAATGACAGAAGTACTTGGAAAATCAATGACTTCATTTGTAACCTTAATTCGATCTGTTGTTCCTTTTTCTAAAACTGTATATTCTGTACCAGGCTTTGTTACGAAATACTGATAACGATAAGGCTTGGTACGATCAACATAGGGGATTTTCCAATGTACACCGGCCATAAAGGTATCATGGTATGATCCAAAACGTTCAATAATAACAGCTTCTCTTTCTTTGACAACAATAAAACCAAGCTATTTTTTGGTTTATTTAGTGTTTGTTTTTTCAATTAAAAAAAAGTTAAAAAAGAATAAAAATTTATTAATCGAATAAAAACAAGAGTTTTTTGTTTGCCAAGGAAATATCTTACAAATACTGTTCTAACTAATATCAGAACAACAATAATTCCAATAACAAGTCCTATAATTGTTCCAGTTTCCATATGAATTTATAATAACAAAAGATTAAATATAAAAATTAACAAAAAAATGAAAAAGCTAAGAATATAATTGTTTGATTTAAAAATCTGTTTGTTGGGTTGAGTTTAATGAAGAAGTTACGAGTTGTTTGTGTGAAATGAAGATTTGAACACTCAATAAACCATGTATAAAAGAAATTTTTATTTTTCAATCTTTTTGAATTTTCAACCTTGAATAAGACGATTGGAAGCATTGGGTTAGTATATTTGGGGTGATATAATCTTAGGTTTAGGTTTTTATTCAAGTGTCCTTTGGTTTTAATTATTTTGTTGTTCTATTTTATTTTTATTTTTCTTGTAATTGCTTTCGGATTTGGTAATGTAATAAAAATTACTCAAGGTGATATTCTCTGTAAAAAAATGGTTAGGTGTCAGTTTTTTCTTTTATTTACTTCGTCCTATTATTTAGTGTAAGGTTAAATCACAATGAAATAATTTCATAAGATGTTTAAAAAAAGGTAATTTTGTTTGGCTTTGTGTAAGCTTTTTCGATATAACTACATTCCTTAAAGAACCCTTCAGAAGACTTCTTTTTTTAATTGATACAGTTTTTAAGGGACTTTCTATCCATTACAGGAATCATAATTAATATTGACTCACTTCTTTCTTTCTAAAATAAACCAATCAAAGAGAAAAAATTATCTATAAATTTTTAGAACAAATTTTCCCATTTTTTTTTTTTCCTCAAAATTTATTTTTCAAAAATTATATATTTTAATATAAATTGTTGTTAGTTACTTGATTTATAAATAAATATTCAAGATGCCAAAAAAATACATTTTTCGCATTTTAAAGAAAATAAAAAAATAAAAGGAAATAGTTACAAAAAATGAATAATTTTATTTTCGAAAATTGTTAAGAAACTAAATTAGATCTAAACTTAACTACCCTAAAGACCCAAAAAAATAACCAGTAAATGTTTTACAGTGGGAATTTAATTGATATAATTATTTATATCTATTTTGATTAAACTAAAACATAATTTTTGAAACACAAAATTATCAAATTATCCCTTTTAGATTTTGAAAAATTATATTTTTTTAATATTCTTTCCTTGCAGTTATAAAAGTTTTCATTTTTTTTTTCTTTTAAAAATGATTTTTTTTAGTTTTAATTTTGTTAAATTAAAAAATAGAGAATAAGAAAAATAATTAAAGACATTGTAATAATTTGGGATATAAATATTGTGGAAGTGGAAGTGTGTTGATAATTTGACAACTTCTAATATTCAAGTCCCAGAGTTTATATTTTGATTTTTTTTCCAAATAAAAAAAAAAGAATTATAATTTTTAATCCCCAAGAATCAAAATGATTCTTTTTTTTTTTTCTATAAAAAATCTCAACTTATTTCTCATTTAGTATTGGGGTTATAATAAAATCTCATAATGAGAAAAAATCAATAAAAAAAAAAAAAAAAATTAAAAAATTATTTTAAAATAATTCTTGATTACAAATAATATATATATATATATATATATATATATTGGTGGTTTTTTCTTATCAGAAATTTAGTTTTAGGTAAATTTTTGACATTTCGTACAAATTTATATTTTTTCCCTTGAAAAAATTATATTAAATCTGATAGTAAAAATTTAAAATTTCTTCTTTTTTTTTTTTGATATCGATCTAGTGAAACAGAATATATATTTATGTTGAGTTTACAATAAATTAAAATAGTTATCATAAATTCAAATAACTCTAAAAGATCTATTAAAAATATTTTTGCACAATAAATTTTTGTTTTTTTTTTTACTAATGGTCACAATTATAAAAATTATCTTTTTTTTATTTTTTTTTTAATTTTCATTTCCAAAATCTAAAAATATAAAACTCAAAATTATTATATTCAGGTTTATAATAATTCATAGTTATGACTTCTAAAAGTAACTATTTTTTTAATTTTTTAATTTCAAAGATTAACTCAATAATCAGCATCATAAAAACTCAAAGACTGTATATTTTTATTTCCTCTTGATAAAGCTTTTTAAACATCAAAAAATTCCCATGATTTGAGAAATAATTTGTCAAAATGATCTCTTCTATAATTATTTAATTATTTTTAATAATTGAATTTTTATAGTACTAATCTCCATTTCGTAGACAAATTGAAGAAAGATATTTTGCAACTTTAAAGTCTGAATATTGGTGGCCCAATCTTTAAATTTGTGTCTAAATGTGGATTAATGCTATTGAAATTCTATAAATTTTTACTAAGGCAACGATCATTTATAAATTGAGAGATCAACACCAAAAAGATATTTAACTAATCGATTTTTTATAGGCATTTGAATGGTGAGATATTTCAATGGTTTTCATCCTATTACAACATGCTTTATTTTTATACTTCAAGATGGCTAGCAATAATTATCAAGTTCGGAATAATCTCTTTTTCCAAGTAATAAATGAAAAAATTTTATCTCAAGTTCTCAAATATTTTTCAAATTATTTAAGGATTATTCTAATTCTATTCCCTGTGGCTTTTACTTTTATACCCGCAACACGAGTTATGAACTCAAAAGACTGTTGAGTTAATAGATCTTGTTAAAATGTAAAATTTAGGATATTGTGATGAAGGCAAAAAAAATTTACTTTCCGAATCCAAAATTTTTCACTCAAAATTTTCGACTTCCAAAATGATATTGGGAAAATGTCACTCCACTTTATATTGAAGTATGTTAGAGTTGATGGTGAGTGTAGCCACCCATTTGAAAAGAAAGTGGAGTGACATTTTCCCAATATCAAAAAAGAAATAGCCTTTTATTTTTGCCTTGCTTTGTTGGGATTTTTCAAAAAGTTTTTGGATCAGTAAATGATTTTAGTCAAAATCTTAAATTGCTAAAAATTGGCAATATTTTGACTCTCCCTCTATTCATTGTATTTTAAAGTTCTTAGTCTATTTACTGCTTTGTATTTCAATACTCACAGAGCATAAAATTCTGATAGTCCTTAATGTTAAAAAAAACCCAACATCCACACAAGCTCAATATGTAAGAAATGATATTTTTAGAAATTTAATTAAGCGTCCTTCTGAGACTTTAAGGGAAAATTTTTAGAATTTTAGCTGATTTTAACAGTTAAAGGAAAAAAAAAAAAAAAAAATCTTTTAGTTAAATCGACAAAAAAAGTTTATTTCTTTGTTGGGAAAGTGGCTGTATTCAAAACTAAAGTTCACTAATACCATTCTATTTAAAAGTAAAAGTTATTTAGAAATTTGAGTTCTATGAAACTCTTAAAAACAACTTTCACTACAAAAAATCTTGTGACTTTTACAAAGCTTTGTTACTTTATCAATTTGTTTCACCTTTAAAAATGTTTTAAATGTTTTCAAATTGTCTGAAAGTGTTTCCAAGTTTGATAAAGGCTGAAAGTTGGTTAAAAGCTCGAAGATTTTTTGGAGTTAGATTCCCCTTTCTACAATCATTTTTTTCTTAACATATTGATTCTTCAAAATGTTTCTAACTTATTTCTTTTTTGCAGTGTTAATTCTCTTTTGTTTGGTTGTTTATATTTTTCAATCAAAACTTTTGTTTTTTCCAAAAATGCCCGAAGATGCACGTACAAATGTATGTTTTTTTTTTTCTTTCGAGAACAATTCAATGTTTATCTTGTATTTTTTTTTTTTGTTTTCTTTTTGTAATCTTGTTTAATTTCTTTTTGTTCTTAAAACAACGTTTTTATAGGTGTTTCTACCAGATGAAAAAAGCATCGAAAATCTTGAATTTTCAGAAGAGTGGATCACTACTGCTGATAAAATTAAAATTCACTCTTATTTTTTTGTAAAAAAAAAAGAGTTACCAACTATAATATATTTTCATGGTAACGCTGGAAGTAAGTTCTTGTTTTTTACTTTTTTTTTTTTCTTTTTTCTTTTTTTTTTCAATTTTTTTTAATTCCCTAAACCAAAGCAAATTCTGAAAAGGTAGTTTGATAATTAATGGAAAAAGGATTTAAAGGTCTTTGTTTCGGCAAATAAGCACACAAAAAAATGATTAATTTCTTTCTTCTTTTCACCCCAAAGCCCCCTTTTTACAAATCAAAAGTTCAGCAAAGATCTCCAATTAAAATTATCTTTCCTGACCAAAGCTCTTTTAAAAAAGCAAGTGTTAAAAGTTTTAAAGAGTGTTACTTGCTCTTTTGGTTTACTTTTTTTTGCTGTCTGGGTAACACGTATTAAAACTCAGTAAACAAGTTGTTTTAAAAAAAGTGAGTGCACAAAAATTTTAATAAAACCCTGAAAATAGGCCTATTGACGTTTCTCAACGATTTTCAAGCTACTTTTTAAAACTTTTTTGCACTCACTTTTTTAAAATGTCTTTTCTGTGAAAGTTGTTCTAAAACACATTTTCTGAATGATGATAAATTCGAATAAAAACAGTTTCAACTTTGGTCAAGTTCAAAAAGGAAAAGCAGTTCTTATAAGATTTAATTTTCATTTTTAATTGATTTTGTGAAGATGCAGATTTTTTTTCAACTGATAATTAGCAAAATAAACTTTGTTTCAGTAAAAGGGCAATATCCAAAAATTAATTTTTTTTTTTCAAATATCAATTATTTTTGATAAACGAAATTTGAAGACCAAATAAGAAATAAGTAGAATAATACACTTCAGAGAATAGTTGGTATCTATATGAAATAAAACCAATCAATCAATATATTTTCTTTAAAAATTCCAAAACTAAAATTCTTGGGTAATCATTGAGAAAAACAAACAGTGTTCATCTTGATCTACTATTGAAGATCAAATATAATTCCAATACTAATCAATATGATTTTTCTGCAATCATTTCTACACCTTTTCATTAACATTAGAATCTCACGCTTTTACCTCATGGCATCGATATTGGAATTATAAAAAAAATATAAACGAATAAGAATTAATAAAATTATTGAAAGAAAATTTAAGTTGTGTTTTCAAGGTTTAAAACCTGTAATATTTCATAAAAAAATAAAATAATTTTTTTAATTTTTACTTTAATACATTTAAGAAAAATCAAAAAAACATAACCTTAGAAATTCAACTAACGTCCTTCAAAAAAATAAGGTTACAAATTTGTTTATCAAGTGCCATATAATTTAAAGGATTAATATTTTATAAAGTATGAAACTTATTAATTTCAACAATAGATAGAGAAACCAAGATAATTTTTGATCTGAAAAGAAAAAATGCCGAAAAATAAGAAACAAATTTTCTTAATTTAAAAATTCTTTTTTCAACTGAATTTTTGAAAAAGAGTTATGATTGCTTTGTGATTTGTAATAAATTCATGCTTGTCAATAAAGACTTTAACTCTTTTATCATTTGATTTTTTATTTATTAAGGAATCTGAACGAACAAAGCCATTCTATCTTTCCATTCATCAAAAATTCACAAAACTATTCCCATTGCATTAACCCAATGAAACATAACAAACCTTTTCGAATTCTCTCTCTACATTTATAGACATTGGGCATAGATTGCATCACGTTAAAACATTGTTAGAAGAATATGAATTAAATATTTTGCTTGTTGAATATCGTGGATTTGGGAAAAGTGAAGGGAAACCCAGTGAAAAGGGCTTAAAGCAAGATGGCGAAGCTGCATTGCAATTTCTTTTCAATTGTGATAAAATTGATGATTCGAAAATAATCATTTTTGGAAGATCCTTGGGTGGTGCTATTGCAACACACCTAGCTGCTTCACATACTGATGACGAAAGAATCAAGGCAGTGGTACTTGAGAATACATTTACAGACATTACCAATATGGCTATTAAATTAATTAAATTTATTAAATATTTCCATTATCTAATCCATTTAAAATTCGACTCCATTAATTATATTTCCAAAATAAAAACACCAATTTTATTTATTTCTGGGCAAAATGATCGATTAGTGTAATTTTTTTTTTTTTTTCCTTTTTTTTTTTCTCCTTATAATCATTCAACATTCTGAATATCATTATCTTGTAATTTCCTTACTAAACATTGTTTTATTTCATAATAGCCCACCAGAAATGATGACTCAACTTTACAAAAAGGCCAATGACCATAAACATACAAAAATTATTCGATTTAAAAATGGTGGTCATAATGATACTTTCTGTGAAAAAGGTTATTCTTTAAAATTAAAAACATGGTTAAATGAAGTTTTTAAAGTTTAAAAAAATTTTTTCATTAATACTAGAATTTTTTTTTTTTTTTTTTTCAATTATTTTTCTTTTTATTATTATTTGAAAATGAATTAGTAATTTAATTATTAATCTTTTTTCATTATGTTTATTTTGATTCTTTATTTTTTTTTTTTATTCTTTTGTCGTTTATGAATCCTATTTTTTTTTTTTAAATTTTTAGAATGGTATTATAAAAATATAAGAATAATTGACATTAAAAATAAATAAATACGGAAGCCATTTTTCATTCAATTACAATTATTTTTTTTTTCTTTATAATATGTCGTTAATTCTTTTTTATTGCGAAAAAGAATACAATAGAAATTTTTGATGGTTTTTTAATAGAATGCTTTCAAAAAAAAATAAAACACTATTATTAATTTCTTAAAAAAGATAAACTTCTTTCATTACTTTTTAATCAATTAAAAAAAGAATTTTCAGTGAAATTTGTTTGTGTTTTAGTGGTTTAATCTATGTAAACTGGATTTCAAAAATTTTGATTCACTTCATAATGTGAATGGAAGTTGTTTTGAGTATTTATCCCCATCTTCTTATCAAAAAAATATTTTCAAATTGTTTGGATCAGAATCATTTTTTCTAATTTTTAAAATGTTTGTTTTGCTTTTTCAAATTTTTGTTTTTATTTTTTTTTTTCTTTGCTTTTTGTAATTTCTTTTGTTTTTTCTTTTCCTTTTTTATAATAACTAAAGAGTATCAAATTTATCAAATTATTTCTTCAAATAATTAATAGTTTTCGTATTATCAAATTCTGCTTTTTTATTATATTTAAATGTAGTGGATTTTTGTGGATTTTTGAGAAAATGATAAATATTTAAAAATAGTGTAATATCACAAATTTGAAAATCAAAATTCGTGTTTAAAGTTATACACTCTACCACTTACCCATCACGAGCTCTTGAAAAAATAATTATTATAAGATAAATATTTTTAAAAAAAATGAAAATTATATGTATAACTTTATTAAAGTTTTGATAATTCCATCTCAATAAAATAATCAAAATATATCCCAAAGATTGTATGTTTTTTATCATTTTAAATATTGATTGATTTTTATTTTATTTATTTCTTATAGGAAAGGTGCATTTATGAAAATAGTATTTATCAGCAATATTAGAATTTTTCACCACAAATCAATAATTTATGATTAATATATCTTTTCATAATAATGTATATTATTATCAATTTTTTGTTTTTTTGCTGATAATCTGAAATATTTACGATAATATTAAGAACTTTTGATAATTTACAAATTACGGATAATTGAAAAAAAAAGTTTTCATAAATAAAAAAAAAATAAGGTTAGATTAATGTTTAAAAAAAATTGACTTAAAAATTCAATAAACATATAAAATATATAAAAACAATGTAAAGTGGAATTTATTACTTATATTCTAGATAACAGAATGAAAGGAAAATCTTAAAATTTTGAGTTGACAAAGATATTTTGAGGAGAAATTGTTATATTTGTTAATACTATTTTTATACAGTATAAAATTAAAAATTAATGATATATTTCTTGACTCCAGATAATGTTATTTTCTCACTAACAAATCATTGGCATGGGTTTTCCTATTAAGCAATTAGTTTCTAATTAGAAGAAGTCCAATATTAAAATAAGTGGTTATTGGATGTAAATCAAGTTATTATGTTATCATTTAAATGTCTCTAAAAAATCGGTTAATCAATTAGTGTTATTTGTTGATCTCATCAATTAAAAATGTTCTTGTATTAGGAAAAAAAACCAACAATTTCAGAAAAAATCTGTATTTCACCACAAATTTAAAGGTTTAATTATCAAATCCGGAAGCCAAAGTTGCTAAATTTCTTTCTTAAATATGTCTTAAAATTTAGATTATTTACTAAAAAATTGAATTATTTTAAAAAATTAAATAATTAAAAAATAGATTTTTTTGATAAATAATATTGAAATATTGGAAAAATATTGTTCCAAAATTATCTTTTTAAAAGGGAACCAAACTAAACATTCTTTGGCGTTTTTATGTTGATAATTCTCTCCGTAATCTTTGCAATTCAAAAATTGTAAAAATAGTTACTTTTGGAAGTTCTAAATATGAATTTGTAAAGACAGGGATACTGTTATTTGGGTTTCTATTATTAGATTTGGTAAAAGAAGTAAAAAAAAAAAAAAACAATTTCAAAAATAACAAATTTTTGATTATAAACCCAATAAAGAAATAAATATTTGGAAAACAGAGTATTTTAACGATTTAAAAAAAAGAGATAAAAATGGCTTAAGCAAATAATTTGAAAAACAATCAAAGTTGGAAAATAAAAGAATACAATCAGTTCCACTTTTAAGGCACAAATTTTCAACGAAATTTAATGCACAAAAAAATCTCAAATTAAAGAACAAAATTTGTAATTTTTTTTTTACAATTTATTTTACTAGATTTCAAATTTTGTGCCTTAATTTGAGATTTTTATTGTGTTATAAATTTCGTTGAAGTTTGTGCCTTAAAAGTGGAACTGGTTGTACTACAAAATTATCAAAAATGAAAAATTGAATTTTAAAATAAAAAATTATCTAAAATTTAAATCAAGTACTATTTTCCTCAAATTTAGAACTTTTACAAATGTACGAAATATATATTCGTACGTTTTAAAAAATAAATCAGAATATAACACATTTAAAAAAAAGGAAAAATGTAAAAAATGTGATTATTGTACTTATTATAATGAAAATAAAATTCACTTCATTTGATATTGTGAAAGGTATAACTTTATCATAATCAAGTTGAAAAAAAAATTGTCAAAAATTCTAGATAAGAAACTATACAAAAAAGTTATTTTTCGAAAAAATACACTGAAAATCTTCAACATGACGAATCAAAATTATGAAATTTATTGCGCTTGTCAGAAATTTTTTATCAAAGCTCTTATGGTTAATAAACTTAAGGTAATAAAGAAAAAATAATAAAAATAAAGTGAAAACAAAAAATCCTGAAAGTCAAAAATATTTACAAATTCGTGGTACCTAGTGCCCCCACTCTGAGAGTTGTGGAATACCAATTATTAATCACGGAGTGTGGAATTTTTATCTATAATCGAGAATCTTTCGATCGGGTTTTTGTTCCTCCTATGTATTCTGGGCACGGATAGTTTCTATTTGGTAATGAAAAAGACAATTTTATTTTTTTTACATATATTAATTATTTTTCTTATTCTCTTTTTTTTTTATTTGATGATTTTTCTTTAATTACTCCTTTCTTTCAATAAATAAATAAAATGACAAATTTTTAATAGTGATTATTAAATAAAAAATGTAAAGATTTATTATGTAATAAGATTTATAATAGATTTTTTAGAGCCATGTGAAGCAGGCATAAATTTCATTTACCCCTAATTACAACATACGTTGATTATAGACGAAATCTATTGTGACGTTAATCCCTTAAATATAAAAATAAAAAATTATTAAGAAAACATGGTTGTAATTTTGAACCTCTAACTTCTAACATATACTTGAAATATTTCACAAATACTGTTAATTGCAAAATAAAAAGATCAAAATTTTCTTTCAACTTTTCCAAAAAAAACACATCTCTCAAAAATTAAAATCGAACATCAAAGCTCCCACAATTCTCAAAGGCAAATGAATGATTTAAGCTTCTTTAAAGAATGAAAAATTTGAAAATGTTAAATGAATTATAAAATCTTGTTTTGTAAAGCTGAAACAAATTTTTGTTCCATTTATTTTGAAACAAATAGTAATATTTAAAATTTTGTCTTATATCAACAAAACATATTACTAATTCTTAGTCATAGTATGCTCAATGTTATTTTTATTACATTAAAATCACATTTAAATGAGTAATTACAAAAATTTCTTTCTATACCAACCCTCTTAATAAAAAAAGCATTCAAAATTGATAACAAAAATTTAAAAAAAAAAAATTTATTTTTTTTCGTTAAATTCATTAAAATTATTATTGTTTTTTCAATTAGAAAAATATTTGATAAAATATAGGAATTTTAAAAAAGTTTTCAAAAATATCCCCAAAATAGATGAGAAACTTCAATAAACCTATTTTCAGGAACTTGATTAAAAAATAATTTTTGTCAGACTTTTTTTAAAAATGTCTTTTATCAATAAAAAGCAAAAAGTATTATTTTTTAAATTCATTTTCAACAATCTGATTTAAGGATTTTTTTTCTAATAATAAAACATGTAACAAATTATATGACTCGATACCCAAGGATGCACCACTTTTATACAGTAATTTAGCGACTGTAAATTTCCCTGTGAAAGCAGCAAGATATAAAGGAGATCTATTAATTTTATCTTTAATATCGATATCACCGCCATATTCAAGAAGGTAACTTAAAATCGGGGGCTTTATTTCTTGGCAAAGCACAAAGGCATGCAAAGCAGACATTCCCTTTTTGTCCTTATGGTTGGGATCTATACCCAATGCAAGCAGCGACTCTACCACTGTATCCAACCCCTTTAAGCAGGCAAATATTAAGGGGTTTCTACCTATTTGGTCTTGGTATTTGATATCAATGCCGCTTCGAATTAGTTCTAACGAACCCTCAGCATCTTTCTTTAAAATGGCTTGGATTAATTGCAGAGTAATTTCCTGAGGTGACAATTTTACAATTTCTTCTTCTTTTTCCTCTTCCTTTGTTTCTTCTTTCTCAATATTGGGGATTGTTATATCAACAAATTGCAATGAATTGGTTCCTTTATAGTTTGAATAAATCCGAATATAATATTTTTGCTCTGAACTAATATCTCCCACGTGTAAAAAGATATCTTGGCTTTTTAATTCAACTTTTGACTCCAAATCAATTTCATCATTTTCCAAACTTTGGTAAATTTCAATTTGATAATAATCAACCAATTTACTATTATTATTTGGGTGCTCCCATTCTATTGTAAATGAATCAATTTCGCGTTTGGATAATTTAAGATTTTGAATGCATTTGGGAGTTTTTTTTGTTTTTTGCTTTATTGTTTTTTCACGTGAATATTTCCCAAACCCGTGCGTATTATGCGCAACCACAAATATTTTTAAATTGTAAACATCTTCATTATTAAACCCAGTTATTTGCATTCTTGTTTTGCTTGTTTGAATTCTTTTTGGATCATCTGTTGCGGTTCCATCATGGGTGATCCCGTTTAACACTTTGTCAAATTCAACATGGTAATAGTCTACGGGATCTTTACGTTCCTTTGGTGGATTCCAAGATAATATTATTTTTTTTTTTTTTAACTTGGCTCGGAATTTTTTGACTGATAAGGGTAACAGCTTTCTGCTTTTCCTTGCCTTAATTGCATAGTTTCGATAAAAAGATGCATATGTTAAAATTGACCTTGCGTCGGCTTTTTTTTCTGCAATTAAGATCGGTTCAATGATAATTGGGATTTCCATCACTGATTTCGCAGTTTCAAAAACACTTGCCAATTTTGTTAATTTATCACCATTCAATTCTTTGGATGCCTTTTCTGGATGCTGCTTTTCAATTAATTTCCAATATACATTTGGATCAGTAAAAGTCTGGATAAAATTTTTATTTGGTAAATCCAATTCTGTATATTCAAAAAGCCGATCTCGGCACCACTCTAATAAAACAATTTGGGGGTTTGTAGATTTTTTGGTTTGTTTGGGTGTACTTGTTAATTTTTTTTTTTCGAGCAATTTCTTCCTTTTTTCTTCTTCTTCCCTTTTTTTTCTTTCTTCTTCTTCCTTTCTTTTTCTTTCTTTTTCTTTTTCTTCTTCTTCCTTTTTCTTTCTTATTTCTTCTTCCCTTTCCCTTTCCCTTTTCTTTTCCTCTTCTTCCTCTTCCTCTTTCTTCTTCTTTGCAATGTCTAATGTTTTCATAAAAACGTTTTTTATTACTTTTTTCGTTTCAATCTTTTTTTCTTCATCTTCTTTTTCTTTTTTCTTCATATTTGCTAAACTAACTGTTTTGTGAAAGACATTTCGAATTTTGTTTTCTAAAATAGGATTTTTTTCGTTTTCATCAGGTTTTTCCACAATTTCTACTTTAATTTCTTCTTTTTCTTTTTCATCTTCTTCATCCTCCTCCTCCTCGTCGTCGTCCTCATCATCATCATCGTCGTCGTCATCATCGTCCTCATCATCATCATCGTCTTCCTCTTCCTCTTCATCCTCTTCATCCTCTTCTTCCTGATTATTAAGAGCAACTTGGAATTCGATAATTAAATGCCAAACTAAAGCTAAAATTAATTTTTTATTTTGACCAAAAATATCTAATAATATTCAAATATTTGTCAATATGCAGCAACAAACAAAAAATTAGTGAAAATGAATTTTTTATTTTGAGAATTTGTTTTTTATATGTTATTAATTAATTGAGAATATTTTTAGAATAAAATTTATTTTAAATAAGGAACAAAGAGACTAAATAGTTGATGGCTCATACAAGACACGAACAAAAAAAATTTTCGATTAATGAATTTTGAATTATTTGGAAAAGAGAATTTTTTATAAATATGAATTTCAAAATTTTTCAGTTAGTGTAATCATTTATTTGTCATGTAAGGATTGCTGAATTGAAATAGGCAATGTTGGAAACCGGTTGTAATTAAAATTAAATAAAACTGTTCAATGATTTTGTCTTAGGTGCTTAAAATGTAAAATTTTGAATTTTTTTTTGATTTCCTAAAATCAGTTTTTTAATTCGTTTTCTTAGTTTTTTGGGATATCGATCTTCAATAATTTCAGAAGCATTCCATTTGAAAAAAAATTTTTTTTCCAAAAGATTGATTGCTCAAAAAAAAAAAATAAAAAAAAAATTAAAAATTAGAATTTTGAAAAATCCCATTCATTCAAAATCAAATCTAGAGGATTATTTTTAAAATTTTTGAAATGTGAAAGGGTAAATTCAATTTTTTTTTTTTCAATTATTAACTTGTTTTATTTTATCCAAACTTTTTAAAAAATAAAATAATTTTTCACAATTAAAAAAAAGTTTAAAAAATCTAATTACAAAATTATGAAAAGCATCAGTTATATTTTTTAAATTTAATGTTCCTTCTTCTCAAACTTTTAAAAAAAATAACTTTTTTAAGGGAATAGTATTTTTTAAAAATAAAATGAAATCTTGTTCAAGTTCTTGAAAAAAATTTTTTTTTCTTGTAATTTGTGTTTCAACTTATGGAAATGGATGAGTTGACCCCATTTAAACAATTTATTAATTTGTGTCTTTTTTTTGAAATCCAAAATTTGCATGTTTCCAATATAAAACAAAAAAAAGTAACCTATTATTTTTATCAAACAATTAAGTTAATTCTTGAAAATGGGAAAACATATTTTTCGTTTTATCTTGGAAAGTCTTGATTTTAAATTGAAAATTTTTTATTTGGTTATTCTTTGTAATGATTAATATTTCAATTCAAATATTAACCAATAAAACTAATTGTGGTATTGGTGGTTAAATAAATGAATATTTGATAGAAGTTTAACAAAAGTTTCCCAATTAAATTGAGAAACATTAAGCAATTTTTTTGATTCTTTAAAGTTTGAAACAAGTCATTTTCTCATTTTCAATAAATGAAATAAAATTACAAATGAATTTTCGAATTTTGAAAAACTTTTCTATCTTATTCACAAGTATCCTTATAACAATTCAAATCATTTTTGTCAGAAAAAAAATGATTTTTAATTTTGAGGGTCAAATTACTTTATTCTCAAATATCTTCAAGAAAATTTTATTTTGAAAAATCGAATTTCATATTAAAACAAAAACAAAATTTCTTGGTAAAATTTTTAAATGACTTTAAAACTTTAATTATTCTAACTATCCTTCTTAAAAAAAATATAATTATTTTCCAATTGGTTGAATAAATCATTGTTTTTAGTTTAAAAAAAGTTATACCTCAAAAAAGAAAAAAAATCTTTATATTAATATTCCTGGTAACAAAGACTTGTTGTTGTCTAATAATGATCGAAATGGCAATAAACGGGTAAAAAATTTGTTATAATGCGAGAAATAAAATGAATTTAATATAGTTTTCTTTTTCAGAAAAAATGCAAAAAAAAAAATTGATCTCACCTAAAAAAATATTCTTTTTTGGGTTTCTTAGTCGATCAGATTTTTTTTACACTTCTTATATACAAAATTTGTAAGTGGAGAATATCACCAATAACATATTTTGGAATTTTGTCTTGTTGTCGTAGAATCTTGGTACCTTAAAAATAATAATTTAGTAAAAAGCAATAACTGTTGTGGAAAAAAAGTGAAACTGGAAAAAAAGTGAAACAAGGTTTTTAATTGGGAACATTACTGAAATTGAAAAGTAAGATCAATGAAAAAAAGAATAAATAAATAAATAAAGACAAAATGAAGTATTCGCCACAATAACAGTTTTTTAAATACTATCTTTTAGTATGGGTTTTTCTTTGATTGATCAATTATTAAAAATTTGTTCAAAAAATTGACTATTTTTGAGATCTCCAAAACCACACCTATAATTTCGATAAATCAAGTAGATTTAAATTGTATTTGTTGGGTTGATTGAAAATAATATAATGGGTTATTATTTGAAGTTAATTGGTTTCTTCTTTTTATTGATTTTACTTTTCATTTTCAGTAATGTTCCCAATTAAAAACCTTGTTTCACTTTTTTTCCAGTTTCACTTTTTTTCCACAACAGTAAATTTGAAAATTTGAAAATTTGAAAATTTTCTCAATTAATTTATTCTCAAAAAAGAAAAATAAAATGTATTTAATATATTCTATCATATACCAAGAATTAAAATAAAAAAGTTTTTATTTTTAAAAATAAACCTTTGATTCATAAATTTTGGAAATTATACTAAAAAAAAATTATTTTTTTACTATCAAAATAATTAAAGTTTAAAAAATGATTTATCAATATATTGTTCAAATAAAAATATATTATTCTACTAGGTTTCATGTTACCCTTTTTTTTTTTTTTTACATTTTTAGGAATAAAATTCATTTTCATAAACTTTATTTGTAACAATTAAAGAAAAAAAAGAAAAAAAGAAAGATCTTTTTATTCTAAAATAATTTTGAAATAACTTTATTAAAGAGTATTCTACTTTGTTAGATCAAAGATCTGATGTAAAATGATTATAAAAATACTAGAGAAACTCAATTTTTTCTTTTTTCTTCACCTTTCCCTTATTCTCTATTTTTTTTTTTTTTTTTTATTGACACCCTTCATTTTATCTTTGAAAACTAAATTGAGATTCAAATTCTTCTAATAACATTTTCTAGATAATAATTAATTTCTAGATTCTATTCGAATTAGAAGCCACAAATTTATTCAATTCAAATTTCTCTCTTTAACGGATTAATTGCTTTTTAAACATTTAATCCTTAACAATAAATCCTCACTTCAAAATTTTTAGCATAATATTTTTTTTTTTTGTATTGATAATTATTTATTTTTTGTGTGGATTGTAACTTTATAATAATTGTTCAACATTTCAATTAGTCAATGGTTTTAATTTAGTTTATCATAAAATTTATTTAAGGGTCTAGTCATTATGGTTAAAAATAATTTTCTGAAATGGATTAAAAAAATTTTGTAATTTTTATGAGTGCTTAATAACAATCAAAAAATAACCAACCTGCGAAGTGCGATCAATCTCCAAAAATCAACAATCAAAAAAGAGGGCATTTTTAGAAAAAAGCACAAAAGAGAGACACTCAATTTCCAATTAGAATGATTAGAATATATAATTTTGAAAGTAATTGTGTTGGTTTTGAAGTGTTTCTCTATCGTGCTTTTTGAGATCTTGAAGATTTTTTTTTTTTTTCTATTCTCAAATGAGTTATTTTTTTCTCAAATATGGTAAAAAATCCTTACTTTGTTTAAATATAGAGAGTTTCAAAATAACCACAAATTAGATTAAATCGAATTAAATTGGTTGTGTACCTAAAGAAAACAATTTGTTTTAAATTGAAGAAATTTAACCCTTTGGAAATTTAAAAAAAGAAAGCTTTAATTTTTTTTTTTGATTTTGATTTTTAGAAATTGAGAAGTTCGAATACTTTTTTTTTTAATTGAATTTTTTTCACAAAGACAATCTTGTAAACTTTTTTTTGTTAGATTGAGAATTCTTTTAAACTTTTTTTTTATTTGATTTTTTGGAATTAGATCACTTGATGTTTTTTTTTTGTTGATATTTGAATTTTTTCAATCAAAAGAAGGGCAATTTCACAATAGGCTTTTTGGTTTCAAGTGATTCCTTGAGTATGGAGCAAATCCAGGATAAATAACAAGACCCTTAAATAAGATTTTTTTTTTTCAAAAATTGAATTTTAATGAGTTAAAAATTGAGAATTGGAGTTTAGTTTTAATAAAGCATTCGGCATCCGTAAAAAAAATAAAGAAAATAGGGTCAATTAAACATACAAACATAACACTAATAATATAAATATTTCAAAATTTTATTCTTCTTCTTTTATTAGAGAATAATAAAATAAAATAAAAAAAGTTAATAATTTTTCTTTGAGCAGCGATTTTGATGAAGAATGGGAAATTATTCATATATTAATGAGTGCTAAATCAGTAATTTCAATTCTCATGATTTAAAATCAAAAAGAAAAGAATAAGAATGCAACAAAGAAAAATAGCAAAAATGAAGAAACAAGAACTTATTTATAATAAAATATCTGACTATAGGTAATTAATTTGAACTTCAGTTTGGGATCCTATTATGAGGTCTAGAAACCTATTCATCTATAATATTTTCATTTCTTACTGATCTACTTTAAATCTTCATTTTGATCCTTTACTGAGACCCTAAATAATGTGCTTGCAATTATTTTCAAATCAATTATTTTTGATTTCACAAAGGTATTTCTCAAAAGAGATGGGATGGAGGGAGTGTATTAATATTTTTTTCATCTCAAGATAAATTCCAAAGAATTTGACAATATTTATTCAATTTGTTGATAAAATGGTATTGAATAATTTAAAAGGGGATTAACACACACACCTCCCCCGTCTCATCTCTTTTGAGAAATGCTGTAGTGATGCCTTATTAACTGGTAAACCAAGTAAAAAAGGTATTAAGGGACTAGTCTCTATTAAATTTTTTTTACCTAAATTTAATAGAGATTGAGAAAATTTTTTGCCAATTACTTATATTTGAAACCCCTATTTATTTTCTATATTAAAGTTATTTCTAGATAAGGAACCCTTATTTAGAAATAGTGCAAAAAAAAAATAATAGAGACTAGTCCCTTAATTAAATTTTCATTAATCAGTATTCGGTAAAACACATTTCCTTATGGTATTATTGTTTTTAAAAAAGTGTGGCCAAAAATTTTTTAGTAGAGTGATAAAAATAGGTTTGTTGAAGTTAACCTCTGTTTTAGAGATCCTTTTAAAAACTATTTTTGTAACACTTTTTTAAGATGACTTTTTTGAGAGCTTTTTTCAAAAAATTTGGAAAATAAAGGATAATTTAAATGTTGTTTTTGAACAAAAAACAGGTGTATTATTTTAATTACTTGTAAAATAGTTTGTTGAAAATTCGAAGAAACAAAAAATAAAAAAAAAACCTTTAACAACCATTATTTGTTATTTTAATTGGAGAAACATTTGGTTCTTTTTTTGTTGTAATTCTTTTTTTAATTTTTGAAAGAATCCTTTCCTTTTGGACGATAACCATAAACCAAAAGAGCATTGAAGTTAAATGTATAAAAAGATTTTTTAAAAGAAAATGAAATTACCAATTTCAATTTCTTTCTTTTGGTTTGTTATTAAAAAAAAAAAAGATCAAGTGAAAATTTTTTCCCATTTAAATTTCAAGACAAGAAAAGGAAAGGATCAAAAAATTGAATTTAAATACCCTTCTCATTCAAATATTTATGGATGTAAAGCTCTAAAATTGTTGTTTTTGTTTGTGATTTTGATTTTGTTTTTGAAAGGAAAAAGAAGAAAAAGAAAAAGAAAAAGTAAATACCTTCGGGACCAATATTAGTAAGTGGACGGTTTGATGGTTGTATTTTTTTAAGAAATTGAAATGCCACAGAAAGATTGTTAATACACAAAAATTGGATTTTAGTATTCTTCCTAATTTTGGTTTTGCATTCTTGTTCTGAGAGTATTTCCAAAAGCTGAATTAATAATTCTCCATTACAAAAATCTGTTTGAAAATTCTCTAAAACAAGCTGCCTTTTTGCAAGGTATATATTCACCCAATTCTTAAAAGTCTGTTCTTGAATTTTATCACGTTCACTCGTAATATTTCTTGATAAATTTCTGAAACGAGACATGATAAAAAAACAGGAAGAGTTGATAAAAAATGATTTTTAATTATTACATTTGATTCCAAAGTTGATTTGTTTGCTATAATTTAAATCCAAAGATACCTTAAGGTTCGGTGAGTTCTTAATAAAACAATGCTACCTTCAGTACTAATTTGAATGTTTTCTTCGAGTTTTTGAAATATAGTTTGATTTATTTGATAAATAAAAAACCTTGTCATTAAACCCAATTTACAGTTTAATTTTGTAAAAGGTGTTGTGTGTACATCTCTTTAATTTATCAAAATTTATTACTGATATTTGAATTATAAATGGGTAAAAATTTTTACTTGATTTCTCTTTTGAAAATAGAGTTTTTAAAATACAAATTTTAAAAGCTTCTTCTTTTAACTTTATTTTTTAGTATAATGAAAGGAAAACAAAGTAAAAATTGTTTCCTATTTCTAATTCTAATACCAGTAAGAAAATCAATTATCCTTCACACAACCAAATATTTTAATTACTCGAATGCTGAATATTTCCAAAGTATTTAAACTGATCTTGGAAGGTTTATTTGCACCTCTTTTTTTTGAGAAGATCTATCATTATTTCACTTCATCCAAATCGTTAATTGGCTTTTCATTTAAATTATGTATTGAAATTTTAGGTTTTTCATCTTATGAATATTATTATCAAAATCTTGAGACTTTTGAGAAAGATCATAAGAAAAGTTCAAATTATTGTGCCAACATCTATTTTAAACAAAGGATACTAAAAGATTTTCAAAGTGTTGCCTAAATAACTTAAAAGGTTAATAGACACTTGATACATTTTAAGTTTTAACTTTTTTCAAGTGGTTGTTCTGTATTAAATAATTTATTATTAATCACAAAATCATACAAATCTAACAATAAAAAGAAAAAAAAAATTTTGTTATTTATTAAAAAAATGTTAAAATAGATAAAATATAAATAATTTTGATATTTTTTACTGTACAAAATAGTTTAGATAATGAGATGAATTTAAATTTCAAAATAATTTCCAGAACAAAAAAGAAAAATCAATAAAAATTATACAAGTACAGCAATCTCTGGTTTTAAGGCAAAATTTAAACAAATTATTAAGGCACAAATAATTCCCAATTAAAGCATAAAATTCAGATTCTCATAAAATAAAAATTATTCCAAAAAATAACTCTTGTTTAGGAGATTTTTTTGTGCCTTAAATTTAAATAAAAGTATGAATCTTATAACTAGAACGAACATTACAAATTTTTTGAAAAATGAATTAATGGGTTCGTTTGTATTTTTCTTTCTTCAAGTATATATAAATTTCTTTTTTTGAACAATAATTTTGTAAATTGAACAAAATTAAAAAAGTTATTTCATTAAAAGTAGTTTCAAAATTAAACATATACCTATTTCATCAATGAAAATATTTCTAAAAATATTTTCCATCTGGCTGTTTTTAAGTTGTGCAAATCTAGATACGCTATCAAAAAGTAAAATTTTAATAGATGGTAGTTTAAGAATGTAAAAATAGCTAATTTATTTTTGAACCCTGATGTTGTCTCTTTTAAAGTTGGATATCTTAACACCTACAATAAAAAAAAAAAAATCGATCAAAATTTAAATTGAAACAAAATTCTTTTTTAAAATATTTGCATTAATATTAGTATTATTCTTCCAGATAGATTCAAAATTGCTTTTTTTTTTTCTTGTAAAAATTCATTTTTAATTTTTACAAAATCAAGGAATCAGTGTGTTAATTAAGGTTTTCTTTTGTAATGAATTGAATCAAAAAAAATTATATAGTTTACTTTTATGAAACTTTTTTTTATTAAACATATTGCTAAATTTTATATTAGAAATTAGAAAAGCTCAGATAGATTAAAAAAAGAATAAGAACTATAAATCAATAACCAAAAATTATACTTTTTGTGAACTCTTTGAAATTATATTTGTATATAAAATTATTTTTTATTTATTATTTTTTTTTATTAAAAACCTCAGTATTTAAGCCTCGAAAATGGATATTTTAAATTTGAATTATTTTCGATATTGTTTGGTTAAGAAAAAATCTCTTTATTATAATTCTTTCTTGTCTATACTTGCCCCCATTGTTAAATAATAAAATTTTTCTTGTAATAATATGTGATCGGTTGTGTTATCCAAAAGTCACAAGATCCTATTTTTTGACTTCAAAAATATCATTTTTTACTTCTTTCAAGACAAAAATAGATTACAAAACTGAATTTTTATTGAAATAAAACAATATGAGAAGCTATTTATTTTTTTATACTCAAGATACAACTTGACAAATAAAACTACAAACAATAAAACAATAAAAAAAGATTTTTTTTTTGTAATGAAACTTTGAAGAACTTTTTGTTGATAGGATCTTTTTTTCACTCTATCAAGTTATTGAAAAAATGAACTTGATTATTAAATTGTTGGAATCTTTGAACGGGTACAACGATTTCTTAAAACCCTGAGACTGTTTGTTGTGGCTTTGTCTGTTATTTTCATCAAAAAAGGGGAAAATATTAACTTCATTTTCAGATTGTTTAACAACGAGTTCTTTAAAAGTAATGGGAACTAGTCTGTCGTCTAAATTGATTTAATTGACCTTTTTGTTTTGTATATTTTGGGTGAACCCAGAATTTGAAAGTCTCGATTGATTTCAGAAAGAAAAAAAGATAATCTGCAGAAATTGAATCCCAAAGTACTGTCAAAAACCAGTAATTTTATAAAATCATTTTTTTATCATTTATTTGCTTATGGAAACTTTTCATGAAATAAAAAACAATTGTGTGGAAATTTTAAAAAAGACATTGGACAGTCAAAATCTCAAAGAAGCTGAAAACAATTTTAATAAAGAAATTAAAAATGAAATTTCACATTTGGATAGCACGATACAAGAAACAATACTTGAATTAATTTTTCGAAAATCACAGCAGGAATTAATAGTAACCTTCTTTATATTAAGATCCAAGACTTAACTTTTTAATTCTTTTTATTTTTTTTCGATCACATCCTTTTTATTTTTTACTTTTTACTTTTAATTTCACAAACAAAAAAAAAAAAAAAAAAAAAAAAAAAAAAAAAAAAAAACAACAACTTTAGTCAAATAATAAAAACTGTTTGTTTCTTCTTAATTTTGCAATTAATCTTTCTTGTAAAGAAACATTGTCGAGCAAAATAACACTCTTACTTTTTGAAGACTTTTTTGATTCATGTTTTTCTATTGAAATAATGAAACAAACTTTTGATTTACTTCAGCAACAATTAAATTGGATCAAAACTTTAGTAAAGGATATTCTTCATAAATTAATTATTTTAAGAACATGTAACCAATTATTAGAAAGGATTTCAAAAACGGAAGACCATGTTTTTTATTCACAAATTAGAATGTTTCTCACAAATCTTTTTCCATTATCTGAAAAATCAGGTGTAAACTTGGCATCTTCTTTTAATAATTATTGGGATTTAATGTATGAAAAAGAGACAACTACAAACCCTAACAATTTAAAACAAGATGGAATGGAAATTGAAACAGAAGAGAAAAAAGATCAAACAACTGAAAAAAAAGAAATAACAAAGGAAAATGAAAAAGAAATAACAAAGGAAAAGGATCAAGAAAATACAAATGAAAACGAAAAAAAAGAAAACCAAAAAGAAAATGAAAAACATAAAGAAGAATTAAAAAAAAAAGCGTTTGATTATTCCTTTTATAAAACTTTTTGGGAGCTTCAAAGTTATCTCACGGGCAAAAAAAAATTTTTAATTAATAATAATTGTATTGAATTAATTGAATTATTAGAAAAAGTAATAAGCAAATTGGAAAGTGTTAGTGTTAATCATCTAAATAACAATTTTTTCCCCTTTTTATTTCAAAAATATTTGACTAGTTCCAAAGTCTTTGAAGAGACTCTAAAAGATTATAATTTTAAAAAAACAATTCTTTTCCAAATCTTAATTTTTTTTAATTCAATAAAAGCAAAATTAAATGATGACGATTATTTTAATAAAAATGAAATCCGCAAAAAGCAATTAATTACTTTAAATGATCGTGCTTTGAAATTATTGAAAAAATTATATCCAAAATCTTTTGAGCAGCTACAAGCAATTTTACACAATAATAATAATTGGGCAATTTGGAAAAAAGAAAAATGCCCAGATATTTTAAGTAAAATTGAACAACAAAATAAATTAGAAAATGAAAATAGACGAGCAAATCAAAAAAAAAAGCAAACACAAAAAAAGCATAGAACTTCAAGAAATTTAAAAAAGGCAAATGTTAAATCAACAAAAAGAAAGTTAGATTTTTTCCAAAATTGGAAATTTGATGAAAATTTTATTAATAAAATCAACAAAAGCCATGATGAAAATGTGAATAATAATGAGATGGGCAATGAGAAGGGGGGTGAGAAGGAGAAGGAGAAGGAGAATAATTATGATCAATTTGAACAAAATCTTTCATTGTGGAATTATCTAAAGCCCATTACAAATGAAATTGATAATAAATTAGAAGTTGATAATAAAAAGTTTTCAAATATTTCGCCTGAATATAATTGGAAAGCTTTCCGATTGATAAGATCTTCAAATATGAATTTATTAAAGGAAAATAATGATTTAAAGGCAATGACTGTTTCGTTTATTAATCAAAAAGACAAAGAAGTTGAAGATGAAAAGGAAGAAGGATCTGGAAAGGAGAGAAAAAAGATTGAGTGGGAGAATGAAAAACCAAAATTTAATCTGAAATTTGATGAAAATAATAAAAATATTTCAAAGCTTCATAAAGAAAATGATAAAAAAAAAACCGTGATGCAAGAAAAGAAAAGAAAAAGAACAAATAGCCATGTTAAAAAATAAATTATCTTTCTTTTTTTTTTAATATAATTTACTTTTTATTTGTTAAACAGTTCAATTTATGAATTTCTAAGAAAAATAAGAAAGGGTATATACATATATGAAATTTTTTAAGATAGTCACAAGAGACTTTTGTACATTTTTTTAATCAGAAGCTACATTTCAATTATAAATAGTCATTTTCATTCTAAATTAAGAATTGATTTTTAATTTATAAAATGTTATTGATATAAGAACCATTCAATAATTTTCAAACATTAAAAATATCACAAGATAACCAAATAGAAACTCCATTTCAAAAAATTGTTACTCGTTGGAATAATAAATTAAATATATATATATATATATCATTTAGTATAAAATGACAACCAATAATTAAATTTGATTCATAATTCACATTTAAATCATTTTTAATATATCAAAACCTGATATCTTCAAAATTAAAAAAAAAAATAAAATCAAAAACTAAAAAAAAATGAGTCAAAATTTTTGAAATGAGCATTTATGATTTTTTATTACTGAGCTTTCACCAAAAAAAAGTTGAACAAGAAGATTTTTTGTTATTAATATAATGAATTTTAAAAGACATTACATATTCCCAATTTTCTTTTAATGATTATTTGTCTTTTCGAAGATCTTTTTTTTTTCCCACTCCAAGATCTTTTTAAAAACCAAAAAAAAAATAGAAAAAGAAAAAGATCAAAAAGAGAAACAAAAAAAAAAAAAAAAAAAGAAAAGAAAAAAAAATTTTTCAAAAATCTGAAAAATCAAAACAAAAATTTTAAGAAGTTTGAAAAAATGATCTGATTAAAAAATTGAAAATATTTTTAAGATAAGAATATGGGATAAACACTCAAAAAAACTTCCATCAGCATTATAAAGTGTTTTAAAATTTTTGAAAAATAGCCTTGTATTAAAAAAATGAGCTGACTTAAAAGTATAATTTGTAAATCTGATAACACTTTTCTCAAAAAATTGATATCCATTTTTTTTTTATAAGATTATATATTTTACAAAAATTTAAACAAAAAAGATGGATCAATAATTTGATATTCTGTCTATATTAGGTGTTCAAGGATGAAATTTTTGATTATCAAGCGCAAGTTTTTCTCGGTAAAAAAATCCTTAAAAGTTAATGTAGGTTAATTAATCCACTGCTGGTTTTGTTTGAGATTTTTTGCAAATTGGGTATTGTTTTCATATTTTGGAGTTGATATTTAAAGAAAGTCATAAGAACAATTAAAAGAATATAGAAAAATACTCAAATATAAATATAATCATGCTATCTTGATTTAATTTTTTATAGAACAAATTGTAAAATCGTTTACTTTAACATTTTCGAAAAGTTTATTTCGATAGCAATGTTTCAATATATTCTCGGTAACAAAATATTTTGCTATATTCTATTTTTGGAATTAAAATGTAAAGCAAAATATGATAAAAAGTGGTTTTGGTTCCAAAGTGGTTCAATGGAAAAAAGATGCAACATTCAAGTTTATTTTCATTTCACTAAATCAAAAATATCAAATCTTAAATATCTAAAATCCTTTTTTCATTGCTTCTCTAATTTCAACTGTCCTCTTGTTAAAAATACAAAAGATCCTGTATTTAAATTTGCATATATTATTCTGAAAAATATCAACAACGCTTTGTTATAAATAAACCTGAATCCAAAATACTAAAGTTTAAAAGACTTTAAGATCTAAAAAAATATCTCTTTTTTTAGATTATTTAGAAGTTGAATATAAAAAAAAACATAATTATATAAAAAATAAATCAAAATTCTAGTTCTTTTAATTCTTTGGGTAATTTCACAATCAAAATTTAAAAAAAAATAAAATATTAATGTCTTAAAAGGTGTATATTCTTATAGTCAAAAAGAAAGTATAATATTTTCATTGGCTTTTTGACATCGAAATTTTTTAATTTTAAATAACTTTTATATTTTGATCTTGAATAAGTCAATTCAGTTTTTTTGGTATTTTTTTAATTCTAAATCAATTCTAAATGGTATTTTCATAATGATAAACTTTGGAATTGTTGTAAATGAGAAGATTTTAGGTTTTGAATTCAATTATTTTTTTAAGAAGGATTTTAATAGATATAAAAAATCACCTTTTTCAGACTTGAAACAAATAATTTTTAATCTAAATATACTTGTTGAATGTTAAAGAGACAATTAATTTCATTTTTTTTTTTTTTTTTTTTTTTTTGGGGGGGGGGGTGTTAAGAAGATTTGAAAAAAGTGCTGATAAAATTTTTTGATCTCTGAAAATAAATCAAAAAAAAATAAAAATTTAAATTAAAATTAAATGTACAGTTCAGACTTTCCAGTAAACACATATTATTCTTAACTATTTAAATAGTAAGAATAAAAGTTATTTTAAAATCAAACACGAACAATATAAAAATGAACATTTTGTTAAGTAGTAAAATGTTAAATCTACAAATCAAAAAACATATTTTGAAAAGAAAAGGAGAAAAAATATAGTTTTTATTATTTTTTAATCTTTTTTTTATTTTAAACTGGTGATTATTATTTAGTGTAGTATTATAGTTTGTTGTAATTGTATTTCAAAATTATTGTTCCTATTTATTCCTTGGCATTTTATACAGGTCTAAATGATATCAAGTAGGAAATAATAGGTTTGTATTAAACTTAGGTGGTTAATAAATTTATTTGAAATTTTATCTTTAATCTTGATTTTAATAAAAATAAAAGGTGAAAAGAGTTTATATAGTAATAAATTTGGTAATATTTTTTTTATTTGATCTTGGTAAAAAAAAAATGAAAGTTCGTTTTAGATTTTCGTTCAAGAATTTTATTTTTGATTTTTTGGCTTTTTACCTTTGTCAAAGTTCTCTTTTTTGATTTATGTGAGTCCCTCCTCTTTTTATTATAGTTGTATATGGGGTTAAAGATGTAAAAATTATAATAAGAATTTACAACTTTTTCTTTATTAGATCTAAAATAAAGTAACATGTACTGATGAAATCGTGGAAAAGTTAAAATGAAGAAACTGAAATTTAATAGTCTAACTGTGGCAATTTGAAACTAATTGGATTGATCGAAATCTAACTTTTTGTAAAATGTGTTGGATATGTTCTTGGGAGGGGGGTGAATGCTGTCTAATATGCATAATCGTACAGAATTTTTTAAAAACAAGATTTGGGAATTTGCAAGTAAAAATATATTAAAATTAAAATAAAAAAAAAAAAAAAAAATCATCAAAAAGAAAATTTTGGAAACTAATTCTGATTCTTATAAAAACACAGAGTTTTATAGATTTACATAACAGGTAAATTTTTTAAACAAATTCAAAAGATATGCTTTTTCATCTGATGTATAGTTGCTCAAATATTTCGATCTCTTTATTCAAACAAATTATCATGGTGAATAAAAAAAATTAGATATAAAAGAAGAGATCACCAAACACTTCAACACTTTAAATTACCAAAATTTATAAAATTAAGTCTTTCTTTTTATTATTGTTTTTTTTTTTTTTTTACTCTCTTTTATTCTTAAAACTTATTTTCTCTTTTTCAATTTTTTTTATCTGAAATAGTTTCTACTTACCGTCAGTACCACTTTTAAGAGAGGACTTTCAACTAAACGTAAGGTACAAAAAAATCTCAAATTAAAGCACCTTTTTTGGAATTTTTTTTTAAACAAATTATTTTACAAGAATTCAAATTTTATGACTTAATGTGTGGTTTTTATTATGACTTTAATCTATTTGAAAGGGTTTTTCTTAAAGGTGTAACAGGCGGTATCATTTTTTTAAAGAAATCCTTTTCGATGGGTTATAATATTGCCTACATTATAACCTGGATAAAAAAATATAAATAAATTAAATGTTTCTTTAGGTCTCACCATGTGTTGTCAAGTGCTTAAGTTTTCATGGGATTTACTTTTTTGTTTGTAAAATCTATTGATCTTCGTTGGGTTTTTTTTTACTTTAGAAATTAACAGAAAATTTTAATAAATTTTCAGTTTATTTCTAAAGTAAAAAAACCCTAGAACACTTCACAAATAAACAAAAAACACAAAAAAACCAAGGTAAAATCTATGGATTTACCCAATAAACTGAAAACTCGGGAAAAGGCCAAAGTTGTTTTTTTTTTTTAAATTTGAGAATAAACTGAAATATAAATAAATTTAAAATTTATTTCTTAAATTAAAAAAAAACTGAAGTTTCTAGGTTATATTTAATCTGAGAAATAAACTGAAAATAAATTAATTTTGAGTTTATTTCTCAAACTAAAAAAAAATAACTGTAAAGAGGTGATAATTTTATTCGGTCACCTCTCTGCAATGATATAAAAAAATATTTGTATTTTTTTTTTTAAATTTTAAATTAGAAATATTATAATTATTGTAGTAATTCAAAACTCGGTTAATTAATGTGTTATTAATAATCATTAACTATTATTGTTAATTTTTTGGCAAATAGAATACTTTAAAAAGGGATAGTGAGGTGAATTGTTGTTTACTTTTTTTTTTCAGGCTAACTAATTTTTTCTTAAAAATGGTGCCAAGTACTTTAAAATTGTAAAAAGAAAAAAAAAAAAGATAATAAAAATCAAAATAAACTAAAAAAAAATAAATAATTAAAAAGAATAATTGTAAACTCTGTTTTTTTTTTTTTTTTTTTGGTGTGATGTTTGTTAAATTATTATAACATCAATTTTAGATTAATAAAATGATAATAAAAATAAAATGATAATAAAAATAATAAAAATAATAAAAATATTAAAGAAAATTTAAAAATAAAATCTAATTGCTGGTTAAAAATAGAATAAAAAAAAAGTGTAAAAGAATTTTTTAAATAAAATGAAAAATCCTTTCTAAATTGTATGTGGGATATAAAAAGAAAAAAAAAAAAAAAAGAAAAGAGAGAAAAAAATAAATGAAAGGGGTGTGGGGATATTTGTTTAGAACTAACAATGGTTTGAAATATTTTATTTTAATTTTTCCTCTTCTTTGTTAAAAGTTGCTTGTTTTAAATTGAAATTCAAGGTGATTTCAAAATAATATACTTTATGTATTTTCCAAATTTTGATAACAAATGTGTTTGGGAAAAAATATCAAAAGGTATTTTAAAATCATCAGTATTAAACATTTTTTTTCTTTTTTCTTTTTGTCAATTCAAGTGGAGAATTATAATTGAAAACCCTGGCAAATTAAATGAATTTCCAATCAATTAGATGATAAAATTCTCAAAATGAATTAAAAAAGAAACGGAAAAGAAAATAAACCCGCACCTCAAAAAGAAAAAATAATCGCTCAAAAATCGAAAATTTGATCAAAAGATCTGTGAAAATTTAAATTCATTTCCCATGATCACGATCAAATTTTTAGATTGTCTTGATATTTTTAATACCAAATTGGTGTTTCAATTTCGCCCTTTTTTATACGTTCTTTGATTTTTCTTCTGTAATTGCCCAGGTATGACGACACTTGTTTGTAAGAAATTTTTGCAGATTTAGATAGCCGCATTTTTTCTTGATAGCTCGCATAAGGGCCGTTGACTGTGTATATTCTTTTTTCGATCCATTTTTTTAGGACAGTTTTGCTTTTCACTGATAGCCTTTCTCTTTTAATGCTGCGCACTTGTTTCTTGCAATTAACATTATTCTGGTTCGTCTGGTTATTCTTCTTGATAATCTTGACATTGTGGATCTTGATTTTTTGGCTATTTTGTTTGTTTGTTAATAAGGGATGCACCTTCTTGAGCTCTAAAGTGATTTTGTCAACCAGCGATTGTTGTAATTCATTGAAATTGTCATTAATGATTTGGATTAACGAATAGGGCTCGCCTTTAATCACGGGAAACCTCGCATTCCTGTGTGTCTTTGTGGTGCCATGAAACAATTTCTGTTGTTGGATCATATTTTTTGGGATCTTTGTGGCCCATTCCTTCCTTGACTTTTCAATTGCAGCTCTTTCTTCTTTGAAGAGTTCAAGCAATGTGTTGTATTGTGGAAGAAATTGTGGAAACAATTTTTCTTTCATTTGGCAAAGCAAATTGTTTTGATTCTCGACCAATTGTTCATGAGTCAATTTTCCACATTTCTTGCTGTCGTTTATTTGATCCACAACCACGTGATCACTTTCGTTTGGAATTGGATCTTCTCCTTTTTCCCACTTTGAATATAATTTTTCATTTTCAACAACGTTTAAAAGTGTCATTAGTTTGTCTTGGATTTGGGTTTCTTGTTGCCTTTGCCCTTGCTTTGGATCTTGTTGCTGTTGGATTTGGTTTTGATATTGCCCTGAAATAAAAAATCGTGTTTCCCTCTTCCGCTTGCAATTTAGATTATTGTCTTCGTTTGTCTTCTGGTTTTTGTTTTTCAGATTTTTGATGTTTAAATAATTGTATTTGGGTTGTCGAACTTGACACAACAAAGACACCACATTCCATAGATCGTCATCAACCACGAGAGTTTTTGGTTTGAAATTTTGCATACAATTCGCGATTTTATGTCTTATTATTTTTTTTTTTTTTGGAATGAAAAAAAATCTTCAACTTTTTTTGTGGATTGGAAATGACTGGTTAAAATAATTTAACTGTAATTTTGTGTTATGTTGCTTTGAATTAAACTTTGTCAAAAAGAAACAAATGGGGGTTAAATTAAGTTTGTGTATGTAAAAATGAAGTAGAGTAAAATGAAAAACAACAATTTAAAAAAATAAAATTCTTTTCAAACTGGTGGATTTACAACTTTGATTATTTTTCAAAAGTTATCATGAATTCACTTCAACTTTTGGTTGGTGGTGTGTTGCTAACGAATTAGAATTTCTTCGATTTTTTTTATTTAAATGATGAATTTTTTTCAAACATCTACAATGGGTACTAAATTGGTGTGAACAATACTTTCAGTTTACTTTCTCAGAAATGATTTTAATTTTTTTTTGATAAAAATTTCACTTTTCTTCTTTTCAAATAGTATTTTTTGAGAGAAAAGTTTTTTGTCTAGCAAATTGACTATCAAGGGATTTTCAGTTATTTAAAGTGTTTGTGGTTTTTTTATTAATGGTAACAGATTTTCTATTGAATTATTGGGAATGAAATAAAAGAATCACAAACATTGAGAAGGATCCAATCGTATTACTTTGATTTTTTTGAGAAGTTTGACAACTTCATTTTTTGAATAAAAAAGTGTTTCAAATTTTAGAAAAGTAAATTTAAGAAAAAGTTCGTAATCTCCGTTATTTTTGAAACACAAAAAAAAAAAAGAACAGAGAAAACACTTTTTACTTTTAATAAAAAAAAATAAAAAAATTAAAAGGAAGACAAAGGTTTGTAAGATTGCAAAAAAAAATCAACAATACTCTTACACTAGGACACTAACAAACTAAATTGCTTTTTGGGTGAAGTAACCAAATTTTTCTTAATTTAAAGTAGAACAACATCAAGATTTTCATAATTCTTGTAATCCGTTTAGAAATTCAATTACAAATTTCTAAAACAGATTCGAAAAAATAGATATTCCAAAAATTTCAATGAACAATTAATTGATGAGTGTCCAAAGTTTTTTATATTTAGAAATCCCTATTTTTTATGGAACAATTCTTATTGTTGAGAATTCTAAAATTTCTCATTTATTTATTATGAGATCTGAAAGACAAACTGTGGGGTCGTTTAGCCAATTTAAAATGATAAAAAATTAGAGTTTTAGGAATTGATTTTACACAACCTGTCAATTTTCAAAATATTGTCGAGTAAAATAAATGAGAACAAATTTGCACTTGTTTATCATTTTCCTTCATCAAAAAGACAACCAAACTACCACTAACTTCTTTGAAGTGAGAATTAGTTAAAGATAAGTAAGGAAAATGAAGTGACATTTTTTTTGCATTTGTTTGAGAAATACTATTAAAAATTATATTCCATTTTTAAAACAATAGTTCTTAACATAACAATGCTTCAACCAAAATTACGAATATTAAATTTCTTTGAACAAAGGTCACTAATTCTCTTAATTTTTCAGTTTATAGATATTTTAACCATTCTTTTATTGGAAAATCTGTTGAAATAAGATTCAAGGAATCAAAAAGAGAATTTTCGCTTGAAAGGAAATCAACTTGTAAAAATATCTTCAAAATTATTGATTTATTTGTTCAACTCTTCAAATAATTGAATAACAATTCAATTATGGTTGAAATTTATCATTTATTTCACAATTTCCATTCATAATTCAAAAAAAATATTTAATTGCACTGTTGAATAAAGGGGAAAAAATTTTCACTTTATTTTCAGCATTTTTATTTTGCAAAGAGAGTTTTTGAACAATCACGTTGCAATTTGTGACTCGTTTTGAAAAAGGAAAATCAAAATGTAAGAGAAAATTTCTCCAATTTCATGTGTGAATACCAATAAAAGTATGTGATTCAAAGATCAAAAATAACTTTTTTACCCTCGCAATTGTAAGATTGAAAATAATTGTCACATTCCAAACCAGAAATCACCTTTTGATCTTAATTACAACAAACAATCAATTACTTTTGAATCAAAGTAAAATTTCAAAATACTGTTGTAAAAATAACATGTATAAAAAGTTTTATATAGTGTTTTAAAAAAAAAAGCTTGTTTTTTTTTTTTCAAGACCAATAACATTAACTGATCAAAGAAACTTACAATAAGTATAAAAAAAATATGGTATTGATTTCTTAAGTATCTTTTCTTTAAAAAGAAATTCTCTAAAATGTAAGATCAATTTAGAATTATTCTCATACAAATTGAGATACTTCTGGAGACAAATTTTGACTTGAAAAATCTTTAAGTAACAAGAAAAAAAGGTTAAATTATGTAAAATTCTAAATAAATTCAATTATGGGTTTTGATTTTTTCAAATTCTGTTTTTTGTGGCAAAATAAATGTAACAAAATTTTCATTAACTTTTACAAAAAAAAAGATTCACAAATCATCTAAAATTTCAAATTTTTTAAATCCTTTAAAAATCCTAAATCATTAATTCGTCTTTTTGAATTGGGTACTTTGATGATTGGTTATAATTCTTGTAATGTGATTTTTTTTGGAAAGTTGAATGAAAATTTTGATCTTTTTATTTTACAATTAACTTTAGTATTAAAAAAAAATTCTAAAAGTCAATGATCAAATTGGAAAATTTCATCAAAAAATATAGTTGATTTTTTGGGAAAATTTCCATAAAAAAAAAAATAATAAATTATAAAAAATTGAGAAAATTTTCAAAAAATTATAAACTAATTCAATTCATAATTTAAAATTTACTGAAAATAATTTAGATTTTAAATTCAAAATCGATTGAAACTTAGATATACCATTTGACAGTGAATTATATAACGCATTGGAACAACAAGAAAAAAAAAAAACATCAACCGTTTTTATTTTGAAACACGGATTATAGTCTTTCTGATTCAGAATTTTTTTGATCATTTTAATTTTGATATAAGATCCTTTTTGTGAAAATAATATATATTTTTTTTACATAAAAAAATATCATGAGTCGAAAAGCCAATAAAGAATTCTATAGTCTAACCATCCCATTAACCAACAACAACTTTTTAATTATAAACTGAAAAACTAAAATAAAAAAGCCAACGATTAAAAATCTGGAGATTAATAGAATTTTTGATGATAAATATATTATCACGATATTAACAATAAAATCGCAATAATAATAAAAAAATTGCAATTAGCCCAACTTTATCGCAAAAAATCATAAAATCGCGATAAACAACATTATCGCGATATTCACATTATCGCGAAAAAATGAAAAATTATTATTTTCATTTCATTTTTAAAAAAAATCTCTTGACTTTTACAAAGCCTTGAGATTTTTACAACACCATCCCCTTTAATAATGTCAGAAAGTGTTTGTAAGGGTTATGAACTGTCTTCAAGTGTTTGAAAGTTTTGAAAGACAGAAAACTTTAATAAAGGGAATGAGTTTGGTTTGTTGTGGAAAAAAATTTTATTCTTTTCATTTTTTTTTTAACAAAATATAAAATCTCAAACAAATTTTATGATCAAACTAATAATTACCCATCTCATCAATACACTTGAATATAAATTATGTGTTTTCTTAAAATGGAGTTGTTACCTTTACTATCTAAATTACAAAAAAAGAAGAAAGTGTAATTTTCCTTCTTATTGGTGATCGATCAAAGAAAAACCTCTATTATTCTAATTGTGTTTTCTGTCCAATACAAAGATATGAGTAGAAAAAGAAGAAGAAGACAAGAATCGTATAAAAAATCTTAATAATTGGTGATCATCTGGCAAGTATGTTGTGAAATCTTTTGAAGAATTATCCAACTCCTTTTAGCTTTCTGAGAAAAAATGAAAATATTGTAACCCAAGAAAACATTCTTTAAAGAACAGATTAAGGGTTGGTTGTTTTAGAAGCCTAATTATTCAAAGCAATTTCCAACACCACCATTAACTAAAAAAATATTTATTTCTCTTTTGTTCTTATTGTTGTTGATCTTAAAGGATCGATCGGTTTGTCAACCAAATAAAATGAAAACACAACAAAACTCTTTGATATGATCCTTGATTGGATCAAGTTTCACTTTTGTTGTTTTTTCAAAGAATGACTTTTTGTCAACTAATCTATTTTTTGATCAAAAAAATTTTTTATTCAAAATATTTCTCAATTAGCCAAAAAACTCATCAACTATTATATCACGATTAAAAAGTAATCACGATATTTTGGCATTTATCACGATTTTTTAATAATTATTAAGATTTTATAGAATATCGCAATTTGTTATACAGCCAGTTTCACTTTTAAGGCACAAACTATCAACGAAATTTAAGGCACAAAAAAAAATCTCAAATTAAAGCACAAAATTCAAATTCTAGTAAAAATAAATTGTATAAAAAAAAATTTGAAATTTTATGCCTTAATTTGAGATTTTTTTGTGCCTTAAAATTTGTTGAAAGTTTGTGTCTTAAAAGTGAAACTGACTGTATTAGTAAAATTGAAAATCAAATCCTATTGCTAAAAAAAAAATAATTTTTCTTTTAATTATTTATCGAAGGTATTATTAACCCCCTCTTATGTGTCTGGATTCCTAAATTTTTATTTAATAATTTTATTAAAGCGTTAAGAATAAGTTTAAAATCCATTAAAGCTAATAAGTAAATTGTATTTTTTTTTATTATAACTTTAGAAATGTTATTATTTTTTAACCAATTAGATATACTATTTTTTTTTATTCAAATATCCGGATTTTGTGATTTTTTTTTCACCAATATGTTGTAAAGTTTCATCACAAATAGTACAAATCTCCAATGGGTTCTAAATTGATTATTATTTTTTTTTTACATAATTCAGAGTATTTTTATTTGTACTTATTCAAAGCTGAAGAATTCCTCTTAAGGCAAACAGTAAAAATTATGAGTTTAAAAATTTAAATTGAACCCTTCCATTTTAAATATCCTTTGTCGTTAAATTTTCCAACTTGGCCAATTTCCTAAAATTTTAATTCTGAAATTTTCTTGTTTATATTAGAACTGTTTAAATTTTTGGAATATCATTTAATATTTTCTGATTTTTTCTTCTAAAATGGAGATAATTAATTAATTCATCAAAATTGAATTTTGTTTATTTTTTGAATTAGCTTACAGTCAGTTTCACTTTTAAGACACAAACTTTCTACGAAATTTAAGGCACAAAAAAAAATCTCAAATTAAAGCACAATTTTTTGGAATTTTAATTTTCACAATTTATTTTTACTAGAATTTGAATTTTGTGCCTTAATTTGAGATTTTTTTTTGTGCCTTAAATTTCGTAGAAAGTTTGTGTCTTAAAAGTGAAACTGACTGTAAATCTTCTTTTATATATCTTTATTTTAACAGGATCTATTCTGTTTATATTTTATAAAGAATCCTCGGAGAATTTGTGCTAATTAATAAAAAAAAATGTAATATTTTTTTATTAAACTAAGTATCAAAATCTTGAAAATATTTTTTTACCAAATCAAATATTTCTAACACATATAATAATGAGACTATGTAACACAGCTCTTAAAAACTGAAAATTTAACCGATTAGTAAATTTCTTTTTCTTTTTTTTAGATATTTGTTAATTTTTTAAAACTGGTCTTAACTTTAAATAGACCAAATTACAAATGAAAAAAATAATTTTTTTCTATTTTAAAATAAAATCAAATATTTTTTTCAAAAGATATAGTCAAATTAAATTGTAAAATTATCCCCCCCCCCTTTTTTTTTTTTTTTTATATTTTTTTAATAATCTTGTTTCTTACATATTTGGTATTTAATTTATTTCTGCTGTTTTTTTTTTTTTTCACCTGCAAATAATTTTAACATTTATTATTTTTTCTAACTTAATACCCAATATAAATTTTTTACATTTTTACTAATCCCTAATAAAAAAGAAAACCAAAAAATAGACTTATTGTTTACAAAATTAAGTAATTTTAAAAACTGTTTATTCAAATATTAATGAGTTTAATTAATATCTTTTCTTTATGACATATAATTATCATAAATTTGAAAAAACAATTCATAAAACATGTATAACTGAAATCAAATACACAATTTTGGCCCACTTTAATACTAAACATTTATTTAATACATGTAGCGAAACTTCAAGTTTAATTTATTATTTTTTAAAGAATACAACTTCACTACTAAGAACTACCTTGACAATTTATCAAGTTGTCATAAGATCATTTTTTTTTCTAATATTATTTAAATTGTAAAGACAGACACATCAAAATATTATCCAGTAATGCCCAAAAAAAGATTTTATGTATATTTTTGTAATAATAAACAAATAAACAAATAGAATAATAAACCCTTTGGAGTTTATTAAGAAAAGTGAAAATGAAAATAGGAGAAAAATATTCACAATTTTCAATTGAAAAAAAAAAAAAAAAACTATCAATTAAAAAATTCTCAACAATAAACTCAATCTTTTGAAAACCAATTTACATATTATTATTGGCAAAGAGATTACTTGAATTGTTCTCATAAATTAAAATTATTCTAATCAAGAAGCTGCTTTTTTCTCTTTGTATTTTTAATTTTTGTAATCCAGTCTGTTTTTTTCTTTTACCTGGATACAAAAGAATTTTTTTTAAATATATTACAGTCAGTTTCATTTATGATGCACAAACTTCAACGAAATTTAAGGCACAATAAAAATCTCAAATTAAGATACAAAAATCAGATTATAGTAAAATAAACTGTAAAACAAAATACAAATTTTGTGCTTTAATTTGAGATTTTTTTGTGCCTTAAATTACATTGAAAGTTTGTGTTCTAAAAGTGAAACTGACTTTATTTATTCAATTTTATTTTTGAACATAATCTCTATCATCATACACCTAAAACCCATTAATTAAATATTGTGTAAGATTTTTTTGTTTGTTAAAATCTCTTCTCTTGAAATACAATAGCTCTTTTCAATGTATAATTAGGTGGGGGTCTTGTGACAAAGTTTTTGTCGGTTTATATCTAACAATCCCAATTATAATTCAATTTGAAAAAATATTAAGTTTTTTTTTTAATAAAAAAAATTTTTTATTCAAAAAAGAAGAAATAATCATCATTGTTTAAGAAATGGGGATTTTAATGAATTCAATTCAATATCAAAGAAGTTAATGTGTTTTTTCAAACATTATTTTTTAACTGAAAATAATTTAGAAATATTCATAATTATTTCCCATTTTTCTCAATTTTGGCCTCTGGGATGAAAATGACAAACCACCTTCACCAAACTCATATATCACAAATAAATAACAAAACCCACCGGTAAATATAAAACTCGCCATTTCACCTAAGAAGAAATTTTATCAAAAAGTTTCCCCCCCCCCTCACATTTCTTTCCCCTTTGAAGATATAAAGATATATAAATTTCTTAAAGAAAATATATTATTTTTTCGTTCTTTGGACTTACTGAAGAAATATTGTTTAGAATTAGCAACTACTGAACTCTGATGAAAACACATCGAAATTTGAATTCTATTTTAAGATATAGTCCCACCGTTTAAATACCCCAAATTTAAAAAAGATGGATTTTTGAACCACAATTATAACCCCGTAATAAGCCCAAGATCGATCAGCTAAGAAACAAAATAACATTCCACAAACCGTTATAGGATATTTTTTTTTCAGATTTCAAGAGCTATCAAAACTAACAAATCTGTTGAAAAAAAAATTTCCAAGATCTTCTATTTATCAACATTATTTAAGATTTAATACTATACACCCCCCCCAAAAAAAAAAAAAAAAAAAAAAAATAATTTAAAAAATACACCAAAAAATCGAAAATTATGTTCCAAATTTAAAACTATAATTTTAAATTTATCAGGATTATTGATTTAATAATTGTAAGAAAGGAACTAAATAAAAAAAATTTATCAAAATCAAAAAAAATGAAGAAAAAAGTTAAAATATCACAATAATAAAATAATTATATATTTTGTCTGAAAAAATTCTAAAAATTATATAATATCATTTTTTTTTAATTTAAAATTACCAAGATAAATCTTAGATTTCACTTAACTACCCAAATTTAATAAAAAAAAATATATATATATTGACTTTACTTATATTAAATGAATATAAACAATTTCAGTTTAAACATAAACATACCCAATGAAAAACAATACCACAGTATTTTTTTTTTAAAATTATGGGTACTTTTTTTTTTAAAATGCTTTTAAAACATTTATTTCACCACATACCAAAGTTTGTGGTTTAAAATTGTATTTTATTTTTTTGAACCTTAGATTCAGGGTTACAATTTGCGTCTCAAAATAGAATAAAATACTTAGAGAAACACCGACTTATTTCAATTCTTCCAAAAAATAAAAACACCCATATAAAAAAAAACAGAAAATCTTCACAGTGTTACAAAAACCAGGGTTACAAATAAAAAAAACTTTTTAATTTATTAGTAAATTCTGTTTGAGTCAAAGTAGCCCAACATTTTTTTCAAATATCAATTATTTTATATAATTGGCCTTTGAAGAACAAATAAGAAATAACCAGAATAATACACACCAAATAATTGTTGATATATGTCTGAAAGAAGGATAATTTACCAATAAATTTTCTTAAAAATTGAAAAACTCAAATTCTTAGGCCACTTATTGAGAAAAACAACAATGTTCGTTTTGAACTTCTATTGGTATTTGAATAATAAATATGACACAATTTTCACTTCATTTTCTATACTTTTCTTTTAGAAATCAAGCCCCCAAACGAAGTTTGTTGGTATTTGTGGTCTCTATTCGAAAAAGGAAATAAAAATGGAGTGAAAATTTTTCACAGTTATTATTCAAATATCAAGATCAAAGATCGAATAGAATTGTAATAGAAATCAATATGATTTCTCAATAATCTTTATATGGTTTCAGTCACCTTAGAATAACATTTTTTTACCAAGTGACTATTGATCTTGCAATAAAAAAAAAATTTGCAACTGAATAACGTTTTAAAAAAAAAATAAAAAAAAAAAAAAACAAAAAATGTGTAGAAATGTGAAAAAATGATTTCAATTTGGAAAATTTCCAAAATTAAATTTTTTCTTCTAATATTTATGCAAACCCTTTAAAAAAATGTATTTCACCCATTACAACTGGACCACTTTGACTGAAAAATAGTTTATTATTAAAAATAATAATTTAATATTTATTATTTTAAGTTTTACAAATATATAAAAAATAAAAAATGAAATTTAAAAGTATTTTATATCTAGGCAAAAAATAACAAAAAATGGATTTTTTAATTTAATATTCCTGAAAAATGTAAGAATTTGTATGTTTTGATGTATTTTTTTGAGAATTGAATTTTAATTAATTTTTTTTTTTTGAAAAAAACTGACACTTAAACAAACATTAAATATAAATCTTCAACACATATTCACATCTAACAAATATTGAACCAAATCAATCTGGAAAGTTTAAAAACAAACTATTGAATAAAACAATGGAATTTTTGTAAGATTTTGGATTACAAAAGTATTGTCATTCAAAACTACCCCTTTTATTTAAAAAGACAAAAAACGCAATTATCCAAATTATATTCCACCGGTGATTTTTGGGATCAACTTTTGTTAATTATTTGTTTCAATTTATTAATTGATGAAAACTTTATTATTGTGACTTAGTAAGTTACTAAATTTAAAAAAAAAAAAAATTAATTTGATCATTCCTCGTTTAAATTAAATAAAAAACTCAAAATATGAATAGAGAATTTAATAAAAAATCAATTCATAATAAATAAAATTAAATATAAACCTTCCCATAAAAATGAGTGTAGGCTAAAGGGACGAATCAGTGGGGAAACAAGCAGAACTGTTATTCTTTTCAATTTTTGTTTTGTAATATTTCCTACACTTTTCAATTGTTTAATAACAAATCACTAAGATTCTCTTTGTTGAAAAAAAAGGGGGGGTTGTCATGATTATGATTATTAATAATGATTATTTTTTTTGGTTTATAATTTAATGGTATTTCACATGAAAAATAAAAAAAGAAATAATTGATGAAAAATACATAATTAACAGCAAATTTTTAAAAAATAATTACCAAAACCAAAAAACTTGAAAACAAATGAATTTAAACTTAAATCTCGTTAGTTTGCCAATTGGTAAATGTTTAAAGTTAGAAGTCCAAAAAAAAGGATTCCCTTAAAATGAAAAAATAAACAATTTTCAAATCATTTTTTTTAAAAAATAGATTTTTGTTTTATTTTTTTAATTTTATTTTTAATTTACAATCCAAATGGGAGCAGAAAAAAAAGGATCAAAACACAAAAAAGTATACATTGACAAAGTTTTAAAACTTTTAGATACCTATCAAAAAGTTCTTATTGTTTCTTCAGACAATATTTCCTCCAAGCAAATTCAAATCATCAGAAAAGCTCTTTTTAAAAAAGCTGTTGTTTTGATGGGAAAAAATGTATTCTTTTCTCTTTTTTTTTCTTTTCTTTTATTTTTCAGAAACAAAAAACAAAAAACAAAAAACAAAAAATAAAAAATAAAAAAAACAAAATTTAATTTGTTTGCTTATTTCCTTTTCTTCTTTTCTAAACCAAAAAAAACAAAAATCTTTTTTCAAACAAAACAAAAAAAAAAAAAACCCAAAATAGTCTTTGATCAGACGAGCATGTAAAATTTATGCAGAAAAAAACCCAAAAGTCAATGAATTAATTCCTTTAATCAAACAAAACATTGGGTTAGTTTTCACAAACGAAGATCCAAGAGAAATCCGTGACATTATTGTTGAAAACAAGATCAACGCACCAGCTAAAGCAGGAACAATTGCACCAAATGACGTTATCGTACCAAAAGGTGACACTGGTTTAGAACCTACCCAAACAACTTTTTTACAAGCCTTAGATATCCAAACAAGAATTGCCAAAAGACAAATTGAAATTCTTTATGATGTTAAACTTGTTGCAGAAGGTGAAAAAGTAGGATCCTCTGAAGCTACTCTTTTAAGTAAACTTGGAATCAAACCTTTTGTTTATGGAATGAAACTTTCCAAAGTGTAAGGAACTTCTTTGTCTTATATTTACCTTTTGATTTCTTTTTGTTTTTGTTTATTTTTTTTTTAATCTTTTAAAAGCAAAAATAATTTAAACAAACAAAAAAAATTTTTTTTTCTTTTTTTTAGATTTTTTTGCTTTTTTTCTTTTTTTCTTCTTTTTTTTTTTTTTTTTTTTTGATAAACAAACATTTTGAGATGAAACTAAATTGTCCAAATTTATATTTCCAAACACACCCCTATCATCAAAAACCAACAAAACAAAAAAAAAAAAAAAAAAAAAAACCAAACAAACAAATAAATTTAACTAAAAACAAAAAAAGATATGACAATGGTTCAGTCTATGGCCCAGAAGTTCTCGACATCACTGACGAAATGTTAAAAAAAAACGTCTTAGAAGAACTTGGGTGCATTTCAGGAATCAGTCTTGAGTTAGGATTCCCAACACAAGTTTCTCTTCCTTACTCCTTTATGAATAACTTTAGAAACCTTCTTGCCATTTCCATCGAAACAGGATATGAAATCAAAGAAGCAGAATCCATCCGTGAATTACTTGAAAACCCAGAAGCCTTAAAAGAACTTATGGAAAAGCAAAACGAAGAAGAAAAAGACGAAAAAGAAGAAGAAAAAGAAGAAGAACCAGAACCTGAATCTGAATCTGAATCAGATGACGACATGTTTGGTGGTGGTCTCTTTGATTAAATACTTTGAGAGATAATTCGTTTTCAATTTTTAAAAGATAAATTACTTTGTAAAGTTGTTTCAAAGAACATCATCAGAAAAAATTTTTTTAAGAAGTGTTTATAAAATTGTTGTACTTTATTTTAGACACTGTTTTATTAGCCTAACCAGTAACACTTTTTAAAAACTTTTTTTCGCATCCTTTTAAAAACAACCTAAAATAATTTTTTTTATATATAAAAATGAATTCGAAAATATTTAATTTTTTGTTGCTGATCATGAATTTATTAAATCATTGGGAAATAATTTTTAACAAAATTTCCTAAAAATAATAAAGATACTTTATATTTATTTTGTTGAATCCTTTTGTCAAGCTTTTCATCTTAAAATTTTTTTTACAAAATCTTTTGAATTACACAATAAAATTGAATATTATTCCTTGGGTTTACCTTTTAAATTATATTGATAACCGAAGTTCACATTTTGATTCTTATCGAAAAAAAACATAAAGTATTCATTTTTTGGATTTCAAAGAATTAAAATGATTCTTTTTTGATTTCAATGATTAATCTCAACTTATTTCTCCTTTAAATTGAGCTTTTCTTAGAATCCAAGGATTCACAAATTTTACTAATTAGCAAATAAATTTTTGAAAAATATTTGAAAGAATTTAATTGTTACTTTAATAAATAAATATTTAAGGTTTTTTTTATGAGATTAGTGTTTTTAGTCATCTTTTTGACTATTCCGAGGATTTTATATTTGTTCCATAGAAGAAAATAAGTTTAGCTTTGAAATTGAATCAAATAATTCTATTTTTTTTTTAATATTGATCCAGTACCACAGAATAATTGATTGTTTTTTTCATTAAAGTAACTGAATAGAATAATTTTTGATTTTTTTTTTTGGTAAAAATAATTCGAATAGGGATTTTAACATGTGAATAAAGTGAATAAAAATTGATCCCTTTGGCGGATTATTTTTACATTTTTTTATGAAATTTCATTTTTTTTTGTGATCTTTTTGGCAATTTAGTTGATATTAACCATTCAATTTGATATTAAATTAAGTCAAAAAGTTATTTTTATTATTTTGCTTTTTTTTAAATCTTAAAACAAATTTCTTGTAATTGATGTAATGTAACCAACTCTTTGATAGCAATATCAGAACTAAAAAATGAGCTTAATTTCATTTTATCAAAGAATACATATTTTTTCATTTTTAAATAATTATATGTAAATATAATTCTTCTTCAAATTGTATTTTAGATTAATTGTTGTTAAAAATATGTGAATATAAAAGTGATGGAAAATTACCAAAAAAATAAAGTTATAAAAGATCTACGTTCGAAATGAATTTACAAACATTTTTACTTTTAAGAAAAAATCTTTGAAGGAAATTTGAGGTAATTTTTTATTCTAAATAAAGTCCAAATATTTCAAATTTGAGGAAAAGAAGCAGTCTTAATATAACCATGAAAAACGTTACTTAATTTGTGAATTTTTTTATATATTAAATACTTCTCGAAATTTTTACCTTAACCTGTGAATTGTTTATCAGATTCATTCCAAAAACCAAAATACCTTTAAATTAGTTTATGTGTTTACTATTTCTACAAAAGAGATGAAAATTAATCCTTTTTGTAAAAAATATATTTATTGGTCTTTTTACTTATTTTACTTTTTCCCTAATGAAAAATCACTCTTATAAACCAATTAAAGAAAAATCTAAGAATTAATTTATTGAATTTGTTTTCGCTATAGTTTTTTAGTAATAGAAAAACATCAAATATTCTGTAGAATCCCGTAAATTGTCCACAAATCATTTATTTTCAAAATTTATGTTTTGTAATAGTTTAGAATTATTTTATTGAAAAAAATAAAAATGAAATAAAAATAAGATTTTCACAAATAATAACCATTTTAATCTCCAAAATAACCAAAATAAACACATATAACCAAATAAAGGTATAATTTTTACAAAAAATAATATTTCTCAAAAAGAGTTTTATATAAAATCATTTATCTATAGATAAAATAATATTATCTTCAAACTATTTCTATTTAAAAAACAGTATTATTATACAAATTTTGGTATTAATGCTAAATTAATTGATTATTAGAGATCTTTAAAAAGATATTTTATAAAATATTTACAAAAAAAAGATAAAACTAAAAAATATATTTTTATTAGAGAAAACAATATATTTACAATTTCAAGAAAAATTAAATCATATGATAAGAAATTAAATTATTTTACAAAAATTAAAATTGTTGAAAATTTTTTTCTACACTGATAATTCTATCAAGATAAAAAACTTTATTAAAAATACTTTTTCTGAATTATAAAGAAATCAATAACCACCAATTTTCATTTCTAAAAAAATAATCTCAATTCTGATCAGAGAAGTTGATATCATTAATTAAAGTAATCCACGACAAATATACAATTTTAATTTTTACAAAGAACCAATTAAAAGATGAACAACCATTTTGGATATTTAGAAATCGTAATATTAGATTTCACTTTTATAAATATTTTTTAAAATAAAATAATACCAACATTTTAAAAAATAGATAGAAAAGTTTATTTACTTGAAGAGATCTGACAAGTACAATATTTTTCATGTTGTTAATTATTTTTTGAAATTTTGGTGATATAAATGACAGTAATAAAAAATTGGATAATTTGCATTATTAAATAAAAATAATTTCAGGACAACAAAAACTAATTATTTGTTAAACAAGTTTCGATTTTTTTACCTTGCATTTTTTTCTTATCAAAAAGTAAAAAGTTTAAAAATTTAGTACTTTTCTTTCATGAAACCCCCCTTTTCGTTCTAAAGTATTTTTTTTTCTTCTTTATTATTTCTCAATTTGGAAAAATAGTAAGTTACACCTTAAAAAAACAAACTAACCAATAAAAAAAAATAAGTTATTGAAAAATCTTTAAATAATTTTATTTAATTTTGGGTTTAGAAATATATATATATTATGGTCAATGTATATTCCTTTTATGAACCTAAGAGATATTTATTACTCTCAAAGAATGCTGAGTACATATATCTTGTTCTCTTAAAAATTAATTTTATTTTGAAAAGATGTTTTTTTTTTTTAGAAAAAGATATTTAAAATTCAATTTCAATATTTAGCTTTAAAAAGTTTTTAAATTAAAATCCTTTTAATCATCTTAAATTTTAAACTTCATATTATTTTTTTAAGAGGCCAATTAAATATTATGGCTTTATTGTAGAGAAAGTAGATTTAAAGATAGATGCGAAGTAAAAACTTAGCTTTTCAATATTCTCAATACACCTTTTTTTTTTTTTTTTTTTGTATGCCTTCAGACCCAAAGCTATTTTTTTTTTCTTTTCATTCATAATCACAAGAAAAAAATTACAATTTATAATTTTTTTATCTTTCTTGTACTATATATTCTTTGAAACCATTTTTTTTTAATATTTAAAGTCTGAATTTCAGTTCTCATATAATATACAATTTTGATAATTCACAATTAAGAATATTTCGCAGTCATATTCTGGGAAAAAATCCTACTTATTAAAACAAAAAAAACATTTTTTAAACGTTTAGCCCAATAAAAAATCCCACAATATTTCAAAATTCAATTTAATTTTCATAAAAAAAATTTTTTTTTCTATAATTTTAAAATAATATCATTTTTCAATAAAATATTATTTTGAAAAGAACAAGGGCTTTATCATAGAGAATTTAATCAAAATATCACACTCTCTTATCAAATAAATACAAACTCATAAATTAATATAACTATAAACTAACCAAAAATTTATTATCCTGTAATAGTGAAAAAAAAAAAAAATATTTCCTTTATGATCCAAATAACTCTAAAAATCTATTAAGAATTTTTATTGATTAATAAATTATTCAATTCTTTTATTAAAAATTTCAATACAAAATTCTTAATTATTTGAATGATTATTTATTTTCCAAACTAACGATTGGAACCACAATACAAATATATTTATATCAGGATATTATTTGGAACTTCCAAAGAACACTAAAGCTATAATTCTTCTTAATATTTTTTTTTTCAAATTTTCAGGGATCCACATTTCTTGCAAACTAAAGAACACACACACAACCATAATTAAAAAAAAAAAATAACAATACAAACAACACAAAACCCAAAGAAAAAAAAAAAAAAAATAATTATCAGAATCTATATTATTTCAAATTCATATGTTGACTCAATTCAAATAAATTCAATCTTCTTTTTTTTTCGAAAAAAAATTTGTTATCAATTTTGCCATTATTATTTATCACTTTAATTTTCAAAGAAGATCGCAATTTATTAATTTCGTGTTTTGGATTTTGGTCTTGCACCTGTTTAAATAAATTTAAAAATGCATTTTCAACTTTCTCATGCTTTTTACTTTTTTGAAATCTTTGGAAAAACTTATACATTTCTGTCCACAGCGTCAAATAATTTGTGTCATATTTCTGTTCGTATAATCTAGTTAAAGAAGAAATTGAGTTATTAATTTGACGGTTCGTCGGATTAATATTTTCCATTATTTCCTTTATTTGCAGGGTTTGGTATTGCAAATTATTTCGAAATTCCGAATAAATATTAAAATCTAAATCCAAATGGCAAGTTTTTCTTTCGATGTTTTCGATAGTGTATGTTTCATTATCGATTGACGATGTTGCAAAAGCATTTTTTTGGCGATTAATTAAACTCTGTTTTATTTCAACCTTTACACTATTATTATTGTCCATTTGATTACTGATAGGAGTATTGCTGCTATTCGCATTATCCTTAAGGAAATTATTTTTATCTTGGAAATGGTAATTTTCATTTTTGACTTGGGTAATTCCTCTTCCATTTTCTTCGATTTCAACAACACCCCTTTGAAGCCTCTCATATTCCCCTTCCCCACCGCTTCCGACAATTTTGGAGAAATCCCTTTTAACACCCTTTTTTACAATGTTTGAAAGCTGAATTTTTAAAAATTTAAGATCATTAATCTCTGATTTATTTTCCCAAAGATTCGAAGTAATGATTTTTTTTAATTGCAAATATAAGGCAAGGTATCGATGATAATCAGCATTTTTCCATTGCTCAACGGAAGTATTGATGAGGGCATTGTCGGGCAAATCTTGGATTGGGAAAGTTGGGAAGCCTATACTTAGATTTAACTTTCTGTTCGGCCTTTTGATATTACCATTATCTTTATAAACCTTTGACAAATAGAGGATCCCGTTTTTCCCCGAAAGCAAAATATTTTGGTTGCTCGATAAGTTATTCAAGATCACAGCTTTCCCATGCATTACATATTTGATTAAGCAAACAGTGGGGCTCGCAGAAACATTCAGCGGCGTTGCCCTTAAGGTATTTTTAATAGCCATGCCAAGGATATCATTTGTTTTGTAGCCCCTTTTCCATGTCAATTCTTGGTTATTCGTGGACAAGTATTTTAAATAGCCTGGGATATAGACCTGCGTTTTTGATTTCTCGGATTCCTTCGGCAATTCCTTTTTAACAGACTGGTGCAGATCGTGTACCAATAGATAGACATCGTGCTTCACTCGAAATAGTTGGTTTTGCTGATTATCTTTCATGGGGATGTTATGAATTTGGTACGCTGCCAATCTCATCTGGTAGGTTGCCAAATCATTAACTACATTGACGATTTTGATTGTTGGCACCAAGTATTCTGTGATACGCACAGAACCATCTCTCGAATATATTTTGTCATTTATTAAATCAACGCCCGTTTGTTGCCCTTCCCGTTGCAAGTCAAATGCGAAATCTGTCCAAAGAACGACAAACTCTAAATGCTTGATTAGCAACCCTATGTTTCGTTTTTTCAACCCACTTTTTTTTTCTCTTTGCTTTTCTCTTTCTCTTTCTCTTTCTCTTTCTCTTTCCCTCTGGAAACTTTTTCCTTTTAAATTATTTTTCAATGATTTTTCATTAATTTTGGAAACACACTCCAAAACCCATTCGTGATCAATTGAATGAAATTCGTTTCTTCTGTTCAATAAAAGAATACACCTGAAAAAATTATGCTTTTTTTTTTTAATAGAGCAATTGAAATTCATATTTTGTGAAGAAGAATAATTGCTGACTTTTTCGGAGAGCGAATAAATTGCTTTTTTGATCGTCTTTTCAATGACCAGTGAAAACTGTGTTTTGTCATTGAAGCTCTTTGTTTGCAAAAAGCCCTCAGTAATTTTCAAAATGTCTTGTTCGTTTCTCGAATAGTTGTTTAGCCTCACTGTGGGCTTTCCAGTGACAAAAATTGATAATTCAGAGGTGTTTGGAAATAAATCAAAAGCTAACCTTGAATATTCTAATGTCGATTCTACATAATGTTTTCTGATCGAATTATAAATTTGATTGTTGTTAACACCAAAGGATTCTAATTCCTTACTCGAGTTTGTAAAATGTTTCGTATTACAAAAGTCTACAATAAAAGCAGTTCTCCGAAAGTTCATTGTTTTTTTTTTTTTTTTTTTTGTCGTTTTTTGTTTCTTGGTTTAGGTTTTGTTTTAATTTTCACGATCCTTTTTCTTTTTCAAATTGGATACTTGGCAAATATTGAAGATATTTTGAATTTGGTTATTTGATACTGTTTACAATTAAACAAAAAAAAAAAGAAGTTGTTGATAAAGAGCAACAGAAATGGTTTAAAAAAAGAAAAAATGATTAGAAGTTTTACTTTTTTTTTTTTATTTTTAAGGGATTAGTAACCCTAATTTATTTATTTTCCTTAAGGTAAACGAGTACTTATTTATACAATGGAACCTTAAACACGATCAACAAAATCCTTTTTCTCAATTTTAGAGAAATGATTTACCTTTCTAGAAAAAAGGTGAAACATAGTTTTTAATTAGGAACCTCTTTAGAAACTCAAAAACAAAAAACAAAAAGTGAAATCGATTACAAGAAGAAATAAATTAACTTCAAATAATAACTCATTATATTATTTTCAAACAAACAAACAAATACTATTTAAATCTACTTTCATACCGAAATTTTGGTAGTGGTTTTGGAGATCGGAATAATAGTAATTCTTTCAACAAATTTAAAATAATTGATCATTTCAAATATAATCCCTTATTAAAAGATAGTATTAAAAAAAATTTTATTGTGTTTTTTCCTTCATCTTGTGTTTATTAATTTTTTCTTTAATTAATTGATTTTACTTTTCTTTTTAAGGTTCTATTGATGTTCCCAATTAAAACCACTGTTTCACTTTTTTTCCTGAAAGATTATCATTTTTTAAAATAAATTATTATTTCCAATTTATTATCTATAAAATAATTTTTTTATTATAGGTTTGGTTTTTAGGATTAAGTACATTTATCTTATTTCTTTCTCATTTTAAATCAGAATATAAAAACAATTAACTAAAATATCAATAAAAAAACACCCATTTGTTTAAAAATTTAAGATATATGGTATTTTTTTTTCAGTTTCATTATAAATAATAGTTAAATACAAAATTTCGACAAATTGACAAAATAACAGAAATTTAAAATGTAAACTTTAAATTATGAATGAAAATATTTGAAATTATCGTATATGATGAGTTTATCATATCTGTTTTTTTATCATTTAAATCTTTGGTAGTTCTGTTATTTAATTTCAATCATTTCAATTTAAATATATGTTTTAATATATATATATATATATATAATTTATTTACCAAAATTGGAAAATCTTTTTTTTTTTTCAACAAAACAAGAAAAAATGAAAATGAACAGTCATTGATTTTGGAATAATATTAAAATTAAGATGAACATTTGAAAATTAGTTATTTTGAACTATTTTTTTTCAGAAATTTTTATAAAGTCTTTGAGAGAATTACCAGAATGAAACCAAGCATAGGCAGTTCATTTATTCACGGGTTTGTAAAAATTGACTTTTTTAGTATTAATATATGTTATTTCATTTTAATTGAAGGAATTAAAATATTTTTTACATTTTATATTATTTTTTTAATCAACTGTTTCTTGAAATCAATATTAATTTTGAATCTGATACTTATAATTTAAATACTCTTTTTAAAAATAATTATTAATAACACAATAAAATCATCTGTAATATAAAAATCAAAAAAAGGCAGTTGAAAAATAAAAAATTTACAAAAAAATTAAAAAATTTTCAAGAGATCCCACCAATAGTATTTTCTTAATCGTCTGTATGATGTTTTAGTATTTGCAATTTCGAGAATATTTGAAAAAAATACAAGTAAAAAAACAAAATATCGAATTATTTACAATCTAAATTAATTGACCATTTCTTTTTATTTCCTTTAATTTATTAAATTTTTTTTTTTGATATTTAAATGATTTTTGAATATTTTTTTCAATTATTTAGTATATAAATAAAAAAAATAATAATTCAAATCAGTAATTTGATTAAAGTTATATTTATAGTATTTGTTACTATTAATTGAAAAAAAAATTTTTTGTTTGAAAATATTTAGAGAATTTTAGACAATAAAGTAAAACTTATTGAAAATTTTAATCTTTGTGTTATTAAAGACTCATATAATAATAATTCATATTGGGTTTATTGTAATTTGTGTTAATCCATCAAACACCAAGATTTTATTTCTTCTTAAACAAAAATAATTCTTTGAAATAATTTATATAGTATATTGATTTTTGGACTTATTAAAAAATAGAAAAAAATATTTCTTAATTATTGGAGAAAATTTTTATATTAAAAAAAAAATAGATTATAGATTTATTTTTAAAAAGTTTAAAAATGAAAAAATTAAATCAAATACTATAAAAAATAATCGATTTATTTAAATTAAGATTGATTATTATTTAAACAAATTTTTACATTATTTTTCAAAATGGAATTGGAATAAAAATAGCTTAGATTTTTTTCAAATTGAATTCAATAATTCATTCTGTCTGAACTCATAGATATCTTTTTTTAAGACATTTGTTTTTTTTTTTTTTTTTTTTTTTGAGTTCCAGTTGAGTTTATTATTATAATCTTTATCGAATTTAATTAATAACTTAAAATATGAGAAATATTTTTTTTCCAATGCAGTAAGTTACACTTTTAAATTCCAAAATTTGGATAAAAATTGAAGGCACTAAAAAATTTCAAATTAAGGTACATTTTTTTGGATTTCTATTTCAATAATTTATTTTCTCTAAATACAGAATAATTATCATTAAGTGTTGAGATTTTTCTTTCAAATATCATCTTTTGAAATTCAAAAAATTTTTTTGTAATTTATATCAGAAACTAACTGCAAACTAATAAGTAGATTGTATTCGATAGATCTCAAAAAATCATAATCAAAAGCCCGGATTATTTTTCGAAAAAAGCACTAAAGACCAATATTTAGTTTCTAATTTGAATGACAATTATAAATTAGAAAACAACTATGTTAGTTTTGAAGTAACTATCTTTGTTTATTTTTTGATTTCTCAAAGCTATTTTTTTCATTTCTCAATATAAGTTATTTAAATCAAAAAAAATATACATCATCCTTACTTTTTTATATTTTTTGAGTGTTACAAAATAACTACTAATTGTATTATACTTTATTAGATTGATTTTCTACTGAAAGAAAACAATTTTCTTCAATTTGAAGATATTTAACTCTTTGGAAAAATAAAAAAAGAAAGGATTAGTTTTTTTTTAAAAATTTGATATTTTGAATTAAAAAGTAATTTTAAAAAAATTTTTTTTAATTCATTTTTTTACCTTTGAAGAACCCATGATTTTTTTTTTCGTTACTTGGATTTTTAGATTTTTTAGACAAACAGGCTCTCTTAAATTTTTCGCCTCAGCTATCTAATTTATTTATTTTTTTTTTTTGCTATGAGAATACTTGAATTTTTTATTTTTAAATTTGAATTTTTAAAATTGTTAACCCTTTGAAACCTTTTTTTTGATTGAATTTTTTGCCAGAGATCTAAAGAAAAATTTTTTTTTTTTGTTATTTGAATTTTCTCAATCAAAAGAAGTAAAATTTCACTATTTCATTTTTTTTTTCCCAATCCACACATCGACTATGAAACAAATTCATTGTGGGTTGCCCGGACTTAATTTGTACTTTTTTATTGTTCCTTATATTTTGTACAAATTTTACGACTTAAAAGTGTTGCTGACTACAATGTTTCAAATTTTATAAAAAGATTCTCTTGGAAATATTAATTTTGAAGGATTTAATAGGAAGAGAATTTTTTATTATTCTTAAATTATTGAGTCTATATTTCAAAAGAACTTGTGAACTTTTGAACTTGACCTAAAATTCCTTTTATACCAGGTAAAATATCAAAATAATACAACAGTCAAAATAATTTGTTCAAAATGTTTTGTTTTACGAATTCTTCATTTTTTTAAGAATTTAGCTCAAAGACCTTCAAACCATTTTGGATTTATTTTTTCAAAACTTTAATGACTGAAGAAGCAACAACTCAATACAAACCTTCGGGGTTACTATTATCACAAACAAAAAAACGTAAGTCATTAGGTTTTTCAATTGTTCTTTGTTGATCTATCAAACTTTTTTCTAAAAACTTTTTTTCTTCTTTTAAATTTTTGTATGAATAAATACTAAAGTCGGATCTGTCTTTGATGAAACAGTTAGCTATATTGTTAATGAACCATCATTAAATTTATATTTAACTTCAACTTCTATTGAACAAAAAGTACCAATTCTCTCAAAGTTGAATAAAGATTTAAAACAGAATACAAAGAAGATTCGATCTTCTATAATGGATGCAGAATTTTCAATCGATTCAACAACAAACATGCTTGGTATTAAACAAATAGACAATCTTCAATCTTTAATAGAAGAAACAAACGAATTCCTCAAGCCACTTTCAACACTTAACAGAGGAAAAAGAAAAGAAATAAAAACAAAAATTTTGAAATATGTTCATCAGTTAAGCAAAGGAAAACAAGAAAACGAAACACAAGATAAACAAGAAAGAATTAAAAATTTAAAGCCTTTAACTCAAGTGACATCTGGCCCAATACTGGGGTCTTCAGATTCAGACGAAGAAACTGATCTTGAAGATTCTTCAGATTTTGAAAATTCTTCTGAATTTGAGGACTAAAACAATTTTTTTTTTTCTTTTATCTTTTTCTTTATCTATTTCTTCTTTTTTTGGATTATTTTGTATGAAAAAATTTTGAAATAATAACATAATTTTCAAACCACCAACCCACCGTTCATAATACACATGAGATTTTTTATTTGAGCACAATTACTGTCTGTTTTCAAAATGATTATCTCAATTACTGTTTGGGTATATAATCTGTTCTAAAATAACTACGACTTGACCTATTTATCTCTTTTTATTAACCATCTTAATATTTTCTTAGAATATTGGAAAGAAAGTATGCCGACACGTGAAAATTTCTTTACTATTTTCATAAATCATAATTGAATTATAACTCAAAAAACAAAATATAAAATATTACACTTTGTTTTGCTCTTTTTCTTTAAGGGAAGAATCCACAAGAAAAAGATTGTAATTTGTACGATCTCTCTTGATTTATTTATTTTATGTAATATTTTGGTACTACTATCTTAGCGTGAAATAAAAAGCTTAAATGACAGATTCTGAAGAATTGTAAATTTTAGAATTAGATCAAAATATTTCCCATTTAAATTTCAAATACCAGTATTACCTTCAATTAAACCGACCTTTTCTCGGCCCATAAACTTCTTGAAAAGAATTATTTTTTTTTTGGATTTTGATTAAATTAAATACCAGAAATGTGATTGAAGACACAATTGAAGAACGATTAAAATTAATTTTTCGAATAAAAATTTGAAATATTTTAATAAATATATAATCAAAACCTCTTTTTATTATTTTCCTAATTCTTTTATTCAAATATTGTATGATTTTGAGACTCATATTTTGTTTTTTTTTCGATTATTTTAGAAAACACAAAATGTATTATTGTTTTTTAAAAATATAATTTCTCATGGTTCTTTACACATAGTAATTAAATTTTAATATAATGGTTGTTGATGTGGTTTGATTTTTGTAAAGATCAAAATTTTTACAACTAAAAATCTAAAATTTAATTTTTTTAACTATAAATTATATACACCCACACATTTACACATACACCCACACACCCATATATATATATTACTATTAGCAAAACTATATTTTTAAAGGTTTTCGGGAATATTCTGATTTTTTAATAAATATTAATAGAAATAAACAAGTTTAACATTTTTTCCTAATTTTTTATCTTTAAATACTCATAATCTTTTTACAAAAACTATTTTGATATATAATATAATATCCATTTAAACTGAAAATAATAAAAAAAAAAATATAGTCCAAAATAGAACAATCAAGTTGTATGAAAGAGGTTGAAGTTTTGAGTAGAAGTAACTATTTTTTTTCCGGTTTTTTTTAAAATCTACCCCCCCCTTCCCTTTGACTATTTATTCACTTAAAAACGACCAAAAAAATTAAAAAAGAAAATGAAAAGTGGATTTTTTATCTCAAGTGAACAGATATTAAAATAAATAAAAACTATAAAAAAATCAGAGATTTATTCTTTAACAAAAAAAGTTACAATCAACATGTTAAACATCTTAAATAGAAATAAACCGTATTTCAAGTTTTGGTCCAGCTATAGTGAGTAAATTACACATTTTTTAAGATTTTTAATCGATATTAGAATAAGAAATTATATTTGAGAAATTTAAATATTTAAATAATTTTTTCACATTTTATCATTTTTTGATTTTTTCTATTTTTTTTTAAACGTAATTCATTTGTAATTTTTTTTATTGTAAGACCGATATTCACATAGTTAAAAGTGTAATTCAATGCTATTGAAACAGTAAAAATGAGTGTAGAGTAATTATATTGATTTCTATTGGTTAATTTTTTTGTTCTTTAATTGGAGATTAAAATAGACATTATTGTTTTTTTCAATGCTTCCCTAAGAATTTGGGGTTTCATTTTTTTAAGAAAATCTATAAACTTTTTTTAGTTTTATTTCAGGTGAATATCAACTTTTTTGAGATGTGAATTCTTCTTCTTATTACTTCCAAATTCTTCTCACTACCAATTATAAAAAATAATTGATATTTGAATAAAAATTTGAGATAATTTGACACAAATAAAAATTTTGATAAACCCCATTTCAAAAATTGTGACTCACCTGAAATAATAAATTAAATCTTATATATATATCATTTGGTATTCAAGAATTGTACATAATTAAATCAACTTTAAAATTCACTTTTAAATCATTTTAAATATATAAAAACCTGCTATTTTAAAAATTTAAAAAAAATAAAACCTAAAACTAAAAAAGAGTTAATCACAAATTTTGAATGGGCATTAACAATATTTTATTATTGAACTTTCACCGAAAAAAGTTTAACAACAAGATTTTTTACCAATAATTAAATCCATTTTCAAAGACATTAAATAGTCTCAATTTTCTTAGTGATTATTTGTCTTTTCGACTATCTTTTTTTTTTCAACATGATCTTTTTGCAAAAAAAAAAAAATATAAAAGAAAAAGAAATCAAAAAAGAAAAAGAAAAAGTATCAAAAAAAAAAAATTATTAAATAAAAAAAAAATCGAAAAAGAAAAAGAAAAAAAATCAAAAACAATAATTTAGAAAATTAGAAAAAATGATTCTGATCCAAAAATTTAATAATATTTTTTTGATAAGAATATGAAAATAAATCCTCAAAAAAACTTTCAGAGCATTTTTAAGAAAGTCAATTTTTTTGAAAAATAATTGAGAAAAGACTTATTATCCGAAACTATGGTTTATTCTTCTCGGTGGTGTGCAATATATCTTTTAATAGCACATATTATTTATTTTTCTTTCACTATTTTTTTCCAATTCCTGAAGGCATTAAATTAAATAAATAAGATAATTAAAGATTTTTTTTTACCCATTGCCTATAATCTTTGTTATTATTTGAATATATAATAACAAATGAGAAAAATGTGGGAAATTATTATGATATTGTGATGCGAAAACATGTTTCACCAAGAATGACTCTGACAGACTGTATATAAGACATCCAAATTCGAAATTGAAACCCAAATCAAAACTAAAAAAAAAAAAAAAAAATATTATATTAACTATAGTTTAAGAAAATTTTAAAATTAGGAAATATAAAAAATAATTATATACAAGATAAATTTAATTAAAAATTCAATAATAACAAAGAAATAATTCTACAAATTCCAACCAAGTTACAATAATTAATTTTATTTTTTATTTACCAATTGATAATTTTTTAAACGTTTTTTAAAAATTATTGAAAAAAAATATTTTTTCTTCTTTTGTAAAACAATTGTTTAATTGAAAATAATGGCTGTAAAACCATATTTATCTTGAAATTGTAATAAAATGTAATATTTTTCATTACTGTTATCTTTGAAGTTCAATTCCCAAATATACTTTCAACAAAATATGAACAAAAAAAGCCAAAAAGATAATCACATATCAATTCAATAATGAAATTAGAATACATTAAATTCTCATGTACCACAACATTTTGAGAGAAAAATTTCAATTTTGTAATTTAAAAATAAACTCCATTTCAAAATAATTGGCCCATTAAAATCAAATTTTGAACATACTTTTTTTTTTTAAAATTGAAGATATCTATTATAATAAAATAATTACTATTTGAATATTTAGTTCTATACTCTTTAAATATTTGTTTTTCATCAAAAAATAAAATAAAAAAAAGTAAAGAAAAAATAAATAAAAATGGGGTGATTTATCATGAAATTTAGTTAATAATTATGGAAAAAAAATTCTGTATGATTTTTAAGCTAAACACCAATGAAACCAACATCAAAAGCAAAATCAATTAAAAGTTGAAATAATTTAGCTTCAAAGAAAAATTCACAAACCATATAATTTTCAATAAAACTAAAAAGGACAATTTAAATATAATTTCATTATCGAAATAGTTAGTGTAGTTTTGGAGATTTCAAAAATAGCCAATTTTTTGAACAAATTTTTCAATAAAAGATCAATCAAATAAAAATCCAAACCAAAAGATAGTATTATAAAAACTGTTATTGTGTCGAGACCTCGATTTAGTCTTTAATCATTTATTTTTTCTTTAATTAATTGATCTTATATTTCCTTTTCAGGTTCTAATAATGTCTATAAGTTTAAAAATTGTGTTTAACTTTTTTTATCCCAAATCGTTAATAATGTTCTTATTCCTATTTTTCATCAATCATTAAAGGTATCTGAAATTGAAATTCTCACAAATTGAAATAATATATGTTGTTCAACCTTTATTGTTAATTTTACATGAATAAGAAAAATCATAGTATCAAAAAATCAAAAAAAACACTTTTAGGTTGTTTTATAATTAACAAAACCTATATTTTGATAAATTATACAAGAACAAATTTTAGTTTAATTTGATCTTTGTAATTCATTTTTCATTTCCAGAAACAAAATAATTCTGGACAAGGTTTTGTTTCAAAGTTTGTCAAAAAATATGCAAAAATGTTATAACAAACTCTCATTAAATCAGAACTTATTTTACATTTTTTAATTATTTTTTCAAATGGTCAAATCAATTATTCAATGATACACTTACATTTTATTAAAACGTTAGGGTATTGAAAGAAAAAAAGGGTTTTGTTCATATATTTGAAAATAAAGTGTGTTACTCAAAGTTTCAAATTATACCTTACTTACTTAAGGGTATTTTCATTTTAAATTAAAAATAATTTTTCAACTTTTTCGAAATTTTAATATTCTACAAAAAACTTGTATTTTGTTTTTAGAAATTCAGAATTACTTTTGAAAAACTTTCCACATGAACTGAACTTGTTTGTTTTTCAACAAGAAATTCCTGAAATATTTTATTTTACACTGTAAATTTATAAGATTACTCTGTAAAATTTTTCCCCTTCAAACATTTTCAACTATCAAGAGAAGAAACGTTTAAAAACTCTTAAAAATATTGTTGTGATTATTTCAATCTTGAACTTAAGTGTATGAGTTTTATAAACAACACAAATTTAATAATTTCTTGACTTTTTTCAACTCTAAAATTAATAAATTGGAAAAAACATTTTTCTCATATTTTCTTTCAGTTAATCGTTATTTAAGAATAATTTCTTCTTAATTATTAACACTAATGGGACCAATTTTCCTAATTGTTCTCCTTCTAATCGTTGTTTACATCTATTACTTGTTTTTTTTTGGTGGAAACAGAAACCGTTTCAAAAACCAAACAACAAGCCACGAAGAAAATGGAGAAACAGTCTATAGGTATGATCGTGTAGGAAGAGGGCCACTTCAAGAAATAGTTGACGAAAGAATTAAAACCGTTTATGAATTGATCGAAGTGCCAGCTCAAGACAAACCAAATAATCAATTGTTTGGAACAAGAAAACCTTTAGGAAATAATCAATATGGCGAATACGAGTGGGTCACCTATGGTGAATTTGTTACCATGAGAAAACATTTTGGCTCTGGTCTAGTCCATTTAGGAGCAAAAACGGGCGATCCTATTGCAATATGGGCACCCAATCGTCTTGAATGTTTGTTTAAATTTTTATTTATTTATTTTTTTTCGTTTTTTTTTTTTTTTTTTATTTTACAAGTTTCCTCTTGCCTAAAAAAGTTTTTTTGATGTGTTGCTTGAAAAATAATTGAATACAATGCCTAAAAACTTTAAAATTTATTTCCAAAACATTGTTTGTTTGTGAAACAATCAATCCAAAGAATCCCTTTCTCAATTACTCTGACAAAAAGAAAACTCAAAAATTTAGTTCTTGTTAATTAAAATACTTTTTTGAATGATCCTTTTTTTAAATTAACTTTGCAAAAAATAACAATTGCTCTGATCAAACATGAAGCAACAAGTTCTTTTTGTTATATCTAAATTGGAAGGGTTGTCCTTGATTTACAACTTTTCGTTACAATTGCTAATCTTGTTACTTTTTATTACCTTCTTTTTCCAAGCTGACAAAGTAATTTTACAAAAGTGAAAACTAAAAAGTTTTTAAAAATTTTCAATACTATTTGTTTAAAATAAATGGAACAAAATTTTCGTTCATCTTTCCAAAAAAGGTTTTAAAATCCTTAAAAATTTCAATTTTTAATTCCAAAAATCTGTTTAAATGATTGATTTCACCTTATAGAATTGATGGCTTTGATGATTTGTTTTAATTCTTGGAATGTGATTATTTTGGAAAGCCAAATGAAAATTTTGATCTTTTTATTTTGAAATAAACAGTACCTTGTTCTATTTCTCCATTCATTGTTTTGTTTTCAGGCCACTTTTTCATTACTTTTTGTTTTATCTTTTTCCAAATTGAAAAAAACTAAATGAGATTTTACAGCTTTGGTCAAATGATTGAGAGTTTGGTAACCCAAAATTTCAAATGAATTTTTTTGCCTTTTTTCTTACTATGTAATGATGTATTTTTTTTTTCGCTTTGTTTCAACTTTATATTTTTTTTTTTTAAATGTTTTTCTCCCACACACAGCTGTTGCAATTTAAAGTTTTTTTTTTTTTTTTTTTTGTTCAAATCAATTTGAAATTCATCATTTTGTTTTCAAATTGTATAACAAAACAGAGGAAAGCAAAAGGGGGACAAACAACTATTTTAATAAATTGGATTGTTTCGGATTCTTTTTGTAGTGCTGAAGACAAAGCAGATAAATCCTTTTTACTGATCGAATATTTTGGAGAATTGAAAAAATGAGGATGAAAATTTGAATCAAAAATGTTCTCAATTAGGAAATTTTTTTATTTCCAAAATGGTGCTACAACAAAGGAGAAAAAAAAGTCTTCCTTTCTTTTTTGTTTTTCAATTTTATTGAATTCTCAAACTTTTTCCCATTGCTGTATCTCAAATAGGGGGGCTATTTCCAAAAAAGCGTGAAAAAATTGATTCTAAAATAACTTTCTTAAACTCAATTCAATTATGACTTTTCGAAAATTCAAAATTGTTTTTATCATTTAATCATTCCCAATGTTCATTCAATTTGTTTGTTTGTATATTGCATGACTTTAAGAAAAGATCTAAAATTTTATATAATAGAGATTTTGATGAAATCTCTTTAAATTTACGATAAAGTTTCAAAAATCGCGACAATGAATACAAATCGGGATATTCTAGAAAATCCCTATATTTTAAAAAATCGCGACAAACGATCATATTACAATATTATATAAAATCGTGATCTTAAATACAAACGGTGATATTTCATAAAATCGTGATAGTTGACGAAGTATCGTGATAAAAAATTAATTGCGATATAATAGTTGAAGGATCACTACAAGAAAAAAATAAATTCTGAAAATTAAAGTTAGCCAAAACTACATTATTGGATTCCAGTTATACATCTTTTATAAATTATTTTTTTCAAAGTTAGGGTAATTTTATGTAATTAAGAAAAGATAGCTATTAAACTCATTAAGATTCGTATACCACCTTTTTCAAAATTACTGACTTTTGAAAAAAACACCTATTTTTGGAGTATTTTTTTTATTGAAAAAAGTTACAATGAATGTACTTTAGATTGAACATTAAGAAAGAAAAAATAATAAATGTTAAAACAATTTGCAGAAAAAAAACAGGGAAAATATATATTAAAACTCAAACATAGAAACAAATAAAATGATAAAAAATATTCCAAAAACAGGAAAAAAAACAGTGTTTCAATTTAATTTAGCGATATCTTTTAAAAGAAATATTTGATTTTATTTTAAAAATAGAAAAATATGATTCTTTTTAGACTATTAAAAAAAAATAGATTAAAATAATCTCTCCACCTAATCAAATAAAAATTTCAAAAATTTTGCAATTAAAAATGCAAAAAATATTACTGAAAATTTTCATTTTATTTACAATTCACATTAATACCTAATAAAATTGTAAACCTTTTTCAAAATTGTTATTTATAAAAAAGTTTATTATGAGTGTATTTCAAAAATACAAAATTTAGAGATTTTATTTTGAAAAAATTTTTCAGAGTTATGATTTGAGGATAATTCAAAATAATTTTTAGAATGAAAATAATTTTGATTTTACAAAAAAGAGATTTTGAAAAAAAGGATATTTGTTTTAAAAAAGAACAAAAAATAGACACATAACCCAATCACTGATCAGATCAAAAGTTTTATTGTATTTCATTTTAATTTGGTTGACAGATCGATCCATCCTTTACACTAACACCAGTAATAACTGAATGTAAATCAATTATTTCTTAATCTATTGTAGCATTATAAACCCCAATTCAAAATTTTTAACACACCCAATTTCAATTTTAGAAAAATAATTTATTTAATTAAAAAAATTCTTTTTTTTTTTCAGGATTATTGTTGATTATCACGATTTTATGAAATCACGATAAAATTAGATTAATCACGATAATTTTGGATTAATCACGATTTCTTATTATCATGATTTTATGATTTTTCCTGATAAAGTTGGGTTAATCGAGATTTTATAATATCATCTCGAATTTATTCCTAAAATTGCGATAAGACAAGTTATCCTCAAAACCCCTCAATATTTTTTTTATTGTGAGAAAATTGATGCATTTTTTTTATATTTGATCGAAAAAATAATGATTTCCAAAGAGATTTAAATTCTGAAAAATTTCGAATAGTATGAAAAAATTATAAGCATACTTCAATTTTAAAAAAATCAATTTGGTGTTTACCATACTTTAATTGTTTCTTGAATTTTACCCTAGAGGATTTTGCCCCCAAAAAAAAAAGTTTTCATTATTGTTTTTCCATTTTTTCGAAATGCTTTGAAATAAACCCATTTTTGAAATACATACAATAGGGACTATTTCAATCACCATTATTGTTTTTTTTATGTTTTATATTTTCAATTTACGAATAGATCCATGAGCAAAGATGATTTGTTCTCAAATGTAAAAAAAAACAAAGCCCCACTTTTTTGGAAATACGCAAATAAATTTTCAATAGAATTATCAATAACTTTTTACTTGATGTTCGTTTCAAAAATATTGAAACAATTTTTTCAAAAACTTGTGTTTTATAAAGTTTTTATTTTAGGTTAACGAAGGAATGTGTTAATAATATACATCTTTATTACTTCCAAATATCAACAAAATTCTAAATACATAAGAGAATTAATAGGATTATCGTAATTATTATCTTAACTTTGAGAGTTACAAACTTTTGTATCCTTATTTTTGAAAAAAAATATTTTTTTCTTTTTATTTTTTTTTTTATTATTTAACGGGGCAATTCAACAAAATTACTTCATGTTTGCCGTTAGGTTTTCCAGAATTTAAAAGAATTGAGTAAAATCAAAGATTTTTCTCTATTCTAGGGAATTCTGGAAAACCTAGGCACTTTTCGTTAGGTTTTTTTAATTTGAGAGAATAAAGTAAAATCTTTGATTTTTCTCTATTCTTTTGAATTCTGGAAAATTGCTGTTAGCTTTTCTTGAGTTTTCTGTTTATTTGTGAAGTGTTCTAGGTTTTTTTTACTTTTTGAAATAAACAGAAAATTTTAATAAATTTTCGGTTTATTTCAAAAATTAAAAAAAACCTAAAGAAAGTCAATTGATTTTATATATAAAACAGAAAACCCCAAGAAAAGCTAGGCTCTCTACGGAACTTTTCTGAAACTTTAAAATTGTATTTAAAGTTTTTTAACTTAGCTATAATGTAGGCAAGATTATAACTCATAGGATATATTTTCTTTAAAAAAATTCAAATATAAAATATAATTTTTAAAAAAAGAGAAAGAAAAGGGAAATAAAAGAAAAAAATGAAAGAGAGTAAAAAAATAATAAAAAAAAAGTAAAAACTTCAGTGAAAAGTTTTTTTTTTTTTGCACCACAAGGTGTTGAATGGGCTGGTGGTTGTTTCCTTTTATGTCGAAAATTTTTGGATCACCATGATAATTTGTTTGAATAAAGAGATCTAAATATTTGAGCAACTATATATCAGATGAAATAGGTTACTTTATTAAGTTTTTTAATTTAGAACTTTAGAGATAAGTTACATCTCTAAAGTGCTGAGTTTTTTAAGAATAAGAATTGGCTTTCGAAATTTTCTTATGAGTTGCTTTACTTTTTTTTTAATTCTTGGGTTTTAAACTAAAATTCAAAATTTTCCACACAGCTAAAACCTTCCAAACAACCACAATAATACAATTTTATTGAAATTGGATATAATTTTGATTTTTGTAAAATATGAAAATCATTTTTTCATCTTTTAGTTTTTGTTTTCATTTCATTGTTCTAATTACGTAATTTGTTTCGTTGGATCAATTTTTTTTTCAACCATTGATATTAAGTTAAAGTGGTGTTGTTCCAAATAGAAGAACTCAAATATAATTAGTTGGTAGTATCTAACCATTGATCGATCAATATTCCTAATAGAATTTAAACAAATTTACTAATGTATTTTTTTGTTTTGCTCTCTACAAAATTTTTAACATACCCATGATTTATTTGTATTGATAATTATTTATTTATTGTTTTGTGAGTATTGTAATTTATAAAGAAGTGTTAACATCACAATTAGTGAATGGTTCTAATTTGGTAAATCTTCTTGAATTGATTAAATAAGTTTTTTTTTTACAAATCGAATTTTGGTGTGTTAAAAATTTTGAATTGGGGTTTAATTTATTTTTGGGTGTTTGAAATATTCCCGAAAATACCCGAAAATCGAAAATACCCGAAAATTTTTTAACCACATAAAAAAAGGTTATGGACAACTTCGAAAAAACCCGAGGCCAATATACTCAGTTTCATGATAAAATAACAATTTTACTTTCAGACAAAATATTTTTTATTTTGAATTTTCTACTTTAAACTACTCTAAAAGAGGTTTTGGTACCTTGTGAGTATATTTGAGTAATTGTTGGTACTTATTAGGGTATGTGTATGGGTATGTCAGGGTATTGGTATGGTGTGTGTTAGTATGCTATGGTTAAGCCAGTTCCTTATATTGAATGGGAAGTTAAATAAAGTTTGGTTTGGGTCACCGTGTGTATGGTATGTGTATGTATTGTACGATTAGATATTACTCGGTTATTTTAGAATTGTATTTAAGATTACAAAATTATAGGTAATGATACAGAATTAGAAATTTTCTTTACAAGTACATTTTCTCTCATTTAGTTAATACCATTTCGAAATGATTAGAAATGTTACATTCATCTAATATATCAAGCCCTTTCACACAAAATGGGTTTAATACTATTCCCAAAAATTTATATTTTTTGAATTTTGATATTTTCAGACCAAAAAAAATTTTTTTCAAATTAAAATTCCAAATTTACCTTTAAACTGAGTATATTGGCACTCGTTTTTCTTTGAAGTTGTTCAAAAAGTGTTTTTATGTGGTTAAAAAATTTTCGGGTATTTTCGATTTTCGGGTATTTTCGTGAATATTTGATAGATTCTTTATTTTTTATTGCAAATTTCCCAAATCTTGTTTTCACAAAATCCCAGTACAAGAAACCGACTCGACAGCAAAAACCCAGCACCAGCAACAACTCAACAGATTATACAGAAAGATCGATTTGGTTCACTTCAGTTCGGTTTCAAATCGCATCAGTTAGATTCAGTTCTCTCCAGTTTCATAAGTCCAGCTTAATTCGTTTAAGATCTTATCATGAACAAGTTTGTTTAAGAGCTAATCATGGCCAAATCCACTAATTTTTATAATGATTTTTTATTGTTTTTACCTTCGCCAAAACAAACACCTAAAAAAACAAAAAGAGGAGGAAATCAAACAACTTAAAAAGGGAAATTTGAAAAAGGTACAAAGTAAAAAAAGAAAAAATATTTTTTTAAAAAGCTTCCATCTTTATTCTGAATATTTTTTCTCCTTCTTTTTAATGAGAATTATTTCAAATTTTGTAAAATTCTTAAAAAAATTAAATATCAATTTATTTTAGAACTATTTTAGTTATTTATAACACACACACACACACACACACATATATATATATATATATATATATATATATATATATACATTAATTGATATAAAATTTAAATTACAATTAAAAGAAACAAAAACCATATTTTTTAAATTCAAAGCATTGTATTCAAAACAAAAAATTTAAATATTATCTTTTACATAAAAAAATTTATCAATAATATACAAAACTAACAAAAAAACATAAAAAGGGGTACTCGCTTCTCATAGTTGTTATCCATATAATTTATACAATGTATCACTTTATGACACGCTCGGAAGAGAATCATCAACTTTTATTTTAAAACAAATTGAAGCACAATTTTTGGTTTGTGATAAAACAAAAATCCCAGCTGTTTTCAAATTAAAAAAAGAATGTGCAAGTTTAAAATATATTATTTGTATGGATGAAAATGTAATTGATCAATACAAGGAAAAAGCGGAAAGCGTTGGACTCAATCTTTATACCGTTCAAGAAATTTTACAAATTGGCGAAGAAACATTTAGTGAAGAAAAGTTAAATTTTCCCACACCTGAAGATATTTGTATGATCATGTATACAAGTGGGACATATGGAAACCCCAAGGGCGCCATTTTGACCCATAAAAATTATATTGCAGGAACGGTTAATCCGATCAATACAAACATTGTTCCAAATGAAAACGACATTTTAATAAGTTATTTACCATTGGCCCATATTTATGAAAAAATGATGGAATCTTGGATCTTTTATGGACACGGAAAGATCGGCTTTTTTACAGGTAATGTTCGAAATATTACTTCGGATATGAATATATTGAAACCAACTGTGTTCCCCGTTGTGCCTCGAATACTCTCAAGGATCTATGATAATGTTATGGATAAAATTTCAAATTCGCCATTCCATATCAGACAACTTTTTCGATTTTGTTATTGGGCGAAAAGCCGCGATTTAAAAAGAGGTAGAAACTTCTCTCTTTGGGATATTTTAATCTTTAACAAAATCAAATCAATGGTTGGCGAAAATATAAGATTGATGGTAACTACATCTGCTCCAATATCAACTACGCATCATAATTTTGCTCGTGTTTGTTTATGCCCTCTTTTGCCTCAATCCTATGGGTACGTCTCATCAATTTAATATATTTTTATCTTTTATTATTACTTTTTATTGGATCTATTGAAGGAAATTTTTTTTTTCTTTTTTTTTTTTTTCCGTACTAATTAATAATTCAGCAATATTCTTTAATATTATTATTTTATTAAAAAATAATATATATATTGATATATTATTATAATTTAAAATTATTATTACTTTTAAAAATATAGAATGACAGAAACAGCTGGGGCAGGAACATGTCAAAGAAAAGGTAAGGTTTCATTAGGAAATGTAGGATCACCTTCGACCGATATTGAAATAAAATTGGTTGACGTCCCAGAAATGGAATATTTTGCATCCAAGGGTGAAGGAGAAGTTTGGTTTAGAGGCCCTTGTGTATTTCAGGGCTATTATAAAAATCAAGAAGAAACAGACAAGGTGCTAACTCAAGATGGATGGTTAAAATCTGGTGATATTGGAAGGATCAATTTGAATGGTACATTTAGTATCATTGATCGAAAAAAGAATATTTTAAAATTACAACAAGGCGAATACGTGGCACCAGAATATTTGGAATCTGTTTTTAATAAATGCCCCTCAATTGCTCAAACATATGTTTATGGATCTTCTTTTGAAAGTAATTTGGTTGCAATTATTGTCCCTGATTTTGAAGCTTTAGGTTATGACCAGCAAAATAAAGAAGCTTTGAGAAAAGTAATAGCAGATCCAAAAATAAAAAAACAAATCGAAAAGGAAATGCTCGAAATCTCGAAAATTGAAAAATTAAAAGGATTTGAATATATTAAAGAATTCCATCTTGAACATGAAATGTTCTCAGTTGAAAATGGTTTATTATCAGATACTTATAAATTAAAAAGAATAACTGCAAAAACATATTATCAAAAAACACTCACAAAATTATATGATAATTTTAAAAAAAAGAGTGATTCACCTAATAAAAAAGACAAATAAATTTAATTTTCATATATATATATATACATATATACTGACAAATTTTGGAGAAATAGTCTGAGACTTGGAATTTATTTAATGATTAAAGTTTATTCTAATTTTGTTTGGTTAATCAAAAATTTATTTCAGAAATTTTTCTAATTCAAAGAAATTAAATTTCTCTCACACTTTTTTTTATTTAAATATTTCTATAATTATTTCTAAATAATCAAATATATTTTTTTCAAAGTTAAGATACATTATTTTTTAATATTAATAAATATCATTATTGCTGATTAATAATTAGATTTAATTATTTTCTAACGAAAAATTAAAAATAAAAATAATCTTTTCAATTTATAAAAGATATTAATTTTAGGTATCATTTGTTAAAGTCGTTTTTATTAAAGTTTTTGATTAAAGTTCTGAAAATATAAAACTATTATAGTTTTTAAAATGTTCTTGTGATAGTTTTGAATACTTTTATAAAATAAAGAAAATTTCATTTTTTGAGAAATAAAATCTTGTTTTTTTTTTAGAAGAGATTATCAGCTAAATATTAGAATGTTCATAACAAATCAATCAATTAGTGATTAATTTATCTTTTCACAATAATGGGGATTATTGTCACTATTTTATTTTTTACTCAGAACCTGAAATATTTTTGATAAAATTAAAAACTCATTCGAATGCAAAAATTTTGGATAATTGAAAAAAAAAATTGTATTAAAACGAGAATCGTTTTTAGTTTTAATTAATGCTTAAAAAAAAAAGAATTATTAAGTTAATAAACATTAAAAAATATGTAAAAACAATGTAAAGTGTGTTTTATCATTTGTATTTTTTGTAACAGAATAATAATGTAATCTTAAATTTTTGAGTTGACAAAGATATTTTCAGGAATAATTTTTATTTGTGTGAAAAATATATTTATACAGGATGAAATCAAAAATTTGTGATATTTTTCCAAACTCCAGATAATCTTATTTTCTCACTACAAAATCATCATAAAAAATTTCTCCATAAAAATAATATAAACTATCTTTCATAATAATTGTTCCATTAAAAATCAAATTTTAAATAAAAATATTATTAATAATTGAAGTTATCTATTATAATATAGAAATTTAGATTTTAATATTCAATACTATACTCAAGAGATATTTATTTTGTGTCTAAAAATAAAAGAAAGAAAAATAAAAAAACTGTTAAAAAAAATTGGGTCATTTATTTTGAAAGAAGAATTACATGAACAATAGAAAATTTCAAAAAGTGAAAAAAACCCATTTATCGATTCTCCTTCCATTTGAATAACTAAATCTAATCTCTTTTTCATATTTGAAACAAAATTTTTCATTAATTCATCTATTACTTCTTTCAAATTTTTCATTTTGATTTTCCATTTTAACAAAACACTGTTGAAAAAATAAATAGGAGAAAAAATGATTTATTTGCAAACTTTTCATTGTGAGAGGAAAAACTTCAAAACGATACAAAAGCAATTCATTATTCAAATGTAAGGTGGGCCATTTATTATGAAATTTGGTTTATATATATATATATATATATATATATATATTGGAATTCCTGTCCCATAATAAAGGGAGGGAAGAGTGATTTAAAAGTTCTACAAAACTTGAATATCCAAAATTTCCACAAACCCAAAAAAAGGAAATCCCAGAAAAAAATATAAAACTCAAAAAGAAAATTCTTACAAATACCAATAAAGTCATTTGAAAGAAAGATTTTTATTTAAAATAGCTGAAATAAATCCCAAATCACTTTCAATCCAAATAATAAGTTTTTGAAAAAAATTTTTTCATATAAGGGTAATTGGTTTCAATTTAATGAAGAACTAAATATAAAGTTAAACTCTTTCTCAGTCAAATGGGTAAAGTTTTATAGAAGAAAAAGAACAGATTATGTAAGTATAATCCAATATTTTTCTCAAAAGATATTTTCAATTTTTAAATCTGATCATTTTTTGTAAATTTGAGTAGATTTTTATTTTTTTCTATTTTTTTTTTTTACCCATTTTTTTCTTTTCTTTTTTTTTTCTGTGTTTTTTTCATTAAAAAAATTAATTTGAAAAAAAAAAATAATGTTTGAAACTCAAAATTAACTACAAGAGTAGTGAAGCTAGGAAACTTTTTTTAAAATGAATAAAATTTCAATTAAAAAATCTTATTATCAAAATTTTTAATTTACCAAAAAAAAATGAGAAATTTAGAATGAGACATTCCAATGAATTATACCCAAAAAAATTTTTAACATTTTTGGATTTTTTTTGGGTATTTATAGTTTTTAGAGATATTTATTTTATGACTATCAACTCTAATATGAAGTTTACGTTTCTCTCGTATCTCTGATTAATCTAAGTTTGGTTGATTCTTAAAAAAAAAAAAAGTGAATTGTTCATTTTTGATTGGGTATCTTTGAGTGAAATGGAGTTCATATCATCTTTTGTTTATATATATATGAATTTTGATAACTATATTTCAAATTTTGTTACATTTTTTTGTAAAAAGTAACTTATTTCTACCAAAAAATTATTTATTGACTTAAAAGAATGTTGAATCAAGATATCTGGTTTAAATTGAAATTTTAGTTTTTATATTGTTGGAAATTTTATCATTCCGGTTAAATATTTTACTAAACTAAAATTCAAAATTTTCCACACAGCTAAAACTTTCCAAACAATCACAATACTTCAATTTCATTGAAATTGGTTATAATTTTGATTTTTGTAAAATATAAAAATCATTTTTTCATCTTTTAGTTTTTGTTTTCATTTCATTGTTTGAATTAGGTAATTTGTTTCGTTGGATCAAAATTTTTTTCAACCATTGATATTAGGTTAAAGTCAAGTTGTTTTAAATAGAAGAACTCAAATAAAATTAGTTGATAGTATCTAAACTTTGATGGATCAATAATCCTAATAGAATTTAAATAAATTTACCAATCCATTAATTTTGCTCTCTACAAAATTTTGAATACACTCTTGATTTATTTTATTGATAATTATTTATTTTTTGTTTTGTGAGTATTGTAATTTATAAACAAGTGTTAAAATTTCAATTAGTGAATGGTTCCAATTTGGTAAATCTTCTTGAATTGATTAAATAAGTTTTTTTTTTTACAAATCGAATTTTGGTGTGTTAAAAATTTTGAATTGGGGTTTATATTACAAATGTTTAATTTACCTTAAATAGGTTGGAAAATGAAAATTCCACAGCTTACGTACTATCCAAATTCTTTATAAAGAGCTTTAATTCACTTTAAGTTTGTCGATATACAAGAAAATATTTGATATATAATAATCAGGGATATTAAAAAAAAAAAATAACTTTTTAATTTGACTTATTTTGATGATTAATTTGGAAAGTTTTATATTTCTTTTTTATGAATAAGTCTTGATGAATATAAATTTATTAACATGATTTATATTTTTTTGATATTATTAATTAGTATATCTATTCTAATAAAATACTTTCTCTTGGGTAAAATATTAACAATCAAATATTTGTTGACTCTACAAAACAACTATAAAAATGGATTTTTAATAAATTATAGAAATTTTTTATGACAAGATGTTGATTAATTTTTTTGGAATTGAGTTTTAATTTATGATGATTCAAGTTTAAATTGTGTTTTTTATCTAATATAAAGATCTCAGATTAAATAATTTTTTTTTGGTATTTAAAGTTATTATCTTTTCTTTTTATTGTTCTGATTCGTTTTACAATATTACAATCGGTTTCATTTTTAAGAAACAAACTTTTGATGGAATTATAGACACGAAAAATCCAAATTAAGGAACAAAATCAAGAATTTCATTTTTGTGTATGAAATTGTTATATATTTAATTATTACTTAGAACACCAAGTGCCTAGTAATATAAGATTATATATTTTCACAAACTCTAAGGCTATTCAACAGATGACATAGATTTTTTATTTTTTCTTAGACAGAATTGTTAAACTTTTGAAAAAAAGAAATACGATAAACCTCTTATTAGACATCTTCGATCTTTTAGAGAAAATTATAATTCACAAAAACTTTAATATTAACTAGTAACAAAAGGGGGTAAAATTGAATAGTGCTTACCCTCTTTAACTCAAACAGATAAAATATTATCCATATTTTTTTATATTGAATTGATTCAAAAAATCTAATTTAAAAAAAGTAAATACGCTCTCCTATTTTTGAAGAAAAAAATCTACAGTTTTTTTTTATCTTGAAAATTGAAATGAAAAAAACCCAAAAAATAAAAGTTTCTTCAAAAAGGGGTCAAAATACATCCTTTTTTAAATTTTTTAAAAGATATTTTGAAAATTTCTTAAAATATAACAAAAGCATTATTCTAAAGTTTTCAACCTGAGAAACAAAAATGTAACCAAACCACAACTTATAAAAACAATTAAAACCTTCTTTGATAAAAAAATAACAAAGATTTTACCACACTTTAAAATAGCACTTTTTTATCTAGCTTTTCGTTTTTTTAAAATGTTATAAAGTGTTTGGAAATTGAATAAAATCTTTCCAGTTGATCATAGATTTGAGAAGTAGAGTAGGACTATTGCCTTGAATCAAGAATCTCTCAAATAAATTCAAGATTTCATTTTTTCTTGTTTTTATTTAAAATCATATTAACAAACAAAATTTTCTTTTAAATTTTAAAACAACAAATGTCCTTTGTGTGGAAATGGATTTTTTCAAAAAAAGAAAATAATAACGATGAAGTTGAAGTGGTAATAGATCCCATTTTTTAAAACTCTTTCTTGGTTTTTTTCCTTTGGTGTTTTCCTCAAAAAAAAAAAAAAAATTACGATATTTACTTTCATTTTTTCTTTTTTTGAAAACACACAAACCATTTTTTCTTTTTCTTTTTCTTTTTCTTCTAATTTTTTTTTTTTTTGCCTTCCATTCCTGGACTTTAATTTGCAACAACCAAAACCCTTACCATCTTTTCAACAAAACCAAATATAATATTACTTGCTTCGAATTCTTCTCATAACCTAACCTAAAAGCCAAGTGAAGTTGTTGAAGTAATCCAAAAAGCTAAAAAGGATATTAAAGAGATCTTTGATGAGGAAGTAATCCCGACAAATGAGAATTCTGAAGAAGAAAAGGAAAGTGTAATACTAGATCTCGAAAAAAGAAGACAAAGGAAAATTGAAAAATTCCGAGAAACGGAAGATTCAAATGAAAACCAAAATGAGCAAAACAACGAAAGAAGAACCAGGTTTATTTCAGTCAAAGAATTTCAAGAAAAAAAAGACACCCAGGAATTTGAAAAAGAAATACATTCCCTCTCCAAAATTAAAAAAAACAAATCATCAATGAAGAATAAAAATTCCAACGATGAAGACGATGATCAATTCAAAGAATTTTGATTGAACGTAATTATTCTTGAAGTAATCACCTTGTTTTACTTATAACCTAAAAAGGTTGTTTGGTTTTCTTTTTCGAAATGAAAAGTGTATTTCCTTACTTAATTTTTTTTTATGTTTTTTTTGTTTTTCTTATTTGTTTTTTTTTTTTTACTTTATTTTTTTTGTTTGTTTTTTGTTTTTGGTACAGCAAAAAAAAAATACTATGGTGAAATTCTCTTGAAATGACACACTTTTTAGAAATCAGTTTTTTAAAAATTAAGAAGGGGTTTTGTTTGTAATAAAATAAAAATAAAAAAAAAACAAAAAGAACTTGAAAAGTTCAAATTCTTTTGAATTTTTTTTAATGCAACTTTTTGTATTCGAAACTCCTTTTTGGTTGGTGTTCATTTTTTGTGGATTAAATTTTTAATAAATATTTCTGTCTTGATGAAAATCAAAATAAAAACACAATTTTTTTTTTGTTTTGATCGTTTTTTTTTTAGTTTTCCTTTTGATCTTGAATTTTTTTAGGCTTTTGAAAAAGAAGTGACTTAACTATCAGACGAAACAATAGATCCCAAAGTTTTTATGAACTTTGAATTCTATTTCATATAATTTCCAAGTTAACTAAAGTTTACTTGATGAAAAGAAGAAACCAGATCTAAAAAAATAGAATTAAAAATTTTTTCTCATTAATTCGCTAACTCCTTTGAATTTGACAAAACAGTTATGAAAAAAAGTGAGACAAATTTAGGCCATTTAAAATGTATTACCCATGAAAAATCTTTTGAAAAAGGTCTTCCTTGCTCGATAAAGGATTTTCGATAGAAAGAATATGTGTGGGGTTTTAAAAAAGAAAAAAAAAAATCAATTTATTTACTATTTGCTTTGATCATTTCTTCTGGGAGTGTCCCCTAGAGGTAAGGTATAGAAACGATTTTAAAGAGTCTACAAAAACAAATTCATGTAAAAAAAAGTATCAAAGTAAAACAACAAACACAAAGTACAAAAAAGATACTATTTTTATCATGTTTTTTGCTCTTAATGAAGATTTTTATTAATCTTCAAAAAACTTTTTTTATCAAGATCTCTTCAAATTAGGATGAATACTAAAGTCACAAAATATTGAAATTGTGTTTTTATGGCTTTTCTCTCTCTCTTTTTTTCTTCTTTCTGTCTTTTCTTTTTTTTTATTTTTTTATATCCCCTCTTTCTTTATTTTTTAGAGCATATAGTAAAATAAACGAAAATTCAAAATTTTCAACTTACAAAATCAGTGAACAGAATTTAGTATAAGAAAATTTTTATTCAAACTAGAAACTAAATTTTGATTTTTATAAAATATGAAAGTCATTTTTTTATATATTTTAGAAATTTTTTTTTTTCATTTCATTTTTTGAATTAAGTAAATTGTTTAGTTCAATCAAATTTTTTTTCAAAGATTGATATTAGGTTAAAGTTGATTCTCTTAAATAGAAGAACTCAAATAAAATTAATTGATGATATCTTAACCCCTGATTGATCAATAATTTATTGTTAATAGAATTTAAACAAATTTACCAATACATTTTTTTTGTTTGAATCTCTCCAAAATTATTCATACGCTCTTGGTTTATTATTATTGATATTTATTGATTTATTATTTTTAGGATTATTGTAATTCATAATCAATTGTTAACATTTCAATTATTAAATTGTTCTAATTTGATATTTCTATGAGGATTGTTTATATAAGATTTTTATTAAAAAGTTTGAATTTTGATATGCTCAAAATGTTCAATTGGAGTTTATATAAATTTATAGGGAAATTTTCTACAAAAATATTTTTTCATAATATTATCATTTTTTTAGATTTTTATTATTATTATTTTTACAAATAGTTTTTGAGCACCGCTTTATACAACTTTAATTATTTCAAGATATTCTTTCAAATTATATTTATCTTTAAAACCTTAAGGGGGGGTAGCTACACCATAAAACCTGATAAAAAATTGAGATAGGTGAGACAAGAGTATTTTATTTTAGTGGCATGTGATCATAGATTCTCTAAAAATTTATTTTAAAAAATTATTTATTATTTTTTTTTTTAGTAATGTTAAACAATAAAAAAAAAGAGAATATAATGATAAAATAGTTTTCATTTTTTTTTTTATTATTTGTATAAACTTGCTTCCCAAAATTCTAACACAGTTTAAAAGGTCGAAGGAATAGCAAAACCAAACTTTACATCCAATTTAGAAATTATTTGATATTAACAAACTATTTTTCATTTTTTGATTTTTTTTGATTTTGTTTATATTTCCTTTTTTTTGAGTTACGATTTCTGTTTTGTTAGATCTGGATTTTTTTTTTTCGATGGTCGATAAAATGTTCGTGTTGAGTTTCATAAATAGAAAAATCACATACAATTAGACATGGTATCTTATCATTTGATCGAACAACAATTGTTTGTGAAATTTTAACAAATTTACCAATACTTTTTTTGTTCAGCACGTTTTATTATTTTTGACACACTTGTTTTGATTTTTGAGTTTTATTTTCTTTTCTTTTATTTGGATGAAAATGATTACATATAAAAACATTAATACCTGGTTACTTAAATATGATTTTAGATTATGTTTGGATAAATACAATGAAGTCAGTTTTTGTTTTCCTATTTTTGATTTTCTGATGTGCCCAAATTTTTGGAATGAGGGATAGTTTTTTTTTGGGGAGAAGATACTATTAGATTCTTAGAATAAAACTTATAGTTATTCTGTAGTTTAAATTTTGATAAAATATAATCTTATTTACTTCTCCAATTCCACTAAATCCAACTATTTGAAATCCTAACAAGTAATGTTTTGGGATTATTTATTCTTTTTTTGGAATCCTTCTAGCTATTTAAGCCCCATTCATGTTTCCTTTCGTGATTCTCTCAGTTGTAATATTGTTGTTCTTTTAAACAAAATCTATTAATCCCAAATGTCACTTATAAAAAAAATTTTCTAATTGCTTTTTGTTATAATGATTAAAAAAATTCAAAAATGATGAAAAAATAAAAAATGAAAAAATTGAATAACACAATAGAATGTTGAGAAAAGGACAAAAGATAAGTCACTCAACATTTGAATCACTATTTTAAGCAATTCTGCTCAACATTCTATTGTGGCAATTTCCTAGAGACTTTTGAAAAAAAATTTAAAAAATCTGGTGAATTAAGTACTTTAAATATTAAAAATCAATAAGTTAAGGACTACTTTTTTAGGTGAAAACAGTGAAATAATGTCCAAAATCACCCTTGGATAAGTTATGTAATCCAAGTAATATTTGTCCATGGAGAATTTCTTTTCGAAAAAATCTGAAATTTTAACAATTTCAACAATTTTCACAATTTTTACCTTGTTAGATCATGCTAAATTTTGATTTTAATATTTTAGAATTTCCATTTCAACTTTCGGAACTCACACTTTTTTCAAGAGCTGTTCTACATCTTTTTTAAATTTACTTTTACAAGTTTGAAATGTTCCAAAATTTGAAATGCACTTGAAAATCCCCAAAATCCATTTTTTACAATTATTTTTTTTGTCATTTTCAATTTTCCTTTTAATTGAATAACAAGAAAAATAGTCTTTGTGAAAAGGTAAAGATGAGAAAAAAAATTTTTTTTTTTTTTTCTCCAATTTCTTCAGTGTGAAAATTTTTTTGAGAAGCGAAAGTGAAATAACACAATTTCTCAAACCCCCCAAGGGTGGGAACGTAGTCCTTAAAACCAAAATAAAAAATGATATTTTCTGATCGTTTTCAAAATAACAAAAAGTGAAAAATTTAACTTTGGCTTGGCTACTCCCTTAAATGAATCCTTAATAATCTTGTCACTACTTATTTTTATATTAGGTATTTTTTTCAATACAAGACAGAATTTTGTTAAATATTTGTTCCTTAAAAGTGGAACTGACTTAATTTATGAAGCTAATTTAAATTTTCTTTTCGATACTGTGATCACTACTGAATCAATTTATGTTTTAACAACCTTAAAAAAATCATTTTTTACTTTTAATAACTTTTGACAAGTTGCAAATAAAAACAAGTTTTATAAATTGAAATTATCTTTTTTTAATGACACAAAACAGTACACAAGTTCAAGAAATGTTTGAACTCTGGACTAGGTGTACCTTAGTTATTATTGATCATGATGATAAGGAATATTTGTATCGAAAAAAAGAAGAAGTGAAAAAACAACCCAAAGAGGATCTGGGTAATTTCTTTCTTGAAAAAAATGAACCAGAAAAGGAATGGTTTATTTTAACTGCTTACAACCCTTTTGGCATCGATCGATCAGAGGAAATAAATGAAAAAGCGAATAAGAAACTCAAAACAGTGCTATTAGAGCTCAATTATGAAAGTATTTATGACTCATACGGAAGCGATCCTGAGGTGTCTTATAAAGAATATGGGTTTGCAGTGGAGTGTTTAAAATCAAACAATTTGCTTGAAAAGATACTGGCAATTGGATCACAATTTTCACAAATTGCGATTTATAAGATTGAGATCCAAAATAACAAGGTGTTTAATCAAATTTTGTTAACGGGGATCAAAAATTATAAAATCAAATTACTTCCTTATGAGGTTATTCAAATCAAATAATTTCTCCTTTTGATATTTTCTTTTTGGATCGTTTTTTATTAAATAAAGATGTTTGAGCAACCAATAAAGAGGAAAAATTATTTTCTTTCCTTAACGACGCCGAAAAAGAACAAAGTATTATTCGTCCGAAAAAAGACAATGTTTTATAAGAACGATTTTATTATCAAATTTGTTGTATTTTTTTTTTTTCTCAAAAGATAAATGTTGGTGTAAGTACCTACTTTTTTTGAATTAACAGTTTTTAATTTTTCATTCTCAAACATATTTAATTTTCAAAATTTTATATCGGCCTTTTTATGTTGGTTTGGTAAGTAGTCTTTACTTTTCAAACATCAAGTTAGGCTTATGTAAAAGAGTAACAATAAGTATATTTTAAAGAGTATCGCTAACTATATTGTAATTTCTTAAATCGTTGTTTTTTAAGATGTATGATGTTATTGATAGTTATTAGTCATCCTTTTTTTGGTCATATCCTGGGAAATAATCCAAGCAATTACATCTCCAAAAATATAATCTGATTTTAAATAAAAAAGCTTTGATCATACCCTTTGCAAATTATTATTTTTTTTTACCAAGATTGTTATAATAACTAGTGAAAATTCGATAATCCTTAGTTCAAATTAAATGCTGTGTTTCCTATTTTCAAGAATGTTTTGAGGTCAACTGATCAAAGAAACTAGTAATAAACCTTAAATTAAAAATCTATTTATTCTTTTTTTATAACCAAACTTCTTCTTTGTAAAAGTTCCAAGTAAATAATTTAAGATAAATCATGATAAGCAAGAGATCAGAACTCAAAAAGGTTTAAGATAGTAGTTAAGTCGGTGTCTAACTAAACCTTATTTCAAAATTGTGATTCAACTGAAATAATAAATTGAAAAAAAAATATTATCATTTAGGATTCAAAAACAACTAATAATTAAATTGTACCAATAACATGTTTTTTAAATCATTCTAAATATATAAAAACCTGATAATTATTAAAAAAATATAAATAAAAACGTAAAAAAAAAGTTGAGTTGCAATTGATAAATCAAGAATTAGGGATTTTTTATTAAACTACTTTCACTTAAAAACATTTTACCTAGAACTTTTTTTCTAATAGATATGTTTATTTTACAATAAATTAATTAGTATCAAATTTTTTAAATGCTTATTTATATTTTGGAAGATTTGTTTTACTACTTGATCTTTGGCAAAAAAAAAAAACAAGTGAAGAAAAAGAAAAAAAACAATAAAAGAAAACGAAAAATAAGAATAAGAAAAATTTTGAAAAAAGAATCAAAAAGAAAAAAGGGAAAAAAAGGAGATATCAATAGGTTTTTTAATAAAAAATTGGTAAAAATGCATAAAAACAAGATATAAAGTCTTAAAATAAGAATACAGAACAAAAGCCAAGATATCCATCTAAATTTAATATAATTTGTTAATTGATAAAAAATTTTCATTTGGGGATATGTTGTTTAATGTGTTAATTCATTTTCACTTTTTGATCTAATTTGGCATAAACCTTTGATCATTTTTTTTTCCAGGGTTTTTTAGTTTTTATTTTCAAGTTACTCATACTTTTGTTTTTAGAATCACAGTATTAACAATTAACCACTTGATCTTTTTCTTTTGCAACTCTTCTTCGAAATTCAAAGAAAATACAGTTGATTTTCAAAATAGAAAAAAATAAAAATGAGATAATTTATCAAATTTCAAAATTGGTCAAATTTTTATTTTTCTTATTTTGGAAAATTTTCTTTATTATTTTTATTACAGTCAGTTCCACTTTTAAGACATAAACTTTCAACGAAATTTAAGGCACATTAAAAATCTTAAATTAAGGCACAAAATTCAGATTCTAGTAAAATAAATTGTAAAAAAAAAAAATTACAAATTTTGTGCCTTAATTTGGGATTTTTTTGTGCCTTAAATTTCGTTGAAGGTTTGTGTCTTAAAAGTGTAACTGACTGCAATTGTAAATTTTTATTCGTTTTTAATAATTGTAAGTGAAAAAATTACAATTTTTATTTTTCGATTGGTAGTATTTCATTACTTAGATTGTAGGAAATTCAAATTTTTGAAAAAATTAATACTAAATATTCTAAAAAAATTGTTCAAAACTCGATTTTAATAACCAAAATTAAATAGAAAATGTTAACCCCTTAAAACAAGTTACACAAGTCTAATTAATCCCTTAATTATTTTTTTTTTTTTTTCATAATCCTAACTAAAATTTGTTAACATATCATCCAAACAATCCACTTCTGCTCTAGCCTACATTAAAATACCTTAATCTACCCTAACCTACATTAAAATATTTTTTAAATACCCACAGTCTCCATAAGTCAATAAAATTGACTACTTTATCAAAAATGAGAATTTGACCAAATAGTCTAATAAACCTTTTCCATTTTTTAAAATACCAGGTTTTTAAGATTGAAAATAAGATGAAAGTCTATTATTAAATATATTTGATAATTATTTATTTATTAGTATGTCTGTTTTTTTATTAATTTATTTTTTAGGTCTTCCAGATTACTTGAAATTTGTTTGGATTAATTGAGGGAAATGTTATTTGAAAATAAATATGTTAAAATTAATGTTTAAAAATTGTTTTTTTTTTTTTATTTTTTAAACATAAGATCTTATAAACTTTTTATTTTCCATATTATGCACGTTTCCTTAAAAGTAAATACCTTTCAGCAATATTAATACAAATGGGGAATTACTTATTATATAGGCAGCAAAGCCAAGAAAGTTTCAAAACTCATAATAACTGTTGAAAAAAATAAAATACAACTTTCCAAAGTTTTATACTTGTTTTTTTTTTTTAATAAGTGTTAAAAAAAACTTTGTGGTTATATTTTATTATAATTAAAAAAAAAATATCAATTTTGAGACAATAACTTGGTTTTATTTTTACGATTTTTCACTTATAAAGATCAAAAAAAAAAAATTGTTTTATCTTTAATGATAATTTTAACTCAAATAATTTTATTTTTATACTAACAGTATCCCATATACAAAAAATAAGTAAAATAAAATGTATTAGGCAAGTTTAAAATTGATATATATATATGAATAACATAAAAATCCTATAATTAATTATTTTTTTTTATATATTAATTGTTGAAATTAATGTTTTGTTTCTGCTTGTTAAGACAATTTTTGTTTTTTTTTTTTTTGCAAATCATTTTTTCAAAAATAAATCACAATAGTTCAAATTTTCGAAAAGTAATATAGACAATGAAATAAAAATGAATAAACTTCCTAAATCATTTTTTTAATTTTGAAACAATAACCATACATAAGTCTCCCAATATATAGATATACATGTATGTATGTGTCTGTTTGTCGACATATAAGCTTTAAAATACTTTCCTATTTTGAGTTTACTTGGTTTTTTTATTATTATTATTCTTATTCTTGTCATTGCCAGACAAAGTTAGTCGAAACTTTTAAAATAAATTGATGAAATATTCTTGAAGAATGTAATTTCAAGAAGTTCTAAATTAAAATAAATTTTTGTCTATATTGGTGATAACAACTTTGGTCTTTCCAAAATCAGTGAGTTGGAAATGATTTACTCCATTAAAACACCAAGTAAACTTTTTTCTTTTCAACAGATTAAATTAATGCCAAAATAATAACAAAAAAAATTTTAATGAGATTAAATCTCTATGGTTTGAACTTTTTTTTTTTTTTTTACTTTTAAAATCTAAAATTCCCTAAATAAAATTTTTTCAACAAAGTCAAAAAGGTAAGATAATTCAATCTCTATAAATATCATTACTAATAGATATTGACGAGATCTTTCAGATTTTTTTAAATAATAATTCGCAAAAAAAATTAAAAACAATAAATAAATATTTTCATATATTAATTGGAAAAATACAGGTATAATTTGTTTAAAAGATTTTTCCATTAATTACATATTCTTACTTCGAACAAATATTTAATGACTCAAAACAAATCTTTTTTGATTAATAAAGTGAGCTTGTGTAATCTAATTTTATTTTTCAAAATTTTTATATTTAATTTGTTTAAAAATATTGGATTTTAAGGGATGTGTAACTTTAGGAGTATTTCAGATTCATTTTGTGAGAAAAAAAGATTATATACTCTTAGTTAGTTTGTCTAAATTATTAAACCCGGTTAGTTATTTAACTTTCAATTGATTTCAACCATTGCGTTTATATAAGGATTCAGGAACTAAAGTAGGAAAATCGGTTTTATTGTTAATGGATTGTTTATGAAAATTTTGTGTGGAAAGGACTTTTCATCAATATTTGCCCTAATTCGGAAATTCGAGTAAAAATTATTTTTCAAAAGTTACTTTTGTATAAAAACTTGTAACCTTTCTTATTTTTGATGATCTGTCTTGAAAACCTTTATTATTTCTTATTCCGTTATTAAAATTGACAATCAACACCAAGGTTTTTGGGTAAATTCGTCAAACAATCATTTTTGCTCGAAAAAAGTTCAATTTTATGTCGAAAAGTGACTATTTTCTGTAACATTGTGAAAGCTCTGAAAGAGATTTGGATCGTATTTAAAGCTGTTGGATACTTGAACATTATTGAGCAAAACATACTGTAATATGTGAAATATTTATTTGAGATTCCTTTTAGATCTTAATTTAGTTTTTCAGAAATTGTGATTGCTCAACCCAATCACAATTATTATGAGTCGCTTTTTCTCAACACCACCACTCTCAAATGTGAAAAAAAGAAAAATGACACAAGCCATTGAAAATTTTATTTTTACTTGATTTTCAATACAAAAGGCCTTTTAAGTTTTCTTGGTCAATTTCAGGAGAGAAAAATTGTATTTTTCGATCTAAAAATTACCAAGTAAAGTAGTTTTTTGAGAGAACTGACAAAATGTAAAACGAAAACAAATTTTCTAAAAATTAAAAAGAAAAATTTGTATTAAATTGAAATAAGTTTGCGCAAAATTTCTTTCATGAGAATATTGAATGTTCTTTTCCTTTTCAAATTTGTGATTAGGAATATTTTATTCTTACTACACGAGTTTATATCCAAACTAATGTCAAAACCCAAAATTGCATTCAGATTTGTCAGCAAATAAGACATTTTGAGAGTGGTGGTTTAAAAGAATGCAGTTCTTTTACCCGATTTCATCTCAAAGCTTTTGATTTATTCTAAAGTTTTTGATCTTTAATTGAGTATTATTTTTTTTGTTTCGATTCCGGTTGTAAGATGTGCTCGATTGTTAATTTTAGATTTCAACTCTCAAAATATAAAATTCTATTTGGATCATTAATAAAAAAAACATTTCTGAAATAATTCGATAGTTATTGAGTGTTTTGCAACTTGACCGTTTCTTTTTGTTTGAAATTTGAAAATTCAATTGAGAGATCTCCTTATTTTTAGTAAATTGAAAATCTTGTTTCCTCTAAAAAATTTCAAGTTTTTTCTTCTTTAGAATGGTGAATTTGCATTAATCCAAAGGTTAGCTTATTATTTATTTTCCAAACAAAAACATGACAACATCGACTATTAAATTTCACCACTTATGCTTACTACAAAACGGTGATTTTGCTTCATTACTGAGTTATCCAAAGACGGAAAAGAAGTTTTTTGGTTTCCTTATTTATGGATTTTTTTAATAGCCCCAAACCAAAAATGAGCAAAATATCTCCAATACCAAACATAAGAACACAAAAAGTTCGAAAATAACAATTTGAATTGATTTTAATCATTCAGGATATCATTTTACAATTGAAAAGGGATTTTTTCAATTGTAAGACTTGGCTCTGAAAAATCCATGATAATTAAAATATTATTCTTGGAAATAAAATCTGAAAAGTTAAGAAAAAAGTAAAAAAAAAAAATCTCTAAATGCATTCTTCACAATAAAGTAGTAATTCGATTAAGGTGCTAACAAGTTTTTTTTTGTAAAGTAGATCAACTGAACTATTTTAAAATTTTGCTGTTGAACCTTAATTGGTCATTACGTTTTAATTTTTTTTATTTTTGTATTACAAACGAAGAAATTCGTTTCAAGTTAAAAAGAGAGTGGGGATGAATCCCAATCAGCTTTGTGGAATTTAAGTTGATAATTGGATCTTTAAATCAGAAAAAGGTCATTTGGAAGAAATCGAACATTACAAAAGTTTAAAAATAATAGAAAAAAAATTTCTTTGAAAATTATTTGGTTACAAAAGCTCAAAGCGATAATGTGTACTCCTAAAAATATTTGTTGAGTAAATAATTTCACAAGAAGAGTAAAAAAAAATAGTTATTTTTGGTAAAAAAAAAAAAAGTTGCGAAAACCCTATATCGTGCACATTTCAAACATTTTTTGGTATATTTTTCCGTTTCTAGGGGTAGTGACTCTTTTTACAAACAGTTTAAAATTTTCAAAATTCAACCTTTGATTTTTCCAAAACCTATTTTTTCATTTTTTTTTTAGTTACTTTCTTTTTTGTTTCCAAAACGGAATATTGAATCTCTTTTTGTTTTTTAGACGAACCAAAATTTATTTTCAACTTTTATTATGAACACACCCACCGAAGATCCAAATTACAAATTGCAATTGTGCCTCGCTTTACTTAATTTAGGCACACGGAATTGTATGGAAGAAGGGATTGGTAAATCAATTAAACATTTCCCAAAGGCGCATGATAGATATTGTAGATCAAATTTTGAAAATTTGTACAAACAAGCCAATTTACTTTTACGACAAAGCCAAATGAAACCAAAGGTCATTGAGATGATCAAGGACGAAGGTGAAATGATCAAAAAAAAACAGACTCTTGTGGGACAAAATGTCAGCGACAAAAACTTGTCAGAATTTCTAAACCAAAAGCCAAAGCCCTCATGGAGCCATCGGATCGAAATGCTATATTTGTATAGACCAAATTACGTGATAGGATGGAGAAAAGGCCTGTCATCAATCCTACAAAAAAAAAACAAAGATCTCTTGCCCATAAAGATCATTATCAATAAAAAGATCCTAGCAAAGGTTGCAAAGTTCTCCTGTAAAACCAACCGCAAAAAGGAATACACCAAGTTTTACAAATCAACCTCAAGAGGGATTGAAGAGTATTTGAAGCGATATGACTACCACCGTCAAACAAAATATGAACGAAAAAAACTTGTTTTTGTATTATCCACAAATTGAGTGCTTTTTTTTTTTTTTATTCTAATTTTTATTATTTTCTTCAATTTATTTCTTTTGTTTAATGTATTTCCTTTAAATCGGTTGAGCGTTTTAGTTGTCTTTAAGTACACTTTAACAATCTTTATTTGTCTATATTTGACCATAATAAACTTTTTCTGTTTATTGTTTTATTTCTTGAAATTACCTTTTTTTTTTGTCTCTCTGTACAGTTTTATTTTACTATTTCCTCTCCATTCTGATTTTAATTTTTTTCTCTTTTTTAAAAATAAAATTACTACTTTGACTCTGATTTCATTTTCTTTTTGTTTAATTTTACAAGTCTTAACCTTTCAAATTAAAGTTGATTTTCCCTTTTTGAGAAAATTTTTAAAAAAGGTAATTCTCTTTTTTAATTTTTTTTTCACGAAATAATTGCCTTTGTTAAAAAATCTTTTTTTTTCAAAATTTTTTTTTACAATCGAAATTCTTCAAGTGTAAAATTACAACCAACATAGAAACTATTTCTTTAAAAAAACTTCAAACAACCGTTTTAATGTATTTTTCTCACAACCACTATTTTTATTCAGTCATTTATGATGGGTCGTGTCTTTTTTTTGATAGAGTTTTTGTAGGTATAGTAATAATATAAAGTAATTTTTGATATCATTTCAATTTTTTTAAAAAAACTGATAAACGAATATCAAAAGAAAAAATCTTTTCTAATAATATTCCAAAAACCACCGTTTTCCAAAAGTTACTTTGCTTTTAATGGAATAACAATCTTTTTGCAAATCACAGTTAAAAACATGTTAAAATATAAAAATAGTAGAAAATGGTTTGTAATCATTTTTTTCGATATATTAGTAGATAATGGCTTGAATTAAAGATTTGGATATTCTGACTTTTGATTAATTGTCGGAGTTATTGTAATAAAGAAATATTACTTCAATTGAGAAGCTTAATTAACCCCCCAAAAAAAAAAATATCATTTCATAGAATTATAAAACGATCTTTGTGTTTTTTCAATTAACTCACTTGCTTGAAAAGAATTCTAATTTTTTCATGTTTTTTTTGTTAAATTGTGATTTTTCCATTAAATTTGCTACTTTTAGAGTATGTTCGGAACGGAAAGGAAACTTTACCATATAACCAATGTTTTAATTGATAGCAAATTCCATTTAATAAACCATTGGTAATATTTGGGTATGTTTAAATTTGAAAAAAGAATTTTTGATTTTGATTTGATGTTACTACCCCAAATCACTTGTTTTATTTTTTATATATACAATAAAATACTATGAAACACATTAAATATTTGGTCAAGTTTCATGGAGCGTATGTACTATGGGAAAAGTATCCAAGTTAATGAAAAAATCACAATTTAATAAAAAAACATGAAAAAATTAGAAATTGTTTTTGGGCAATGTACACAATAAACTGAAGAACCGAAATAAAAATTTTCTTATCTTAATTTGAAACCAACAGCTAATTTAATTTTCATCTTTAGGAACACTTTTTGCCTCCGGGTGGTAAGACAATTGTTCCCGTTATTGCTTTCTTGAGAAGATAAAGTTTTTTATAAAGTTATTTCTAGATATTATTTTGCAGAAAAAAAATATAATTTGCAGTTTTCACTTTAAATTTGATTGTTTTTTTTCCAAAACTATTGATTTTCTAAGAGTTAGATCAACTACCAGTCAAAGTTAAAAAAAATTTTCAAGAAAATTGAAAAGCAAATTCCAAAAAATTTACCACATCCTATAATTGAAAAATAGAGAAAAAATCTGATTACAACAAAACCAAACTTACTTTTAATACTATTTTTACAAATACATAATTTTATAGAATGATCAATTTATCATATTTTTGAAAAAGTTCAAAATCCAAAGATATTTCTGAATTATTTAAAAAAAAATATTTATTAGTAGAAGAAGAAAGATATCTTATGAACATGAAAGAAGTGTACCAAAAGTCCATTTAAAAAATTAAACCACAAAGTTTTGGAATAACTCAATATAAAAAATCTAGTTAATGCCAAAAAAATGTATAATTATTTAAAATATGAAAAAAATTTTATTTGATTATCCAAAGAACAGTTCGAATCAATTTTTTCTATTTGTTTTGAACAAGACAATTTGTGAAAAACAGATATACCATTAAACCAAAAATTCTTTTCAAAAAACTTTTTTAAAACCTGCAAAATTCAACTCTTAACTAAAAGAAATAACTATGAAATTTGATTATTTTTAATCAGTAATTAAAAACCCAATATTAATTCTTTGTATCGGTTAGTAATAACCCACAGATTAAATAAATCAATAGGATTTATATTATTATTCGATTGTTATTAATATTTGCAAAGAAATAAAACTAATTTAAAATAATGAATTCTAATAAAAATCATTAAAATAATAGATATTACCAAATACCTGATTTTAATACAAACAGTTACTTTTTAATACTCTTAATATTTGAAAAAGTATATTGACAAGTCTTTTAAATTTCAAGAAATTTGAAAAGAATCTGTAAATAAAATAGATAATCAATTTTTTTTGATTTTCAAGGATTCAATATTTTATTTATTTTTATTGTATTTTTCAAATAAGATTAAATGTTTCAATCTTATTTGTGAATACAGAGTATCAGAAATTACTAAAAGTGAGATTTCTATCAATGAAAAGTTTTGCAAATTTTTTTTTTTTTTGTAAGATCCAAAAATAGAACAAAAAAAGGATTCAGATCTTTTTACTGAAAATTTTATTGTGAAAAAATGAATTCTAATAAAAATGATAACTCATCTCCCTAAAGTTGACAATAGTGTTTTTTATCGCGATTAAAACAGTGTGTAAAGAATTACTCTATTACCTTTATGAAAATAAAAAATAAGATTTATTAGAAAGTTGAAAAAAGAGAAAAATTTGTTTGCAACAAAAATCGATAATAATTTGTTCGATTCTTCAATTTGTCCAAAAAAAGATGATTTAAACGAACTTTGTCAAAAATAAATACTAAAATCTCAAAGATCTCGAGACATTCTTGATTTTGGGCAGATTGTCGAAAAAACTTTAATTTTTAATATTCGACTCAAGGAACCAACAAACATTTTTTAAAATCAACTTTCAATAATTAAAAAAAAAATGTTCTAAATCAAAAATGTGTAAACTTTTTGGAATTCTTCTTCAAATACAACTCAAACTGATGAAATAAAAAATAGATTTTGTGTTCGAATTTATTTTTATTTTGATCCAAGTATTGTAAATAATAGTCTCTTACAGTTTCAGTGCGAAAAGGTACAATAAGAAAACTGTTTAGTTATGATTTTCTTTCAATTTTATTTATAAATCTAATAAATCAAATAAAAGATGAGTTAATTCACCAAAAACAATCATATTTTGTTTAAAATTTCGAAAATTAATAACAATTCAATGTTGCGTGAAGTTATAATTATTAAAAAACTGTTTTTTTTTATGAATTGGTTATTGTATATTTCTCTCAAAGAATGATTTTGTTTCCATTCTTTCAATAACAAAAGTGTTCTTATCTTTTTTGCAAATTAAATTTTTTTTAGAAAGTTGAAAAATAAGATAATTTAGAATTTGCACATTAAAAAATTTGAAAAAATTATTTTCAATTTTTTCCCAAAATATTTTTATTAATTGAAACAATTATCCATTAGACTTCATTTTTTAGTGAAAAACAAGTTACACAAAATTAAAAGGGACTTATAGTTGAATTTATTCTTCAGGAATCTAAAAATTTCTTCTTATTGAAAGAAAGAGTTTTTCTTTTTTTGATTTTTGTGACAATTCAAAAATATAAAAAAGTGAAAAAGAATTTGTAATTTCAAAGAAAGTTTCAAATACAAAGTAAGATCAATTAGTAAGAGAAAAAAACAAATTGTTCTATCCAAAAAGAGGAGTTAAACATTGAATAGTTTTTATGAAAGATTATTTTTGTAAAAAAAATACAGAAAATTTTAAATATGATTATTCAAGAATATCGAAATATTCAATGCCAAAATTTCACCTACGTAATTATTTAAAACCATTGTATTCTGATTTATCCAAAAATTTGTTTAAAGATTGCCAAAAAAACTTTCACTATTTTAATAGAAAAATCAGTGAAGTTATTATTTTACTTTTAGAATTGTGCATATTTCGTAATTTATTTTAATACGAGAGATTTGTTTTTTTTGAAATCATGAAGGAATATTTTGTTTCCTTTTATTTTCCAATTAACAGTATCTTTTTGGGAGCGAGAGCCTAGGGTTGATTATTCACCATAAATATTTTGAAAGAATTTATCATTTGGTAAAAAGTTAACACAAAAAAAAGATTAGTGAGGATTTTTTTTTTAGTAACCTTAAATAGAGCCTCTCTATAAATTCAAAAAGTAAGATCAATTAATCACAGAAAAAATAAATAATTAATGACAAAATGGATAATTCTTCAAGAATAGTTTTTGAAATACTATTTTTAGGTCAGAGTTTTTCTTTGATTGATCAATTATACAAAATTTGAAATTTTGGCTATTTTTGAGATCTATAAAATAAACTCATACGATTTCAATATCAAAGCAGATTTACAATGTTTATGATGATTTGATTGATAACAATATAATTTTTACTTCGTTTTCAGTCAGACTACTGACCCTAAAATAAAAAATGTGTTTGCCTTTTTTTCCTAATTGGCTGCTAATTTTGGTCAAGCAGAATAAGATGATTGGTATTTTGAAATATAAAGAGATTTAAATTGCGTTTACTGGTTTAATAGATTATAGTGTAGAATATTATTCTAAAAATTTACTCCATTTCAGAATTTAATTTATCCTACAAGTCAATTTTAAATTCCAAAAATTAAAAATCGTTTTTCACTTTTTGTAACAGTTTTTCGATTTTTTCGAAATGTTGAATAATATTTAAAAAAAAAACAAAGAAGACTAATAACTTTTGAGAAAGTAAGGATCTTGTCGAAAAGAATATTCCTTAATACAATTTTTTTTAAAGAAACCTAAAAATTGCGGAACATTGGAAAGATCAGGTAAATGAAACAAAACGATCCAATAAAGGCTGTTCGCTTTTTGTAAATCAGGTAAACTTGTTGTGATTAGTATTCTTTTCTTAATAAAAAATAATCATTTTTATTTCAGTTTCGAGAATATTTACGCTAATAAAATTCCAAAAAATACCTAGACTTTTTAAAAACCAATTATACCTTATAAGTTGTTCTAATATGATTTTGCTTTGGAAATTTCATCAAAGTTTAAATATATTTTTCAAGACAAGTAATTAGTAATATTCAAAAGACAAACAAAATTCTGAATATGTTTGAATACACTTTCCAAATTGAAAAATGTTTCCTAACCTTTTGTTAACATTTTCTTTAACTTTTTATTTACCCAAAACTGAACATTTTTGTCTCCTCAAACAAAAAATCAATGATAGAAAGTGACAGTAGACACTATCTGAATACTGTCCTCTACAAGGATTGTTATACCATCCAACAAAAAGGATTTAAATATTTGAAATTATCGAAAAGTCAAAATAAGAAAAGTTTTACAATTATTGAACAAAATTAGAAAAAATTTGGGTTTATAAAAACTGAAAATCCAGAAAAAAAATAGATAATTTTCGCCATAATGAAAAGTTTAACCCCAGATTTTTTTTGAATCTATTTCAACCCACACTTTAAACTTTCAAATAATTAAAAAGTCACAGAATACACCTTTGAGGAATGAATAATGATTTTTTAAACATTTTCTTTGTAAATTTTTAATTTGCCGATGAGTTAAAGTTTTGCCAATATACAAAACTTTTCATCAAAAAACTTTTAAATTTATCTTTGAACAAGATCTGGTAACATAAAATTTTTTTATAAAAATAAATCTTTTTTACTATTATGTCCCTATTCATAAAGTAAAATTTTCTTTTCTCTTCCTAAAATATCATAGTATTAATGAATCGTTGAAACCATCCCCAAAAGATCTATTTAAATTAATTAGAAATGATATTTTGTGGTTATTTAATCAAAATTCATCTTGATCTTTTAGATCATATTATAGGAGGGAAAAAAATACCTTACATGAAAAAAATCCCTGTCAAGGTTTTCAATTGCGAATAATAGGAAACTCTTTGTGTAATTTCTTTTATGTCTAGCGAAATCTTTTTATAAACAACCAAATATTCTATGAACAAAGTAATAAACTCACTTAAAGTTCATTAAAGAGAGGGTGTCTATAGAAATATCAATTAATTCTTTGATAGAATAAGTAGAAAAACTTTTTTTGAAAATAATCGAGTTTTAAAGACATTTGATAGAGTTTGGAAATTGATAATTTTTATTCTTTTTTTTTTGATTGATTGAATGATGTTTTGGTCAAATGTAATTTCATTAATCATAGTTCGAATAAGAGGGTGAATTTTAATTTTTAAAAAGTTGGATTCTTAAATAAAAGGATTTGATTTTAAATAAAAGAAATTATACAACACTTTTCCTATTATTCACAATCAAAAACCTCGTCAAGGAATTTTTTCATGTCGGTTTTTTTTTAACTACGATTTAATTAGGAAAAGTTTATTTTAAGAATATAATTTGAGGAAAAAGGAGAAACAAACAAAAAAAAGCCCCAATAATATTTTTATGAAAAATCATAAAGTAAGTTTCAAATTTAATACAAAAACTTTTCAACGAAATTTAAGGTACAACAAAATCTCAAATTAATACACAGAATTTGGAATTTTTTTTTAAACAAATTATTTTATTAGAATATGAATTTTGTACCTTAATTTGAGGTTTTTTATTCTGCGTGAGTATTGGTTGAAGTTTGCGTCTTAAAAGTCGAACTGACTGTAATTGAACATTAAAATTCAAAGAAAGAATAATTCAAAATTAAAAAATCAAGGATTCCCCACAATAACTGTTTTATATATATATATACTATCGTAGAGAATTCCTTTTTCTTTGATTGACCAATTATTAAAAAATTGTGGAAAAAATTGTAACAATTTAGAGATACCCCAAATAATTAATCAGATTTTGATTAATCAAGGAGGGTTATTTGTTTTTTGTTAATTTGATAGAAAATAATATAAGGAATATTTCTTTGAAGTTAAATTGGTGTCTTCTTTTCATTAATTGATTTTATTTTTCATTATCGACAATTTATTCAATTAAAAATCATTTTGATTAATATATTTTTTCATTTACAATCCTTTCTCCAAATGATTAAAGTATATGTAATAATCTGTGTTTTGTGATTTTTATTATTCACAAAATAAATTTATTGTTCTTTTTGAAAATTCGTTGAAATAATTGTTGTTTTTCTGATTTAACTTTGAGTGGCTGATATAATTTAGGCTTTATTTAGGATTTAAAGTCATTATAAACCCTATTTCAAAATCATTGGCCCATTAAGAATTAAATTTTGATAATACATATTTTTATAAAATCTTAGTTAAATAATATAATAAAAAATTACTATTTTTTTTTTATATTCTATACACTAGAAATATTTGTTTTTCTTCAACAAATAAAATAAAAAAAAGTAAAAATAATATTAAATAAACATGGAGTCATTTTTTATGAAATTTAGTTTATATATTAATGTTAGAGTTTGAATTTTACATTTTTTTGGGGTTTTTATCACATCATAAGGAATATTTTAGAAAAAAGAGTTATCGGATTGATAACAACAAAATTGTATTAAAATAATTATTATTTTAATTAATTCTTTTAAATTACTGTTGAGAGAAAAATGCTGGACCGAGAAAAATAGCTGGACAGCAATTTTAATTGGGAACATTACTGAAAATGATTTTTAATTTCAATCGTTTGTGGTATAACTAAAGAAAATAACAGCAACCTACTTATTAGAATAAGAATTAATGTGATTCTACTTTTTCAAAACCTTATCTCTTATAATCTAAAGCAAGTTTAAAAATTACCATTTTTAGAATTAATAGTAAACTTTACTAAAACTTAGGATTTTTTCAAAAATAGCATGATCTACTTTAGTTATCAACCATTCAAATGAGTATTCTACACAAACCACAGATAAATGAACTTTTAACATATTTAAACCTGGATTTATCTAAAAGTCGCCTAGTTATCAATAGGATTTGATTTTCAATTTTACTAATTTTCCGAATTAAAAATTGTGTCAAACCATTTTTCTGTGTCCAACATTTTTCTCTCAACAGTTAGAAAAAAAAAAACGAACAACAACATGTGGTCTATCTTTATCCATCTTAATTGTATATTTTTTATTTTTATTTATATATTTAGACTTTTCTTCTCTATTTTTTCATTTTTTTTTTTAAGTGGCCCTTCCCTCAATAAATAAACAAACACATTAGAAAATATTTTTCTTTATTATTTAGATCATAACCAAATAAGTAAAAATTTTAAATAAAACAAAAATAAAAAAAAAAAAAAAAACAAATTATAAGATATCTCTAATGTTCATGTGCCCCCTTAATTTTCTTCTCCCCTTTTTAGTATAAATTTTTGAAACTCTAGAACCAAATTGTATTGCACGCTTAACAAGTAAAGAAGATTGTCTTAGACCAATTTTTTTTGCACATAATCTAATGATCATTTTATCTCCCTTTCCAAAAATTTCCTCTTCATTTTCCCCATCGAAATCAATCAATTTAAATAAAGGAATTTTATTTAATAAAATGAGCAAATTTTCATCTAAAAAGGGCAAGCGTACTTCGACACCTGCATCTGCAATTACTAAATCATTTCTTAATAAATCACGATTATATAACCGAGAGACGTCTTTTTGCAATTCCTTTTGGAGTGCCTCCCAGCCGCCTCTAACAAATACACGGTAATGTCTTTTGTACCCACCAAAGCATTCATCTGCGCCATTGCCCATTAATAAAACTTTTGGATAAACTGTTTTGGACTTTTTTGATTGCTTTATCTTTTTTTCAACATTATTTTGCCGCTCTTCTTCTTCTTCTTCCTTTTCCTTTTTATTATTTTGTTGCTCTTGTTCTATTTCTGTTTTTGTTTCTGTTTTTGTTTCTGTTTCTGTTTCTGTTTCTGTTTCTTTTTTGATTTCCTTTTCTTTTTCTGTTTCATTTTCTTTTTCATTGCCTGTTTCTTTTTGGTTTAAATATTCTTTAAAATGTGAAGCAAAATATAAAGCACAAGCAATGTCAAAATCCATCACAGTATCTTTTGGATACATTAAACGCATTATTGTTTCTTGTTTCTTTTTGATCTCATTTTCATTCACATCAATTTTTACAAATTCATAATTTCTTTTTGGATTTAATTTGCACAATTCTTGATAGCTATTAATTCCAGTAATTCGATCTGGCGCCTCAGAATGGTTGCCTTGTTCTGACAAAGCAAATGCCACATTGAATAAATAAATTTTATGTTCAATAGGCAAGATTTGATCTGCCAAACGAGTGACCAGTTGTGAGTCAATCCCCCCAGAAAAAAGGATACCTAGTGGCTCATTTAAGCCAACAACCCTTTTACGTACTGATTCTTTTAGACACTTTAAAACTAATTCTACATAATCTTCGTCTTGTTTGTCCTTTTCTTGTCTTTTTTCAACGTTATTTTCTTCCTCTTCTTCTTCTTTTTCCTTTTTATTATTTTGTTCTTCTTTGATTTTTTTTTCTTTTTCTTTTTCTTTTTCTTTTTCATTTTCTTTTTCCTTTTCCTTTTCTTTCTCTTTCTCTTTCTCATCATTTTGCTCGTTTTCAGTTGAATTTTCTTTATTGCTCTTGTTCTTTTCTTCTTCACTAATTATTTGTTGATTGCCTTGTATCGTATTTGGTTTTATTTGCTTTCTGATGCCAAAAAAAAAGATGTCTTGCCTTGGCCATTCATATTTTATTAGCTTTCCTTTTAATTGCTTTGTTTGTTGATTCATTTCCTCTGTGATTTTGATAGCAAACACCCCACCAACTGGGACTTCCAAAAATGGACCAACCCCATCTGAGTTACTGCAAATTACTGCTTTATTTTTTCCAATTTGATAAACCAAGGAACGTCTTCCAAGACGATCCCTACCAAACCAGAGCATTTTTTGTTTAGCCGACCAGAATATAAAGGCAAAGGGCCCACGGAAAGAGGAAATCTTTTCAACAAGCTCGTCGGGCGAATTTGCCGAAACCAGTTTATTAAAAAACATTTGTGTGTCATTTAAAGTCAAACTAAATTGTCCTTCTTGTTCTTTTTCTTGTTCTTGTTCTTTTTCGTCGTTTTCAATCCCAAAAATTTCGCCATTAAACACTAAGATATTCCCCATTTCATCTGAAATTGGCTGGGGAACAGTTTCTCTGATATGCAAAACACTTCCGTGAAGGGTTATTTCGCTTGTATTTTTTGAACCAAGATTGACTTGAAGATTTCCATAATTATCGGGCCCTCTTCGTGAAATTAAGAGTACTAACTTTTCTAAATCAGACTGGAATTCTTCGGTTGTTGGGTTCTCAAAAAGAATATTTAATAAAAAACCTAATATTCCACACATCACTCTAAGAAAAAATATAAAAAAATGATAATTTTTTTTTAATACGTCACTTAGAGCAAGTACTTGGATCTCAAAAATCGTTTTTTATAAATTTCTATGCTGTTCGTGTGGTGTTGAGGAGTGTTGATAGCCTTGTTCAATTAAACTTTTTAAAATGACTATTAAAAAAGGTTCAATTCAAAACAAAATACTTTTCTATTTATTTCATTAAGCATTACAATCCCGGAAATTTGAAAAAAGATTATCTTGTGTAGGGTGCCTAGAGTTGTAGATTTGGTTCTTATCTGATCGATCTTGAGCTTGGTATGGATTTTATTAATGGTTCAAAATGTCAATTTTTGACAATTTATTGTTTTTTTTTCCAAAATCCGAATTGAAGAGTGTAAGATTAATAGGTTGATAGGTGTTCAAGAATAACTTTTGAATTTTGGGTTGTAGAAAAGATTCTTGATTTACTTTTTTGTCAAATAACTAAATGAAAAAAGAAATTTTTTTAAAAGCTCCCAATAAAACCAAACTTAAAGAAAAATTTCAATCAACAACCTACAAACCACATTTTTTTATAACTTAACGTTCATGCCAATTAATCTTAAACTCTTCAATTCTGATTTCGGAAATATAAAAAAAATAAATTGTCAAAAATTCCCATTTTGAATCATTATCAAAATCCATACCAAACTCAAGATCGATCAGATAAGAACCAAATTAACAAGTGGTAACAAACGACACAAGATATTCTTTTTTCAAATTTGAGGGATTGTAAACCTTAAAGGGTTTTCCAGTTTAACAATTAAAAATCTGAAATTCAAGGGTGTTGCTATTAAATATAATCGTGTAAGTAACAATGACTCAAATGTATTTTAAATTTCGATTTGTAAAGTAGTAAAAAAAGTAGATCTTAGCAACTTAAAAAGATCCACTTATTTATCAAAACTTCCCAAAGAATTTTAGAAACAAATCTTCGTTTTGTGACAAATTTAAAGATTAAATATTCAATACCAGACTCCAAATCTGAACAATTTCTACTTAAATTTGTCATGGCAATATTAGATTAGTTGCGAAAAAATTCATTATTTTATAAAAAATTAAAATAATTATCAATAGATTCTTTTAACAAATTATTTTTCAATATTTTGAAAATATCGATATTACAATTAGTTTCATCAAAAAGAAACAAAACTAATCAGTCTTTGTCTTTTATGTTTATAATTATTGAGTTAAATTTTTGAAATGAAAAAATTCAAAAAATAGTAACTTTTAGTTGTTTTAAATAGATGAATTTTTAAATACTGGAATAATATTATGGATTGGATTTCTATTTTTAGATTTGGAAAAGGAATTAAAACAAAAAAAAAAATTCAAAAAATCATAATTTTTAACTATCATCATTAGTAAAAAAATCTGATAATTTATTGCGCAATAATATTTCTATTAGAGTTTTTAGAACCTGGTGAGCCATGAAACACTAATATCATTTACACCAATTAAAACACACTTTGATTATCGACAAATCTTATGCGACCTTAACCCCTTAAGAGGGAATCAACCAAATAAAATCTTTGATAATATTTATTATCAAATTCCTAATTTTTAATGGTTCATACAATTGGAAAATAAAGTAAAAATCTTATTAGTTAATCTGAAGAATCACCTTTTAACAATTTCAATCAACGAATTCTTGTTTTATAAGTTTGATCAATAGTTCTCAAAATTGGTATGCATCGAAAATAAATTTATTTTTAAAATTTTTCAAAAAAATTTATTTTCTCTAAATAAGATCGAAATTTTAACTGTCTGTGAAGGAATCGTACGACACAACCGACTTAAAAAAGAAAATTATCAAGTTTTAAAACAACCCAGTCTTAAAAATCCAATGAATTTCAAAAAATACAATAATTATGTTTCAACTTGAAAAAAAATTACTTTTTTATTTAATGCAGATTTTTCATTAAATAATTCTTATTATCGAACAAAACAATACTAAAAAATAACAAAACCTTTAAGAGAAAAATTTTCATAATCATTTATTTAAAAAATTTTAGAATTCAATTATAAAATCAAAAATTTCATCTCAAAGGCAATTAGGATATTTGAGTTTCTCAGGGATATATAATGACTTGAAATAATACTCAAAATCAAGATTTACAATAATATGTCGATTTTTTTCAAATTGTTTTGTGGATTGGTTTATAAACGATCAACAATTCCATCACTTTCAACTTTCACATACCTTTCCACAATAAACTAACAAATAAATAAAGGAGTCAATTAATAAATAAAAAAAAACAGATTTATAAAATTATAATTTAAAAAAAAAAAGATTTTAACTTTTTAAAAATAATTAAATTTTTTTTTAAAAAAAAACATATTAATATCAAAAGTTTATCTTACTTTTTGACATTAAAAATAGTTTTTCCAAGAGAATAAATAAAATAATAAAAAAAATATTAAATAAAATTTCTGTAAAATATTTAATCATATATAAAAAAAAAAAATAAATGGAATGATTTCAAAAAAAGAAAATTATTTTCTTCGAGTTTTTTTCAAATTTTGAGGCTTTTCACAGATTGTACAATAATAGGACACTTTTTTGGGGTTTTTGAAATTTTTCATTTCATTTGGTGATAATTTATTATTTACCTTTTTACCAAAAACAAGTGTATTTTTTTGAACATTGGAAAAATCTTTCGATTTTTTTTGTTTATTTGATATACTAATATTATTATTACTTTGGTTTAAACTTTTAATAGTTTCCTTAAGACATGTTTGGTGAAAGGAATGCCCACAAAAGAAGACACGATAAATTTCATTGGTTGCGTCTATTACTTGATTACAGATATAACAGTGTTTTACGCCTCTAACTCTCATACCCTGCGATAAATTGGTGTTTAATAGCTTCATCAATTCGCCATAATCTCTTTTAATTATTTCCTTTGTTACGCCTCTTAATTCCAATTGCAATTTAAAATCATTCATTATTTTGATGATTTTATTTTTTAAATTACCAATTTGCATTTGCTGTGGGATTGATTGTATTATTTTGATAACATCGACTCCAGTATCAGTAATGTTGTCTAATAAATCAGAGGTGTATTGTGAATTTTTCAAACAGTGGGTGATTAATTGTTGCCACAATTCGGAATCGTTTTCCCTTTGTGCAAGCTTGATCGCCTTTTTAATATCATTCACCTTTAAAACAATTATATCTAAAGCCTGCGCGGCGTTGCCCATTCGATCTTGGATAAAAGCGGTGGCTTCCCATAACTGGTTTTGCTCACAAATCTGCAAGGCATTTTCTAAGCGGATGGTGCCAGTAAACTTTAATAAATTCAAAATCTTTTCTTTGTTTTTATATTTGATATATAGTTTTAATTGCAATTCATGGTAATCCCTTCCAATTATTTTATCCTTTTCAAATAAGGAATCTAAATAATAGTATAACCATTTTTCATATTTTTCATCTTTCTGTAATTGTGTAACAATTACGCTTGGTTGGATATTATTAAAATTTTGAATTAAAAATTTTATTGTTTCTTTAGTATTGAAATTAAATAACAACACGATCTCATTGGAAATTTCTTCATATAAGCCTTGCTTTTCAATAAGTTGATAAGGATTGCCTAACTTTGCACTCAACATAAATTTTAGGGCTTGGGGGTATTTTTTGATTAACAAATAATATTCCTTTAAACATAGAAATGGCCCGTTGTTTTTGATTCTTTCTTCTTCATCTTCATCTTCATCTTTGCTCACTTTTTCATCATCATCATCATTCTCATTTTCTTTGTTTGTTTCATCATTTTCATCATCCTCATCAAAATTCCCACTCTGATTATTCTTTGAATTGGATTGGATATTTTTGACTATTTGTTCTAAGGTTGATAGCAAATTTTCAGTATGAAATAAATTTTTATTCCATTTATGAATAAAAGTAATAAACACCTGCCACCATTTGTTTTTCAAAAATTCAATTAAAATCCTTTCGTAGACCTCCTTTGATAATATGGGATTACTATTTGGTATTTTTTCATGTATTTTCCATAATTGGTTATGATCAATAAATCTATTAATTGTCTTTTCCCAAATCTCTTGGTCATTATTACATATTTGATCGTATTTTTCAATAATCTCATCAAACATTTCATTTTGGAAATAATAGTCTAATAATAATAATCCTAGTTTTTTTATTGTATACTTTTTGATCCTTTTTGGAAATTGCTGCCCTATTGTTAAGGCGTCTTCATATCGCTCCCTTTCAATAAACCATTTAATACGCTCGTCTGGCTCCCTTTCCCTCCCTTTAATAATTTCATTTGGTGAGATAATATAAAAGGTTTTTTTAGAATTTTCTAATTGATAATCAATATAACTATATTTCTCATATTGCTCGATTTTTAAGGATTCAGTAAACATTTCTTCAAAATTTGGTCTTGAAAATACTCTAATGTTTGGCATATACTTTGTCTTTCTTTCCCTTTTGATTACCTTGGTTATTTTTTTTAGTTTTTTTTTTTGAAGATTTGTGATCGATGGAGAATTTGAATTTGTATTTGAATTTGTATTCGAATTTGAATTCTCATTACTATCGTTAATATATTGCAACCTATTTTTGGATCTACTTTTTTTTTGGCTCCTTTTACCTTTACTTTTTCTTTTACTGCTGCTTGCTTTTTCTACTAATTCAATACTAATTTTATATTCGGAATCCTCTAAAGTAAGCAAGACAAATCTTTTCTTAAAAATTACAATACCACAAATAATAAAAGTAAACAAATGCGTGTCAATCGTTTTCAATCCTGATCCTTTCACAATTTGAAATATTTTGATCATATTTGCATGTGCATAAATAAATTTACTTGACGAGATCCACTTAATGATCGTTCGGAAATACATCGTTTCAGGGAATTTGTGATGAATTTTTATCGTTTTAAATGTTTGCGAATTGCTAATCTGATGTAAAGTTACTCCTTTTTTGGTAGACCAAATGAAATGGCTTTTTCTCCATTGCAAGCATGTTATTTCACTTGACTCTTTGCAGATTTGCGAATCTTGGCTCCGAAACCATGTCTTTTGATTCATCATAACTCGTCCGTCCCTGACACCAAAAATAAACTGTTTTGTTTTTTTTCCATAATTGGGATCTATTGCTAATTTTCTTACAGGTTGCTCAAATTGAAAAGTATTACTTTCCTTATTAAATAATTCATTAATGAATACTTTGCCTAAAATTCGTTAATATTAAAATGGATTTTATTTTAATTTTATTTTCATTTTGGTTGTTTATTAGTTAGTTTGTTAGTTTGTTAGTTTGTTAGTTAGTTATTTAGTTAGTTGGTTTGTTTGTTAGTTGGTTAGTTGGCCAGTTATTTGCTGTGTTTTTTTTTAGTTGTCTTGATGATTAATTCATTGGAGAAAGAATTTTGAAGAAAAAATGGGGATTAGAATTTTATTCTTCGGTTATCAAAAATTCTCAAAAATAAAAGATTAAAGTTTTTACCAATAAAAATAAAGCATTTAAGAAATATAAAAAAGTTAGTACTTTTTTGTTTTTTTGAGATTGTAAGAATTATAACTTTTTTAAACTTTTCTATTATAATAAAGTAAGGATTTTTTTTTAAAAAAAAGTGATTTTCTTCCCACTCAAACCTCCACATATTAAGATTGATTCTTCACTTTATTATAATTGAAAACTTCAAAAAAGTTTTAATTCTGAAAAAGTCTTCACTTTTCGAAAATACAAAACTTGGATAAAAGTTTTTAAAAAGCCCCTCACTTTTTTAAAATGGCTATATTTTCATTAAAATTCATATTAAATATTCATAGAGCATTTTGAAAAAAGTGAAGACTAAAAGAGTTTTTAGCTTAAGGACCAAAAATAGTTCTATCAAAATTTATCAACTGTTTTATAAAGATATTTTTGAAAACTTTAGATTCATCAATTTTTTATATAACTCTATTTTTAGTTGGAAATTGTTTTTTTTCATTTTGTAGAGAAAAAATTCATCAACAAAATATCTGTTTTAATCAAGAAGTTTTTTTCTTTCCAATTCACAATTTTGTAAAGGGAGTAGGAAGTATGGCAAAAGTTTGTAATTTTTTAAAAAACCTACATTTTAAAGATTTGGAGAAAAAAAATTTCATTTTTAAGCTGTTCCAATTCTGGCTGTTTTTTCCAAGGGTGTCGTTATAATTGGCGAATTTCCTTTTTTAGTCTTGCTCTTCGAATTTTTGGAAAATAAATAATAAATCCTTTTTCAAACACTCAAAATCAAAAATGGATCAATTGAGTGCCAATTTTAATCCTCGTTAATTGTTTCGTAATGACGATCGAGATTGTTTGGTTATTAGTTCTTTGTTTTATATTTTTGATACTTTTTCAAAAACATTTCACGATCATGAAAAAATTTTTCCAAAAAAAAAATTAAATATTTGCTAATTCTACCCTTTTTAATAACTTTAATTAGAATTAACACTATTGGCTAATAAAAGATCTTTGATCAAAAAATATTTTTAAAGATATTTTACAATTTAAGTTGAAAAATCCTTTTTTCCAGATTCTATTAATATTTTTTTTCAATTTAATAGGAAAAAATTTGAAATCTTTTTTTGCTTCTAGATAAGAGGTCATTTTCTTATACTTTAAAAGTATTTTAAATCTGATGAATATATTTCAAATAGGGGACCAATCATTTGGACTATTAAAGAATTATTTGTTGTTTTAAATTGGAAAAAATATTTTTTCTTTGATTTTCCGTTAGGTTTTTTTTAATTTTTGAAATAAACAGAAAATTTAAGAAATTTTCTGTTCATTTCAAAAAGTAAAAAAAACCTAGGACACTTAACGTTAGGTTTTTTTTAATTTTTGAAATGAACAGAAAATTTCTTAAATTTTCGGTTTATTTCAAAAAGTAAAAAAAAACCTAGGACACTTAACGTTAGGTTTTCCAGAATTTAAAAGAATAGAGAAAAATCAAGGATTTTACTCAATTCTTTTGAATTTTGGAAAACCGCCGTTAGCTTTTCTTGAGTTTTCTGTTTATTAGAAAAATCAATAGATTTTTCTAATAAAACAGAAAACCTCAAGAAAAGCTAGGCACTTGACGGACACTTCCGTTAGGTTTTTTTTAATTTTTGAAATAAACAGAAAAATTTAATAAATTTTCGGTTTATTTCAAAAAGTAAAAAAAACCTAGGACACTTTTCGTTAGCTTTTCTTTAATTTTTGAAATAAACAGAAAATTTTAATAAATTTTCGGTTTATTTCATAAAGTAAAAAAAAGCTAGGCACTTGATGGCACTTGACGGACACTCTCAATATTTATCATCAGTTATTTTTTTTTTGTGTTTGAGTTTTTTTAGAAGAGTAGAGTGTTTTCAAAACTATTAGTTATTCTCTTTTCAAAAAAATATCCTAAAGTTGAATTTAAAGAAAATTCATTGTCACATCCATTTAAAAATTTTTACCCCAAAATAGACCTTTTTTTCTAGACTAGAAACTTTTAAAAATCGTAATTATATTAACAATAATAAATACAATAACCTCAAGATTTTGAAGAACTGGAATGTTGATTATATTATGAATAAACTCAATTAACAAGGACGAAATGATAATTGAAATTGTAGTTTTGTCTAACTTTTTTTTTTTTCAATTTTATTTTTTCATACTAGTGTTTGGAGAACTTTACTTGCAAAATAATTCATTTTGTTTTTTATTTGGGGAAGAAAAGTTCGAAATAAGAACTAATTGTTGTCTACTTGAATGAAATTCCCCTTCAAACAACAATCAGGAAGATCGTGTTTTCAATCTTGTGCTTTTTAAAAATTTTTTCTTTTTTTTTTTTATTTAAGCTTTTTGTTTACTTTTCTTTTTGTTTGATTTTTCAAAAGAGCAGAAAAGAGAAAGATGAAAAAAAAAAAAAAATAAAGAAAAAATCAATTAATGGAAAAATTAGAATTACTTACCATCGTTTGAGCATGTTGCTACCACTTCGTTTGCTGCGTCAATAGAAATTTCATTAATACCTGTTTCATGTGCTTTATATTCAGTTGTTTTATGGCCATTATGATCAAAAAGATAAATGGAGCCTTGGTGGGTACCTAGGATCAGGAATTTTGGGGTAATGTGAAAGCATGATGCGTTATGATCAGAAAGTGTATCTGCAAGATCTTTTTTGAGCCTTCGATATGAAAATTGTGGTTCATCTTCTTCTTCACTTTCAGAATCAGTTTCACTTTCATATTCGATTTCTTCGTCGCTCTTGTATTCTTTTTCCTTCTCAGATCCACTCATTAAAATTAAAAAAAGAAAATTAACTAGTTAATTTAAAAAAGGAAAAGGATTAAAAAAATAAAACTTTTCAATCGAAAAATAATTTGATTTTGTTTTAATATTTGGATTTATTATATTATTTAAGGCAGTAGCGTCTACCAGTGATAATTCTAAAATTTACTTTGTGGTTATTGAGAGTAAATCGGGTTGGTATTTGTATGGTTGAAATGTCTCCAAAAATCCGATTAATGAAATTGTGATATTTGTCAATCTGATCATTGATAAATAATCCTTATATTTTATAAAAAAAATAACAATTTTAGAAAAACTTTTCCCATCAAGAGAAATTTAAAGGTTGAATTATCAATATTCAGACCACAAAATTGAAAAAAGTCTTACTGATATTTGTCTCTAATTAAAGATTATTTGTTAAAAAATTATATTTTGTTTTTTTTTATTATTCAAGAAGGTTAAATTACACTCAAGTTGCCCTTGATCTTGATTTTTCTTTCATAAATTTAAGAAAAAAATGATAGATTTCACGATTAATAATCAATGATAATAATTTCAAACTGTCTTGTTTTAAAATTAATTCATTAAGATTTATTTCTTTTAATTTATTATGAAATATGAATCTATATGTTTAATCGGAACAACATTCCCATAAAAAGTGATCAATATTATCTTTAATTTCTTTTGTTCATATTGTATACATAACCTCTAAAATTGATTTGATTTTTTATTGATTATATAATAATCTTATTTCATCTGTTAGTAAATGTTCTGAATTTTCGAATTGTTGAACTTGATGGATAACTGAAATATTTTTGTGTTTTAAATAAATAATTTTTTTTTTTAATTATTATAAAATAATTTTGGGGAATCTTTTCAAGTGCTATTGAGTGCCTAACTTTTTTTAATTTTGATATTATTAAAAAACTTTAAAAATTTCACTTTTAATTTCTAAATTTAAAAAAAATATAAATGGTAGTTTTTCAAAATTCAAAAGAATTGAGTAAAAAAGATTTTACTCAATTCTTTTAAATTTTGTAAAAACGAACGAAAAGTGCAGTCTCGTGCCGTCAAATGATTAGATTTTCTTGAGTTTTCCAGTTTATTAGTGATTATAACTAGGTTTTTTTGAGGTTTACTATTTTATTTTTGAAGTATTCTAGGTTTTTTTTATTTCTAAAGTAAAAAAAACCTAAAGAAAATCTATTGATTTTCAAAAAAACAGAAAAATTAAGAAAACTCGAAAGAACTTTCCACAATTTAAAAATATCGAGTAAAATCAATGATTTTAAGTTATTATTTTTAATTCTGGAAAAGCTAAATGTGGTTTTTTATTTTTGGAAATTAAAAAAAAACCTAATGAAAAGTGTTGTAGAGTGCCTAGATTTTTTTTATTTTTTGTAATAAACAGAAAATTTCTTAAATTTTCAGTTTATTCCAAAAAGTAAAAAAAAAACCTAACGGCACTTTTCTTGGAGTTTTCTGTTTTAATATAAAAATCCCACGATTTTCCTAATAAACAGAAAACTCAAGAAAAGCTAACGCCGGCTTTTTAGAATTTAAAATAATAAAGTAAAATATTTGATTCAACTAAATTTTTTAAAATTTTAGAAAACCAAAATACACTTCCAACTTTTGGAATTCAACAACTCATTATATTTATATTTTTAAATTTCTCTTTTTAATTCAATCAAATATTATGAATGCCAGTTGATTTTATTATTTATTTTAGAGTTAAAATTTATTAATTCTCTAAATAAGGGATAAATTTCCTAATTTATTTTTTAATTTAAATTTTTTTTATTTACTGAAATTGTCATATTTTCAATTTTAAATTATGTTTTAAACTAAAAATTGGCATGTTTCTATTGATTTTGCATATTCAAATAATATAAGAATTTAAATAATTTATCTTTTTTATTTTATAATTATGAATTTTTAATCCCTATGTTAATTGACTTAATATAATAGATCTAAATAATATATCTTTTAATCTATCTTTAAGAGATTATTTTAACAAACAATTCACCATATGAAAATTTATTGTAAATATAACTTGCTTTAGCAAAACTAAACAAAATTAATTATTTTTTTGAGGTTTTTTATCTTGATAAATATTGGGTTAAATATTAAAATTAAAAAAATCGAATAATGACTTTTTTTAGTTTTTCTATTTTTCAATAATTGATAATTCTATAGTGTTTTATTGGTATCTGATATTCAAAAAGCCCTTTTTTTCTGTAAGGGGAAGGTATATGAGTATTTTTTGGATGGTATATTTAGAGATTTGACTCGGCATACAAAAAACAACAATAAAGAGAGGAATCTAGCCTATGCTAAGGTGTAAAAAATTATACAAAATATTGGTTGTTAAAATTGTATTTTGTAATAAATTTTTGAAAATATTTAATTTTGATAACTTTAATAATTTTGGATTTTCAACAGTTTAAGAAATTGTTTACTAATCAGAAAATAATATTTTTTATTTTTACTCTCAAAACTCTTAAAAACCATCCAAACAATACTCGTATACCTTCCCCTTCCAGAAAAAAAGGGATTTTTGAATATCAGATACCAATAAACTCATTAAAAAATACAAAAAAACACAATTTGACCAATTTTTGAAATATAGTTTATAATATTTTTAATTTTTTTTTTAGGCTCTAGGTAAGTGTTTTATCCAATTTTCTTCTTCATTATTATTATCAATTAGAGACTCTATAAGCCATTTAAAAAGTTATAATCTAATTGAAAATTAAAATACAAAAAATAAGATAAATTGATCATGGTGAACCTAAAACCCATTTTTAACTTCAGTCTAAACCTATTAATTATTATTTTTATACCCGTTATTTTGTTTTTGTTTTTTTTTATTTTCAAAAACAGTTTTTTTTAAAAAATGAGAACTTAATAAAAAAAGATTTTTTATCACTCACTCACTAGAAAGATTTTTTTTCATAAAAAAAAAAAGAATCATCAAATTTTTGAACTTCAATTTTTCTGCAAAAAAGTTTTATATGCATAATTACAAACAGCCGAAGTTCAAATTAATTAGATATCGCAACATAATTTTTTTATTGAAATTAATTTTTCTTCGGAAAATCAATTTTGAAAGTTAAATACATAAAAAAAAAAAAAAAAACAAATTATTTAATGTTTTCTCAATTCGAAATTTATTTATTAGGTTAATTATATATATTTACGTATTTGTTGATAAATTTTTTTTTTTTTTATTGTCAAGATTTAAATTTTTTGATAAAATAAAAGATATGCTTGTGTTATTAAAACAGTTGACGACATACAATTTGAAATTTCCTTATCGTTTAAATCTATTGTTAAAATAAATAAATAAATAAATAAAAACAAATAAATTAGAAAAAAAAAAAAAAAAAAATTAATAAATAAGAATAAATTAATTAAATTAAAAAAAGATTTTGTTAATTGAGAAATTAAATTGAAAAAATAAAGAAAAAAAAATTAACTTTAATATCTTTGAGTTTGAATAAAGAATTGACAGTTTTCGCGTAAAGATGGCGGAGTTAAAAAATGTCATAATGAGGTGAAAAATATCATAAATAATAGAATTTGGTTTTTCATATGTATTCAAGATATAGAGACAAAATTATCTCTTTCAAAACTCATTTTTTTTCCAATTTTTATTTAACTATTATTTTTATGTCGATTATTTCGAAAAAGGAAAAAAATATATTATGCTATTGTTGCAGTTGTGGTAAATACCAAAAAAGAGGTTTAAGAAATCGACCTGATGAGATAAATATCCAACTACATAATAAATATTCCAATTCTAAAAAAATTTGTAACAAATGCAATTTAAGAAATATAAAAAAAGTAAGAGAACACAATAATACATTTTTTATATTTATCTAGAATGTTAAATAAACCTAATTAAACTCGTTTCTAATTAAAAATTTTTGGTTCTATCCACGACATCAAAAATTATTATTATCTGTTTTTTTTTTCCTAAAAAATAGTATAAAAAATCTAAAATAATTGTTAAAACCATAGTTAAATCCAAACAAGAGACAAGAGGAAGACCGAGGATCAATATTTCACAAGTAAAGAAACCAATTAGGTCAATTCATAATATTTGAAATAAATCAAAATTAAAAAAGGAGAAAACAGAAATAATAAGTTTTGTCAAAAAAAAAGTTCAAGAAAATCAAATTTACCGAAAAGAAGTAGAAATGTTTGAATATTGTCATGAAATTATTGTATCATTTAGAAAGGTTTTGAACGAATTACCTAAAAATAGTCCAATTAGAAGACCATTATTAGGTTTAATTTATAAAAAATTAATTACTAAAAATGATAATCTCTTCATTTCGTTATTGGGAATTTCTCAAAGAACCCTTGATAGAATCAAAATAGAATTAAATGAGCTAAATATTTTGGAAAACATAAAGTATTCAATCATTTCAAAAAAAAAAAAAAATTAAGAAAAGTGAAATCGAAATTATTAGAAAATATTGGTTAGAAGAAACTCCACCGGATTCTGATGAAAGAAATGAAGTATTATCCGATGAAGAAATTATTTCAAATTGGAAATTTTGCAAAAAAAAAAAAAAAGTTTTACGCCACCCCCAAAGAAAAACAGATTCAGAAATTATCAAAACAATACAATTAAAATTTTCAAAAATTGAGAATAAACAGATTTCAAAAACCACTTTGAGAAAATATAAACCAAAAAGAATTCGAAAAATTAAATATTTTAGATGCACTGATACAAGTTATTGTAAACACTGTGAACAATCAACTGAAGGTCATAAAGAATTTGTAAATCATCAAAGAGAAATTTATCTCAATAAACTAAAAAATCCCAAAGAGAATGAAGGTATTTTTGTTTTCGATTTTGGGAGTTTTTATCCCGCCAATTGCAAAATAAAGTATGAAAATAAAATAAATAAAATATGCGACCTTTTAATTGTGAAAATCACCAGAAATGCCAATCAAGTTAAAAAGGAATATTTTGATTTTATTTCTAAAAATATTTCTCAGGATTTCCATTATGTGAAAAAATCCTTTGAACATTTATTAGATAATGGACAATTCTCCAATTTAAATGAAATAACTTTTTTCTCAGATAACGGGAATCATTTTAAAAATAAAAAAACTTTATTTTTTTTTTCAGAAATAGCTGAAAAGCTACAAATTCAAATAATTCATAATTTTTTTGTAGCACACCACGGTGCTAATATTTGTGATAGCCATTTGGGCTTAGTAAAACAAACTGAAAACAAATTGAAAAATATTAATATAATTCCCGTGACATGTGATGATTATTCAAACCTTGTTGAAAATTTATCACAAACAAATGGAATATTATTAAATGTAACAACATCGCCTCAATATTCTAATATTTTACCTTTAAAAGGTGTGAGAAAAATACATCAAATCCAATATTTATCATCGGGAAAAATCAAATTTTGGCGAATGGACTAATTACACCTTTAAAAAATAAAATTAAAATTTTACAATTTTTTTTAGAATTTACTTTTTATTTTTGTCCAATTTTTTTATTTTTCAAAATTCCTCTAATCAGAAGAAGATTGGTTAAAACTGGTAGTAAACATTTAAAAATACCAAATTTGAACTCGGCATCTTTACGCGAAAACGGTCATTTTCATAAAAAAATAATGTTATATCAACTTATAAAAACTATATTTTTTATTTTTTTCCATTTTTCTCCTGGATGAATCTTCTTTATATTGGGAAGAAGAGTTACAAAGGGAAAAGATCAAGTGGTTACTTGCTAAAACTGAAGACCCCGAAACACGAACATATGGAGTAACTTGAAAATAAAAACGAAAAAGCAAATGCTAAAAATGATCAAAGGTTTACTGGTATTTGAATTCTAAATGGGACCAAAATTTTCACATCATTTTCCATATTTGTCTCTTTAATAAAAAGAGTTTTCTCAGAAGTGTGTTGTAATTTGGGATCTATTTGAAAAGGGTAATTGAAAATGAAGTGAAAATTTTTTCCCATTTAGAATTCAAATACCAGTAAAGCAAATCAGATCAAAAAAACAAAAAGAAATTACAACAATTAAATAACGATCACCTTCAAGTGAACATTCATAATCAATTATCAAATTAAATTCAATTAACCAAAAGTATCGTGGTTGTGATTTTGGATGTTCTAAAATTTTGAGGTAGATTCAAATTAATCTCTTGGGTGTTTCTTCAATTTACATTTGGAATTTTGTGTAAAAACAAAATTATGTTTCCCTTATTTGTGTTATTTGATTCAAGACTTAATGGTTCAAAAATCCTTTTTGTTGGAATTCGATTGATCAACCCAAAAAGTGAAATTTAATTAAAAAAAAAAAAAAACGAAAAATCAACAAATTTTGAAATAAGAAGTTTGCGTATGAAAAAGAAGGAATTCTTCAGTTTTTGAAGAAACAAAATTCAAAACATTTTCTGAATAAAACCCCATGAAAGGTTATTGTGCTGAGTGATGTAAGTGTTCAAAACAATTAAAAAAAATTCAAGAAGAAAGCTGTGCAAAAGAAAAGCTACAAAATAAATTAAAAAGAATTCTTACGAGTAAAAACACCATTTGGCCTTCGAACAAAACAGTAATAATGTCCGCCATTTGGAGATTTTCCAACATGTGTAATAATGGAAATTAAACGGTATTTTTTTCTTTTATTATACTTTGATTTAGTTGCGATTACTTTATCTGGTATCTCTAAAATGTTGGGGAATTTGATTTTCTTATGGATCTTGATCGATCCCTCATATTCGTCGTATGTAAATCTTTTTAAGCCAAGTACCAAAATGTTTGGTAGCCTTTCGATCGCGATACTTTTAATGTACTCTATTTCTTCCTCCTTATCCTCCGATTGGAAATGGATTTTTTCCTTTGAGCAAAATGCAATTAGTGCGTCCTCGAGGGTTTTGATGTTCTTGTCCCGAATTTGTAAGGACATCGAAAAAAAGGGCTCAAGCTTGATTTCCGGTCGCCCTCTTTGGGAATTGATAATTTTGGTTGTTTCTGATTTAAAAATGCCCCCAAATATTTTGGAGATGAAGGACGTTTCGATTTGTGTGTGTCGAATTTTGGAAACTTTGCCTTTTTTGTTCATTTCTTTCCAATCGCGGCTACTTTCGATTTCCAATTGCTCCTTTGATCTCAAGTCACCAATAGCCTGTATTAGCTCGTCATGGACCTTGCCTAGCATATACCCTAAATACTCGTATGCGTCTTCTTGGACAGACTTCCCCCACCCGCCCAAATCAGGTGCAAAGGGACCACTGTTTTTTAAAACCTCTTTGGGCAAGATCGGATTATCGTTGTGGTTCAGCTCGCTTTTAATTTTTGTTTTTTGAACCTTTTTGACATCACGGATGCACTTGTAATCCCTGATTAACCGAATTAACGAGCAGAGGGTTGGTGTCTTTCCAGACATCCCATCCAAAACGCAATCCTTCAGCGAAAATAGTAAATCCAAAAATTGTGGACAAGAGATAAGTGTTTGAAGTGCGCTATTTGCAAAGCATGTGTTGCCCCCATTAATTAGTCCTCTGTACTGAATAAGGACGGGGACCTTTGAGAAATGGAATTTTTTTAATCCTTCCATCAATGTCTTCTTTTTCTTTTTTTCATTTGGTAAAAAGATTTGGGAATTGTCAAGAATTTGTCCAAATTCTTTTTTAGTAAAACTTCCAACTGTAAATTGAAAATTGGTCATTAAAAAAAATATTTAATGAAAGAAAATGAAAAGTTTTTTTTTTCTTCAGAATCATACTATGTTTTTTGTAGGTTTCCCATTGTCCCCAGAGATTCTTGATTTTTAGAACACCAAAAACGTCTTTAGAAATTTCCTCAAGTTGAGTTAACAGTGGTAATCAATGTAATTTTTAAATATAGATTTTGATTTAAGGGTACAAGTACACTTTAATATTTTGGAATTTTTTTTTTGTGCTTGGACAAAAAGGAAATTAATTTCAGTACTGGTGTTAGTTTTACCAGTTTTTAAAACAACAGAGTAAAATCTTTAATTTTTACTTTTTTATTGTTTATTCTGGAAAAACAACCTGAGATTGTGTTGAATTTAAGAAATTCGTATAAAATAGAAAAATCTTTCATTTTATTTCTTAAATTGAAGAAAAGCTAACCTTTGTGCTTACTTGGGTGTTCTGTTTATTTGAAAAATGAATTGATTTCTTAAAATTAAGAAAAATACTGAGATATTTTCCAGAATTTTTAAGATTTTGCTCAATTCTTTTGAATTCTTTAAAAGTGAGGTACTCAACAGCAATTGGGACAGATAACACTACTGCATTTTAGTTTAGAAATTTCAATAAAGAGTATAATTTTCTCCATCATTGCTAATGATAAAATAAATAATGAATCTGTATTTTCAATGTTATACTTGACATTATTCCTTGGTATATATTTTTTTTATTGGAAATAATTTCTCTAATCCAAATTATTCGATTTTTTTTTGAACAGAATAGGATGGTTAGTACTTAAAAAATTCTCAATATCTTTAATAATTTAAACATTAGTTTAATTTTTTACATAAATTAAAAGATTTTGTTTTTATTTTCTTTTTATCATGAACATAAGGATATCTATTTACGTAATTTGTGAAATATAAACTTTGTTTAAATCAAATAGAGCTTAACTTTTTTTTTTTCAAATATCAAATATTTCTTATAAATAACCTATGAAGATTAAATAAGATTATAAGTAACATAATAACATCAAAGAATATTTGACATCCACCTGGAATAAAACTAATAAATCAATAAATTTTCTTAAAAATTAGAAAACCCAAATTCTTAGGTAAAGCTATTGAGAAAAATAACTATGTTCATTTTGATCTTTTTAATAAAGATTTTAAAAAAATTCCAATAAAAACCAATATCATTTCTCTAAAATCATTTTTACTTTATCAATAACAGAGAATAACAAGTTTTTTACTAATTACTATTGATCTTGCAATAAAAAAAAAATTTGGAAATTGATTTTGTCAAAAAAAATCAAAAAAACAAATAAAAATGTGAAAAAATGATTTAAATTTTCTAATTTCCACAATAATTTTTTTTTTCTTATATTGAATCAAACCCTGTAAAAACATGTAATTCACTTATTCTGACTAAGTACCATTGACTGAATAATTGTTCGTAAGTTTTAATATAGAAGTAGAACCATTTCATTTCAAAATTATTTTTGTTTATTTGTTTATCTTATCCTTTTACATAATAATTTTCAATATAACCTTGGTATTTCCACCATGAACTGTTTATTAAAAAATTTTCTTTGAATTGTTTCAATTTATTTGTATTTATCTCAAGTTTTATATTTCCCAATTAATATAATAATTATTTTTTTTTGAAAACTTCATATTTTTTGATATATGTTTAAAAAAAGAATTACTTATTTCTTTTTGAGTTAATATCTCCTTTTGTATACTGAAATTCTCACTTGATCAAGTTTTTACTTTATTTTTATAAATTATTCTTGGAGGAATGTGGATTGATTTTTCAGAATTTTGTTACTTTTATATTTATACAAATAGTTAGATAAAAAAGTCATTTTTGGTTAGATTAACAAAGAAATAATCCATGGAATAATTGGCAAATGTATATTGGTTTATTAATTTATTATTCTACCCCCCCTATTTTATTTTTGTTGTATCAAAAATCAAAATGATTTTTTTAAAATTATCTTTTTACTTTTTTAAAATTTTTAAAAATATTCTCTTTTTCTTCCTCGATATTATTTGAAGAGAAATAAAGTTTTTCTTTTTTCTAGAAATAAAAAGCAAAGAAAAAGTTGTAATAAAGTTATTAGAGTAGAAGTGGGTGTTAAATAAGGTTTCAGTGATTCCTATAAACAGGGGATTCTATTTTTTTTTGATACTACTTCTCTTTTGTTCAAAAAAATAAAAAAAAAAAAAATTAACCATTTTTTAATGTTATAATTTAGATTTATTTTTATTAGTGTCAATATATCATTTATATCTTGATCAAAAAATTGTGATTTAAAGTTTCGAAAATGAATCTTTTCATCAATAGTAATCAGTTTTTATATTTTACTAAATGATATTTTTCTGAAAAAATAATAGATTTTAATAGTTCCAAAAAGTGAAAAAAAAAAAAAAAACATTAAAAATCGAAACGGTATAGACTTGATTAATGCTTAATATAAATAATAAATTTATGTATTTTTATTATTGTGATGTGTATGCATATGTGTTCAAATTATATATATATATATATATATATATATAAGAGAGATCCTTTTATGAGAATAAGATATGTTTAATTTTCTGAAATTTTTGTTTCAGAATCAGAAGAAGTATCTGATGGTTCAGATTTACAAGTTTTCTTTTCTCTATCTTTATTCCATGACGAATTAATGTTCGATGTAACTTTACGACTAACTTTCATTGAATAGGATCTAGCTTTTTTTTTTGCCCTTTTTTTAGATTTTGGGGATTTAGATGTGATTATTCCAAATGCTTCATCTATCCCAATACCACCTTGTCTATAATTGGACTCTAAAGTTTTGAAAAATTTTTTTTTTAAATCTGTAATTTGTTCAAGAACACTTTCTTTATCTCTTTTTTTGGCCTTTTTTAATATTTGATCAATATCCATTTTTGGCCATTTAATATCAAATAATATTTGGTTTTCTTTTGATGACCAAATTAGTTTTTGGATTGTTTTTAGTGTTATATCATTGCCATCAACACATAACGAATGTAACCCTTTATTTAAGGATAAGCAGTTAGCAAGAACAATACAGCAACCATCACCTAGTTTGTTTCCAGAGATATCTAACCCTTTCAAGGTAGAATTCTTCATTAATGGCTGAAAAAAATCATTCAGAAGATTTTTAGAAAATGTCATGTGGCTTTTTTTGTTTCCTGCAAGTCTTAAAAATTTGATATTTTCGATTTCAAATAATGAAGAGATTGACGACAAATATTTATCTGTTTTTCCACGGCTAAAGTTCATCGATAATGATAATCTTTCTAATCCTTTAAGATATTGAATAGATTTACATATTCTAGACAATCCCTTATTTTCCATTTGACAATCATCCAACAATAATTCTTTAAGATTATTTTTGTTTTTATATTTTTTGAATAAAGATTGGATTTTTTTTATTCCTATTGAATTTGAGAATATATAAGTATTTTCATACAAAATAATAATAGAATTTTTTTATTAAAATAATAATAAAAAAAAAAATTGTTTTGGTTTGTTGTTTTTTTAGAATTATCAGAATTTTCATTTTGGTTGTTAAAATAATAATAATAAAAAAAAATTTCACAAAAATAAAAAAAAAATGAAAAATTGATTTTTTTTATGTTGAAAAATTGATTTTTTTAATGTTGAAAAAATGATAATTCATCAAATTTCAACCCTTGTTCCATTTTTTGTGAATTTTTGCAACCAATTTTCAAATTAATAATTAAAATAATGCAAAAACAAGAGTAAAAATAAAATTTTATATTAATTCAAATACTCTAGAAAAAGTGTACAGGTGGCCAAGAAATTAAGTTCAGAAAAATTCACAAATTAAATTATTTTTGTCAAATTATAGTGAAAAAATGTTCCTGTTTTTGTGATTATTTTTTGAAAAAGAGATCACAAAATATATGAGATATGTGATTCAAACCAAAATAAATTTATTTTCAAGTTATATGTTAAATGTCAGAAATAACAAAAAAATAAATTTCTTGAAATTTAAGGTCTATCCTAATTGTATAGCCAGTGCATATTACTTTTAGAGCTAAAAGTATAATTATTGACTAAAATTATGTTTAGACAAGAAATCTTGTTAAAATTTGGATTTTTTTTTTGCAAATTTTTCATTTGGAAAACTAATCATTTACTCTGACCAAATTTGAAATTGCCATTTAACGGGTTCCAAAATCAAAAACCTCATAAATTACTATTACTATTTTAAAACATTCTAGAGCTGAGGTAAATGGTACAAATATACTTGAATATAAAGTAGAAAGAAAGAGAAACAAGAGGTAAAAAAAAAAATAAAATAATAATTAAATCTGCCTTGTTTTGTTTGAGAATTTCTCAAATTTTTTTGATCAATAAAAGGATGTTTTTAATTTTCATAAAAAAACCAAAAAAAAAAAAAAAATCCAATTTTTTGGTCTTTCTTTAATTTACTGAAATCTAAATCATTTTTATCAACAGATTATATTTCCACACTTTGAAAATATAAAAGAAAAATATCCCTAAAAACAAAATTAGATTTTTTGAATTTTTTGTAAATATTAGGAAAGGTTCACAAAAAATAAAAAATATTATATTATTTTGTTTAAAAAAAGGTGATTAATTAGCCCTGAAAAAAATTTATAAATTAAAGTTTAAATTTTCGAAGATTGAACTTTTTGATCCAAATTCTTTTTAAAAAAATAATGATTATCAATAGAAAAAAAGAAAGAAAGAAATGGATTAATTATACCTTCAATGGAAATTATATTTGAGCCTGCTCTGAAAACAAATTCAGATAAATTCTTATTTTTAAATATTTTTTCTAAAATAATCGCTATTTGTCCCCCCTTTAAATTACAATGATTGATTGATAAGTGTTTCAAAGTTGTAATTTTTTGACACATTTCAGCAATACTTTGGAAATCATTTTTTTTTAATTTATTGTTACTAACATCGATATGTTGCAAATTTTTATTACTTGACACTTCAATAATGGTTTCAAAAACCATTCCTAAATCTAAAGAACATTTTGAAAGATTCAAATGTGATAATTGCATTTTTCCTTTCAATGCTCGTAAAAATAATCCAAATTGTAACGAACCAGATCTTTGAAATTTATTGTTAGATAAATCTAAATGTTCAATTTTTAAATGATGGTTATTGTTTTTTAATGCATCTAATAACTTGGTGATTGAATCTGAATTTAATGAATTGTTAGATAAATTCAAATGTTTAATTCCCGTTTCCATATTTTCCAATCCTTTGGCTAAGTGTTTCATTTCTTTTTCAGAAATCGAATTATTTGATAAATCTAAATATTCTAAAGGTAATAGTGGGTTTTTTAGTGCAGGTCCTATTTATAATTTTATTTATTATTTTTAAATTTTTAATAAAAAAATTAAAAAAAAAAAATTAAATTTTAATTGTTCAAATAAACACACAAAACCTCAAATTTGGGTATAAACTTGAGAAAAAAACATTAAGAGTATTAAAAGGTTTTTTACAAAGATTTTTCATTGTGTATAGAGAAAGATAAATGAAATATTATTTTAATTTATCTTTCAACAGGTATCAATTACAATCACATATTGAAGAAGAAATCAGAACTGTTTCAATAACAGTGAATTCTTAAAATTTTAAAAGGTGTTTCCCAAACTCTTTGGTTCAATATTATAAATAGTTTGAGAAAAAGTTTAAAAAATTATCTTTTCGCTTTTTGAAGGAATGTCCTAATTTTTTATATAGTTATTATTACTTTTATAACGAACAGCATATTTTTTGACTTCAAAAATTCTGAGACAATGTATCTAGATAAAATACAAAATTTTGGTTTAGTATTTCGAATTTTTTTTTTGATTTCGGTCATTCATTTACACTGATCCAAATTTGAAATTTCCATTTAACGGGTTCCAAAACCAAAATACTTTTAAATTCCATTACTTGCCTTTTCAATATGAAATATAATACTTTTGAGGGAAACGGTACCAATCTAAGTGAATATAAAGTGGAAAGTAAGTGGAATAGGAGACAAACAAAATTCATTTAAATTTTTAATTGTTTTGTTATATAAGTTCTAAAAGTTTTTGGATCTATAAATATGTTTTTAATGTTCATAAAAAAAAGCAAAAAAAAAAAATAGAAATTCTGATATTTTGGTTTTACTTTACTTTATTAACATTTAAATCATTTTTATTGTTCATTTTTTGTATTTCAACACTCAGATAACTTAAAATTAGAATTTTCCATAAAAAACTTAGAAATAAGAATTAAAAATAAAAAATGAAAATCTACCAAATGATTTGAATCCATCACAAATTCCCAGATCTGAGAAAGTCACTTTTTTAATTTTTTTTGTACAGCCAATTGCAGTTGAAAAAACTGAGGCAGCTTGTTTCCAATTTAAGGTTGAAATATAAATTTCTTCAAAATGTTGGTTGTGCATTAAGGCGGCAACAAGGGGTTTAATTGCTTTTCCCCCTCTCATTTCCTTTGGAAACCTGGACAGAAATGATAAGTCCAATCTCTTTTGTTCGGCTTTTTCTTCATTTTGCAAAATGTTTTCTGAAATCTGATCAATCAGAAATTGGTTTGCTTTCATTTGGAAACAATTACACCACGCCTTATATGTCTCAACAAATCCTTTACCTAAGGAGTTTGTGGGCTTTTTTAAGAGCTCTTCGAACTTTTCAGAATCGCCTTCAAATTTTAACAAGGATTCATCAGGGAACCCTTCAATGATCACTTGATAATTTTGCAAAATTGTTGTAACAAGATCATCGGACTTTTCAGAAAGAATATCAATTTTGAAATTTTTAAAAATCAATTCAATCTAATTGCATTAATAAAAAAGAATAGAACAGAGTAGTTTTAATTGAAAAATAGTAAAAAAAAAAAAAAATTGAAAGGTGAAGAGAGAGAAAAGAGTAATCAAAATTAACAACAAAAAGTATAAAAAATGTTTAATAAAATGAAATACAAAAAAAAAAAAAAAAAAAGGGCGGGCGGGAGTAATAAAAACAGCTATTTTGATTGTGGTGATTTAATAAGAGATATAAACTATTTTTAAGCTTAACTTTTAGTGTATAAAGGGTTCAAATTTAAACATCTGCTTTTGGGAAAAAAAATTCTTAACTGTTAATAGTCTTTCAATATCTTGAAAATATAAAAATCTCAGAGGTTTTTATATTCTTCGTAGGAATAAGAACATAAATTTGACAAAACTTTATTATTTGGGTTTACTCTTGTGTTTTTTCAAATTTATTCCAGTTATAGATTTAAACACTTAAAAGGTTAATAGAATGGGTCAAAAATTATTTTATTATCGTTTCAAAGTCTTTTAAGGGCATAGGTAAATTTTTACCATTTGTTAAAAATTTTAATAGTGGGAATCTTACTGAAAAAATATTTTTTTGAGTGTCATCAGGAATATTGTAACTGTTTAATCAAAGTGATATTCACTACTCTATTTGTGAAAAGAATCCGAGTAAATTAGAGTTGAATCTTGAATTTTTCAATTTTTTGGGTACATTTTTTTGATTTATATTTTTGGTTTTATTAAATTTTTTTTTAAATCAAGAAATTTTCTACCGTTAATACTTGAAATAAATCAAAGATTAAACCAAAAAATAGACCTGAGAAGGTAAAACTCTTAAAAAAAAGATTTTTTTCAATTTAAACATTTGAAACAGGAAAAAATCAAAATTATCCAAAATAAATTTATTGAAATCAAGAATGAAAAAAAAAAATCAACCAAACCTATTTTCCAAGATTTTTTTTCTTTATATTTACTAGTTTGGATCTAATACAAAGAATTAATTATCTTAAAATTCTGAAAGATTACTATTTATTATTATTTTATTAAAAGATTTTTTATAAATTTGTTTACAAAATTCTTTTTTCAAAAATTTTTATCAATTTAAGCCTAAAACAAAGAATAATGTTACAAAGATTAGAGTGAAAAAGAATTGAATTCTTGAAATCTTAAAATTACAACAAAAAATTCAACCCAAAGTATAAGAAAATAAGATTAAAAAATTTCAATAAAGAATTCAGAATTATTTTAGTTTTTTTAATTTTCTTGAAAAAAGAAATAATTTAAAATTAAGGTATTATATCCAATAAATCAATACTTTTCAGAAGTTATATTTAATAAATATCCTGTTTTTCTGAAATAAAACTAGAATTGGACGAATTAGATGAAAATAGGGTTTTTTTAATTCAGTTTGGAAATTCTTTATGAAATAAAAAGTAATTTGTTTCTCAAAAATTTTACAAACAAAAGTATTTCGATTAAAAAAATAAAAACAAAACCGGGTACAGAATGAAGTAGTTATGTGAAATGTTAAAGATAAGAGATTAAATCAATGATTTTTATTTATTTTTTCTTGATCATTTTTTTCATTTTTTTACTTTAGATTTTTTAATTGGTAAGTGAACATAAACTCCATTTCAAAATCCTTGGTCACTAAAAATCAAATTTTGAAAATAAATATTTTGATAAATCCAAGATATCTATTATAATAAAAAAATTACAATTTTAATATTCGGTTCTATACTTTAGAGATATTTTTTTTTTGTCTAAAAATAAAATAAAAATAAAATAAAATTGGGAAATTTATTATGAAATTTATTTTATTATTCAAGTGAATCTGACAGTTTCCTATTTATATAAATATTAAGGTATTTAGTTAAAAGAAATTATTGTAATTATCCAGTTTCTCATAAACCATAATACTAAAAATTAGTAAAAGGCACCTACTTCCTTAAATTAATTAAGATTAAACTTTAAAGTCTTAAATAACTATCTAAACTCTAAAACTTGATCTCAGGGAAAAAGTGTTAAATTTTGAAAATTTCCTGAAATTCAATATTTAATTCCAATCAGAGGGTTAGTAGCTTGATGTTTGAAAAGTTTCTTGAAATAATATTCAAATAATTATAGTGGCACAACTGGCCCAGGTTTTTTAACATTGTACCCATTACAGCAATTTAACCCTTGTCCGAAATATTGGTTGACTGTAGAAATAAAAGTAACAAGCATAATAGGAATGGCAACAACAGAATATAAAAAATAAGGTTACTAAAATCAATTTCAAAAAAGAATTGTGAAGATACAGAGAGAATAAATTGTAAGTTTTTTGACAAAAAAAAGAGAAAATTCTCTTTTTTGAATTTTAACATATTCATTTTTGTTTGTAAATTATGTAAATATGACAAAATTTTTGAAACAAAAGAATTTAATATTTTTTAACCATTTACATTAATTCAAGATCTAACATTAAAAAGTTAATTTAAATCCGATACCAGTGTGTTTGTATTGATCTTCATCTCGTTAAGTACTCAAGTCAGAAAAAAAACTAAAGTAAAATTTTCGTAATTGGTTAAAGTTAACAATCCCTTTAATTGGAAAAAAGATTATATCTTGTGTAGGGTGTCACAAATTGTTAATTTAGTTCTTAGCTTATCGATCCTCAGCTTAGTATCGGATTTTAATAGTGGTTCAAAAAGGCAGAAAGTCAATTTATTTTTTATTTTCCAAAATCCGAATTGAAGAATGTAAGATTAATAGATTGGTAGGTGTTCAAGAATAAATTTTGATTTTTAGGTTGTATTGAAAATATTTATTTACTTTTTAGTCAATTAACTAAATGATAAAAAAATTTTTATTTCAAGATCCAAATAAAATCAAACTTTCTAATTAAAAATTTCTTTGAAAAACCTACAAAATATAATATTCTATAACTTAACTTCCAATATTTATTTTCTTATATTCCTCAATTCAGATTTTGGAAAATAAAATAAATTGACTTTCTGCCTTTTTGAACCACTATTAAAATCCATACTAAGCTGAGGATCGATCAGATAAGAACTAAATTAACAAGTGACCACACCCTACACATGATATAATCTTTTTTTTTTTCTAGTTTTAGGGATTGTAATCCTTAAAGGTTGTCAACATGGGTTATTTCGATCACCGAATGAAAATTTTATAATTTTTGAAATCTCTTTAACCCAAGACGAAGAAAAATTTGGTTTCACTCAGTTAAATTCACCACAATAAAAATGCTACTTTCAAAAAAAATTTTACTTTTTAGTGTTTCTTTTTGTAGGTGTGAATAATTGAAAATAAGGTGGGTGAAGAATTAATGATAAAGATCAAAAAGAAAAAATTGGAATCAAACTCAAAAGAAAAACTTACGTGACTCATTTTATGTCTAATAATTTTAGTAATTTCAAACAAGTGTGCACTCCTACATATCTTTTTCTTGAGAGAGCCCTTTCTTTTCCCAACAGTAAATATCCTGTATTTTGACACAACGAGAATCCGATCTTCAATTCTTAGTAGCTTCTTGTTTTTGGTTTTCCTTTTACGTATCCAAGCCATTTCGTTGATCTCCTCACCAACAGACTCCATTAAATCATCTAAAAAACATCTGTCTTCTTGTGTTAGAGTTCTACAAGAACCTGACTTACTCATACAATTAATGTTGAATCAAAAAAATTGGAAAAAAAATTTAGCAATAAAAGAAAATGAAAACAATTTTGTTGATCGAAAACAATAAACATAATTTACAGTTGGAAAACAGTTCAGTTTCATAATAAATCAAATAATTTTTTATAAATCTTAGAACTCCAAGTAAAAACAGTCTTTTTTTTTTCTACTTTTACCAAAAAAAGATTCTAAGCAGTTAGGTTGTGATAAATAGAACAATATTTTTTCCAACTGCTGATCCTTTTTTCCAAAAAGTCCCATCAAAAAATATTAAATCTAAATATTCAAGACTTTTTTTTGTCGTTTTCTTGACGAACTTGATAATTTTAACCAAAAATAAATTCTTAAAACGAATTTTTATTTTATATTTTTCCCTTTTTTTTATTCTGATTTTTTTTGTAAAAATACATAAAGCCGATTTCACTAATTTCCAAGGAACCCCAATAGTCATTTTTTGACATTAAAAAACTCAATAATTGTAGAAAAAATTACTGTTATTTTTTTTTTTTGAGTTTTCTTTTCTAATAATTGAAAAAATTTATTGTATGTGTTTTATTGAAAAACACATAGCCATTCAAGACCATTAGCTTGGGAGATCTTTTCCTGATGCTTTTAAAACTTTTATATTTTGCGTTTCCCCCAAATCTTCAATAAAACAAATTAACAATATCCAAAGTAGAAAAAAAAACACAATGAATTTAGTTGTCAAAATAATGTGTACCAAAACATGTTTAACCCCCTTTTCCAAACTAAAGGGCATGTTTCTTTTGTATAGAAGACCTAAACATCGACGATCAAAAGAGCCGACAATAAACCTTAAATAAATAGAGTATTTATTTTAAAGTTCTATTATTTTGAAAATAAATTCTAAAAATGAAGTTCAAATTCAACAATTTATCTCAAAAAATAGAGTTAATTTATGTTTGATAAATTTTTATCATCAAAAAAACTCAAATTATGCAAAAAACTGAGAATAATTTGAAAAAACTTTAATAAAATCTTGAATAAATAAAAAGTTACTCAAAAAACCAAGACCTTTACATTCAAAATTGATTTGGGTTCAGGTATACTATTGGGTAGTAAATTGGAAGTTACCTTTTAACAATAAGAAGAAAATAACCGACAATATGAACTATGGACTTTAGACTTTGTTCATAGATTTATTTTGTCTTTTAGTTAGAATACAGATTTTTAAACACTATATTTCAAAATCATTGACTGATTAAAAATCAAATTTTAAGGATAAATATTTTTATAAATTGAAGTTATCTATTATAATAAAATAATTACCATTTTATTTTTTGTTTTTTATTTTGAAGGGAGGTAATTAATTTCCTCTTACAGTTGTTGTGTTTTCCAGAATTTAAAAGAATTGAGTAAAATCTTTAATTTTTCACCCTTCTTTTAAATTCTGGAAAAGCGCTGTTAGGTTTTCTTGATTTTTTTGTTTCTTTGAAAAATCTATTGATTTTTGTTAGTTTTATTTGAGTTTTCTACATTATTTGTGAAGTTTTCGAGGTTTTTTTGAGATTTTCTAGTTTATTTGTGAAGTGTTCTAGGTTTTTTTTTTTACTTTAGAAATAAACAGAAAATTTATTAAAATTTTCCGTTTATTTCTAAAGTAAAAAAAAACCAAAAAAATCTATTAATTTTCAGTAATAAAATAGAAAACTCAAAAAAACCCGACGAAAATCAATAGATCAAACAAATAAAACAGAAAACGGGTCTATTATTAAAATTCAAATTTGGTCAAATTTCAAAATTGGTCAAATTGAAATTTTTCATCTTTTTGTAGAGTTTCTTTATTATTATCATTAGTATGAGAGTTTTTAATGTTTTTTTATAGTTGTGGGAGGAAAAAAAAAAACGATTATTTTGCGATTGGTATTATTTTATTACTAAATTGTAGAAAATCCCGAATTTTAAAATAATCAATAATAAATATTTTTAAAAATAAGTTCGAAACCCAATTTTATCCACCAAAGTTAAGTGTAAAATTTTTACCCCTTAAAACAAGTTGCGAAAGTATAATTCCTCTCTTAATTGTTTTTTTTTTTCAATATCATTAGCCAAAATTTTCTAGTATACCATTCAAACACCAAAAACCCACTCTAGTATACTCTAACCTGCCCTAACATACCTTAACATACCCTAGCCTACCCGTAAAGATGTTTTTAAATACCTCCATTCAATACATTACAATAGAATTGACTATTTTGAAAAAAATGAGAATTTGACCAAATTAGAAATTTGATAATTTTCCCCAGAAAACCTCAAGAAAACCGAGGCAATCTACAACATGTGCCCTAATTTCTTTATTTTTGTTAAATTTTGGAAATTATAATAAAGAATCTCTATTTTTTTTATTACTAACCAATGATAAGATAAATAATAAGTCTTTGTAAACAATAATATCAAAGATATTATTCTTATTGTTTATGTTAATCTGAATTAGTTCTTTAATCCAAATTGTTCGATTTTTTTCCTAGAACGGGCATTACAATAAAAAATGATCAATATCTTCAATAATTTCTAGGTTTAAATTTTTTTCACATGAATTATATGATTTTGTTTTTATTTTATTCTTATCATAAACATAAGAATATCTATTGAGAGAAAAAAATTACCATTTTAATATACAGTTCTATACACTAAAAATATTTGTTTTTCATCTCAATATAAAATAAAAAATGGTAAAAAAAAAAAGAGGCTATTTATTATGAAATTTAGTTTATAATGATGTTATTTTAAAAATTGGGTTTATCACTTTGGTTTTGTCTGATACAGAGAAAAAAAGAGAAAATAGAAAAAAAAATGAAATTTTTTTGAATTGTAAGGATTATGCATAAAGTAAGTTAAAATCATTTAATAGAATAAATAAATTAACTCAAAACTAAATTTTTTATATTTTTTCTGTACAAACCAATAATTACAAAAGAGATCTACCTTTTAATTAAAATCTAATCACTATTTTTGAATTTTTCAAAAATTGCCAAATTGTTTAAGATGTTTTTGATAATTAATCAACCAAAGAAAAAAACTCATGAGCCAAAAGATAATATTAGAAAAAATTGTCTTATGTTTAAATCCCTCTTTTTGATTTTAATGGTTTTTTTTCTTTTATTAATTAATCTTACTTTTTAAATTTTATATAATGATTTTCAATTAAAAAAATTCTTGAGCTTTTTTTTTTCAAAGGTTTTTTTCCTCAAAAAAAAAAAAAAAAAAAAAAAAAAAAAAAAATGAAATGAAATTTTAGTTCCTGGAATAGTCAAATATCAGTTTATCTTTCTGAAAAAAAATTGTCAAATTGATTTGAATTCGAAGATGGAATATTGTGAAAAGGAAATTTTTTAAAATAGATTTTTACTTATTTTTCAAAGAAGATATATAACCGAAATTCCTTGAACTTGATTAACACCTTTTATAAAAATCCTAAAGCCAATTTAACATGAATAGAAAAATCATATCACCAAAAAATCAAAAAAAAAAAAAAAAAAAATCCACTTTTAATAATGTTTTATAATGAAAAACCTACTTTTTCTAAATTTAAAGTAAGTAAATTTTCTTTCATTGTGATGATTTGAATTCTAAATTAATTCCAATAATCAATTTATATATTTTTTTGGATTTTTTTTTTTTTTGTTTTGAAAATGAACAAAAAAGACATTAAAAAAGATTTGAAAATAAGAGTTTTTTTATTTTTCTTTTACAATTAACACCAATTAGAGTAAGTTTTTTCCAGATTGTTTTATATTCTAATACTCAAAATCTATCAAAAAAAAAAAAACAAATAATATGAAAACTAATTTAGATTTTGTCAATATAGAATGTTGTAAAAAATAGAGTTTTTACAATTTTCACAATAATTACATAGTTCAAAGCATTAATCAAAATTTTGGTGTGATAAGAATCCAAAATAGAAGCCATATTTCAAGAATTGAAAAAAAAAAAAAAATCATCAAAATCTTTCACAGTTAAATCTCAAATATCAATAAAAAAACCAATAATGTTCAATTTTAAATCTTTTAAAAATTATTCTCAAAATTCTTTTTGGCTTTTTTTTTATAATGTTAATATATTTCTGGTTTGTATAAGTTAACAATTGGCTTTTATTTGAAAACATTAAATACTTGGAAAACAATCCTAATTTAATTGATTTTAATTCATTTTTTTCAAATGTTAATAATTTCGAAAAAATTTCATCAAGTTTTTAACATCAAAGTATGTTATTCAAATATAATGTTTACTGTATTTTAAAAAGGTTTTTTGAGGTTGGAGAATCTTAAAAATTTGATTTCATGGAGATCTCAGAAGGAAAAAAATATTATTATTATTGAAAATTTTTAACTTTATTCATCACAAAAAATATTAAAGAAGGCTGAAAAAAAAACAGTTTTTTGAGAAAAGTGTCCTTTAGATCAGTTTTAGAAGCCTTTCACATTACAGAAAATTTATAATTATTTTTGGTGATGTTAGTTGAATTGGTAGGGGGGGTTTCTAAGTTTTTTTATAAAGGTTAAAATGGAAAATGAAATATCATAAATTCTTAGTTTTTTTCTAATGGGGTCTAAAATTTGAAGAAAAGAACAAAAAAGTATTTGGTATTGTCAAGAATTCATCAGCATCCATTTTCAAAAAGATAAATCATTTTTTCAAAGAAAAAAATTTAATTTTTTTTTGAAAATAAAAAAACCAGAGGACTAATTGTAAAATTTATTTTCATTTGATATTTGAATGAAAAATTCCTCAAACCTTTATCACAATTACAAACAATGTTAAAGAGATTTTAAAAGAAACGATATAAAAAATAAAACAATACTGGTGTTTAGGGAATAAATGGGAAAAAATTTTCACTTCCTTTTCCCAGAGTTTTTTTTTTACTATTAATTATCAATTAATAAATAAAAATTTTTATTTCAAGTTCCAAAATGTATATTAATTATTACTTGTACAATCAAATTAACAGGAGTAAAAAAATTTTTTTAGAGTTCACTAAGGTAGTTTAATTAAATGTTATAAAAATATCATTTCTAAATGGTTATGTTAAGATCTTTGGGTTTTCAACTAATTATTAACTAGAAAAATATTTCAAAGAATTTGAACCAAAAATTTTCATTTTTTAATTAAAAAATAATAGTATAAAGAAAAGTCCCCAAAAGAAGTAGGTTTAAATTATGTAGTACTATTTGATATAAGAAAAATGAAAATGAAGTAACATTGTTACCATTTTTAATTGACACACCAGTGGAGTTTTCAAAGAAGTAGGTGTAATCTGTTGCTCTATTTGAAAAAGGAAATTGAAAATGAAGTTAAAATTTTTCCCGTTTATAATTCAAAGATCAGTATATCAAAATAAACCAAATGTTCTGAGTGTTTGGTAATTAAGATTCTATTCAAAATCAAATAGATTAAAACTATCCTTTAAAAGTTCTTGGGAAATCAAAAAACAGAAAAACAGATAGAACCCAAAACCTATAATACTAAAAGCAAATAATAATTCTTTTTTTAAGTATTTTTTTGATTTCTGACAATGCGCTTTGCAAAAATTTCAAGTAACCCAATTCTCAAAACTAATAGAAAATTCGATCTTTTAAAGTTAGAAATGTTTGTTGTGTAGTATTTGTAATCATCATAATTTTTTGGTCTTGAAAATCTATGATTATTTTGATCAATTTCACTCTCACATTTCTTAATAAGAACGTTTGGGTTTATCTTTCGGTTTAAATTTTAACTTTTTAGAATTTTTTATATTTTATATGGATTAAAATATTTTTTTGATCCTTAATTGGAAAATAGTGTTAATTTCAAAATAAAAAGATCCAAAATTTTCATTCGACTTGCCTTAAAAATATCACATCGTAAGAATTAAAATAAATCATCAAAGTTCCAAATTCTATTTGATGGGAATAAATAATTTCATTATCTTGACAGATTATTCAAAATTTGAAAGGTTAACTGATTTAAAAAACGTTTTTTAAATCAGTTAGAAAATTTTAGTCCTATTTATTTTGAAATAAATAGAATTTTGTAGGGTCTAACTTCACAATTTAAATGAGACTGGGTCAAAAGAATTGATGAAAAATTAATAGACTGTAAAAATTATCATTAAATAACCATTTTAATTTTCGTTGTTTAATAATTTTTTAGTTCATTTTTGAAAAATTACAATTTCGCTTTATGAACTATTTGACAAGTAAAACCTCAGAGAACTTATATATAATAAAGTAACAGGAAATTTTTTCCTCTTTCTTTTTATCCGAAGACTGAGAATTTCATAATTAATAACATTACACAAAACTATTAAATTACACGTGTCTTTTTGATATTAGAAGATCTTGTAAGACCAGTTTAGGTTCTTTGAATACCTAATTGTTTAAACCTATTTTGTTTTAGTAGAATTTCAGCCTTTAATAAGAGACCAAAACAGTCTTAAAATTATTTCAACGAATAAGTATTACCAAAAAAAAACATGAATAAAAGTTAAAATTTTATGTTCCAAAATAAAAAGCGTTTTTTTTTATATTATAGAAGAACATAGACATTAATCGATCAAAGAAATGGACAAAAAACTTTAAGAAAATAATGTTTTGGTTCCTTAAAGTTCTATTATTAAAACAGAAATTCAAAAAATGAAGGACCAAAATTAGAATAGTTATCTTAAAAAATAGAGTTAATTTTTTATCAACTCTTTAATCCATCAAAAAAACGAAAAAATTCAAAAAAATTGAGACAATTAAGGAAACTACTAAACTAATTGTATTCATAAATAAAATTTTAATAAAAATATCTGATCGTTTATTTTTAAAATTGTTTTGATAGTAGGTATATTATTGGTTAGTGAATTGGATTTTATATTTAAACAAGAAGAAAATAATGAATGTGTTATATTTTAACATAGATTATATTCTTTTGGCATTCATTACTTGTATTTTGATCATAGAAAAAACACAATCTGAAAACATCTTTTTGTGTTTAAAAATTACAAAGATGACTTGTTTCGTTTCCTCAATATTATATATTTGTACTTTTGAGACATAATCTTACCACTCTCAAATCCAAATATTCTCCATTTTTTTATTTTTTACTCATTTCGACAAATACTTTTAGAAACCCAAATCAACTTGGCTAAAATAAATGTCAAATATAGAGTCTTTCCCCCCAATAGAAGCAATTAATGAGAAGAACAAAAATTCAAAAAGCCAATTGAAGTGTGATTCATGCCAAACAGAGGATGCAGTTATATGTTGCACAACCTGTCAAGCCAATTTTTGTCAAAAATGTGATGATTCAATCCATTCTTCGGAATTCTTAAGAAAAAGACACACAAGAAACAACATTCAACAAACAGGTATGTTTTCAGAGACTTGAAACAATACTTTTTTCATTTATTTTTTTTTAAGATGAAAGAAGAAAAATTTCTTTTATAAAAAGCTTTTTGAATTTTCTAGGACGAGTTTGCAAAAAATATTAGTTGTGAACCAATTTTCTAATTTGTTTTTTTTTGGTTGTAGTTCAAATCGTCACAAAACAGTTTTTTATTTTCTTCCATTTAATCCCACATTTAATTTTTCGCCAAAGTGATTAAATAAGTCGCACACAAAGCAAACGAAATAACTGTAAAACTACCTCCTTTCACTCTTTGAGACCAGTCATTTATTAAAAAAGAAGATCGAAAAATTCCTTCGTCAAAAGCATCAAGATCTTTTTTTTTGAAAACAACAACAAAAATTTAGAAATGATGTAACACAACATAAACTCTTTTCAGATCTTTAGTGTTATTTTCTAATTAAAAACTAAAAATTTTTATTTCAAGTCCTCAAATATTTTTTTTATTAATTATTCAAAACATCCTCCAAAGATCTTAACAAAATCAATTAGAAACGGTTCTTCTGGGGATTTAATTAATCTCTTCTTAATTGAAGTTTGAGATAAAATTTAAATTAAGGGACTAATCTCTATTAAATTTTTTTACCTAAAACTAAATAGAGATTGAGAAAATTTTTTGCCAATTACTTATATTTTAAAGACCCTGTTGATTTTCAATATTAAATATATTTCTAGATAAGGAATCCTTATTTAGAAATTGGTCAAAAAAAAAAATAATAGAGACTAGTCCATTAATACAGTTGTGTAAATAACCAATGTTTTTTACTTTAACCCATTACTAAAATTTTAACTCATGCAAAAAATATTGGCTGACTGTATAAATAAAAGAAACAAATCAATAGGATGAAAACAGTATATAAACAAGAAATAGGGTTCTTTGAATAAATTTTAAAAAAGAATTATGAAGATATTGAAAGATTAAAAGGTAATTTTTTGACAAAATAATGAGAAAAAGATCATTTTTTAGAATTTCTTCAAAATGAAACATTTATTCTCAGTAATTCTGTAAATATGACGAAATTTTTGAAACAAAAGCATTTAATATTATTGAGCCATTTGGATCAATCAAGATCAAACCTCTAAATTCAATTTAAATCTTAATCAAGAATATATGTGTACCTTTCCTATCTTCAAATACCCAAGTCTGAAAAAGCATACGAGTTAAATTTTTGTAATGGGTCAAAGGTTGTCTACATATGTTATTTACACCACTATACAATTTGATTTGAACACTATTTTTAATAACCTATATCCACGATTTTAAATATTTGTACATTTTCATTTTCTTTTTACTTGACTTTTTAATTTCCAAATTAATTAATAGTAAATAATTACTAAAAAAAAAAAAAAAAAAAGGGTTATTAGGTTTAATAGCTGGAGTCTTAAACAACAAGATATAAACTTTGTTTCTGCAAAGTGAACCAAAATTATTTTTTATAATTGACCTTTTAAGAACAAATGAGAAATAATAAGAATACTGCACATTCAATAATACTTGATATCCATGCGAATGAAATCTAATTAATCAATGTACCCTAATAAAAAAATTTATAACATCTATATAACATTTTTATAATAAAATTTCCTTTTATATGTTGATTTTTTCAATATTTTATTTAAAATATTCTTATAACAGGCTTATGACATGTTACAAATTTTATAACATATTTTTTATCAAACATTTATGTTATAAAAGTTGTTATTATAAAATTTTACAACATTTTAAACGTTTATAACACCTATGCAATACGTTTATAATATGTTATAAAAATATTTTATCTTAGGGTATTATCTTCAAAATTGAAAAATCCAAATTCTTAAGAAACCTTTGAAAAAAAAACAGCAAGGTTCCTTTTGATCTTGAATTAAAGATCCAAAGAAAATTCACAAAAGAAATCAAGATTATTTTTCAACATTCATTTTCACTATTTCAATAACATTTAGAATAACAAGTTTTTAACTAGTATCTATAGTCCTTGAAATAAAACAAAATTTTGAAAAAGATTTACGTGTCAAAAGAAAATCAAAAAAAAAAAGAAAAAGCAAAATGTGTAAAAAATATTTTCAATTTTGAAATTATTAAAAATAAATTTTTTCTTCGAATCTCCAATTAAAACCTTTTAAACATATGTAATTCACTCACCACAACAAGGCGTCTTTGAATGGAAAATAGTCAAATTTAGATTTGGCTAAATAAAATAGGATATTTTTTGAATACGTGTTCAGAAAAATAGATTTATTAGATGTATTAGTTTGATTTTAAAATTATATAATTTTCCATCAATATATCAAAACTAAATTATTTTAAGAGTTACTTGAAAATTTTTCAACCAATATTTTATTTTTCTTTGGGTTGATATTTTTGTAGTTGTTTTTTTTTATTTACGAGAATTCAATTCCATTTTGATTGTATCTTCAAAACAGTATTCTTTATTTTGGCTTGGTTTGATCAAAATATTTGATAAAAGAATTTTGAAAAGAAATTTGTGAAAATTTTTTTTTTCAAATAATAATAAATAGTAACAGGCAAGAATTCCAAGGCAATGGCTTGTTTGTATTTACCCAAATTTAGAAGTTAAAAAAGAAAGCAAATCTTTGAAAATATCCTTTGGTAGATTTTTTTTTTTCATTCTTGATTTCAACAAATTTATTTGGAATTATGATCTTTCGTGTTTCAAAAGTGTAAATTGAAAAGAATCTATTTTTTTAAAATGCACACCTTTTCACTGGTTAATTTTTTTGGTTTATTCTTGGATTAATTTCAAGTATTTCGATAAACACATTTCTCGATTCAAGACATCTTTGAATAAAACCAAAAATATAAAGCAATAAAAATGTCCATAAAATTGAAAAATTAAAGATTCAGCTCTGATTTACTTTGGGTTCGTTTTCTTTTCAAAAATATAGTAGAGAATTGTATTTTGGTTTCAAAGTTTCAATATTCCATAAAAATCAAAAAAATATTTTATCAATAAGGTTCCCAAAATTAAAATTTTTCAAAATTGTAAAATGTATCTACTTACTTAAATCACATTCAAGTTACACAGTATCAATATTTTTATATGACACACTTTTTATCCAATTAAAAGAAAAAAATAATAAATGTCTTTGTGCTCAAAATGATGAAATGAACATAACAAAAAATTCTAGTCACGATTTTTGACAGAAGATGACGAATTTTGAACCGGGCATATTCTCATAAAAATAATTATTTAATCACATTTTAACACGAATTGTTGTCTTTAAAGCAAAAAAAAAAAATTTAAAAATAAGACAAGAATAACTTCATACGAAAAGTACAATCTTATAATTTTAAAAACTGAAATTTCATTTTTTGATTTGATTAACTAGAGTCGGATTTCAGATAAATTTAAAACAAAAAGAAAATTTTGGATTTAGGGCCACGAAATTTTCACAAAAAGTTAGTTTAAATATGTTAAAAAATCATTTAACATTAAAACAAAAAATATAGTATTTTATACACCCACCTTTTATGTATTAAATGAATTTTTTTGTTTTTTAATTTTTAATTGGAAAAGTCTTCATGAAGTTGAAGACGTATCTGTTTGGTTTTATTTCTTAAAACATTTAGTTGAAATTTCCAACAAAAACAACAACAACAATGTAAATAGAGATCTTTCATTTTTTTTTTCTGAATTGGTCAATTTTAAATAAAAAAAAAAAGACAATTTGAAAAAAAAGCTTTTAAAAAGAGATAATTTTACCCTTATGAGATACAGTGCTATTATATTATTCGATGTGATGTTGAAGAACATTTTTGAGAGAATATGACCAATTTACAATTTGCCACCTTCTCATGTAAATGGTCATTGCTAAATTTGTTGAAATTTCACAAACAATTATTGATCGATCAAATGATAGATATACATCAAATAATTTTATGTTATTTTTTCTATTTAAATAAACTCAACTTTAACTTTAATCAACCATTGAAAATGATTTCCCTATATAACGAAACAGATTGTGTAACTGGAAAAAAATTGAAAAACAAAACAAAAACAACAAAAAATAAAAATATTTTGTTAAAATCAAAATTATTTCCAAATTGAATGTAAAGTACGGTATTGCTATTCTTTCAACTGTTCTGACTTTGTCCAAAAATTTTTCATTTAGTTGAGTTCTGGAATTTAGTTTGTATTATTGAAAATAACATATATATTAATTTTTGAGAAAAAATAAAAATTTAATTTCAAAATTCCTCTCAAAATTAAACAAAAAATTCAAAATAAATTGTAATGATAATTAGAAAAAGACAATCTTGAACTTTTTTCAAAAATAATTAATTATAAATTTATTTGGTTCAATCAATCATTTTTTACTTATTATATTTCTATTAATTACAAATTATATTTCTATTAATTATAAATTATATTTCTATTTTTTATAAAAAAATTAAAAAAAAAAATTCAAAATAAAGAAATAAATAAAACTAATTTAAAAATTCTTTGTAATTCACATAAAAAAAAATACAAATTTTATTGTAAAACACATAAAATTATGTTATGTTCCAAATGTTTTTATGAAAAATGTAGATCACATGGAAATGAAGTTTTAGATATTAAAGAGGCCTCTGATACAATTTTTGGAAATGATTTCCAATTGCCTTATTTGAAATCAATCCCAAAAAGGCTACAAGAAAAAATTGAACATCTTCAAAAATTACAAGAAACATTAAAATTAATTGAGTATAATAAAAATAATAAAATAGAAGAATTAAAAAAAAAATCAAATTCACTACATTCCTTAATTGATCATATAATCGAAAGCCAATCCCAAATTATTAGTGACGAGCAAGAAAAAAAAAAGATAAAAATAAATGAGCTAATTCAAGAAGATGAAGATTGTGTTGAATTATTACAAGGTTTTAAATTAAATCAGGAAGAAATGGATATTGCACGAAAAAAAAAGAATTATTCCGAAGTTGTTTTAAGGGGGATTGAGTTAAAAAAAGTTGAGAAATTTCTTAACAAAGAGGATATTACACCGTATATCAACCCAGAATCAAATTATGAATTAAATATTGATGGGCAAATAGATATTATTAAACAAATGAAGGTGATTACTAAAATAAAAACCGTAAACAATCTTCTTAAGAATAAAGAAAAGCAAATAGAAAGAAAAAAAAAGGAAATGCAAATAGAAAAGAAAAGGGTTACCAATAAGGAGAGAGGAAATGAAAAGGAAAAGGAAAAGGAAAAGGAAAAGGAAAAGGAAAAGGAAAAGGAAAAGGAAAAGGAAAAGGAAAAGGAAAGGGGAAATATAAGGGTAAATCGTTTACAAAACAACAAGGAAACCACAAATAAAAAAAGCTCGAAAAAAAAAGAGATTACTGAATCCTTTTCTTCTGAGACTTGTGATAGAAGACTTGTTCTTCTTAATGATTGTAAATCTATATTTTATCAAGGAAAGGGGTGGCGTTGGCAAAGCTGTTGTGGGACTACAATATACAAAACAGGGAAACATAATATTTACTTCAAAATTAATTCATATCAAAAAAAAGGAGATCGAATGGCAATTGGTGTTGTAAGTGCATCTAACTTTAATAAAAAGAGACCCTTCCATAGACATCGACAGGGATTTATGTATCAATGCTATTGGGGCGGATTCTTGAGTTATCTAAGCAGAACAAGTATAGCAAGGGGGTCAAATAAAATTAATAATGGTGAAGAAACAAAATATGGTGAAGTATTCGAAGAAGGTGACAAAATTGGATTGCATTTAAATATGGATAAAAAAACTATCTCCTTTTCCAAAAATTCATGCAATTACGGTATTGCTTTCAGAAATTTACCAAATAAATTGAGAATAGCTATTGATCTTTTTGAAAAAAATGATTTAGTTACTATAATTTAAAATTCATAATAACCATATTCATTCTTTATTTTTAGAATATCTATCTATATCATTCAATCAAAGATTGATGCATTTTGAAAAAAAATACCTTTCCCACAATTTTTAAAATATTTTAACCACTCATTGACTTTATAATATCGGAGAAACATGTTGGTAAATCAGAACAATGATAAAAAGTTCAAATAAAAAATGAAAATAAAAAAAAACTTTTTAAACGTCTATTCTTTTTTTTTTGAAATAAATTCGTTTTTTAGAAAATGTACATGATCAATAAAGTTTTAGTGAAAACGCACATTATATTTGTCACATAATTAAGTTTGTTACCGAATTTTCTATTTTAAGAATCTCAAAAATAATAGTATTGTAATCTTGGATTATTGTGATTCAGATCTGTTTACTATTAAAATCATTTAAGTCCATAGAACTTAAATCTTTCACTAATTCATACAAAAAATCAATGTTGCCAATTATTTCCTTTATTATCGATCCATAAACCATTTTGTGCTCGGAATTAGCATTTTAATAAAAAAAAAAAAACAGCAAGAATCACTTCCAAGAAAAATTGTTTCTTCAAAAACAATGCATTTATTATATGATCTACTTTATCAACAAAGCTATTATTTCAGGCTGTATAATCAACAGTTTTAAAATTATGTACTTTTTTTAAAACAATTTTGGATATTTATTGCCCTTTTCAACTTGTGATGTTTTAATTATTTTTTTGGAATTTTTGCTGAATATTTGGATTTGAGAAAAGGGTTTTAATTGATCTTAGAAGAAAAAATTTCGTTGGGAAAATTACAAAATTGAAATCATTTTTTCACATTTTTTGTCATTTTATTTTTACTTTTTTTCTTTTTTGGAATTTTATTCATTTACAATTTTTTTTTATTGAAAAATCGGTAATCACTTGGTAAAAATGTGTTATTCTAATGTAATTGATAAAGTAAAAATGATTGTAGAGAAATAATATTGATTTCCAATGGAATTTTATTTGATCTTCAATCGGAGATCAAAATGAACATTGGTTTTATTTCTCAATAGGTTCCTAAGTATTGTAGTTTTCTTATTTTTAAGAAAATAGATTGATTTATTGGTTTTCTTTCAGGTAGATATCAACAATTTTTTGATGTTTATTATTGTACTTATTTCTTATTCAATCTTCAAAGGTTCATTTATAAAAAATATTTGATAATTGAAAAAAATTTTGGGCACTTTGACTTGTTTAAAGTTTATTATAATCTTTCAAATTATTGTAAATAATCAAGAACTTCTATAAAAAAATACAAAAATTTAGCATTTGATCAATTTTGAAATTTAATAATATACCATTAATTGTTTATTATTTTTTGATGATTATTATTGCTTTATAGACCTTAAAAATAAGTTCATAGTTTTCTTTTAGTTTTATCTATTTGTTTATTCAAGTATTCAAAGTATTTTTTTTTTTTGATTTATAATATCTCCAAAGTTATAATACAGATAATCCTTCGAAATGCAGTTCTCTGTTTATTTTAAATATGGTTCAATTTGTGAAATGGGGTTAAAAGGGGAATACCTTGTTAAATTTGTTTTAATTGTAGAATGATAGGTATAATTTCTATTTTATAACATTTTTTTTTAATTTTTTTCCTTGATTTTAAAACAAAAAAAATGCCCTAAAATTAGATTAATTGTTTGAATTAAAATATAATTCAAAAAATCAAATTAAATGAAAATTTGAGAATCTTCACTTTTCAAATTTTGTATTTGAAAAGTTAATGATGAGTGAAATTTACTTTTTTAGAAACTTTTTTGAATTTCTGTGGTTTTTTTTATTTCTGTGAAATTATCTTTAAGAGTTCCGTGATATGTATTAATTTCAGTTTGGGTTATTTCAATTTTGGATATCCTATTTGATTAGTGGAAAGTTAGTAAAAAAACAATTGAAAAGTTTTCCTTTTTACTATGATTCTACGATCAATATATATTTGAAAAATTTTTTCTGAAATATTTCTACTCATACCAAACTCTATTATTTATCAAATTAATTCTTTGGCTTTTTAAGAAGAAAATTGAGTAATCAAATTATTTTGTGTTAAAATTGATTATTTGTTCATTTAGGTTTATAATTACTGTGTATTGAAAAGAGATTATTAGGTGGTATATGTAAGTCAATTTTAATTTGGATCATAGTTGATCAATTTTAAACTTTTTTTGATTTTTATCTTTCATATAATATCTAACTTTAATTTTTTTTTTCTTTTCTATAATCTGAATAGAAGAATCCATGACTAATAGATTGGGAAGAGATGAAAAAAAAATCTTTTTGGGTTGTAAATTTAAATTTTTATTTCCCTTTTAATCAATTAACCATATATATATAAGCTAAATTTCAAAAATAGGGTCATCATTAGTATTTTCTAAATTATTGGTATGTGTGTTGTGTTAACCAAATATTCTGAACCCAATATCTTTTAAAAGTCATTATTGAATATTTAATATCAAGAAACAATCTTCTTTTAATGAAAATTTCCCAAAGTTGAATTCATTTTTTTGCAATTTTTCTTTCAAAATGATTCCATATTGTTATTTTTATGTTGAATGAACAAGAACATTTTTGAAAACCGTTAATATTCAAGAGATGAGATTAATTAGCATTGGAGAAAGGGATTGTAAAATTCAAAGAAAGTAAAACACCCAAGAAGTGTTTGCTTTGAAAACAAATATCAACCAAATTTGCTTTAATGAGTTACAATGGTTCCTTGAAAAGTGAAGAAATAGCAAGATCAAATAAGATCTTCTTTTCTCTTTCATTTGGAGACACTGTGATGAATGTGATCGTATTCATTTTATCTTTGAGTTCTTTGTTGTACATTCAAAAAATTGGTTTTGTTTTCACTTTCTTTTCATTTTCTTTTTCTTTTTCTTTCTTTTGTTGAGATTCTTTTTATCTTGAAAAAGGTATCAAGGAAAGTTTGGGTTGATACCAAATGGGTGAATAGTAAAAATCTGATAACTCTGATGGAAAGTTGTTTCAAAAGGTTCTTGGAAGCAATGGTGAATCTTAAATGGATAATTTTAAGATGAAAAATCATATTAAAAATAGGGTCAGATTTATTTTTTTCTTTATGGGTTTCTTTTCTCTATTCTTTTATTAGAAATAATAATTAAAACAGAAAAGGGTGTTTTAGACAGTTATTTTTTAGTTTTAAGTTCTGATTTTTCTGGGTTGAGTTTTGGTATTCACTAAATGAGAAACTACAATTTTTTTTTAATCAAAAATTTGCCCCTATTTTTGAAATTAAGCTTATATATAAATAAATAAACTCCAAATAAAACCAAACAGAATTAAACTTTTCGATTGACATCTCAAAAATCAAAATGCACATTAAAAACAGAACAATCTATTTGTATTACACTCAACAAATTCAGATTTTGGAAAAAAAAAATTGATTTATTTTTTTATTTATTACTGAAGAAGTGTAGATTAAACTCTAGTTACCACTTAAAAAAATTTCCCCTTCCATGAATTTAAGCCTATAATCATAGATTTCACGATTATTAATCAATGAAAATAATTTCAAACTGTCTTTATTTAAAATTAATTCATTAAGATTTATTTCTTTTAATTTGTTATGAAATATTAATCTATTTTTTTCATATGAATGACAGACCCATAAAAAATGATCAATATTTTCTTTAATTTCCTTTTGTTCATATTTTGAAAATAAAGGACAAAATTTATTTGAATTTTTATTAATTACATAGTAATATCTATTTAGGTAGTTAGTAAACGATCTGAATTTTAGAATTGTTGAACTTGACGGATAACTCAAATATTTTTTAGTTTTAAATAAATAATTTTGATTATCAATTATTGTAAAATAATTTTTTGGAGTGTCGTCAAGTGCCTATATTTTCTTGAGTTTTTCTGTTTTATTTGTAAAATCTATCGATTTTCCAAATAAACAGAAAACTCAAGAAAACCTAACGACACTTACAACTTTTGGAATTCAGCAACTCATTGAATGTGTACTTAAATATTTTATTTTTTAATTCTTTTAAATCTTTTGAATACCAGTTGATTTTATTTTTTTATTCTTCTGTTAAATTTTATTAATTTTTCAAAATAAGGAAGAGATAAATTTCCTAATTTATTTTTTGAATTAATTTCTTTTTATTTACTGAAATTGTCATATTTTCAATTTTAAATTCTGTTTTGTAAATGAGAATTGGTGTATTTCTGTTTATTTTGCATATTTCCGTAATACATGAATTAATCCAAGAATTTAAATAATGTATCTTTTTTATTTGATAATTAAAAATATCTAATCCATATGTTAATTGACTTAATATAAAAGATTTAAATAATCTAATTTTGAAAATATTATTCAGAGAAAAAAATTGATTTATTTTTTCAAATTACAATTTTATCCTATTCTTACAATCTATTCGAAGTCAAAGATCAATCCGATAAGAACCAAAATAACTTTTCGTTGCACTCCTAATACAAGACCCTTGTTTTTCTTGTAATTTGGATGTAACACCCTTAAAAATATTTGACAAACAAGAAAATATAATAATAAGCTTTTTCTTGGATCAACAGTGAAAGGATCTCACTATTTGTTTTGAGGGAAGGTTTCGTTAGCGGAATTGAATCAAAAATAATTTTTATCGAAAAACAAAAAAAATCATTGAGATGAATTGTCATGAAGAGAAAAAATTCAACCAATAACTGGAAAACTTTATATTTTGATTCAAATTCAAAAAATTCTTCAAATTAAATTGTCAAAAAACTCATTTTTTAACTTTTAAAAATTTTAATTTTTTTTTTATTAATTTCTTTACAATGTGGAATCAAGGATACAACAATGGCGGACAATACAACCAAAACAATTACCAACAACAATTAAGACAGCAACAAATGTTGCAGCAACAACAGCAACAATTAAGACAACAACAAATGCTTCAACAACAACAGCAAATGAGGCAACAGCAAATGATTCAACAACGAATGATGAACAACCAATTACAAATTTGGTTTAAACAAGTCGACACAGACAATGTAAATACATTTTTTTTATAACTTTTTTATATTTTTTTTTTTTTTTGGATTTTGAAAAAAAAAAAAACAAATAAATTAAAAATTATCGTTACAAAAAAGTGAAGGTGGAGTAAAGCTCTAAAAAGTGTTTTTACTAAAATTTGCGCAACTCCATTACGATCTTTTGAAATAGCTTTTTAGCTCACCCTTCTAAAAGCGATAAAACAAAAAATTTATTTTTACGTTTTGATCCAATCCCATCAAGAACTTTTTTTTTTTTTTTTTTCTTATTTTTTTGTTACTTGTTAAAATGGTTCAACGAAAGCTAATTTTTTAGAATATATTTTCCAAAAAAAAACTTTTTTTTTTTTTAATTTTTTTCTTATTTTTGAAAACCTAAATAAAAATATTCAAAACCGAACAACAAATAAAAAACTTAGTCTGGACTAATTGACGCAACTGAATTGTCAAAAGCACTAAGCCATTCCTTTGAAAAATTTGATGAAGTAACAGCCGAAAAGCTTGTTAGACTATTTGATCGACAAAAACTCGGTGGAATTAGCTTTCAACAATTTGTGGCACTCTACAAATTCATGAAAACTATGCAAAAGAGCTTTAAAACGATTGACACTGATGGCTCTGGTACTTTAGAAATTGACGAATTAGTACCAGCACTTAAAAATGCAGGATTTGGAATGATGACACTGAAAACTGTCAATATCCTCTTACGACAGTTCGGTGACAAAATTAATGGCGAGTACTGTCTTAGTTATGCACAATTCATTGACCTATGTATTCACTTACAGCAATCTAAAAATGTATTTAGCACTTGGAGTCAAGGCGGAAACATGGTCACTTTAAATTTCCCACTTTTCATTGGAATGTTTTCTCAAATGAAACTTGACAAATAAAATACTCTTATTTATCTAATTGTGACAATAACAAATAAAAATGAAAAATAGCAATACCTAAACAAAAATAAAAATAAAAAAAGTTTATATTGAATAAACTAGTTCATTAATTTAAAAAAAATCAAAACTTGGGCTTGTTTGAAAAATTGTTTAAAATATAGATAATGACATATACATGTCTACATGTATGTATATTATTTATATCATTTTTTAATTTATTATTTGGATCTTTATCCTTTTTTACTTTTTTACCTTTTTTCTTTTTAATTTCAAAATAAATTTTGATTTCTTTCTTTCAATTTGCTTGGGTTGCGTTTTGTTCTGCTTATTTTTTTTATGTTTTTGTTAATATTTGAAATCTTTTGGAGAATAAATTTTTTAATTAAGGGTCGAGTCATTTACCGTGAATATGCACCATACTCAAGGGGTGAACCGAGACATAAAAAGGGTATTGTGAAATAGCCCTTCTTTTGGTTGACAAAATTCATGTAACAAAAAAAAAAATTCCATTTGATCCTCTTTGACAAAAAATTCAACAAAGAAAAAGAGTTCTCAATTTCAAAAAATCAAAATTTAGAAAAAAAAATTCATTTTTTCTCATTTTCTAGTTCCAAATGAGTAAATTTTTTTAATTTAAAACAAATTGCTTTCTTGAATTTAGCAATCAATATAATTCAATTTAGTCTGATTTGTGGTTATTTTGTAACCCTCTAAATTTGACCAAGTATGAATTAGGTAATATTCTTGAGAGAAAAATATTTCATTTGAAAAATGAAAAAAAAAAAAAAAAAATCACTGAGATCTCAAAAAGCACCAAAGAGTGACGCTTCAAAACTGACATAGGTGTTTTCAAAATTGTAATTCACAACGATTCTAATTGGAAATTGAGTGTCTCTCTTTGGTGCTTTTTTCTAAAAATGACCTCATTTTTGGGTGTTGATTTTTGGAGATCGATCGTACATCATAGGTTGGTTGGTTTTTGATTGGCGTTAGGTATCAATAAAATTACTAAAAAGTTTTTATCCCATTTCAGAATAAAAAATTTCACCGTATTGAATCGACCCTTAAAAGCAAATTTCATAATAGGAAATTCAACTCAGCTTTCTTGTTTTCGCAAACACCATTATTTTTAATAAAAATTCAATTAAATTTATTTTGGTTCAAGAAAAAGTTTATTTTTTACTTTATTTATCATTAACTACCTGTTCCTGAATTGTACAAAAAAAGAAAAAAACAGATGAAGATATTCAATCGAAATTTCTTTTTTTTAAAAAAAAAAATTCGAAAGTTTTCATTAATAAACAGAAGAGTCTGGAAAAAAAATGAACCCCATTCCAAAAATTTGGACACACCAAAAATCAAAAATAGGATAAAAAAAAAATCCAACTTTTTTATATTTTTCCAAACGTAATATTAAAAAAAAATTAAGTTATTAAGCATTAATGTTTTAATAAGTAATCATTTTAATCCAAATAGAAGAAAAAAAATATAAAACAAAAAATTAAAAATAAATTTGTCAAAAATAGAGAAAAAATAACCAAATTTATTTAATTTTGGGATTTGTTGTTAAGAACTAAGTGTTGGACGGTTAGTCTGGTAAAGAGAGAATTTTGAAGTGACTAAAATAGTGTCTCCTCAATCAAAAATTGACAAAAAAAAATTACTTGATATATTTTCTTTTTCTTAACCAAATATTAAACTTAATTTAAGTTACACATTATTAATGTTTTTATAATTAATCGTTTTTATCCAAATCAAAAAAAATATATAAAAAACAAAAACACAATTTTAAAGTAAATTTTTATCTTATTGGAAAATTTTAATTATTAAAGTTACCTTTTTAGATAGATATTAATTCTTTTTAATCAGTTTATATAGAACAATTTTTTGTTTCCCCAAAAGAATTATCTGAAAAAAGAAAAAAAATCTTTATAGTAATAATTATTCCAATTTAAACTTTGTAATAAGTTGCTTAACAGGTTTGAAAATAATTATAAACAATGTCAAGGTATATAATTAATATAAGAAATAAAACCAATTGAAGAATTTTCCGATTCAGAAAAAACTGGAAAAAAAAAATGATCTAACTGAAAAAAATTTGTTTCTTTGTTCTTGAGTTGATCAGAATTCTTTGACACATCAAAACCTTTTTTAAGTACAAAATTTCTGTTATAAAATATAGAAACCTTGTTAGTTTTGATGTGAAAGACCGATCTCTAATCAAGAACAATTACTGATACTTGTTAGATACATTTGTAATATATAAACTCAATTCCAAAAATTGTGACACACCTTCAAAATTAATTTAATTCCAAGAAAAGTGATATTTGACTCTTTAATAGAAACATTAGATATTAACAATAAATTTAAAATAATTTTAAAGTTAATTATTTATCATTTTTTTTTCATTATTTTTTGATTTTAGATTTTTAATAATTTTTTTGATTTTTTTTGGATTCTTTTTTTTTCAAAACTTTTCGAAAATCTCAAAATCACTTTAAAATGAAATTTAAAAGTTTTCATTCTGATCACAAGAAAAAATTTTTTTTCTCTCTCAAAAAGAAAAAAGGTTCTTTTTTTATCGAGAAAAAAATTTTTTGAAAAAAATTATGATATGGGGTGCTATAGCACATGGCCTACAAACAGATCTTATTATCATTTATGGATGTGTGGTTACTGAATGTATTATTAATGATATTATCAAAAAAATCAAATGTAATTCAACTCGCTAATTCAGAATATGGCGAGTTGAAATGGATTTTCCAAAAGGATGGAGCCTGTCCACACACTTCAAAAAAAAAAACTCAAACTTACTTAAATCGGGGATGTAATGTTCTGGACCCTTGACCCCTAATTCCACAAATTTAAATCCAATTGGGAATTTATGGATACTAAACTGAAAAATTGTAACCAAAAAACGAAGAAGAATTTTTAAATTTTTCACTAATGTATGGAATACTTTGTGTTGGGAAACCTAAGAAAATTAGTAAACTCTATATTTAAAAGGTTTGATTTAGTTATCAAAAGACAACCTGAATCTATTAATAGTTTTTATTAATTTTTCTTTCAATAAAAATGGATTTTTTGGTAACCGTGTTCCAAAAATAGGAGCACACTTTTTTTTATTTTTTCTTTTTTATTTTTCGAATTTAATTTTAAATTTACTATAATAGATATAAATAGTATTAATTAAATATTTTCGGGTCTTTTATTATTTTAATGTTTAAGTATCATTTATTTTGGAGTATATTTTTATTAATGTAATTGTTTTTTGTGTCCCATTTTTTGGAATTGAGTTTATCTCTTCAAGACAAACAAAAGGAAAATGAGAATATTTAAAACAAATCAAAATAATCTTAATTTTTTAAAATTGACTCTTCAGTTTTAAATGATTATTTTTTTTTAAAAAAATATTATTTATTAAATGGGTGCAAGACAAATTAATGGTATTAGGTTTATTTTACTTTCTTTAATAATTCAAATAGAAAAAAAATAATAAATTTAAACTAAAAAAAAAAATTGTAACTTGAAAATTTTTTTAAATAAAATGATAAAAAAAAAAAAATATTAATAAAAAAGAGATTTATTAAAATTTATGAATAAAAATAATTATCGTTAAGAAATTGGAAATTTTAAATATTAATACAATTATTTTTCAAGTTCCTTTTCAATTTGTAAAAGATTTGGAAGAATTGCTAATTTTTTCTTTTTCAATTTATCTTTTGTGATCCAAAGTATGACTGGGAATTCTGATAAAACCATTAATTCAAGTTTTGCAATTTTATTATTAAAAATTTTTTCCAAATCGCTTAATTGGTAATAAAGAATTTTTTTCTTCTTTTTTTTATAATTATTTTTTTTAAGTTTTTTTTGTTTCAGTTTTTCTTTTTCAATTATTTTTTTAGTATTTTCAGAATTAATTTGGATTAATTCGTTAGAATTTTTAAATTCGCTATTTACTAATCTTTTTTTTAATAATTCTTTTGATTCTTTTACTTTTTCTTTATTCTTTATTATTTTTTTATTTTCACTTTCCTCTTCCTTTCCAGTTCCCTTCCCCCCCTCATTTTCATTTTCATTTTCATTTTCATTTTCAATTTCTATTTGTTTTTCAATTTCGAATTCCTTTTCCCGACTTATTCTGTAATCTATTTCTTCCATTACATCTTTATTTGGTTCTTCTTTACTCCAAACCAGAGTAATTTTATCAATAGAATATTCAATACCAACTAAATTTTCTATATCAAAATAATTGATAAAGAATCCATCAGTTTTATATGCGGGAAGAAATATTTTTAATCCATTTTTCGAGAAATGGGTGACAATTCCAATTGTCTCAATATTTTTATCTTCGAGATATTTGTATAAATATAATAAAGCATTTTCTTCATAAACTTTTTGTTGCATAAATTTTTTATCATTACAATGCTTTGAAATAATTTTTTGTGAATAAATGTCTGGAATTAAATTGAGTGATTGTAAATCCTTTTCAAAGCTTTCGTTTCCTTCAATTTTCAATCCAGAAAGTGCAGCAGTTAACATTCTATGAACAATTATATCTGGATATCTTCGAATTGGACTTGTAAAATGCGTATAACAATCAACATTTAATGCATAATGCTATTAATTTGAAAATTTTAAAAAGCAAGATATACACACACATATATATGTATATAGATATATTTAAACAATTAAAAAATAAATAGAATAATGAGAATTAGTAGATAAAATATTAGAATCAAAAAAACAAAAATTAATAATTGAGATTAAGTTGTAAAATTTTTCATAAGAATCATCAAAATAATTAAAGATTTCGAAATAGTATCTTATTTTTTTTTTTTTTTTTGTATACAGACATAAATTTACTTGAAAGGAGAGTATTTTCAAACGAATTTCTTTTTAGGATACTAATTTGAAAATTTTTACAATTAATTTTTCAATCATTAAAATAAACTTCAAAATAGTATATATATACTATAATTAAGGTTTATACAAAGATAACACATACTCTTTTAGATTTATAAGAAGTATCTCCAGTACAAAAATATTGAGCTCTTTTTTGAAAAAATTCAAGTGAATGAAGTGCTTGAAATAAGATAGGTGAAACAGATTTCTCTAGATTTAAAATGGATTGTGCCAAAGATTTAACCGATGATGTGTCTATTTGATAATTAAAATGATTCTCAACGGTTTGAACAAAGCTATTCAATTTCTCAGGGTCTGGTTCAGGATGCATTCTTAAAAAGGTATTACCGGGATAATTTTTTAAAAGCTTTTCAGCCACAGAGATATTTGCTAACAACATGAATTCTTCAACTAATTTCATTGATTGGATACGATCCTTTTCAGAAATATGAATTTCATGTGTCTCCCTGTTATATTTAATATTCAACTTTGCCTTATTGATTGAAATTGCACCATTTTCATATCTTTCATTCCTCAAATATAACGCAATATCATTTAGGATTGACATATCATTTACCACTTGATCAATTTTTTCATTTTTAATTTTTAAAGAGTATCTGTTTTGTAATAACTTTTCTGGGTTAATTCTTTGATTTTTGGTGCGTTCTTTTAATAATTCGTCGATTGGCATAATTTTATAATTATCCATTTTTTGATCGATCATATCTTGGGCTTGTTGATAAGACAAATTGGCATTTAAGGAGATTATTGTTCTTCCAAACCACGTGTTTTCAATGAGATATTCCCCATTACTATTTTTTTTGAAAATCCAAACTACAGAATATGCATATTTGTCTTCAAATAAATTAAGTGAACACAATCTTTCACTTAACAGCCTGGGCAACATTGGAATCGCACGATCAACTAGATAGACAGTGGTTGATCTTTTTCTTGCCTCTTGGTCGATTTTAGATTGGGGTTTGACAAAATAAGAGACATCGGCAATGTGAACACCAACCTCAATCCTATTTTCATCCAGTACCCTCACATGTAGAGCATCATCAAGATCTTTTGCAGTTTCGGGATCAATTGAAATTACCCTCATATCTCTCATATCTTTTCTTTTTTTAATCTCATCGGGATCAAGTTTAAACTTTTTATTTAAATTTTCATCATTTACATTTACATTTACATTTTCATTTTCATTTTTATTTTTTTCATTTTTCTTGTCTGTCTGTATTTCAAAAAATTGTGGTAACTCATCCAAACATTCTTGTGGAAACTGTTCGTCTCGATCTATTTTATAAGACACTAAAATTTTTTGTGTTTCAGATTCAAGATCATTAATTTTTCCAATTATTTTGAGAAAGCTTGCATATGGATATTCGCTTTCTAAATCCCACCTTTCAAATTGAACTAGAATATTATAATTTGACCACCCGCCTTCAGGTGTCTCTTCGGGTAATGTGTTTTTAAATATTAAAAAATTTGGTATAAATTCATTACCAGATAATGCAAATAAATAGTCTTTCTTTTTTAAGATTCTTTCTTCTTCTTCTTCTTGGTTTTTTTCATTTTCTTCTTTTTCTTCTTTTTCTTCTTTTTCTTCTTTTTCTTTTTTTTCTTCATTTTCTTCTTTTTGTTCTTTTTGTTCTTTTTCTTTTTTTTCTTTTTTTTCTTCTTTTTCTTCATTTTTTTCTTCTTTTTCTTTTTTTTCTTCTTTTTCTTCATTTTTTTCTTCTTTTTCTTTTTTTTCTTCTTTTTCTTCATTTTCTTCTTTTTTTTCTTTTTCTTCATTTTCGTTTTTGTTCATTTCTTCTTTTTGTAAATATTTTTTTTTTGAATTGTCACTCCACCTATTTGGTACAATTACCTTTGGGGTTACAACGAAGTGCTTTGTTTTTTGTGATTCGATAATTGCCACAATTTTACCTGTTGGCCTTAATTCATTATCTGATTTTTCATATTTTGATACAAAATCATTTTGTCTCAACGATTTCATTCGTGTTGTTACAATGCTATTCCTTTCGCTTTCAAATGCCCTATTGATAAATTTCTCTCGATCCTTTTCATCAATTTTCTCTTCTTGAATTTTTTTTTCAATTGTTTTCTTGATTTTCTCTTTTAGCCCTAATTCAATTAACTCCTTTGTTACCTTTGTCATTAAGGTTTTTCTTTGATCTGCAAAATATTCTTTTTTTTTTTTATATGTTTTGTTTTTGTCCATCATCTTCCATCTTGATCTTTGGAAAACTTGCACAATAACATTGTCCTGATGAAACGCACGATTGGTATGCCTCATGTCAATATAAATGTCGTTTTCAAATTCATTGCACCGAACATAATTAGTGTTTTTATACGCTGTTTTAATAAAAACGCCACTGTACAATGTACCTTCAGCAATTCCTTTTTTAATTTGATAGGATGTTAAATATCGCTCAAAACGAGATTTGTCTTGATATGGCCGTTTGTGTCTCCATTTATTCTTTCGTTCGTTGTCACTTTTTGGTTTGTAATGGTACTGATAAGACATTGTGCTTAAATTCTTTTGTTTTTGTTTTAATGCGTTATTTATTTCAAATTAAGAATAAATTAAAAAAATGAAATAATATCCCTGAAAGATTTTTTTTTGATATTGAACCATTAGACTCTTAAATCTTTTATTTAGACTTTTACTATTTTTGAAGGGGTTTTTTTGAGTAATGTAACAACTTTATAGATATTTTATTGTGTTAATATCGGAATGGAAAGAAAAATTTTTTTCCATTTTTTAAATAATCTTTTTTTATTTTTCGGATATTTAAGGTTTTCCATTCCTGAAATTTGAAAAAAGATTGTCTTGTGTCTGGTGTCGTGGCATGTTTTTTTGGTTTTGAGTAGATCGATTTTTGAATGGTTTTGAGTTTTAAAAGTGGTTCAAGATGGCAATTTATTTTTATTTTTCCCAAATTCGAATTGTATAGTTTAAGATCAATAGATTGATAGGTATTTAAGAATAAATAGATTTTATTTTGACAAAAATACAAATTGAAGAGGATAAGAATAATAGATTGGGAGTTATTCAAAAAAAAATGTACATTGATTTGTAGATTGCAAATTGAAATTTTGATTTCATTTCGGTTTTATTTCGAGATTTTAATCAATTTATTAGCATATATAGACTACGAAATTGAGTAAAAGGAAAATAATTAATTCAATTGATAACAAAAAATCACATTTTTTTCTTTATATTTTTTATTGAAAATGATTTTTTTTTTAATATTAATTAATTTAAAAATAATATATTTTGATTTAAATAGGGTAACAAATGAAACATATTTTCAATGACCATTTTAATAATTTCGAATATAAAAAATATAAAATATAGTTATAATTAAGAAAACAAAGAATAATATAGACAAATAATTATTTAACATAAAATTAGATGAACAATTTTAAATTAATATATCTAAAAAATATATTCCATGCTCTTTAAATGTTTTTCGTAATCATAGATGATTAAATCTTAAGATAAAAATAATTCAAAATATTTTATTTTTTATAAAAAACATCTTTATAACAGATTTTGTATAAAAGAAATGCACGGAGACTATAATTTTCAAAACAATATAATTATCTCAATAAATATATAAAAGTGGGAAAAAAATAATCATTTTGATGAAAATCCCCTAATACATGCATTATATATCTATATAAACCCCAATTCATTTTTTTAACATTTCAAAATTCAATTTATTATAAAAAACATTTTATTAAATGAATTATTTAAGAAATTTCAAATTATAACCATTCATCAATTGAAATTTAAACAATTACTAATAAATTAGAATACCACTAAGCTTAATTTCAAAAATAGGGGCAGATTTTTCAACAGTAAAAAATTTGTTTAATTGTTTTTTTTTTTGGATTATAAGGTATTTTAATAAAGTCTTTAAAGATAATAACCAATATAGATTAATACAATAAAAATATTGTGTAATCATTGTATTTTTTGAAAGACAAATGCAAAAAGAAAAAAAATAATAATAAAAAGTTTGCCCCTCATTTTGAGATTTCGCTTAGAGTAAATATGAATGTTGTAAAAAATAGAGTTTTTACAATTTTCAAGATAAATAAAGAGTTCCATACATTTATCTAAATTTTGGTAATAGTAAATGTAACTTCAGATTTGATTTTAAAGAATAACATGGATTTTCGATATAAAATAATTCAGTGAACATTAATACTTTATTTGAAAAATGATTTTCTTGAAAGATTGTTGTTCATCCAACGATTTTTGATTTAAATTAATATTAGTACTCTATTAAAATAATCAGATATTATTATTACTATTCTCAAAATTTGGATAATAGAATGAACTCTTTATTTATCTCTAAAATTGTAAAAACTCTATTTTTTACAACACTCATATTTACGCTAGTTTATATTATTCTTTTTTAAGGAGAATTTTCTCCAAAATATTATATCTTCGACAAACATCTATAATTTACTTTTTCTGGTGATTTATTTCTAAAAAAGTTTGAAAAATAACAAACAGAGTTCCCAAAATGATTCAATTTTTTTTATTTTTATGATCGAACATTTAAAATTTGGATCATAATATTAAAATGATTCTAAAGAAATCAGTTTTTATAAACATTTTCTATTTATTAAAATGTCCTATTTAGAATAATTTTCTAAAAACACTAAAAATTATTTTATTCCGATTTTACGAAATCAAAAAAACTAAATTTTTATTTATTTGTTACAAAAACTCTATTAAAAAAAGATACTATTTGTTCTGTTTCAAAGTAAAAAAATTTTCTTGACAGGAAATAAAAACAAAAACATCAGGATTGACGAAAATATGATTAAAACTAAAATCCTAAAAAGAAAAAAACTTAGATATTGTTTTTTGAAATATAAAATTCTTTTTTACAATAAAAAAAAAAAAAATTAAACCCCATTCCAAAAATTTGGACACACCCAAAATCAAAAATAGGCAAAATAAAACCCAATTTATTGTATTTTTCCAAATGTAATATAAAACAATCTTTAAGTTACCTAGTATTAATGTTTTAATATGTAATCATTTTAATCCAAATAAAAAAAAAAAAAAATAAAACTCAAAAATAAAAACAAGTGTGTAAAAAATAATGAAACGAGCGGAACAAAAAATGTATTGGTAAATTTGTTGAAATTTCATAAACAATTGTTGATCGATCAAATGATAAGATACCATCTACTAATTGTATGTTATTTTCCAATTTAACAAACTCAACACTAACTTTCAATCAACCATCGAAAAAAAATTTCAGATCTAACCAAACAGATTACGTAACTGCAAAAAAGGAAATGAAAACAAAACAAAAAAGACAAAAATGAAATAGTTTGTAAAATCAAAATTCTTTCCAAATTGAATTTAAAGTGTAATAATGATGTTCTTTCAACTGTTTAAACTGTGTCCAAATTTTTGGAATCTAGTTTTTTAATTATTAAATTTTGAGAGTAATGTGATTCCTTGTAAAAACGAATGTAGACAAGAAATGAGTTGAGAGTTATCATTGAAATAAAAAAGAATCATTAAATTTCATGGAATCAAAAAAGAAAAATTATTTGAGGTTTTTTCGAAAAAGAATCAAAATGGAAACTCAGAGTACAAATATATTCTGAAAAGAAAACCATTTTTAACTTTACTGTTGATAGTGGTTTGATTTTATCTTTGTTTTGATAGAATAAAATAACAAAAAAGAGAAATTTAAATTCTCAACTTATAGGAAGAATTATTTAATTTCCATTTTAGTTTTAAAACTTTTTTGTTTTGGTGGTGTGTATTCAACTCAGTAAATAAAAAAGGGGTTGTATTTTTTCAGTAAAAAGTTGTAATTAAATTTATTTTTTATTAAAATAAAATTGTTTCCTTCTTTGTTCAAATTATCAAGAAAAACATGCTAATTTACGCCCGTTTTGACTAGCCTTAAAAAATTATTTTGATTTTAGCAACTAAAAAATTATTAAAATGTTGAAAATATTTTTATTTTTTTTTCAATTTTCAGCAAAAGATTCTGGGTTTTAGTTGAATTCAAATAGTGAATCAAGAATTGAATTTTAACTGTATTTTAATCGAATTCAGATGTTTATATTCATTAAAACAAATTCTTCAAAAAAAAAAAACAGTGTCCCCGTATATTAAGACATACTGACTGGAAAATCACAAAATCAACTGACTTAAAGTCTTCTTCCTCTTCTTCCACCATGTTTTCTTGTTCCGTCAGTTGGGATTGGTGTAACGTCTTCAATTCTACCAATTTTCATTCCTGCTCTTGCAAGTGCACGCATGGCAGCTTGTCCGCCTGGACCAGGTCTTCTTCTTCTATTTCCTCCTCTTCCTCTGATTTTAATATGGAGTGCATTAATGTTAAGTTCCTGTTGTTTTGAGTTGAAATTTAAAAAAACGATCAAAAGGTAAACCAATTTCCATTTGATTGGTGAGTGGTTTTTAAAAGTTGATTTATTTGCCATTAGTAAGAGCCTTAAAAAGTAAAAAAAAGAAAGAAAAAATTTATTTTTGTTGGAATAGTACAGATACTTACCTTACAACGAGTAATGATGTCTACAACTGCAAGCATTGCTGCGTATGGTGAAGATTCATCACGATCGGTTTTTACTTTTTGTCCACCTTTAATTTTTGAAATCCAAAAAAAAATGTCAAATAAAAAAAGATTTTTGGTTTTGTGTTTGTTTGTTAATTAAATCTATTTCTTTTTTTTTTTGAAGAAAAGGCAAAAAAAAAATAAAAAAAAAATCAAAATGCACACCTGATACTCTTGCAATTGTTTCACTTCCAGAAAGATCAGTGACATGGATAAATGTATCCTGAAAAATTTTTAAGATTCATTGTTTAATTGTATAGAAAATCAAGACAAAAAAAAGCAAAATTTAAGAATAAAAAAAAGCAATCATAACAAAAGAGAAAGTTTGATCTTTACATTCCATGACGCATAAATATGTGCGACACCAAAAACAAGTTCACCCTCTTTAACTAAAGGTCCCATTTTTTTTTCTTCAGTTTCTTTTTGTTGTTTCTTTTGTTGTTTCTTTCTTCGGCTCATTTGGAAATAATAAAGAATTATTTTTAAAAAATGAAACAAGATCTTTATCCAGAATAATTTATTTCAAACCTATTCATCGATTCTTGGAAAAATAGTCCTTTTTTTCAGGGTTATATTTAGATTCTTTCATGTGTTGTTTTCAATATTTTAAGAGCCAACCATTTTTGTGATTATTGGCTTTCCTTCAAATATATTGTGTTTTCTCAACAAGAAATCTAATTTGACTAAAAAAGTTTAAGGTTTACGATAACAAAAAAAATCAAAAAAGAATATACAACGTAAGGTACATCCCCATTATATTTTGGTCATTAGACAATCGATCTGAAACTTAATAAGAATGTTTATAATTGTTAAAAAAGGAATTTTTACTTATTGTTTTATTATTGAATAGAGGGGCAGTTTTGTTAAATTACATTTTATTTGTCTTATGATTTTTATTTTATTTATTGTTATTGATTAAAAAATGAAGAAATTTTTGAAACAAAAACAAAAAGTGAAAAAACCTCGGTTAGATTATCTTGAGTTTTCTGGTAATTTGTGAAAATCACTATCTTTTTTAAATAAAACAGAAAAACCTAAAGAAAACCTTTGTTATGTTTTCAAGAATATTAAAATCTCAATTAAAATCTTTGATTTTACTCCATTCTTGTAATTTTGGGAATCCAAACTAGAAGTGGCCGCAGAGTGCCGTAGCGTGCCTATGCTTTCCATAATTCAAAATAATATTTTAAAATCAAAGATTTTATTTCTATTCTTTTGTATTCTGGAAAAGTTAGGCACTTGACGGTACTCCCTGTACCTCTAAATTTATCATGATTTTTTTTATCCTTTCATTAGTGTAAGATTATAAATCATAGGATATATTTTCTTTAAAAAAAGAAAAAACAATAATTTATTTTAAAGAAAAAAGAAAGAATTAAAGAAATGATTAAAAGCCAAAAATAATCTAAAAAAAGTAAAAACTTAAGTTTAAGGCTCAAGTCATTACAGTGAAAAATTTTTTTCTGAAATTGAAAAATACTTTTTAATAATTTTTAGGAAGACCGAACACCAATCAAAAACCAACCAAAATATGGTGTATGATCGATCTCCAAAAATCAACAAATAAAGATGAGGACATTTTTAGAAAAAAGAAACAAAAGAGTGACACTCAATTTCCAATTTGAATGGTTGTATATTACAATTTTGAAAACAACTACGTCTGTTTTAAGGTGTCACTCTTTAGCGATTTTTGAGATCTCGGTGATTTTTTTTTTCTTTTTTTTCCATTTTCAAATGAGTTATTTTTCTCGTAAGAATATTACATAATCCTTACTCTTGCAACTTGGTCAAATTTAGAGGGTTACAAAATAACCACAAATCAGATTAAACGAAATTAAATTGATTGCCAACTTCAAGAAAGAAAGTTGTTTTAAAATTAGGAAATTTAACCATTTGGAAATAGAAAAAGATGAATTTTTTTTTTAAAATTTGAATTTAATGATTTTCAGAACTCTTTTAAACTTATTTTCATTCGTTGAATTTTTTGTCAAAGATGATCCAATGAATTTTTTTTTGTAATATGATTTTTTTCAACCAAAAGATGGGCTATTTCACAATACCCTTTTGGTCTCAGGCCACCCCTTGAGTATAGTACATATTCACGGTAAATGACCCGACTTTTAAATGTTTATTTTTATCGCTACATGATCATTAAAACATTTTTTTTCATAAAAAATTACATATTGTCTCATTTTATACTTTTTAATAACTTCAAAGTTAATAAAAATCACTGGTTAATAAAAATTCTTTGATCAAACTATATTTTTATGGATATTTAAAAATTTAAGTTTGTAAATCCCAATTATCCAGGTATTATTAAGAATTTTTTGAAATTTAAAAGTAAAAAAATACAATGGTGTAAATAACTGTGTTTGTAACCTTTAGCACATTACAAAAATTTAACTCGTGCTTTTTTTTTTTTTTTTTTCAGATTTGGAGATTTTAAAATATAAAGGTATGTACAAACATACATACACATACACATACATACACACACACACACACACACACACACACACACACACACACACACACACACACACACACACACACACACACACACACACACACACACACACACACACACACATATATATATATAATTAAATTTGGTTCAGATTTAAATTGACTCTAGAGGTAAGATCGTTGATTAATAAATGTAAATAATTCAATAATATTATATGCCTTAGTTTCAAATATTTCACTAATATTTAGACAAATTTGTGAAATAAAAATGATATTATTATAAAAAATAAAAAAAATAAACAGTTTCTCATTAATTTGTCAAAAACATAACTTTTATTCTTTCAATATCTTAATAATTCTTTGTTAATTTTTATTTAAAGAACACTATTTCTTGTTTATTTACTATTTTCTTCATATTGATTAATTTCTTTTATTTATACATTTAGCCAATATTTTTTCCATGAGTTAAATTTTAGTACTGGGTTATATATCCCTTAGCACCCCGGATTTGCCTAAATTTCATCAAGTTTTTTAAATTAGATTTAAAATGATATTGATCTACTAATATATTAATTTTCTTATTTGTCTTTAATCCAGATTTGAATTATAATAAAAAGTCAAAATAGTTCAAAGATAAAGTAGTTAAGTTATTGATTTTTTTTTTGAAATTGAAAAAAAAAAAATAATTATTCATTTTTACATTTTTTTTAAAGATTTTTATTTTTATTTTATTTTTTTAAATCAGAAATTTTATTACATTAAGAGTAATTCAAAACTCAACACATTGATTTATTAATAATAACCACCAAAAATTTTTGCCAATTTTATGATAAAAAAAATAAATAAAAAAATAAATTACTTTTATATTTAATTTTTTTTTTTAGATAAAATTTCAATAAATATCCAATTAAGAGAAAAATGAAATTTATTTCTTTTGTCCAAAATTAAAATTTTAATATAATTAATATTCTAAAACTTTTATTTAAGCAATAGAAATTACTTGAAAATCAAAAAAAAAACAATTGTAAAATAATTTCAATTTATTAAATTGGAATAAAACAAATATAAATTACTTTTTAATCGATAAAATATTTATACCTAAATTTAAAATAAAATAAAAATTTACTCTAAAATATTATTCCAATATAATAAAATAATCTCCGAAACCAAATTTTTTTATTGCATTTTGTTATTAGTAAAAATTTGAATAATATATTTGCAATATTTGGATTTTTCCTTAATAAATTAATCCAGATCTTGTTAAATAAGTTCTGATATATGGTCTCTAATTCAACAATATTGTTTATTTTATGTCTAGATTTTAAAAAGTCAAAAATTAAAAAATTGTAAAAAAATAAAAAAAAAAACCATTATTAATCTGACTCGAACTGTTAGCCAAATCATTTAAAATTGAAAAAAAATCTTGTTGAAAAAAATTGTAAAATTTTGCAATGAAAAAAAATTTGATTTTTTTTTCGAATTTAATTTATATTTTTTTTTTATTTTTAAATTATTTAGAATCTAATATAGATATTGATATTGAATCTTAATCAATAGATAAAACAAATTTTCTATGTGATGTTATAATAACTTTTATAATGAATAAATTACTTGATCAAGCATTTTAGACAATTTTGGGGTGCAAAGTGCCCCAAAAAATTTCTAGTAAAGTATGATGTGTTTTAAATGTTTAAACTAAGAGGTTTTTGATGTCTAGACAAACTTTTCAAAAAAAAAAAAAAAATTATTTTGACAAAATTTGGAAAAATAATAAAATTACAATAACCAAAAAAAATATTTCAAATGTTGATAATTTTTTTTCAATTTATTTTTTTATTTTAAGTAACTATTCAATTTTTAATTATAAAATTTTCTTTCTAAGATAATTGTTTATTAATTCTATATCTTATTATCCTTTGATAACATTTCAAATTTAAATTTTTGTTTGAAATGTTTTTAGGTTATTTGGGGTGCTAAGGGATATAATCTACATTGGTTTTAATTTGCCATGTGTTTTATTTTAAACTCTTCTTCAAATAAAAGGGCTCAAAAAAAATTCAAGAATTATTCATAAGTGAATCAAATTAATTGTAGTATCATTCTAAAAGATTAGAAACGCTTTAAAACATAAAAAATACTCAAATGAATCTTTAAGACTCATTCAGACAAAACATTAAAAATTAAAATTAAATATTTTAAAAATTGGTATGACCATTTATTTGAAATTAGAATTCTCATTTTGTAAATTGTAATGAGAAAAATTATAAAACCAATAAAAACCTTTGAACAAGGTGAATTGAGAAAAATTCTCAAGATTTTATTGATAATTCTTTACACGTCAAACTTTTGTTCTTTAAAGTCTCGTTTTCAAGATAAAATGTAAATTCATCTTGGTCTTTTGTTGGAATTGTGTTTTTCTTTATTTCCTTTTTCTTTGTTTCATGTATCAACCCAATAATGGTCTTTCTTAATTCCTATATTTAACTTCTTTGAAATCAAACTTACACTGTTCCCATTTATACACATGCAAATTATTTCCAAATTGGTTTCTACTTATCTTGCTTATTCATTTTCCAACTGTTCAATATCCATAAATAAAAAAGTAAAAAAAGAAAAAATGAATAATTAAAATGAAAAACACCAATTTGTAATTATCTTATTATCAATCAAATTTGATAGTATTGACGATTTGAGAGGTGTACCCTTTTGTTTGAAAAAGAGTTTATTTATATATATATATATATAAATAAATATATATATATATATCACATAATAGTTCATTTTGTTATTTTTTAAAAGTCTTTTAAATCTGATAGGCATCTTTTAAACAGAGAATCAATGATTTTAGACTAATAAATAATTATTTGTTGATATAAATTGAAAATATTTTTTTTTTTTGATTTTCCGTTAGGTTTTTTTTAATTTTTTTTGTAAACAAAAAATTTAATAAATTTTCGGTTTATTTCCCAAATTAAAAAAACATAGGACATTTTCATCAGGTTTCCTTTAGTTTTTTTATTTATTTGGAGAATCACTGGATTTTTCAAATAAAACAGAAAACCTCAAAAAAACCAAACGAAAATCGATAGATTTCACAAATAAACAGAAAACTCAAGAAAAACAAGTTAAGTTTTCCAGAATTTAATATAATTGAGCGAAATAAAAAATTTTTATCTATTATTTTGAATTATCTAAATCAGCTGTTAGTTTTTTTTTTACTTTTTGAAAATAAAGTAAATTTATTTAATTTGCTTTTCATTCAGAAAAATTAAAAAAAATAAAGGCACTGTACTGCACTTGAAGGACACTTTCATTGTTTATTTTTTCTAATTTTGAAAATAAACTGAAAATTTAACAAATTTTGGGTTTATTTCTTAAATTTAAAAAAACTTTTAGATTTTCCAGAATTTAAAAAAATTGGTTAAATCTTTTATTTTACTCTATTATTTTGAATTTTAGGAAAACAGCCTTTTAGTTTTCTTGAGTTTTCTGTTTATTTGTGAAATATATCGATTTTCGTTTGGTTTTTTTGAGGTTTTTTGTTTTATTTGTTAAATCTATCGATTTTCGTTAGTTTTTTTTTTACTTTTTGAAATAAACCGATAATTTATTAAACTTTTTGTTATTTCAAAAAGTAAAAAAAACCTAGAACACTTCACAAATAAATATAAAACTCAAAAAAACCTAACAAAAATCGATAGATTTAACAAATAAAACAAAAAACCTCAAGAAAGCACCGGTTAGGTTTCTTTTAATTTTATAAATTAAAAAAAAACCTAGGCATCTAACGGTACACCACGTACACTTGTCATTTTATATCCCCAAAATTCACAATAATGGAGTAAAATTAAAGATTTTACTATATTCTTTTGTTTTCTGGAAAACCTAGAACACATCATATTTAACATCAGTTAATTTTTACATAATTGAGTAATTTTATATGAAAATAGTGTTTTCAAAACTATTAGTTATTATATTTTAAAAAAAATATTTTTGAGTTGAATTTGACAAAAAATCATTAAAGCAAGACATTTAAAAAATTAAAATTAAATTTGGAAATTACTCTTTAAGGTGTTAAAACAAAAATAAAATTAGTATAATATAAAAATTCTTTTTTCAAATATTTCTTCAAGTGAGAGAACAAATAGTGAACTTTCCAGAGTGTATACCATAAATAAAAATGAGAAATAGGACATTAGTGAATCTTATTTATTAACACAAATCAAGTAAACAAGAACAATCTTTGTATTTCATTGATGTTTTGTTTTGTAAATAAACTCACAATTCATAGTCTACCAATTTTTTGAACACTTTTTGTATTTGATATTCCTTGTTATTGTTTGTTTTGATATCTTTTGGGCGATTTGACTATTCTAAAACGTAAGAAAGCAAATTGAAAAAAGATAACCTGCTGAAATTCCAGCCTATTTAAATTTCAAATATAGTAATTGAAAATTATTCTTTCAAGTTCTTGTAAATATGTCTTACTGTTAATTAGTTGAAAAAACCAAAGATCTTTCCAAAATCAATTAGAAATGATATTTTTAGAAATTTAATTCAAGCTTTAAGGGAGTCGTCATTTTTGAAAATAAAATGAAATCTTGTCAAGATCTCAAAATTTTTTTTTTTTGTAATTTGTGTTTCAACTTATAAAATTGATGAGTTAGCCTCATTTGAACAATTTATTGATTTGAGTCTCTTTTTTGAAATTCAAAATTTGTATGTTTCCAATATAAAATGAACAAAAGTAACCTATTATTTTGTTTAACAATTAAGTTAATTGTTGAAAATGGGTAAACAAATTTTTCGTTTTATGTTGGAAAGTAGCGATTTCGAAAGCAAATTTTTTATTTGGTTTCTTTTTCTTTCATTAATATTTCAATTCAAATCTCAGCCAATAAAACTAAATGAAGTAAAGGTGATTCAATAATTGAATATTCAGATGATGATTAACAACAATTTATCAATTAAATTGAGATCTATTAAGCTAAAAAAATTTTTTCTTTAAGATTTTGAAAAAGTTGTTTTCTCGTTTTCAAAAAATGAAAAAAAATAGCAAAAAAGATTTTCTATTTTGAAAATTTTTTTAACAAATTGTTTGGTCTTATTCACAAGAATCCTTATAACAATTCAAATAATTTTTGACAGAAAAAAAATGATTTTGAATTTAGAGGATAAAATTAACTAATTCCCAAATATCTTCAAGAAAATTTTATTTTTAAAAATCGAATTATGTCATAATACAAAAACAAAATTTAAGAGTAAAATATACACATGACTTTAAAACGTTGATTAAATTAACTACTATTCTTAAAAAAATAGAATTATTTTTTAATCCGTTAAATATATCATTTTTTTGGTTAACCAAAAGTTTTATCTCAAAAAAGAAATAAAATCTTTATATTAATATTACTGCAAATAAAGAAATGTTATAGTCTAATAATGATTAAAATTGCAATAAACGGGGTAAAAAATAGATAAATTGTAAGAAAAAAAATGAATATAATAGTTTTCTTTTTCAGAAAAAATGGAAAAAAAAAATTGATCTCACTAAACTTATTTTCGTTTAGGACTTTCTGAGTAGATCAGACTTTTTTGACACTTGGGATCTACAAAATTTGTAAGTAGAGAATACCTCCAATAACATATTTTAAAGTTTTGTCTTTTTGTTGTCGTCGAAGACTAGTCCCTTAATCCACAACTTCAATATCAGATTTTAGTACCCTTAAAATTATAAATAGGGGTAAAAAACAATTGAAAACAAATGTGAGATTGTGAATTGTAAAAAAGCAAACAATGTTCAATATTTGAAAATTAAAACCTTTGAATCTCAAATGACTGGAAAAACCAAGTAAGGGTAAATTTATTAAATCTCACTTCAAAAAAAAAAAAAAAAAAAATCCGATGAAAAAATATCCGATGGCAAATGAAAAAAAAAAGAAAATAAATTCGTCCATAAAATCTCCGTAGTTTTTCAATTCGAAAGTTGTTTTATGAGTCAATTTATAAAACTAAGGTTGTCTCATTTGTCAAATAACTGTTTTTTCGAAATCTCTAAATGGTGTTCGAATAATCTATTTGTTCTTGATTAATTTAAGGTAACTTGTGATCCTTGTTGGTTGTCAATACACACCAAAAAATTCCAAGTCGAAGATTTGGAGAAATTTGAAAATGCAACCCCAAGATCTTTTTCATTTTTGCAGAAGGAGATTTTGTAATCGATCAAATCAACAATGATAGTTATTTCGTCACCTGTTTTACAAGTCTCTCCATAATTTGTGCTACTTGTGTTGGGGCTAAAAATGGAGGCAGATTTAGTATCCCAGTACCATCCGATGGCTGATGTGGCATCCTTCCCAGAAGTGGACAGACACACACCAATCCTGATTCTTGATCCAAATGCTAAATTGTCAATTGTTACATCGGTCCGGTAGATCGCTCCACTTGACATTAGTTTGCTTCCTCTCACAGTGCCCCATCCGTTTTCTCCATACATACCAGTTAGTTTTGCAGTTTGCCCATTATTGCTTAATTCGATTTTTGATCCTTTGTGTTCTGTTGCAAATGTGTCAGACACAATTTCAGTTCTATCCGCTTCAGACATGCTACAATTTTTTTACTGGGCAAAAATGAAAAAAATGATTGTCTATTATTTGAACGTGGTTATAAAGCAGTAGAATGCTATTGTTTTGAGAAAAAATTGTTTACCAACACCTTTCTAACTTTTTTACTTAAGCATTCATACTTTTTAGAAAATTATTTCCAAAAATTTTTATGTCGAGTATCAATATTATCTTGAAATATTGAAAGGTTAGTACTGAGACCGTAAATGACTTGTTTTCTTGGTTTATTAAATTATGTTATAATATGAAATATTGGCATTTCTGTGAAAATAAAAATTTCTATTTATTTTGCTAATAGTCAAATAATAATATCAATATTTTCATTACGCTTTCAAATAATAATCACATTCCAAGAATTAAAATAAATCATAATAGTACCCATTTCTCAAATGTAAATTAATACTTGAAACTGATTTAAGAATTAAAAAATCTGAAATTTACTCTGAATTAAAACTATTTTTTGGGAAAGCTGAATGAAAATTTTGTTACATTTATTTTGTAACAAATAACAAGATTGAAAAAACTTTATCTTCAAATCAATTAATCCAAAATTGAATATTTATTGAGAGGAAAAGAAAAACATTCAAAAAAAACTTCAAAAAAGTCAAAGATAGCTTTAAAAAAAATAAAAATGAGTTTAAATTAACAAATAATTATCTAATGTGATAAAATTATAAATGTTCAAATCGGTATACACGTGCCAACTATTTGATGAGAGTTCGTTATTGTAATCTAACCCAATATTTTTTAACTGATTTGATGTTAGGATAAATAAAAAAAAGTCAAAAAAAAAATTAGTATTTTATCCAAATTTTCTCTAATAGTTTCCAAAATAGAAGCAAAATCAATAAACTCATAATCTTAATTTACTATTGGTTTCCAAATTAATGGGACAATATTTTTCTTCAACTTTCCAAAAAAGGTAGTTTTTGTTTCATGTAAAATTTTTAATTGAGGTGGTGTAAATAACCCGTGTTTTTTATTTTAACCCATTACTAAAATTGAACTCATGTAAAAATATTGGCTGACTCTAGAAATAAAAGAAACAAATCAATGGTATAATAACAGTATCTAAATAAGAAGTAGAGTTCTTTAAATAAAATTTAAAAAAGAATTATGAAGATATGGAAAGAATAAAATGTAATTTTTTGACAAAAAATGAACAAAATTTCATTTTTTGAATTTTTATCAAAAAAAATCATTTCATCTCTGAAATTTTGTAAATATGAAAAAATTTTTGAAACAAAAGTATTTAATATAATTGAGTCATTTCGACTAATCAAAGATCTAACCTCTAAAGTCAATTTGAATCCGAACCAAGAATATACCTATGTCTTCCTATCTTCAAATAACCAAGTCTGAAAAAAAAACACGAGTTAAATTTTAGTAATGGGTTAAAGGTTGTCAACACGGGTTATTTACACCACTGTATTAATTTGTAAAATCAGTTTAAATAATTAATTTCACCTTTTAGAATTGGGGGATTTGATTGTTTAATATAATTGTTTGAATTTATTGATTATTTTTTAAAAACCAAATGAAAATTTTGATCTTTTTATTTGACACTTCACAGTACCTTTTCTTATACAAGTTGATTCAATTTTTTGAAAAGATATTATTAAAAATAAATCCACGTTCTTCAAGAATAATTCATAAAACTGAAGCTAAAATAGATCCAGTAGAAATTTAGATTTTTAAAAGAAGATATAAACATAAAAAGAAATTAGAAAGTCTGGGTTTAGAACATATTTCAAAATATTTAAAATTTTTAAAAAATAGAAAAGGAAAAAATTATTGGGGAAATAGAGAATTTATAATTATAAGATATAAATTTACATCAATTTTTAGAAATTTTAATAACCAAGAGTTCTGGACGGATTGGTAAGAATATTAAAAAAGGGGGGTAATAACAATTTAAATAAACTAATGATATTTTAATTTTAAATGGTAAAAAATTTATACCCCCTTTCCCTTTTTTTCTATTATAAATAAAGTTATCAAAGAAGTAGGTTGGGGTTTGTAGTTTTGAATTGAATAATGAAAATTATTATAAAGTGAAATTGTTTTCCATTTATAATTAGAATTCGATTAAAAAAAATATTTAAAATGGATGGGTTATACTGTTATATTAAAACCAAGAAATATAACTAATTACCTAAATAGACATTCTTATGTTTATGATAAGAATAAAACAAAAAAAAAACTTTTAATTTATGCAAAAAATCTTTTAACTAGTTAATAGATGAAAATATCGATCATTTTTTATGAGATTATCCATTCTCAAAAGTTAAATCCAGCAATTTGGAATAAAACCCCCATTCAAATTAATTAAAATGATATATGATGTTCTTTGAATGAATTTGTGAAAAACAGTAATATGTTTTTTCCTGATCTGGTGATATTTCTCTAGAACATGGAAAGAAAAATATGTTCTCATTTTTGAAACAATGAAGCAAATTATGTGAGTTATTATTTGCTGAAGTGATTCGGATCTTAAAGGGAAAAAAAAAATAAATAAAAATAAAAATGAAGAATTTAATAATACTATAAATTAGTAGAGTATTATTTAAGGGACGAGTCTTCTATGACAACAAGACAAAATTTTAAAATATGTTATCGACGGTATTCTCTACTTACAAATTTTGTAGATCCCAAGTGTCAAAAAATTCTGATCGACTAAGAAAGTCATAAAAGAAAATTAGTTTAGTGAGATCAATTTTTTTTTTCCATTTTTTCTGAAAAAGAAAACATTTATATTCATTTTTTTTCTCACAATTTATCTATTTTTTACCTCTTTTATTGTAATTTTGATTAATTATTAGACTATAACATTTCTTTATTTGCAGTAATATTAATATAAAGATTTTATTTCTTTTTTGAGATAAAACTTTTGGTTAACCAAAATAATTAATATATTTAACTGATTAAAAAATAATTCTATTTTTTTAAGAAGAGTTGTTATAATAATAAAAGTTTTAAAGCCATGTAGAAATTTTACTCTGAAAATTTGTTTTTGTATTATGACATAATTCGATTTTTAAAAATAAAATTTTCTTGAAGATATTTGGGAATTAGTTAATTTTATCGATCAAAATTCAAAATTATTTTTTTTTCTGCCTAAAATGAATTGAATTGTTATAAGGATTCTTTTGAATAAGACCAAACAATTTTAAAAAAAAATTTTCAAAATTGAAATTTTGCTATTTTTTTTCCTTTTTTGAAAATCAGAAAACAACTTTTTCAAAACATTAAAGAAAAAAAATTTTTTGCTTAATAGATCTCAATTGAATCGATAAACAATAATTAAGATTCTATCGAATTTATTTATTTATTGAATCACCTATACTTCATTTTGTTTTATTTGCTAAGATTTGAATTGAAATAGTAATGAAAGAAAAAGAAACCAAATAAAAAATTTGCTTTCAAAATTATTACTTTCCAATATAAAAAGAAAAAATTGTTTACCCATTTTCAACAATTAACTTAATTGTTAAACAAAATAATAGGTTACTTTTTTTTATATATTGGAAATATGTAAATTTTGAATTTCAAAAAAGAGACTCAGATCAATAAATTGTTCAAATGAGGCTAACTCATCCATTTAATCAAGTCGAAATACAAATTACAAAAAAAAATTTTTTCAAGATCTTCAACAAGATTTCATTTTATTTTCAAAAATGACTACTCCCTTAAGAAAGATATTTCTTAAGAAATAATCGATATAAATATTCGAAGAAAATTAGGTTTTCGAAAATTTAATCTAAGTAATATTATCAAAAAAAAATTTATAAAATATTATCAAGGTGAAGGACTTTGTAAATATCTAGGAGTTCTCTTATGACCAATTATATTGCCCAAATTTCACATTTTCTTTTACAAAAAATAATACCCATAACAACAATTGTAAAATGTTTGCAGATGATTTAATTTTCATCATAAAAAGAAAAAATAAAACAAAAAAATGGAAAATTAATTTTCATATATCAAGTAATTATTATTCAAATTTGGATTAAAACACAATAAAGAAAAAAAAAAAGAAATTACTAAAGATTTATCCAAGATTAAATATTTACGGATTGATTTAGAAAAAAAATCACCTTTAGTATATTATCTGAAAAATGAAAAAGAAACTTATCGCAAATCTAAACAATTATTCAATAATAATTTATTCTCAAAATAATTTGAAAATTAGATTATTTAAAACTTTTTACTAAACTAAATAATATATTTCTGTTTAATATATATAATTATAAAATTAGCAACTACCAAACTATTTAAATTCTTGAATTAATACTTGTATTACTGGAATATGCAAAATAAATTGAAATAATCTAGTTTTTATTTATAAAACTGAATCGGTAATTGAAATTATGATAATTTAAGTAAATAACAAAAAAATAAAATTCAAAAAAAAAATTACAACATTTATCTCTGCTTTATCTTCAAAAATTACAAAAATTCAATAAAAGAATCAACAATAAAATAAATTTGAATTAAGAAAACTGAAAGCTTCTTAATTTAACTCCAATAAATAAATTCATAATTAATATTATAATAATTTATTAAATTCCACAAGTTTGGAATGTTTTGTGTTTTCAAGAATATAAAAGAATATAGTAAAATTTAAGATTTGACACAATTCTTTTAAATTCTGGAAAAGTTAAACGCGGTTTACATGGGATTTTCTATTTTATCTAAAAGAATCTGTATATTTTCTCAATAAAAAGAAAACTCAAGAAAAGCTGACGACCTTTTTTTTATTTTTGATATAAACTGAAATTTTATTTAATTTTCAGTTTATTTCAAAAATATTTATTAAAAATTAACCCAAAAAAAAAAAAAAAAGGGGGGGGGTCAAAGAGATTTTACTCTATTCCCATGAATTCTGGAAAAACCTATTCACTCTCGTTCGGTTTTCCAAAATTTTAAAGGAAGGAGTTAAATCAAAGATTTTACTATATTCTTTTGAATTCTGGAAAACTAAGGCTCTTGTAAACAATTTTAGTTAACTTTTCCAAAATTTAAACGAATTCAATAAAATCAAGGTTTTACTCAAATGAATAAAAATTTAAAAGTAAAGAAAACTCTCATAAGCCTTTCCTGAGTTTACTTTTTATTTGTTAAATCAATAGATTTATTGATAAAAAAAGAAAACATTAATAAAACAGTATTTAGGTATTTTTCGATTTAAGAAATAAAAATAAATTTTGGAAATTTTCTTTTAATTACTCATTTTTTAATAGAAATAGGTACTTGAAAGTACTTCCCAAGAATATTTTAAAAATAAAAAAAATACAATTACAACATACTGACCTGAAAATCTTAATTTATCTTATGAATTTTTTTATTAAAGCTAGAATTTTATAATATTGTAACTCGTAAGATAACTTTTCTTTATTAGACATACATAGAACCTCTAAAATAAACTAAAAATTCGTTTAATTTTCTTATTTTTAAGAAAATATTAAATTCGTCTTTGAATAGAAGATTATTTTAAGCTTGAAATAAACTAGATTTCAACAATTTTGACCGACTTTATAATGTTAATGGAAGTTGTTTTGGGGTGTTATTCTAGTATTCTTAATAAAAAAATCTTTTCAAATTTTTGGATCAGAATCATTTTTTCTAATTTTTATTTTGTTGTTTTGCTTTTTCCAATTTTTGTTTTACTTTTTTTTTTTTTTTTTTTGATACTTTTTTTCTTTTTCTTTTTTTTTTTTTTTTTGTGACAACTTTTTTTGCAGAAGTTTTTTCTTTTTTTAAAAAAAAAGATCCTGTGGAAAAAAAAAAGAGATCTTCAAAAAGACAAATAATCACTAAGAAAAATCCAATATTTAATGCCTTTTTAAAATTAATTTAATTATTCATAAAAAATTTTGTTATTAACTTTTTTTCAGTGAAAGTTCATTAATAAAAAATTGGTAATGCTCATTTTAAAATTTGTGACACACTTTTTTTTTAATTTTTGATTTTTTTTTTTTTTTAAAAAAAATATGAGGTTTATATATGTTTGGAATGATTGGAAAGTGAATTACTAATAATATTTAATTATTTGTTTTTCTTGAATACTAAAGGATAGATATTTCTTTTTTCAATTTATTATTTCAGGCAAGTCACACTTTATGAAATGTGGTTTAGAATGAATGTTTTTTTAAAGAAATTGATCTTTGAAATGTAGTTTTTGAAATATCTATTTACTCATGAAATAGTTATTATCTAGGAAATAATTAGAACTAACAAATAATTAAAATTCAAAAATTATTTATTATTAACAATTTCAAGAAAAGAAGAAATAAATAATTATTATTTTTTTCTGTGGAAGTATAAATTAAATTCTAATTAAGGTTTACTTAAATTTTATTTGTTGAAATTTATGTCTACAATCTCAGATTCAAAAATTAAAAATTAACAAAACATATTTTAAAACTAACTAAATTTAGATTTATTCTTTTATATTTTTATTCTTTTAATTTATTTTGAAATATCAATATATCATTATTATAAAAAGTATATACCCAGAAAAGTAATCTTTATTTTCTGTATGTTCATATTTTAATTTGAAAGGTCAATATATATATATATATATATATATATTTGTATTAAAACCCGATTCAAAAAAATTGAATATACCCAGAATTAAAAAAAATTAAAAAAAAAAATAGCCCGAATTTACATCTGTTTTACCAAATAAAATATTAAATCAAATTTAAGTTTTCTAATTGTAATTTTTTAGTGTTGATATTTTTATACAAAATATTGAGTTCTAAAAAGTCTTAAAAAAAACTTTGTGTCAAAAATGATTTAAAGCCAAAAAAAAAAATAGTTTGATAAATTTGTTGAAATTTTATTAGATACAGTGATCGATCATATGATTAGAAACCATCAACTAATTTTATTTTAGAGATTAATTGATCTTTATTGATTATTACTTTTTGACAAATCTTTAAAAAATTGATTTATCTAATGTCACAAGAGTATTTGACTTGAAAAATGTAATAAATACATGATACTAAAAAGATAATAAATTTTTAATAATTTGTATTTTTTGATATAATTGGTATATTTATACATTGTGACAGAGAGTTGTTACACAGTTTATTTTATGTTAACTATTTCCTGATTATTTTTTTTAGTACTGCAATAGTGGAATTAAAAGAAATTGTAAGATCAATGCTTTTTTACTCTTTCTTTTAAATTAATTATCACAGAAAACTAATAAAAATGTAATTTTAAGGCAGAGTGGCCGAGTGGTTAAGGCGTTTGACTTGAAATCAAATTCCCTCGTGGAGCGCAGGTTCGAGTCCTGTCTCTGTCGTTTTTTTACAATACCAATTGTTTTTTTTTATATTCATTGACTTATTTTTTAACAATTGTTGAAACTTTATAATAATTAAATGTTAGGTTCTTGATTAAAGTCGAAATCAAAAAGTATTTCAAATAAAAAACTTTTTTCGATCGAAATATGTTCAAACTTTCGGAATTCAATGATTGTAAAAAGAAATAAATTTTTTTATTTCTGTTTTTTGTATTTGATTCATTTCACTATTTTTTTTATAGTGTTGGCAAGAAAGATTTGTTCTTATAATAAAAAGAAAAAGAGGACTTTTTATGTTGGCAAACCAAAGACTAATTTTTGATATGAGTGAGAAACGATCAAAATCTTTTCAAGTTTGATGAATTTTCTTGTTGTTGAATATTTCTGCTAATATTTTCTTCGTGATTTGTTGTCTCCGAATGAGTTCATTGCTTTCAATAGTTGTCTACAAATCGAACCTAACACGCACGATTTGTCAGTTTTTCAGTTCGTTTGGTTTTTAAAGGATTCAACTTGGTCTGATAGCTGGGTGAATTAGAGGTACTTTTTGATTTGAAATTGAAAATGTTTTGTTTTTCAATGAGCGTGCTTACTGTAAATACAAATTTTAGAAAGATAAGCGGGTGAGTAAACAAACCGGTTTCTATTAAACTTTTGAATTCGGATTTTAGCAGTTTAATGGAATCCCAAACTTTCAATAAGAAAGATCCAAATTTAAAGTTCAAAAAATATCTTTTCTAATTGGTTTTGTAAAGAATATCTTTCTTTTTTCTTTTGTTACGAAATATGGTTGGGTGATTGAAATAAAATTTGTTCTTAATTTGTATTGAGAAATAACAGATTTTTTGGGTCTTGGTACATATTTTTTGAAGCACACAACAAATATAATTAGTGTTTAAACATTGACAAATATTTTATAAACAGCGCAAATTGCAAAGTAAACTCCATTTCAAAATAATTGACCCATTAAAAATCAAATTTTGAAAATAAATATTTTTATAAAGTGAAGTTATCAATTATAATATAAAAATTTAGATTTAAATATTCAGTTCCACACACTTGAAAGATTTGTTTTTATTCTAAAAACAAAATAAAAAAAATAAAAAAAAAATAAAAAAAAAAGTACCTTTTATGATGAAATTTAGTTAACTGTTGAGAGAAAAATAGTTGGACAGCAATTTTAATTGTGAACATTACTGAAAATGATTTTTAATTTCTTTTGTTTGTGGAATAACTAAAGAAAATAACAATAATCTACTTATTAGAATAATGTTTAATGAAATTCTACTTTTTCAAAACCTTATCTCTAATAGCATAAAGCAAGTTTAAAAATGACCATTTTCAGAATTAATAGTAAACTTGACTAAAACTTGTGTTTTTGTTAAAATAGCATGATCTACTTTAGTTATCAACCATTCAAATGAGTATTCTACAAATACCCCATATTAATGAACTTGGAACACATTTAAACCCATATTTATATAAAATTCACTTAGTTATCAGTAAGATTTGATTTTCAATTTTACAAATGTTCCCAATTAAAAATGGTGTCCAACTATTTTTCTGTGTCCAACATTTTTCTCTAACCGTTACATGCTTTTATCAGTTTTCAATGTTTTCTTTATTAATACCACAGTGGCCAAAATAATGCTTTCCCAACGATTTTAATCTGTGTTTCGAAATATTATCAGTACTTTTGTTTCTTCTTTTTACAATGCAAGATTCAATTTACAATCCAATAGTATACCGAAGTTCAAATCAATTTTGACAGTAAACTACTTGATATTTTCAGTAAAATTTAAATTATGATTGCAACTTTATTCAAATTATTTCTTGATTTTCTCAATTTTATTCGAAATTTTTTGAAATTTTGGTGGAAGAAATAAATATAAAAATTACTCTATTTTTAGAGATATATTTTCCAATTTGACCCTTCATCTTTATAATTTCTATTTAAATATTAAAACTTTAAGAAACCAATATCATATTTAATTATGGTTTATTGTTGGTTTCTTTTGTTGGTTGATGTATAGGTCTTCTATAACAAAAAAACCCGCTTTTTATTTTGAAACACGGATTAATCTGTAAAGTACACTATATTTTAAGGGACTAATCTCTATGAAAATTTTTTTGCCTAAATTTAATAGAGATTACTTATATTTTTTGCCAATTACTTAGATTTGAAAAATCCTGTTTATTTTCGATATTAAACATATTTCTCGATAAGAAATCCTTATGTAGAAATTGTTCAAAAAAAAAATCATAGAGACTAGTCCCTTAATAACAAAAGAGTTTGAATTTATTTAAGGTTTAGTTCTATTATTTTTTTTTTTTTTGACCAATTTCTAAATAAGGATTCCTTATCTAGAATTATGTTTAATATTGAAAATAAAAAGAGACTTTCAAATCTAAGTAATTGGCAAAAAATGTTCTCAATCTCTATTAAATTTAGGTAAAAAAATTTAATCGAGATTGGTTCCTTAAAAGAATTGATTTATTTAGTAACTAATCTACATTTAGCGACAAATTCAAGAAAGATATTTTGGAACTTTGGAGTCTGAATATTGATAATTCAAACTTTAAATTTATGACGAAATGTAGATTTTTTTCAGAAATTCTTAGTTTTTTAATTGTATTTGAATTATCAATGGAAAAATATTTTCACTTCCTTTTCCATATTTCACTTTATCAAATTGAATTCTAAAACAAGTAGGTTCTAATTTGTAATTTTAAGTTTAAAAACCCTACTTGAAAAAAAAAATTGAAAATGAAGTAAAAATTATTACCCGTTTATTATTGAAAAACCAGTAATGTTTTTTTTGATCATGGTAAATATTTTTTGAGGCACATAATAAAACTTATTGTAATTGAAACACTCACAACAGTTTGAGAAATTTAACAAATTTCTGCAGACTTGTTTTTCTGATTTTAGTTTGTTGTTGAATTATATTATTAAGGACTTTTCTTATCTATTTCCCAGTATATTTTCCAAAACATTATGTTGTGTTGGTGTTTTGAACATCAATTTTAATTGTTCTGTTTTATTTCCTTTGAAACTGATCATAAAATCAAGAAAAATCCATAAATTATTGTAAACAATTATTCTTCTGGCTTTTCAAAAATAAAGAAAAAGATTGTGTTGATTGAAAAAGAAAATAAGCAAAATATTACTGTACTTTGTGTCTGGTAAAGATTGTGCTTTTTCTTCGAAAAACAAATGAATACTCTTTGAATAATACAAAAAAATTAATCATTTTCAATTACAGTTTTAAGCAAAAAGGATCTTGTAACACATTGATTAAACTTTTCTTCAAAAGTGATCACAGTTTGGACACAGTTTTTACAAGATCTGATATCTAGTTCTTCGCATTGTGTCCATTAACTTTGAGGTTGGTTCACTAAATGTTTTATTTGAATGTGTTTTTCAAAGCAAGTATTTGCAATTTTTTTGGTTTGTGTTTGTAGAATGCTTGATATGGCTCTTGATTCAAAATATTTGCTGGTGTTGTGTTGATCAGATACAAAGAAGAAAGATCTTCATAAGGAATTTTGAGTATCTAATTTCCTTTCAGAACAAATCAATATTAAGTTTTTGAAAAGAAAATAATATGAATTAAAAAAAAAATGAAACGAATAGCTAATTGTTCACTTCAAAAAATCTGATAACTTTACCATGATTTGAGTGAATAAACCTTTACAAAACACCCTTATTACTCTCAAATCTTTCAAATACTTTGAAGACTTTATACCACAGAAAAATTTATAAAAGTGAGATTTTTTGAAGTATATTGCAATTAAAAAAACAATATGAAAAAATATCAAATATTCTGGGAATTATCTGCATTCAGAAAGCATGTATTAAGAATTAAACCCACTACCAAGTTATTCTTTATTAATTTATTAAGGAATTGAATCTTCTAATCTCTCAAGTTTACATATTGTTTTACAAAAACAATAGAAATTTTTTGATTTGATTCCTAAAATATAATTAGGTACGAAAAAAATGTAAATTAACCATTTCTGAATAAAGTGAAATGGAGATTTATAATTGAGAATATTAATAGAAACTGAAAATTAAAACGATAATTCGTTAATAAAAGAAAAAAATAATTAATTAAAGACAAAATGGAGGATTCACAAAAATTAAAGTTTTTTAATACAGTCTAGTTACACTTTTTAGATACAAACTTTCAAAAAAAAAGAAAGGTACAAAGAAATTTTCAAAGTAAGGCACAAAATTTCGATACTAACAAAATAATATGTGAAAAAAAAAATTCCAAATTTTGTGCCTTTATATAACATTTTTTGTGCCTTAAATTTTGTTTAAAGTTTGTATATTAAATGTGGAACAGATTGTATCTTCTTTTGGTTCAGATTTTTCTATGATTCGTCTGAACCATTTTCCACTCCAAGGGGTCCAGATGTGAAGAGTAAAATACACGTATTTAAAAATTTGAGTGAAAATTAATTGAAAAATTTAATTCGGAAATTTTAAAATTGAAATCATTTTTTCACGTTTTTGTTTTTTTTTTATTTTTTTTTGATTCTTAATTCATTTGAAAAAATTTTTTTTATTACAAGATCGAAAGTCGCTTTTTAAAAAGGTGTCATTTTAATGTTAAGGATAACATAAAAATGATTGTAGAGAAATAAGAAACCAAATTTCATAATAAATGGCCCATGTTACTTTTGAATTTTAAATTGCTTTTGTATAGTTTTGAATTTTTTCCTCTCACAATGAAAAGTTTGCAAATAAATCATTTTTTCTCTTTTTTATTTTTTCGACAGTTTTTTGTTCAAATTGAAACTGAAAATAAAAAATTGGAAAGAAGTAACAGATTAATTAAGGGGAAAATTGGTTTCAAATATGAAAAAGAGATTAGATTTAGTTATTCAAATGGAAGGGGAATTGATGAATGGGTTTTTCTTAATTTTTTTAAATTTTCTATTTTTTATGTAATTCTTCTTTCAAAATAAATGTCACAATTTTTTTTAACTTTTTTTTTTTTATTTCTTTTTCTTTTCTTTTTAGACAAAAAAATAAATATCTCTTGTGTATAGAACTGAATATTAAAATCGAAAGTTTTATATTATAATAGATAACTTCAATTATAAAAAATATTTTTCTTTTAAATGTGATTTTTAATTGGAAAATGATTTTGAAATGGGGTTTATTTATTTTTATTGGAATTTTATAGATCTTTGATCCTGATATTTGATTAATAAATGTGAAAAGTTTTCACTTCATTTTCATTTCCTTTTTCAAATAGAGACCACAAATCCCAACCTACTTTGTTTTGGGACTTGATTTATAAAAGAAAAGTTTGGAAAATGAAATTAAATTTGTTTCCGATTTATTATTCAACATCAGTAGGGGATTAAAATGAACATTCTTGTTTTTCTCCCTAGTAGCCCTAAGAATTTGAGTTTTTCAATTTTTTTGAAAATTTATTGATTTATTTGTTTACTTTTAGACGGATATCAACTATTCGCTAATGTTTATTATTCAACTTATTTCTAATTTAATCTTCAAAGGGAATTTATAAAAAATAATTGATATTTGAGTCAATACGTGGGGCACTTAGACATAACTGAGTTTAGAAGACGAGTTGATTTATTATCAAAGAAAACGACAATAAACATATAGTAAATGTGGTATTGATTTCTTAAAGTTTTATTATCAAAAAAATTAATTCTAGAAATATAGAAGATATAATTCTGATCCAAAAATTTGAAAATTTTTTTTTAATAAGAATATTAGAATAAACCCTCAAAATAACTTCAATTAACATTATAACGTGAATCAAAATTTTTGATATCTAGTTTATATATATATATATATATATGAAGAGGGGCAATTTTTTTTCTCTCTTATACCATTCTGTTTTTTTATTTTTTGATTTAAGAAATTATAAGAAAATTTGAGAAATTTCTTTTTTATATCTAAAATTTAAAAAACCACTGTTATCTTTTCCAGAATTTAATAGAATTGAGTAAAATCAAAGATTTTTCTCTATTCTTTTGAATTCTGCAAAAGCGCCGTTTGGTCTACTTGAGTTTTCTGTTTATTAGGAAAATCGATTGATTTAACAAATAAAATAGAACACCTCAAGAATACCGCCGTTAGGTTTTCCATTATTTAAAAGAATAGAGTTAAATCTTTGATTTTACTCAATTCTTTTGAATTCTGGAAAACCTATGCACTTATCTAATTTATAAACTTTTTTTTTTTGAGAATTTTTGATTAAGAATCACAATTTTTATTATCACATACCTATGATAATATAAAAGATTCTTTTCATTAATAATATCAGAGAAATTATGAATTTTTTTATTTTAATAAAATTCTGATCTCCATATTTTTCGATTTTTTTCATCGGACGGATGTCGTTAGTTTTTACATAATTCAAAAGTTTTTTGTGGGATCTTTGATTTTACTCTATTCTTTTAAATTCTCAAATTAAAAAATATAGACACGATACCATAAAACATGATTGAAGTATTCAATAATATCAATATTTAAATTTTCTTAACATAAATCACAATTTTTTGATTTATTTTTGCATGTTACATAAGAGTACCTATTTAAGCAATTAGTAACATTTCGAAATTTTAGAATTATTTTTGAAGCTTTCTAAATTATATAAACTGAATTTTAAATATAAAATCAAAGATTTCACAATATTTTATAGATAAAGAATACCAAAATTATCTTTATAATTTAAATGGTAATAATAATATTTTCGAAAAATGACAAAAAAAAATAAAAAGGGTTATTAAGAAATAATCGGTTAAAAGCAAAATAAAAACAATCAATGCTATTGAGAATTAAGAAGACTCAAGAATTATAGTTACAATACTTTTGGCTTATTTAATTTAATTTGATAAGTGATCTTTAATTTTCATTTAAAAATTGGTATTTAAGTTTTATAATTTCTTTTTACTCTTTCATCTGATTTGCTTTAACCCCCTATTTTTTGTTTTTGCTTTTTAGTTTTTATTGTCAAGGTAATCAAAGTTTCATATTTTACAGTATTGAAGTATTAACAAGTAAGAACTTGATCCTTTTCCATTAAAAGTCTTCTTATCAATATAAAGAAAATTCATGAATTGAAAAAATCGAAAAAAAATAAAAATAATGATTTTTAATTTAAAATTAAAAAGTATTTTTGAATTAGAAAAAAAAAGTTCCAAATTATTTAATTAATATCCCAATTCTCAGTGTATGAAAAAATAAAAAATAAAAGAAAAAAATACTCACGTTGAAACAAATATTCTGAAAAAGTAATAAATATACTAAACTCTTTTTCAAAAATTGTGACTCACCTGAAATAATAAATTGAAAAAAAAAAATTATCCTTTAGTATTAAAAAACTAATTAATAACTAAATATGATTTGTAATTCTCTTTTAAGTCATTCTAAATCTATAAAAGCCTGATATATTAAAAATTAAAAAAAATAAAACCAAAAACTAAAAAAAAATGAGTCACAATTTTTGAAATGAGCATTACCGATTTTTTATTACTGAACTTTCACTGAAAAAAAGTTGAACAACAAGATTTTTTATGAATAATTAAATCCATTTTCAAAGACATTACATAGTCGAAATTTTCTTAGTGATTATTTGTCTTTTTGAAGATCTCTTTTTTTTTTCCACATGATCTTTTGAAAAAAAAAAAAAAAAAAAAAAAAAAAAAAAAAAAAAAAAAAAAAAAAAAAAAAAAAAAAAAAAAAAAAAAAAAAAAAAAAAAAAAGAAAAAGAAAAACAAAAGAAAAACAAAAATTTGAAAAAGCAAAACTAAAATTTGCAAAATTAGAAAAAATGATTCTGATCCAAAAATTTGAAAAATATTTTTTGTAAAGAATACTGGAATAAACCTTCAAAACAACTCCCATTAACATTATAAAGTGAGTCAAAATTTATGAAAAATAGTTTATGTTTGATTAGTTTTTTTTTATTTATTATAATTTAATCTTTCCACAAAAAAAACAAAAAAAAAAAAACTGTATAGCATGTACTCAATATTCAACAAAAGTCAATAAATTAATTATCGGAATTTGTATTTTTTAATAATTTAAATTTATTTTTCCAAAGGTTTTTATGGGTTGTGTCATACTTTTTCATTAATTTAATAGCGGATTGAAGAATGGGATTAAGATTTGTATAATTAGAATTATTTTTAACGAATTCAATAAGCCATATTTTATAAGAACCAGCACAAGAACGCTGTTGATGAAAATTTGAAACTTCATAATCAAGCAAAACCATTTGGCAATATATCATTTCAATATCAAATGAAAAATATTTTTTTAAGGAATTTTGGCTGAATATTTGTGATTTTTGATCATCTTTTTGGTTTTGTATCTTTTGTTTAATTTGTTCACTATTTTCAGTTTGTTCGTTTTGTTCATTTTGCTCAAAATTGAATTCATCTAAAAAAATTTGATAAATTAGAGCAATTCTTAATCTTATTTGCTGATTAAGGTCTGATAAATCTTCGTTCTCCAGATCTGATACTTGATCTTCTAAAATACTTTCCCATTCTTTTCTTACTTCCAAGTCAATTTTAAAAAAGGTTTTCTTTCTTTTCTTTGCTATATATCTCAGAACAAATTTTCTATGTTGCCAAGTTGCTTCAAACCCAGGGTAATTTGTTTGCAAATGAGAAACAAATAATAATTCTTGATAATATAGATCCAAAATGCCCTCTTCCTGCTCCTCGACTGTTTTATCTTTCTTCTCCCCTTTTAACTGCAATTCTATTTCTTTTAATAAAAATTGTCTGTAATTTAATGCAGAATAATCCGAAAGGTGCCTTTTAACAAATTGTTTCATTGTGACATTTAATTCTTTCAATAATAGGCTGAGTGGATTTGGCAAGTATTTCCATAATTTAATCCGATAAGTCCATGCATAATAATTTCTAGGATAAATATCAGCACATCTTGAACAAATTAAAAATTCCTTATCAAGTCTTTCAATGATCTTTTTATTGTCGTCGTCGTTGTCATTGTCGTTTCTAACGTTTTCATTATCATTCTCTTTTATGTTGTTGTTGTTGTTACAATTTTTTTTTTTTTTTTTTTTTCTTGTTTTGATTATTATATTGTTTAAAATATTCATCAAGAACATCCAAACGATAAATCCACAATTCTTGTATTTTTGGATGACGCATAAGAAGTATATCGAGATAGTTTAATTCGTCTTTTGGGTTAATAACCCCGTTATAAAGATAATTTCTTCTTTGATTTAACCCAGTAACAAATCCTGGATTAATTAAAATTATAATTTTTGTTAAAATCAAAATTTCTTTTTTTGAAAGTGTTGATCGTTGATTAAATAAATATAAGCCATATTGTAATAAAGGCAAAATATGTTGGTAATGAATTCCTAAATTTCCATTTTCAAAAAAAAAGGGATAATATTCATTATTAACAGAGACATGCTCAAAAATAATTCCAAATTCATTTCTTTTTTTATTTATTTTATTTGTTAATAAGTATAAAAAAATTGGGGGATCTGTAAAGATTGTAAATGTAAAAAAAGACTTTTTATTTATTTTTTTTATTTAAGGGAAGGTGTTTTTAACCCTCTTATTTGAGTTAGGTTTTTTTTAATTTTTGTTTGGATTAGAAAATCAATTTATTTTCAAAATGAAAGCAAGTTTTAAAATAATCGTAGTTTGTTTTTCCAGAATTTAAAAAAATAGAGTAAAATCTATTTTTTTTTGGATTCTTTTGAATTAAAGAAAACCACCTTTATGTTTTCTTGAGTTTTCTGTTTATTTCTGTAATTTAAGAAAACCTAGTTACTTGGCAGCACTTTACAACACGGCTGTTTTTATGTATTATTATTATATATAATAATTTTTAAATTTTCTTGAATTTTCCATCCATAACTATTGATTATTAGGTTTTCTCTAAATTGGTTTAGATTTATCTCTAATAATCTCAAGTTCTCTATTTCCCAATTAATATTTTCCTTATCTTTTTTTGAAAACTTTTAAATTTTTCTGATATCTCTTCAGACACAAGGGATTTCTAATTTCCTTTTTGAGTTTATATCCTCTTTTGTAAATTGAGATTCTGGATTGATCAAGTTTAGCTTCAGTTTTGTAAATTATTCTTGGAGAATATGGATTGATTTTTAAAAATTTTGTTACATTTCTATTTTTCCAAACATCAATTGATTTAAAATCTTTTTGAGTTAGATTAAAAAAACTAATCCATAAAATAATTGGCCAAGGCATATTGATTTGAGCATAGTAATTTTATCCCATTAACTAAATATTTGTTGAGTTTCAAAATAATTTTTATTTTTTTAAAACTATCTTTTCCATTTTTTCAAAGTTTTTGTGAAAATGTTTTTCTTTTTCTAACCAAATTCCTAAATATTTAATTTTGTATATAATTGATTTTGGTTTTAAGGTTTTATCAATGTTTGTATTCATTCCAGATTCTTGGATAATTTTATAAATTATTATTTACTTTTTATCAATTTCTGAAATTGGTCCTTCGATTATTAAAATTAATACATCTGCAAACATTTGAACATGGTTATCGACTAAATCTTTTATTTTGTTTCAATTAAAAAGTGACTGATAGATCTAAACATCAAAGTTGAAATGGGATCTACTTGTGAAACTCTTATACCTTTTTTTTATCATATTTTTGGAACCGTATTTTGATTTTTTCATTTTTAATATATTTCTTGAGTGAATAGTGAACTAATATATTACTAATTATATCAAAACATTTTTTTTTAATATCAATTGTGACAATAAAAAAATTCAAAATTTTAACAATCATTGTTAAGTTTCCTTAATTCAAAAAGTAAGTTTAGAACCAAAATTCTTGTATCTAATTTTTTTTTAAAAAAATCAAATTAAGAATCTGATACGATACCCCAAGAATCTTCTATTCCTTTAAAAACAAGTTTTAGAAAAAATCTTGCAAAAGTATTATTAATTGGGATAAATCTATCATTTAAAGGGAATTTGTTAATCATCTCCAACTTTATGTATAAATAAAATATTTCTTTCTTTAATAAATATAATTATTTCTTAATTTAATTATAGATCCAATGTAAAAATATTTTTTGAACATTTTTAAAAAAAAGACTGATTTTTGAAAGACTTTGAATTTTTAGTCTTGAAATACTTTGAATTTACCACATTGGTTCTTTTAAAATTTTTCATTTCAATCCAAGAATATTTACCATTTTTTTTTTTAATTCTTTTCAAGCAAGGGAAATACATTTCCACATTATCAGTTTGTGAGAATAAACCAATCCTTGGATTTGAAGAAACCCCACAGTAGTAACTAGACCATTAGCAATCAAAAAACAGCCAAATTTTTTACAAAAAAAAATTGTTAAATTTCCTCAGATTCATAACTTTTTACAAATTGCTAAATTCTTTTAGTGTTATTCTAATGAAAATAGTTAATAATATACTTTAATATTTGGTTAATCTATTCCTATGGCATCCACTTGATAGCTTAGTGTCACCTTAGATCCGTAGACAATTAGCGTATATTGTGTTTTAAAGTAAATTATATAAGTACTCATTAGCGTTAATTTCTTTAAAAAATCTATTAAAAATATTATTTAACAAGAAATTATTAGAATTTTTTTAACTAAGAAGGATCAATATTCCAAAATTATCGTTTTGGAAAAATCTTTTTTTTTTTTTATTACTTTTCCAAATCTAAAAATCAGAGAAACTCAAAATAAAAGTATTAAATAATTCACATTTAGAACTTCCAAAAGTAGCTATTTTTTCATTTTTTTAATTTCAAAGATTAGCTCAATAATCGTCAACATAAAAATGCTAAAGATTGATTAGTTTTATTTTCTTTTGATAAAGATAGTTGTAATATCAATATATTTCTAATTTGTGAAAAAAAATTGTCAAAAGAATCTCTGAATTACTGTTTTCAAAATAATGCATGCAAAAAAAATTTAATCCGTGTTTCAAAATAAAAAATTGTTTTTTTTTTTTATTATAGAAGACCTATACAATAACCGATCAAAGAAACCGACAATAAAACCTATGTAAGCATGGTATTGGTTTCTTAAAGTTCTATTATTTGAAGAGAAATTCTAAAAATAAAGAATCAAATTGGAAAATTTATCTCAAAAAATAGAGTAAATTTTTAGATCAAAATTTTTAATCATCAAAAAAACAAAATATTTCAAAATAAAACTTAGAAAATTACGAAAAAATTTTAAAACAAAGTGCATTCCTAATTTAAAAGTCACTTGTATATCAAGGAGTTTATCTTCAAAATTAATTTGAAATTAAGTATACTACTGGATAGTGAATTGGATGTTACCTTGAAACAAGAAGAAAAAAAAGCATGTATTATATTTTGAAACACGGATTATAGTCGTTTCGTCATAGATTTATTTTGATCATTGTAAAATTGAATTTTTTAAAAAAATTAAATTTCTTAGCAACTAATCTACATTCGAGACAAATTTAAGAAAGATATTTTTCAACTCTAAGGTCTTTAGATTGATGGCTCAACAGTTAAATTTGTGGCGAAATTGTTGGATTTTTTCTAAAATTCTTTGGGTTTTTTACAAAAAAAAGTATCACTTTTAATTGACAAGATCAAATTTTAGTACTATTTTAAGGCGGTAAGTACATTTTACTAATTTTTAAGTGCCAACAGTTTATGCGAAACTGAAATATCCAAATCATTTCTTTAACCAAATATATTAATATTTTAATAAACATGAGAGTGGGATATATCCTAGTATAATATATTTTCATACCCATTAAAAAATGGAAATTAAAAAAATGAAAAAAGTGAGCTTAAAAAAATAAATAAAAATCATTTATTACTTGATCTTATCTGTAAAAATTGAGACAATTACTTATTCTTTACTTGGTTTTATTTTTAATTCTGAATGGAAAAACTTTTTTTTGGGGAAATTAAAGAAACAAGTTACTTTCTATTTTCAAAAGTAATTTTCCAATATGAATTTTAAAAACCCTATATTTTATTTAATTCATCTAATTCTTGTTTTGGTCCAACAAAATCAGATATTTTTTGAATTATTCTTCAGAAATAAATATTTATTGGATGTATTTATTTGATTTGATAATTATTTATTTTGGATTAAATTGAGAAATTCAAAAATAATTCTGAATCATGCTTTCAATTTTTTCTAGAATTTTTCAATTTCTTTGGGTTTAAACTTTTGTAATTGTTTTTTGATGATGGTAATCCAATTTCTTTTATTTTAATCTTTGAAATAGTATTCTTTATTTTGGTTTTTTTTGATCAAAATATTTGAGATTAGAATTTGGAAAACAAATTTGTAAAAAAAAAGTATTATTTTTGTAAAATAATAATAAATAGTAATTGAGTGAGAAATCCAAGGTAATAACTTGTTTGAATTAATTTGAGCAAGAAGATAAAGAAAACAAATCTTCAAAAATAGGCTTTTATCAATATTTTTTTTTCTCATAATTTATTTCAATTAATTTCATTAGAAAGGTGATCTTGCTTGTTTGGCCTTCTAAAAGAAAATATTTTGATCAAATGTACAACTTTTCTTTTGTATATTTTTTTTGATTAATTCTACAATTATTTTAAAAGAATTCCCTTAAGAACATTTCTATATCCAAAAGATAATTTATAAAACCAAAAATTTCAATCAAACAAAAAAGGTAAAAAAATTAAAAATTTCAAGATTCAACTTTGGATTACTTTGGTTTACTTTCATTCTTTTCCCAAACAGAGTTGAGAATGGGTGTTTTGGTTTCAAAGTTTCAATATACGCTGTAACTCAAAAAATCTTTTTCAGTAATGTTCCCGCAATGAAAATTTTTTAAATTGTAAAATGTGCCTACTTCCTTACAAATTTCGATTTTTTCGAAACATTTGAAACATTAAGAACTAATATGATTTACCTTCAATCGAGGCACACTTTGATTTAAGATTTCTTCATGGTAGGCACTAATTCCTTTAATTAGAAATTTTCTGTTCAAGTTCAATTAATAATTCACATGAAACAGTTTTTTTTGATACCATTTCTGGAGCAAACAAGCATTAAGTAGCTGAGAAAAATCTGCTGAGAGAATTATTTTGTTGTTATTTTGAGATTTTTGTTCTGATATTCTTGCACACTTACAATGAAAAACTTTATGGTTTGTTGGTACTTTTAAACTGTTCGAGGAGTATTTTCAAATTTTTTTAAAGTTTTCTTTTTTAGATTTAAAAAAGAAACACAATTTTACCAATTCGAACATTTGTTTGCTAAAACCTTAGAAATGATTTTATTTATTATTTTACTCAATTTTGATCCGAATCAAACAAAAATATTGGTAACAAAGAAAATATGCAATTAAATTGAAGTGTTAAACTTGAATGGAAATTTTTTAGTTGGGAATGATTGTAATTTTAAAAAAGAAAAAAAAAAAAGAGCATAATTTTTCAGTTGTCTTTCAAAAAAGCAGTTATTATAATTTCTTGGTATAAATTATATTTGCAAGAAAGTGATCGTATTATTCTGTTTATTGTTTTCAAGGAAAAAAAGAAATTTCAACAATTGTTTTTTTCTTTTTTAGAAATAAAATGATGATCGAGTAAGCGATTATCTTTTCAAAAAACAAGAGATAAAAAATAGAATTACATACATTTTTTTCTCAGAATTAAATATTTGTTCAAGTTGAAGATAGGTTCTTTCTCCTTCCATTTAAAAAAAAAAAAACAATTCGAAGAAACAAAAAATAAAAAATGATAGCTTGTATCACTAAAAGTTGATCAAATGGCTTGTTGAAAAAATACAATTGTATTTTTTTCAACAATAGGTGACCTATTTACTTTTAGAAAAAAATAAAAACGAGTTCAAAATTGAAGAACCAAAAATTAAAAACTTCAACTTTGTAAAATAAATTTTTTTAAACTTTTACTATTGTTATCAGCTCAACCTTAACAATTTTCATTTTTTTAGTTTTTTACTTTTTTTTTTTTGGTTTTCTTAATCCTTTAATAATTTTTTTTTAATGTCTCAAATCGACTACCCTAAATTTACCAAAAAACTTCTTTCTCAAATTTATAAAAGCGAAAGTGACTCCAACAGGTTTTTATCCTCGGACGAACTTGGTTTTAATATGTTATTACCAGGATTCAGTGAAAGGCTGGGTTTAATGAATAAAAAAATCGAAGATCTGGCTTTAAAATTCTTAAATTATGCAAGTAATTCCCTAGGTGAACGAAATAATACACACGACACCTTAAAGGGCAACCATAGGTTTGATAAAATTGTCCCGTTAATTGACAAACTAATTGAAAAAACTGACGTAATCATTGATCCATTGTCTTCCATCAAATTAGATCTAACCTCAAACGAAACAAAAGGAAAAGTTTTAAAACTTCACCATAAAAAGATCTTCAATGCAGACAACATTAAAAGGCCACAACTTGAATTCAACCCGCCGATCAACAATGATAGTTCTGATTTATTTTATCCCAACTTCAAATCAAAGCCTTTTTCAATTTTGTCTTTATCAAGTACAATTGAAAAATTAAAGTCTGGTCAAATAAAGCACCCCTACGAACAAGAAATAGAAAGCCTTCGATTTGATTATGAAAATTCTAAAAAAGCTTTTCAAAGAGAAAAAGAAAAGCAAGATAAAAGGAAAAAGAAAATAGAAATTGAAGAAGATGAAGATGAAGATGAAGACGAAGACGAAGATGAAGAAAAAGAAAAAGAAAAAGAAATTATTAAAAAACACTTTACAACCACAGTTTGGGTAAACAGCCAATCAAAACTCAATAAAATGGTTGACAAACTGAATTCGTTAAAAACAAAGAATAAACCTGTCTCTGTTCATTTTGAAGAACACAATTATCGATCTTTTCAGGGATTTACCTGTATATTAATTTTTTCTTGTCAAGATCTTGGTACATGGGCGATTGACGCCTTCAAATTAAGGAGTGTTCTTTCAAACAAACTTAACGAAATAACAGCAAACCCACAAATTTTAAAATTGGTTTCCAACAGCAATAAATTGATTCCTTCATTGCAAAGGGACTTTTCGCTTTATTTTGTAAATGTTATTGATCTGGATCTAATTTGTAACCAATTAAAGATAAAGAACACCAATCTACCAAATATTTGTAAAACAGTCAATAGTCAATGGAAATTAAAAATAAAATATGATTTTGTCGATTGGAGAATTAGACCATTACCCAAAAGAATGATCCAGTATATCTCGAAATTTGCGATTTGCAAATGGTATTTATTTGAATATTATTTCAAAGATCAAATTGTCTCCATGACTAGTAATAATCATGATCAAGAAAGGAAATTATTTGAACAAATTTTTGAAAAATCAAAACAAAAAAGTTTATTGTTCTACCAAAAGCCTCTTTTTGATGAAAAAATCTCTGAAAATTATTTAAATGAATTAAAAACTAATCATAACTTTAATGAAATTCAATTTTCCGTTGCCAAGCAACTCTTGTTTTGGAGAGACAATTACGCTAGAGAGAATGACGAATCATTAGATTACGTTTTGCCTCTTCATCTGCTTTCAAGAATTGCTCGCAAAACCCCTTTAAACCATAAATTATTAATTTATTACTGTGATAAAAAAATTCCACCACCAGTTAGATTAGAATCAGCTGAAATAATAAATATTGTTCGAAAAACAATCAAAACATTTGAGCTAAATGAAAAAGAAGAAGAGAAGAAGAAGAGAGAAGAAGAAGAGAAGACAAAAGAAGAGAAAAAAAAAAAGAAGAAGAGGAAAGAAGAGGAGAAGGAAAGGGAAAAGGAAATGGAAGAAGAAACGTTGGGAATTGATATTGATATTAATATTAATACTAAAAAAAATATAAAAATGGAAACAAATATTAGTGAACGAAAATCACTTTTATTTGATTCCGGCTCTGATTCCGGTTCCAATTCTGATAATGCACATGTGAGTGAAAACGAATCAGAAATAAAAACAACTAGCTCTATTGGATCAAGGATTGATAAAAACAAAAATATAATAACGAATAATATTGAAAACGATAATCAAAAAAAGGATTTTCATAATATAACAGATAATGTATGGGAATCATTTAATGAAAATAAACAAAATGAAAATATAAAAAAAAAACAAAACAAGGGGGTGGATGATATTAAAGAAAATTCTGAAAGAAAAAGAAATTTTTCGGAAATAGAATCTGAAAACACAGAATTAGATGATAATTCAAATAATAATGATAAAAAAAACATGAGAGAAACAAAAAATGATGATGTTGAATATAAGAAAGAAAAAAAACAGAAGGCGGAATTAATAAAGAATTTAAAATATTTAAGAAATGTTGGTTGGATCCACGATGATAATATAATAAGTAATATTATAGATCCCCTGGGAAAGCATAAGAAAAAAAATATACAAATAGAAGAATTTATTTCATTTGACCAAATTGAAAACGAAAGAAAGTTAAAGAATATTCACGATTATCAAAAAAAAAAATATCATGATCAACAGAATTATTATAATAATAAAAGAAATTATAATGATGGATATCGTAACCGAGGCAATTTATCCCGTAGAAACTCATTAAATCCACGCTTTCAAAGAAATAAATTTTCAAAGGGCAACAGGGAGGAAAATAACCAATCTTCTCAATACAATCGAGACTATGAAAATTTTCATCCTGAAAGAAAAAATCAAAATCGTGGTAGATACACTCTTGAAAAATCTAGATCGTTTAATAACTTAGAATATCCACAGAAAAAATTCAGAAAGAACAATAATTATCCAAAAAAAAACTATCATAATAATAGAAATGAGAATAACAATAGAACTTATAATAACAGTAGAAATTATAATAACAACAATAATAATCAATTTTACAATCAAAATGAAAACCGAAATTTTAATAACAATAATAACAATAATAATAACAGGTATAATTATAATAATAATTATAATAATAATAATAATATTAATTATAATAATAATAATAATAATAATAATAATTATAATGATAATAATTATAATTATAATGATAATAATAATAATTATAATGATAATAATTATTATAATGATAATAATAATAATTATAATAATAATAATTATTATAATTATAATGATAATAATTATAATAATAAGAATAATAATAATAGATATAATCATGGTAATAATTTCAATAGAAATCAAAATCAAAACCAAAATCGAAATAGAAATCGAAATTATCAAACAAGAGATTATTAAATCTTAAAAAAATTATTTAATTGATAAAATAAATAGAAACTAATATTTTCATTTACTTTTTCATATTTTTACGAATTCTTTTTATATTTTTCTCCCGTTTTAAAAATATTAAATTTTTTAATTTTTTTATTGTTATTTTCTCAAAAATTAAAGTCTTTTGTAAACGATCATGCTTGTCTTATCTGATCAATATTTATATAATTTTTTTTTGTTTTTTCAACCATAAATACAATTTGAGTTAGAACTCGGTAATGAATATTCCTGATATCTGGTGTTTTTCTCTCATTTTTCTTTTCTAAAATTAATTAAAAGGTAATATATTGAAGAAATTAATACCTCTTCAATAATATTATTAATAAAAAGATAAATTTTTAATGAATAATTACTTTGATTTTTTTTTTTTTTTAATTAAACAGAAGAACAAAATAAAAAAGGAAAAAATGATTTAATATCAACGAAAAACCAAAATTTATTAAAATATGAATCAATGATTTTTCTTTATTTTTTTTAAAAATTCTCAAGTAGTAAAAGAAGTTTGTCCAATAGTTAAATCTCATACACTCTGAACGAATTAAAGGAAAATTATATTCTACAACTTCATCAACAATAGAATTGTTGAATTCATGACGGTTACACTATATATATATATATAATAAACTCAATTCCAAAAATTTTTACACACTTTAAAAAGTTGAAAGAATAGTAATATTCACACTTTACATTTAATTTGGAAATAATTTTGATTTTACAAACTCATTTTTTGTCTTTTTCTGGTATTTTGTTTTCATTTCCTTTTTTCCAGTTACATAATATGTTTCGTTAGTTCGGGATTTGTTTTCAATGGTTGATAGAAGGTTATTGTTGAGTTTGTTAAATAGATAAATCACATTTCATTAGTTGATAGTATCTTATCATTTGATTGATCAACAATTGTTGGTGGAATTTCAACAAATTTACCAATAAATTTTTTTTTATTTTCTTTTTCTTTTTTCTTTTTTTTTAGAAAACTAAATTAAGATTCAAATACTTCTGATGACTGTATCTATTTATATACTCTTTGAATTAGGAGTCTCAAATTTAGTCAATTCAAAATTTTCTCTTGAACAGATTAAATGAGGTTTCATCTAACCCTTAACAATAAAAAAATACATTTTTTTGTTCAGCTCCTTTCTTCATTTTGGACACACAGTTTTTTATTTTTTTGTTTTTATATTTTTTTACATTTTATTTGGATAAAAATAATATTTTATTAAAAACATTAAGACTGGTTAACTTAAATGTGGTTTAATATTATGTTTGGGAAAATACAATAAATTGGTTTTTTTTTTGTCTATTTTTGATTTTGGGTGTCTCCAAATTTTTGGAATGGGGTTTTTATATATATATATATATATATATATATATATATACGAGTGTACATATGCGTGCGAAGATAGTCGATATCAATTATTTGATTAAACACCTTAGAAGATAAAAAAATATAAATTTAATTAATTTTTTTTTGTTTCCAAATTCTTAAAAACATTTCCAATTTTGAAGGAGATGTTATTTGATAAAAATCTATCAAATTTGCAAGCTGTCTAAAATTTGAAAATTTAATTTCTTGCATTGTTATTACATCAGTGTAAAGATATTTTACGAACACCTTCATTGATTGTGGTGTTTTATGAGAATAATCGGAAATTTTGTTAAGGGTTTCCGAATAAATTCGAAACATTTCACGATAAATTTCTGTTCTAGCTTGGAGAATAATCCTGTGAACAGGTATTTCCTCGCCTTGAACAATTAATATGAAATCTTTATTATTTGATTGATATAATTTTTTTAAATCAGCATTTAATGTCTTTTCCTCTGGGTTATTTATTTCTAACACCTCAAACCATATTAATAGATCTTTTGAATAATTAATTTTATATCCATACACCCATTTAATTATTTGCAATAAAATTTCATCTGAAAATTTCAATGTAATATTTTTTATTTCTTCAAATGCCTTTCCTATTCGTAATTCTAATAAAGTTTTGTGCAATTTAAACTCTTTTAAATTGCAATCAGTAAATTCATTTCGTTCATAAAATCTTTCGAAATCCTTTGATAGATTATTATAAGAAGCCAATAAGCATTTTAATATACGGTTGTTCGCTATTTGAATACTTGTAAGATTGTAGCTATTTGGTATTGTCGGATCTTCACCATCTCGAAGCAGATGTTCAACTATTTGTGAAATATTCTCTAAATGACCATTGAATTTATCATTATTTGAAACCGTTACTAATTTATGTAAAATTGTACTCCCCTTTATTGAAAAATGATATTTGTTTGTTGAGTATATTTTTTTTTTTTTTTTTTTTTTTTTTTTTTTTTGGTATGTTATTGAATGAAGGGATTTTTGAAAGAAATGATTAGAATAATTTGAATAATTAATTGATTGATAAAAATAATATTTAATAAAATAAATTTAAAAAATAAAAGAATATATTTATACATAAAAATGTTGTTAAAAATGAATTTTTTTTTCAAAATTATCTTTGAAATTAAATTGAATTTAGAACATTAAATTTGAAAAAATATGAAGATTCTAAAAAAACTTGTTCTTTAAAAAAATTTTACTTAGTCAAAGAAAAAAAAATAATTTTAAAAACAAGTAATTAAAAATCATATTTTAGTTTTCCTTTTAATAAGTATTCAAAATTAAAAAAAAAAAAAAATTATATTTATTTCATCAAGTTTGCTTATTATTGACAAAACAAACATTTCAAACAAAAAAAAAAACCAAGATTTTACAAAAAGGTTCATTCTAAAAGTTGTAAAGAAGAAATTTTATCTTTATTTTTTAAAAAAGCAAAAATTATGATCAAAATCTTTGATAATTTTTTGATTTTTACTTCTTGCAAGCCAGAAAAGTTAATATTTGACGTTATACCATTTTGAAATTCGTTATTCAAGGTATTTGTAAAATCCTAATTGTTGAAAATATTGTAAACTAGAAGATTTTTTTTAGTTTGAAAATCATTTAATATTACAGTAAGAGGTTAAATAGGGGTAAAATATCACTCGAAAATGAATTTAATTTCAAATCACAGAAACCTAAAATCTTCAATTTAACAATAATTTCAAACTTTATCAGATTTAATACACATGGTATCAGTAATTTAAAATTAACAAAACATCCAAGTTGCTAAATTGACTTGTGAGAAATAAAAATCAATTTGTTATCAAAGATTTTGATGATATTTTTTGCTTTTTTAAAAAGTAATGAAAATAAATAGTCTTGTTTAAAACTTTTTAGAATCAAGATCTGAATAATTTTTCAAATTGAGTGTTCAGGTCAAAGTTAATTAATGAAGGGATTTTTGTTGAATGTACTCTGAAAAGTGAATTTGATTCCCAGATACAATTTCCCTTTGGTTTCGAACAAGACAAATTGGGATTAATTTGAGAAGAGAACAAATAAGGATTCTCAATATTTCACATGTATTGGTTACTTTTGTTGCCAAAAACTTGTAAATTATATTTTGAGTTTTCTCAATTTTTTATTCACTAAAACCTTTTACGGATATTAACATTATATTTATTATCTTTTTCTTTTGTATAATAACTTCAAAGATAGAATCCACTGAAAGAATTTGTTATTGAAATTCAATTTAATTTTTACTATTGATAAAAATGATTTCTAAAATCGAAAAGTGGCTGTATTTGAAATTTATCTTTAGCAAAAGAAAAATCCGAATAGCACACTTATAGTTACCTTAAGGTGCTCTTCTGAATTTACTATTGGCTGTGGTGGCGATTTTCTTTTTATATTGATCTCCATTCCTAAATAGGAAAAAATCTTTAATTTTCAAAATTTGGATCAAAATATAAAATGTAATTCAAGAAAAAGCGACTCAGATCATGAAACCAAATACCAAGAAAAAAAAATAAATAAAAAAAAAAAACAGTTTAATTCTTATATCATAGATCTTTATCTTTTTTTCCTTAAAAAACCTCATAACTCTGAAAAATTTTTTCAAAATAAAATCTCTAAATTTTGTATTTTTGAAATACACTCAGATAATAAACATTATTATACAGAACAATTTTGAAAAGGGTTTACAAGTTTATTATATATTAATGAGAATTGAATTAAAAAAAAAATGAAAATTTTCAATAATATTTTTTGCATTTTTAATTTTGAAATTTTTAACTGAATTCTATTTTGCTTAGTGGAGAGATTATTTTAATCTATTTTTTTTTTTTAATAGTCTAAAAAGAATCATATTTTTTCAATTTATAAATAATATAAAATATTTCTTTCAAAAGATATCACTAAATTAAATTGAAAAAATGATTTTCTGTTTTTGTAATATTTTTTATCATTTTATTTTTTTTCCATGTTTGCGTTTTTATATATATTCCATGTTTTTTTCTACAAATTGTTTTAACATTTAGTATTTTTTTTATCCTTAATTTTCAATCTAAAATTCATCTATTTCAACTTATTTCAATAAAAAATACCCTGAAAATAGGTGTTTTTTTCAAAATTCTCAATAATTTTGAAAAAGGGGGTATTTGAATCTTAATTAGTGTAATAGACTCTCTTTTCTTAATTACATAAAATTATCAAAGCTTTGAAAAAATAATATATAAAAGATGTCTAACTGAAATCTAATATGTAGTTTTGGCTAACTTGAATTTTGAGAATTTATTTTTTTCCTTGTGGTGATATATTCCACATTTTGTATGTATTGAAATATTTCACCAATCCGGAAGTAATTCATGTTTTACAAATTGAACAATTTTGAGTTGTTGTTGTTGTTGTTGTTGTTGTTTTCTTTCTTTTATTCATGAGCAAACTTTATAATAAAAAAATAAAAAATGGCCAGTTTTTTTTCCAAAATTTCCGGTTTTTAGTGGGAAATTGTAAAAACATCGAAAATACTCAAAAATGGAAAATATTCAAATTTTTTCAAAAAGTAAAAAATCATTGAAAATAGACTTTTAATTGTATTTGTTTGTGTTTTTATACTTTAATATTACTAATTATTGATACTTTTGGAAAATTTTTAATTTTATTTTCAAGAACAAAAAAAATCAAATTATTTTCAATAATAAAACAAATCCAAATATTTTAACGTTTGTTTTTTTTTAGAACAAAATAACACAAAAAAAGTGAAAGTCAAGTTTAAAAATACACCTTTGAAATTCAAAAATAAAACCCATGTTTAAATAATTATAATTTAATCTCACCATCTTATTCTGAGGAATTTTAATTCGAAAAATATTATTTCAAGTAGTTTTTTTTGGAGAGTTTTTTTGGAAAATTTAAAAATGATTATTTCCAAAATTTCTTCATTTCACAGAAGAAAAAAATTGTATCATTTACGGAGAATTATTGTACCTATTTTTTTTGTTCAATTTGTTAAAATTTAATGGATTTTAAAAACCAATTTGCTTTTAAAAGAAAAAGAACGAAGAGTATTAGTGCCATGAAAAAAATATTTTACAAGATTTTATAACTTTTCTGATGTTTTTTCCTTTTCATGATAAAATGAAATCGAAAAAGTGAAGTGTAATGTAAACCATTTAAACAACAATATTTTTGGTTTAGGGGTTGATTAAAAAAAAAATCGAATATTTTCCATTTTTGATGTTTTTTTCAGCGATTCATTTTGAGTTCTAAATTTAATTTTGGAGAATTTTGGATTTTCAGGTATTTTTCGAGAATATTTTATAGATTCTAATTTTTGAATATCAAAATTAATTTTGGATTTTTTCGATTAAAGTCTCTTGGATTGGTTAATAATTTTATTTTTCATAAAATATACGTATAATACATTTTTAAATTTGGATTATTTGGAAACTTAGACCTTCTATTGAAAATCCTTGTTTCAATGTACAAAAAAAAAAAAAAATTAAAAACAAAGTTTTTGATTTCAATATGGATGTATAAAGATATATTATTCAATAAAAAAAAAACAAAAAAACAAAAAAAGAAAAAAAGAAATTATTTACATCAATGATAGTGTTTTGATTATTACGTTTATCAATCAAGAGTTTAAACAATTGTACATCAAATTTTTCGTTTTTTGTTAAATAGGATAACTGGGTGTTTATATCAAAATATTGTATAAGTTTATTTTCTTGGGCAAATTTTAATAAGTAATCCAACAACCCAATTGGAATCTTTTGAAAATCCCAAATCAGTTTCATTAAATAATCATTATTGGCTTTGTTATATAATAAGTGACTTTGGCGGTTTAGCATCAGTGAAAAGGATTGGATATTGACCCCTTCTTTATTCTTCAATAGATAGCTAATCGTGTGATCTTCCATCAATCGTCGATGGTTGTTTGTCAAATTTTGGTAATAATCAGGGTTTTTATTGAGGAAAAATTCAAGAATTTTATGATTAACCGGCTTGTTATATATGCACACGTAATCCGAGATTGAGAACCTTTTATAGTCCCTTTGATTTAAATTAAGATTTTTGTTAAACAAAAGCTTGATTATTTCAAAATTTACAGATTCCCTTTTACAGTAATTATGGATGCATGTTAATTTGAAATTGTCTATAGTGTTCGGCTCGGCACCGGATTGGAGAAACCATGTCACGACTTCAATACGCACATTTTCCCGATTGCAATATAGCCACAGTGGTGTTCTCTTGAGCGAATTTTGATGGTTTATGTTTACACCTTTTTCATAAAAGAACTGAAATAATTCAAGATCATTGATAAAGCCGTTTTCCGAGATTCTGTGCAAAACATTTTTCTGATCGCTCGGTGCCACTACTGAAACGTCTGGATGGAAATTTTGAACAAAGTATTTGATCAATTGTGAAATATCCTCTTTTTGATTCGAGCACAAAACTAATAAGCCAGTTTCGCCATAAAGATTTTTCTTGTCGATCCTGTTTTCAAAATAGGGAAAAATTAAATCAATAATGTGCTTCGTAATTTTGCTACTTTTGAGCAAGTCAATGAATTCGTTGTTCCCGTCACTGTCTTCGTAGAAGGGGAAGAGCTGCCCTTTCTTGAGGAAATGGATGATCATTTCTTCGCTGCAATGTAGGTTCCTGGCTAAATATTGAAGAACGGTGGGCTTAAATAAGGTCGGCTCAGTTATTAAGACCTCATACTTGAAAAAGACATCCATCAATTCAATCGTTATGGAATCGTTTCGTGATAAATAATAAAACGCCGAGAGATCTTTGTTATCAAGAGCTTGCGCCAATTCGGGGCATTTGGTTAACAGGAGCTCCAACATTTCAGCCTGAACAGACTTGTTTTGTGCTAACACGTGTAAGTGAGTCATTCCATTGATCAGATCACGGTTCTTTAAGTCGACACCGGCATTTATTAAATAGTCCATACACTCCAAGTTGAGATCTTTATTTGAACAGAGCGATCCAAAACAATTCACTCCAGAGAATAAATCACGTAAATTGGGACGAACGCCAACAGAAATTAAAAATTCTAGTTTGTCCACAGTCGGTTTGGGTGACTCACAAACGAAATGCAAACATGTTTTTGAGGAATCTGGGGAAAATTTTTTTGGATTTGCTCCTTGCTTATACAATTTCTTTATTTCTTCCAAATCCGATCCATCAAGACACTTACTTTGGAACTCAGCGTTCAAATTTCTTTGTCCATCTTTCACAGTTAACTTTCTTTTTGAGGAGGATTTCATTTATACTCTTTTATTTTCTAAATTATAAAAGATTTTTAAAAAAAATGATATTTATTCAGGAAAATTGAATTATCAAATGACTAATTTTATAATGTGTTTGTAAAATAGGGGATTGGGGATTGGGAATTTCGAATCAAATTTTTGGAGACAAAATTATTGTGTCAAAATTTATTTTATCAGACTTTGTTCTAATTTGATTTTGTTTACTGACGTAGTACACAATAGTATCACTTTATTTTGAAATTCAAGTTGGTTTTCAAATGAACTATATCTCAATATTGCTTTTATTGTTTTAGGAAACTAGTCAGTCAAAGACAGGTTATTTGGTTTTGGAAACTTTCAAACCTAAACGAAAATTGTTCTTTTTATTTTAAATTGACTTTTATATCCATATTTTTGTTTTTAAGGGATTAATATCTCCATAAGAGAATGCTAAAATTTTAAGTGTGTTGTTATTAAATACAAATCGTATGAGAGAACTATAGTTCAAATGTCTCTAAAAAATCGATTAATATGATATTTCCAAAAAAATGATTTAAATAATAAAAATGATCCTTGTTTTCTGACAAACTTTTATGATTTTTAGAAAAAACCTTAATATGTAGAAAATTTTAAATTTTGAATTATCAGTCTTTGGATATCCAAGTTGTAAAATATTTTTTATAAATTTGTAATGAAAATTTTTATTATTGTTTAAACATACTTTTTTTTTTAATATTGAAAAGAGGTATATCAACAAAATTAACTTTTTTTTGCAGTTAGGTTTTTGTTATCTTAAGAAAAAAAAAAACCAAAATTTATTTAATTTTCTATTTTATTTCTAAAGTAAGAAAACTTCTAGAACACTTAACAAATAAATAGAAAAACCCGGGAAAACCATGGTAAGGTTTTTTTATAATTTAAAATAAAAACCTAGACACTTGATGGTACTCTATAACAATACCTTAAAGTCATAATATATCTAGATTTTTGAAAATAATCCTTTATTAATTATTTTTTTCAATTTATTTGGATATATATTTAAAAAAAAAACTAATAAAGTATTCGAAATAAAAATTATAAAAAGATTTTTTTCAAGAAATATATTGATTGATAATTTTATTTTAAGAGAAGTAGACTGTACAATTGGACCAAAAAATATAAGGATTACAATAATAAAAAAATCTAAACAATTTCTAAAAAACTACTTTAAAATTATTCTATTTTTTATCTATTAGTTGCTAAGATTTCATTGTATAATATTTGCTTAAAGTCAGTAAAGATTATTAATTTTTAGAAACAAAAAATATCCATGAATATTAATTCTTTAATAAATAATTAGGAATAATCTAATTAGATTTTATTATAATATTAGAAATAGAGTAAACAAAAGAATACATGTTTTATATAATTAATATAATTGTTCGTCTATTTTTTCTTTTTAATTATAAAATCTAACAAATTATAATTTAATAAATTAAATTTTTTTCTAAAAATTAAATTGAAAAAAAAAAATGAATTCTTTGAAAAATGATAATTCTTTACTTATAAATTGATAAATCAGTTTTGATTATCAATTTAAATCCAACTTTTATGAAAATTTTTTCTTTATTTACTTGTGTAAAACAATAAATAAATAAGCGTTATAAATTTTACTAACTCATATTGATCACTTAATCATAGGATTTGTTTGTAAAACAATACTAAGAGTGGTATATGGGTTATAAAAATAGTTCACTTTATGAAATTTAACACTTGGGATCTAGTTTTACTATTCCCTTTCAAAATTTTACTGAATTTGAAAATTACACATTTAAGAATTCAAGAAAATTAATGGGTACTATTTAATCATAGCCCAAATATTTTTGTTACGACTTGATTTTTATTGGAAACTAGACAACATTTTCCTTTGAAAAAAAATGATACAGCTGATGGAAACAATACCAACTGATAATTTATGATCTGATCAAAATAAATTTCCAATTCGATAAAAAAATTTACAATTTAATAGTTTTTCTGGATCCAAGAGAAGAAAATACACTTTAATAATATTTAAAATCACTGGTCCAACAGCAGGTATTTTTGAAATAATCCTTTAATTTGTATTTCTTTGAAAAATGAAAAAACTATTCAAATCAATGATTTATTTAAAATAGTAATTGGGTACGTGTATTAAACCTTTCCGAAATAGGTTCTCTTAGAATTTATCTATTTTTAAACCCCATCTAAACTGAAAAGAAATCATTTTTTTTGTTTGTTCCAAAAAACTTTCCAGTTTTTCTCTTTTCAATAATCTAACCAATATTTTTTAATATGACAGTAATTATAAAGCTTTTTTTTTTTATTGTTGTTTTGTTTGAAAAACGATTCCCTTTAATCGGCAATGTTTTGACTTTTTCTTTCATTTTTCAAATTCTTTTTTTTTCTTTCTTTGTATCTTAGTCAGAACGTGATTTACTCAACATTGATCTTGAAGATGAGGACAAAAAACACAAAATGAAAAGAATTGTCCCAACACCAAACTCGTATTTCCTTGACGTTCAATGTTCACGATGCTCAATGATGTAACTTTTCTTTTTGATCTTGAAGAATTTTCAAACTGACTTACCTTGATTGTTTTGTTTTTTTTTTTTATTTTTTTTTATTTGCTTTTTGTTATTTTTTTTTCTTTTTTTGTACCTCACAAATAAATGTTTTTCTTTCACGTTAACACTGTTCAACATCTTTCATCAAACTTTTTTAAAGTTCAATTGTATTTTCACATTCACAAACAATTTTCAAATGTCCAAAATGCCAAACTGTACTTGCTAGACCATCCGGGGGAAAGGCTACAATTTCACCAAAATGTAGATTTCGAAAGAAAATTAATGATTAAGCAATACCCAAAAATAGGCATCATATTTTCTTTTGATCAATTTCATTTTGCAGAAACATTTCATAGGTCACAAGAATGCCAATTCAAACTCACCCTTATCTATTTTAATTAACCTATTTAGATCCTCAATAAAAAAATTTACAAAAAATTAAAACCAGAATATTTTGTGATTTTAAATTTTTGTTTTTGGAACGTTTGAACAATTTGACTATTCTCCCATTTCAAATTTAAATTCCACCAAAAATCATTTTTTATACCCACTGTTACAATTGATACTTTACCAAATTGAAAACTTTTATCTTTTAAAGGATTTCTGAAAACAATTCAATCCAACCTTCATCATCTGAGAAAATCATTTGAAAGTCTACTTGAGATTTAAATCTTTCAATTGTTTCAAAAGAACTAATGCAAGCATTAATTTAATCAACACCCTTTTTCCTTGGATCTTATTAATGGTATTTTACATACCAACTTGAATTCAAAATTTTTGACTCATCCAAAATTTCATTTTTTGAAACAAAAATCTTTTATGAAATAAATTATATAAGAAATACTTCAATTAGAACCACCAACTGATACGAAATGTAAGCAATGATTTAAGAATTATAAATTCCGACAAAATAAAAAATATATAATTATCAAAGTAAAATAAATAAAGAGTGTGTTAAAAATTTTGGAGAGAGGATTTATTGTTAAGGGATAAATATTACCTAATTAATCTGTTAAAGAGAGAATTTCGAAGTGAATAAATTTGTGGCTTCTAATTCAAAGAATGTTCTAGACATTTGTGTCAAGAAACGACATTAGAAGAATTTAAAACTCACCGTTCCTGAAAAAATGTAAAAAAGGAAAAAAAAAATTTAACACGGTTTTTAATTGAGAACCTTAATAGAACCGGAAAACTAAAAGTAAAATCAACTAAAAGAAGAAACCAATTAACTTCAAAGAATAACCATTATATTATTTTCAGTCAAACCAACAAACACAATTTAAATCTACTTTTCATATTGAAATCGTATGAGTTGTTTTGGAGATCACAAAAATAGTTAATTTTTGGAACAAATTTTTAATAATTGATCAATCAAAGTAAAACCCTATATCAAAAGATAGTATTAAAAAAACTGTTATTGTGCTGAATTCTTCATTTTGTCTTTATTTATTTATTTTTTCTTTTATTAATTGATCTTACCTTTCATTTTCAGGTTCGATTAATGTTCCCAATTCAAAACCTAGTTGAACTTTTTTTTCCCTGTTTCACTTTTTTTCCCAAATGGTCAGTTTAGTATTTATAAATAAAAAAATTTGGTGCGAAGAAAACAAAAAAATGTATTGATTTATTGTTAAGGGTTAGATGAAACCTCATTTAATCTTGCTAAAGAGAGAATTTTGAAGTGACTAAATTTGTGACTTCTAATTCAAAGAATATCTAACAGATACAGTCATCAGAAGTATTTGAATCTTAATTTAGTTTTCTAAAACAAGATAGGGTTAAAAATCAAGAAGTTGTAGAAAATGAAAGACAGAAAGAAAAGAATGAAGAGTGGAAAAAATAAAGTAGTTTAAAATAATTGCTCGAGAGACCTGAAATTTTCTGGATTAAATGAATTTGTTGTTAGGTTTTATTTTGTCTTGGGCTCCTTTTTCCTAATTTCCAGTTGAGTCATGTTGGTCTGAATATATTCTATGGTAATGTCATGGATTTCTTTTATATTCATTTTCCTCAATAATTCATCTGTGTTTTTTTTTGACTATTATACTAGAGTCAAAAATTTTGATTTTTTTGATTTTTTTTTCCACTGTTTCCTGGTTCTCTCATATTTTTCACAGTCCCAAATAAAGTGGCGGATGTCATCAACTTTTTTGTTACAGCATTAGTATAAAAAAAATGCAATGATAAACTTGTTTCATTTTCAATTAACAATTAGTAATCGATCAAATGGTTAGAGACAATCATCGTATTTTCTGTGGGTTCTTCTATTTAAAAAAAAATCAACTTTAGCCAAATACCAATCATTCTGAAAATTTTTCGCCTATCTCAAAAAAAAAAAATTGTGTTACTATATTCAAAAAAAAAAAAAAAACTAATCAATTAAAAAATGATATTGAAATATTTCTCAAAAATCAAAATCTAAATTGAATCAAATTATCTTATTGTTATTTTTTAAAAACTTTTTGACCATTATAAAAATTAGTTGGAATTTTAGTTTTAATGGGAATATAGTGAAATTTCATCTTAAATTTATGTTTAAAGAATACTGATAAATTTGAATAAATCTTTGAAAATTTTTGCTTCATTTTTAAATTTGAAATGTTTTGGCATCAGATTAACTTTCAATAAAGCTTTTATTTGGTTGATGTTTTAAGTAAGTTTGAAAAATTAGTTTTTCTTCAAAAAATTCTTTGTAAAGAACTATTTTTAGAGGTAAAAGTTAAAAATTTTCCAAAAAATAATAATTGAACTTAAAATTTATCAAAAATAAATTTTATACATAAATGGACCATTTTTGTGTGTTTTTTTTTTTTTTTAGTTAATTGTATTTTTTTTTTAGATGAAAAACAAATATTTCTACTGTATCGAACTGAATATTAAAAGAGTAATTTTTTTGATTATATTAGATAACTTCAATTTGTTAAAAACATTTTATTTTCGAAATTTAGATTTTCAATAGACAAATTATATTGGAATGGAGTTTATAATTTTAAGATATTTTGAGCAAAATTTCAAGAATTTTTTTTATTTTTTTTTGAAGTCAAGGAAGGAAATCTATTTCGTTAACTAATAGGCCGTTTTTCTTGAGTTTTCGGTTTAATTTGAAAATCAGTATAGAACACAAAGAGTAGAAAAAACCTGAAGAAAACTGGAAATTGTTTTTTTTTTTAAATCAAGTAATAATCAGATTTTTATATTAAATTTTCTTTTCATTTGAAAAATTTAAAAAAACTGCTGTTATCTTTTCCAGAATTTAAAAAAAATGAGTAAAATCTTGAATTTTTTTTCTATTCTTTTGATTTATAGAAAAGAATCATTAGTATTCTTCGGGTTTCTATTTATTTGGGAAATCAATAGATTTTCGTTTGGTTTTTTTGATTTTTCAATTTATTTGGAAAACCTAATAGATTTTTGTTAGGTTTTTTTGAGTTTTCTATTTGTTTGCAAAATCAATAGATTTTCGTTAGGTTTTTTTGAGTTTTCTATTTATTTGTGAAGTTTTCTAGGTTTTCTTGAGGTTTTCAGTATTATTTGTGTAGTGTTCTAGGTTTTTTTGAGTTTTTTATTTATATGTAAAATCAATAGATTTTCGTTAGGTTTTTTTTACTTTAGAAATAAAACTGAAAACCCCAAGAAAACCTAGAACACTTCAAAAATAAAATATAAAGCCTCAAGAAAAGCCACCATTATGTTTTCGAGAATTTAAATAAATTGAATAAAATCTTTAATTTTTCTCCGTTCTTTTTTATTCTGGAAAACCTATACACTTGACGATACTCCACAGGTCTCTATAACACTTTCTGAAAATCAAAATTTGTATTTAGAGTTTTTTATCTCTTCGCTATAAAGTATGTAAGCTTATAAAAAAGATTCGTTTTTTCAGTAAACTTTGCTGGATTTCACAACCCAATATTGCTAAATTCAGCTTGTAAGTAACAAAAAATCAAGTTAAAAGGTTATTTATTTTGCAACTTTTTAAAAAAATTGAAAATTTTCCTAAATTCTAATGAGGTTTATGATAGATATGATTTTTTTCCCAATAATTAACTCGATTAAAAACAAAACATTTTGAATATCTGATAAAAAAAACGATCTGTCGATATTGAAAAAAAAAAGTTTATAATTATTAATAGTTGATTTTTCAAACAAACATCAAATTGAAAAAATACTCAAATTTGGTCTAATTTCTTTTATGGGGATCTCTTTTTTGTGAAAACAAAATTATGAAAAATTATCTGATGATTAATATTTCTTAAATTGTCTCTAAAATTGGATTTATCTTTCTTAAATTTCCTTATTCATCACAAAAATTACTATGATCGAAGTTTTCTGCAATTTGACAAAAGATCTTTATTGTGCAACCCTACAACTAAAAATTCACCTATTACTGTAACTCCACTTTAGTGTTTGTTTCATGAATTTAACTAACTCTCGAATAATAGAATTGAACAGATTGGTGAAAAAAATAGCTAACAAACAAATCTTCCTATAGTGGGGAAAAAAATACCTGACATGAAAAAAATCCCTGACATGATTTTTAATTGTGGGTATTAGTAAAATTTTTGTCTAATTTCAATGAAATCCTTATTATAAATAACCAATTTTTTTATGAGATTAGTAATAAACCTACCTAAAGTCCATCAAAGTAAGGTGTCTCTAGAATACTCTAGTAATTGCTTGATAGTCCTATGTTGATCAACTTTTTTTGAAAAACAATGGAGTTTTATAGAGGTTTACTAGAGTTTGGAAAATGATAATTTTTCTTCTTGTCTTTTGATTGATTGAATGGTGTTTTGAATAAGTGTGATTTCATCAATCATCATTCTAATAAGTGTGGGGGTTATAATTGAAAAAGTTCGATTCTTAAAAAAAGGATTTGATTTTAAATAAATGAAATTACACGATAATTTTACTAATATTCACAATTAAAAATCTTGTCAGGGATTTTTTTCATGTATGGTATTTTTTTCACTGCTCTATATTGGTTTTTCGATTTTTTTTTTAATCTCTTCTTGTTAATAAGATGTTTAAAACAGCCAAGTGATATAATTTACAGATGAACATTATTGTTTGTAGCCATAGTTGTGAATTTAGAAAAAAATTATTTTTTTTTATATTTTCAGTTTTTGATTCAATTTAAATTTGTGAAAAGTATACAAATATGAGATCAACGACAAGAATCTAAAAACCAACAAGTGAAATTTTGTAAATTCTGTTAAACTGTTTGGGGACAAAGTAAATATTTTTTGTTAGAACACATTTTACCAAGAAGGAACAGAAATATAATTACTATAATATGAAAAAGTTGAAAACACAATTTTATTTTTATTTAAACAAATCCAACATTATGTAAAATATTATTTTTCCACTTTTACCAAAAATTTAGACAGTCAACATAATAATTATTCTCAATTTTCAAAGATTTAGAATTTCCATCCAGATTACATTGTTGGTCAATTCAGAAATAAAAAATGCCAAAAAGAGATTTTAACAACACAAAAAGCCTCTTCTAAGATCTTTTGAACCTATTACTATTTGTCCAATCTTGGAATTTCCAAGATTTGATTTTTATTGGATCTTGGTTTATGATACTTTTGAGTTGATGTTTGTTAAACATACAAAAATTTCCCCCTTTATTTTGTGTTTTTTCAAATTCGACAAGAAAATAAAAGAATTTTCTGCTGGGTTTAGGTAATTACAAAAAAATCAAAACAAAAACATTGAAATACTTAAAACACACAAATTTTTGAAAAGATCCCCCAATTATAATATTTTTTGATCAAATTGTCTCAGAAGTGGCTATTCTTTGATTTCTCATAATATTGTAAAATTCCAAAAAAGATTTTTCCCATTGAAAAAATAATATGTTTAGGAATGTATAGTTCGTCAAATTAAAATAACAATTATAATAGTAAATATTTTTGTGGTTTAATTTGAAAATTTAATGTTTCGTTAATGAAAAAAAAAGAAAGATTGTAATTTCATTTGTAAAAGTCAAAAAAACAAAAAAAAAAAAAAAAATCAAAATTTTAATGAGAATAATTAAAAATACAAAAGAAATTTGACCTGTATTTTCTATGAATTTCCTTTATAATTCCAACAAAAATTTGTGAAAAATCTATCCTTTGGGCTTTTCTAATCTGATTGTTATCTAATTTTATCATCTTAGAATTGTCAGTTTTCCAATTTAACTTGATAGTTGTCAAAAAAATTAGAAAATTGTTTCGAAAAACAAGAGAAAACGAAAAATAGTTTTTGAGAAAACAAATGACTTGATGAAAGATTCTCAGTCATCAACAAACGGGGTTTATGTTTGTTTTGCAGTTCAAAAAAAGTGAAAAATGTTATTTTTTTTATTTTGATCAAACACTTCTCAGTTAACTATAAACTATTTTTCTGCAAAGAATGAATTCCCAAGTCCAAAAATCAAACCGAAAAACAATTGGCATTTTCAGTTACCATGCCAACACATTAAGGTCACTAGAATTGATTTTCACAGACGAGGAGCTTCAAAATAATGAATTTATATTTTACGTCCCAAAGTCTGCTTTTAATCGAACAAAAATCTTTCAAAAACGTTGGGTTTGGTATTCACCACCGAATTTCTATACTTCTCAGTCGGACATCCTCGCTATTTTGGTTCATTTCGGTGGGTTTAAGTGTGACCAAAAATCACTTCAGCTTTTTGGTCTACTTGCAAGCTTCCGTTGGACAGAGTATGTACCACAATACTATGATATGAAAAGAAAAAATGGCATTCGTTCCAGACAGTCACAAAACCCTGAGGGCAAGTGTGTTTACGTGACACAGGTAACACTCGATACTGATGGTTCAATCAAGCCAAAATCTTTTAAAAATGGTAAGGATTCTGATCCGTACAAAAACAACCTCAAAATTCCACAAAAAAATGATAATTGTCTGCCTGTTGAAGATGAAAATGATTTAATTTTCAGCCAAAAACCAAGAACACGCTCCCTCGTTAAAAAAAAAAACAAACAAAACCAAACAATAAAGTTTCCATATTTTGGAACTGAGAATAAAAATAAAAGGATCTCTTTTTCAACACGAGAAAAAGAGAAAAAAAATCTCAAAATAAAAAGTACCTTTCGACTCTATCAACCCCACAAGACAAGTTTTAATATGTTTTTCCCCAAAAAGAAAAACTTCAATCAAATACTAGCTATCAATGCCCAAATTCAAAACAAATTACAGTCCCCATTAAATTCTTCTCAGAAAGATGGTTTGAAGTTCACTTATTTACATCAAAACAAAATCAGAAAAATTCGTACAAATTCACATACTAATACATCATATATTCCAGAAAGAACGAATTTAAAGCCCAATAACAGAAACCTTTTTGCTCTTTCTTTCATAAATTCTGATTTTCGGAATCTTCCTTTTATAGGTTTAAATGAAAAAAAATCCCAAAAACCTATCGAATTGTTACCATTCAGTAATGATAATCAAAATTTGCAACCACTCAAGAATAATAGAAAAAATATTCTTGTAAATAAAAAAACATCAAGAAAAAAGTCCGTTCAAAAACTTCAACCACAGACAATTAAACATAATAATTTGGAGTATTTCCATTCTCGGGTTTTTTCATTTTCAAATGATCCTTGGTATGTTTTTTTTTTTTTTTTTTTTTTTTGTTTAATTTGTTCTTTTTATTGCTTTTTTTTTTTTGTTTGTTGGGAGAGAAACAATAATGATTTCTGTATCTCGTAACCCAATTAAATTCACTTTTTTTCAATTGAAAATTATTTTTTCCTTTTCAGACAAAATTTTTTATATTAAATAATTTTTAAAAATTCCATTTTTTCAACTTTATTTATTTTTCCAACTAATAATTAAACTCTTTATGGGCTTTGCTTTAAACTTTCATGGTCTTTAAAATAATCTTTTAAAAAAAATTTTGAATTCAAAATAAAGTTATTCTAAAAAAGTTAATACTTTTTTTTTATAATTATGCCCGAATTAAAACTTTTTTTAAAATTTTATATTTTTATGAAGTAAGACATTTTTTTAAATAAGAGTATATACCTTCCCACCTCTATACCACATCTAAATGTTGATCTTCACTTTTTTAAATATCCAAAGCTTTCAAAAATGTTTAAATTTGGAAAAAGTTTTCACTTTTTTAAAATGGAAAACTTGATAAAAGTTTTAATTCTGAACAAGTTTTCATCTTTTTAAAATAGAAAACTTGAAATCCGTTTGAAAAAGGTCCTCACATTTTTAAAAAAACTATATTTGAAGTGATCCTTTTTGAATTAATTTGATATTATTTTTAATTTTTTGAGTTTTTTCTTTTTTACCAAAAAATTTTTAAGGGACTACGCTCTATTATTTTTTTTTTTTGACCCTTAACTAAATAAGGAATCTTTAGATTGAAATATGTTTAAAATTGAAAATAAACAGGTTTTTTCAATGTTAGAACTTTAAGTTCTTCTTTTTTTAAAATTTTACGATTCTAGTCAAAAAAAGTGACTTTTAAAAATTATTTTTTGAAAAAAGATCTTTAACATATGAGAATTTTTTTTTTAATTTTGGACATAATTATTTTAACAAAAATAATATTTATTCTCACTTTGAAAAACGAAAAAATAATTTAAAATTAGTGAATATTTTCTCTTTCACTTCTGTTCATCCAATTTAACTCTATAAAGAACTCAATTTGTTTTATCAATAATTACTTTTTCAAAAAATAGATCTTATTCTTTTCTTTGATTTTTTTTGACTCTGACAAAAACTTTTGGAACTATAATTTGGGAATTCTTAAAAAAACTTCAAATTCAACAAAAACAAAAGAGTGTAAACTCAAAAGGTAGATTCATCGAGAAAAAGAATGGTACTAGAAAAAAAAGAAAATCTTTTATTTTGAGTAAAGCATATATTGCATATTTTTTTTGAATCAAACTGTTTTTTCATGCAAATCCAAAAAAAAACTTTTCAGGTTTATTTTTCAAACTATTTTTTGTAGGTCTTCCACAAACACAACAAGGTTTAGCTTTCTTGCTTATAATTTTTTTTATTTTTTGTATTTTTGCTAAAAGTTGAAAAAAAGCAACTTTCAAAAAAGCGAAAAAAAGGAAAAATTGTTTATTTCTATAAAAACAATAACTAAATTTAATGAATGTTATTTATCGAGATTTCATTACTATACAAAGAAGTTTTTCACAGTGGTATCAAATCTAAGCAATTGTCAAAAAAAAATCTAAATCTCTATTAAATTTACCTAATAAAATTTAATAGAGACTAGTCCCTTAAGGAAAAAAACACTCTTAATTTAGACTAAAAAAAAAAAAAATCAAGTACTTTTAATACAATATTTTTTCGAATAAAGGAAATATAATTTTCACTTCATTTTTCCTTTGAACTTTTTCTAATAGAGATCACTAATTACAACTTTTTTCTAAGAAAAACTAACTTATTATAAAAAGTTAAATAATGAAATGAAATTTTTATACAGTTATTATGTAAACACTGACAACTATTTCAAAAAGGATATACCCATTCATTGAAATGAAATAAACCAACAAAAATAATTGTTATAAAATTTCAAGTTCCAACCTAACTTTTGATAATTATTTTTTAATTATATTATTTCCGAGATTAAGAATAAATACTTTCAATTTTGAACTTTCCAAAATATATTTTTATTCAATCTCGATTCAGTACCTTTAAATACATGTAATTCACCTTTTGGTATTGACATCTCTTTAACTGTGAAATTGTTTATATTGGATAAAAAAAAATGAATTTGTTAATTTAACTCAATTATACTAGTTTAGCATATATTAAAAAGAATTCGGTTTTCTAATTATTTATAAATACCAATATTTTGTTTTAATTTGTCTAAATTTCAAAAAGAAAAAAACATATTAGATCAAAGGTAATTTTTTTTATTGATTTTATGAATGTTGAAACTTTTTCCAAATAAAAATCAGAAAAACCTCTGTGGTAATCTTACAATAAAGATTATTCATTTATTAAACATAAATGTTAGTAAGTCTTAAATCAGGAATTTAAATTTTCAAACTTTCTAGGAAATATGTAAGACTGAGTAATTCAAAAAAAGTTTTATGAATTTTTGGCGCCATTTCCATTTTTTAAATTTTATGAATAAAACTTTAGAAATTTTCATTTCAAATAATATTTACAACAATTAATTCTGGTAAGTTTCTTACATTTAAATAAAAAAAATATTCTTTCTTCATCCTTATTTTATGTTGAGTCAAAAAATTTTTAAATATTCAAAATTGAACCAAAAAATTTTCAAACATTTATAAAATTTTAAAGTAGTTATCAGAATCTACTATGGAAGGGTTCATAACAGCCCATATTAACAATTTTAATCCTAGAATCAAAATTAAAATATCCTGTTTAAATTTGAAAGTTTTTTTTTTTTCGAAATGGGGATATATTTACAGATTTTAAATTTGAATTTAAATGAACTTATGAGATTAGATCTTGAAATGATAACAATCATCTCTCAAATATTCTTGAAAATTCCAGAAAATGAAACATACTCAAAAAAAAATATTTTTTTTTTATGAAGAACTTCTTATAAATATCCGTTGGTGTAAACACAGTTTAAAGATCACACTACAATTTTAGTAGAATATTTTTTTTCATTTGGGTAAAATTAAGCACGTTTTTTTAGTAAATTTTGGAGAATTATATTTCACCCATGTGTGTGAAAATAATTGAATTCTTGGGAGCCCGTATCATTTCTTATCATTGCTGAATGGTGTTTACAAATAAGATAAAAGGGCTTTGTAATGATAATTTCTAATTGTGTATAATTGTTGTAAATTTTTCATCTTTAATAATTTCAATAAAAATCCAGTTATAATCAAACATAAATCCACATATCCTACCCAATCTAAGGGTACCCAAGTCAAACTATATCCGGCTTTCCTTTCTAAATAAGGGATTGGTTTGTCTAAATTATCCAAACGAACCAAAAAATGCCCTGATCTTTACCGATCCCAAACATGCTTTTGCATACTTTAAAGCCTAACCTAAAAAAAACTAACACATCCAAATATACTCAAAAGTTTTCAAAAAAAAACCTAAGCGTTTAAAGTAGATAATTATATATCTGTGTGTGCGTGTGTGTGTTGTGTGTGTATATTTATATTGTTGAAAGAAAAAAATATATATTATTATTTCAGAATGTTTTTAATTCTTCAAAGTACTTGAAAATATTTTTTTAGAGTCTCAAAAAAAAATCAAGTATATTCAAGTGCTAGGTGTTTTTTGGGAATGTTTCAAAACCTAAAAAATATGTAAAAAATATTAAATTAAAGTGTTTTGTAATTCTGGTATAATTCCATAATTTTGAAAATCTAAAAGATTTATTTGGGTTCAAAGGAAAAAAATCAAGTCTTTATATCTTTCCATAATTCACATTATCAAATATATTTGCAAACTCAATTATAATTATTAAAGAATTTATTATTATTATTATTTTTTTTAAAATTATTTATTTATTTATTATTTATCTCATAGTTTCACTTATAATTTATTGTACTTTTATAAATATTCACTTGGTAGAAAATTTGATTTAAGACAGAAATTTCTAAAATATGTATTATATCTTGAAACAAAATTAAAACGGTATGAATTATCTTATATTAAAACAAATCGCTTCCGACTTGTTCAAATAAAAAAGCCTTATAATTTTGATAAAAAACGGCTTATACGGGACCTAAATGTTCCTATGGTAAACAATATTGTCGAAATCAACATCAATCTGAAATGGGAAGACATTCAATGGTTATGTGAAAGGGTGAGCTTTGGAATTGAAACCATTTTCCCTTTAAGATTCTTTTGGTTGGAAAGATATGACGGTTGTTTTTAGTTTTACAAAATATTATATTTTTTGAATATAGTATTTGATGTATATAATATCAGTATATATATATATATATATATATATATATATATATATATATATATATTGTAGATTTAATAAAGAAATTATATAATTTATTATCTATTTTTTTTTAAATTTTATGTTAAGGGATTCTTAAATAACTTAAATTTTATATTTTTTTCTTTATTCTGAATAAAAAATTATATTGGGTGTTACTCGTTATTTATTATAAAATCCAATTACTATTTAAAAATTTTGATTTTTTTGGACAATTGATAAATTTTCTGGGTTTTTACTATTTAAGTCCAAATAATGATCAAACCAAACAAACACATCCAATAAATCTTTATCTGTGAAGAAGAATTTAATAAAACGCCATCGCATTTTCTGAAACAAACTAGAATTAGATAAATTAAATGTAAATAGAATTTGAAAATTCGGTGGAAATAGGAAATTATTATTTAATCAAAAATTTTTTAAATCAGAAAATATTCCCAGGAGAATTAAAAATAATATAGAGTAAAGAAGAAGTAATTGGATTATATATATATATATATATATAAATAGATCAATTAAACAATTATTATTTTTATTTGAGTTCGAATTATCTAGAATGAAAATAATTAGATAATGTTGATTTCTGAATTAAAAATATTATTATTTTAAACAATGTTACTTTTTTTATTACTATTTTTGATTTTATTAGATAAAATGATTCGTCATATCAATTATCCCTACTGGATAATAAATTTATTTGGCGCATTTGAATTCTATCAGTTGGAAATGTTATTAGGTTTTCGAAAATTTAAAAGTAGGGAGTAAAATCAAAGATTTTAATACGTAGAAACTCTTCAACATGATTAATCAAAATTATGAAATTTATAGTACGTGCTGAGAATTTTTTATCAAAGCTCTTATGGTTAGAAAACTTATGGTAATATAGAAAAATATAATAAAAATAAAGTGAAAAAAAATATTTAAAAATAGTAAAAAATATATAAATTTGGGTACTGGGTGCCCCGCTCTGAGAGCTGTGGAATACCCATTATTAATCATGGTTTGTGGAATTTTTATAGCAATTGATAATATATCCATCTGATTTTTACCCCTAATGTGTATTCATGATGTGGATACTTTCGATTTGATTATTATAATGATAATATTATATATATATATATATATATATATATTAATTATTTTTCTACTTCTCTTTTTTTTTATTTGATAAATTTTCTTTAATTGCTACTTTATCTAAATAAATGAAAAAAAGTAAAGATTTTACTCATTTTTTTTGAATTTTGGAAAACAGTCGTTATCTTTTTTTTAATTTTTGTTTTAATTAGAAATTAAAGTAATTTTAGAAATATAAAGAAAATTTCAAAAATTTTATATTATTTCTCAAATTAAAAAAAGTGACGTTATGTTTTCTTGGGTTATATGTTTATTTAGATAATCGATAGATTTTCGTTAGGTTTTTTTTAATTTTTGAAATAAACCGAAAATTTTTTAAAAGTTTCTGTTTATTTCAAAAGTAAAAAACCCTAGAACACTTCACTGAATAAAACAGAAAACCTCAAGTAAACCTAGAAACTTGATGGTACTTGATGACACTAAAAAAATATGTAAAAAAAATAATTAAAAGCCAAAAAAAAATATTTATTAATTAAAAATACTTAAGTTGTCCATCAAGCCCAACAATTCTAAAATTCCGAACGTTTATCAACCGCTTAAATAGAATACTACTATGTAATAAATAAAAACTCTAATAAATTATGTCCTCTGTGTTTAAAGTAGGAACATGTCGAAATAATAGAAAATATTTTTCACTTTTTATCGGCGTGTCCTTCCTAAACAAAAGATAAATCTATATTTTTAAATAAATCAAAAGATTTAAATTCTAATGAAATGCTTTTAACTATAGAGAGAAAAATGTTGGAAACAGAGAAAAATAGTCGTACAGCAATTTTAATTTTGAACATTACTGAAAATGATTTTTAATTTCAATCGTTTGTGAAATAACTAAAGAAAATAACAATAATCTAATTATTAGTATAACGATTAATGTAATTCTACTGTTTCAAAACCTTATCTCTTATAGCCTAAAGCAAGTTTAAAAATGACCATTTTCAGATTTAATAGTAAACTTTCCTATAACTTGGATTTTTGTTAACACAGCATGATCTACTTTAGTTATCAACTTTTCAAATGGGTATACTACAAATACCCCAGATTAATGAACTTTTAACACCTTTAAACCTGGATTTATATAAAAGTCACCTAGTTATCAATAGGATTTGATTTTCAATTTTACTAATGTTCCCAATTAAAAATGGTGTCTAACCATTTTTCTGTGTCTAACATTTTTCTCTCAACAATAAGTTGTGACAGTTTAAAATTATTTTCCTTAATTTATAATCCTAGAATCTATGATTTTACGTTTAAACACCTAAAAGGTAATTTAAGTAAAAGGACACTTAGAGTGTAATCTTCACTTCCTCATCAATAATTTTAATCAATAAAAAAAAATAAATAAACTTTTTTTTTGGCCTTTAAAAAGCTTCTAAATACAAGTTTTCTTATGAGATGGGTGTCCTTAGATGATTCTGAGTGCATTCGGGTGCCTTCGTTTTCTTCAGTGTTCCATTTATTTGTTAAGTGTTCTAGGTTTTTTTTACTTTTTGAAATAAACCGAAAATTTATTAAAATTTTCTGTTCATTTCAAAAATTAAAAAAAACCTAACGACAATAAATAGATTATTTCCAAATATACAGTACACCTCAAGAAAACCTAACAATAGTTTTTTTTGAAATCAAGAAATAAAAAAAAAATTTCTAAAATTTTGTTTTAAAATAATAAGAAAACCCAAAGACGTTTTTCTTGGAATTTGGTTTTTGTTTTTAAAATTCATAGGTTTAGACATCATAATAAAAATTATAAAAAACTGAACTCCACTTTTCCACAATTTAAAATAAGAGATTAAAAATTAAATATTTTACTCAATTCTCTCAAACTTCAAAAAATCATCCGGTTAATAAGAGGATTTAGAAATTCCTCCCTTAAGGGATTAGTGTCAACCAAGAAGAAGCCCAAGATTAAAGTATGCTGTTACTTATATGTAAATCATATTAGTGCTACCTGGTTCAAATGTCTCTAAAAAATCGATTGCAAAGTAGTAATATTTGTTGATCTCATCAATTAAAAATGATCTATGTATTAGTAAAAAACCCAGCAAATTCAGAATAAAATCTGCATTTCGCCATAAATTTAAAGGTTGAATTATCAATATTCAGACTCCAAAGTTGTAAAATATCTTTCTTAAATTTATGGTGAAATGTAGATTAGTTACTAAAAAATTCGTTTTTTTTTAAAAATTAAATAATTAACGAATAAAGTTTTTCGTCAAATTATTTCTCAAATCATGGAAATATATTGATGCTATAATTAGACTTATCAAAAGTAAACAAAACTAATCAGTCTTTGTAGTTTTATGTTGATGATTATTGAGTTAATCTTTGAAATTCAAAAATTCTAAAAATAGTTACTTTTGGAAGTTCTAAATCTAAATTATTAAATACCGGAATACTGTATTTTAGGTTTTTATTTTTAGATTTGGAAAAGGAATTAAAAAAAAATTTTTCAAAATGGCACTTTTTTAATGGTGATCATTAGTAAAAAATGTAATAATTTATTGTGCTATAAGATTTATAATAGATTTTTTAGAGCTACTCGAGCCATGGTGCACTAATACCATTTACACCCAATTACAACATACTTTGATTATATAGAAATCTTTGGTGACGATAATCCCTTAATTTACTATAAAATGGATATAAATTATGTTTTTTAATTTTTTTATTGATCAATTTTTTAATTCTTTTGATTTTAATTGATTAATTGGTATATTAATTTAGTATACTAGGATAGATTTGATACCCCGATTTACTAAAATGATCATTAATTTAATTTTAGAGATGATTTTGATGATCGAATTCCTTAACAACTGTGGTAATTTAAATTGGTAAAATGGGGTCTTTCCATTAATAAAACTAAAAATTGTTTTAAATTGGGTTATTATACACTTTACAAATTGGGATATGTTATAAATTGGCGAAATGTGGCAATGGGGAAATTTGGCAAATTGAACTTTTATTTTTAAAGTTAAATTTCAATCAATTTATTGTATTGCTTTGTTGGTTATTTGAGATATATCTATCGTTTAAATGAAATTCCGATAAAAATCCGATAAGTAATTGTTGAGAAAATAAATAAAATAAAAACGTCAAAAGTCGGTTTTTACATGTTTTTTGCCAAAGATTTTCTAGTTGGCGAAAACTAATTTTTGATAATTCCGATTTTTTTTTAACAAAATATCGTGAGTAATTTTCAATATTTTGGATATTATTATTATAATTTGAGTGATATTTTGATCAAAAATCAATTTTCAAGCATTATTTTGTCAAAATTTCACATAATAATGTAAAAATATTGATAATTTATTTGATAATTTTGATTTTTAACATATATTTATGACTAATCTATTCATATTTATCAAAATATTTTGACAAATATTAGAAGATTTTGAGTTTTCTAAAATATAAATTATTATTTTGATTAAAAAAATTTCAAATTGACTAAATTTACTAGTCTTAAATATATGTTAAAAATCAAAATTATCAATTTATTAATCAATATTTTTACATTATTTATGAAAGTTTGATAAAATATTGCTTGTAAATTAATTTTTGATCACAATAATTCCCAAATATTCAGAATTTAAATATACTGAAATCAAGAAAGTCTTATAAATATCAAAATTTTGTTAAAAAAAAATCGGAATTATCAAAAATTAGTTTTCGCCAACTAGAAAATATTTGGCAAAAAACATGTAAAAACCGACTTTTGACGTTTTTATTTTATTTATTTTCTCAACAATTACTTATCGGATTTTTATCGGAATTTCATTTAAACGATAGATATATCTCAAATAATCAACTAAGAAATACAATAAATTGATTGAAATTTAATTTTAAAAATAAAAGTTCAATTTGCAAAATTTCGTCGTTGCCGTTTTTCGCCAAATTCAATATTTCTCACAAATTGACAAAAAGACTTTTTTCAAAATCAAGCAATAACAAAAAATATCATATATATTTAAAAAAGTTTTACAATAAAAAAACTTATGGTATCTAAAATTATAGACCATCAATTGTATTGTATCTCTTAAGAACATCTCTTGAGTGTTCAAAATAATCAAAGAGGAAAAAATTAAAGTTGGTTAATAAAAAAAATTTAAAATTTGAACAACAATTAAATATTAATTAGATCATTAAACACATAATTCCATGAGAAATACTAACTGTTTAAAGGTTGCCTTCTCAAAAGGTCAGTCTTTCATTCTTCATCTTTTGGGATTTTCTTTGAAAATGCCTTATGACTTGCCAATTTTTTCTAATTTGCATTATATCTAATCAAGTTGATCAATAAAAGACGAATTCAAAAGTGCTTCTTTCAGATCAAGTAGAAAATGTTTTCCAAAAATTGCACCGTCTAAAGATTTTAATTTTCCTTTTGGTTCAATAATTTGGTTGCAGTCATAACAAAATAATTTTATTGATTCCTAAATGTTTAATATTTTGTAAAGAAACAAAATTTCTAATCTTTAGAAAATTAGAAAAATGAGAAATTGAATAAAAAGTTCAAAAATTACTGTAAATGGAACACTTGTCATTGATGTTGGGTATAAAGGAGATTTGCCATTACAGCGACACCTACCATATTTACACCTTTTTGAATCTTCAATTGTTTTTTTTATACCTTCTTCTGTTTGATGATAGTGTTGATAAAGAAGTGTTTTTGCTTTCATTAAATTTGTTCTCATTTTTTGCATTACAAAATTATTGTTTTCGTTTCCGTAGACTAAGTCATGGCATGATTTTGTTTTGTTTTTTATTTTAGAAATTAATTTTTTAAAAATTGAACAAATCTTTCGAAAAAATAAAAAAGAAAAGAAAAAGGAAAGATCCTTGAATAATATAAATAAAGAAAAAGATCAATTACATTCATTTAATTCTTCAAATTTTATTTTTCCTTTTAATAACCTCATAATTTCTCTGAATTCATATTCTTCTAATTGGAGATTTTCTTTCAGATAATAATCAGTTTCTCGTTTATTAACAAGAGCGTCCTGTAAGGTATCCTTATTATTAAGTTTATAAATCCGTTTTCTACTTGAATATCCTTCGGAAAGCTCTATATCTTCTATTGGGAAATATTGCATGAAAATATATTGTTTAAAAATGATTGTTAGTAAGTGTAAAAAAAGTGATTATAATGATCTAAAAAAATTTCTCGAGTAGAGCTGTTTTAAAAAAGTGTGGAATCGAAGTTTTGTAAGTAGGGATTAAAAGTGTCTAATTCATATGTTTTAATCAGTTCAGTCAACACCTAGCAAAAGATTTGGAACACACTTTTCTAAAACAGCTGTACGAAATAAAAATATTAAATTTCACGAAGATTTCTCAAATAGGAACACAAAAATTGTTTTCACTTTTACTGAGTAATAAGAATTTTGTTTCTTGAATTAATTTCAAATTTTTAAAAGTTACGAAAAGATCAAAATAAAATAACTTTCAATTTTGTCGTTTTAAAATTTCAATTGAAAACACTTTTTGACTGTTTATTTTTCAAAAACCAGTTATAGTATTGAAAAAATACTATACACAAAAATAATCACTGGGCCCCTTCTTAATTAGTAATATTAGGGCAATTGTTGTATAATTGCAGAATGATTTCTTTGACTGGTATTTTGAATTCGAATTGGCCAGAATTACAATCGTAATTATCTTTTTTTACCTTTCTAAATCTAACTTTTATTTTGGATTCTTATCAGTTACCAGAAATTAAATCCAAGGGTGTTAAACTTACAAACAGAAATCACAAATTACCATCTTCATTATTTGAAATTATTCCTCATAAAATTGATAAAATAAAAAGAATAGCAAATTTTTTCTTATATAAACTCCTATTACAGTCTTTCCAAGGCTACCGTGAATTTTTATATGAATCAAATTTTAATGCTGATATAGATTTTTCAAAAGTTGGATATGAGAATAATAAAGCTCATATTGAAAAAAAAAAATCCTAAATGAGCTGATATTCAAGAATTTTTTCTGATACAAGAAAAATTAATTTTCAGATCCCTAAATTGCTTCAAACCTGGAAAATCTGTTGAGATGCCACTTAAAAGTTTCTATTAAAATACCGAAAATCTTTTTGATCTTATCACAAGAAACTCTTTCAAATGAGGTAATTTGTGAAAATTTTTTTTCAATATGAGCTTTCTTATCCTCATATCCAACTTTTTAAAAATCTATATCAGCATCAAAATTTGATTCATATAAAAATTCACGGTAGCCTTGGAACAGCTGTAACAGAAACTAAAAAACAAAATTTCTGAAATATACTTTAAAGAGATTGTGGCAGAATTTATCAGAAACCCTCACACTGAAACAAATGTGTCATATGAATAATATAAAAAGGATGAAAAAAATACCATACCTGAAAATAAATCCTGACAATATTTTTAATTGTTAATTAAAGGAAAATTGTAGTGTAATTTCTATTAAAGTAGTAAAAAAAATACTGGATATGAAAAAATCCTGAACAAGATTGTTAATTGTAAATATTAGGGAAAATTGTTCTTTAATTGATGGATAATTTCCTGATATTTAAGAACCAAAATTCTTTTTTCAAAATAACAACTCGCCCTGTTATTATAATGATCATTAATGAAATTACACTTGTTCAAAACACCATTCAATCAATCATAAAACAAGAATAAAAAAGATCTTTTTCAAAACTCCAGTAAACCTCGATAAAACTCGATTGTTTTTCAAAATAAATTAGATCTACTTTGATTATCAAATATTTACTTGTGTATTCTAGATGCCACACATTAATGAACTTGAGGGAGTTTTATTACTTGGTTCATAAAAAGTGGTTAATAATAAAAAGGATTTGATTTTAAATACTCTCTTCTCCAATTAACAAAGGAATATTTCACTTTCAAGTTTCACAAATATTGTTTAAATTATTCAATAAAAAAACTGGAAAATCCTCACAAACCTAATATGAAATGATTCTTCACAAAATTTTACTATTTATTTCAAAATAAATGGAACAAAATTTTCATTCAACTTTCCAAAAAAAGATTTGTAAATCATAGTAACATTTCAAAATTTTAATTCTAAAAATAAGCTTAAATTATTGATTTCCGTCTCATTGAGAACTTTGACGATTTATTATAATTCTTGGAATGTGCTTATTTTATAAATTTGAATGAAAATTTTGATCTTTTTTTTTTTCAATTAATAGTATTAAGCCTCCCTATTGTACTATAAGATAAAATTTTGAAGAACAAAATTTGATTCAAATAGAATTAGAAATTAAACAACAATTTTCCGAATAATCAAAATAAAATATCTTTTTGGTGGTTTTTTTTTATATCCGTTATTTTTTTGAGACAGTTCAATGAAAATCTGAAGGATCATATTAGAAAAAAAACAATTTCACTCCTGTTCAAAACAATATGTGAACAACAGTTGTAATCATTCTTTTAAAAAAATAATACATGGATTATATTCTTCTCGTTCCAAGACAAAATCCAATCTACTTACCAATAGTATACTGAAGTTCAAATCAAATATGATACGAAACTCCTTGATATTTAATGAAAAATTTAAAGGAGAAATGCAATTTGTTCAAAATTTTTTGTAGTTTTTCACATTTGTTTTTTGAATTTTTTTTGTTTTTTTCGAATACATGTTTACAAGTTTTTACTCTATTTTTTTAAGATAAATTTTCCAACTTGATCCTTCATTTTTTGAATTACTTTTTAAATAATAGAACTTTAGAACCCCATACCATTTTTAATTAGGGTTTATTATCTGGTTTCTTTGATGGTTTGGTTAATGTATAGTTCTTCTATAATAAAAAAAACACTCTTTGTATTTTGAAACATAAATTAAAGTTTGTGCCTAAAAAGTGAAACTGACTGTAATTGATTTTTTTTTTATTTTTTTACAATTTTTTAATTTTTGACTTTTTAAAATCTAGACATAAAATAAACAATATTGTTGAATTAGAGACCATATATCAGAACTTATTTAACAAGATATGGATTAATTTATTAAGGAAAAATTCAAATATTGCAAATATATTATTCAAATTTTTACTAATAACAAAATACAATAAAAAAATTTGGTTTCGGAGATTATTTTATTAAATTGGAATAATATTTAAGAGTTATTTTTTATTTTATTTTAAATTTAGGTATAAATATTTTATCGATTAAAAAGTAATTTATATTTGTTTTATTCCAATTTAATAAATTGAAATTATTTTACAATTGTTTTTTTTTGATTTTCAAGTAATTTCTATTGCTTAAATAAAAGTTTTAGAATATTAATTATATTAAAATTTTTAATTTTGGACAAAAGAAATAAATTTCATTTTTCTCTTAATTGGATATTTATTGAAATTTTATCTAAAAAAAAAAAAAATTAAATTTCAAAGTAATTTATTTTTTTATTTATTTTTTTTATCATAAAATTAGCAAAAATTTTTTGGTGGTTATTATTAATAAATCAATGTGTTGAGTTTTGAATTACTATTAATGTAATAAAATTTCGGTATTTAAAAAAATAAAATAAAAATAAAAATCTTTAAAAAAAATGTAAAAATGAATAATTATTATTTTTTTTTTCAATTTCAAAAAAAAAATCAATAACTTAACTACTTTATCTTTGAACTATTTTGACTTTTTATTATTGTTCAAATCTGGATTAAAGACAAATAAGAAAATTAATATATTAGTATTTCAATATCATTTTAAATCTAATTTAAAAAACTTGATGAAATTTAGGCAAATCCGGGGTGCTAAGGGATATATATATATATATATATATATATATATAATATTAAAAAATAATTAAAAATGTTTAAAATAACAATTAAAGTAAATCTATTTAAATAGTGGTGGTATAATGATAGCAAGAGTTATTGCTGTTTTGGTTGTGAGGTATTTTTCGAGCAGGTATTTTTTGATGTTTGTTTTAATTTAATACAAATCTTTAAATAATGATTGTTTTCAATTTTTAATTTACATTAATTGTTAGATTGGGCATTTTCAATTATTTATTTAATAATTCAAGATATATATATATATATATACAGTCAGTTTTACTTTTAAGGCACAAACTTTCAATGAAATTTAAGGCACAAAAAAATCTTAAATTAAGGCACAAAATTTGGAATTTTTTTTTTACAATTTATTTTTCACTAGAATTTGAATTTTGTGCTTTAATTTGAGATTTTTATTGTGCCTTAAATTTCGTAGAAAGTTTGTGCCTTAAAAGTGAAACTGACTGTAATAAAAAAAAGGGGGACACAAAAATTTAAGATTGTAACAAATTTTTCCTGATTATACCCATTTTAATTTTGTTTCCTGGTGCTTTGGATATTTTTAAATACCCATGGGTTAATGGGGTGTTATTTTTGTAAGTACCGTATATTGTAGTTACAGTCAGTTTCACTTTTAAGGCACAAACTTTCAATGAAAATTAAGGCACAAAAAAAATATCAAATTAAGGCACAAAATTTTGGATTCTAGTAAAATAATTTGTAAAAATTAAAAATTCCAAATTTTGTGCCTTAATTTGAAATTTTTTTGTGCTTTAAATTTCGTTGAAAGTTTGTGCCTTAATAGTGAAACTGACTGTAGGTACATTCACTTAATTTTTGAAAAAGGGATTGATTAGAATATTTTGGCTTTATTTCGGCAAAATAAAGCATGTTTAGTTACCGAGTTCACAAACATGATCGAAAATTTTAGTCAAGTGTCGATGTCGAATTATATGCTTTATTTTGGCAAAATAAAGCAGACTCCCTATTCTAATTCACAAACCTGATCGGAAATTTTTTTTTTTCTAAAAAAAAAAAAACGAAAGATAAGCACCAGTTAAAGGCAACGTGCAATGAAAATAATAGTATTTCTTCCAAAAGTAGATGTTCCAAAAAAATTGACTGAGATTCCAAGTAATCGTAGTTAACTCAATGCTTTTGTTGGTCCTTTGCTAAAAATTGTAATTTCTATCCTCGCTTCAAGCTATGCTTAATGAATTTTGTGGAAAGCTAAGTAAAATAAAACTTATTCAAAAGGGATTTTCTTGAAAATAAAAAGAAGGAAAAATGAATTCGGCAATATTTTTTGGAAGGTGTTTTTGGCTTACTAACTAAGGCTTATGTATACTCCACAGCAAATTATTGACAAAAATACACCCAAATCTGAAAAATCAATCTTAATAATGTGTTTCACAAAGCCATTTAAAATTAACATAAAAAAATTTTCAAACTTTGATCGAAAAAAGAACGAAAAAACTTAAAATAGAAATATTTATGAAACAAAAGGAGTAATAACTTTGAAAAATTATAGATCTGTTTTGTAAAAATTCTACTGGGGTAACAGTATTGAAGATAACTCTCAACACCAAAATTTGGAATATTGCATTTTTCAATTTTCGCACATGTGAAGTCAGCAAATATTTTTAATTTTTCGAAATTTTTAAAATTTAAAACAAATTTAATGGTTTTCTTTTTCGAAATCGTTTGATTCACGGATTCTTACATTTAATTTAATGTCAGACTTTTCAAGTTAGTGGAAAAAAAATAGTAAAAATATTTGTTGCAAAAAAATCCGTTAAAAGTTGACGTTATATCTTGTAATTTGAGAAGAAAAATAAAAGAAAATATCAACAAACTCATGGTTTTTCCTCTTAATTTGAATAATTGGAATTGTGCACAAAATTTAAATAGTTTTTGCACAAAATATTTTTCATTAAATTCTCAATCTAAATTTTTAAAAACTTTTTCTTTTACCAACAATTACTTTCTTATTTAACATTAACAATCATGAATTTTGAAGGACACATCGAATTAATCCTTGGGCCAATTTTCAGTGGAAAGACATCTGAATTAATCAGAAGAATCAATAGATTTTCTTATGCATCAAAAAAATGTATGATCTTGAAATATTCAGAAGATTCAGAAACTGAAAAGAAATCATTTAAAACACATAGTGGGTAAATAATTAATTTTCTTTTTAACAAATTACCTTTACCTTTTTCCTTTTTCAAATTTCCTTTTGTTTTCCTGGCAACAAATTAGCTCAAAATCATTTTTTTACTATTTTCTCTTTTTTTTTTTATAAATAACAATCACATATAAACCTTTCTAAAAAAAAAAAAGATACCTTTATAAAGCCTTAGCAACCGATACATTAAATAGGGTTGCTGAACAAGTCAAAGAATTTCAAGTAATTGGTATTGATGATGGACAATTTTTTCCCGAAATAGCCGATTTTGCCGATCGTCTTGCAAACGAAGGCAAGGTTGTTGTCATTGCGGCACTTGACGGCACCTTTGAAAGGAAACCATTTGAGTGTATAACAACCTTAATCCCAAGGTGTGAAAATTTGGTAAAATTAGGGTCAGTTTGTATGGTTTGCTACAAAGAAGGCTCTTTTAGTAAAAGAATAACAAAGGAAAAGCAAGTGAAATTGCTTGGTGGTACGGAAAAATATATAAGTGTCTGTCGAGAAGAGTACTTTGGATCAAAATGTCATACCAAAGAAAATGAAAATGATAATGAAGATGAAAATGAAAATGGTTATACATACGACGGCCAAATTCAATTAATATTGGGGCCTATGTTTGGTGGCAAAAGCTCTGAATTAATCAGAAGATCACGAAAATACTCCATTGCCAACAAGAAATGCACCGTAATCAAATTCGCTCGGGATGTGCGATACTCCGTTGACAAATGCAGCACCCACGATAGAGTGATGATGGACGCTGTTCCATGCACGGGTAAACTTTTTGAAGTTGAGGACAAAGTAAAAGACTGTGATGTAATTGGGATCGACGAGGGGCAATTCTTTGAAGACATCGTGGAATTCTCAGAACATATGGCCAATAAAGGCAAGGTTGTTCTCATTGCTGCGCTTGATGGAACCTTTGAAAGAAAACCCTTTGGTCGTGTGTTAGAATTAGTTTCCAAAGCTGAAGAAGTGATCAAATTAAACGCAGTTTGTACGATCACATACAAAGATGCCGCTTTCACAAAAAGAACTTCCCAAGAAAAAGAAGTTCAAGTTATTGGCGGATCAGACAAATATCTCGCAGTTAGCCGCGAAGGCTTTTACAAAGTTCAAAATTAAATCTTTAAATTTTTCCTATTTTTACTTCTTGAAATTCCAATTCTTTTTCTTTTTCTTTTTCTTTATCTTTTTAACTTTTTTGTTTCTGTTTCTATCTTCTTTTTTATTGAATGACATTTTCTTTTTGTTTTTATTTTTGAATGGTAGGGATCCTTTTTCTTAAATCCTTTTTAATTAATTTTTTTTTGTTACTTTTTTATTTTAAGCAGGATACTCTAAACCAATTAACATGAACAAATTATGAATAATAAATATTTTTTATCTACAAATAATTTTCTTCATTTTTTTTTTTACTTTTGCCTTGTTCTTGTTCGAATAATTTTCTAACAAAAGTTACTAATTAATATCATAAAAAAGGTTTGATCTTTATGATTTGTATTTTTTTTAGTGTTAAGACTCTAGTCATTTACCGTGGATTTGCACTATACCCAAGGGGTAACTCAAACAAACAATTTTATTGTGAAATTGCTCTTATTTTTGATTCAAAAAATACAAATTACCAAAAAAAATATTTCTTCGAATCTCATTTGACAAAATTTTCAATTCAAAAAAAAATCTTGAGAGGATCTCGTTATCTAAAAATTCAATTAACAAAAAAAAGTTTAAAAGTACTTCTCAATTCTAGAAATTTAAAATTTAATAAAAAAAAATTACTTGGTTCTTTTTTTAAATTTCCAAAGGAATGCAATTTCTTCTATTTACAACAGATTGTTTTTATTTTTTTGAAGTATCTAATCAATTAAATTTGATTTAATCTAATTTATAGTTATTTTTTAACCCTCTATATTTGGCAAAGTAAGGATTTTGTTACTTCTTGAGAAAAAAATAACTCATTTGAAGAAAAAAATGAAAAAAACAAATCTTGGAGATCTCAAAATCGCAGAATAGTAACACTTCAAAACTGACTCAGTTTTTTCAAAATTATATATTTCATAACCATTCTTATTGGAAATTGAGTGCCACTTGTCGGCTATTTTTTTCTAAAAATTACCTTGTTTATTGATTTTTGATTTTTGGAAATCGATTTTACCTCCTATATTGGTTATTTTTTGATTGGTATTGGCAACTTATAAAAATTACAATTTTTTTTTCAAAACCAGAATATTATTTTTAATTCCTAATAACTCTGCACTTTATTTTAAATCATTTTATTGAAAGGTATTGAATTAAACAATGATCCCTTAGATAATCCGTATAGATTTAATAAAACTTGTATTTCCAATTCAAATCTGTGTTTTATTTTTTTTAAAAAAAATTACACATTGGAATATTAAAGAAATTTATAATAATAATAAGTAAATAGATATTTGTTACATAAACTTCTGCCTACTCAAAAAAGAAATTTCCAAAAAAAAAAAATCTAATCTTGTGTTTTTTTCAGAAAAATTATAACAATTATTAGCTACAATTATTGTTAAAAATTTCGAAATTTTCAAGAAATAATTAGGAAAAACGATTTATAAATTTTTAAATCAACTCAATTCATTAATAAAAAATTTATTTAAAAAATTCCATGGGTCTGACCTTCAAAATTAATTTGGCATTAGGTTTACCAGTTGATGTTTGATTTGATGAGTATTGGAATAAGACAATATATAAGAGGCCATTTTTTTTTTTTGAAAAACCTATTTTATACTCGGTAACTTTCATTTTTTTTGGGTATTTTTGAAAAATGTAGATATTAGTAGATTATAGACATTTGAAGATATTTTTTTTTCACAATTAGCTTCAAAATGTTTAAAATTTATATTGAAGCGAAGCGAGACACTTAATTTATTAATACTTATTTTTAATCTTGGTTTTAAATTAGCTGGTATTTGTGAAGTAAAAGTAGATTATTTTTAATTTTTCATTCGTTTTCTCAAAAAATAAATAGCTATAGAGAGACCCAATGCTAGTTCATGTGCTTTATAGTCAAATTATCTGCCTGAAATTATCACACTAAAAAAAATCTACAAACATCTTCAAAAATTTAACACAACCATTTTTGTCATTGTATCGATTTTTTATTTTTACTCAAATTTATTTTTCTACTATTGAAGATTCAAATCACTGATTTCACAATTATTCACTGGAAAGATATTCCCAAATTATTTTTATTTTTGAAAAATTAAAAAAAAATTTCAAAGTTGAAAATAAAAACAAAAAAAAAACTTTTATTTTCGATGTTTTTAATAATCAATTTATACAATTATAAACAATAAAAAACAATAGTATAGTCAATTAATAAAACCCAAAACCATAGCTACAATACATTAGGTTAATTTAATAAAATTTGATAATTAATTCGGTAAGTTCATTTGAAAGTTGTTGTAAAATGAAGTATATTTCTTTTTTTTCCTAGGAATCTCTCTTTTTGCTTTAAACTCTTGAGATTATTTATCTATGTCTTTTCCCTTTTAAATTTCAAGTTACTCATACTTTCCATCTTTCGACATCTCAGTATTAACAGGTAACCAGTTAATTTTATTCCTTTGTAATTCTTCTTCCCAACTAAAAGATATTTCATCATTATAAAAAAATGGAGAAAAAAAATCAATACCAAAATATAAATTGGATTGAGAATAGTAAATCATTATTTTCTAGATATTTATTGACATAATATATACCAGTTCCCAAAAGAAAATTTCAAGTATATTAAAACCAAATTCAAAATTTTTAACACACCAAAATTCGATTTGTGAAATGAAAAAAAAAACTTTTTTAATCAATTCAAGAAGAAATACCAAATTAGAACCATTCAATAACTGAAATGTTAACACTTTTTTATAAATTACAATACTCACAAAACAATAAATAACTAATTATCAATACAAATAAATCATGGGTGTGTTAAAAATTTTGGAGAGAGCAAAACAAAAAAATACATTAGCAAATTTGTTTAAATTCTATGAGAAATTATTGATCGATCAAATGGTTAGATACTACCAACTAATTTTATTTGAGTTCTTCTATTTGGAACAACTTGACTTTAACCTAATATCAATTGTTGAAAAAAATTTTGATCGAACGAAATAAGTTAGTAATTCGAACAATGAAATGAAAACAAAAAACTACTAAAAGATGAAAAAATGATTTTCATATTTTACAAAAATCAAAATTAGATCCGATTTCAATGAAATTGTATCATTATGATTATTCGAAACGTTTTAGCTGTGTGAAAAATTTTGAATTTTAGTTTATTATTAAATCCGGTATTAGAACAACCCGTGTTAAATCTTGGAAAAATAAAAGAAGGGTTGTTGGATTTAAACAAAAAATAAATTTAAATCTGAAGTGTATCAAAATTCTTTTGACTTATTTAGTCAAAATTGTAAACACTAACCAATTGTCTAACCGCCACACTTTTCCAACAAAGAAAAGGAAATTGATAAGGATATATTGAAGATAGTTAAAACTCTTAATTTAAATCGGGATTTTATTAATATAAAACACGTCAATACTAAATTAAATAGATTCATTTTGTAAATTATTCTTTGACTTATTTAAACTATTTTTCAGTCAAAAGGGCCCAGTTGTAATGGTCTAATATATGTGTTTAAAGGGTTTGCATAGATATTAGAAGAAAAAATTTATTTTGGAAATTTTCAAAATTGAAATCATTTTTTTACATATTTTTGTTTTTTTTTTTTTTTCGATTTTTTTTTAAAAACATAATTCATTAGCAAAAAATTTTTTTATTGCAAGATCAATAGTCACTTGGTAAAAATGTGTTATTCTAAAGTCATTGAAATCATGTAAAGATTGTTGAGAAATCTATTGATTTCTATGGCAATTCAATTCGATCTTTGATCTTGATATTTGTTTAATAAATGTGAAAAATTTTCACTTCATTTTCATTTCCTTTTTCAAATAGAGACCACAAATACCAACAAACTTCGTTTGGGGGACTTGATTTCTAAAAGAAAAGTATGGAAAATGAAGTGAAAAATGTTTCATATTTATTATTCAAATACCATTAGAAGGTCAAAACGAACATCGTTGTTTTTCTCAATAGGGCCCTAAGAATTTGAGTTTTTCAATTTTTAAGAAAATTTATTGATTAATTAGTTTTCTTTCAGACATATATCAACAATTTTTTGATGTGTATTATTCTGTTTATTTCTTATTTGTTCTTCAAAGGTCAATTATATAAAATAATTGATATTTGAAAAAAACGTTTTTTTTTGGCCACTTTGACTGAAACAGAGTTTAGTTTGATTCCTAAGAATATAATAATAAGAATTTATAACCCAATATAACATATTTAAAAAGCAATGGATTGATTATTAATAAATAAAGTTTTTAAGTTTAATTTCAAAATATCAAAAAAAAACAAAATATTAGCTGGAGATTGAAAAAAAAAAAAAAAATAATAATAGATATTTAAAAAATTTAACAATTAAATTTTTATCATTTTCAATAACATTAAGCGTATTCATTAATATCGATCAACAATTATTTTTAAAAAAAATGAGATTACAAAATCTCAATTAACATTCATAATTAAAAATATGTGGGTTGATATGAAGGTTATTTAATTTTTGTCCAAAATGTATATCCGAATATACTTTTAATTAAGATGACCACACCATTACTGATAATGACATGCAATTTATTTTTTCGATTTTTTTTTAATTCGATTGTTTAATTCTTTGATTCAATTTCAATTTCCTTCTCTTTTTGGATCTCCATTTCTATTTTTTCCGTTTTTTCTAACTTGATTTCACTTTCCTTTACTATTTCTTTAGCTTGGTGATCCTTTTTTTCATCTTTTTCATTTTTTTCAGTTTTTTCATCTTGTTCATTTTTTTCATCTTTTTCATTTTTATTAAAAAGAATTTTTTCCCACATATTTTTAATTTTTTCATCATTTGATTTTGCTCCAGGTATTTGATTGATAACGTCAGTCAAAAAATCCCAATTTTTCATCACTTCCAAAACTTTTGGATCTTTTTGTGGCACAGGCAAAGGCTTTTCAATTACTATTTTTTTTTTTTTTTCAGTTTCTATTACCTTTTGAATTTCCATTTCCATTTCCATTTCAAGTACCTTTACCCTTCCCTTCTCCTGTCTATTTTCCACTTTCTCCTTTCTCTTCTCCCCTTTTTCTAATTCTCTCTTTTTTTCAATTTCTTCAGCCTTTTTAATTTTTGTTTGTATTTCTTTCATATCTTCTTCGGTTAATTCGCCCATTGACATTTTGATAACATATTTTAATTGATCTGTTTCGGATAGTTTTTCAATATTTTTTAGAATTGGATCTCCTTCATCTTCATCTTCTTCCACTTTCTTTTCTTCAGTTTCTTTTTCATTTTCTTTTTCTTTTTCATTTTCGTTTTCTTTTTCATTTTCGTTTTCTTTTTCTTTTTCTTTTTCGTTTTCGTTTTCTTTTTTATTTTTTTCTTCTTTTTCCTTTTTCTTTTCATTTTCATCTAATTCCTTTTCGACTTGATCCATTTCCATCATTGAGATTTCTAAGGCCAAACGCAACATTTCGTCCACTTCATCTTCCGTCTGTTCAACTTGTTCAACCTGTTCAACTTGTTCAACTTGTTCAACTTGTTCAATATCTTCATTTTTTATTTTGATAAAAATTTTTGATTTAACCAACTGATCTTTAACTTGACCTTCTATTTCTATAAAAATAAAAATTAAAAAAAAAAAATTATAAATCAAAATTTTGAGAGTAAGTCCATCAAAAAAAAACGTAATAATTATATAGTAAAAATTTTTGCGAAAATTATTAGTTTTTCAAATTTGGTCAAATTTCAAAATTGGTCAAATTCTCAATTTTTTGAAAATAGTCAATTCAATTGAGTTATATTGACTGTGGGTATTTAAAAACAATTTTTCGGGTAGGTTAAGAGTATGTTAAGGTATGTTAAGGTACGTTCCGATGATTTGGATGTTATGTTAGAGAATTTTGGTAAGAATTTTGAAAAAAAAATAATTAAGAAAATAGGAATTAGACTTTTGTAACTTGTTTTAAGTGGTAAAAAATTTCCACTTAACTTTGATGGTTAAAATTGGGTTTTGAAAACAAATATTTAGTATTGATTATTTTAACCTTTTGGATTTTATAAAATTTAAGAAATAAACTACTACTAATCGCAAAATAATCTTTTTGATTTTTCGAATCACAATCATTAAAAACCAAAAAAAAATTTACATACTAATGAAAATAATCAAGAAACTCTTCAAAAATATAAAAAATTTCATTTTGACCAACTTTGAAATTTGACCGATTTTGAAATTTAATAATATACCCAAAATTTTTCAATAATCAAATTTTTTTTTTTGAAATGAGTGACTATTTTTTATTTTTTTCTATCATTACCATTTTTTTTTGTACAAATTTCGAAAATGAAATATTTTGTCATTTTTGTGGATGGTATTGACATTCAAAGAAAATCACCACAATAACTAATAGGAATTCAGAAAAGCACCTAAAAGTAATTATATTTAAGTAATCTTGATTTTATTTTTGCTACGAAAAAATTTAAAGTAATGTTACTTTTCCATTTTAGAAACTGTTATTTGTTATTTCGATAGTAAAACTTAAATTGAATCTCAATAACTATTTTTTTCAATAGATTCTATCTTTGTGTTTACTATATAAAAAAAAAAAATACAAAATCTCGTTAAGGTTCCAAAAGGTTCTCGTTTTGAAAAAAGACGAGGAAATTCAAAGTATAAGAATTCCAGGTATTTTGGCAGAAAATAATAAATAATACTGAAACATCTCAAGAATCCTTTTTTATTCTCTTCTCAAATTAATCCGACTTTTCATGTTCAAAATGGATTTGATTTGTCTTCTAAATTTTAATTCACTTTTCAGAGAAAATTCAACATAATCCCTTCATTAATTAACTTGAATCCAGAACATTTATAAAAGTATTCAGATCTTCAAAACTGAGTCTTTTCAAAAATTTTAAGAAGTCAACAAAAAAAGAAAAAACAATATTTTTAAAAAACAAAAATTTTTAGTAATTCTTTTAAAAAGTTGGCTTACCTCGACAAACCAAACTTTAAAACAATAAAAAGAGGAAGATCTTGGATCGATCTTCATTCTAAAAGTTAAAAAGAATATAGAACATTTTAATTGCTTTTAAAAAAAGCAAACATTGAATCTCAAAATCTTAACGAACTTTTTGATTTTTATTTCCCACAAGTCAATTTATACACTTTAGTGCTTTACTAATTCTAAATTAATTTTACAAGGTGTCTGAAAAATGCTAACCCCTCTTATGTGCCGTTAGGTTTTTTTTAATTTGAGAAAAAAAAAGAAAATTTATGTAATTTTTGGTTTATTTCTCAAATTAAAAAAAAACCTCCGTTAGCTTTTCCAGAATTCCTAAATTTTTATTAAGGAATAAAAATGATAAACCTTGAAATTATTGTAAACTAGAACAATTTTAGGTTTCTGTGATTTCTGTGATTTCTGTGATTTCTGTGATTTGAAATTGAAAATAAATTAATTTTGCAGTAAGATTTTTAATATGAGTAAAATATCACTTTTCCATAATTGATATAACATATATTTTGTTAAACTAAAAATACTTGCATATTGATTTCAAAGAAGATCAATGTCAATTTTCTTTTTGGAATCTTGAGGATTATGCTTTTCATTTTTTCCATTTTCAAATTTGTCATTTTTGTTTCAAGAATATTACAAAATGCTTACTTTGACAAATATAGAGGCTTACAAAACAACCACTAATTGATTTAAATTGAATTGAATCATTTTTCTACTAAAAGAAAACAATTTATTTCAAATTGAAGAAATTTAAGCATTTGGAAATATAAAACCAGAAAAGATTAATATTTTTTTTCGTTCTTGTTTTTTTGATTGTGATAATATAAATCTCTTTTTTGCAATTTATATTTTTAAAATCAGAAAATACTTTGAATTTTTGGAATTGTGGAACTAGCTAAACTTTTTTTTTGACTTTATTTCGATTTTTGCTAAATTGAAATCCTTTGAAACTTTTTTTTTATTATTTGAATTTTTGGTCAATGAAATCCTTTTTGATGAATTTTATTTTGGTTCTAAATTTGAATTTTTTGAAACAAAAGAAGTGCAATTTCACAATATAATTTTTTGTGGCAAACCACCCTTTGAGTATGGTGCAAATTCATGGTAAGTGATGGGATACTTAAAAAAGAAATTGGTGGGATTGTAAACTCTTCATTTTTTAGAAAAGGAAATTACCTTTCATTTAAAAAATTTCTTCTTTTGAATGTTTTTTGGAATTACTGTTTATTCAACAATTAAAAACTAAAGTGAGCTTTTTACTTTTAGCATTTATAACTCACAAAAACAAAATTTCGTTTTTGTAAAAAAAATTACAAAAAGGGAAAGAGTAAGAAAAAAGAAAAAGAAAAAGAAAAAGAAAAAGAAAAAGGGAAATGAAAAGGGAAAGGGAAAGGGAAAGGGAAAGAAAATGAAAAAGAAAAAGAGACTGAATAAAAGAAAAAAAATAATGTTACTAGGACTTATTGCGAGTAAATGTGATTGGTTATCTGTGTTAACAATACTTAACAAATTTTTTAATTTTTCTTGATTTTGTTCATTATCCCCCAAACAAATAAGATCCATTTTAATAGATTTTTCTTTTAAAAGTGAACCAACGTTTGATATTTCTTCGTTGCTATTGGTTATTTCGCCAGCAATAAAAAGAATAATTCTTAATTCTGCTTGTTCGTTTCCAAGATTAATTAGTCTTTCAGCAGCAAAGCGTATGACAGACAGGTAATCTCCTTTGTCTTCTGAAACCTTAAGATCCGAAACCTTTTGGAGAATTGATTCGATTTCATTGCTTGGCTGGATCAGAACACTCTTTGGTGACGATACAGTTAAAACTCCAATTTTGTTTGTGCTTGTTTTTTTTGTTTCCAAAAGATACTCGAGAGATTCTAATTGAGAAAAAAGTCGATTTGGTTGAAAATCTTTTTGTTGTGAATCAACGGAATCGTCGAGAATAATTAACGTTGTCTCGTTTGTCATTAAATAAAAAGCAAACGAATTTTATTAAAAAATAAAAAAATATGTTGAAAAATCAAAAAAGGAAGAAAATGAAACTTTTTTTTTTTCATATGAGTTCTTTTATTCTTACTTAATTGTCAATTAATTACTGAAACAACCAATACACATATTGAATTTCCTTTCTTCTTTCAATTGTTTTCTCATCTTTGAACGAGAGAACAGTTCGTGACAAGTTTTTTAACTAATTGTTCCAAATTTTTGTCAACAACAAGAATTTGATGTTCAAATCTTTAAAAAGGGTCACTTTAAGATTTGAATATTATTATAGCTAAAAACTTTTAAGTGAGAAATTGACATTTTTCAAAAACGACAAACTCTTGAGAGAAAAATGTTGGAAACAGAAAAATGGTTGGACAGCAATTTTAATTGGGAACATTACTGAAAATGATTTTTAATTTCAATCGTTTGTGAAATAACTAAAGAAAATAACAATAATCTAATTATTAGTATAACGATTAATGTAATTCTACTTTTTCAAAACCTTATCTCTAATAGCCTAAAGCAAGTTTAAAAATGACCATTTTCAGATTTAATAGTAAACTTGACTAAAACTTGGGTTTTTGTTAAAATAATATGATCTACTTTAGTTATCGACCATTCAAATGAGTATTCTACACACACCACAGATTAATGAACTTGGAACACCTTTAAACCTGGATTTATATAAAAGTCACCTAGTTATCAATAGGATTTGATTTAAAATTTTACAAATGTTCCCAATTAAAAATGGTGTCCAACCATTTTTCTTTGTCCAACATTTTTCTCTCAACAGTAAAGTAAATTCCAAAATTATTTTATTCAACTTTAAGGTTTAGAATCGACAAAACTGAAAAAAGGTTGTGTTGTGTTAGGATGTTGCGTCCACTTGTTAATTTTGTTATTAGCTTACCGATCTTTGACTTCGTATGAATTTTAATAGTAGCTCAAAAAAGAGAATTTAATTAACTTTTTTTCCTCTCAAATCCAAATTGAAGAGTTTGAAAGGAATTGATTGGAAGATAGAAAGAAAAATCTTGTTTTTGGCCTTTTTTATTGTATTTTCATTTCCCCATTACTCAATTTCAGAAATATATATACATATTAAATTATTCCAATAAAAGAAAAACCTAAAAAAAAATATTTCCCTTAAACGTAACAAGTTATTGATATAAAAAATGAAATGAAAGAAAAAAAATAAAAGAGGTAACAATGATTTTCATATTTTTCAAAATTAAAATTATTTCCTATTTGAATGAAATTGTATGATTGTGATCGTTTTAACTGAGAGGGAAATTGTGAATTATCGTTTATTGTAAATTTAATAAATATTTTTCAAATGGTTTAACAAGATTTCTGTAAATTTTTAAATTATTTTATCATTTAAGTGACTAGCCAACATCGAAGAAAAAATAAGTTTGTAAATTTAATATAATTTTATAAAAAATCTACAGTATCCTGAAGTTTAAAACTGAAGTAAAAGTTTAATTACTAATAGACCAAACTGATTTTTATTTGCCATTTACTGAAAGGAATTAATATTTTTAAAAGTTAATCCATTTTTCTCGTTTTTGAAATAGTTCAAAATCTAAGATATTTATGAATTTTTTCCAAAAAAATTATTTTTGTTAAAGGAAGAAAGAAATATTATTATCTTTAGAAAGAAGTGTACCAAAATACACTTCAAAAATAAAACCACCAAAATTTAAATCCACCAAGTTTAAAAATAACCTATTATGAAAAATTTAAAATAATTATTTTGAACTTTGAGAAAAAATCTAATTTATTTATTCAAAGAACAGTACAAATCATTTTTATCTTTTTTTTTTTTGAACAAAAAAAAAAAAACAATCAAATTATTAAATTAAAAATTCACCCAAAGTACTTTTTTAAAACCTGGAAAATATAACTTTTAACCCAAAGAAATACTATTTAATTTGATTATTTTCTGATCAATGGTAAATCCCCCCCCCCTCCTATAAATTAGTACAGTGGGTTAGTAATAACAAAAAAGATTAAAAAAAATATGAATAGGATTTATTATTATTTCTCAATTTTTAAATAATTTCAATCTATTAAAATTAATTCAAATAAACAATTCAAATAAAGAACAAATATATATATATATATATATATATCAAATATTGTATTATCAAATAACTGATTTTAATAAAAATAGATCTTTGTTTATATTCTTGATATTTGAAAAAGTTAATACATTGAAATTTTTTAATTTCAAGATATTTAATAAATATTTGGAAATAAAATAGATGATCCCTTTTATAGATCTTCATAGATTCGATATTTGATTTATTTTTTTTGTATTCTAAAAAGATTGTACTTTTATTTTATTTTTTTTTTTTTTTCAGCTCAGAAAATTTAAAACAAGCCAATGATAAGAAAACTTTTTTTTAAAAACTTACCAAGTAAGTATTCTATCGACAAGCTAGTTCAATTTATTGAAGAAAAGTCACAATGTTCACCAAATATAGAAATTATCAAAAACAAAAAAAATCCAAACAATGGATTAGCTAAAATCACACCAAGTTCGAAAAAGAATGAAGAACTGATTAAACAAGCACTTGGTGATAATTTCTATTTTGAGAAAAGAAAAATAATAGTTGCGGACTACTCGAACAAGAAATTCAAAATGAAAAAAAAAAAACAAAAAGAAACAAAAGAAAAATATTTACAAGAAAAAAACAAAAAAAGTACTAAAAAAGCAAAAATCCAAACAAAACCTCAAAAAAACTCACCAGACAATGCGGAATCGGAACCCAAAAAGTACCAAAAACCCAATTGCCAACATAGTACTAAAAACAAAAAAAAAAAAAAAACTGATCTAATTAGATCAAATATGAAGGTGAACCATGCTACGATAAATAATGCTGAAGTAGTACTAAATGCGTTATTTCTGCATAATATTCCTTATCATGCAAACTATTATGATATTGAGTATGTACTCAAACCACTTATTCATATCAAAGAACTAATACTGTTCCTCGACAGAAATAATCAATTCAAGGGTTGCGCGAAGTTATTAGTAGAGAAAAAAGAAGACTTTCAAAAATTATTAACTTATTCAGGTAAATTGAAGCTATTTAATAGATTCATATTTATTAACAAATTTATTCATAAGAATAAGATATCCCAACCCAATAATGAAAAGAAAACCTCTGAAATACTAGATAAAAATAAAAACAAAAATAATGTATGGTTCGAAGAAAATTTTTTAAACAACAACAAAATCAATAAAAATAACAATAAGACTCAATCAAATTTTATTCATCAAGAAAAAAACTAATAAGATCAATAAAAAATTTAACCAACAATATTAGAAATAAAAAACAGAAAAATTTCAAAAAATCAAATTGTTATTTTTAATTTACCTAACAATATCAATCAAGAATTCTTAAAAAAAATTATTCAAAGAATATAAAATCTTGGAAATTATAATTCTAAAAAATAAGAATAATAATCAAAAATTTTCATTTGTAACTTTCCAAAATGAAGATTTAAGAGATAAAGCTTTGAGTTTGAATGGTATTTTTATATATAAGAAAAAAATATTTATTAAAAAAGCTTTTGAAAAGAAGAATTTTAAAAAGAAAAATATAACACCCACTAATAATATAAACAACAATTTTAATGAAATTTTAGAAAAAAGAATAATTAACTTAGAAAATGAAATTAAAAAACTAAAATTAATTATTGATAATAATTCAAATTCAATAATTAATCTAAATAAAAATTCAGAAAATAAAATAAATAAAAATTTTGAGAAAGGGGCCCAAACTCAAAAAAGGAATCCCAAAACAAACTATAAAGAAAAAAATAAAAATAAAAATGAAAATTATCATTATGAGGAAAAATCAATTGAAATAGATATTGAGAAAGAAGATGATGTTAATAAATCAAAAAAATAAAATTATTAACAAACAAAAAAATAATAAACCTTCTTTAGCTGATTTTTTTTTATCTATTGGTCAAACTATCACTAAACAAAAACCCAATTTTAAACCTTTTTCATTTACTAATAATTAAAAAAAAAATAATAATTTTCATTTACCCAATATAACATTTTTGGAAAACCAATTAAATAATGTTTTTAAAGTCACTATAGAAAATGATAAAGAGACATTTAATTTTTTGAAAAATTTTAAAAGAAAAAATAATAATAAACCAAATGATTGGAATGATAATAATTTATTACTAAATAAATTAATTGAAAACAAAAATAAAATTTTAAATCATGGAAATATTTTAATTCAAAAACAAAAAGATATCAGTACAAGTAAAGAACTTATTGTTTATACTGAATGTAATTATAAAAATGATATCCAAAAAAATCTTGATTTTTATTTTAATCAAAAAAAATCAATTATTGAATTACAAGATGAACACCATAAAGACCAATTGGGTATTAATAAAAAGAAAAATATGAAAAATATCAATTTAATACAAAATAAAAAAGAAAACAGTTTTATGTAAAGCAATTTCAAAAAAAAAAATAAAAGATGTAAAAAAGAAGACTTCAAACCCAAAAAGGATATTGTAATTGTCATATTAGTCAACTTGATGATTGACTTTATCAATCAAATTCTAAAATAAAGAAATTAGAAATTTTTAAAATATTAATTCAAATTAATATTTATATATATAAATTTAAAAACCAAAATAATTTAAAAAAATTTAAATGGGGTTTCACAAATCCAAAGTGCCCATTTAATCACCCACTAATAATCAATTTAAAATTTTATTATATCAAATCCAAATCATTAAAAAAATAAAATTTTATATTTCTATATACAAATTTTATTTTCCAATTTTAATTTTTTTAAACAAGAACTAAACCAAAAAAATTTATTTCAAGAAATAATTTTTTTATTAAATTATGAATATAAAAATTATGAGCATTTTATTGATTTAAACTATTTTTTGATGAAAAATATTATTTTATATGAATTTGAAAAATGGGAATTAAAGAACGTAAAATTAATTCAAATAAAATATTGGATAAAAAAAATCATTTAATTATTCATTTATTTCTTTATATGGGGACTATAATTTATACAATACAAATCTACAATTTTCAAAATTATATATCTTAATTCTTAAATTAATAAATAAAAAAAAGGAATTCCAAAACTTAAAAGAATTAAATTTTAATTTTAAATTTGAATTTAACAAAAACTCATATAATAATAATACTGTTACTCATTTTTCATTTATGAATAAATGCCAAATAATTAAAAAAATACAAAATGTCCCAAAAGATAATAAGTTAATTTTTTGCCAAAAAAAATATTTCAACTTTGGAAATATTTAATTATTTAAAAAATAGACCAGTAATACGATATCAAAGACAAGGAGACAACTTAATAGAAATTTGGGACTTAAAAGATAATATAAATTTTTTCAAGAAAAAACTTTCAAGAAAAATTCATTTATTACCCAGGAATTTATATATTTATCACTATTCAAAAAATGAAAAAAAATTATTATTAAAAGGAAAAAAGAGAGAATATAACAATAAATTTATTAATATCAAAATTTTATCATTTAATGTCAGAGGATTAAATGATAAAAATAAAATTTCGATTTTAGAATCTTTTCTATTAAAATTAAACATTGATATATGTTTAATACAAGAATCAAAAATAATAAAAAAGCCACGTTTCATGAATTATTTTTCAATAAATAAAAAATCATATGGTAATAAAAATTCTAATAAAGGAGGATTATTGATTATAATAAAAAATATTTTTAAAGATTTCACAAGAGAAATATTGATTCCAGATCTTGATATCATGGGAATCCAATTCACTGATTTTATAATTATTAATGTATATAAGAGACACGATCGAAATAACGAAATAAATAAAAAAAATTATCAATCTTTTACAAAAATATCAAAATCATAAAACAATCATTGGAGGCGATTTTAATTTGATTAAAAATCAAATAAATTATTTTTCAAAATTCAAGTTCAAAATTATTTTCAATTCGAAACCAACCAGAAATAATAATAATTTAGATTATTTTATTACAGTCAGTTTCACTTTTAAGGCACAAACTTTCAACGAAATTTAAGGCACAAAAAAATCTCAAATTAAGGCACAAAATTTGTAATTTTAATTTTTACAATTTATTTTTACTAGAATTTGAATTTTGTGCCTTAATTTGAGATTTTTTTTGTGCCTTAAATTTCGTTGAAAGTTTGTGCCTTAAAAGTGAAACTGACTGTACAAATTTCAATAATTTAAAATATCAAAAATCAAAAACAATAAAAAATAAAATTAGTGACCACAATGCAATTTTGAACAAATTTAATATTAATAAAAAATGGGAAGTTAAAGATATTTTTAGAATTAAAGATATCCCAAATTTTCATCTTGATTTTATTAATTTTTTTCAATCTAATAATTATCAATTAAATGAAAAACAATTCAAAATTTTCAAAAAAAAAATTTAAAAAGAAAGAAAGAATTATTTTAAATATACCAAAAAAAGATTTAAAATTGTAAAACTTAATTAATAGAGTATTTGAAAATAATGATTTAATTAAAGAAATAAAAAATAGGAACTCAAAAATGTATTTTAAATTAATTAATCAAATCAATATAGAATTTGAAGAAAATCAAAATTTTTTGGAAAAAAATTAATAGATTAAGAGAAACTTCAAGTAAAATGATTCTAAATAATGAAAATATGGAAAAAGCTTATTTTGAATTTGTTGAGTCTATTAGTAAAAAAACCAAAAATATATATAATTAATTTTATCAAAAATTTTAAATTAGACAAAAATAATATTTTAAATATTAAAGTAGAGGAAATATTTTCAACTAAAAAAATTAAAGAAATAATGAAATATCAAAAAAAATAAATCAGTAAAAAGAATTTGATAAAATATTCCAATATAAATCAATAAAAAATCAAAACAGTGATTTTTATTTAAATTACGAAATTTTTATAAAAACAATTCAAAAAATATTTCTAAATTGGATTAATGATATTTCTCAAAAAAATATCCATTTTATTATAAAAAGAAATTTATTATTTATTCATAAATCTGGAGATGAAGGAGTTCCACTTAATTATCGACCAATATCAATTAATCAAACGCTCCCAAGATTTTTTCTTAAATTATTATATGCGGGAATCCAAGACTCTTGGGATTTAGTTTCAAAAAAACCAATTTGGTTTTAAAAAAAAAATTAGATACAAGAATTGCAGTTCTAAATCTATTCAATGAATTTAATAAAATAAAAAACAAATTTAAAAAAGATAACATTTATATTGTTACAATAGATATACAAAAATGCTTTGATTCTATCCATCACTCACTTATTTATTACTCACTAAAAAAATTTATAAAAAAATGAAATAGTAATAAATTTTTTTACTTGCTTATTATTCAAAAGAGGGAATGGGAGTGTATCAAGGAGATCCATTATCCCCTTTACTATTTGGATTTATTACTCATTTTCTCTTAGATAAACTCAAACCATTAGCGATACATGTTCAAATGTTTGCAGATGATTTGATACTAATCAAGAAAGGATCTCTGATAGAAATAAATTATCAGATTGAAAAAATATATAGAATTATTCGACATTTTGGTATGAATCCAAATGATGATAAAACGAAAAAAACTACCAATCCAAAAGAAATATTATATCTTGGGATTTGGTTAGATAAAAAAACTCATTTAAAATTTAACCTTGATAAAGTTAAAACCAATTTTAAAAAAATAACTAATATTTTACAACAAAAGAAATTTACTAATGGATTGAAAATTCATTTTTTTAAAGCGGTCTTACATAGTCAATTGTTATATGGATTAGAAATATTTGATTTGACAAAACAAGATTTCAATGATATAGATTTGTGGATTAATAAAAAAGTAACAAAATTTTTATTAATAAATCTACACTCTCCTAGACTTATATATAAAACTGAAGCAAAAATAGATTCAGCAAGAATAACTATATATAAAAGAAGATTTAAACTAATTCAAAAATTAACCTTTTTGGGTTTTCATGAAATAGTAAAAAATCTCAAATTCAGAGAACAGAAATTTGAAAATATTAACTGGCAATCAGACACCCTAAAAGAAGTAGAATTTGAACTTGAGAAATATCGAATTAAACAACTGGAAAATAGTCCAAGTTGGAAAGTTCATAAATATTTAAAAATAATTTCTATTCAAAATAATATTAACAAACAACAAAGATACTTAAAATGGAAGGGCTCAACTTCAATCTTAAAACTCAGAAATTTTACAAATTATTTAAATAGATATTCTTATGTTATGAACAAGGACAAATCAAAATACTGTAAATTATGCAAAAAATCAAAAAAAATAGATATCATTGAAGATTTGGATCATTTTCTCTGGAACTGCCCAGCCTATGAAAATAATCGTAAAATCTGGATATCTGAATTAAAAAATTTAACATCTCTAATATATTAAAAAATAATATTACTATTTTTGATATTATTAGAAAAAGAGATTCATTGTATTTATTAGCCTTAATAGGTAATAAATTTATTTTTGAGTCTTTAACAAAATTCCTAAATCATAATTTAGGAATTCGGGCAAATAAGAGGAATTAAAAACTCCTCCGTTAAATAATAAAAAAAAAAAAAAGATTGTACTTTTCTTATCACAGAAATGCTGAAAAAAAATTACTGAGATAAATATTCCACCGTCCTTACTTTTTCAGAATTTAAAAGAATAGAATTAAATCCTATTGGCTTTGCCTATTCGCTTAAATTCTAATAAACATGTGGTAAAATATCCTATTTTTTTTAGTAATTTCTGATAATTTTTATGAATATATAACCTCAAAAGTAAAATGGTATTGTAAAAACCGGTAGTTATTATCTATTCAAGAAAATATCTCCCAGTTAAATTCAACGAAAATTCATTCTTATATTCAGTTTAAAATTTTTTACCAAAACAAAGACTTTTTGTTTCTCAAATAAAGAATCATAAATTGTTGTGATGTTAATAACAATAAATACATTAAACTGTAAGAATTTGAAGTTTTACTAGACTGAATTTATTGTTTTACAACCATCTTAAAAAGGAGTAATTGTTATTTTACATAATAAGTTTTATCTAACTCATTTCGTAATTTTATTTTTTTAGAATAGTGAAAGGTCTATTGAAGAAATATCAATTATAAGTTTAGATCCACATTGTCTGTATAAACTTATCAAGCAACTAATGTGAATCAAAATTACATTTTTCAGGAATATTTTTTACGTCGAACAACGTTAAATAAGTAATTCAAAATAATTCGGACTTTTTATTTTGATGAAAAAAATATTATTTTTTTGAAAAATCACTTTATTTTTCATTGTTACATTTGGTTTTACGAAATTAGAAAAAAGATTTAAAACGTAACTTTCTGTTTTTAAAGAATAAATTCTTTTTTTAAAAAATTTCACAAATATATCTCCTTTTTATAAGAAAATAATCTACTACAAAGAATAACACCATATTTAGGAGTCTTTGGCACTTTTCAAAACTTTCAGACAATTTTCAAGCACCTCAGTAACTTTCCCTTCCTTTAAAACCTCAATACTTTATAGAAAAAAGAGAAATATTTTTGGGTTTTTAATTCAAAGAAGAACTATTTTATTTTTTATTCTTTTCTTGTCTTCAATTGTTTTTTATTATATATTAAAAATGTCAAGTAAAACAACAGACACAACCAAAATTGAAGATTTCCTTCAGTACTTAATCGATAAGCCTTGTGATTTCGAAACAGATCAACAATCAATTTCTATGAAAAGGGCACCTTTTCAAGATCTTGTTAAATTCCGAGATGACTACATAAAAATTGAGGACCACCCAGTTCAATTCGAAACGGTTTCACACATTCCTGTAAATTTCAATTTTCATAAAAGAAACTCCTGTTTAATAAAAAAAAAATTTTAAAAATCTTTTCTTGAAAAACAAAAAAAAAATTAATCCAGCTTTCTTTTCCTACAAACGTCTTTTTGTGAAATAAAAAACTTCTGATCTTAATTTTCTCTTAACCCCCTTTTTGTATTTTTATTTTGAACCTTATTTTCCTTTTTTTAACTGTAATCCCACCCAAAAACCAACAATGAACATAAATTGTAACAAAAAAAAATAAAAAAAACTCACCAAAATACCTCACTTAAAATCTACTTTTCACTTGAACCTTAATATAAAAGGACGAAATAAAACGACTTTCACCAGATAATTTAACAGGGGCGATCGTAGATTCATTTACAAGAACAAGGAAATGCGTAATTTGGAAATACCGAAAATACACACAAAGCAACAACAATGAAAAAAACGATTCTAATCAAAATATTAACAGCCATTTGCCCAAGAATTCAAGAAAAAAAAAAATAAAAAGAAAAACAAAAGGAATTTCATCAGAATTTGGTTATGAAATTGATCAAAGTAAACACTCAAGAAAAATAATCTCTCAAAATTCCTCACTTTTAAATCATTTTCTTCAAGACAATTCAGAAGAACAAAAAAACCAAAAGTCAACAACAAGTATTAAATATCAAGAAAAAAAGGAAAAGGAAAAGGAAAAGGAAAAGGAAAAGGAAAAGGAAAAAGAAAAAGAAAAAGAAACAATTTTTGAAGAGAAGAAAAATGTAAATTATTTCGAAAAAGAAACAGAAAAAAAAAAAGAATTAAATTCTTCAACTAAAGTCAAAGTTTCCATAAGAGACGTAAATTTAGATTTTTTAAAACTAGGTGCAAAAGAATGTTTATCGAAACAAAAACAAAACAGAAAAACAATAAAAGAATTAACGGATTCAAATTTATTTTCCCTTTTTGAAGTAAAAAATGAACATAATTCCTTATTTTCAGATGATCGGAAACCAATAAAAGGATACCCAAAGAGTAGAGAAAGATTATTTCAATTTGAACCACAAAAACTATTTTTAAAATTAGGTAATTTTGAACCATTTTTTTGTTCAGCTGCATTATTTGATTTAAAAACAAAAAAGAGATTATCTGAAAATTTTTATTTTGATTTAAATTCAGATAAATTTAATTCTTGGAATTTTTATTTAAAACAACATACGTTAAATAATGATGGTAATGATGATAATGATGATAATAACAATAATAACAACGATGATGAATCTGAAAATTTTAAAGATTCTGAAACTCAAATTAAAAAATGTATTTTTTCTTTATCGAGAATGATTGAAAAACCGATTTTAATAATCCGAATAGAAAAGATTTTACAAGGAAATTATGATGACATTATTGAATTATATTCAAAAATGCCCTCAAAAAAATGGAGCACCACTCAACAAAATAAATTTCAAGAAACAATTAAAGACTGTTTAAATAAATTTAAAGGATTAACCCAACCCTTTGCCTTTTCGATAGTTTCCTTATTTAATAAAAATGGAAATATGGATTCGTCATTATATAACGACAAGAATGGAATAGATTTACCATTATTAAAAACAAAAGAATTCATCTCAAGCAAGAAACTAATTCATTTTTATAAACTCCAGAATAAATCTATGTATAAAAGTAATACATATAAAAACAAATTCATTTTAGGGAAATTTAATTTAAAATTTACCGAAATCTTCAATTTTGATCAAATTAAAAAAAAAACAATAATTGATTCTTCATGGAGAAAATTCGCTCGCAATGGATATAAAAACGATGTGAATGATATAAATATTAATAATAAAACTAATGATAATAATACCAGCAACACAAATAATAATAATTTCAACAACATCAAAAACAACATCAACACCAACAAAAACAAAAGCAACATCAACACCTACAGAAACAAAAACAACACCAACAGAAACAAAAACAACATTAGTATCAACATTAACAAAAACAATATTCATAATAACAACAACAATATTCATAATAACAACTATAACAATTTATCTAAAATAATATCAGAATTAAAATTAAAAACAAAAACAAAATTAGAATCTAAAAAGGAAAATGGAAACAAAAATAAAAATGGATTAAATAAAGAAAAAAGAAAACAAAGTCAAATAGATTATATCAAAGTTGAAAATTATTCTGAATTAGAAATTATTAGCCCAAATTTAAATTATAAAAATAATTATTATATTTATTTAAAAAATATAAATTTTTCAAAAAGAAATGTAAAAAGTATAGCAATTAAAATTGAATATAAAACAATCGATGTTATTAATATTCCAGGACTACAAAATTTATATGGTAAATTAAATGAAAAAAAATTTAAAACAGAAATATGGACAAGTGTACAATATCATAAAAAAAATCCAAGATGCTATGATGAAATCAAAATTGCCCTACCAGGAAATATTAATGAAAAAGATCATTTATTATTTACATTTTATTCTATTCAAAAAAAAATGAATTTTAAAGCAATTGGTTATTCAATTTTTCGAATTAATAACAATAATTTATTAAATAATAATAAGCATCAAATTTTATTAAATATTATTTCAGATATGGAACCGGCGAATTATTTGAAAATTTATGAAAATAATTTGATCTCTCAAAAATCTAAAAAAAACATTTTAAAAATAAATACAAAGTTAATAAGTACTGTTTTCCCCAAAAATAAAATTTTAATTAACATTTATCAAAGGTTATTGAATTTTGAAAAAAATTTTCAAAATAAGGAACAATTAAAAAAATCTATAAGTAATTTAATCAATTTACCTAAAAAGATCACCATTAAATATTTTAATTTTATTTTAGATTTATTCTTTAAAATATTCTTTAATTTAAATACCACCAATTATAATTATAATAATAATAATGATAATGATGATGATAATAATATTAATAACAACAATAACAACACCAATACAAATTATAATAATAACATTAACATCGACAACATCAACACCAATGATGAAGACAACATAAATAAAAACATTGAAATTAATGAAAACAATAATAATAACACCAACAAGAATGACAAAAATATCCAAAGTGAAATTAAAGAGATACAATTATTTACATTTGATATTTTTTTATTATTTATAAATAATTTTCAAGAACAAAATAAAGATAATAGAAAATTAATTTTAAAACCTTATTTAGATTATTATTATGATTATGCTTCAATAAAAAATAATTTTCAAAAACCTTGTTTTCTAATATTGATTCAATTGTGGATTAATAGATTGAAAAAAGAAAAATCAAAAACCAGGATTGAAACTAGATCTGAAGCTGTTCAAGTATCTTGGTTTTTATTAGGATTAATTATTAAATCACTGATTTTATTTTTTAATAGCAATAGTAACAACACCAACAATAACAGAAGCAGCAGTAACAACAACAACAACATTACCACCACCACCACCAATAATAAAAATAATAACAACAACAAAAATAATATTAAAAAGAAAAAAATAATTAATTCATATTCCAATGGCAATTTTTTTAAAAAGCTCAAAGAATTAATTGATTTATTAAGGGGACAAATAGAATTTAATTCAATAGGATCATATTTAACTTCTAAAAAATTAAACGAATATATTGCTTATTTTTTCAAAGATTTATTTGGAATAATAAATAAAGGATTTGTTTTTCAATTAATTTATATATATTTCAAACATTTAAAAATATTAAATGAAAAAATTATTATTTTATATGAATTTAAAGTTAATTTTTTAAAATTATTATTAGATAACGAATATTATTTTCAATTAAATTCCCCAGTATTAATGCCAATTGATAACAAAAGAAATATGAATCATTATTTAATACAAAAAAACAAACTTTCAGGATTAATTTTTTATGAATTATTAATAATTTTCCAAAATTTAACGTATAGCCAAAGCAATAAAATCGAAAAAGATAACGAAAGGGATGATCAAAATGGGAAAGAACAAAAACTCGAAAGTGACAAAGAAAAAGAAAACGAAAATGAAAATGAAAATGAAAATAACAAGAAAAATAGAACCCTTAACAATAGTTACAATAGTTATAATAATTGTTTAAATATAATATTTAATTTAATTAAGGAACTGTTTATTCGGCATGATTTAAATAAAAATTTAAATCAAAACAAACCAAAAAAAAGTATTGTTATTACAATGTATTTCCCATTAATAATTATATTGATTGATAACTATAAAAAGTTGAAGGATTTTTCATTAATTGAACGTAGGAATATTTTGATTAATTTTATATTTTTTTTAAAATATTTAAACAGAACGTATTTTTTTGAATGGTGGAAATCCATTAATCTTGATCGAAAAACAAAATTTTTTGAATTATTAAAATTTACTTTAGATAGTTTTAAATATCTTGGAAAATTCGAATTAAAACAATTTTTGAATAAAAAAACTAATAATTCTAAGGATTTAAAAAATGAAATGGAATATAAAATATTACAAAATCTTAATTCAAAAATTTATAACCCCCTACGTAAAACAAATAGTTACCACGAACAAAATACCGATATGAATAAAAAAATAAATAAAAGAAAAACAATTAAAAATAATAATTTACTCAAACAAATTTTTTATAACAACAGCGACAACGACAACGAAAACCACACCAGAAACAGTAATATCATCATCAACATCAACAAAAACATATTAAACAGAAATAACAACAACAACAACAACAACAACAACCATAATAATAATAACGCCGATGACAACATTATAATCAAGAACAACAATATAATCAAGAACAACAATATTACCGTACACAACGTCAACAGAAATAAAGACAACAGTAACAAAGACAACACTGTTCAAAAATTTTCATATCATTTAAAAAGAGTTAATCAGAACAATAAAGTAAATCTAAAAACAAATAAAAAAAATCAAAAAAAAATTAATACAAATAATAAAAAGCCTAGTTCGAAAAGCCGGAAATGGAGAACATTACAAAGATCACATACTGTTAATAAACATAAAAATAATTTCAATTATCGTTTAAATAAACCTGAAAATAAAAAAGAACATGAAATTAACAATGAAAAAAAATTATGTACTCAAATAAATTTAATTATAATTGAATTAATGGAGGATATATTAATTAAATACGAAAAAACAAAAAAATCAAATGAAAATATTAAAGATGAATTAACCATTTTTAATAAAATATTAAATTTATTAATTTATATGTTTAACCAACCAAATTCTTATTTTATAATTAATCAATTATTTTCTCTTTTTTATGTTATTATTGAAAAATTTCAAAAAAAATTGTATTTAGAAAATAACACCAATTTTAATTCTATTAATAATCAAAAGAACTCGAAATATAATAGCAATACTAATAGCAATAGCATATCTGAAGATGATATAAATAACGAAAAAACAAACAAACTTAATAATTATAACACGCGTAACACTAATAATACTCATAACAATTTATTGAGTGAATTATGTAATTCAATTTTTAATAAAATAGTTTTTCAAAATTCAAAAACTAGAAAATTAGCAAACACATTTCTTTATTTATTAATAGCAATAAATTATGATCTAACAAAAAATTTAACTCGAACCAAAATTCTTTTTAGTCTATCTTTAGATAGGCTAGTTGGGGATCTAAACAAAAAGTATGCCAAAAATGAATTATTTTATTATAAAAAATTCTTTTCAGTTATTTGGTATTTGGCGCAAAAACGTGACCATTATAAATTCACAAAACAAGTAAAATTATTAATCGACAATTTGTTAGGAATTTTATTAGACTCCCTAAAGGTGTCTGATTATAAATCAGATCCCGAAATGTATGCGGATCTATTATTAAGAATTGCTGATGGTTATTTAAAAACTCCCAATATTAGATTCAGTTGGCTGAGTAAATTATGCGATTTTATGATTCAAAATAAAAATTATGCCGAGGCTGCAATAACCACACTACATAAATGCGCGATGATTGCAGAATATATCAAATTAACACATATAAACACTTACTGGCTTCCTCAACGCGGCGCTCAAGATCTTTGCCATATTAATAATTCAGTTTTAGAAGAATGCTTTGGGAAAAATAAAGATCAAATCGATTTCAAAACAATAGATCAGGAATACTTTTCTGAAAACGGCTTGGTTGAATGCCTTGAAACTTGCATTGATTATTTAAGAGATGGCCAGTATTTCGAATTAACTTCAAATGTTTATCAAATTTTAATAACTATTCATAAATATAGAAGAAATTACAGATCCATTTCTCAGACTTTTAATAATTTAAAAAAATCTTATGAATTGTTAAATCAAGAATTTACGAAATATAATAGACACTTTGGCAAATATTTTAGAATCATTTTTTATAGTAACCATTTGAATAATAATGATGATGACCATAACAGTTATAATGTTAATTATAAAAAGGATAATAGGAATAATTTATTAAATATGAATTATAATAAACAAAATGATGTTGATGATAATGATAATAATGATGATAGTGAGATACAAAAATTGGAATATATCTATAAATGCCAAGAAAATATTACAATTCATGATTTAAAATTAAAATTTGAAAAGAGATTTCTACAACAGTACGCTCAGGAAAATATTTTTTTTTTGAAGGATAATAAAGCTAATTTAATTAAGGATTTAAAAAAAAATAATATTTATTTTATTATTACACCAGTGGAACCCTTTTTTCACCCAGAGGAAATGTTGACTAGAATTACTCCCTATGAAAAAATGCATAATATCAACCAGTTTTATTTTGATTCCCCCTTTTCATTATCTGTGAAAATGTTAAAAAATAATCATGATATTGATGATGGTGAATTTAATCAGGATAATGGGAATGAGAGTGGGAACGATAACGGGAATGGAAATGATAAGGACAAGAAGAAAGAGATGGACCAAAATGATAATAAGGATAAAAATAACAAAAAACAAAATAATAAAGCAAAATTAAAAAGGAATAAAACAAATAAAAATTCATTCGAAAAAAATGAAACAGATATAAAGGAAAAATGTATTAAAAAGACTATTTTAACAACCGAACACTCTTTCCCTTATATGACCACAAGATTATTAATAAAAGAAACAGAAATTATATATTTACTACCAATACAAGTAGCAATACAGAATTTACAAGAAGAAATTTTAAAGTATAAAACCGAATTAGCTAGATTTAATATTAGAATAAATATTTTGCAAAATCTGTTAAAGGATACTTTAATAAAAAAAAAAAATAATACTTTGCTAATAATAAAATATCATAACATCTTTTTTAAAAATTCCCAAAATATTAAAATTAGCCATTTAAAACAATTAAAAGATACCATAAAATTGTTTTTGAAATGTATAAATAAAGCAATAAATGCACATTCAAATATTACAGGCAGAAATTGCCCTGCCATACAATCTAAATTCGACCAATCATTTCTAAAAATTACTAATTTGTTTAGTTCTTATCTTTAATATTTGTGATTTTTATTATCATTCTTTCCTTTATATGATTATTAGGAAAGATAAATTTATTATATTTGCAAGATAATTTTTTTTTTTTTTTTTGTATTATAGAGTTGATAAATCAATAAATAATACTAATCAATTTTACATATAAGGATGTTGTTTTGAATTTTTTTTTTATTCAATTTTTGAAAAGAATTTTGAAAAACAAATTTTTTTTCTCATAAATTTCAAAAATTTGGTTGTTTTAAAAATTTTTCTTTAGGAACAATAATAAATTGGCATTATAGAAAAAAATTATTTAACAATAATTAATAATTAAAAACTACAAGATCAAAAAAACAAAAAATTTTTTTCGGTGCTGAATATATAAATTTTAATATTTAATACTTATTTTATTAAAAGAATTCTTATAAAGATTAAAATATAATTTCAAATTTTCCTTTATTTAATGTTATCGCACAGTTGATATATTCAACTTGTGGATGGTTATCTGTTAAAAATGCTTTAAATGATCATTTTCTTCTCTTTTGAAATCTTTTACAACTTTTGTATTTCCTATCAAAAAAATTGAAAAATTTTTACAACATTGTTACATTTCTTTTAATACTTGTTCGAAACTTCTTTTAAAGATTTGATACACCCCCTATTTTAATTATAAGGTTTTACTAAAGCTTTAAGGATTACATTTCTTGCAATGGAAAAGAAAGATTAAAGTGTATAATCTAAAAAGTGTTATTTTGATTTCCAGAAGAAAGATTTGTAAGTCTAATTATGTTTTCATTGGTTGTTAATAAAAAAATCACTTACAATCAGTTTCTTTAATCTGAATTTAATAAGGATACACATATATATTTGTAGATATTAAATAATAAATGAAGGTATAATATTTTAATTTTTTTTTTTTTTGGCTTTATTTTGAATTTTTTTAAAAAATTATAAAGTATAGATTATCAAGTTTAAAAAATAGGAATTTAATTGGTAAGAATTTTCAATTTTTTAAGGAGGGATTTGGGGATAAGAATATCATCCTTTAACATTAGAGCAATAATAAAACTGTTTTTGTATTTTCATTTCAAAAAATGTTCTTAGTGTCTCCAAAATTCTTTACAAGTTTGAATTGTAAAAATTCTTAATTTTTTTTTTTTTTATTATTTTTGTTTAAGAAAGAAAAATTAAATGGTTTTTATTTTTAGAAAGCATAATTACCTTTTGAAAATTCTACTTGCAAAAAAAATTATTTTTGAAATGTTTTTTAATTTATTTTTTTTAAAAAAATATGTCATCACCAATTGATCCAATCATAGGCAAAAAGGTTAAAAAGATTTTAAAAAAAAAAACAAAATATTTCTCAAAAAATTTCATAAAATATTTTTCAGTCAAAGGGGCCAGTTTTAATGGGTAAAATACATATGTTTATGGGGTTTGCGTAGATATTAGAAGAAAAACTTTATTTTGGAAATTTTCAAAATCGAAAGATTTTTTTACACATTTCTACACTTTTTTGTTTTTGTTTTTCGATTTTTTTTTTAAAACCTAATTCAGTAGGAAAAAATTTTTTATTGCAAGATCAAGAGTCACTTGTAAAAATGTGTTATTCTAAGGTTATTGAAAACGTGGAAATGATTTTTGAGAAATCATATTGATTTCTATTGATATTCCATTCGATCTTAGATCTTGATATTTGTTTATTAAATGTGAAAAAATTTAACTGAATTTTCATTCCCTTTTTCAAATAGAGACCACAAATACCAACACACACTACGTTTGGGGACTTGGTTTCTAAAAGAAAATTATGAAAAATGGAGTGAAAAATGTTTCATATTTATTATTCAAATACAAGTAGAAGTTCAAAACGAACATTGTTGTTTTTCTCAATGGGGAATAAGAATTTGAGTTTTTCAATTGTTAAGAAAATATATTGATTAATTAGTTTTCTTTCAGACATATATCAACAATTCTTTGATACTATTTGTTGCAAAATAAATTGAACAATATTTTCATTCAGCTTTCCAAAAAAAGATTTTTAAATAATTGTAAGATTTCAAATTTTTAATTCTTCACACCAGCTTCAATTATTAATTTTTCGATTTTTAGAACTTATCACTTTGATGATTTATTTTAATTTTTGGAATGTGATTTTTTTGAAAGGATGAATGAAAATTTTGATCTTTTTATTTCAAAATTAACAGTATATATTATTCTGTTTATTTCGAATTTGTTCTTCAAAGGTCAATTATATAAAATAATTGATATTTTAAAAAAATGTTGGGCCACTTTGACTGAAACAGAGTTTATATAAGAAAAAAAAATCAATAAAAAAATCCTCAGAAAAACAAAATTGTACAATATAATAGTTATAATCCAGTTTTAAAACATACCAGTTGAAGAATGAATTAGAATACAAATAATATAATAATAAACATAGAAAATCTATTAAACTTAAAAAAAAATATTAACTGATATAGATTTAGAATATTCAAGTTAAAAAAGAAAATATTGTTAGTTAGCTTTAAAAATATCTGAACTTATTCTCCATGTTTTTAATTTTTAATAGATTGCAATTATTTTTGTATATAAATATATTTATAATTTTTAAATTGTTTCTTATAATTTTTATATATTTTTTCTAAATCATGATCTAATAATTAAAACAAATTTTTTTTCCATAACAAAATACCAAAAAAGTGGGGAATTTATTTTTAATTTTACAAATAAAATTCTCTGAGTGATATGTTTTTTTTATTCCCAAACAGGCAATATACAATTAAGAGAACTATTAGCAATGCTTGTATTAGTCCATATTGTTGATATTTCAAAATTTTTTGTAAATAAAAGATTTGTAAAAAATTGAAAAAAAAAATCAAATAAACACATTTTTTCGATGTAAGAAATTAGAAATACCATAAAAAAATAGGGAATTTATATAGGATTTGTTAAATAATAAAATATTGTACTTTTTTCCTTCTATTAAAAAATAAGAGAAGATTTAAAATTGGTATAACAATAAATTTTTAATGAAAAGGAAAAATATAACCTCCAATTTTCTAACACGAAGTGTATCAGAGAAAAGTGTGATCTGAAAATTTCACAACTTTTATTAAATAAACTCCATTTTAACATCTTTGGTCCATTAAAAATAGAATTTTGAAAATAAGTATTTTTAATAAATTGAAATTATCTACTATAATAAAAAAATACCTATTTTAATTTTCAGCTCTATAGACTTGAAATATTTGTTTTTTGTTAAAATAAAATAAAAAAAAGTAATAAAATACAAAAATATGGTCCATTTATTATGGAATTTAGACTAGTTTGCTAATATACACATTTTATTATTATTAAGAACCAAGAGATGATAAATATTTATTTTTTAAATGGATATATTGGAATTTATTTAATTAAAAATAATTAATAAATTTAACATCTTTTTTATAAATTGTTTATATAGTTTAGCCTGAGGATCAAGTAGGATAATATTGATAATATGAACATTAATTTACTCTTAAAAAAATAAAAATTATATATTCATAGAAAATTGCGGAAAATAAAACTTCAAAATCTAAATCTCAGAAATTACAAGAAACTGGAAAATCAAATTATCTCTAAAAATCATTAAAGTTCTTTTATGAAAAAATTATCTGCCCTGAGAATAATCCCAGTAAAACTTTTTTATTGTTAATATTAGGAAAATTATTGTCTAATTACAACTATTTTAAATCAAACCCTTTTTATAAATAACCAATTTTTTGATGAACTCAATAATAAACCTACCTAAAGTTCATTAAAGTGGGGTTTTCTATTGAAAACTCAAGTAATTCTTACATAACCAATGTAGATCAACTTATTTTGAAAAAAAAAGGGTTTTTATAGATGTTTGGCTAGGGTTTAGAAAATGATAATTTTTTTTCGTGTTTTTTGATTGATTGAATCATGATTTGAACAAGCCTAATTAAATTGAACATTATTCCAATAACTGGGTAAGTTAGAATTATAAAAGTTTGTTTCTTGAAAAAAAGGATTTGATTTTAAATACGGAAATTACTGGTTATTGAAATTCAAAATGCATAAAATTTGGGTTGATTATTTTTTTTTCAATACAGGACTCTTGATTTCATTTAGCTTTCAATTTTTCACCCAATATATCAAATCGAAATAAAAAGTGCCAAACAAATAATTGAGATCACAAATTACAATCTCTTTCTTTGCAAGTTTCTTGGTTAAAAAAAAGAAAATTGTGTATGAAGTTAAAAATTTATCCCATTTCTCATTCAAATATGAGTATATTTTAAAATACATCAATATACAATAACTTTCCTAATATTCACAATTAAAAGTTTATTGGAGATTATTTTCATGGCATATATTTTTCTCAAAAAAGGATATTTTTGATTTTAACAGATAATAGGATTTTCTAGTTTTTTGGAATTACTGAAATTTAGATTTGACAGCAAGATTTAAATTAAGAACATAAAAACCAAACTCGATCTCCAGAGAGTTTTTAAAGAAATTATTGATTTAAAAAAAAGAGAAAAAAATGTCTGAAAAGCCTTTTATTTTTGTTTCCTTCAATCAAAATGGAAGACGAAGTTTTCTTGGGTTGTTACATTTTTTTTTTCAGATCAAGTTTTTTTTATTTTCTAAAGAAACTTTTGTAATATCATAATAGAAACGAAGTTCGGTGTTTCCGATACAAATGTTAAACCATCATTTGATCGGTATCTTTTAAATAAAAAGATTAAAAAAATAAAGTGATAAAAAAGCGTTTTTAGCCTTTAAAAACTTCAAAAAGAGTCCTTTCTGTCAAACTTTTTTTGAAACTTTTTTACCCAATCAACATTTTTAAAGCAAAATTTCTCCTTTCTCGCATCTTTTAAACCATTTCATATAAACATGTATTCAGTTCTACAATTTGGGTTCTTCATTGAGCCAAATAAGAACTTTTTAACTTTGTCAAAAATCATTTTTTAATTTGTAAAACTTTCTCTCAATGTACGACTTTTTACCCCTTTATTTTTGATCTTTTAAAAATTGTTTCACTTATGAATTCTCTTCTTTTTTTTCTTATATCTTTTTTTCTCTTTTACAAAGATCGAAGAACTCTAAAAATGACTGAAGAAGACCACCACATTGTAGCAATTCATTTGGAAAAAACAAATTGTATTACTCTTCAAAAAACATTCCTAAAATACCCTTGCACGATCAAGACAAGATTGGGATTAAATGAGGTTTCAACCGAAAAGTGTGGGACAAAAGGAATCATAATTATTGAATTAATTGGAGAAAAACGTGATGCGTTATATAAAGAACTTTCAGAACTGGAAGAGGTTGAGGTTAAAAAAATTGTTTTTGAACACTAAATCCTTTTTCTTTCTTTTCTTTTCTTTTTTTTTTTTCTTTCATTTTGACATTAATTTTTTTCATTTTTTACTAAGTGTCACTAACACATTCAAGGCTAATTATTTTCAAATTTTCTTTTTTTTTTGTTTTCATTACTCAGATCTATTTAAAATAAGAAGTTCAAGATCTTTCGTTTTTTTTTTTCTATTTTTTTTTTGTTATGATGATCCGTAAGAAAAGGCAATAAACTGAGAACAGTATAATTTTTGTTAACTTGATTTCAGTAACAGAATTCGACAGTGAAAGAATACATTTAAAGTGTTTTTTTATAAATCAAAATGTTTTTTTAATTCTGTTTTTTCAAACCAGTTTTTAGGATAAAATATCAAAAAAATTGGCTTCTTGGTAACGATATTCCAAACTTGATTTTAATTAAAATTAATTCAAATTGTATTTAGTTTTCCTCTGGAGACGACTGTGTCATAGCCTGAGATAAGTCTCTCAATTTTTCTTCATTTAAAATAAAAAGTCAAAGTATGAGTGAGACAAATCCAAATTTTGTCATTTTTAGGTGAGAATAATCCCTAATACACTACAAACAGATGGTCTCCTTTATTTTATCATTTGTAAATTTTAACAATCGATACTAATCATATCAATTGAGAAATACCCAGTATGTGAGACTTGAAGATATTTAGAAAATAGAATTATTTTGTCTCACCCGCAAAGGTATTCTAAAAGAAATGAAAAAAACATTTTGAAAACAGTGATTAAAAACAATGTTTGTCTCATGGTTATAATACATGTTTGAAAATACAATTTGTAATGCTCATATAAAAAATTGTTAAAAGCTTTTTTTTAGTTTTTATTATTTTTAAAATATCAGGTTTTTATATATTTGGTATGATTGAAAAGTTAATTACCCATCAGATTGGATTATTAATTGTTCTTGAATAGTAAAGAATATATTTTTGTCAATATATTATCTCAGGTGAGTCACAATTTTTGAAATGTAAGTTACTTAAAATAAAGACTTCTTGATTAAAAAATTGTATTATTTTGCTTTTTAAGCTATAAAAAACTCTGATTTATTTATTTTTTCCAAATTGGATATTGTCATTTTTTTTTGGAGAAGGTATAATAAACCCGATTAAAAAACAATTTTATTGGCTTTAGAGAAATTGGTAATTATTTATAAAATTAATCCTTGTATACAAATTCCTTTTCAGTCAAAATGATCAAATCTTTTTATGTTTGAATGTTTTGATCAATTTATAAAAAGAAAAATGGACAAAAAATTTTTTTTTTTGGCAAATCTCACTTTTAGTAATATTCAATATTTCGTATGAACAAATAACCTTTAAATTTTCATTTAATTTTTAAAATACGAGAAAAAATAAATCAAATATTGAATCCTTGAATATAGTATTAAACCTTGATCATTTTTTTCACATATTTTTTAAATTTCTCATAAATTAAAAAGATTATGGAATATTGATTGATGTAATTATTAAGGACATAAATAACAAAATATTATTATTTAAATAAGATATTTGATAATATCTATTTTTTTTTTATTTATTTAAATTATTAATTTGATTTAATTTTGTTTGTTTGAAAATAAAAAAAAATGCAAAATAAAAGTAAATTTAATTAATGATTGTAATCTTTGGATTATTATTAACCAACTAAAATAATTAAAATTGAGTAATTAATTATTAATTAAAAATAAACAAATTAAAAAGTTGTAATTTATTCTTCTTCTTCTTCTTCTTCTTTTTTTTTAATTATTTAACAGATGAGTTTTTAATTCCTCTTATTTACTATTAAATTCCTAAATTGTGATTTAGGAATCTTTAATAAGTTTTTATTTCAATTATTTATTAAATTTTAGGGTTTTAAGAAAAAAAAATTGAAAAAATTTTTCACTTAATATTTTGTTGTTTTTCTGATATTTTTGTCAAACTAAAAAATAATTCAATTCAAATTCATTGCCCCGAAAAATTATATATTTTTTTTTATTATTTCAAGGAGGATTTTTTTAATTCCTCTTATTAATTATTAAATTGTCTAAAATTTAAAAGAATCAAGAAAAATATTTAATTTTTTTCCATAATTTTAAAATTTTTAATAATGTTAGTTCATTTTTTTATAATTTTTATTTTGATTTGAAAACCAATTAATTTTTTAAACAAAAACAAAATTCCAAACAAAAAACCAGCTTTTAAGTTATTTTTATTTTTTCATAAATAAAAAAAAACACCTTAAATTTTCTCTTTCTTTCCGAAATTTTAAAAAACGTCTACCCTGAGATTTTCTTGATTTTTTTGTTTATTTGTATAATATATAAATTTTTGTTAGGTTTTTTTAAGTTAACTATATATTGGGAAAATCTATAGATTTTTGTTAGGTTTTTTTACTTTAGAAATAAACAGAAAATTTTAATGAATTTTCGGTTTATTTCGAAAGTAAAAAAAACCTAGAAAACTTAACAGATAAAATAGAAAACTCCAAGAAAACTTCTGTTTGGGTTTTTTTTTAATTTTAGTAATTAAGATAAAATTTATTTAATTTTGGGTTTATTTCTCTATTAAAAAAAATCTAAGACACTTGACAGCATTTGAAGGCACTCTACAACACCCACTTAATATCGAAATTTTAATTTATAAATTGAGTTTAAGACTATAAAGAAGAACATTAACCATTATGACTAATTGATATCTTGGAACTTTTTTTAAATAGAATCAAAAATAGTAATACTAATATAATTTAGTTAATATTTTAGATATATTTAATTTTTTTTAATTCCATAATTGGGATTTTATCACGATTTCCATTTGATAGAAAATTCAATTGAAAATGGTCTAGATCTTCAATGATATCGAAATTTTTTGATTTTTTTGATAATTCACAGAATATTGATCGATCAATGTTCTTATCATAAGAACATCTATTTAAATAATATACAAAATATCTGGTTTGAAAACCAAAGTTGAACCCTTCCATTTTTAATATCTTTTATCTTTGAACTTTCCAGAATTTCAAAGAATAGAGTAAAATCAAAGATTTTTCTCTTTTATTTTGAATTCTAGGAAAATCTATACACTTGAGTGAATTTATCGTGACAACTTTTTATTGATATTTTTTTGAATAGAGATAATATTTGATTATTTTTTGAGGGCTATTTTCAAGTTTCATAAATAAGCAGAGTTCTGTCAAGTATCTAGCTTTTATTTTTGAATTTAAGAAATTCAAACAAAATTTTAAAAATTTTATTTTTATTTCTCAAATTAAACAAAAGCTAACGGCAGTATTCCATGATTCAAAAAAATTGAGGAAAAAAAAAGATTATACTCAATTCTTTGAAATTATGGAAAATATAACAACATTTACAACTGGTACTGTTTTCTAGTTCTTTTATTCAGTATTTATCAAGCTCAATTTCTAATGTATTAAGTTGTTTGATTACAAGTTGATACTTTGTAATTTATTTTCTCCAAATTTAAAATTATGAACTATTTCATGAAAACCAAAAAAAAAATAATTTTAGAATTAGTTTATCTCTTCTTTTTATGCCGTTATTCTAACATAGTATATTTTTGCTTCAGTTTTATAAATAAATTTATGTTAATGTGTATTTATTAAGAAAAATTTTGTGACTTTTTTATTTCTTCAACCAACTATTGAATTGAAATACTTTTGTACCAACTGAAATATTTATAATCCATATAAAGTCAGTTCCACTTTCAAGGCACAAACTTCAACGAAATTTAACGCACAATATAAATCTAAAATTAAGGTACAAAATTCAGATTCTAGTAAAATAAATTGTAAAAAAAAAAAATTATAAATTTTGTGCTTTAATTTGAGATTTTTCTGGGCTTTAAATTTCGTTGAAAGTTTGTGTCTTAAAAGTGGAAATGACTGTAGTAGTTAGTTATAAAAACTGCTTTTCAAAAAATGAATTTTTAATCCATTATGAAATTTCTTTTATTGTAAAATATTGATTAATTTTATAAAATTGATTTTAAATTTTTCAAGATTAAATTTTAAATATGTTTGTTTATCTAAAAAAATTCCAAAATATAGAATTTCTTTGGATTTTTTCTTTTTTGAAGTTTTTCATTATTTTGATTCATTCCAAAATCTCTAAAATTCTATATATTTTTTCCACTTGATAATTTATTTTTATAGAGACTGGTTTTCAAGTAAAATCAAAAAATCTACAAACATTTGAAAACATATCCCTAATGATTTGGGTTTATATAGAAGAAAACGAGCAATTAAAACCAAATAATAAATGATATAACTGATCTACCTGATAAACAAAACAATAAATTATTTTCAAGTTTAAAATATTTATTGTGTTATATTTTTGAAATCAAGTATATTTTTTATACTGAGTTGTTATAATACTTTGTTATTTTATTTTTAAAGAGTTTTTTTTTTGTACACTAGCCTCAGAGACAATAATATTTCCTTCTTTTTTCGACGAAAATAATTTTTGGGAAATTATTAGAAAATGTTATGGATTTTTAAACTTTTACAAAAATGCGAAAAAAACTTGATCAATCTTTGAAAAAACAATAATTCATTTCAAAAAAACAGCCTGAAAAGTTCGTCAAGCAATAATTAACTTTTTATTTCATTTTTCAAATTTTTTTATACGTAAACCTTTAGCAGTTTGAGAAAAATTTATAAAAGTTTTGGAAAAAAGTTATTTATAATCTTTCAAATAATTTTAACCTTTATTAACCCTAAACCCTATTTGACATAAAATAAATTTCAATTCGTTTTACAAGAAAGTGTTATTTCCTTGATCTGTGAAACTTCGCCTTTAATTTATTGTAGAAATAGAAAAAAACAACAGTCATTTTTTGAATGTTTTATTTTTTTATTCAGATCATTTAAGATGTTGACAAATCTAAAATCTCTTCAAAATTACCCTTTTGTTGTTGGGGAAATTGAAGAATGTCCCTTATGTGATCAATGCAAAAATAACGAACCATACCTTTATTGTCATCAACAAGATAAAATTTACTGTTCAGAATGTTATCCTTATCATAACACAAGCAAACCTTCAATTTTTTTTGATTTAAAAGAGAACAAATTTGTTTATTTAATTCGCTCTCAAATAGTTGACAGCTCCCATCAAAAAAAGGGTAATAATTCCTTCAAATTTTTTCTTCTTTTTAAAAACATTACAAAATTAACAAAAACAAAAACAAAAAAAAAAACCAATTTCACCATCAAGTCAAACAATTAATATTGATCTTGATAAATAAACACTTTTTTTTCATTCTGTCCACTGAATTGTTCCTTGTTGTTGCTCAAGAATTTCTTCATTTTACAATCAAGAAATTTTAAATACCCCCCAAATAATATTTTTCCAGAAAAAAGATCAATTTAATCTAATAATTTGATCGGTTCCAAAAGATCTTTTAGAAACTATTATGTTTTAAATAACACTCAATGGAATTATTTGATCAAACAAAAATATTAGAAATTCGAAGAAAAAAATGTCGAATTGATGGAAAAACGAAAAATTTTTCATCAAAATTACTCTCTTTATTCTCATATTATCTTTTTATAGGTTTTTGATCATTGTTCGAAAAACAAAGACAAAGATCAATTTATTGAAAAAAAGCTTTGAGAGACAAAAAAAGATCCAAGCTTTGCACAATGTGAAATTGATCTTTTTAGGATTGACTTTTGAATAAAAATTGTTTTTTAATTCTATACACTCCCAAAAAAAGCTATAAAAAAAAGTTTTTTATATTACCAAACAAATTGTCACCTAATTTAAATCGAAATACATTACCGTTCTGGAAAAAAATGGCCAAAATCGGTTTTAATTATAAAAGAGTGGTATAAGTTCTTATTTTCTAATCTTTGTTAATATAAATTTTTGTTGATTTTAAAATAAAAACTGAATTCCAAAAAATACATCGGTTATTGGAACCAAAATAGAATTCAAAATAACAATGAAACCAAAATTTAAGAATCTTCAATTTACCAAATTTAAGATTTATAATTGTATTCATTTGTAAAATTGTATTTTATGTTTTATTGTATTTTCTATTCATCTGAAATTGGATTCAAGAGTTTAGCAATAGGTATTAATGAAGTTTTTGAAATTAAAGTTTGAAATATCTTTTTTGATCACCAAATAATTAGCAAAAAAACTTTTGAAAAATTTTCCTTTTGACGACAATTACAATCAAAAAAGAATTGACTATTTTTTTCCATTTGATAATGATTTGGATTGGAAAATTTTTTTCAGGAATTGTAAATCTTTTTTTGTCACACCAGTTTTAAACTGACTAACATTCATAACTAACAGTTTTTGAACTTGTTTTTCTTACACTATTAAGTGGTGTTGATTTAGAATTAAAAATACAAACAATTTCTTTCTTTTTTATTGTGCTTAATTTCTATATTTCTCTAAAAAATATTGATACAGTAAAACATTGAAAGAGTAAGTTAATCGACAATTTGAAAAGTCATTCTCCTTATTATTTTGCCTGAGTAAAATCTGAATTTGAAGTGAAGTAAATACTACTTTAATATTTAACATAAATCCTTTTACACCAAGAGAAAGTGTTAAATTCTATGTAATATTGGATTTTTTCAGAAATTGTTGGGTTGTCCATGGACTTTTCTCCTCAGAACTATTTATTATTAGGTTTTCTCTAAATTGGTTTAGATTTATCTCTAATAATCTCAAGTTCTCTATTTCCCAATTAATATTTTCCTTATCTTTTTTTGAAAACTTTTAAATTTTTCTGATATCTCTTCAAGCGCCAAGAATTTCTAATTTTTTCTTGGAGTTTATATCTTCTTTTGTAAATTGAGATACTGGACTGATCAAGGTAGCCTCAGTTTTGTAAATTATTCTTGGAGAATATGGATTGATTTTTAAAAATTGTGTTACATCTTTTTTTTTACAAACATCAATTGATTCAAAATCTTTTTGAGTTTAATAAAAAAAACTAACCGATAGAATAATTGGCTAATATATAGATATGGACCTTATAATTTTACCCCATTAACTAAATATTTATTGAGTTAAAAACCATTTTTATTTTTTTAAAATTATCTTTTCCACTTTTTCAAAGTTTTTTTTTGTGAAAATGTTTTTCTTTTTCTAACCAAATTCCTAAATAAATAATTTTGGATTATTTATTTTGATTTTAGAGTTTTATCAAGACTTGTATTCCTGACAAATTCTTGGATAATTTTAAAGATTATTATTCATTTTTTTTCAATTTATGATTTTGGTAATTTCATTATCAAAACCAAATCATCTGCAAACATTTGAACATGATGATCGACTCAAATAATTTATTTGGTTTCAATTAAAAAATGACTGATAAATTCTCATAAGAATGGCTGATAATTGATCTCCTTGAGAAACCTCTATTCCTTCTTTTTTATAATATTATTGTAACTTGATTTTGATTTTTTTCATTTTTAATATATTTCTTGAGTGAATAGTGAACTAATGTATGACTAATAATATCAAAACATTTTTTTTTAATACAAATATAAAATTAAAAAAATCTTTTTTTTTACAATCATTTTTAAGTTTCCTTAATTCAAAAAGTTGTTTAGAACCAATAGTCTTGTATCTAATTTTTTTTTAAAAAAACAAATTGAGAATCTGAAATTATACCCCAAGAATCTTTGATTCCTTTATCAATAAGTTTTAGAAAAAAGCTTTACAGTGTGTTATTGATTGATATGGTTCGATTATTTAAAGAGACTTATTCATCTCCAGCTTTGTGAATAAATTAAAAGTTTCTTTCCTAAATATAATTTATAATTCATTTCTTCATTTGGATTATCGATCTAAGAAAAAAAAGTTGTTTTTGTATTCTTTTTAGAAATATAACATTATTTCTAACACATGGCGGAACTTTATTTTTTTATAAAAAAAAACAAAATAAATAAAAATAAAGTTACAATAAAATATTTAAATTTTCCAAATTCTTGTTATTAAATTATAATTCAAAAAACAAACAAATAAATAAATTATAAAAACATCATTTAAACAATTAAGATTCAAAAAAGAAAAAAAAAACTGGTATTAAATTACTTTGTTTATATAGTCCATCTGCCAAACTCTTAGAAATATGTTTTCAAAGAGGGGGTCGTTTAGATCAATGTGATCGATTTAACAAAAACATTTTTGAATATTTTTGTGAAACGAAGGTAAATTCCAAAATTATTGAATATTTGGTTGACAAGGGAGCCAATTTAATGGACAAAAACAAACATGGGAGAACATTTTTAGAATTACTATTATTAACCAACCCAACTCTTAAGATGATAGAATTGTTTATTAAAAAAGAATGCAATTTAAACTTTCGAAATCGGAATCTACTTCAAAGAGTCTTCTCTAACAATGCACAGCATCGTTTACAGAGCTTACAGTGCATTAGCCATCAGGGAATTGATCTGAATGATCTTGATAAGGAGAAGAAAAACATTCTACACCATCTTTGCCTGAAACGTCATTGTGATATTGAGGTGTTTGAACTTTTTTTAAAAAAAGGGGTCAACATTAACCAACAAGATATATATGGAGACACTGCGATATATATATTATGTAACAAAAGATCACCCACACCTGATTTGGAATTAATTAAATTGATGGTTAAATATAGGAGTGACCTTAATATTCGTAACAATAGAAATAAAACTATTTTACATCAAATCTGTTTATACCATTATTCCAATGATCGATTAATCAAATATTTAATTGACAAGGGTGCTAATTTAAATCAACAGAATGATGATGGAGATACCCCATTTTTAATATTATGCCAGCATTATACTCAAACAGAATTAATAAAATATTGTATTGAAAAGGGTGCAAATTTGAATCTTCAAAATAATCAACAAATTACACCATTTTATTTTTTATGGAAGTTGAACAAATTAACGACAGAATTAATCAAATTATGTATAAAGAACAATTTAAATCTACATTTTACTGACTCACAATCAAATACAAATTTCCAATATTTATGCCGAGTGGGAAATTTATTAGATCTTGAAATTATTAAGCAATGTTTAAAAAAAAAAATTGATTTGAATGGAAGAGATAAATTTTTAAAAACAAACTTTAATTATTTATGTGAACATAAGATAACAAATGAATTGATTCAATATTGTTTGCTTAATGATGCCAACATTAATGTGATTGATATTCATGGGGGTAATAGCGCCTTTCATTATATTTGCCAAAATAAGGAAATCAATTTAGAATTATTAAAATTATGCTTCAAACATGGGGCAAAGATTAATCAAAAAAACAATAATAATATGACGCCATTCCATTATTTAACAAAAAATAATCAATTAGATTTGTTGATGTTAAAGTATTGTTTTACTAAAAATGCCAAAATTAATTTACGGCATAAGCATGGGAAAACTTCGTTCCATTATATATGCCAAAAAAAGAACCCTAATCTTGAGATCTTAAAATTGTGCTTACAAAAAAAGGCCAAAATTAACATACAAGACAACCAAAATAAAACACCATTTCATTTTTTATGTCAAAATAATCCTACAATTGATCATTTAAATTTATTTTTTAATATAATCAATAAAAGTGATCGGCCAAATGCGCTTTTGATTGATTATTTCCATAAAAATTCCTTTCATTATTTTTGCAGAGGCACTAATATTTCAATTGGAACTCTCAACTTGTTTTTAAAACATGGATATAATCTTTATCAAACTTCTCAATATAATAATACACCATTTCATTATATTTGTAGTAACCCCAATGTTAATATTGAATTAATTAATTATTGTCTAAAAGTGTACAACAAAATTAATCAACAAAATGATGCCAATGAAACTGCTTTCCATTTGTTATGTAAACAAAATCCTGACTTGGAATTAATCAAATTATTTCTAAACAATAATGCAAATATTGAAATTTACAATTATTTTAATCAAACTCCTTTCCATTTTTTATGTTTAAACAATTCTTACTATGAAAATTTCCAATATTTGATAAATGAAAAAAAGGTTGATATTAATATTTTAGATAATAACTCTCAAACTCCTTTCTTTTATCTTTGCCAAAATTTCTTGACAATACCCTTAATGGAATTATTTTTAAATCTTGATCAGTTTGATATCAACCACAAGGATAATAAAAATCAAACAGCATTTTTTGTTTATTGCCTGTCCAAAGATCCACAGATACCCATTTTAAAATTCTTTCTGCAAAATGGTATTGATATTAATTATAAAGATTATTCCTCAAGAACAATTTTACATTACATTTGTCAATTCAATCCAGATTTAGAACTTATTAATTTCTTTTTAAAAAATGGTTCAAATATTTATCAACCAGACAACAGCCAACATACACCCTTTTTATTTTTATGTAAAAGTCAACATTCAAATATTAATGTTTTTAATTTTTTTGTTCAAAACTCCATAAATATTAATCAAACAAATAATTTGAACCAAAATTGTTTACATCTTTTATTGAAAAATGAAAAGCCAAATATTGCTTTATTAATTTTCTTATTAGAAAATGGTGCAGATCCTAATCATAAAAATGTTTGTTTATCCCTTTCTCTCTCTTTTATATATTAATTCTTTTTTTTTTTTTTTTTCTTATTTTTCTTTGTTGTTGGTATCTTTGAATTACTTTTTATTTTACACACATTAATCTTGCTTTAATAAATGAAAAAAAACATAATAGTTAAATTTTACAAAATATTCAAACACTGATGACCCAATGTCTTTGAAATACATTTTTTTTTTCAACGATATTTTTTTTTTTGAGTAGAAAAAATCAAAAAATTAAAATCATTTTTCAAATTGTTATTTGTATGATTTTTTTTTTGCAGATTTACCATAAATTTTATAAGAAAAATTTTTCTGAAAATTAATTTTTTCTCCAAAACTTTATCAATCGTAAAATTTCATCAATTTGTTTTGAATAAATACTATTAAATTCATATTTTTAAATAAATTGTTAATTTGGTATTTGTTTAAATCATTTAATAAGTAAAAAAAAAGAATAACATTATAATTGAATACAAAAAAATATCATTTATCAAAATAAATTTTGGAAATTATTTGATGCATATATCACACTTATTTAAAATTTTATTTATTGGAAAGTATATTTTCTTTTTTCAATGAATTTTTATAATTAATTATTTGAAAAAAAACTCAACTGTTTATTGAATAGAATTTTTTTTTGAAAAAGAGTATATTAAGAGGGAAAAAAGGTCTAACAATCAAATTTTAAAAAAAATATTTGATTGTTGTTTTTTTAATTAATAATTTTTTTAATTAATAATTTTTTATTTTTTTAATTTTTTATTTTTTTAATTCACAAATACATTATATTTAATTAATTTAGCACAAAAAAAAAACACCTTTAATAAAATATAAGCATTCATTTGGCAAGGAAAATGAAAGTTACAGAAAGATTGAAGAAATTTTAAAAATTAATTGGAATTGTTTACAACAAGATTTTAATATATTTTTTCAGAATTCTATATTAACAGATGAACAAATCAAAGATATTAAAATACACTCAAAATTTTTAGAATTCAGATTACAAACAAAATTTCAAGAGATTAAAACGATTCTAGAAAAATATAAAAAGGAGGACATTTTCAATTTTTTAAATTGGATTTATACAAGTATTGATCCAAGAATCAAAATACAAATAAATAATAATAATAATAATAATAACAATAACAATAATAATAATAATAAGGATATGGGTATGAATATGGATAAAGATATGAATAATACGAGGAGGAATATAATAAATAATAATAGAAATATTAATTTTATGGATAAAAATAAAAATAAAAAGATGAAAAATCGGACTAATGTTAAATTAACAAATTATAAAAAAATTTTCAATGATATTTTATCAAAGTTTAAGCTTCAAAATATATCTCCGTTAAATTTATCTTTACAAAAATTATACAAAGATGATGATACAAAAGATTTTACTATCAAACTAAAAAAAAATAAGCCAATTAAAGTCCATAAATTCATTTTACAATGTAGAAGTAAATTATATCAAGAAATGTTTTTAAATATTAACAACCCAGGTATTAAAGAGATAAACGATTATTCTGGCTTATCCTTGGATTCTTTTAAAATTCTAATAAAGTATTTATATACTGGGAAAATTAATCGGAAAAAGATACCATTGTATATTAAACAAGAACTAAGAGATGCAATTGAATATTTTCAACTAAATATTAATTGTTCATTAAATTGGTTAATGAATAATGAAATTTAATCTAATTATAAAATTAGTTATTAATATTGTTAATTTTTATTAATTTTTGAGTGTTATATATATAATTCCTAAATAATAATTTATTTCATAATTTTAAATATTTAACATTTTTATTTTACAGTCAGTTTCACTTTTAAGGCACAAACTTTCAACGAAATTTAAGGCACAAAAAAATCTTAAATTAAGGTACAAAATTTGGAATTTTTTTTTTTACAATTTATTTTTACTAGAATTTGAATTTTGTGCTTTAATTTGAGATTTTTATTGTGCCTTAAATTTTGTTGAAAGTTTGTGCCTTAAAAGTGAAACTGACTGTATAGACTTTTTATTTTTTAGAAATTGTTTTTTAATTTGTGCCTCATGTTTTTTTTTTTTTTTTTTTTTTTTTTTTTTTTTTGATGTTTAAGTTTTTGGAGAAAATAAAAAGGGGGTAAATAATCATTATAAAAATTGATGAACTTGTTCTTGATTATCTCTTGACGAACAGAACTGAAATTAAGAAAATAAAGAGTATTGAATTAAAGTGAAGTAATTTGAAATTAAATAAAGTGGATTAAATCAAACTTTCCATACAATCTACTAAGTTTGTACCTTTACTTATTTTTTCTGTCAAGTTGGTGTCTTCTACTGGCCTTTTGAATAAAAATATTTTGTTATTTATTTTTATTTATTTATTAAAATTATTGATGAAAGAAGTGTTAATTACACTCTAAATGTCCTTTTACTATATTTTATTAAAGGTAATTTAAGAATAAAATCATAGATTTCAGGATTGTTTAAGGGAAATACAATACCCATATTTATTTGTTGAAAAGGCAAAATTAAGAAAAGAAAAAGGATAAAAAAAAAATTAAAAAGGGTTTACTATTGAGAAAAAAATGTTCGACACAGAAAAATGGTTGGACAATATTTTTAATTGGTAAGATTAGTAAAATTTTAAATCAAATCTTATTGATAACTAGGTGACTTTTATATAAATACGGGTTTAAATGTGTTATAAGTTCATTAATCTGTGGTGTGTGTAGAATACTCATTTGAATGGTTGATAACTAAATTAGATCATGTTATTTTAACAAAAACACAAGTTTTAGTCAAGTTTATTATTAATTCTGAAAATGGTAATTTTTAAACTTGCTTTAGATTATAAGAGATAAGGTTTTGAAAAAGTAGAATTACATTAATTGTATACTAATAAGTAGATTATTGTTATTTTCTTTAGTTATTTCACAATCAAAAGAAATTAAAAATCATTTTCAGTAATGTTCAAAATTTAAATTGTTGTCCAACTATTTTTCTCTGTTCAACATTTTTCGCTCAAAAGTTATAAGGATCAATTGTTAAAAATTAAAAAAAAAAAAAAAAAGAAAAAGAAAAAGAAAACAAGCTTATCTTTCATTAATAACTCCCAAAATCACATTCATGATACCATTGGCTAATTTAATTGAATTTAATAGATGAAAATGAATATTCATTTGAGAATCGTTGTTTAATTGTTGTATTTTCTTTTCTTTTTGATCTGATTTGTTTTGATATTTTTTCTTTACTTTTTCAATTTTATTTTACAAAGTACTCATTCTTTTGTCTAAACTTGTCACAGTAATAGCAAGTAACTACTTAATTTTTAACTTTTGTAACTCTTCTTCCCAATATAAAGAAGATTCATCCCATGGAAGAAATAGAAAAAAATTAAATATTTTTTCTTATTTACATTTTACAGTTAGTACTACTTTTAATACATAACATCTGAAAAAGAAACTTAAGTTCAGGAAATAGTTCAACTTTTGAAAAATTTTTCAATTGTTGTTTAATCATTTAATTCAAAAAAATAAAGAAAAAAGTAGCTTAATTAGAAATTTTTTTTTTATAACTTCATATCGGATCAAAGTTTATATCTTCTAAAAGTAACTAATTTTACTATTTGGGGATTATATTGCCCTATAATTAAAATTCTCCTCCTTTTTTGATAATTAATATTAAAACGAAAAAATTTTTTTTTTTTTTAATTTTTTTTTTTTTTTTTTTATTTTATAACTTGTTTTATTTTTTTCTTATTAATAAACAAGGAAGAGGGATAGGAATAGGAATATTTTAGTTAACTAAAATGAAGTGTAAAGGAAAATAATTACTATTAAATTAATTGTTATTAGGAAATAAAAAAGTTCGATAAAAAAAAAAAAGAAAGAAAGAAAAAACCAATTTTTTTCTTTTTTGTTTTATTTTGAAGGGGGGATTAAATTTCATCTTTGAGCTTTAGGGTTTTTTTACTTTTAGAAATAAAAAAAACCTATGCACTCTATGTCACTTTTAATTTTTTTTTTAATTTATGAAATTAAAAAAAACGGACGTTAGCTTTTCTTGAATTTGAAAAAAAATGAGTAAAATCTTTGATTTTTCTGTATTCTTTTGAATTCTGGATAAGTACTGTTATTTTTTCTTGAGTTTTCTGTTTATATACAGTCAGTTTCACTTTTAAGGCACAAACTTTCAATGAATTTTAAGACACAAAAAAATCTCAAATTTAAGGCACAAAATTTGTAATTTATTTTTACAAATTATTTTTACTAGAATTTGAATTTTGTGCCTTAATCTGGGATTTTTTTTGTGCCTTAAATTTCGTTGAAAGTTTGTGCCTTAAAAGTGAAACTGATTGTATAAAATAACTAGATTTTCATTATTTTTTTTGAGTTTTCTATTTATTTGTGAAGAGTTCTAGGTTTTTTTTACTTTTTGAAATAAAAAAAAAATTAATAAATTTTCGGTTTATTTCAAAAAGTAAAAAAAAAAAACTAACGAAAATCGATAGATTTAACAAATAAAACAAAAAGTAAAAAAAAACCTAACAAAAATCTATAATGATTACCCAAATAAAATAGAAAACCTAAAAAAACCTAGAAAACTTCACAAATAAATAGAAAACTCTAAAAATCCTTATGAAAATCAATAAATTTTCACAATAAAATAGAAAACCTCAAGAAAAATTCCGTTAGGTTCTTTTTACTTTGAGAAATAAAATGAAAATTTAGTTAATTTTTGTGTTTATTTCAAATTAAAAAACTCTAAACACTCCACGTCACTCTAAAACACGAATGTTTCTTTATATCATTATTATCCTAATTAATTTTTAATTATTCTTGACCTTTCATCCAGAATTATTTATTATTAAGTTTTTTCTAAATTTATTTAGATTTAGATTTAAGAATAAAAATTTTATATTTCCATATTAATATTTTCATTGATTGTTTAAAAAATTAATTCTTTTTTTGAGATATTTTCAAAACCCAAGACCTTCTAATTTCTTTTTGAGTTTATTTCTTCTTTTACAAACAAAAATTCTTATGTGGTTTATTTTTTCCTCGTTTTTATAAATAATTCTAGAAGAATGGATATTAATTTTCAAAAATTTGGTGACTTTTGGATTTCCCCAAACATCGAAGATGTTAAAAAAAAAAAAAAAAAAAAAAATCCAGTCATATTACAAATTTCTAGTCTATAAAAAAGTTTATTAATGTGTATAGATTTGTAATTTTCCTCAATTGGACAAATTTTTATTGCTTGAAAAATTATTTTGATTTATTTAAAATTATCTTTTCCACTTTTTCAATGTTTTTTTGTAAATATTTTTCACTTTTTAAAGTAAAAGTCCTAAATTTTGTATTCCGGAAAGATGATAAGATTTTAGTATTTGATCTGATTTTTTTTTTTTTTTTTGAACCCAAATTGAGAATCTGATAGGAGATACAAAGAGTTTTCTATTCCTTTTTAAATAAGTTTAGGAATAAATCGGTTAAATTATTATTAATAGAGATTGGTCAATTATTTTAAGAAATTCTTTCATATCTAGATTTATGAATAAATAAAACATTTCTTTCTTTAAAAAATTTACTTATTTCACTTGGATTATTTTTTCAATGTAAAAAAATTCTTTGTCATTTTTTTAAAAAAATAAATATTCTTTTGTATTTTTTTTTTTAGAACAAAATTTTGTAAAATTTTATTTTATCAAAATTTTTAACTGATTGATTATTTTTTTGATATTTTATTAAATCACAAATATTTTCTAAAGAAAAAATAGCTAAATTTTAAACTAACCTAAAGTTAACTTCAAAAATTCTTCACTCAAATACAAGAAAATTTTAAACAATAACAATAAACCAAAAACACTTTCAAAAAATAAAACAAAAAAATAGCACAATAATTAGTGAAATTTTTTCCTGAGTTTTATCTCACCAACCAAATTATATTATTATTAAAAGTATTTTCATGAAAATAATAAAAATTACAAAGTATTCTATTTGGTTTTATTTCATTTTCAACTTTTGGGTTTAAATTGATTGTTATTATTATTTTTAGTGTTGGTCAATATTATTTAAGTGAAAAAAACAGAAAATAGAATCTAAGATTCTATCATTATCATCTCAAGATTCTAAAAATAGAAAAAAATTACACAACATTAAAAAAAAAAATCGAAATTGTACCAAATGATTTCCTCTGAGAATAATCTTTTGATCTGATCCTTGAATGAGTTTGTTTCTTTCAATAATATTTTTGAATTCAATTTCTTAAGAAAACTGGCTCGTTTAAAAGTATGGTTGATTTTAAATTTTTAAAAATTCTTCTTTAATAAGAATAACTATTTTTATCTTTGAAAACGTATTAATCTGGAACCAACACCAATATTTAAATTAATTAATATTTGTCAAAATATTGAACAAAGTAAAAACTGGAAAAAGAAAATTCAAGAATTGTAAATACTGGGTGGGGGGTTAAAAAAATTGAATTTTAAATAATGTTTTTTTTGTTTTTTTTTTTCAAAATTAGATATAATAATAGAAATAAAAATTAATTTTTTCATTTTGAATTTATCAATATTTTTAGTTATTTTTTATTATTATTTCTGGGTTTTTTTAATTGATTATTGTCAATATATTTTTTATTTAAATCGTCTTTGTTTTGATTATTTTTGTTATTATTATCTTCCAAATTTATTAAGTCTTGTTCAATTTCTCTGTGTATATCAATACTGTCATTAGTGCTCTGATTCAGATCAATTCCCTTGTTCACATTTTTGCTTGTATTATTAGTTGGTTGCATTGAAGATTCTAAACTTTTCCTTTTACGTGATTTAATTCTTTGTTCGATTTCATATTTTTTCGAACTATTTCTTTTCTGTAGAGAATTTTTGGAGAGAGATTTTAAATTTTCTTTAATGGACAGTTTAATTCTTTCCAAATCTTTAGTCATATACATATTTTGGATTTTTGAAGAAATTTCTTCAACTACCTCCCTCGTGGTACCAAAGTGTTTCCAAAAGGGATTTTGGCCATCCACTGGGAGTTTGAAATTTAAAAATTGGGCTGCTAATGAAAGAACAGAAGCAGAAATAATGTTTGGAGGATAAAGAATACAGAAAATTGTTTTCCGATAGCAATCATTAATAAAGTTCCATGCTGTCTGTGCCAACGTCGATTGGTAGGTTTTGTCACTTTTTAATTTCTTGATGTAGTCTACGACTTGATCATATGGATGATCAATTTCTAAATCAAATGAAATTACGTGCAGCAAATCGTTTTCTATGTCTAATAATTTTTTACATAACCTCGTTAATTCTTGATCGTCTTCTTTTGATAAAAACTTGTTTGGGTACAGCAAGGGGTATGTTTTCCTCACCAACTCTCGAATATGACAAAAGGTTTCTTCTTTTTTTCCTGCTAAAAAAAGTCCTGCCAAGCAGACATTCTTTAAGAAGTAGAAGGTGATTTTTTTTTGTAAGTTGGTTGAGGAAGGAATCAAAGAAAAAAGCAAAACAAAAAGAAAATGGCTTTGTTTTGTAAGAACCAAAAAAGATCTAAAAGAGAATATCATACTTGATAAGGATATTTTCCAAATGACTTTACAGTATAAAATCGTTGAAAAAGAACGATTCCTGTTGCCTGAGTTAAAAAGGGTCTATTTTATTGTTTTTTTTGTTTTTTGTTTTATTGTTTTTTGTTTTGAGTTTTTTTTTTTGTTAAAACGAGCAAGTCCCAAAACAGATCGTTAAAATAAAATTTCGTTTTTATGAATAAGCCTTGGGTATTAAAGTTTGTGTTTTTATGTTTCTTCTATTGGAGAGAAAAAGGATTACAAGTTTAACATCTCTCCTGCTTTTTGTATAAATTTACTTGCTTCAAGACGAATCTCAAATTCCTTTGACCAATTCATGGAGTTTCTTGATGGTGAATAACGCTCCAGTAATTCTAAAGGAAAAAACCAAGGAACAACTCCTTTTTTAATATGTGAAAGATCCATTATTCTTTTTTTTAATCAAAGGAGGAAATTAAATTAAAAAAAATGGTTTCCTTTTTGGAAATCTTAAAATTTGATTAAATGTGAAGTTTTGTTCTTTCTTGTGAATTAAATATACTTAATGAACTGAAAACAAAAATTGGTATCTAAATTTTTGAATGTCGGACAAGTTTTTATAAATGAATAAGAGCAAAAAAACCACAAATTCTATTTTCCTCTTTGGGAAATCAAAACCCTACCAATTTCCAATTTCTGGTTTTAAGAGATACTCTTCACTCTAGGTTCTTCCATAATTAAAGTCTGTTGTAATTTTAAGGAAATCAGATAAGTGTTCTATGGTTCTGATGCCGGAAAAAATCTATTAGAACTATTATTAAACTATAAGTTCTTATTATTTACAAGAGATACAATTAAATCCTAGGTACCCTTATAAAAGTTAAAAATGTCCATTTTTATTTGTCTTTTTTTTTATATTAACTTTTTAGGAAGATCTTCAAGTTATAATTTTGAATCAACTATTTGTTAGGTTTGAATAGTAATAATTTTTACATTTCAGGTAACCTTTTGTTCATGGGTTTTTTTTTTGAAAAAGGAGATCGAAAAAAAATGAAAAGACAAAAAAAAATGACATTTTTTGTTTTCACTTGAGACCAACGCTTTAAATTTACATTTATTTAGAAAAATTTTTAGTTCAATTTCTGGGAATTTTTGGAATAAATTAACTTATCTTATCAACCAATTCTCGAGAAAGAATCTTTTGAAGTCAACTAATTTTTTAAGTTTTTTCACATTTTAAACAATAGAATACTTTCTTCAAAGTTTATATAAAAAATTTGTAAAACACAAAACTAATTCAAAATTTTCTGATATTTATTTGTATTTATTAGTATTAATTAATAATTGTTATATATCTTTTTTTTTTTTTTTTTTTTTTTGAATAACCTCTTTTCCAAATCAAAAATTGAATCAAAAATAATAGTATTCCAGATAATTTGAATAATTCAAATTTAGAGCTTTCAACCGTAATTATTTTATATTCGTTTTTTATCCCAAAATTTGACTCAATTAAGATAAATAAAACAACTCAAAGACCTAAGTTTTTTGTTTTGATTTCTATAAAGCTAATTGCAACATCAATATATTTGTAATTATCAAAACTTATTTTCAAATAAAATCTTTGATTTAATTATTTATTTTTTTATCAAACAAGTTAATTTTTTGATTTTTTCACAACGAAACTTCATTTTGAGAACAAATTTAAAAAAGATATTTTTCAATTTTAAAGTTTTTAGATTGATGATTCGTCCTTTAAATTTGTATCAAAATAATTTTTTTTAAAAAAAAATTCATTAAATTTTTGTCTAATACAAGGATTAATTTTAAATTGATGAGATCAGATATGAATATAATTATATATCGAGATGATTTTAAGATTTATTTCTATTATTGAGTACTAAACTCCATTTCACTTAAAAGGGGCCTATTCAAAGATGAAAAATTCACTTTATTTTTAAGAATCAACAAAACTAAGATTATTTAGAAATACCAGAAATAATAACATTCATATTAGAGTCGATAATCATAAAAGAAAAGCATGAACAAACCATAAAGATCAAAAAAAAAAAAAAAATGTTAAAAAATTTTGGGGCCCTTTTCATTGGAAGTTCTTGTGTAAAATTTTTCAATTTCTTCAGGAAATATAAATTTTTGACAGAACAATTTTATTAATGTTAATTTGGAATTTCAAACATTTTTTTTTACAAATTTAATTTTTTTAAAAAAAAATAAAAAAGTAAGGAAGGTTAATCAAAAGAGAAGAAAAAAAATTAAAAAACAAAAAAAAAATTTACAAAATGAGAAAAAATGATTTTGATCTAAAAATTTTCATTTTAATTTGAGAAGAATAATGAATTAAACTCATAGAATATGTTCTATCCCTTCAATAGAAATGCGCCCCTTTGACTCAAAAAGAGTTTACTATGATTTATCTTCATTAGTTTTTTTCTTTATTTTTCTAATTCTTTATAGTAGACATAATATTCTATAAAAAAAAATAGTTAGTGATTTATTTTAAAAAGATAATTTTAATTATACTTAAGGTTCGAGTTATTTTTTTATATTTAGTATTTGAAATTTCAAAGAAACAAAAACTTCAGCTGAATATCTTTATTTCAATTCGGTAATATTCAATTCATTTGGGATTGTTAGTTAACAGAAATATAACTAAAAAAAGTTACAACAAACAAATATCTATTAAGAAATCACTAATTATAGTAAATTTCTTTGTAAAATTCTACTCATAAAAGAAAAATTTGAAAAATGAAACAAAATCAAATAAATTGCAAAACTACCAAGATAGAGAGAAAAAAAGCAAGGGTATTAGAAAAGGTATTCAAAAAAATATTGAAGAAAAAATTTAAAAAAGTCATTTTTCTAAAAGACTACAATTAAATCTCAAATTTTAAAAATTATAAATGTTTAAATTTCAAATTAATTTATCATTTAATTATCAAATAGTATATTTAGGAGATATTACGTATTGGAATTATAATTTAATTCTTCAGGATACACCATAAATTCCACCCTTTCATTTTGATTAAGAGTCTTACAATCTTTTATCAACAGATTAATATAAATTATTTTTACAAAAAAAATATTGTATCTAGTTTTTTATTTTTTGTTATAAATCTCCACTGATCACAGAGAAGTAACGGAAAGTAGTTTTGATTTATGGGAAAATTATTGTATTTTACAGAGTTATTCGTACAAACGTACTAATAACCAACTTAAATAAAAAACTAATTGAGATAATATCTTCTTAGGTGTAGCTCAAAGGACTTATTTAGTGAGCTTCTAAACTCAAATAGAACATCAAATAAAAAACTAGATACAATATTTTTTTTGTAAAAATAATTTATATTAATCTGTGTATTAAAGATTGTTAGACTCTCTATCAAAGTGAAAGTGTAGTGTCTGTGGTGTGTCCTGAAAAATTCATTTAGAACTTGCACCCTTAGTAATTAAATTTATTTTTCCGTTTTAAAAGTTATACCAGAGTTATCCTTAACAATTTTTAAAAAAAAAAATCTATTGTGAAATTTTCTTGGGTTCGTAAAATCCAATATTTTATAATAGGATATCTTTGAGAATAAAATTCTATTACACAACCAAAAAGTAATCATAAAACAAACAATTTCTGTTTATCATTAATTTCAATGGTGAAGTTGGGAGCTGTTGCATAATTTCACTTGATGGGAAACAAAAAAGATTTCAAAATCCAAGGGTTGTTTGCAATTGTTACATTCTAATTTTGAAAGATGACATTATATCCGAAAGGTTCAATAAGGACGAGTTTTGTTAATGTGATACAATTTGGGTTTTTAGTTGGTTTTTGAAGTATTGAGTTTTTTGAAATATTTTAATCAGACATGACTTTAATAGATTGAAGTAAAATATTTTAAGTTTATTAATTGAAAAATGGCAGCATTACTGCATTTGTAAATGATAAAATTCGAAGGTATTACTGTACAAGCTAAAAATAGTTAAAATTAGTAATTTTTTCGGAAGATTTTTAAAAGATAAAAAAGAAAATAAAAAGATGTTTAAAAGAAATGTTGTGGTTTAAGATTTATTTTTGAAAAGAATCAGATCCAAAACTGATTTTTTGTGATAAAATTAGATTTTGAAAGGTTTTTTAAAATTCTTGTTTGTGAATATATTTTTTACAACAAACATTAGTTTGGGGTTTTTGTGAGACTGAATAGTAAAAATCTATAAAAAAAAAAAAAAAAAAAAAAAAAAAAAAAGATTACTTGTATGCAGTAATGATCTCTAATTATTTAGGAAGACAAAAAAAACTACTATAAATAATATGACAAAAATCTATGTCTGATTCTTATAATCGTTATAAATTTTTGGTTACGTAATGTTTTTGAAAAAAATTTTCAAACAAAAAACTTTTTATTTTAAAAAACAGCCTACAAGAGCACTTTTCTGTTTGAAAAAGAAAAATTGTCAAAAGAAATGTTTTTAGTAAAATTCACAAAATAGTTACAATTCATTTCGCTTCGTTTCATTTCAGGTAATGTGCCTATAAAAATTGAACTTTTTTTTTTGAAGAGTAATTTTTTTTTGATTTTTTTGAACGAGAAGAAGGATTGTTTCTTTTAAATTTTTTTTTTTGCTGGATATTATTTGAAGAGTAAAAAGATCTCAAATTAAATTCTCTTTTCGGGTTTTGTTTTATGTTTGTTCTTAAATTTGGATCGTTTTGGTTGTTGTTGTTGTATTTTTCTTGATCTTTTTCTTTTTCTTCGTCGTCTTCTTCTTCACTACTGGTTTCACCATCGTCCTCATCGGACTCTTCGATTTCGAATTTATTTTTGCTTAAGAGGATTTCCTTTTGAAACTCTTTATGTTCGGATTGAACACGATCAATTTTTGGGTTAAACTTATTAAAGGAACGCCTCCCAAGAAGCTTTTTTACTTTGATGGGATCGTATCCTTCATAAACGCTCAAAATTTTACCGTTGACATAATAATCTGTTTTTTGGAGCTGTTCGTTTTGTTCTTGTTCTTGTTCTTGTTCTTGTTTTTGCTTTTGAGCTTCTTTTTCTTCCTTGGCTTTTGTTTTGTTTTGTTCGTTTTGGTAATTGTAGTCCTCTGTTTTTGGCTTCATGAAGGTTGGTTGGCCTTTTCTTTCTTGATTTAGTTTATTTTGGTTACTATACGAATTGTTCATACCCTTACTCCAATCTCTTCCTCTATATCCCCCCCTTGTTCTCCCTCTTCCTCTCCCTCTTCCTTTACCTCGAAATGATCCTCTTCCTCTTCCTCTTCCTCTTGTGTTTTGTAATTGTTTATTTGTATTAACATTTTTCATAAAGCGAAGACCAAGAACATTTTTTGATAATTGGTGGCTCATAAAAATACAAATCCTAAAGAAATACTTTTGTGTTGATAAAAACTCTGATGAGAACTTTGTCTCGAAAAATTGTGAAAAAAAGAACTTTTAAAAAATGATTCACTTTCAGAAAGTCACCACAAAATTCTCATAATATTTCTGAATTCTGATTTGAAATCATGTTTTCATGTTGAAAGTTGTAATGACTTTTAAAAATATGATATTTGGTATATAAAGACTTTTTGTATTCATCTCGTTCTTCTTCTACAATTCTCCCAGAATCTATTTTTGACTTAGGATTTTTATTACATATAAAGTGTACAGAATAAGGATGTTACTTAAAATATCAAATAAAGATCCAAATTTCGATCTATTTCTTGGAAATTTATTAGTAAAGTAGTGAAAAAAATCCAGGACAAGATTTTAAATTGTGAATATTAGGAAAATTGTTGTGTTATATTTCTATTAGAATCAAATACTTTTTTTAAGAATCAAACTTATAAAATTATAACTCACATACTAAATAGAATCATAATTAATTAAATTACACTTGTTCAAAACGACATTCACTTGATCAAAAAACAAGAATAAAAATTATCATTTTATAAACTATAGTAAACCTCAATAAAAAACCAATTGTTTTTTCAAAAAAAGTAGATCTACTTATGCTATCAAATAATTATTTGAGTTTTCTAGAAGTCCAACGTTAATGAACTTTAGGTAGGTTTATTACTTAGGCTCATAAAAAATTTGGTTATTTAATAAAAGGATTTGATTGACAATAAAAGAAATTTTACAACAATTTTTCTAATATTCGCAATTAAAAATCTTCTAAGGGATTGTTTTTAAGTCCAGTATTTTTTTCCCTCTTATACATTGAAATTTTTAAAGAGGTTTTGATGTTAATCTAAATAAATCCAAGTCACAGAAAATATGAAAAATAATTTTTAGATTCTACAGTTAACATTCTGTAAGGTATTTACATCTTGGCTCTACTCTGATCTTTACTTTTTATCTTTAGAACCTTTAGGACTTTTTTGAAAAATTTCAATCTTTTGTACTCTTTTCAACAGTGGTGGAAATAACCTGTTTTTTATCCTTAAACCATTCTAGAAATTAGATTCATGTTTAAAATTTTAGACTTGAGTATTGTTAGATTGGAATTAAAACTTATCTTTACTTTGTTGCGCACAAATTTTTTTTTGAGTTTAGATCTTTGATTAATGTCAAATGGGTGAAAAATATTAAATGATATTGTTTCAAAAATATCAACAATTCGCAAATTTTATGAGATAAACTGAGATTTATTAAAACGAAAAATTTAATAACTGATTTTTTTTTTCTCTTTTTTTTGGTCAAAAAATTATATTTTAATCTTTCTATATCTTAACAATTATTTTTTAAATTTTTTTTGAAAAAAAATTTTTCATGTTTATATTGTGTTTTCATCATGTTGATTAGTTTCTTTTATTTCTACAGGAAGCCAATATTTTTTTCATGAGTTAAATTTATGTAATTGGTTAAGTAAAAAACCCTATATTTTGCACATTTATACTCATTTATTTTTTCCCACAGAAAAATAATTATTTATTTTTAGTAATACAAAAAAAACATATGACAAATAAAATTCCTTATACTATTTTTAATTGTTAATACCCAGAAAATATTTTTCTAATTACATCAGAATTTCTTTAATAAAATAACCCAAGATTTTATTATTACTGTTATACAAATTATTAATGGGAAAAAAATTTCAATTAATTTTCACTTTCCTTTTTATAGAGCTCGAAACGACATATTGCAACTTACTTCTTTGAGAAGTTTACTAATTTGAAAAAGAAAAATATCCAAAAGGAAGTGAAATAATTTTTCAATTTCTAATACGAATACGAGTTAGAACTTTCATTTAATAGAATGATGATTAATAACATTTCACTTATTCAAAACATATCCAATCATTTAAAAAACAAGAATAATAATTAACCATTTCTAAATTCGAAAAAAAAAACCTCTTGAAAACTCAATTTTTTTCTGGTAATAAGTACTGTTGTTAAAATTATTATGGCTGAAAAGTTTTGTCAAGGTTTCAAAATAAAAAGCTTGTTTTTTTGTTATAGAAGACCAATAGATAAACCAATTATAGAAACCAAAAATAAACCCTAAACGAATATGATATTGGATTTTTAAAGTTCTAATATTTAAAAAGAAATTCAAAAAATAACGGATTAAATTCTAAGATTTTTCTCAAAAAATAGATTAAATTTTTCATAAAATTTTTATCATCAAAAAAACCAAAAATTTGAATAAAATTGAGAACATTCTGGAATATTTTTAACAAAGTGTATCCCTAATTTAAAATTTACTAAAAATATTAAGGAGTTTATCTCTCAAAATCGAATTGAACTAAGGTATACTACTTTTAAGTAAATTATGTTTTAGATAGGATGTTGTTTTTGAAAAAGAAGAAAAAAAAAGCACGGCTCATTATTTGAAACGTGGATTATATTTGTTGGTTAGGATTTATTTTGATCACTTCGCAGACTCGAGCCCGAACCAATTATTTTTCTTTTGATTTTCATAAAATCATTCTTGATCAAAGGATTCTCAAATATTATAATACTGTAGTTTTCCAATGCAGTTAGTTCCACTTTTAATACACAAAAAATCGATTGAAATTTAAGGCAAAAAACAATTCTAAAATTAAAGTAGATTTTTTTTTTTTTTTTTAAACAAATTATATTACTAGATATTGAATTTTGTCCCTTAAATTTAGAATTTTTCTTTGTGCTATAAATTTCTTTCAAAGTTTGTTTCTTGAATGTAGAACTGACTTTAAGAAAAAAAAAATTATTTCAGATTCACAAATATTTATCCAACAAGTATCTTACAGACAATGTTTTGATGCGAAAACAGTGAAATAAAGTATAAAAACACATTTCTAAGAGTTTTGTATTCCAAGTAATATTTAAACACAAGGAGAATTTCTTTTAGAAAAAATGTGAAATTTTCACATTTTTACCTTGATAGATGATGCCAAAATTTTGATTTTAATATTTTAGAATTTCCATTTCAACTTTCTGAACTCACAGTAATTTCTCTGACTGTTCTACATATTTTTTAAATTTACTTTTACAAGTTTGAAATGTTCTCAAATTTGAACTTGGACTTGAAAATCCCCAAAAGATATTTTTTGTAATTATTTTTCTTATTATTTTGATTCTCTTTTTGTATTGAAAGGATTGGAACAAAGAGTTGGCGTGAAAAGGTAAAGATGACCAAAAATGTTTTTTATTTTATTTTTTTCCAATTTCTTCAGATGAAAATCTTTTTGAGTAGTGAAAGTGTTATAGCAAAATAACTCAACACTCCCAAGGATGGGAAAGTAGTCCTTAATTGCAAAAAAATACCAAGATCTTCACAAGATCATTTGATCATGATAATCAGGAGTTTTATTAAAATGAATTTCAATATTTTTGAACCTTGAGGTAAAATTTATATTTTCTAATTAGAAAATAACAGTATTAACATATCTATCATACAAAAATATCTTGAACAAAAACAACAATTTCTTTTTTTGAACTATTTGAAAGATTAAAACCTTATTGAAAGTACATATGACTTAGAATCCGGGGATAATGTACTCTTTCCCCAAATCTTAAAATCGATTCATTATCAAAAAAAAGCAATATTTAGGAGAGCCAAGTTGTTTTTTTGAAATGATTGGGAAGATCAAGTTAATAGAACCAGAAAGAAGGTAAAGATAAAAAATGTTTTCATTTATCATGTTTACCACTCATTATTAAAAACAAATTTTATTCACCATTTCTTATTTTATTTTTTTTTAGACTCATATTTAGCTTTAGTACAGAGAGGGTTGCACACACCCAATGGTAAACAACAACGTGAGTGCTCTCACTTTTCAAGAACTGTAAATGTAACCTAAAATTTCATAATCCATTTTGAGAAAAATAAAAGTCCTCCAATCAACCTGAAATACCTAAAGTATTCCAACTTCTAGACTCATTATTTCTTCGTTTTCATTTAAAAAAAACCAATAGATACCTTTTACTTCTTGAATTGTTTTATTTATTGCTAAAACAATAGCTAATTTTAGAACATTATCACCGGACTCAAATCACATTTTAAAAATTTTTTTGAAATTTATTTGGTTAATTTTCAAAAACAAGTCCCATTCCAGTCATTCCTCATCAAAAGATAAAACTTTTGTTTTGAAACTTATCAGCTTAAAATTTTTTTTATGAGAAAAAAAAATACAACATCAAAAAGTTGGTATTTTTGAAATAAATATGTTTGAAAAACGTAAAGCACTCCATTTAAAAATTGAAGGATTACTTTATTGAACAAAATACCGAAAAGAAAAAAAAAATAAAATAGTACTGACATTTTATCGTAAGACATATATACCAATTAAAAAAAAGAGTACATCATATATTTGAATTGAAAAATATCATTTTCTTTGATTTCTTATTAATAATTTCAACCTTGGAAAGATCCATTGCAAGACTAGTTACCAATTCTTTCTTTTTCATTCTATATAAAAGCTCACAATGTGATATATTGGCAATTTAGACAATAATTTATTGATAACGTATAAATTCATTAAAATTCGAAATACGTAAGTTTAGGATTATTTATTCATTCACAGATTGGAATTTTCATGACAAAAAAATCTATTTTCAATAAAAAATTATTATTTTGTTGTTATTTTTTTTGATATGTTCTCTTCAAATCTTACAAAGCAATAAAATAGATTTTGATCAAAATACGTAAGAGTATTCAGAGCACACAAAAACATTTCTTAAGTGCACTTTTTTCAAAACTAAAGCCAAGTCAGACACTAGATTAATTAACTTTTATTTTAAAAATAAATCTTCAACCTTTTATGAGCTTTATTTGACAGTTATGGAACAAAGCAATTTTTTTTTTTTTTGCAATTCTCCTTTTCTTCAAGATTTCAATTATTAGATGAAATAAAAAGTTTTTATGGTATCGTCCATTTTCCCTATTAGAATATTTTATGAAAAAAAAAAAATCAAAAAAAAACTTTCAAAGATATCAAACCAGCAATTTGCAATCAAAAAGGGTTGTGGTTTCTGGTTTTGTTGTTCTTTGAATCACTCAAAAAAAAAAAATATTAAAATACACCAATCAAAATAAGGGTGATCACAAACCAATCAAACAACCAAGCAAAGTAAAGGAAGCAAAAAAAATCAAACGAAAAATTAATTCTGTAATCGTAAAAAACCTGAATAAAATTAAAAGGGAGACGTAGAAAAGTAAATAAAATTAATGTTTGAACTTTGACTGAAAATTATTTGTTGCTTGGAAACTAAAAAAATTTCGAAACTAAATAATTTTTAAGAGAATTAAATCATGATAAGTTTTGGGTTCCAATGCAATTCAAAATACCTCAACTTATTTGTTGAAAAGTTTACTTTGAAATTATTATTTTTATTTATTGTTGAATTATTTTTCATTTACAATATTTACAAAAATACCATAATCGCAAAAAAAAAAAAAACAAAATCCATTACGTTCGACAATATTTTTATTTATAAAGCAACTTTTCTTATCTAGCAAATTTTAGACTGAGGTATTTATAACCACGACAGCCTTACATGGCGTCGTTAAATCGCAAAAAAACAAAACATCCTAATTCGCGAACAGCAACGATCAACCAATCACGACTAGAAAAGTTGGTGTTGATGGGGAATGGTGCTGTAACGGGGTTAGAGAGGGAAAGTCTTGGGCTGCCGAATTGCCCCAAGGAGGTTGGCATTGAAAAGTCCATTTTCCACCAAACGTACAGAGTGAATGATCAGCAAAGCCAAATTGACAAGAAGGAATTGGAATCTTTTATGATCAAAAAATACAATTTATTCAAAACAAATCCGAAAGATTGCAAGCTGATCAAAAATAATAAGGGTGATTGGGTCTGTTACAAATTTTACAAAAAAACGGATTTCTTTGAATATCAAGTGAACCAGGCGGATTCTGAGGAATTTGCAAGCAAAATGTTCCAAATCTTGAAGCTCTTACGTATTGCCTACAGATCGAACCCAAAATCATTTGTTGGTATCAAACTGCCGCACATCCAAGACAATTATAAGGTCCCTTCCAAAGTAAGAATTGAAAAAACTGCTTTAAAGCAGTTATGCAAAGAGAGTAGTTCGGATAACGAGGGCGATCTGAATTCCAAAATTAAAAAATTGTATCGTGCTTTATCATTTTTTTTTCAAGCACGGTTCAATTTGATCAATATTACAAACAAAAATAGAAAATTCATGGTCTTTGGAAGAAACCACACGATATTAGAGAACACAAATCATAATACAAATGAAAATAGCAATTACAATAAAGATAATAATTATGATGTAGATAAAACTTTAAAGAAATTTTTGAAATCAAAATCAACAAAAAAAAGAAAACGAAGTATTCAATATATTGATCCACAGATCAGCCAAATCAATCAGCAAAAGAAATGGAAAAAAAAAATTAAAAAAAAACACAAAGAAAACGAACCAGAAACAATTGTGTTAAGTGACATTAAAAAAAAAAAAAAAAAATCAACCAAAAAGGATAAACACTTGCAAGGGGCAGACATTTCCGACAAACCGAAAAAGAAGAAGAAGATCAAACTTAATATGATTTCTTTAAGAAATCAGGAGAAGAATAAAAAAAAATTCAAAGAAAAAGTAACCAAAAAAATGATCAAACAAAAATTAAAACAAAGAAGACAAGTGAAGCAGCAATTGGAAGAAAATTCCAATTCCAAAACTTGTTCTAATTTTGTTTCAATTGCAAACAACCAGTCAAATGGGAAACTAATCAACAATGGCCAGGAAAATGATTTGATCGACAAAGTAGCCCACTTCAAGAAAAAAATTGTTAAAAAGAGAATGAGAGATGTTGATTTGGGCTATGACGATGAAGATATTTTGATTCAAAATTGGTCAGAAATGTCAGAAGAAGATTTACAAAGTCAATTAATTAATCTTTTGCTCTATGTGAAGAAGAGTATTCAACATTAAAATTTTACTCACCGTTAACTCATAAAATAGATATTATAATTGTAATGAAAAAATTATTGTTATAATTCGAATAATGCCATAATTTTAAAATTAACAAAATAATTTACAACCAAAAAAAAAAAACACTTTTTAAAAAAAAAAACCAAATTATTATTCATAAAATCCAATTTTTTTTTTCAGAAAAGCTTTTTTTGAAAAATTATTATTATTATTATTTAGCGATATTATATATACTTTTTTTAACCAAATTAGATATTATTTTTACTTTTTATTCTTCATTTTTTGTCTTTAATTGTTCTTTTTTATTTATTTTTAATTCACTACTTTTAGATTTACTTTTTTTATATATTACTTGTAACTCCTCTTAATTAGATTTATTTATACATCTTATATTTTGATAATTAAATATTTGTTTGAAAAAAATGAATTTTTGTGAATTATATTTTTAGAAAAAGAATCAAAAGTTGATACATTTTAACTGGTAGATTTATCATATTAAAATTTTTATGTTATTTTTTTGTATTTTACCATTGGGGGGGAGTGGAACAAAAGGGTTAAAAAAGCCCAACCTCGTTTTAAAATTGGGAACATTAATAGAACCTGAAAATGAAAAGTATAGATCAATTAATAAAAGAAAAAATCAAATAATTATAAACAAAATCGAAAAAAACATAATAACAGTTTTTTTAATACTACCTTTTAGTATGGAGTTTTTCTTTGATTGATAAATTATTAAAAATTTGTTCAAAAAATTAACTATTTTTGATATCTCCAAAACCACTCAAACGATTTCTGAGAATCAAGTAGATTTAAATTGTATTTGTTGTTTCAATTGAAAATAATATAATAGATTATTTTTAAAAGTTAATTTCTTTCTCCTATATAATTGATTTTACCTTTAGTTTATGAATTAGTTACGTACACATTGAAAAATGTATTAACCATTTTATCCCGTTTTATTTTTTCCCACCAAACAGATATAGATAGTACTTGTTTAATTTAGAATTAAAAAAAAAAAAAAAATAGTTGAATAACCTTTTCTTTATTAATATTGGGGATTCACAAAATATAAGTCAAAATTAAATTATATTGTAGGTGGGTGTAAATAATATTAGTTTCCATATGTTTCAAAAGACTCTATTAAATCTATTATAAATAGTATTACTAAATACATTATTGATTATTTACAAATGATTTTAATTTAAATTTTAATTTAAGAAATAGGTTTTAATTAATTCATATTCTAAATCTAAAGACAAAACCCCATACAATCTAGAATTTAGCAGTATTTCCTCAAGTTCCTAGTAAAGTTTAAAAAAGTGATAAAGCTGATAAAATCGTGATATTTCATAAAATCACAATAATTATCTAAAAATCGTGATAATTTTCAAAATAGCGTTAGAACACTTTAATTATGATACTAGAGTTTAAAAATTTTCAGGTTTGCCTAATAGTATTTTTTTCTAAAGGATAAGTTTATTTTGAATAAAAAAAAAAAACAAATCTTTTAAAAAAATTTCTTTTTTAAAAGAACAAAAAGAGTACTTAATTTAATAAAGAATCAGATCAAAGATTTTTATTGTGTTTTCATTAAATTTATTTTACAGATAAATTGATCTTTTTTATTAATAAAAGATAAAACATTAATTTAACTAAGTTTCTCAGCCAATCGTGGTGTTGTATATTATGTTGAATGAAAGATCTTTTCAAATAACCAATATTTTGTACTTTCTTAAAGAATATGACTCTTTGGTGCAAGTCTTTTCAATAAACAAGTTAAGTTTAAAGGAGTAGGTTAACTTTTTAGCAATTTTCAATAAGTGTTTTCTCATATCAAAAAGTATAGAGATTGTTTTTACATTTGTTTTCTTTTTCTTTTTCTTCTTCATAGCATCTTTGTATTGTACAGAAAACCCAACTAGAGTTATAAGGTTTTTTTTTTGTTAACTAATTACTTTTATCTTTTTTTTTTCTTTCTTTCTTATTCTTCTTTTAGTGATTTTACTTGGTGAGGATAATAACTCCTTTGTAAAAAAAAAACTATTCTATTATAAAACAATGTTTCTTCTTAAATTTAATTCTTTTTATCATTGATGATAATCATTTATTTGTAGCTTTTACTATTTTAAAAAAAAAAAAAATGAAAATAAAAAAAAAATAATTTTGAGGAAATATTAGTAAAAGGTCAACTAGAGTGTAATTTACACTTCTTCTATCAATAAATAAAAAAATAATATTTTTTCTTATTTTCACAATTTTAGAGATTATTGATATTGTATGAATTATTGTTATTTTATTGGATTTCAATATTAAAAGTTGAATTAATCCTGATTTTCTTATATTAGTGGAATTTATTATTAAGATAATGAAATACATGACATTACCATAACATATAACACTATTAGAATATTTGGAAATTTTTAATAAAATACTAAAAAAAGCAAAAAAAAAAAAGTTAAATGGCAAAATGGATTTTAAAAAAAAAAAAAAGTTGAATAATTCAGCAAACCACAATAAGTGCTGAAGTGTCTAGTTATTTACATTTTATTTGCCCCAATTCCAAATGTCTGACTTTAAACAAAAAATAGTTTATGAAAATTGTCCTTCTTTTGATTGAAAAAATACAAATTCCCAAAAAAAATATTTAGAGGATCTCATTTGACAAAATTTTCGATTTAAAAAAAATAATTTAAATGAATTCTCAATTTACAAAAAAAAAATTTAAAAGGATCCTCTTTAACAAAATATACTTGGTCAAAAAAATTAAAAGGAATCTCAATTCCAAAGAATAAAAACCTTAAATATTTATTTTTTTTCGAGAAAATATTGAATTTTTTATTAAAAAAAATTATATATTTATAAATTTTGAGAGGGATGGAATTCTATTATAAATCAAATTTAATGAAGAAATAAGTTTGAAACTTATCTTTGAAATAAAAAAGAATCATTTGATTCCCTGAAATCAAAAAAAAAGAATTATTAGAGGTTTTTTTCAAAAAAGAATCCAAATATGAACTGAGTAAATTATTTTCAAAAGTCAGCTTTCTTATTCTTATTTAAAATATGAAACTTTATTCTAAAAAAAAAATCATGGTAGCCTTGAAAAGGCTGTAATTCACAAATTTATTACCAAAAAAAAAAAAAAATTAAAATTAAAATTATTCAGAATTAGAATTTTTACAAAATCTTGAAAAATAATTTCAAAAAAAAAAATATTTCCAAGAAGGAACAAAAGAAAAAAGAAAAAAGAAAAAAGAAAAAAGAAAAAAGAAAAGGAAACAAAGAAAATAAACAAGAGAAAGAAAAATAAAAATATAAAAAATGAATTGATTATTTAAGATTTTTTTGAATATTCAAATTAAAATTATGGAAACGAAGGAATTGATTAAAACTTTTTTCATCTGTTGGCAAAAATCGTTCCAAACTTTTTTTATTTCTTTCTTCTTTAGGTATTTTCTTTAAAATGGGTAAAATCATTTCTTGTTCTATTATTGAATCTTTATGAACGGGGATTAATTTGTGTTTTATTAATCTCGCAAGAGAATGGTTATTTCTAAAAGTATGAATAAAAGGATAAGGAGATCTGAATTTTAATAATAATTGCTGAATAAACGAATGACCAATTTCCTTGCCTAGATCGAATTCAATATTATCGCCAATACAAATTAATACTTCAATACCAGCGTCCAGTATTAAAATATAATCATCGAGCAATAAAGAGACGTCAACAAATGGTATTTGATAAATCTCATATTGTGTCTTATTAATTGATTTTTCTTGTATTTTTCTTTTTTTTTTATCTTCATCATCACATTCATCATTATTATCATTATCATTATCATTATCATCACCATCTTCAATATTAATATCGTTATTGTTATTAATGTTAAATGGTTTAATGGCAAAAAGATTTGGATAAATGATTCTAAAGGCAGAGACCTTTTGACAACGCAAAAATAATGCACGCTTAATTTCAAGGTCATCAGAAAATGAGGTTATCGAACGAAAACGTTTTCCTGGTATTAATAATCGGGATCTTATTAAAGAATAAAAAGTAGTTATTATCATTTGGACTTTCTTTGGAATATTTTCAAATTTATTCCCAAATTGCTTTTGGATTTTTTTAATAATTTGTTTAATTTCTTTTAATTTCAAACCATTTTCTAAATAGGAATCCAAAATAAATTCCCTTGATAAAAGCAAGCAAGTAATTTCTGGATTAAAAGATCTTATGCAGGGCTCCAAATCTTTTACAATTGGTAAAACCCTAGTGAATACTCTTTTAATTTTTTGATGGGAGTTATTTTGATATTTAATAGCAATTTGCACAAAGGCTGGTTGATTTTGTTTATTATTCGCGATATAATCAAATTTTAAACAGACAGAAAAGTTTGAATTTACTTTTGATCCCAAAAGGAATGTTTGTTTCTTTTTTTTGTTTGTGTTGTCCTCATATTCATCCTTCATATGATCAGATGCCTTTTGGGTTACTGGCCCTATTATTCTTTGAAGTGTTAGATTTTGTGAAGATTTGATTTCTAATTCTGAATGATATCCGAGTGAATTGGAATTTTTTTTAATTATTTGTGAAAATTGCTTTCGAAACGTTGGCATTTCGACAGTAGGCGAGGCAAATATTGAGCCACCACAAATCTGGTTGATTTTTTTCAAAATGTCAACCCTAAATTCTCGTGGCCCAATTAAAATTAAATCAATTTCAATTCCATTTTGCTGTGCTTTTTTACTAATTGTGCTGTACATCACTTTGGTCAGCAATTGCTTTTTCTGAAGAATTGTTTCAATTTCCTCATTCCCATTCCCATTCCCAAGAATATGACTTGTTATGGGCGCAAGATTTGTTTTGCTTTGAGTTCCAAAAAGAAAGGTATTAATTTTCTCAAACAAATTTGGATTTCCTTGCTTTCTTTTCCTTGTTTCGTTATCAGATTCAAATTCAGATTCGCTGTCAGTGTTTGTTTCATTTGATTCAAAATCAGAATTAGATTCGAAAAGGGAATTTGAATTGGAATTTGATTCAGAATCAGAAGCAGAATCAAAATTTAGGTTTGGGTTTAGGTTTGAATTAAGACTATGTTCAAAATTTAAATCAGAATCCGGCTGATTGTCATTTTCTGATTGAAATTCGGTATTATTTTTTGATACTTTCTCCAAATCTTTCTCGAGGTCTTTCTCTTGTTTTTTCTCTTTCTCTAGATCTTGTTCTTTTAGTTTTTCTTTTTCGTTTTTTTTTAATTTTTCTTTTTCTTTTAATTTTTTTCTTTCTTTTTCTTTTTCTTTTCTTTTTTCTTCTTTTTGCTTTCTTTTTTCTTCTTTTTCTTCATCCTCTTCTTGTTGTTGTTCTAATAAAATTTTTTCTTCAAAATCTGATTCAAAATCAGAATCAGAATCAAAATCACTATCCGAGAGAATAATTGAGTCAACTCCTTTATTTGGTGCACCCGAGATAATTGTGATAATTTCTGCTGGGCACGATTTTTTAAAATTTTTCACTAATTGTATCGAAATGTCATACGCCCTTTTTAAAGAGCGAGCACCACCATAAATATTAAAATCCTCCAAGTTGTCGTTTCTTTGAAGATTGGACAAAGATCGAAAGATCTTTTTGATTGAAGATCGGCAATTGTGAGCAAATGATAAACAGTTTGTCAGCTTTTTAAGCCGTGATATTAATTCTTTCCCTTTTTGTGCAAGGATTGTGTTGCCGATAGTAATGTCTGAAGAGTTGAGATCATAAAGTGTTACTAACTTGCCCACAGTTAAAAACGCTAATAATGTCCGAGCAGGTAATTCCTCAAGCACCATTTTGCTTAAAGAATTCAATTCGTTGGAAGGAAGAGACTCGTCAATGATTAAAATCACAATTGATGTTATTTCGTTTCCATCTTTTGAATTTAGCAGAGTGTTAAGATTTACTTTATTTTTATTTTCTTTTTCTTTTTCCTTTCGCGTTCCAGATAGGATATTCCTTTCTTTCATAATTTCATACACGTTAGTTATTGGCGTAAAGAATTCCTCACTTGTTGTTCTTTTAGGATCTGTATACAGGGTATCATAAAATTGGTTACAAAAAGGACATTCTTTTTCTTGTTCATTCTTTCTTTTGTGATTGTTTTCTGGTTCAAAAATTGGATAAAATCCGCATAATCTACACTTACTTTGATTTCTCTCTAACACAACTGGTATCTGTTGATTGGATTTTTCTTGTTTTTGTTTTTCTTCTTTTTCTTGATCTTTTTCCTTTTCATCTTCGTCCAGCCCATATTCTTTGTTTTGTTCATTTGACACAACACAGTAGAGTGGTAAAGAAATTGAAGACAATTTATTGTCTTTTGGTATTCGATCGTTTGAAAAACATAACATAGTAACCAATTTTTCAGTAAAAAACAATAAAAAAAAAATGAATCAGAAATTCAACTAAAATATCAAATAATCCTACTTTGAAAAACCATTTTCCTCTTTAAAAGCATTTGAAAGATTTAAAAATTCTCTTAATGACTCAAGAATATGTAAATTTTTAGAGATTTTGAATTTATGTCGAAAGATTCTTATTACAAACAAAACTGATTTTCATCCAATTTTATTTGAGATTGTTCTATTTTTTATATGTTTTTGAGAACTTTCCAATATTCGTGATTTTCAAAATTGTATTTGGATCTTGGTTGAGCAAAAATTGAGATTTCAATATTTTTTTTATCTAGATAGAGTATTTAAGAGAAATATATTGAAATTTGTAATCTGTTAATTTGTTTGTGAATTATATATTGAAATTTGTAACTTATTAAATTATTTGTTTATATCAAAGAGCTCTCAAACGAAAGTAAGATTTCCAAACTGATAAAGATCTTATTTCTAATTTTTGAAAATTGTACTAAAGTGCAAATCTCTCCTTTGACTTTGGTATTGTATTCACATCATCTAATTTTGAAAAAAAGTACTTTAAGGAGAGTCACTAAAGTGTGATCTCTCTTTTTATTGTATTAAGGTGCGAAAATGCTTCAAAGTAAGTTTCAATTAACTATTTTCAATTTTGACCATTTTTCAGTTTTCTAAATTTTCGTCATTTCTTATCATTACGTAATTTCATTATCAATAGGGATCTATTCTATAGTTCTTTCAAATCAGTTCCACCCACAAATACATTTACACGAAAACCGCGATGACGATTCAATACATGAACTCGTGAGCGTGAGAAATACTATAATAGAACAGTTCTTGAACTTCCTATTATAGGCCGATGACCGCTGTCTTGGTTTTTAGAATTTCCTCGACGGAGAGTTTATGTAAACTGAACGGTTTTATTTTTTTTTTTAAATTTCTTTTGTTAACATCAAAATAACTTTTCTAATAAGTATCAAAAAGTTTAAGAGTGTAGGGACATTTTTCAATTTTTGTGTCCTACCGTTTATGTGAACTGAATTCTTTAAATCATTTCTTTAGCCAAATACATTGATATTTTAATAAATACAAAAGTAGAATATATCCCCAGTATATAATATTATTGCATCAACTAAAAAATGGAATACCAACAAAAATGGAAAGATCGGCCAAGAAAAAATAAATTAAAATCATTTAATTATTGATCTTATCGAAAACAATTGAGTCAATTACTTTTTCTTTCTTTGGTTTTTATTTTGAATTCTTTATGAAAATAATTTTGTTAGGAAAATTTTTGATATTCAAATTACTGTTTATTTCTAATTAATTTCCAATAATGAATTCAAAAATCCTATTTTCAGTTAATTCATCTAATTCTAGTTTTAGTTCAGAAAATCCGAGACATTTTTAATTCTTCTTGAGAACGAGGGTTTATTGGACAAATTCGTTTGATTTTATAATTATTTATTTTCCATTAAAATGAGAACTCAAAATAATTCTGAATCTGATTGAATTTTCTTCTAATTTTAATTTGTTCTTTTATTTTAGGTTGAATCTTTTGTAACTGTTTTTTTGAATCCTAGAATTCAACTTCTTTATTTTAATTTTTGAAATCGTGTTCCTTGTTTTGGCTTTGTTTGATAAAAATATTTTAAAAAAGAATTTTGTAAGCAAATATGTCAGAAAAGGTTTTTTAAAATATTAATAAATAGCAATGGGGCGAGAAATTCAAGGTTTAAAATTGTTTGGAGTCATACATATTAAGACTATAAGAAAAAAATCTTCGAAAATAAGATTTGGTTGATTTTTTTTTTTTATTTCATTACTGTCAGTTCCACTTTTAATGTACAAACTTCAACAAAAATTAAGACACTAAGAAAATCTTAAATTAAGGCACAAAATTCAAATTCTAGTAAAATAATTTGTGTTAAAAAAAAAATCCAAATTTTGTGCCTTAATTTTAGATTTTTTTGACCCTGAAAATTCTTTGAAAGTTTGTGCCTTAAATTTGAAACTGACTTTATTGATTTCAACAAATTTATCTCAGAAAGGTGATCTTTCGTGTTTGGTCTTGTCAAAGTAAAGATTTGTTTCAAATACACACCTTCTCTGGTCAATTTTTTGGTTTACTTTATAATTAATTTCATCCATCCTATAAACACATTTCTAGATCCAAAACCAATTTAATAAAACCAAAAATATAATCAAAAAAAATGATTTAAAAAATCGATAATTTCTAGTTTCAAACCTGAATTACTTTGTTTTCATTTTCTTTTTACAAATATAACAGTGGGTGGTATTTTGGTTTCAAAGTTTCAACACTTAATGGCAATTAATATTTTTTTATAATTTTTACTTTATTAAAATTATACAAAATGGTATAATATAAACCCCAGTTCAAAATCTTTAACACATAAAATTCGAATTTTGAAAAAAAAACTTATTTAATCAATTTCCTAAGAAATACCAAATTAGAACCATTCACTATTTGAAATCTTAACACTTGTTTATAAATTACAATACTCATATAACTATAAATAAATAATTATCAATACAAATAAATCAAGAGTGTGTTAAAATTTTTCGAGAGAGTAAAACAAAAAAATACATTAGTAAATACACAAGAGTAAATATGAATGTTTTAAAAAATAGAGTTTTTGCAATTTTAGAGATAAATAAAGAGTTCCATGTAATTACTCACAATTTTGTAATAGTAACTATAATATCTGATTATATTAATATACTAATAATAACTATAATCAAACAATTGTTTGGTAAACATATCAATCTTTTAATTTTAAAAAAAAAAATCATTTTTCAAACAATGAATTTGTATTTACCAAACGATTTTATATTTAAAATCCATTTGATCCCAAAAATCAAAATGGTGATTACTTTTACTATTACAAAATTGTGAGTAATTACATGGAACTCTTTATTTATCTCTAAAATTGCAAAAACTCTATTTTTTAAAACATTCATATATACTCTTGTGTATGTTGAAATTCTATTAGGAATAATGATCGATCAAATTTTAGATTAAATCAACTATTTTTTATTTGAGTTCTTCTATTTGGAACAACTCAACTTTAACCTAAAATCAATTTTTGGAAAAAATTTCGATCGTCCGAAACAAGTTACTTAATTCAAAAAATGAAATGAAAATTAAAAACTCAAAGATGAAAAAATGATTTACATATTTTCCAAAAATCAAAATTTTTTACAATTTGAATGAAATTGTATTATTGTGATTCTTTGGAACATTTTTGCTGTGTGGAAAAATTTGAATTATAGTTTATAATATTGGTAAGATAATAATTCTAGGATATCTATGTTTTAAAAAAATGAAAGGAATAAATCATATTTTTTCAATGAAAACAATAAATCCAGAAATAAGAGAAAGTAAAAAATAATAAATTTATTGATTTGAGGAAATATTTTGAATAATTATCACAGCTAAACTCAATTTAATTTTATTTGTTTTTGATTATACGATTGACAAGCGCTGTAAAATCATTTTTTTCCATGTGAAAATTGTGCTTTTGAAAAAAATTCTTGATATTAATATTGTCACCAATCTCATTCGAAATAATCTCACGATAAATATCGCTAAACCTACTTAGCATTTTGGAAACCATTTGATTAATCTGAAGAAAATGGTATTCAATGTTGGTCTTGAAGAGTTTTTTTAAATAAAATTTCGCTTTTTTTCTTTCTGGGCAGCCATTGGGATAAAGATCAATTTCTTGTGGATTCTTTCTTCTTGCAAGATCATGGAATTCTGTACCATGGCAAGGCGCATCGGCATAATGAAAAAGAATACGCGTTGTTGATTCCCAGTTAAGTTTAATAACTTCTTGAAAGCCTCCAAACACATCTTCACAGTAATCAGAAGAGCCAATTACCTCAATTTTTCTGAGCTGTTGAATAAACTTTTCTTGATCAGTCATAAAGTTTATAATTTCTAATTTGTTTAAATTTTCATCTTGGATATCTAAGTCTCGATAACCAACGAGTGCAAAGCGAACTGATTTGAAAGAATAGTCCTTGGGTAATGTAGTGACAATATTTTCAATCTCGTCATTAAGAAAACTTTTAAATTTTAAATTTTTCATCGAAGTAGTTAAATCAAGTAAAATACAAAAATCTAGTGTTTTGATCGTTTGGTTTTGGGATTTCTTTTTTGAAGAGGAAGTAGAATTATCTTGGGAATCAGTAGCAAAACTTGACTCACTAGAATCTTGTGAATCACTTGAATCACTAGAATCGGTTGTGCCACTTGAATTACTTGAATTACTTGAATTGCTTGAATTACTTGAATTGCTTGAATTTCTTGAATTTCTTGAATTGCTTGAATAGATCCAAGCGCTTGAATCACTAGAATCATTGGTTCCAGAGTTCTTTGGATCTTGAGATTCGTTTTTTGATACCTCGCTTTCTGAAGTTGTCGAAGAGTGATCTGAAAAAGTGTATGTCTCCGATTCAAAAGTAGAAGTGGATAGCTTTTCATTAAAAATTTCACTCATCTCATGAAATTCAAGATTGTTAATGGAATTAGTTTTGGTTGTATTTTGTTCGTTTTGTTGTTCTTGTTCATTTTGTTTTTGTTTTTGTTTTTGTTTTTTTTTTTGTTTTTGTTTTTGTTTTTTTTTTTTTTTTTTTTTGTTTTTGTTTTTTTTTTTTTTTTTTTTTTTGTTTTGGATTTTCTTTTTGTTCTTTTTTTTTTTTTTTCTTTAATTGTTTAGGGTGATTTTTTGATTGATCTTCGTCTGTTGTAGAGCTTTCTAAATTTGAATTTGAAGAATTCTTGGAATCTGTTTCCATTTTTGGAAAAAATAAGAATAAAAAAACAAGAAAAAACAGTAAAAATGATAATATTTAAGACAATAAAATTTCAAAACCTAACTTGTCAAGACAAAGTTACGAGAGTGGTACCTCAAACTCAAACAGGTTCAACTTTTTTTTCTTTCGTACCGCTAGAACAAAAGTTAATATTTAGTTATAATATTTGTTAGGTTAAAGAATATACCAAATGATATCTTGTGTTTTAGAATCAATTAAAATAAGCTTTATAATTCCAATTAACACCAAAACCACTTTAGTTATGGTATCCCATATCCTTTTGTAAAGGAAAAAACCTAATTAATATTTTGATTAATTTCTTATTTACTTTTCGCATTGTTGGAAAAATAAAATTGAAAATTTCAAGTTTCAGAACTAATACTTTATTCAAATAACTACTCATAAATAAAGTTTATTAACAATATAACCAACATTCTATTCCTTGAAAATCTTGATATTATTGTATTTATTGCTATTAGTATCACAATTTTTTCAAAACTCTTCAAACCAGAAAAAAAGCTGTTTTTTTTGGATAAAAATCTCAAATAAATGTGACAATAAATTATCTTCAAATTCAACTTTAGAAGATTGATTTGAATAGATAATAACAAATACTATTTAATCACTCTTATTATCCTAAAAAATTGAAATATAGAAAAAAAAATAACAATGATTATTCAATATGCTCTGTTTGTAGAGTGCCTAGCTTTTCCAGAATTTAAAAGAAAGGAAAAAAATCAAAGATTTTACTCAATTCTTTTGAATTCTGGAAAAGCTAACTGTGGTTTTCTTAAGGTTTTCTGTTTTAATAGTTAAGTGTTCTAGGTTTTTTTGAGGTTTTCTAATATATTATGAAGTGTTCTAGGTTTTTTTTTACTTTAGAAATAAAAAATTCATTAAAGTTACTCTAAATTTCTGAAATTAAAAAAAAAGTAGGTTAAATCAATCGATTTTCCAAATAAATAGAAAACTCAAAAAAATCTAATGAAAATAAATAGATTATCCGAAAAAAATTGAAAACCTCAAAAAAACCTAGAACACTTCACAAATAAATAGAAAACTCAAAAAAAGATAATGAGAACCTATTGATTTTTAGAATAAACAGAAAACACAAGATAATTAAATGGAATTTTTCCAGAATTTATAGGATTATCGAAAAAGCAAAGGTTGAAGGCATTTATTATTAATCGTGAAAAATCCAAATGGATTTTTTTTATATCTAAGTTTTTGTTTTGAAAATCTACTGATATTCTAATAAAAAAAAAAGTGTTCTTTTCCTTATTTTATTGTTTTTTTTTAGAGAAATAGATCAATTATCCAGATCCACAGGAATAAAAAGAAAATTAAAAACAATTTTGCAGAATTTGAAATTATCGATGAAAATAACTGCAGCTACTCAGATATTATGTATCCTAGAAAGTCTAAACACACCTGACTGATTAAAAAAAAATCAAAAATTTTGGCTGTAATTATTTTATCAAAATAAACAAAAATTATAAAAAAAATAATATAAAATCTCTCTTTATATTTTTAAAAATAAAGACCCATTATTGATCTTAAAATTGATAAATGATAAAAAATGATCCTTTAACAAAATTTAGGAATTTGGAGAATCCTTTAGAGTTTGACCTAGTGTCGTCAAGTGTCGTCAAGTGCTGTAGAGTGCCTAACCTTTCCAGAATTCACAAGAATCGAGAAAAATCTTTGATTTTATTCAATTCTTTTTAATTCTGGAAAAGATAATGGGTATTTTTTTTAATTTCAGAAATTAAATGAAACTCTTTATAATTTTCTTTTTCTTTTTTTTATTATTGAAGAAGTGGAAATTACACACTAGGTGTACTTAAACCCAAATCACGTTTTAGAAAGTTGAGTGTAAAATCAGAGATTTCATGATTATTAATTAATAAAAATAATTTCAAACTATCATAATTTAAAATCAAGTCATTAAGATTTATTTCTTTTAATTTATTGAGAAATATTAATCTATTTTTTCATAAGTAAGAACATACCTATAAAAAATGATCAATATTTTCAATAATTTCTTTCTGTGTTTAAACTTTTAAACATAGAGGACAAAATTGATTTGAGTTTTTATCTCTGAACTAATAATATATATTTCGGTAATTAGTAAATGTACTTAATTTTAGAATTGTTTAACTTGATGGATAACTTAAATATTTCTGATTTTACTCTAATCTTTTAAATTTTAGAAAACCTAATGACATTTCCAGCTTTAGAAATCAATAATCCATTATTTGTGAATATATAAATTTCTTTTTTCTAGTTCAATTAATTTTTTTGAATTCCAATTGATTTTATTGTTTGTTCGTTTATTAAATTTTATTATTTTTTCTAAATAAGGAAGAGAGAAATTATTAATTTTTTTTTGCATTTGAATTTTTTTTTTATTAACAGAAATTATCAGATTTTCAATGTTAAATTCTTTTTTGTAAATGAGAATTGGTGTGTTTCTGTTTATTTTACATATTTCAGTGATGTGTGAATTAATCCATGAATTTAAATAATTTATTGTTTTTATTTCATAATTGAAATTTTCTTTTTATTTCTAAAATTAAAAAAAAACTAACGGTAGTTTTCTTGAGGTTTTGAGAAAAAAAAAAAAGTTTACAACCTTTAAGATTGGGTTTTCATGTATTGAAAAATATTTTTTTTCATTTTGGGTATAAAAAAAATTGAATATTATCATTACGCCTCTGAAAATTACAGAATATTTTTCAGGAAAATAATTTACAAAAAAATTTTGTATGAGAAAATTTAACAATCGATTTACAATAATACTTTGATTTAGTATGGGGGGCAGTAATTAAATCGATTGATTTTAATTGGAGATTTCAGATTTAAAAGAGGTAGAAAAAAAATAATATAAACCCTCGAATTTTATTTAATTTAATTTCTAGTATACGGTTAATAAAAAAAAATTTTTTTTTTTGTTTTTGTTTCTTGATAATCAATAATAATTGCAATTTTAAGTTGTGCATACATTAATTTGTTACTTATAAAATTAAAACAATATATATATATATATATATATATATATATATATATATATATATTTATATATATATATTTAATCTGATTCAAATTCAGATTCCGATTCAGATTCCGAGCTAGATCTAGAAGATGAATCAGATAATCCAAATTGTATTTTTGATTTTGATTTTGATTTCATTTTATTTTCCTTCACAATTTGCTGAAATAAAAGATCGATTTCAAGATAATTATCGTCAAGTTTTGCAAAATGTCGATGTTTTTTTGTTTTGATATGCTCATCCAAATCTGTATATTTCATTCCACAAATTCTGCAATTGCCACTTCCCTTTACAGGCTTTTTTTTAAATATTTTTTTCTTTTGTTGTTTTTTCTTGAGCAGTTCTAGACTAAAGTATTTGTTTTTACCCCGAGATCTTCTTCTATAAAATCTTCCTGAACTTGGAACTCTAACCTTTGAAAATTCTTTGCTCGAGGGCCGATAGAAATAATAAACATCACCTATAACGACAAAGGGGTGATCGAAATGCTTTCTTAATTTTCGCAATCTTTGATAGTAATATGTTTCTCTGATTTTTTTTATTTCTTTTTGCCTGCTTATTTGTTTTTTTTGTTTTTGATCTTGTATTTTCAGATTCTCTTTTTCAATTTTCTTTCTTTTTCTTTCCTTTTTCTCCATTTGATATAAATCATCTATTATTATGATATTGGAAAATGAAAGAAGTATTTGAAATTTTAGGAAATTGAAAAAAAGATAAAAATGTAATTATATTTTTTTGAATATCTTTTTGAGCTTTAAACGTACTGAAAACTTTAAGGGTACATATAAACAAAAAAAAAAAAAAAAATAACAAATATAAACTATGTTTGGAAATTTTTGATCCACCAAAATTCATTTTTCAAAAAAAAAATCATTATTAAATAAATTATATAAGAAAAACTAAATTATTACTCATTTACTTATTCAAAAAAAATAATACTTTGTTATAATTTACATATAGCCACAAAACAAAAAATAAATAAATATCTATCATAAAAAAATAAATAAAAATAGGGATGGTGTAATTACGTTAAAAGTTGAGGGAAACAATGAAAACTTCTGTTTTCAAGTCTAACAGGGAGGTAATGTGCTAAAAAATATGAAAACTGTTTAATTTTGGATTTATCAAACACCAAAAAATTACAAAACATGATTTCCTTTGAAAACTCTTCAAAATTGTTAACACTTTAAACACTGAGAAAAAGAATTAAATTTATATTTAATTTAAATTACTATTAAGGGCCGAGTCATGAAGGTGAAAAATAATTTTTTGAAATGAAAAAAAAAAAATTATTCATTTTTTACAAGTGCCTAATAACAATCAAAAACCAACCAACCTGTGACCTATGATGTAATATTCGATCTTCAAAAATCAACAATGAAAAACGAGGACATTTTTAGAAAAAAGCTTCAAAGATCTACACTCAATTTCCAATTTAAATGGTTGGGGTATATAATTTTGAATACAACTATTTCAGTTTTGAAGTGTATCTCTTTGGCGCTTTTTGAGATCTCAACATTTTTTTTTTCATTTTTTTCATTTCTCAAATAAGTTGATTTTTCTTTCAAGAATATATTACAAAATCCTTACTCTGTCAAATGTAAAGAGTTACAATATAACCACAAATTAGATTAAATCGAATTAAATTGATTTTGAAATTAAAGAAAACAATTTGCTTCAAATTGAAGAAAATTAACCCTTTGGAAATTTAAAAAACAAGTAATTTGTTTTTTATATCTTTAGATTTTTCGAATTGAAATCCCGTGTATTTTATTTTGTTATAGTATGTAAAAAATACGGGACATGAAAAAAATCCATGACAAGTTTTTTAATTGTTAATATGTCCCTACGAACCAAAAAACACTAAAAATGAAAAACTGATCAAATACTTTCCATTAATACAATTAAAAAAACTAAATGAAAAAATAAAAATAAATAAAGTTTCAATTTAACTTTTTCTTGAAAACTTTTTTTGCCAAAATCATTGAGTTCACACTTGAAATTATGTATATTTTTAGATTCAGTATCTTGTTTTAACTCATTTACTAAAATAAATTCTAAATTCTGGGAATTTTCTTTTTGCAAAAGGCACTAATTTGGTCCTCAAATGTTTTTTTTAGTTTTAAATGGTAAAATTAAAAAAAAGTTAAACTAAAAGGATAAACTCTTTGGAAAAGCATTCTAATTTAATATATTAACTTATTCTTTGATTTCAAACTTTTCTCAACCCCAATTTTTCAAAAAAAAAATAAAAAAGTACACAGTAATTTCAAAAAATAATTTTGATATTCAAAAGTTGAGAGTGTTTTTATTCTAAAAAAAATTATCCCAGTGGTTAATTGAATTAAGTATGAAACTTAGATTTCGAAAAATATTAATCAGAAAAAAATAGTGCTTAATTTTATTAAGGACATATTAGGAAAATTGTTGTGTAATTTCTTTTTATTGTCAATCAAATCCTTTTTATAAATAACCAAATTTTTTATGAAATAAGTAATAAACCTACCTAAAGTTCATTAAAGTAGGGTGTCTCTAGAATACCCAAGTAATTCTTACATAACGAAGTAGATCTCCTCTTTTTGAAAAACAATCGAGTTTTTTAGAGTGGTTTACTAGAGTTTGGAAAATGATAATTTTGATTCTTGTTTTTTGATTGATTGAATGGTGGACGATATAGTTTTGAACAAGTGTAATTTCATTAATCATTATTCCAATAAGTGGGCGAGTTAGAATTTTAAAAGTTTGATTCTTAAAAAAAGGATTTGATTTTAAAATAAAAGAAATTACCTAATAATTTTCCTAATATTCACAATTAAAAATCTTGTCAGGGATTTTTTTCTTGTCCGATATTTTTTTCACTACTTTAATTGAATTTTTTTTTTAGTCTTTGAGATACTGTGAATTTTTTATTTTTTGTTTTTTAATTATATTTTTTTTGTTGAGATCCTTTGAATTCTTTTTTTTGGTTTTTTGAATTTTTTTAAATAGAGATCTTATGCTTTGTATTTTTTTTTTCTGTTTTTAGGATTTTGTCAACCAAAAGAATTGAAATTCCACAAAACTCTTTTTTGTGAGAAGTCTCTCCTTGAGTGTAGGGTAATTTCACGAGAAGTGACTCGCCATTTAAATAGAATTTTTATGTTGATTTGAATATTTGAAAAGGATTGTTTCACAAAAAGGGATGTATTTTAATAAATACCATGCCAAAATAACAAAAGAGCACAATCCGTTGAAAGTTGTTTGCTTTTTCTATGTGTTTTTAATTGTTCCTTTTGGTAGAAGATCAAAAAAATTAATTTTTGTTAATTATAAGTTGTTCGAACAAAATTGGTTGTAAACAATAAATTAAAAGACTTTCCCCAAAAGATCCAAACGTAAAGGAAAAAAGTTTGTTTTTGCTTTTTTTAGGTGAGACTTTGGAGAAGCCGAGAAACAAAAATAATCAAAATTAATTCCCAAAAGATTTGGTTATTGGATTTCAAAAAAAGAAAAAGTAACATTACTTTTGTTATTTTTGGTGCACTTTTGTTGAATGTGATCAAATTTCTGGGTTTTTGTTGAATCGTTTTCAATTACAATATCTCGTTCTTGTTCTTTTTGTTTTTGTAAATTAGATTTTTGATTTTTTGAAAATGGATTAAATTTGGACATAATTGGTAACAATAAAAAATGATAAATTGAACTTTTTTGAAAAAATCTCGAAATTTTAGATCTTTTTAAGAATATTGTTTTCTATTTCTGGACTTTGAATTCAAATTCCATGTTCTATAAAAACATTTAAAGAATTCAAAAGAATCAAATTTCAAAATAAATTCCAAATTGTAAATAAAACTTTTAATTGTAGAGTCATTAGTTTATCCTAATTCTTCATGTTTTTATTTTTTCAAACCGAAAAGAGATTGTTGCCATTTCTCATTTGGGAATAAGTAATAGGTCCATTGGAATAATACTTAATTATCATAAGTAAAATTGATTATTTCGTCGTTACAGTTGGCAAAATTATAGAAATAAAAATACAATATATATACAATCAGTTTAACTTTTAAGACACTAACTTTCAACGAAATTTAAGGCACAATAAAAATATCTTATTAAGGCACAAAATTTGTAATATTTTTTTTTTATAATTTATTTTACTAGAATCTGAATATTGTGCCTTAATTTGAGATTTTTATTGTGCCTTAAATTTCGTCGAAAGTTTGTGCCTTAAAAGTGGAACTGACTCTAAATAACTACTAAATTCCATCATTTTATGTAATCTAGGAAATTATTGGAAAGGAAATAAAAAAATCATTTTTTATAATTTCCATTTTCTCCTCTGATATTAAGTTCATTTTTTCTTGGGTTATTTTTAAGAAAATGAAATTATTAAGTAATTTCTTTATACAAGCTATCAATATTATTAAAAATATGTTTTGACAATAATAAAAATGTTTTAAATTCTTCTTTTTTTTTCCAAATCCAAAAATACAAATAAAAAGGATACTATCTTTTTATTTAAAAGTAATTGAAAAAAAAAGAACACTTTTGACACGGATTCTCATTTGTCTAAATTTCGTAAAGTAAGTGTTTTTATCTTTTTTAATTGAATTTTTGTGAAAATAATTCCTCTCTTATATGGGGTGGAGAAATCAGTTTTACTATCAATTAAGGCTTAATAATCCATGGGGCCGCCAAAATTACAGTTGTCAACTTAACATATAGTGTGTTCTCTAATCTCAAAAATATATAGTATTATTATTATTATTATTATTTTCATTGAAGGGAAGTAGTAAAAGTTCACCTGTTAACCATTAGGTTTTCCAGAATCAAAAAGAATGGAGTAAAATAATACAGTCAGTTCCACTTTTAAGGTACAAACTTTCAACGGAATTTAAGGCACAAAAAAATCTCAAATTAAAGCACAATATTCAAATTCTAGTAAAATAAATTTTAAAAAAAAAATACAAATTTTGTGCTTTAATTTGAGATTTTTTTTGTGCCTTAAATGTCTATGAAAGTTTGTGCCTTAGAAGTGGAACTGACTATATATATATATTCTTTTAAATTCATGAAAACCTAGGTACTTTATTTAGGGCTATATTTAATTTAAGATATAAAATGAAACATAAATAATTTTTTTGTTAATTTCTTCTCTTAAAAAACTGATATTAGATTTTCAAGAAAAACAAAAAAAAATAAAGAAAACTCATTATTTTTCTATATTATTTTGGATTGTAGAAAACTTAAGAACTTGGTCACATTACAATAATCCCTAAATGGGATAGTAATATTGTTGTACAATGTGAGAAAGTGAATCTGGTAATCACCCAAAAAAAAAAAAAAAAACTAAAAAGAACAACAATCGGATCTTATTCATGAATTAGAGGGGTTTTTTTCCAATTTTGTTAATGTTCAATTTTTATAATAGTCAATAATATCGAATTTGGTCAAACAATTTCTTTAAAGGATTAGTGGTTCAATAAAAAAATAAGCCTAATTATTTATTAAAATTACATCCATGGTAGCTTTTTGGTAGTTATTTAATTAAATGATAAGCAACCCAAAATAAATTTTTTAAGGGAAATAGAACACATTTATTTCGATATAAAGTCTTCGTGTTACCACTTGCCTAGAACAGTTCTCTTAAAAAAATATTTTTATTATTATTTAGGTATATAAAAGAGAAGTGGTTTTTTTTTCTTTCTAATCTTTAAAAAGTGGATTATTTTTTTATTATAAATAAAAAACTGGCTATTTTGGTAATTTTTGCAAATTTAGATGTTTAAATTGTTAATATAACAAAAAAAAATATTATAATTTTTTAACCTGATACATTTTTTTCCAGAATATTATTAGAAATTAAACTCAAAATTGGAATTTCCTTCATAAATAATCAAATTGTAATTAATTTAATTTTTCACAATAAATAGATTATCTTAAATTTATATTTTTTACTGAAATATTACTTATAAAATTAAATAACCACATTGATTAAAAAATTCGAGATTTTGAGAAAAAAAATTTAAAATAAATTAAAAATAGTAAAAATTTTAATTGTTCCTTAAAAATACTTAAAATGTTAGTAAACATTAAAAAAATAAGTAAAAATTACGTAAATAATATTTTAGCATTTCTATTAAAACCGAAAAAAAATTAAATCTTAAATTTTGAGTTGGTAAAGATAATATCCTGAATAATGATTAAATTCATAAAAACGATTAAAATTTAGGATAAAAAAATAATGTTATATCACTAAAGCCCACAATAATCTTATTTTCTCATCAAAATCATAATTTTTAACCAATTTCGTTACTTATTTTTAAAAAAATAATTTGAAAAATTATTTTCATAAGACAGAATATTTCATGATTTTTTTTCGGAGATTTGATAATTATTTAAATTTGGAAATCTATGAAAAATTGAATCTTTTTTTTTATTATACTCTAAAATATATCTATATTAAATTAAACAAAGAAAAAGTAATTTTCAAAATAGATTTTTCAAAAAAAAAATTTCTAAAAAAAAAAAAAAAAGGTTGATCCCTTTACTTATTTTTTCTATCTACAATAAACCAATACAATACTAAAATAGTCAAATTTTAAACATTTATGATGAAATTCAAAAAAAAAAATAGTCCTCAAATAGTATAAAACTTTTTTTTAGTCAAAGTTAACCCAATTTTTTTTTAAAATATCAATTATTTTTTATAATTGACCAATGAACAACAAATAAATAATAAGCATAATAATAAACAATATTTAATCCAACTATAAAGAAAATCTAATGAATTAATATATTTTCTTTTGAAATTGAAAAACTCAAATTTATTTATTTTAATATTGAAAAAAACACCAAGGTTCATTTTGATCTTGTATTGAGGATCTAAATAAAATTCCTAGAGAAATAAATATATTTTCTCTAAATTCATTTCCACTCTTTATATAACATTAGAATAACACATTTTTACCAAGTGGCTGTCGATCTAGCAATATAGTAAAAAATTTACAAAACAATTAGGTGTCAAAAAAAAAATTGAAAAAAAAAAACAAAAAAAGGTAAAAAAAAAATTTCAAAATTGAAATTTCCAAAATATAATTGTATCTTCTAATATCCATTCAAACCATTTAAACATTTACAATACACTCCCCACAACTGGACACCTTTGACTGTAAAATTTTTTACTAGCCAACCAATAAAATTAATGGTCTAGATAATATATTCGAAAATGATATTTTTTTAAAAAACCGAAAATTTAATAATAAAAATATTTCAAATAACAATAACAAATATTTTAATTATAAAAAGAAATAAGCGTTGTTATTATTTTTTAATCTTTCATTATAAAACAACTGAAAGAAAATAAATTAACAAAAAAATAAGAAAATCAAAATTGTAAATAAGATACTTTAAAAATATGCTGTCTTATATGATATTTTTTGTGATACAAATGAGAGCAATGGAATTCATCATTATTTTTCCATTATCTGTTTTATTTTTTCATTTTTAATTTTCATCTTTTTCGATTTCTTTTATATTTTGCTCAGTTTTGTCATTCTTATTCTTCGTAGTGTTAATACCCCCCTTGTTTTGGGTTTTACTTTTCTTTTGATTGGGTTCCTTTAAATATGGATTGCCATCATCGACAACGCAAAGAGCAGATAATTTTTTAGGTCTTACTTTTAAAAAACAGCGAGCAATGCCAAAGAAATCAAGGTTAAGCGAATCCATTTCCTTTGGAAGGGAGCTTATTTGGTTATTTGAAAGGTCTACGACTTGCAATGAAGAAAGTTGTGATATTTGAGGGGGTATGGTTGTGATATTATTTTTACTCAGGTACAGCTCACGAAGAGCCTTTAAAGACCCGATTTCTGGTGGCACAACACGGATCATATTGTGTCGAAGGAGAAGCGATTCAAGAATGTACAAATTTTTAATTTCGGCGGGGATTTGCATTATTTTGTTGTGGTCTAAAGATAGCCACCTAAGAGAAGAATATATTTTTTTTTTTTTCTTTTTTGAATCCTTATTATTGACCTTGGTGTTTTGATTTGGTGACTGACAAAGAGATCCAAATTCTCGAATTCTGTTATGAGAGAAGGACAATCCGTACAATTTGTTTAAATGACTGATCTCTCTTGGGATTGTTTCAATTTGATTATGAGAGAGCCCCAGAAATCTTAAATTTATTAATTTAATTATCACCATTGGGAATTCCGAGAGCAAATTGTGATGCAATTGGAGTGAATGTAATGACGTTAGCTTCTCAAGTTCGTTGGGAATTCGATCGGCACGTAATTTGTTATTCGAAAGATCAAGCTCCGTGACAGATCGCCACCAGTCAATCACACCTTTCCCTTTCAGTGAAAACTTCAATGGTAAACTTGCAAAATATCGATCAGAAAGATCAACCTTCTTGTCTTTTGCCTTTGTTTGCGATTGGAAATATTCCCTTAATGATTTTTTTAATCTGTTTTCTTGTTCTTTGAGGATCTTTTTTTGTTTTTTTTGTTCTTTCTTCGAGAAAGTTCGTTCTGTGCTCATAAGAAATTAGTGTTGAATGCGAGAGTGTTTGTTGTTTTTGCTGTTTAATTGTGAAAAAAGATCAAAATTTTTAAATAAGAAAGAAATTTAATTTTTTTTGGTTGCGTGGGAGTCGATTGAAAAGAGAAAAAACAAGAATTTTAATATTTTTTTTTTTTTTTTTAAAAAAAATTTAAATCAAAAAGAGAAAAAAATGAAAAGTTTGCCTTAATAGTGAAGTGAGTAATTCTCTCCCGATCATTTTTCTTCAGTAAGGATACTTTTTAATTATTGAGAAAACCAAACAGTTATTGAGAAAAATTGTATTTAAACAGTTTTAAGGTGGGTTTAATCAAATCAGTTTAATCTGGAAAATGAGTTATGTCGATAATTAGATTACCAATACTTGAATTGTGACCAAACAAGGTGACCGAAAAAGAGATACCTTTTGGAAGATAATACGTAAATAGAGGTACAAAATAACAGTTTGAAGAACCCAAAATTAACTATTCCAAATTAAACCCATCGTTATTCTTCTTTCTCCGAAAAGTCAGTTAATTTAGTATTCAATAGTATACCTAATTGCTAATCAATTTTGAAGGTGATTTTAGATATGGCTTGAGAATATTTTACAATTATGAAGCAAATTTATATGAAATTTATTTTGATTGAGAGGCCAAATGTTTTTTCAATTTTTAATATGTTAATTAGTAGAAATTTTTAGGTTAGATCCCACATTTTTAGAATTTCTTTCTTAAATAATAGAAATTTAAGTAAATAATATCATGTTTAATTATTCTTTATTGTAGGTTATTTTCATCATTCAATCTGTAAGATAGCTATAAAATAGATTCTTATTTTTGAATTTTAAATATGGTTTTTACTTTTCTGCAAAATTATGTTAACAACAGTAGTTTTATTTTATTATATTTTGTAAATTTATGAAGTCCATTCCATGAATATACTGTTAAAAATATTTTTTTTATCCAATAAATTTTAATTTAGAATAAGTAAAAAAATACATTATTTTGAAAATTAACAAATATTTTTACAAATGTTCATAAATTAAAAAAAAAAAAAAATACATTTTTTAGTTCAATTTCCATTATTGAATTTTATTTTTTAACCAGAGTCGATTAAGCAATAGAAACAATATTATTATTTTAAATATATAGGTAGAATAAAATTTGGTTGATATTTGAAATCCTACTTAAAATAGAAGGGTATGAAAATAGAGTTGTGGAATTTTAAAAAAAGAAAATTGAAAATTGAAATTTTATTTTAATTTTTAAGTTAATTGATGTATTAGAAAAAATGCTAATTCTATATAATCTTAAAAAGAGTACAAAGGAGCAAAAAAAAAAAAATATAAAATATTATTTGAAAATTTAAAAAAAAAAGAACTCTATTAAAACGGTTTTGATATTAATTAAAATATATCACAACTAGAAGAACCAAGAATATTTTTTTCATAGACTATAACTCACTTATTAATTCAAAATAGTACTTTTTTGCTCATTCTAGGTTGTAATATTAAATTTCGTCTTCAAGGGTATATCCGAGGTACAAATCAATTTTTGAGGTAAACTCAACATTATTTTGAGAAAATAAATAATTAAGAAATAAATTTAATTGAAAATTTTCATATTGTTCAATTTTTATTGTTATTATTGTTTTTATTGTAATAAAAAAAAATTAATATAGTGTATCTAAGTTAAAAGCATTTTTGAAAGTAAAATTAAAGTAATTTTAAGTAAAATTTTCAATTAGGAATTCAATTTATTCAAATTCTTTAATAATTTTCATAAATTTTTATTTATGATGATTTACTCCAAAAGATCACTATTTTTAGGATAGTTTTCCAAAGTAATCTTTTATATCAGTGATTTATTTTTTAACTTAGTCACAAAACTTGAAGATGTCAATATAATAATTACTCTGTGTGTTTATGGTCTGATTCGATGATCAATTAAATAGAAAAACTTTACTTAAAGAAAAAAAAAAGATAGATATGTAAGTTGTATTTTAGAATCTGTGTTTACTAATAAGTGGTGCTATTTTATTAGATTAAATAACTAATTGGTATAATATATTTTATCGACATTTCACTGTTTTTTTTTTTTTTTTTTGATACTAATAAACTCTTTCAGCAAAATTATTAAGTTTTTTTGAAGAACCAGAACATTTTAAATGGGTTTAATCCATTATTCTTCTCAAAATATTTTTTTAATATTTAGAAATCATTTTTTCTGATTTACACGATTTTTTTTTTTTATTTGATTTACTTTTTTTCTTTTTTTCTTTTTTTTTTTTTTAAAAACTCAATATCAAAACAAAAATGTTTTTGCTTCCAAATTAACTTTAAGAAAAGTGAAACTTTGTAATTTCTTTATAAAAACATAAATTTATAATAAAAAACAAATTATAAACTATTTTAGTTTTCCAAAGAAATTTAGTAATTTTGCTTTGATATTTCAATCAAAGGTGGCCAAAAAAAATTTTTGAACTTTTTTTTTTTTTTTTTTTCAAAAGTTAAAAGTTTATTGAAAATTTTCTTTTAGGATATCCGACTTTCATCCGAAGTTTATTAATTTCTCTAATTTCGAAACAATCGTATGTAGGTTGAATTTTTTGATAAAAATATGTGTTTTTGATTTTATGTAGGGTATTTTTGAGTGAAAGGGGGTTTAGTATTAGAGTATTAAATGAAAAATACCCAGGTATTCCCAACAAAAGTATAGTATTTTTTTATAATTTCATAAAATTTATCATTGTAAGTATATTATTCTATTCTTAAATTGGTAATATTAAATCTAGTTAAATCCCCATACCAATAAAATTAATGCTAATTAATTTTATTTCTAAAATTTTTTATTAAAAAATTTCGAAAAAATGAAAAAAAAATTAATTACTTGTTTTACGTTAAAATGTATTTTACTCCCTATTTAATAAAAAAAAAAAAAAAAAAAAAAATGGTAGGGACAGAGACGATTGTTCAAACAATAAAATACATTTATCAGTGTTCCATTATATTGGAAAATTTTTCAAGATTAAACAAGTTATGAAAACTATTTTTTCGATCAAAAAGAAAGTCAATAATCAACAAATTTCAATACCTTTAAAAACATGATATAAAAATGTAAACTTGAATTGTTTTAAATCCATGTCTTACTAAAAAAAAATCTAACTATTATAAAGAATCTGATAAAGGTGTATAATTTTTTTTAATATCTGGGTGGTTTTGTGAGGATTGATGATAATAAATATATTTAAAAATAAATTTGCCCCCCATTTTTTTGAAATAAACCCCAATTCAAAATTATTAACACACCAAAATTCAATTTGTTAAGAAAAAAAAAACTTATTTAATCAATTCAAGAAGAAATACCAAATTAGAACCATTCACTAATTGAAATGTTAACACTTGTTTTAAATTACAATACTCACAAAACAATAAATAAATAATTATCAATACAAATAAATCAAGGGTGTGTTAAAAATTTTCGAGAGAGCAAAACAAAAAAATACATTAGTAAATTTGTTTAAATTCTATTATGATTATTAATCGATCAAAGGTTAGATACTAGCAACTAATTTTATTTGAGTTCTTCTATTTGTAACAACTTGACTTTAACATAATATCAATTGTTCAAAAAAATTTTGATCAAACGAAACAAATTACGTAATTCAAACAATGAAATGAAAACAAAAAACTAAAAGATGAAAAAATGATTTTCATATTTCACAAAAATCAAAATTATCTCCAATTTCAATGAAATTGTATTATTATGATTCTTTGGAATGTTTTAGCTGTGTGAAAAATTTTGAATTTTTAGTTTAGCTTAGAATAGTCCACATATATCTTTACAACATCTAAATAAGATAAATCAAATGAAAATCTGATTTTTAAATTGATTTCGAACATTCTTAAGAATACTAATTGATTTATTTCCTTAAAATTTTTCAAATAAAAATTTTTTTCTATCCAAATAAAAAAGATACACCAAGTAAAAAAATTGTAATTATATCTGATGTTATTTATAATAAGTTCAAGAAATGAACAATTTCTAATTTTTTTTTATACTTGATCAATTTTTTCTTTTTTTTGATTTACATTTTTTAATTATGAAAATATATTATACTAAATTATATCAGACTCTGCTTTTTATTAAAATATTCAAATATTGAGTGAAAGAAAGGATTCCAATCATTTAATTTCAAAAACACAGAGTCACTCAAAATAGGTAAAATTTACCTACCATCTTTATAAATATTTTTATTTAATTTTTAAAACAATAAAAATGTGAAAAAAATGTGTGAACCAATTAATGTTTACATTCAAATCAAAATAATTTTCAAAAATAATTAAGATTCTTTTTCTCGTGTTAATGAATATTTATCATGAAATTTTACGAAATTTAAACAATATCTTTTTGTATTTTGGATTTAAATAGCATTTTTACACAAAATTCATTTTAATACCTAATTAATTAAATATCTTGTAAAAAAAGTAATTAAATTCTAAAAATAAAAAAAAAAAAAAAAAAAGGTATGTTACTTTATTTTTAAAATAGTCTTGGCTAATTAGAAGTGTGAAAAAAAAAAAAGAGAATAAATAAATAAAAGTTTGTAAATTTAGCTTTGAATTATTATTTAATATCAATTATTTTTAATTTAAAAATGTTTTTTAATTTAAAAATGTTTTTTTTTAATATTATAGTTTGACTTTGAAGTCAATAACTCTTCGGGGGTAAAGATAGCTTGCTTCCCTTTTACTTAAATTAAATAAATATGTGTAAACTGATTATAAATTTGAACGGATGAACCAAGCAGAAGGCACGGACATAGTGTATGTTTCCATAGGTTTATTTAAAACGGAAATAATTGATTTACGATATGTCTTGAATGTTTCACTTCTACAATAAAATTCAAATGATTTTTTACATTCCCAAATTTCATAAATAAAGTAGAGATTTTCGCTTTCCTTTTCGACTTGCTGGAGATAAATACTAATTGTTATTAAAATTAAAAATTAATAATTAATGAATAAAATATTTGGATTTAAATTGTTTTTGAAAAATCAAATTTTGTTGGTCTTTTTCAGTAAAGTACAGAAATATTTTTTAAAGAATAATTAATCTCGTTGGTAAAAAATGAAAAATAAAAAGTACAAAATAATAATAATATGAAAAAAAAAGGAAATTAATAAATATAAAACCCAAGTTACATCACATGTGCAAAATCAATGTCTTAATTTTTGAAATATTTTTTTACACATATGATCAACGGAAACCGATTCTAAATAATAATTTTTTGAGAAAAAAAAAAGTTTTTTAGGTTCCTGTGAGTTTTTTTTGATTCTGTACTTTTATGAAAAGATTGTAATATAATATCTTAATACTAAGAAGGATATTGAGTATTTAGCATTACATATAACTCGAATATTAACCAAATAAAAATAAAAAAAAAAAAATGTAATTTACATTAAACACTCTTCTTCTTGATTTGTTTCAGCGAAATATAATTTGAATGCCTTTTCAAAATCTTCGATTTTTTCTTTTTCAACTGTGAAGGTTCTTGAAGTTAAATAGTATGTCCCGGTTTCTTCTTCTGTTTTGAAATTTTGGGAAACAGGTGAAATTTTATAATTTAACTTTTTTGGAAAACAAAATTTGTTTTTTTAATTGATTTTATAATGGTTGTAATATTAATTTATTGGAGCATTTCCACAATATTATTAGTAGTTTTAGAATTGGTTTGGGTTGTGTGACATAAGAATATTATAGAAGAAATAAATAATATAAAGAAAGAAAAGTAATGGATGTTCAATATTAATTAATTCTTGAAAAAGTGTCTCGAAGATTAAAACATTTCTTTGGATCAAAAGAAGAAATAAAAAGTTTGTCAAAAAAAAAAAAAAAAAAAGTAAAATTAATTCAAATTTGTTTACACTTTCTTTTGTAAGAGGCGAAGTGGATTCCAATTTTTTAATCATTTTTGAGAGTCGTTTTACTTGGTAACTAAGTTTCTTTTGAAGAGACTCTTCGTTTTCAAGTTCTTTTTGAATATAACCTGTTCGTTTTTTTTTTTTGATTTTGATTTCTTCTTCTTTTTTCATCTCTTCTTCTTCATTTTCTTCTTCTTCTTCATCCAAGGTGACAATAGTTTCCTCTTCGGGCAGTTTGATTTGCATGACACCGAGTGCTCGTTGAATTGGTAAGGTAAGATCTAAGATCCTGTTTTTTAATTCCTTCAAGTACAGCCTTGTTTTGAATTGTTCATAGGTTCCCTGTTCGGGGTATTTCTTCGAAGTTACCTCCAGTGTTTTGTGGATATTATCAGTAACAGTATGAACAGAATCGAAAACACCTTCATAATTCTTAAAGTCTTTTAAAAAAAACATAAAGATCTCATCAAGATCTAAGACACCATTACTGTCATCATCAATAACTTTAAAGATTTCCTGTAAGTCTTCTTCATTTACGATCCCATCAGAAAAATATTGAATAAATTCTTCATATGAAATGGCTTGATCGTCTTTTGTTTGTTTTTAAATTATTTTTTTTTTTTTACACGGAGGAGTGTTGGTGATTTGGGAAAGGGTTTTTTGTTTTATTTTTCACATAAAAAAATTTGAACAAAAAATAAATTTTTTTTTTTGTGAGGAGGAATTGATGGGTAAAAGGAGAAAAAAAAAAAAAGAAAAGGGGAAAAATTAAAAAGAAAAGATATAATTACCATTCTTGTCTGCTCTTCTAAAAACGTCTTTGTTGTTCAAAGGAAACACATTTAATTTAAGAGAAAAAAAAAAAACAAAAAAGGTAAAAGAAATTTGTATGTATTTGTTGAGTTTATCGATCCTGTTATTTTATTTGTTGAATATACTTACCCTCAAACAATTGTTTCCCAAGTGATTTTTTTTCTTGTTCTTTTTCAATTTTTATTTCTTTTTCTTTGGTTTCAGTCATTTATTAAGTTGTTAGAAAATTTATGATTTGGAGATAATTAAGTAAAAATAAAAAATATTTTACAGTCTTTAATTTCTTAGTGGTTTTGTTCTTAAAAAAAAGATCTCTTTGAGCTCTTTCTTCAACTAAGTTAAGAAATTTGATATTTTATAATTCTATTTTAGGTGATTGGTTCGAAGAGATGCCAAATTATTTACTTTTTGATAATTTGTTTTTTTCAAATAATTTTCCATTTAAACCAAATGAAAAATTCCTCATTATTTTTGAGGTTTATTCTATTTTATCAAAAAAGTTGTCTTTTGTTTACGATTTAGTGAATTCGTTTTTCCCAAACTATTTCAACAATTCAAAAAGATTTCATACTTGGAGGGAAAAAAAGTGAAATACAATTTCGATTGCTAAATTTCTAAAAACTTGAAAAGTCGAGTTAATTAAGAATTACAATCCCTGAAATTTGAAAAAAGATTATCTTGTTTCGGGTGTAGTGAGTTGTTGATTTGGTTCTTAGCTGATCGATCTTGCACTTGGTATAGATTTTAAAAGTGGTTCAAAATGACAATTTTTGAAAATTTATTTTTTTTATTTCAGAAATCCGATTTGAAAAATGTAAGATTAATGGATTGATTGGTGTTTAAGAATGGATTTTGATTTGTGGGTTGTAGAAAAGAATCTTGATTTACTTTTTTGTCAATTAACCAAATGAAAAAAGAAACTTTTTTAAAAGCTCCCAATAAAACCAAACTTAATTAAAAATTTCAATCAACAACCTATAAACCATATTTTTCCATAACTTAAGTTCCAGCCAATTAATCTTAAACTCTTCAATTCGGATTTTGGAAAAAAAAAAAATAAATTGTCAAAAATTACTTTTTTGAACCACTATTAAAAACCATACCAAGTGCAAGATGGATCAGCTAAGAACCAAATCGACAAGCCACTACACCCGACACAAGATAATCTTTTTTCAAATTTCAGGGATTGTAAACCTTAAAAGAAGAAACAAATAAAGCCCAAAGAATAATTCGCTATATTATTTTCAATCAAACCAACAAATACAATTTAAATCTACTTTTATATCGAAATTGTTGGTGTAGTTTTGGAGATCGCAAAAATTGTCAATTTTATGAACAAATTTTTAATGATGAATTAATCAAAAACAAAAACCCTTTATCAAAAGGTAGTTTTAGAAAAACTTTTATTGTGTTTAATACAAGAGTTTTTCTGTATTTGTTTATTTATTCTTTTATTAATTGATGATAATTTTTATTTTCTGGTATATTAATGTTTTAAAGGAAATATCGTATTGTATTAATTTTTTATTACTTTTTTTTCTCAAACGATAAATATGAACTTTTATCTTTTACTTCTGTTATGGACTTTTTCAGGTGTTTATGTCTATCATTGATAATATAAAATTAATGTGATTTTAGATTGAAGGTAAATCATATCATTGGATTACTGGTTTAAATATTTGGAAATAATTTATTCAAATAAAAAAGAACAATTAATTTTGGTAATTCAAAGGATAATTTTATTGGTGAAAAATTAAATAATTTCTATTCTAAAGCGAATTAAACTATTAAATTAACAACTATCATATTTCTAGAATGAAAAAAACATTTAAAAAGTTGGACTAAAGGTAAAATACTTATAAAACTCTTAAATCAAACAAGTTACTTGAAATAAAATATTTAACAAAATTGGCTTGAAAAGTAGAAACATTAACAAAAAACTTCAAAAAAGTAAAAGATAATTTTCAAAGAATAAAACCCATTTTAACACACAAAAAAAAAACACTAGGTAACGAGGTAAAATTAAAAATGATTCAAATTAATATAAATTGAACAATTAGTATATTGATTATTATTATTATTATTATTTTGATTCGATTCATAAAGATGTTGGCTCAATTGATGTTTTATTAAATAAACAAATTATCACATACATTTACAAATTACATTACCCCCTCAAAAAATAATATAAAACACTTAACCAAAAATATATATTATCAAAATTGCAATTTATAAAAGAATTTATAAACGAAAAAAAGAAATTAGAAATAAAGTGGTTTGAGCACATATCAAAAAATTTACTATTTTTAAAAAAAGACAATGAAAATGTTCATCCGAAAGTATAAAACTTAACATTATTTGAAAATAGTCTAAATAAAAAATAAGGAAATTTAAATAATAAAAAGTTAGGGATGTAAAGCTCAAGAATATTTAAAAATTATTAGATATAATCATAAAATAACAAACTTTGTATTAACAAGTGTCTTGGGTTACTTTCTTATATGTGGCGTACTGTAGAGTACCTAAGTTTTCCAAAATTCCAAATAAGAGAGTAAAATCAAATATTTAACTCAATTCTTTTAAATTATGGAAAACTTAAAGGAGTTTTTCTTGAAGTTTTCTATTTTATTTGTTAAGTGTTCTAGGTTTTTTATTGCTTTTTGAAATAAACAGAAAATTTTAATAAATTTTCGGTTTATTTCAAAAAGTAAAAAAAAACCAAACGAAAATCTATTGATTTTATATATAAACAGAAAACTCAAGTAAACTGAAAGGTGATTTTCCAGAATTCAAAAGAATATAGAAAAATCATAGATTTTATTCAATTTTTTTAAATTCTGGAAAAGTGAATAGATTTTTGTTTTTTTTTAATTATTGAAATAAAAATTTATTGAATTTTTGGTTAATTTTAGACAGTCAAAAAAAACCTAACGTAGGTTTTCCAAAATCCAAAATTGAAAGAAAATTTAAGAAATTTTCACTTCATTCCAAAAAGTAAAAAAAAAAACAACGATGATTTTCTTGAGATTTACTTTTTTATTTCGAAAATTGATATATTTTCCAAAATAAAAAAAAAGAAAACTCGAGAATACTCTATGAAAGATGCCTAAGTTTTCCAGAAAATAAAAGAATTGAATAAAATCTATGATTTTACTCTATATTTTTAAATTCTGGAAAAGCTAACTGGATTTTTTTTTATTATTTAAGAAATAAACCTGTAATTAAATAAAATTTCGGATTCTTTGCTAAATTAAAAAAAAATCTCAGGACGACAAGAAGAGACCCCCTCTTAAATAATAATAAAAAAATTGTTTATTTTTTAGTTGTAACACAAAGATAAAATAAATTGATGATTCTTATTTCAAATTTATGTACAACTGTTTTTTTAAATCTAGAGTATTATTTTAAAGATTATAAAGCTTTTTTCAAGAAAAAAAACCGATTAATTTAAATAATAATCTTCAATTTAAATAAAATTTTAATCTTATCCCTCTTGAAAAGAAATTGACAGAAAGAATTTTCTCCAAATATAAAAATTATTTATACCAAATTTTTAAAAAAAGAGTTGTCAAGATTTTTCCCAAAGCAGATTAAACCAATTTAATTACGAAAGATTTAGAAGAAGGAGAAATAGAGCAAGAAAATTTTAATCTTTTTGATATTTTTGGAATTTATTTAAGCTATTTCCAAAAAAGCAGTGTAAAATTTATTTTAAAATGTCTTTATTAAATTCAGCCACCATAAAACTATTTCAATATCCAAAATCATTAAGGAACATCCATTTTTACTTTATAACAATTCAATTTTTTTTCTTAATATGTTATTACATTAATAAAAGAGATTATATTTTATGATCTCAATTTTATCAGATATTTTATAGAGTGTGAAAATCACTATTTATTATTTTCTATTTGATCGAAAAAATTTTATCATAACTTTCTTCAATCTTGACAAATTTTCGATATAATGGAAAATGTATAACTGTATTTTATTGTTTAAAAAATCATTGGTTACTTTATCATATTTCCAGTTTTTTATTGAAATTGGCCATGAATTTTTATCTTCAAAAAAAGTAAAATATTTTTTTTTTCATTTTTTGGAAATATTTCAACCAATATATTTCGAAATAAATACTATAGTCATTGATTCAATCAGTATTTCTATTTATTTTAATTGTATATTGTCCATTAACTAATAACTCCACTCGCAAAGATGATTTTGTAAGAAATGTAAAACAAAAAAAAATGCCACACTTTTTTGGAAATACCTTATATATTTAGAAATCAAAATTTGATCTAAAGAATTAATTGAAAATTTATTAAATATTTAACTATTAAAAATATTTTCAACGGTATTAAAAAAACAACCAAAAGTTTTATTTATTTAAAAACATTGACAAAAAAAAAATTAAAGATTTTTTTTTGAATCAATTTAAGTAATAAATTATTAATTGATTCTTTTCACTCTGGGAAATAAAATTATTATTATTGCCATTGTTGTTTTGGTATTATTCTTTTAATTCAATTCTAAAAAGTTGAAATTAAAAAGGAATTTTTTAATATTTTTTTTTTTTTTTTTTTTTGAAGGTTTCTTTTCTTGGCATAAAAAATATTAAAAAAAAAAAATTGTAAGAATTAATCTTCGTAATTATTTCTTTAACGAAGGAAAATCTTCTAAATTATCTGTTTCTAATTTTTTGCTTTGTTTATTATTATTATTGTTGTTGTTTTTGCTGTTGTTGTTATTATTGTTATTATTATTTTGATTATAGTATCCGTTTTTTTTATGATATCTTGAATTATTTATATTTGTATTAAAATTATTATTATTGAATTTATTTCTTCTTGAATTATTATTATAATTTCCTCCCATTTGTTGTCAATTTTGGTCATTTCCTTGTTTATATCTATTGTTATTTTGATATCTTTGATTAAATCTATAAATTTAATTTTGATGAAAATTGTTATTTAATTGATTATTATTAAAATTTCTTTTTTGAATAAATTGTGGATTAAAATGGGTTTGGTTATCATTGCTATTATAATTGTTTCTTTGGTTTTGGTTATGGTGATAATTATTATTATTATTATTGTTGTTGTTGTTGTTGTTGTTGTTGTTGTTGTTGTTGTTGTTGTTGTTGTTGTTGTTGTTGTTGTTGTTGTTGTTGTTGTTGTTGTTGTTGTTGTTGTTGTTGTTGTTGTTGTTGTTGTTGTTGTTGTTGTTGTTGTTGTTGTTGTTGTTGTTGTTGTTGTTGTTGTTGTTGTTGTTGTTGTTGTTGTTGTTGTTGTTGTTGTTTATCAAATTATTTCTATTGTCATTGAAAGTTTGATAATTATTTTGTTTCTTATAATAGTGTTTTGGGCGGTGATTATTGGTAAAATTGTTATTATATTTTTGGTTTTTTTTTTTTATTTTCGTCTTGATTTTGATATTTATTATTGTTATTTCTTTAGTTTTGGTTATTTTGATGATAATTATAATTTTTTTTATAATTATTTGCTTGAAAATTTTTATCTTTTCTTCTATGGCTATTTTTGGTTTTAAATTCTGGCATTTCTACTTCAATTATATTTTTTTTCTTTTTATTTTTTAATTTTTTAATATTTTGGTGCTTAACTTTTTTTTCTTCTTTTTTAGATTGTTTATTATTATTTTTCTTTTTTTTTTGTTTTTGTTATTATTCTTCTTTTTCTTCGTATTATTATTATTATTTGTTGATATCATCTATTGATATTAATAAAATTAGAAAATAAAAAGATATATATTTTTTAAAATCAGTTAATAATCGAATTCAAATTATTTGAGGTAGTGTATAAATAAAAGTTTGTTCAAATTTTGAAAAAAACTAAAAAATAATTAAAAAAAAACATAAAATTTTAAAATGTATCAAATCAAGTATGCAAATGAGAAAAAAATATTATTTATGTTAATTTATTTCTTCAGTTTTGAAATGATCTTAATTTTTTTACAGATTAGTTAGTTATAAATAATTGCCAAATATCTTTTTATGTTATTCTGAAAAAAAAAATTCGATTTTTAAATACGTGGTTTTCATATAAAAGAAAAAAATAACAAATGAAATGTTATTTTTTTCTAAAATTATAAATTTACAAATTTGCATTTATATTTATTTCTTTGTAAAAAAAGTTTGAAAAGAAAAATTAACTATTGTTGTGGATCAATGAAAAAAAAATAAAAAAAGTTTTGAAATTGAATTTCTTGGGACAAAAAAAAACAAGATAAAACCGATCCCTTACACATATGGGAAAATAATAAAACCCTTTTATTTGTTTACTTTTTGTTATAAATTAAGAAACATGTTAAATCTTCTTTATCCTAAAATTCAAGAGTATTTTCGATTTATTGTGTTTTTTTCGGTCACTTTACTTGGATTTTTTAAAATAGTAATTTGGTGTATAACTAGAAAATGAACATGCAAGTGTGAGTGAGTTAATACTTTTTTAAAATCCAAATAGGTATTGTAAAATGACTTGGTGTTTTTGTAGAATCAGTGTGAAAAATCCTTGATCTCCAGTAGAATTCGGTGCCGAATAAGAAGTGATAATTCTTCGATATTGCAATAATAAAAAAAAACAATTAGTAATAATTTTTCTTGTTATATCCTATCTTATAATTCTCCAACATAAATACTTTTGCTGAAAAAAAAAATTAGAAATAGAATTATTAAACTTTGTTTTAATTTTAATTTTTTTTTTTATCTAGTCATTTTAAAAGAGTGGGTACTTTTTTAATTTTTTTTTTTTTTTTCTATTTTAAAAATATAAAGACTTTTTCGGAATTAAAAATTTTGGAAAGTTTTCTATTTTAATAAAGTGAGGACTTTTTTAGTATTAAAACTTTTTAAAAATTTTCTATTTTAATAAAGTTAGGGCTCGAATATTTAAATTTGGGGTGTAGGTTGGAGTAGGAAGAAAAGTAATTTTTTTCAAAAAGTCCTCAATTGATTCACAAATATCCAAAAATTAAGTTAAAGGGTGAATGAAATTTGCCATGCGTTAACCAATAAAAATGATTTAAATGATTGTTTATTGAAGGAAATTCAAAATTTTCAAATTCTAGGATTTTGAATAAAAGTATTTCTTGATAAAAAAATTGAGAGAATTTTTTCACAAATACAGGTAAATTTAAAATCGCTCAATTTTTTTATCCTCAAATGTACCTACCAACCATATTAAATTTTAATATATTTATATCAATTATCATAAAGTCTATAATACTTGATATCAGCATGAAAAGTAAGTGTAGCAAATGTATTTCCGTTTTTTGAACCTTTTCGAGGTAAATTTCAAATTTGGATTGAAAGAAAATGTTTTGTCCCAAATGGAAATATTTTTATAAAAAAAAAACCTTATTGTTAACAATCTCTATTAACTCAACATTCTTTTAAGTCAATAAATATGAAGTTTAATGTAGTGGTGGTATACGCAAAACCTCATATCCATGTAGTTCTTAAAACGTACGAAATGATTTTGGAAAACAAGACAATTGAATTTTAAGGTTCTAGTTATTTACTATGGATTTGATCCATACTCAAGTTGTGGATTTATACATAAAAATGATGGAATTACACTTCTTCATTTCTAAAAAATTCAAATCAAGAAAAAAAAATAATAGAATCTCATACGTAAAAATCCAATCAATCAAAAAAAGGTATAAAAGTATTCCCAATTTCAAAAAAATTAAATTTTTATTAAAAAAAAATAATACTATTGTTTTTTTTTGTATATTTTCAAATATTGAAATTTGTTCAATTTAAAACAAATTGTTTTTCTTTAAGTACACCGTTAAATTTAATTCGATTTAATCTTGGTTGTGGTTATTATTGTAACCCTCTAAATTCTACAAAGTAAGGGTTTTGTAATATTCTTGAGATAAAAATAACTCATTTGAAGAAATGAAAAAAATGAAAAAAAAAATCTATTCATATCTCAAAAGGTGCGAAAGATATATACTTCAAAACTAACACAGCTGTTTTCAAAATTATAAATTTTAACCATTTGAATTGGAAACCGAGTGTCTCTCTTTGGTACATTTTTTTAAAAAATGTTCTTGGATTTACATTGTTGATTTTTTTGAAATCAATCAGACACATGTTGGTGAGTTTTTGGTTGTTATTAGATCTTAGAAAAAAATTGCTACATTTTTTTTTTAATTTCAGAAAATTATTTTTAACCGTTTGACTTGAACCTTAAGGGGGTAGTATTTTTTAAAAATAAAATGAAATCTTTTAAAGATCTTCAAATTTTTTTTTTTTTAATTTGTATTTCGACTGATTAAATGGATGAGTTCACCCCATTTAAACAATTTATTAATTTGAGTCTCTTTTTTGGAATTCAAATTTCACATATCTCGAATATAAAACTCAAAAAAGTAACCTATTATTTTTATTAACAATTGAGTTAATTCTTGGAAATGGGAAAATATATTTTTTGTTTTATGTTGGAAAGTCTTGATTTGGAAAAAGAAAATTTTTTATTTTGTTATTATTTTTTATAATAAATATTTTAATACAAATCTCAGCCAATAAAACTAATTGAAGTATATATGATTTGATAAATGAATATTTGATAGAAGCTTAACAAGATTTTCTCAATTAAATTGAGATCTAATAAGCAAAAATTATTTATTATTTATTATTTTTAAAAAAATCGTTCTCAGGTTTTCAAAAAATGATTAAAAATTGCAAAAAAATTTTAAATTTTTTTTTTTTTATTGAGGAGAAAGTGTAAATTACGCTACAGTTGCCCTTTTATTTCAATTTTCTTTCGGAAATTTAAGTGTAAAATCATAGATTTTACAATTATTAATTAATAAAAATAATTTTAAGCTACATTCAGTTCCACTTTTAAGGTACAAACTTTCAACGGAATTTAAGACACAAAAAACTCTCAAATTAAGGCACAAAATTTGGAATTGTATTTTTTTTTACAATTTATTTTACTCGAATCTGAATTTTGTGCTTTAATTTGAGATTTTAATTGTGCCTTAAATTTCGTTGAAAGTTTGTGCCTTAAAAGTGAAACTGACTGTATCATAATTTAAAATTATTTCATTAAAATTTAATACTTTTAACTTATTCAGAAAAATCAATCTATTATTTTCATAGGAAGGGAATGCCCATAAAAAGTGATCAATATTTTCTATTATTTCCTTCTGTTCATATTTTAAACATAAAGGACAAAATCTGTTTAAATTTTTATTTATTACATAATAATATATATTTAGGTAGTTGGTAAATGTCCTAAATTTTAGAATTGTTGAGCTTGATGGATAACCTAAATATTTTTGAGTTTTTGATAAATAATTTTTAGTTTTTAAAAATTTTTTTAACAAATTCTTTGGCCTTATTCACAAGAACCCTTATAACAATTTATACCATTTTTTAGTCAGAAAAAAATTGATTTTAAATTTTTATAATAAAAATGAAAAAATCCTAAATACCTTCAAGAAAATTTTATTTTGAAAAATCGAATTTCATCTTAGATCAAAAACACAATTTCTTGGTAAAATTTTTAAATGACTTTAAAACGTTAATGATTCTCTCTCTTGAGAGAAAAATGTTGGACAGCAATTTTAATTGTGAACTTTACTGAAAATGATTTTAATTTATTTTGTTTGTGAAATAACTAAAGAAAGTAACAATAATCTACTTATTAGAATAACGACTAATGTAATTCTATTTTTTCAAAAACCTTATCTCTTATAGTCTAAAGCAAGTTTAAAAATTACCATTTTCAGAATTAATAGTAAACTTTACTAAAACTTGGGATTTTGTTAAAATAGCATGATCTACATTAGTTATCAACCAATCAAATGAGTATTCTACACACACCACAGATTAATGAACTTGTAACACATTTAAACCTGGATTTATATATTAGTCACCTAGTTATAAATAGGATTTGATTTTCAATTTTACTAATGTTCCTAATTAAAAATGGTGTCCAACCATTTTTCTGTGTCAAACATTTTTCTCTCAACAGTCACTACCATTCTTGAAAAAATACAATTATTTTTTCAATCAGTATAATAAATCAATTTTTTTGGTTAACCAAAAGTTTTATCTCAAAAAAGAAAAAAAATCTTTATATTAATATTTCTGGTAACAAAGACTTGTTGTTGTGGGAATAATAATGAAGGGAATGGTAATAAAAACGGGGTAAAAATTTGTTATGATAAGAGAAATAAAATGAATTTATATGTTTTCTTTTTCAGAAAAAATAAGAAAAAAAAATTTGTTCTCAGTAAAAAAATTTTCTTTTTTGGGTTTCTTTGTCGATCAGAATTTTTTGACAATTCACGTGTCTAAAATTTGTAAGTAGAGACAGTCACAAAATAACATATTTTCAAAAATTTGCCTGGTTGTTGTAGAGTACTGATCCCTTAATTGTTTTTGTTTAAACGGATTTGGATTCAAAATACTATTTGTTGACAAAACAATTGATCAAAATATTCATTAATCGTTTCAAAAATTGTTTTTAAAGATCAAAGTCGAATATTTAAAGAATTTCATTTGGTGAACTATCGCTTTTTTTCTTATTTTTCCCTTTTAGAATTGGACACTTTGGTGATTTTTAGAATTATTCTTCTTTTTTGCAATTTTCAGAAAGCTGAATGAAAATATTGATCCTTTTATTTTTCAATTGAATTTGGATTGCAAAAAAATGAAATAAATTCCACTCAATAGATTTAAATCAAAAGTATTTCAAGAGGAAAAATGATATTTTTTTTAAAAAAAAAAGAAAATAAGAAAAATTTACAAATTCAAGATCGTCTTCATCTTCTTTTTTCAATTGAACATGGTTTTCAAGTTCTTTACAATCTCTCTTTTTGATTTCAATTTTATTTTTTTCTGTTTTCTTTTCCTTTTGCTTTTTAAAATGCTCTTCAACTGTAATATAATTTTCTGTTTCTTTTTTTTTGTTAGTTTCTTCTTTCGAATTGTTTTGAAATTCATTTTTATTTGTTGTTTCTTTGGTTAGAATTTTGTTCAATTCCTTTTGTTTCCTCAATTACCTTTGTTTCTTCATTTTTATCTTTGTTAATTTTTTGATTTTGGTTATTATGAAAGTACCTTGGGTTATTGTTGTTATAATTTTTTCTTTGTTTAAAGTCTTGATGTCTTTGGTTTTTTTGTTGGTGGAATGGTGAAAATTGTCGATCTTTTGGATGGAAATTATTTTGGGATTATTTTGGTAAACTCTTGGTTGAAAGAAAGGGTTTTGGAAGTTTGGGTTATTTCGTAGTTGAAATTCTCTTTGAAAAGTACTTTTTTTTTTTTTTTCAATATATAACAAGAAAAAGGGTTGTTTATGTGAAAGAATTATAATGATTTGTTTCTAATTTCGAAAGACAAAAAGTTTTTACGGAATAAAATTTGGAAATTGTTCTCTTCTCATGGGAAGGTTCATCGTCTGTACATTATACATTTGAGGTTCAAAAGGAACTCTCAGAGTTTGATGATGGTAATTGTTACGTGGATCTTGTTGTTGGTAAAACATAAATCCCTGCGCGTTTGTATTTTGGGAGGTAGAATAGCTCATTTGTTGATTAACTGTTTGTTGTGGAACACTCTTAGTTTTGGTGTTTTCTGTTAGTTGGGAGATAGTCTTAATTTGTTGTGTTTTATTACTCATTGCCGGTTTATTTATGAAGAAAAATCTAAATTCAAAAGAGTCAAAATCAAAAAGAAGAAGAAAAAAAATAAAGAACATTTTTTTTTAATAATCCCAAAAACAGTCGAGATCTTTTAAAAAGTCAATTAATTATATTGAATGATTATTTTAGGGTACTTTGTTTTCAAAATACATTTTTGGCTTTGTTTTTCACAAAGGTTTTAATTTTGCAGATAATTAAAGTTTTGTAATAGGAAGGAATTAAAAAATTTTTTCCTTTTATTTGGGAAAGATGGAAATTTATTAAGGCTTTTTGAAATTTCACATACAACAGCCTAAAATAGCAGTCTTAAGAGAAGACAAAACTATTTCGGATAAGTTGTACTTTATTAATTTTCTTGTTCCAATACAACATCTAATTCAGTATTTGCAACTGTGTCTATTTTAAATCTATTTTGAAGTTTAAAAGACTTTTATTTTAAGAGAATTTCAAATAAAAAATTGAATTTGATCTTTTTTTACAATTTTACATTTTTTTCGAAAATTAGTTGTTTTTTTTGAATTGGGGAGAATCCAAAAAATAAACCTCATTTTTAAAAAAAAATTTATATATAAGTAGGGAAAAAAATATCCGGCATGAAAAAAATCCCTGACAAGATTTTTAATAATTAATAGTAGGAGAATTGTAGTGTAACCTCTTTTATTTATAATCAAATCCCTTTTAGAAATATTCATGTTTTTTTTATGAACTCAAGCAATAAACCTACCTCAAGTTCGTTAAAGTGGGATATCTAGAATACTCAAGTAATTGTCTGATAGCGGTATGTAGATCATCTTTTTATTGAAAAACAATCGAGTTTTATAGTGGTTTTCTAGAGTTTGGAAAATGATAATTTTTATTCTTGTTTTTTGATTTATTGAATGGTGTTTTGAAAAAGTGTAATTCCATTAATCATCATTCTAATAAGTGGGCGAGTTATAATTTTAAAAGTTTGATTCTTAAAAAAAAGGATTTGATTTTAAAATAAAAGAAATTACCTAACAATTTTCCTAATAGTCACAATTAAAAAACTTGTCAGGATTTTTTTCAGATCCAGAATTTTTTCCACTACTTTATATCATTTTTTATCGAATAATTTCTTAAAAAGTGAGGTTTAAGAAACCAATTAAGTGTGCTTTTGTCGATTTCTTTATTTTTTTTTTTTTTTTTGATAATTTAATTCATTAAACTTTGGAAAAATAATCTCTTCTTTAAAAATTCAGCAACATATAAACAAAACCACTCTTGGTAATAGAAGCATTCGAAAGGTAAAAATTGAATAGTATAATATAAATTTTCTTAAGGGTGGTACCATCGCCATACCTTTCCATAAACATCATTTATATCAATATAATTTAATTCCTGTTCATTTTTTTATGATGAAGATTATTTTGCCAGTATAAATAATTTTAAAAATTATTAAAAATAATACTTATAATATTGAAAAATAAGGTAAATAAAAAATATGATAAATAAACATATTTCCAAGCAAATATCCAGTTTAATAGAAGAAAATTAACTATATCTGAAAGTATTACGAAATACCCTTCTGATAATAAAAATCCAATTGTAGACAAAACCAATTTCGAGTATTTAGTCAATGTTTTTTTCTATTGTTATATTTTCATTTTTTTTTTATTTTCTTTTTCTTTTTTCTTTTAAAAAGGTAAGTTCATATATATAACCCCATTTCAAAATCATTGACCCATTAAAAATCAAATTTAGAAAACAAATATTGTTATAAATTCAAGTTATCTATTTTAATAAAAAAATAACGATTTTAATATTCAGTTCTACACACTAGAAATGTTGTTTAACGTCTAAAAATAAAAGTAAAAAAAAGTAAAAAAAAAAAAATTAGAAAAAATATTATGAAATTTCGTTAATATATTAAAACTTCAAATTAATATTTGAAAATATCAGGGTTATTTTATTTCTTCTAAAAATGGATACATTTACTATGAAAAAATTTTTTGTGATAATTCAATTTTCTAAAGATTTTGAGAATTGTCACATAAAGAAGTTTGATTGATATAAACCAAAAATTATTTTACATTTTAATTTTTTGAAAATTTAATCATTGTTAAGCTTTTTTTTTTATGGATTTCAACTGTGATCTAAAGGATATTAATTAAATTATTTCAAAAGGGTTTTATTTTATTTTATTCTTTAAAAGGGGTGAATAATTCATTTTTGGCTTGAATTATGTGTGAAATGGTGTTTACATTTCTAGTTTCATTATAGAAAATCTGAAATTTTTCACAAAAAAAAAAAAAAATTAAAGCGAGTTTGAAAAAAAAACTAAAATCAAGAAAAATATGAAATCTAAGTAAGCCAATCTATCACTCACCAAAAAATAACTTATTTTATTTCTTTTTTATCTATTAATAAGAGGGGGCTCACAGTTTATACATTTATTTTAAAGCTTTACACCTTTTTTTATATAATTGGATCAAAGATAATAATAAATTTGTATTTTTACAAGCAATTGTTTTTTTTTGATTGGAAAGCCAATAAATTTTCTATACAGTAATAAGAATGAAAAAAATAATAAAAAAATAATAATAATAATAAATATACTTGATGTTACTCTCTGTTCCAACTCCCCACAAAAACAAAAAAAAAAAAAAAAAACCTCAATTAGAAAAACCCTAAGAAAAAGATTTCCAATAATCAATAATACTAATATTTGTTGATATAATTATGAATTATAATATTTTTTTTATTTGTCTTTGGAAATTAGTCTAATTTTTTTTTTTTTTTGACCAATTTCTAAAGAAGGATTTCTTATCTATAAAATATATTTAATATTAAAAATAAATAGAGTTTTTCTAATCAAAGTAATTAGCAAACAATTTTCTCAATCTCTATTAACTTTAGGTAAAAAATTTTAATCGAGGTTAGTCCTTTAAAAACAATTTAAATCCACTTGATTATCAAAATTTCTTCATTTTTTTATCTTTGTTGTATTACAACTTTTATGAAGTGTTCAATAATTCTATTCTCGTTTTTATTTTTTTTGGTGATTAATGATAGTTAACTGAAGAAACCAGTTCAAATCAAAATTCACCAACAAACTCTCAAAGTGAAAACGAAATTGATCAAATAAACAGAAGAAACCAATTAACTTTTAAGAATAATCCATTTTATTATTTTCAATCATCCAACAAACACAATTTAAATCTACTTTCAAAATCCAAATCGATAAAGTGGTTTGGGAATAAATAGTAAATTTTTTCAACAAATTTTTACTAATAGATAAATAAAAACTCTGTGGGACCAAAAGATATTATTTTAAAAAACAAATATTGTGTTGAATACTCCATTTTGTCTCAATCATTTATTTTTTTCTTTTATTTATAAATTTTATTTTTATTGTTATTGGTTCTGTTCTCAATTAAACAATGTCTTAAGCTTTTTTTCCTATTTCACTATTTTTCTCAAATGGTAAATAGGAAAATTTTTTAATTTATTATCTTTTTTCTAATTTAACAGCTTTCAATAATCAGTAAACCAAATATATCATCACTAAAAAAATCCAAAAAAGGGTCAAACAAATTAATCTAAAATCCAAATTTACTAAAATTTTATTTGAAATTTTAAAGTAAAAGGAATAAGGTATACTGAAATAAAGTGAAAATTTCATCTCATTTATTATTTAAATCCAAATAAATGATCTTACTTTTCTTTAGTAATAAGGTTTAATTTTAAAAGTGAGTCGAACTTATTCACCATTTTTTTAAAGGTTTATTGAAATTATGGTCAAACTGTATCTTGGTATTGACTCCTGGAAGTAAATTGAAAAAAGAACAAGTTTTAAATGTCCACAAATATAATTTGATAATTCAACCTATAAAAGAAAAATTTTTTGTTAAAAAATAAAAATCTATAAGCCAATTAATGTTTATTTAGGCTTCAAAGCAAAACGGTAGATAATAGTCAACACCAATTAATAGAGTTGATTCGAAATAATTTCAATCATAATTTTGCCATAAAATTCAAAAAAAAAAATTTCATTTTTTCTCAAAAAGCATTTTTTGAAAATGAAAATTATTTTAGTTCTACTTTTTAGTCTTTCCTTATTCTCACTCGTAACATCCAAGTGTATGTGCCCTTTTATGTGCGAGGGTGGTTATAGTGGTTCTTATCCTGAATGCCTTTGTTTTTGTAATCAAGAATCACAGAATTTTAAAGAAGGAGACCAAATCAAGTGCAATTACTTTCCCTCTGGTGAATTCAGCTCTGGTATCCCTTTCAAATTCAAAAGCAAATTTTTTCAAAAATTTTTTTTTTATTCTATTTTCTTTTCTTTGTCTTTTTCCCTAATTTGTAAAAATTTCTTTTTATAAAGGCGGGTGTAGTCTTTGTGGACCAGACGACATGATCACACAACCCCACTCTGATCATAGTCAGTTAAAAACTGTTGCAATAGATTCTGCTATGCCTTTTACTTATTATGTAATTTTTTTTTGTTTTAATTTTTAAATTGCAAATTCCTTTCTCTTTTTTCTTTACTTTTTGAAAATTAAAACTTGTTTAATTTTCTCACTACCTGTGTTGCTGAATAATTTTTTTTTTTTTTCCAATTTTTGTTTAAAATGAAAATTGAACACCTGTTTCGTTAATCCAAAAAAACTGGAATCGAATTTTCCTTGGCAAAACACAAAACACAAAACAAAAAACAAAAAATTTTTTTACGATTTAATCTCAATAATTTGGTTTTGGGTGTTTTTGATCAAAACCTAAAAAAAAACTCTTTTCACAGCCCAAACAATTTTTTTTGGGTACACTCCTTTAATTTTTCACAAATAAAATTTTCAAACAATAGTAAAGCAATTTTCTAAAGAAAACCAAAAGTTTGATTAATTGAACACTGGTCTATTCTATTTGAGCTGACAAATCTTTTTTTGCATACTTTTAAAATCTTCTTAGCTTTAACTTTTAGAAAATTGCTTTTCATCTTCTTTCTGTCCATAAAATTTCAAAAAAAAAAAATTCACAAAAATAAAGAAAGTTGTTTGGGATCAAAGAAAGAAACAGTCACATTTTCTCAAAAATATCATTAGAACAAACTAACAACAATTTTAGTTCTATTGCGTTTATTCCAACCAAAACAAAAAAAAAAACATTCAAAAAAAATACTCTTTTGATGAGATTTTAGATTTGAATTTTATATAATGAAAATCCTTTTTGTTATTAGTGATCTTAAGCAATTACCATTACTATACAATTGCCAAGTATAAAGTACGTTGTAATTGAAAGTAAATCATATTCGTGATACAATGTTCACATGTTCAAATGTCTCGAAAAAATCTATTATAAATAATATCGAACAATAAATTATGGGTTTTTTTATGAAGGATCACAATTTGTAATTGTAATTTTGGTAAATAATTTTGGTTCTTTACTGTTAAATTCAATCAAATAACAAAAAATCTTTGTTCAATTTCCATTTTTGTAATTTTTAAAACATTCCATATAAAACTGTTCTTGACAAATAATATTTTCAAGAACAACCAATTTTACAAACTTTCTTAACATTTAAACCAATAAAATACTTTATTCAAAGCTAAGGTAACAATATTCCCAACGAAAAATGAACCAAAAATTGGTAAAAAAATTTTCTAAAATAATTTAATTCGGCCAACTAATTTCAAAACACCTCAAACAAAGAACATTTCAAAAATCAATTATTTTTATTCATTTCCTCTCTTCAAAAAAAAAAAAAAAAAAATGAATTTGAATGCCCATCCAATGAAGAAAATCGAAAAATTCCGATTAAAGAATTAATCCAAATAAACAAAAATAATAAGAATAATATCTATTTGATATTATTCAAAATTAAGAATCTTTATTTTTCTTGCCATTGATAAATGATAAAGAAAATTATGAAATCTTTATTCAAAATTCTAAACAAAAATTAGAAATTATGGAAGTGCTTTCAAGTGCCGTAGAGTGCCTCAGTTATTTTATAATTTTTGAAATGAAAAGAAAATTTATTAAAATTTTCTTTGTATTTCAAAAAGTAAAAAAAACCTAACGGCGTTTTCCATAATTCAAAAGAATTGGGCTAAATCTTTGATTTTACTCTATTCTTTTGAATTCTGGAAAACCTAACGGCGGTTTTCTTTAATTTATGCTTTATCTGTAAAATCCATTGATTTTCGTTAGGTTTTTTTTATTTTTTGAAATGAACAGAAAATTTTAATAAATTTTCTGTTCATTTCAAAAAGTAAAAAAAACCTAGAACACTTTACAAATAAACACAAAACTCAAGAAAACCTAACGACGGTTTTTTTTAATACAATTCAATAAAAGAATTTTTTTAGGTTTTTTTGAATTTTTGAAATTAAAAAAAACCTAAAGACGCTTTTTCAGAATTCGAAAGAAGAGTAAAATCAAATATTTTACTCAATTCTTTTAAATTCTGGAAAAACGTACGAAATTGACCTTGAAGTGTTGTAGAGTGCCGTAGAGTGCCTAGGTTTTTTTTAATTTTTGAAATGAAAACAAAATTAAATAAATTTTCTTTACATTTCAAAAAGTAAAAAAAAACATAACGACGGTTTTCTTGAGGTTTTTTGTTTTATCTGTAAAGTGTTCTAGGTTTTTTTGAATTTTCTATTTTATTTCGTTAAGTGTTCTAGGTTTTTTTTACTTTTTGAAATAAACCGAAAATTTAATAAAATTTTCTGTTTATTTCAAAAATTAAAAAAAACCTAACGAAAATCTATTGATTTTCCAAATAAACAGAAAACTCAAGAAAAGCTAACTATTATAATAGGAAATTAACCCCCCCCCCCCTTAAAAATAAAATAATAAAAAAAAAAAAGAATGGTTTATTTCAAAAAAAATATCCATTTTTTTTAATTTTCAAAGCAATACCATGACAAACTGTAATGTCTATATTAAAAAATAAATTACAGTGTATAAATAAAAAATTAAAAACAAAAGAAAGAACAATAATAAATTCTGAAAAAGTAAATGAGAATTATATTTACCAATTCTTTAATGATCAAGAAAGTAAACAACAAAATTTTGAGAAGTCCTCATTCAGTAATTTAAGGATACTTTTAAAACTCAAAATTTATCTCACAAATCAAAAAGTTCGCGAATTGCTCTTCGATGTAAATTTTGGCTTAAAAATTCTCAAAAATAAATTTATTTACTTACTTACCAAAAGCATTCAAAACACTTAAAAATTCATTGAAAATAAATTTTGTTTAATATTTATTTACTAAAAACATTCAAGATCAAAAAAGTCTTCTTAACTCATTAAGATATTTTGTGATATTTTTAAGTTTCAAAAAAATTTTTTTGAAAGGAATGACTGAAATGAGATTTTCATTTTTTCTACAAAACTTTGGTAAATTTTGACAACCTTTAACAATAAATTAAAATTCAAAAATTTAAAAAATAATCAATAACTGTCTTTATTGGTTCGGTTTGGAAACAATATCCTTGTTATGATTACGGGTTTTGACTGGAAGAACGAGAAATATGATATTGTTCGAAGTGAAATAAGATGAAGTTGAGGAGTTCGAAGAATGATGATTACAATATCCGTCTTGGCATCAGAACAATATCATCTTTTGAGTCTGGAAGTCGATCCAAAATGAGGAATTATAACAAGGGGATTGTTGAACTAATGAAACAATATGAGTTGCTTTTTGTTTTTTGAACTCAGGATCTAACTCTACACAACAAGACAATAAAAAAGTAAACAAAGCCAAAAAACTAATATGTCATTTTTTAACTGATACTTTGAAGAACTTGCTCTTCAAAGGATCTTTTTCTCCCAACTGAATGATTGAAAAAATTGAAGTTAAATTTTACATTGTCCTATTAGAGACAAAATTTGATTTAAATTCCAATAGAATACAAACCAGATCATCCAACTTTTCAATAGTCTATATTGCCTCTTTTATTCCCCGTTTGTCAGCCAAACATCCAAAAAGGCGACCAAACATAAAATCCTGCATCTATTATTTCTTAGCAATGACTAATTTTGAACATTCCTCTAAAATTCTCAACTTGATGTAATTAAAAAAAAATGTTTTTTTTTTTTCAAAAATTTGTAGATTTGTTTTTTTTCTCCTTTTGAAATTCTACTTATTACTGGTCTCTTTTCCTCTTTTTTCTTTGAAAAAACAGAATAAAAAATTTTTATTTTTTTTATTAATAAACGTACTTGCTTTTTTTTTGAACCAAAACCAAAAACCATGTTTGAATTTCGACTTTCTTTTTAATCAAAGAATGGAATTCATTCAATTGTAAACTTTTAAGAGAAAAATGAAGGTCTTTTTTTTTTGAACTCTATTTGAACAAATAATTCGATTCCATGAACCAAATTATCTTTCCAATACCGTAAATCCTTGAGCGCGGCCATCTTATGTACTTATGAGATTAAAAAATTCCCTAAAAAAATTATTTAAAGTGTTCTAAAATAATTTTTAATAACGTTTTGAATGTTGGACTTATTAGTAAAATACAAATTATTTCTCTCAATTAGAATTGAATTGCAAAAAAGAAGATCAGAAAATTTTAAAACTTTGCCTAAATAATACAATGATTTCCCAAAAATATTTCCATAGCAACTACAATGCTATAGTAAACTTTTTTGATAGGAAATCACTTTCTTATCTGTATTTATTCAAATTTATTTACTTAAAATTTCTCAAATAAAATGTTTGAGTTTAATATATATATATAGCAAATTTATCTCTTGATAAATAAAACTAATTTTTAAATTGAAAAGAAATACTTTTAAAATATTTCAATTCAAACAAATTCCATGAATTGTCAGGAATGATATATTATTTTTTTTTTTTTTTACAATTCCATAAAAAAAAATTATTGGTGAAAAATTTCAAAAATAAAACGATTTTAATAAAAGTTATTACAAAAATTTCTATCAAATGTTACTCAAACTTCTTAAAAAGGTGAATCGGGAAGTTTGTGTAACACCTTATAAAAGTTGAGGTTCTCACTTTCTTAAAACGGTTGTATGAAAAACCCCTCCATTTTTTTAGAATTAAATAAAATTTTCATCTTTATTAAAGTATTAAGAATTTATATTAATTATCTTTAATATCTTTGAAGTTAAATGAGTAAAACCTCAATTGAAATGAATATATATATATATAATGAAATAAAATCTTTATTAAATTTATTTTTTTACTAAATATATTTCAAATTTAATTTTCATTACTTTATATTTTAATGAATAGATGTGTATTTGCCCAATGAGCTGGTAAGTTTAAATATTATTTATATTTTAAGATGTATTTTTTCCAAAAAACTAAATTTTTTAATTTTGTTTATTTTAAAAATCATTGATGCTATTTGGATAGTGATGCTGGCTATACTGGTTCTTACGATGAATGTACGCAATATTGTAAATCACAAAATAGTTACTTTTTAAATGGCGTTGAAAAAATTGTAAATAATAATTTGTCTTCTTTTATGAGATTTTATCAGAATAAAAATTCTAAAAATAAAAAATTACCATTATTTATTTTAAAAAATATAGACATACTTTCCATGGGGTGAATTTTCAAGTGGTGGTTGTAGTTGTTGTGGTCATGTAAGTTAACCCCCCCCCCCTTTTTTTTTTTTTCCTTCTATTTCTTTTAATAGCACATATTTAATAATAATAAATGTTTGTGTTCTTCTCGATATTCCTAACATTTTTGAAAATTGTTTAGATTCAATCAGAACTTTTTTTTTTTAAATCCTCTCTTAAATTATTCAAAGTTCTGATCAGACAACTTTTCGTTTTCTACTTCTAATTAAATATTTTCGTCCTGTGTTTTTTTTTTTAAAATTTTAATTTGTCTGATAATTTTTTAAAATCGAGAAAAAAAATTTTTATTTTTTTAATCAAAATATAAATAAATCCTTTAACTTTTTCTTTTTTTTCTTTTATATTGTTTATATATACTCTATTTTTTTTCAAAAAATTAGGTTAATCCATGTCAACACGAATAAGCAAATCAAGTAATTCGGTTAGTTCTAAATAACCTCTACAAAAAAAAAAAAAAAAAAAAAAATTGAATTAAAAGATATTGCTCTAGCTTTGATTATTTCAGAAATGAAATTCATTATTTTTATTTTTTAAAGAAAACTTTTCTACAAAATATAACTCTGGTTCTTTTTATATTTAAAATAAATACTTAACCTTCCAACAGTTATTTTGATCATTTTTATTTTATTTTTAATTCTTACACTATTTTCATCTTTTTTTATTCATAAGGAGGATCTTATTTTTCTTTTATTCTAATATTTTATCTATTGAAATTCTTCCCTTTTTCTTATTTTTATATTTTTTTCTTAATTTCCATCAATTAAACAGCCTGTGAATGGTTTTCATCCATATTTATTATAAAAATAATAATTGAAATTTAATAAAAAAAACATTAATTCAAAATATTTTTCTTGACCATTAACAATTCATTTACCAAGAAATTTATCTTGAGGAATAATTTTACTTTTTTATTGGAAGTAAAGGCTTGATATTTTAATTTATGAAGTTTGAGAAAATATTGAAAAAATAAAAACTCAAAATTCCACCTTAAAAAATTTGAATTAACTGTTACTTATTTATACATACATCTTAATATATGGGGATAATGTTTTTTTAGAAGAATTTATTTTAATGAATATAAACATCTAAATTTGATTAGAATAGTGTTAAAAACAACTCTTGATTCATTATTTTAACACAATAAACCCACAGATTCTTTTGCTAAAAATTGAAAAAAAATAAAAATATATTCAAGTTTTATTATTTTTTCAGTTAATAAAATCAAAATAATTTAACAGGTCATCAAACGGGATGAAGTAGCTTGTTTTTTCAGTAATTCAAATCAAGAACACTATTTTATCTTTTTTGGTTAAAATTGAAATTTCATTTGTATTTTTTTCTTGAAAAAATACAACTCCTTTTCTTCTATACTTATGGAATAGACACCACCAGAAGAAAACAATTTTTAATCCAAAGTTGAAATTAAACTAAGATTTCTAGGAGTTGAGGTAATAAATTTCATTAATGAAAATTAGTACCAAATCCCAAATATCTATTAAAGATTTAGTTTTTAAAAGAAATTTTTACTTGAAAAAAAAAACAATTAAATCATATTTTTGAGTATATTTCTGTTCAAAATAACTTTTTATAGTTTAGAATTTGAAATTTTAAACGTGGTTTTTCAAAAAAAAAAACATTCCAAAAAAAAATAAATACGTTCTTTTGTTTTCGAAAAATTGTATTATTTCAATACATTTAGTTTTTCAAATCAAATCTATTTTGTATCAACCCCTGATGATCAAAAAACATAGTATCTAAACTTTTTAACCCAATAAAATTCAAATTTCAAAATGTAATTCTTCAATTAATTCCACATTAATAGATATTTAATTAGGTTTTCTAAAGAAGTAAAAAATGTTTTAGTTTTTTATCTTTGTATCTTTTTTTTCTTTATTAGTTTATTGTTCGACAATTCATCATTCAATTTTTAATATTCACCGAAGAGTTAATATTATTTTTGGTGTCAATTACAGAAGTTAGAAAAAATAACAAATACCAAAATTGTATCGATATATATATATATATATATATATATATATATCACAGGTATTACAATTGTTCGTTTTAAATCACGTTAAGATGTTAAATGGCATTTTTTCGATTTTTTTACATGTTTATTTTTTCTTTCATTCATGTTTTGATTTTTTGTTTAATGAAAAACTCCTCCAATTCTTATTGAAATTAGAATTTTTTTTGAAGAGACGTGAAAAACACAAACAAAAAAATTTACCAACTATGAAAAAAAAAATAATAAGCTCGTACGTAATTGCCTTAAAAGCATTGAAAAACAATGGGTTTTAGCAATTTCCTATTTAAGAACAAGATTTATATTAAAATTATGTAAATATATTGGGTTTCTATTTTGAAAATACTAGAACAATTCAAAGTAGGAGTTCGGTTTAAAACATTTGAATATTATTAAAAAATTATACCCGGAGAAAAAGAATTATTATTTTTTAAAAAAATTAATAGTCAGTGAAGAAAAGTGGTCAAAATTTAACTTATTTACAATTCTAATTTAGAACATCTAACCAAATTTTTTTTTTGTTTTGATTACATATAAATTAAATTCAAAAAAATTGGGCAAAGTTTAAACAATTGGATAAATAACAATACTGTACTTTAAATTCAAATTGGAAATAATTTTGATTTTATAAACTATTTCATTTTTGGTCTTTTTTTTTTTTGTTTTCATTTCATTTTTTCCAGTTACATAATCTCGTTTGATTGATCTGAATTTTTTTTTCAATGATTGATAGAAGATTAGTGTTTGGTTTCTTAAATTGAAAAAATCACATAAAAAATTGTTCCTAGCAATCTTATCATTTGATCGATCAACAATTGTTGGTGAAATTTTAACAAATTCACCAATACAATTTTTGTTATCGCTGGTTTCATTATTTTGGACACACCTGTTTTTATTTTTTGGTTTTATATTTTTTTCTTTTATTTAGATGAAAATTATTACTTATAAAAACATTAATAATGGGTTACTTAAATGTGGTTTTATATTATTAAGTTTGGAAAAAAATAAAATATTGAGTTTTTTTTTGTCTATTTTTGATTTTTAGTATGTCCAAATTATTGGAAGGGGTTGATATTATAAACTATTTTTCAAAAATTTTGACTCGCTTTATTGTATTATTGAAAGTAGTTTTATGTGGTTTTATCCCGTATTCTTTTTTTTGAAAACTTTTTCCATTTTTTTGAATCAGAATCATTTATTATTATTTTCTTCAAATATTTGTTTTACTTTTCTTTTTCTTTTTTCTTTTTTTTCTTTTTCTTTGTTTTTGATATTTTTTTTTTTTTTGCAAAAGATCAAATGGAAAAAAAAAAACTTTAAAAAGAGAAATAATCAATCGATAATTGAGACTCTGTAATATGTTGTAAAATGAATCTAATTATTAGTAAAAAATCTTCTTGTTAACCTTTTTTTCCGTGAAAGTACAATAATAAAAAATCCGTAATGCTCATTTCAAAGTTTTTAATTCACTGTTTTTATAATTTTTGATTTTCTTTTTTATTATTTTTAAAATATCAAGTTTTTGTATATTTCGAATGATTTAAAAGTGAATTAAAAATCAGATTTAATTATTAGTTGTTCTTGAATACTAAATAAATATTGTTTTTTTTTTTCAATTTATTATTTCAGGTGTGTAACAATTTATGAAATGGGGTTTATATTATTGATTTAATGTAGAAACCCAAAAGTTGATTAAAATCGAATAGAATATTGAAAAAAAAAGAATTTTAAAAATAGATACATGTTTGAAAACTACGAATAAATTTTAAAATTAAAACATTATGAAAGTTTATTTAATTATTAGGAGAAATAAAATTTTTAATAGAAATTAAAATATTCTGAGAATAATTTTAAAAACATTCTTTTTTATTTCAATTTTTTTAATTAGTTTTGTTCTGTTTCCATATCTTCTGTTGTAAATTTACGAAGAGTTCTTTTTGTTGTTTCTTGTTCCTTTTCAATTATTGTTTCCTCTTCGATTGTATTTGTATTTGTACTATTACTAGTATTTGTTTCAGGTTGATTTGGGAAATTTGGTCGTTTGATTGGTTTTCCAGAATTGAAGATCAGCCAGATATTTTTTAAAGCGGAAGTTGCATAAGGTTTTAATAATTCTCTTTCCATAACAGTTAAATCGGATATTGAAAGACAATATGTTGTATTGGTAATATCCTTGATACCTTCTCTAATTTTAGAAGCTCTAACATTCCATATATCTTCAACCAATGTTCTTACTTTTTCAAAATCATTAATATCATTTGGCGCGCTTTATTATATGAATTAAATAATTGTTATATCAAATAAACCATTTTGAAAAAATATTAGAGAGAGATCAATTAAGAAAATCAATAATATGAAAATGGAAATAGATAATTAATGATTTGATTAATTTTTAAAAATGTGGATAAATTTAAAACATCTTTTTTATATCTATTACGGTAAATGTTGGCGGAATTGCTTTTATTTTTTGTGCAGATGGATTTTATAAAAATAACACCCAAATAAAACCATATTTTTTACAATTTTCTATCTCATAATAAATAAATAAAACCTTCCATTTTTGTGGGGCGTCTTTAAATTTCAGAGAAAAGGGTCAATTGATAAATGGTAAGACATCAAATACTAAATCAAGATTTGATATTGAATAAGAATTTTATTTTTTGAGCTATTATCTTGCCAACATTATAGCTAGGATAAACAACTTTAAATAAAATTGGGAGTTTCAGGAAGTGCCTTCAAGTATCGTAGAGTGTCGTAGAGTACCTATATTTTCTTGAATTCAAAAGAATGGAGTAAAAATCATATGGTTTTACTCTATTCTTTGAAATTCTGGAAAACTTAAAGAAAGTGCCGTCAAGTATCGTAGAGTGCCGTAGAGTGCCTATTGGTTTTCTTGAGGTTTTCTGTTTTATCTGTGAAGTGTTCTATGTTTTTTTGAGGTTTTCAATTTTATTTATGAAGTGTTCTAGGTTTTTTTTACTTTTTGAAATAAACCTAACGAAAATCTATTGATTTTCCAAATAAATAGAAAACCTCAAAAAAACCTAAAGGCGATTTTTTTTACTTTTTGTTTCGAAAATCTATTGATTATCTAATCAAAACAAAAAGTAAAAAAAAACTAACGAAAAGCACCGTAGAGTGAAAGCGCTTTTCCAAAGTGTAAAAGAATAGAGTAAAATATTTTAAATTCTGGAAAAGCTAACGACAGTTTTTTTTTATTTGAGAAATAAAGTCAAATCAAAGATTTTACTCAATTATATAAATTAAAAAAAAACTAACGTGAAGTGCCTAGGCTTTTTTTTTAATTTGAGAAATAAACAGAAAATTAAATAAATTTTCAGTTTATTTCTTAAAGTAAAAAAAAACTAACGACAAACAGGGGTAATTTTATTGAATCACCTCTCCTCAGTAATATATAAAAAAAAATTTTTTTATTTTTTTTACAAAGAACTTTAAAAAGAAAAATTTTTGTTTTCAATTTACATAAAAATTGTTTGTTCGTAATAAAAAGAAAAAGCACAATAACTTTACAAACTAATTAAAAATGAAAATATTTTGATTGAATTTTAGCAATGGCTTTGCTGATTATTGAACTTGAAGATAAATTTAAAAAAAGAAAAATTAATTAGTTTCTAATTGTATACTTGTGGAATTAGCATTATCAGGGTTTATCTATAATGAGGGTATATTGTTATTGGATGAAAATTATATTGGTGGAACTATGGTTTAAATTGCCTTTACAAAAATTTAATATAAATATTATTAAATAATAAATTATTAAATGCTTGACTTACGCATGTTTAAAAACGACATCCTAATTTTTGTAATTTTTTTTTACTAAATTTGTTAGGATCACAATTAAAAATTATTATTTATTTCAATTATTTTTTGTTAATTAATTTTCCAAACACAAAAATAGAAGCCCAAATTAAATCATTACAATATTTAAAAAATAATATTTGGAACTTGAAAAAGGAATTATTTTTTTTTTCATATGTTTTTCAAGATATAATCTCTAATTATTAGCATAAAAGCATAAAGATTGATCATTTATATGTTCCCTTTCTATAAAGATGGTTTTATTGTATTTTCAATATATTTCAAATAATGTGTAATTCTAATTTTAAAGAATTTAATTTCATCTCAAAGTTCTAAAAAGGAAGGATCAAATTAGTGAAACAAAATTTTCTCTTTTTAATTGGTTTGTGAAGATCTTTTGATTTTTTCAACTCATTTTTATGGAAGAAATAGAAATTTTGGGAAATTGAAATAAAAATTGTTAGTTATTAATTGGAAAAAAACAAGCACCGATCAATCAAAGAAAAATCCCAATTCAAAGAGAGTATTGTAAAAATTAGTTATTATGTTCTAATTCTCCATTTTATCTTTAGTTATTTTTTTATTCTTTTATTAATTGATCTTACTTTTCATTTTCAGGTTTCTGTGATTTATGTGATTTCTGTGATTTATGTGATTTCCATTTAAAAATTGTGTTGAAGTTTTTTTCTCAATGGTAATTTAAAAAAAGTTCAATTCCGTACATCACAACAACGAGATTACGAACAAATAAGGAAAAAGTCAATTACTTGTAACTGTAAAGAAAAGTAAGCAATGTGATTTTCTTGGGCTTTTTGGTTACTTTTCAAAGAAAAAAAAAGGTTTGAATAAAAGAGAATCAAAAGAAAAGAAAATAATAAAAAAAAAAGAATTCTTACTGTTCAAAAAGCTGTGCACTAATTTCACTAAAATAAGGATGCAATTTTGAGAGTTTTTTTCTTGATTTTTCTTCTTTGAGGATATCCTGAAGAAATTCAACACTTAACCATACAGGAATAGTAATTTGGCATTTCTCCTGTCTTCTTAAGGTTAATGCAAGCCACAAAGGCACTTCAATTGGAATTGATGGTTGAAATGGTCCATATTCTCCCTTTTGAGGCAAAAAGTAAAATAAGAAAAAGAAAAAATAATTAACGATCGTTTGTTTGGTTAACTAAAAAAAAAAAAAAGAAATGTGTAATATTGCTGAAAGTTACATTTAAAAAGACAAGTTTTTGGTTGAGAGTAAAATTTGGAATAATTTTAATTGGTTCGTCACCAGAAAGAAATTCAGTTTCTTGTGGGTTAAAATTGTTTTGAAGATTATACATAGGTTTTGGCAATGAAAAAAAAAAAAAAAAAATGAAAGGAAATTTCGAGATCCAAAAGAAAAATTGAAAGAATTGAGGTTTGTCTTAGATTATACTTTCAATTGTCCACAGAAAAAAAGTGGCTCTTGATTATATTGAATGTAACAAAGGATGAATTCAAGATCAAAAGTAAAAAAATATTTAAGAATCTAAAACCAAATAAATTTTGTTAAAAAGGAATTTTCAAAATAAAAAAGAACTCAAAAAAAGAACAAAACTTAAATGGGGAATAACAAATTTACTTTTAAAACTTGGTAAATAAAATAAAGCCCCAAAAATTCATTTTTTTTCATTTTATTTCGACCTAGTTTTTAGACCTTCTTCTTTCAAACAATTTTACTTTTTCTTATAACCAACAATTGGTCACTTTAAAGATCTCTTTGAATAACTATCCAACCAATGATCGAAATCTTTCAACAATTCAATCAAGAAATTGAAGAAGAAAAAAATTTTCAACAAACAATAAAAACATCAATTGTTCAAGGAAAAAAAATAGCACGACAAATTAGAATAATTTTAAATGACATACATTCCAAAAACTCAGACAGTAATGAATTTTACTTTCTTGTTTGTTAGTTTTTTTTTTCTCCTTTGTTTATTAATGCTGAAATTTTGTTTTGTAACAAAAAAAAAAAACAAAAAAAACCAAAATTGGTGAACCACAACCACAACCAACAAGTTGAATCAATTTGTAAAAAAGTGAAGGAATTTTATTCACCACTTAGCCTTGTCTTTGATTCACTTTATTCAATTATCCCATCGAATAAATTTTTTAAATACTATGCGTTCTTTAAAAAATTTTCATCAGAAATTATCTCTTACATCCTTTTAGTGCACTTTTTCGAGACTGGTGATTTACTAACAAAGGAAGAGATCGAAAAATTACTTTTACAGCCAGACACACAAGAGTGTATAAATAAAGAATCGAACAACATTGAAGAAGAAAAAAATGAAAACGAAGAATTACAAAAACAATTACAAATCAAAGAAAAGGTCCAAATAAGCCAAACAAACAAGAAAACAAAAAGAAATTTCCAAGTGTATGATTACCTTATTGGAATAATTTCGATGTCAACAGAATTGGTAATCATTTATATTTTTTATAAAAAATTTCAGTGTATATGAGCCCTCTCTTATTTATTTATTAATTATCTTTTTTAATTTTATTATCTCACTAAAAAACTAAAAACTATTATTACAAAGTCTCGGTATTGTATTAATTGTGTACGTTCTCAAGAATTCGAATTACCCTTTAAAATTGGAGAATTTTTAAACAATATCAATTCTGGATTAAAATTGTTAAATTTCCCAAATAAACAATTTAATAAACATTTGGGATCCTTTAATTATTCTTTAAAAAGCGTTGAACAAGTGCTTTACGATCTTCAAAAAATTCAACAATTCAAAGAAATTTTATTAACCCAAAAATAATCAGTATTTTTTTTTGTTTTTTGTTTTTCATTTTTTACTTTGATTTGTGATAATACACATTTCCAAAATTTAGCCAATCTTCAATTTTACTAAAATTGTATATTCTAAATTACCATCACCAAAGTTTCTTAATATTTGTTTACAAATGTTAAAAAACTTTATATTTTTTAAAAGATCTTTTCCTCAAGTAAAAAAAATCAGTTTTTTTTTTTGTTTTTGTTTTACTAATCTTTCAAAAAATAAAAATGAAAAAAAAAATATTTTTTTTGAATTATTCAGATTTTTTTGACAATTTTTTCTGTTTCTCCTGGAAGTGAAGTAAGAAAGGAAAGATTTTTTACTTTTTTTCAAATTTCAAAGAAATCTAATATTTTAATTATTTCAATTAAATGACAATTAGCGAAAATACCAAAACAGCGATTATTTACAACGATTATTTACAACGATTATAATATTTTTTTATTTTGTGTGTTTATTGATGTCTAAATTTACAAAATGTTGTCATAGGTGCTGAAGGTTTGTTGTGTATATCATAATAAATTTTTTATTAAAGTTCCCTTTTTTTAAAATGTTTTTTTTTTGATTGTGATAATTTTAAAATAAAAAATTATTTAAGAACCTTTTTGGCAATTGTTCTATTGTAAAAAAATTCTCGGTTTGGAATTGAAAATTCAGAATTCTGTGATAAAACATTCAATTAATTCAATATATTAAGAGTTTTACGCTTTTCTTTTGTTAATTGTGACAAAAATATTTTTAGATTTAAAGACTAAATATTAAATTTAAATTTTTGCTTTTTTTCGGATGAATAAGTGAATTTATTCTTTTGCTCTCTTTATAAAGAAATTATGTAAATGGTAAATGGTTCAAAATTGAATTAAATTGTTCTTAATAAAATTATTTCAACTAATAAATTTTTAGTGTTTTTTTTTTTGGCTGTAGAGGAATATTAGTATAAAATAAAAATAAAAAATAAAATTAATCTATTGAATTTAATAATTAATATGAATCAGAAATAAGGAATAAGAAATAAGAAATAAAAAATAAAAAAATAAAAAATTAGAAATAAAAAATAAAAAATAAAAAATAAGGAATAAAGGATAAGGAATGATTAATAAATATTAAGGATTAATAATTATTAAACTTAGAAATATAAATCAAAATTAGCTTCTTCACCATAATCTGAATCCTCTTCAGAATCTGACTTTTCTTCAAAATCTGATAAATCTTCTTCTGAATCATATTCTGATTCAAAAGTATATGCGTATCTAAGTAAAGCTGCGATACCACCAAATCCATTTACAAATTGAGAGCCTTCTTGGCTTTGGTCTGTTACAATGACAATTTCTGAAGAATATTTTTTATAATTCTCTGTGATCCATTCTGACAAAGATTCTGATTCGATAATATCAAGTTTTTGTTTCGTTCTTTTATCAATGAAGGAACTATTTTGAAGTGCTTGCTTTGGCGTTAAATGGAGATATGAAACCATTCCTTCACTATCACGAACTTTATAACGCAAATGGTCCAGGTCTTCCCATAGAATTAGAGTATCAACGATTCCATTAGTTAATCCATGGATGGTATCATTTACTCCAAAACAAAATTTGTTATTATCTAGACGAATTGTTTCAAATAATTGGTTGATTACCTTTTTTTCTTGCATTAATTTAACATTCGAGAGAAATTCGGTAGACAATTTAATTGCCTGGTTAAAACCATTCATTCCCCCATAAGCAATATCTATAATGTTTATTACAGCGTCTTTAACTCTATGATCCAATAATTCCGATTTTCCCAATTCTTTTTTAAATTCTGCAGAACCTGCTAGAATGATACCAGTTACATTAATCTTTTGAGTTAGGTTAGAAGTTGTTTTTTTGTTGTTTTTGAATAGAGTTGTTTATTAGTTCAAATAGAGCCGAGAAGGAATGTATATAATATACATATAAAAAAAAATAAAAAGATATTCAAGTAAATTTAAAAAAGTAAGAGCAAGGTAATTTTTAAAAAGAAAAATACAAACTGTTTTAAAAGAGCGAGCCAAATAGTTTTAGTATTACCTTTTAAAGCTTTTGGTACTCATTTTTTTAGAATTACTATATGAGGGTTTGAATAATTTACAGCACACTACAGGAAAAAATAAATTCTGAAAATTAAAGGTTAGACAAAACTACATATTGGATTTCAGTTATACATCTTTTATAAATTATTTTTTCAAAGTTATCATAATTTTATGTAATTAAGAAAGGATAGCTATTAAACTGATTAAGATTCGAATACCCCCTTTTTTAAAAATATCGAGACTTTTGAAAAAAACACCTATTTTTGGGGTATTTTTTTTTTTTGAAATAAGTTACAATGAATAAACTTGAGATTGAACATTAAGTAAGAAAAAAGAATAAATGTTAAAACAATTTGCAGAAAAAAATAGGGAACATATATATGAAAACTCAAACATTGAAAAAAAAAATAAAATGATAAAAAATATTCCAAAAACAGAAAAAAAATTCAGTTTTTCAATTTAATTTAGCGATATCTTTTGAAAGAAATATTTTATTCTATTTTAAAATTTGAAAAATAGGATTCTTTTTATTTTTTATGGTTTTTACCTTATCCAAATTTACCTTTTTAAGTTTTTGGGTTCCTTGGGTTCCTTGGGTTCCTTGGGTTCCGCCTCTTTTTCTTTTTTTGGGGTGTTTGGGGGAGGCAAAAGGAATAAAAAATCATTATAAGAATTGGTAGACAAGATAGATAGTTGGATTAATAAAAAACTAAAACAAATAACCAAAGTTAATATCCACACTGCGTCAGATATCATCAAGTGGGAAACCAGAACAGAGCCCGCAAAACATATGATTCTGAAAAGAAAAGACAAATTCCTTAAGAAATTGAGGTATTTAGAGCTGGATCACTTATCAAAAGACCTTAAAATGGACAAAATTGAAGGTATAGACTGGAAAAATATGGACGAGAAAAAACTGAAAAAAAAACTCCGTGAAATCCACGTAAAGACTACACAAGACAAAGTCGATTTGTCCGTTGGTGAAGAAAACTGGAAAATTAAAAAATACCTCAAAATTGTTCAATTTCCAGAAAACTTCGCAATAAAACAACCATATTTGAACTGGAAATCATCAAAAACTCTACTTAAGTCCAAATCTTTCTCAAATGTCTTATGTAGATATACATACAGGTGGGAACCGGGGATAAACAGCAAAATATGCCCCTTTTGTAAAAAAAAAGTTGATGATGTAGACCACTTCATATGGAAATGTGTAAAATATGAAAAAACCAGAAAATACTGGAAAAATGAGCTCAAAAAAGTCAAAGATTTTGACTAAAGTATCATTAGCAGAGAGGATACTGATGAGCTGTTCAGAAAAATGAATACAAAAGAAATTTACGACATCACAATAGAATATTTTCTGACTAATATGAAACAGCACGCTATAAGAAAAAATGAACATAAATCTAAGTCTATTTAGCAAGCCATTCAACTCAACAGAACATATATCCCCTCAATACAACTATTATTTTTATATCTTAATATTTTTTTTCCACTCTTTATTTTTTATTCTCTTCTTTTTTTTTGACAGAAAACTAAATTGAGTTTAAAATACTTCTAATTACTGTAATTAAAAGATTCTTTTGACTACTCTTTGAATTAGGAGTCACAAATTTAGCCACTTCAAAACTCTCTCTTTAACAGATTAAGAGCTCTTGGGCACTTAACCCTTACCAATAAATCCATAACTATCTATTATTTCATACTTTTCTTTCTCTTTTTTTTTATCTTTATTCAAAAATAATTTTTTTTTCTTTTCGTTTTTTAAAGAAAAGATATCCTATGAGTTATAATCTTGCCTAAATTATAGCTAGAATAAATAACTTTAAATACAATTTTAGAGTTTCAGGAAGTGCCGTCAAGTGCCGTAGAGTACCTAGGTTTTCCAAAATTCAAAAGAATTGAATAAAATCTTTGATTTTTGACTATTCATTTAAATTCTGGAAACCCTAACAGCAAACAGGAGGTAATTTTGTTGAATTGCCTCCTTTCAATATATATATATTTATATATATATGATTCTTTTTAGACTATTAAAAAAATACATTCAAATAATCTAACCATTGGGTCAAATAAAAAATTCAAAAATTTTACAATTAAAAATGAAAAAAATATTACTGAAAATTTTCATTTTTTTTTGCAATTCCTATTAATACCTAATAAAGTTGTTAAAGCTTTTTCAAAATTGCGATGTATAATAATGTTTATTATGTGAGTGTATTTCAAAAATACAAAATTGTGATTTTTTTTTGTAAAAATTTTCCGAGTTATGTTATGTAGTGGACGAAAATTTGAGAATTCTATGAATCAAAATTTCACATTAAATTTTTTTCCTAAATTTATAGGTAGTTAAATTTGGATATCTTTTTTTTTTTAAATTTTCTCAAGTTAGGGCTAGTTGTAATTCGATTTTTTTTTGTTTTTCAATTCCAATTCGAAAAATATCATTATTTTTTTTTTCAAACATTATAGGAAAAGAAAAAGGAGCACCACAAAGAAGTCAAGAAATTCTATTGGGTAAATATTCATTTCGTAAAATTGAAGAAAAATTCGAGAAATCCTATTTGCTGGAATTAATATTTTGGAAAATTGAAAATTGAAGATGAAGATTTGAATCAAACAATTTTTAAATCTTTAATTTTTTTTTAATCCCGAAATTGTGTTACTTTGCAATTTGGGAAAGAAATCTTCTACTTTTTTTTTTTCTTTTCATTTTGGCGCGAGGGTGGAATTTTTTAATCTTCATATTATTTCTCAATTTTAAAAATACATGTCTTTAACATTTCTTACGTTTTTTATCTATTTTGAAGAACTATAGATTTCCAGAATAAAACAGAAAACCTTAAGAAAAGAGCTGTTAGGGTTTTTTTTTAACTCCAGAAATGAATTGAAATTTTTATTAAATTTTCGGTTGATTTCAAAAATTAAAAATAACGCCATTAGCTTTTCCAGAATTTAAAAGAATAGAATAAAATCTTTGATTTTATTCGATCTCTTTTGAATTCTGGAAAAACTCGGCACTCTAGGACACTTGCTGAATTTCTAAACTTTTATTTAGAAATTTTTGAAAAGATTCATGCACATCTTTGTTTTTCACGAGAGACAATCTTCTTTTTTTTTGTTTATCATTTTTCACCAGACTTTAAAGTCTTAAAATTTTGACCACTAATACTGAATTATCATTCGAATTTCACTGACTATTAATCCTTTCCAAAAAGTTTTAAAAGGTATCCTCATAAAAAGGTCAATAATTTGTATAGAACAGTTTAATCAGAAATATTAAAACTAGTTTTGTTTGTACTTTTTGAAAATCACTTTATTATGATTAAAAAAGAACTTTTTTTTTAATTTGTAAACAAATATTAATTCGAAATCACAAGATCTAAAGGATTTTTAAAAACTAAAGCTCTCTTTAATTTATCAAATTGGTTTTCAGAAAGAAAATGTGGGGTGGAAAAAAATTGATAAATATTTTAGTATTAAAAGAAATATCTGAAAATTTTCACTTCATTTTTCATTTTACAAATTTTTTGACAAAAGCTTTGATTAAACCACTCTATTCCTTTAAGTGAGAAGAAACTTTGTAAAATTGATTTGTATTTCAAAAGATTCGTTCTCTTGAGTTGTTTCATTAGTTGAGTTAATTGATTTTCAAAAATGGAAATTGAACTAAAAATTTTATTAAATTTGTTTGAATTTATCAGTATTTTCGAATTTAAATGGCTCTAAAAAAAAGTGCAAAAGAAAAGTAAAAGAGGAAACAAAGTATTCAAAAAAAAAAAAAAAATTAAAATATTTACCACTTCGTTTGTTAAAAATATTTTTTTAGCTTTTTCAGAAACCTTTCTTAAATAATTATGTCTTGCTTCGTTTCTTAAACGTGCAAAACGAACACTCGACTGACCACCTTTATTATGCTTTTTTGGAAGATCAACAGTAAATTTCTCAAGAACAGTTTTTGTACTTCCGGCCAATGTTCCATAAAGACACCCTGAACCATCAACAATAATAAATCCAAAAGCTTGACTGTCTTGTAGAAGTACTTCAAGTGCCTTTGTTTTTTTTTTTTTTTTTTTTTTTATTGATAAAAATTAAAGAAAATCAGAAATTGGGAAGGGTTAGTTCGGTTTTTTATGGACAAAAGTCTTTTAATAAATAATTTTGATTCAACAATATTTGAGAATTGTGTTTTTCATCTTCAAAAGTTTTGTTTTTTTTGATTTTTCTTTTTGATCCTTTTTTTTTTCTAAAAGAAAAAGATTTGAAAAAGAAAAAGAAAAAGATCTGGAAAAGAAAAAGAAAAAGAAAAAGAAAAAGAAAAAGAAAAAGAAAAAGAAAAAGAAAAAGAAAAAGAAAAAGAAAAAGAAAAAGAAAAAGAAAAAGAAAAAGAAAAAGAAAAAGAAAAAGAAAAAGAAAAGGGAATAAAAAAAAAACTTTAAAAATTTTACTTCTGTATGAAATTTATTATCGCAAAGGTATTTTGATGTGTTTAAAGGTCTAGGTGGTTCAAAGGCAACATTAACCTTACGTTCTTTGCCATCTTCGCCCTCTACAGACCCACAAAACAAAGCTAGTCCATTCTCTGGTACAAGTTTAAATTGCTTCAGTTTGCTTTGTGCAGATACAATTGCAGATTGGACAGATTGTCTGTTGACCCTACTTTTAATGTTTTTTGCTTTCCCATGCTCTTCAGTTAACATTCTGTTTACTCGTGAAATCTGATCACCCGGTGGGATAATTAATGTGATAACACTTGTTCCACCACTAAATATTATGGAGTAATTATTCGTTGAGAAATAATAGTAATTGGAAAGATTGGTAGGATGAAAAAAAGAACGAAGGAACAAATTGATTTGTTTTTTTGGTTAGTAATTGGAAAAAAAGATTCTTTTGATAACTTTTAAAAAAGAAAGGTAAAAAAAAACAGTTATTTTACCCTCTAGCATCACGAAGTTGCTTAATAAGACGTTTCATTTTCCATGCCTTGATGTCTTCCTCGTTAGATGTTTTTAATTTGGACATTTTGAAAGAAATTATTAGGTTTATAGAGTATAAAAAAAAAAATGGTTATCGAATATTTTTGATCTGTTTGGATTTGAAAACACTATTACTTTGAAATCAACAATGAATTTATTTTGTAGAATTATTCTTTGTATTCCAATATTTGAGTAATATTAATAACAAATCCAATCAAATTTTTTAAAGTATATCTCTTTTGTTAAAAGAGAAACAGGATTGAAACCAAGACTAAAAACAACACCTATTAATTCATAGGAATTCTTTAATAATTATCTTAAACCCACCTGTCTTTGTAGGTACTTGGTACTAAAGTTTTTTGATCTAAAATTTTTATTGTTTAAAATTTTTTAAAATATCTCTGAAATATTTTCTTTGTTTTATTGCTTTTCAAGAGTTTCTTCATTTTTTTTTCCAATCGACTTTTCACAAATCTTAGATGATCATTTTTATTACAATTATTAAAACCTGTTGAAAAAAGCAATTTAATCATTGATAAAAAGTTCTTTTTAAGGGATTATTTTCAAAATAGATTTGTAGACAATTAAAGTGTGTGTGCTGTTACTGGATGTAAAATGATATTAATTTTACACAGTTCTCATGACTCTAAAAAATCTATTGGTAATATCTTTACTATTATTTTCGAATTAAAAAATAAAAATTTTTAGTTCACTTTACAAAATATTTTTCTAGTTAATGAGTTGAAGAAAACTCAAGAATATTTAATAAATCGTTTATAAATGATAGGTTTAGACATTTAATTAATCTACCTTAGTTAACTCGAAGACAAAAATTTACTCTGTTTATTTGATCGTAATACTTATAATTAATAAACGTTTTGGAACTTGAAATAAAAATTTTCCTTTGTTAATTGGATAATACTGATAAATTCAAAGAAATATCTGGCAATTTTTAATTCATTATCCATTTTACAAATTTTTTAACACAATCTTTGATTAATGCATTATATAACTTTAAATCTGGAGAAACTTTATAAAATTGACTTGAGTTTCAAAAGATTCTTTCTCTTGAGTTGTTTTATTTGTGGAGTTAATTGATTTTCAAAAATGGAAATTGAACTAAAAATGTAATAAAATATATTTGAATTTATCAGTAAAAGTAATCAATAAATTATTAGATTTTTTACAAATGATCACAATTAAAAAGATTTTTATTGTTGATAATTTTTTTTTTAATTCCCTTTTAAATCACAAAAACAGAAACTCCAAAATAATAGTTTTCTGTTTTTTAATAAATCAAATTTAGAACTTCCAAAAGAACCTATTTTTCATTTTTTTCTTTAAAGATGAACTCAATAATCATCAACACAAAAACCCAAAGACTGATTAGTTTTTTTTGCTTTTTATAAATTTTATTGTAGGGTCAATATATTTCCATAATATTAGTGAAATAATTTGTCAAAATCATTTAATGTTGTTTATTTATTTTTTTAAAAAATCAAATTTTGAACTATTAATTTACAATTCGAAATAAATTTAAGAAAGATATTCTGTAACTTTGGATTCTGAATATTGATGGTTATATCTTTCAATTTGTCTTGAAATGTAGATTTTTTTATTTTTGAAAATGTTAGGTTTTTTTTACTAATACAAGATCCTTTTTAATTGATCAAATCAACTTTTATTACTATTTCGAATCGAAGTTTTATAGACATTTGGAACATATCTTACCAATGTGATTTATATTCAATAAGTTATTACTTTGGTTTTAGAGATTTCCTTGTTAGACTCTAACCCCTTAAGAAAGATATATTATTGAGAAAAATAAACTGAATAAAGAAATATAAAACCCTTCTCAAAAATTTGAAATTCTGGATGCTTATATTGTAAATAAACTAGATAACTAAGGGTGAAATGTTAATTAAAGCATATATATATATATATATATATATATATATATATATATATATATATATATATATAACTAGATAAGAAATACTCTAGTAAACGATTGATATTGTTAATAATAAGAAAATTATTATGTAATAATTGAATAATTACTTTTATGTAAAAATCAAAAATTTCAAATTATAATTCACTCACTTATTTTAACGAGGGTTAATTAATTTAGACATGTTCAAAACACCATTCAATTTATGAAAAAAACAAGAATAAAAAATATGAATACACTAATCCATATCAAACCTCTCTAAAATGCTAATGTTTTCATAATGAGTTGATATACTTTGAGTTAATATATCGTTATATTAGTATTTAGCCAATTACTTCACTTTAATAAACCTGGAGCGGTTTTATTACAGAGATTCATAATAAAAAAATTGTTTGAGTATAAAATGGATTTGATTTTATATTATAGAAATTACATACCAATTTTACTAATTTGCGCAATAAAGAATTGTTTCGGAATATATTTTAATGAATGGTATTAATTTCAAACTATATATAATATATCCAATAACCCATGTTTTATAATTTCTTAGGGTTTTAAAAAAAATTAAATGTTGTACAAATCAATAATTGTTGTGTTTTTTTTTGAGAAAGTAGTAAAAATCTAAATTTTATCTTTTAACATAAAAATACACTTTAAATAGAAGATTTAAATGTGGGTACCTTTATTATGAAAAAAGGAACTTATATAAAAAATCCTAAAAACCAATTGAGCTCAAAAGTAATGAAATTATTTGTTTTTTGATAATTTTCTTTCTATACATCTTAAAACACCCCCTTTCTAAAAAAATTACTCCAGTTAGATAAAATACCTAAGAAAATGGAAAATTGAAACATTATTAATCAAGTATCAAAGATCTTCAGAACTTAAATAAAAAAAAAACAGAATTATTTCAAATAGCTACATAATTAAAGCCTAAAAAAAACATTTATTTTAACAAATTTATCAAAACAATACCCCCCCCCCCCCTTCTTTGAACATATACTTTCAACAATATTTAAGACACCCATAATCTTTAATTAAGATACTTTTTTTCATAATTATTTTACAAAAATTCAAATTTTGTACTTTAATATGAATTTTTTTATGTCTTAAATTTCATTAAAAATTCGTACATTAAAAGTGGAACTGGTATTATATGACTAATATACCAAAACTTTTCTTCATTTTTGATTGAAAAAAAAAATGATTAATTTTATATTCTAATATATTTTTATCAAGTTGAAATAATAAACAATGAAACACTAGCATCACCTCTAATTATTGTTCTGTGATTAAACCAAGAATCCGATACACCATACTAAAAGTTATCTGTAGTTTAACAAATAAATTTTAAAAAAAAAATTACTAAATTGTTACGGATTGATTTTATTTTATCATTTAAAGTATGTCCTTCGCCAAACACAAAAATATCTTATTGTATTAAATATATATATATATATATATATAATTGAAGAAAAGGTGAAAATATATTTTATAATATCAAGAAATAGTAAATATTTTGTATCCATTTTATGACATAAAAGACTATTATATAATATTTTAGACATATTAAAAATTTTATTTCCTGATTGGAATTCATATTAACTTTTAAAAAAACATATGAATTTACATATTTAACTAATATAATCAATAATATTTTAAAATATTCCCTCTTTTTGTTCGATTTCTCACTTTTTAAGCATAACAGTTAATCTCAAACTCGATCATAAAATATTAACTCATTCTTTACAAAATGTTGGTATTAAAATATCTGATTCGATATTAAAAGTATCAATCAGTATTTAGTTTTCTTTTAAGTTAATAATTGCCCATTTTATCTTTCAAAGGTATCAGTAATAGAATGACCATAATAATCATAAACTTTTGGCAATACTAACTTTGTTAATTTTATCCTAATTAATATACACCTTGAAAGATTTTAAAAAAGAAATTAAACTTTTACAGAGTAAACATTTTGATAATTTTTTGAAAAAACGTAATATAACTTTTTTTGATTCCATATAACCAAATGAATCTTTTTTTATTATAAAGATAAGTTTCCCATTATTTCTTTTTTAAATTTGGTTTTTACCTAGAATCTCATCATTCTCAAAATATCATAATTAATAATTTTTTTTTTTTATTTTCATATATTATTAAAAAGAATTTAATATTTACTCAATAAAAATAATAATTTGAAGATTTATTTCTTGAAGTTTTGTTTTAATAGTCTATTCATCAATCCTGTTGTTTTTATGTTTATTCCTGATAAGACAATTATTTTTCTTTGAAATCGAACCAAACCTTCTTTTTTTTTACTAATGATTTTTTGTAACTAATAAAAAATTCTTTTTTTGATCCCAGGGTATCATAACAAAATAATTTTTAATGTGTTTGAAAAATTATTCTTAAAAGGTGACTTTAACAAGTGGGGTATGTTGATAAAAACTGATTTCATTGTTATTCTTTTTAATATTTGGTTTCCAAATTTTAAATCTCTTTGTGTCTCTAAAAAGTCCAAAAATGGAATCATTTTGGTAACTCTGAACATTTTTTTAACTTTATTTTTTTTTACTTTTTGAAATTTTCCAACAAATTTCAAAAGTAATTGTTTCAAAACGTTAAATGTCTCAAAATGAAACAAAACAAACAACCAAAAAAAAAGAAATATTTCTTGACAAAGAAAGAAATGGATCAAATAGGATCAAAGCCTTATATGAATATATTAATTTAAAACAATTCGTTGAAAACGCTGAAAAAACTTTCTTTCAGGAATACTCTTCAGAAATTTATACTCTTTTAATTGATACTCTTTATGGATCCCAAAATTCTAAACAAATACTTGGAAGTAAAATAAACAAACAAGAATTTTTTTTTTTTTTCTTTTCTTTTCTTCTTTTACCTTTTTCATTGCAAATCTCTTTTCTCATAAAAAAAAAAAAAAAAAACAAAACCATCGCCTTTCTATTCTTTTCTTTTTTTGACCACAAAACAATTCTATCATCCTCACCACAACCCAAAGAACGTAAAACATCAAAATCAATTGATTGGACAAATTTCTACTTTTTATTAAAAAAGTTATTAATTCATTGCAGAGAACGTTTCCACCAAAAATGGCAATTTCGAAGTCTGAGTAAATAATTCCTTCTAAAATTAAATCCTTTTTCTTTTTTTTACTGGTTGGATCTAAATGATGAAAAAAATAATCACCCTTACCTTGCCGCCATCCTTTTGAAATTAACCCCTTTTTTTCAACCATTTTTTTTTTTACTCTCTTGTTTTAACAAAATAACTTATCTTTTTTTTATTTTATTTACTCAAATATTTTGAATTTCTTAAAACTTGTGAAAAATTGTTTAATTTGCAAATAATAAGCCGGACTTGTTGAGTTTGTTTGTAGTTTAGAGCAAAAAGGATCAACAAGAAAAATTGGGATTAAAATCCTTTTGTTATTCTATGATATTTTGCTTGAGAGGAATGATGAGCAGTTGGACAGTATTATTAGATCTTCGATCTGTTTTGATACGTTTGCAACTGAACTTGAACCAATTCCCATTTATTTCAAAACACCTCCAAACCACAGTATAACTATTAATTCTTTTTTTCTATTTCAACAATTATTTTCCACCCGCCAACTATTATTTGGAACTTTTTTTTTTTTTTTTCGTTTTTTACGTTTAAAATTTATTCTTTCTTTGAAATTTGCTGCAAAAAACAAAAAAAAACAACATCTAATATTTTACCAAACCCCTTAGCCTATGTCGGAGAAATCAATAAAAAAGAAAAAACACAAGCGACTAATGAAGAAAGACTATCATCCTTTCTTAAATTTCTTGGATTTATCAAAACCAAAACCAAATCAAAACAATTTTGGCTGACAACATTTAAAAGGTTGTTCCTCCCAACGTTATATCCTGGTGTTTGTGAAAGAATTAGGATGGTTAAAAAATCAAGTTTGTTTTTCAATTTCCTTTTTTTTTTTTTTATTATCTTTGTTGTTTTCCTAATCAATTTTTTGAAAGGAAATAGTTGAAAAAATAATCATAAATTGGCAGACTATGAATGAAAATTTGTTACTGTACTTTTTTTCAATCCCCAAACCTTACTTTCAAAAAAGTAAATTTAATAAAAAGAATCCAAATTAAATCACCCATACAAAATATAAGTCAATAAGAGATTATTTTTTAAAATTACATTAAAAATTTGATTTTAATTAGAAATACTGGCATTTGGAATAATAACTGAAAAAAATTTCAGTTCATTTTACTTTACTAAGAGTTTTCCAAGAAACAAATGGCAAGTTATATGTTGAAATTTATTTGTCTTGCTCTTTTTTTTGATGATATACTTATTCTTTATGACTTGGGTGAAACTAACACCCCTTCAAGAAATGAATTATTTCACAAGAATTGAAAAAAGGATAATCAGCTCCAACTTTGATCCCATTTAAAATTTCAAATAGAAATATAAAGCCGAATTATTTAGATTAGTTCAAACCCCACCAAAAAGCAGTAATAACAAATCACAAAAAGTTAAGAAACTCAAGGAACACATTCTTTTATAAAATGCATTTTTTTATAAAATCGATGTAATTAAATGTATTTAATTATCTAAAAGAAAAATGATAATACTTTAAGAATAGTTTGTCCACAAAAGTAGTTTTAAAAAAATGTAAATAAAACAAGAATATTTTCTCAAATATAGAAAACTAAAAATAGGTTTAAAAAAGTTTGTCATCTATTTTATCGATACACTTGAAAATTTTTATGTTGCAACTTTTTGAAAATGATGAATTTTAAAATATTAATAGTATTAAAAACTTTTTTTATACATCAATTGAAAAGATCACCAAATAAAAATAATATTTATTTTTTTTTTTTAATTTGATTCATATTATATTTATCCAATATTAAATAATCTTAAAAAATTTTCAAATACAATTTTTGTATAATATCATGATTAGACTTTATTATTTCAGATGATTTGAAAATGATGAATTTCAAAATATTAATAGGATTAAAAACTTTTTTTTATACATCAATTGAAAAGATCTCCAAATAAAAATAATATTTATTTTTTTTTTTTTAATTTGATTCATATTATATTTATCCAAAATTAAATGTTCTTAAAAATTTTTCAAATATATTTTCTGTATTATATCATGATTTTAAATATTGTATCAAATGATTTAAAATATGTAATGTATCTATAAATGTCACCCCAAAAAAAAACAAAAAAAAAACTATAATTTCAAAATTGAAATTCTATTTTTGTTATAAATAAATTCTATTTTTTTTATAATTGTTTAAAATTAGTAATTCATCATTTATTTTCAATATTTCATTCAAAAGTATCTTTTTTTACAATTTTTATTATTCATCTATTTTTTGAACAAAATAACATTTTAAAAAAATAACATTTTAAAAAAATAACATTTATTTAAAATAAAAAATACAAAAAAAAAAAAAACAAAAACCAAAATAGAATTTGGCTTTAGATTATGTTGCCCAATAAAAATTCACCAAGAAGTTGTAAAATTTATTTTATTTTGTATTGATGACAAAAAATACTGTAAATTATTATTTAAAGATCGAGAATTAATGTTAATAATCTTTGAAATATTTACACAAACTTTTGAATTATCATCTTCCTTTAACGATTTAAAATTTAGAATTTATTCAATTATTGAGAATTGGATTAGAAAAATTAATATGAAACCAACTTTTAAATTCATAATTGTCGAAGTTGTAGAAAGTTTTATTTTAATGGCGAGAACAATCTTCAATCTAGAATTAAATTTCCAAAAGGATAAATCGACTTTAAAGAAATGGACCAAAATGCTTCAACTCTTTGAATTATTTTGCAATCAAAAATCGTTTTATCTACCACAAAAAATTTGGAATTTAATCTTTGATTTCTTTTTTGAAATTTGTGAGAAATGTATGGCCAAAGGAACAACTCCTGGCTATTCACAATTTAATGGGGAATTGATAAACACATTTTTAAATATATGGGTTTATTCTCAAACAACAAATAGGTATCAATGGCAACGATTATACCATTTTTTTAATAAGCATCAAAATGACAAATTATTGGGTATCCAATGGAAACGCAGTATGTTAGTGTTAACAATTTACCTGTATCATCATTTATTTGATTATTCAAAACCATTTGATTTGAATGAAGACGAGGAAAATTTTATTTCCTTATTTAAAAATGTATCCTTTACGGTATTTGAAAGCAACGGGAGAAATTGTAATAATTATTCTAATATTACAGAAATGGAAACATTAATTCCAAAAAAAACTGATTTTGAAAAGTGTACCCTATATAAGCCATTAGATCATCGTGGAAATTGGACAAGATCAAAGGCGAAATTTTTTTGGGAACAATTTTTTGGACTCTATAAAACTTGCAGTAATATTAAAAAACCATTAATACATTTATATATCATTTCTGCATATTTAGAGGTCTTAAATTTAATTGAAAAAATTGAAACCAAAATTAAAGTCCGAAACAATCGTCAATCAAATTTCCCATATTTGAAATTATTTTGCCCAATTTTTTTCGAATCTTGCTTAAAAAATGACAATTATCAAGAAAGTAGATCCAAATCGTTTGCAGGAATTTGTATATTATTTTGTAGAAACAAAAACAAGAATCAAATAATTAAATCTACAAAACTGTTGTCTTATTTTTATTATATCTTAACCTATGGGTTATCCCTACATGATGATTTCATTTCCAAGATGATTATTAGATTTTCATCCAGATTGTTTGGATACAATTTACCAGGCTCATTTATTTTATTGAACCCATATATTAATAATTTATCAACCTTTCTCAACCCTGCTTATGAAATGCCAACCAAGGATAATATTGTCTTATATGCCATCACTATATTATCATCTATGACGTGCATTCCTGAACAAATCGAGCAAATCGATTATATTTATGATTGTAGAAATATTATGACCAGAAAGTTTAATAATTTCCAACAATTTGGTGAAGTGCAAACATTAATTGAAAAGGAAGTTAAATATCGAGAACATTCAATGAAAAAAATTGAAAGGGCAATTTCCTCAGAATCATCATCATCATCATCATCATCATCATTAGAGCATTCTTCAAAATCTAATAAACAAAAAAAAAAAAAAAAAAAAAACAATAAAAGGGAAAAGACAACTCGTAAAAGAAAAAATAATTTAATCAATATACATAATAAAGAAAAAATTAAAAAGTTAATAAATAATGAACAAACTAGGAAAAATGATATAAAATTAAATTGGAAAAAAACTGGTAAATTAAAATCTGTAAAAATGTTTTTAGCACAACAAAATGAAATTAGAGGCACAATTTCTGAAATTTTTTTCTTATTTTTAAATTTACAAAATTTTCATACAGATCGAGACTATACAAAGATTAGGATCACTCGAAAAAATTTTTTAGAAAAAAATTTATTCAAAAATAAAGAAAAGCAATCGGTCACAGCTTCCTTTATTACAAACATCTTTGGCCCAAAGGTTTTGATCTTCGTGATATGGTCTTTTACTTCATCATGTATATGTGAAATCAATTCAAATAAACCAAATTTACCTATAATTAAAAGAGGTATTGATTCCATTTTATTACACACCTTTTCCTTAAAACCAGAAATTTCAAAGGCAGCTACATTATCGCTGATATGCTTTGCCAATTTTTCTCATATACTTAATAAACTTGATCAAAAGTTATTTCAAAAGTTAGTACTGAGGTTATGTGAAATTTTAAATGCCAAAATTAAAGCATTAAATCTTCAAATTTCAGAAAAAATTAGTCATGAATTTCGAAAGAAAGAAAATAAAAAAATTTATAACACAAATTTATTGCCACAGTATATTGATCATATGCTATATTGTATCCTTCATATAATAATTTTAAATAATCACTTATTAATTAAAAAAAAAATCAAGAATATTTTATTTCCAACATTAACTCAAATATTAAATATTCAAAAAAAAATTCTGAATTATAATTCTTGTCAACAAGATAAATTAAAAACCAAAGACGTAAAGAAAAACAATAGTTTTAATGAACAAAATAGATCAAATTTGAGTAGAAATCTTTCAATAAATAATAAAACAAATGAAAAACTAAATAATAAAAATAAAAATAACAAAAAAAAAAAAGGAAAACCAAAAAAAAGGAAAAGAAGAAGATCAAATTCGCTAAATAGAAAAGAAAAAAATAAATCCGTCATAAGTCTAAATGAAGACAATAAAATTAAAAAAAAAAATTATGATGAAGAAATTGAATTTAATTCAAATTCAAGAATATCACATAAAAACCGAATTTCAATGTTTAATATAAATATTAACAAATCAAAAAATATTAATCCAAAAAATAATAAATTCACCAAGAAAAATACTAAAGGGAGGAATAACGAAGAGAATAATATTAAGAATGCCGTTAATATTAAGAATGTTGGTAATAGTAAGAATAGCATTAAAGATCGTTATAATTTTAATAATTTTAATAATATTAATAAGAATAATAATAAGAAGAATAATCTTAATAATAATAAGAATAATAAGAATAAGAATAATAATCTTTCAAATCTTTGCAGTGTTGAAATGTTTTTATTATATTTATTTGAAAAATGGAATTATAATATATTTGAGGAAAATTCCGAAATATATAATTCAATGATTAGTGAATTGAAAGAAATACCTAAAGGATTAATAAATGAAAAAATCACATCCTTAAATTTTGATTTTTTGAATACTAAAAAAGAAAATAAGAAGGAAATGAAATCAAATAAAAATTTTTTACTTAATGATTCAATGAAAAATAAAATATTTGATAATTTTTCTGATGAAGAATTTAGTCATCGGAATTTAAAAAAAAATTCAATGTTAATTTCGCCAATAAAAAAACATTTAAAACGAACTAATTCAATGAAAAATAATACCATACACCTTAAAAGAAATCTTTCACATGAAGTCGATCAAACCAAGAATAATAAAAATAGTAATAATAAGAATAATAATAGTAGTAATAGTAATAATCTTAACAAATTAAAGAAAAATTATCAAAATAATTTAAAGAAACAAAATAAAAATAATTCTATAAATTTTACAAATTATAATCATGCTTATTATTATAACAATTCAATAATAATTATTTACCAAATTCCAAAATCACCAAATAAAACAGATGTTAGATTAATTTGCCATGATTTAACTGGAAAATATATTTGGGATGCTGAATATATAAATGAAAATATTTTTTCAACTAATATAAATAGTAATGAAAAATTGATTCCAAAGATTAACAATAATGATAATATTGATGATCATAAAAAACATGATAATTCTCATAACAATAAAAATGAAAAAAAAACTGAAAAGGAAAAAGAGAAAGAAAAAGTAAATAATGAAAAGATGAAAAATAAAGAAAATATGAAGAAGATAAAACATAATCTTTTTTATCAAAGAGAATATGGACAATTGCCAAAATATGAAAAGGGGAAAGAATTAAACAATATTGATATGTTTGAAGAATTAATTATCTATATTGAAGAAAAAAATGAAATGATAAGTGAACAAGAAAAAACATTAACAACTACAACTACAACTACTCAAGAATTAACAAGCGATAATGAGTTCGAAAAAATATCTTCAATTGGTAATGAAATTGAAAAAATAAATGAGAACGAATTAAGTAATAATAATATTAATATGAATAATAATAATAATAATCATGATAATAATAATAATAAGGATAATACTAATAATACTAATACTAATACTAATATTAATAATAATAATAATAATAATAATAATAATAATTCAAATAAACAAATAAAAAAAACAAAAAAAATAGATAAAAGAAAAAAATTTGATTTATTTAGGAATTCAAAAAGAATGAAAAGAAAAAAACTAAACTTAAAAAAAAAAAATGAAAAATATTTAAGTGGTGAATTTCCAATAGCTAAACTTATTAATAGTAAACACCTTAAACAAAGGAATACTTTAATTGATAGAATAGAAAATTCTGTTCAAAAACAATTAACATTTTTACAAGATTTTGGCTTTGAGAAAAAACATTCTCAAAAAACACCATTAAATAAATTAGAAAAAATACCAAATAGATTTAAAAATTTACCAGAATTAAATAGCTATTTTTCAAATAATATTAATGGAAGTGTTATTAATAAAATAGAAGAAAAGAAAAAAGAAAAAGAAAAAAAAATCGAAAAAGATAACAATGAAAAAGAAATTGGTATGGGGAAAGAAAAAAGAAAAAAAATAAACAAGGAAAAGGAAAGGGAAAAGGAAATTAACAAAGAAAAAGAAAATGAAAATGAAAAAGAGAATGATAATAAAAATTATAAGAATTGGTTAAAACCAAGTAAAAAAAAAAAAACAATTCATTTTTTCCATTATTGTAGATTGTTATTATCTCAATTAGGTTTAGTGCCCATTACTCACCAAAATCTATTAATTCCATTAAAACAAGAAATCAATTTTGAAATGGATCTATTGAATATTGAAAAAAAAAAATTTAGAGATTTAATAAATGTATCAATTGTATATCTTCCAACCAAAAATAATAATAATAATAATAATAATAATAACAAACCTTTATTTATTAATAATAGAAAAGAAGAATCAATATCATTTAAAGAATTTATTGAGAACTTGGGTGAAAAAATTGAAATTTCTAATTATTTTAAATTATTTTCTCAAATACCAAGTACAACTTCTTCTTCTTCCAAAATAGGAGAAGATATTATTCACAATAGCAATGAAAATAATATTAATGATGATGATGATGATCAAAAAATTTATTTGCCATATTTTTCAAATTTTTCGGTTGAAATTTTATTTCAAATCATGTCTAGATTACCCAATAGCCAATTAAACGAATTCAAAGATTATAAAAACAAATTAATTTATCAAAACCCAATATTAATAGTTTGGTCCGAAAGAGAAAAAGAAATTGATTTTACAAAATATAATATTTCTCAAGATTGTTATTGTATTGGCATTTACCCACTCGGGAATGGTATGTATCGAATTTCAACATCTAAAAAGGATCACTCTAACTTTTTTAGCCCACTTATTGATGGAATGATTTTATCGAGAAATATTCTTTCGATTTTAATAAGGCAAACTATATTAGTAATCCATAATTATTCCTTTGACAACTTCTTTGGACAGAATAATATTATTAAACAAAGAGATTTATTATTAAAAAACATTAAGAAAAAATATTCACAAGAGATCTCCTTTGAAGATTTAATCCAAAAAATTTCTATTGGATCTGAAAATGATAAAGTAATAAATAAGAAAGTAAATAAAGTTTTAAAAGGTCTTGGTTGGAAAAAAGTAAATTAACATCATTATTTATAATAATTCTTTTTTTTTTTCTTTTATCTTCTTTTGTTTTCTTTTCTTTTCTTTTCTTTTCTTTTCTTTTGAATAATAAATGTATTACTATTTTTAAAATATATTTATTATTTAATAATAATTTAAATTTAATTATTCGAGATATATTTAATTTTTATAATTGTTTATAAATTTCATTATTAATTATTTTTACTAATAAAATCCGTTTTTTTTTTTTTTTTCTTTTTCAATAAAATCTAAAAACAATTTTTTTTTATGAAAAGATGCCATAAAATCATTAGAGGCTATTTTTAAAAAGTAATTTCAAATGAGAATCGAAACAGCATATCAAATTTTGGGGTTATGTTCTGTTTTTGATCCTAAAATTTTTCAAGAATTTTCAATAATAAAATTGTTTGTTTACAAATTTTAACATATTTTGATTCTATTGCATGAGTAATTCGGTTTATTGACTTTTTTTGTTCATTAAATGTCACACGTTAAGATATTAAATTTGTAATTTGTTTTTTCATATTATTTTTTTTAAATGAACAAGTAAGAAGAGTGATAAAATTGGTTAACCAATTAAACTCAAGAAGAAATCCAGTAAATATAATTAACTTCGTTTGAAAAAAAAGTAGTTTTTATTCTTAAAACAAAAAAAGAAAAAAGAAAAATACCACACAAATTTGACTTTAGGACAATTAAATCAAGAATTTTTCACTAAATGACAAAAAATTGTGAAAGAATAAAAACAAATATACAAAGAAACCAATTCTAAAAGGAAAATCAATTATTTAAGCTTGTTTGCAGAATTAAAATTTTGAGAATTTTTAAGGACTTTTAAAATCTTTTTTTTTGAGAAAGATGAATGAAAATATTGTTCCATTGTTTTTCCAACAAATATTATTGAAACTTTTTTTTTTTGGAATATTTTGATTATTAACAAGAGAAAATTATTATCGAAAATTTGCACTCTTTTTTGATGATTTTTTGAAAATTTGATCATTTTATTTTTATAATTTCTTCTTTAACAATAAAATTATAAGGGTTATGGTCTTATCCTGAAGGGTGTTTAGTTATTTTGTTATTTTACTTTTACTTCTCAGAAAGAATTTTCATTAGGAAGAAAATGTTCAAAAAAATTACAAAAACAAAAGTTAAAAAAAAAAAAAAGATGTTAAAATGGATTTTTAATTAAAAAACAAAAAAAAATGTTTTAATGGTTTTTCAATTACAAGTTCAAATTTTAAAACATTTCAAACTTTTAAAAGTATATGTAAAAAATATTTAGAACAACTTGCGAAATTTTTTTGAATTTTTAGATTTGAAAGGGAAATTATGAAATTATAAAATCAAATTTTGATAGGATACAGCAAAAGTAAATGGATGAAAATTCTTGTAATTATGAAAATTTCCCTTTTTTTGTTAAAGAAATTCTCAGTGGGTAAATTCCACTAAGATTATCGAACTCTTTAGATAGTTTTTTTTTTATCAATAATTATACTATTATCATCTGAAAATTTAATCCTAAATGGAGTATGAAAAAGTTTTTTTAATTTAGAGATATTGTTGTACCTTGTATCATGTTAAGAAATATTGTTGTAATTTACAAATTTGTCTTAACATATTTTGATCCCATATCATTTTAATTGTGAAGTTTGTTACATTGAAATATTCACCCATTTTGGATCAAAAAATCATTTTTTGTTGTATTATATAACCAAAAAATCAAAAGGAAATTTTATGATATCTAAACTCAAACACCTTGTTAAGAAAAGTGAGAAAATGAAAAAGAAAAATAATTACGATTTTCAAACATTATGTCAAAAGATCCTTTCAAACATTCTCAAAACAAATCTAACTTGAAACCATCGTATTATCTCTGAGTTTTGACAATTTGAAAAACATGAATTGTTACATTGTCTCCAAGATAAATAATTAACTTTCGAAAGGAATTATGATTTTTTCTTTGTTTTTTTTTGGTCTTGGTTCTTTCCCTTATTTTACTTGGATTGAAGTTTCCAATTACTCTTTCAAGAATTTTTTTACTACATTTGATTTTTTAAATAAAATTTACCAACCAAATACTCTTAACATTTAGCTTCTTTTTGGTGATTTTTTTTTTGTTTGTATCATTTCTCACAAATCAAAATTGTTCATTTCAAGATAAATTGTGCTTAGTTGTGTGGTAAAAGTTTTACAGAATTTTGTATTCAAAAATCAAATGAAAATAAAAAAAAAAAAAGATAATAGTTTTGGAAATAAAAAAAAATCTTGTCTAAAGAGATAAACAATTATTTTATTTTAGAAAATCTGGATTTGGGTGAATTCCCTTCAATAAAACACAATTTATCAAACTTTTATCAATTTCTAACAAAACCATAAAATGGTAAAAAAATTTTCATATTTACATTTTTCTCCATTTTAATGAATAAAAACAATTTTTGGAACCCTATCAATATAACTAACAGACAAGAAAAAAGAATGAAAAATTCTTAACAAGCTGTAAGGATTCTTAAAAATTATTTTTAGTTAAATTGTCTCAAAAAGTTGATTTTTACCCAACCATCTTTTTTGTTTTTTGAAAAAAGTATTGAAAATTTTAATAAAAATATTTCATTTTTTCCTTCTTAGATCTAACTGGAGGAAAAAATTCTGAGATTTACAAAACATCAACCACTCTTTAAAATACATGATATAATAAATTATAATTACAAAAGTAGTCGTTAATAAGAAATGTATTTTTTATTCTATAATATAATATCGAAAGTTTTTTTCAGAATTTTGGAATTTTAGTAGAATTCTGTAGAGTACGAAGTTTTTTTTTTATTTCAAAAAGTAAAAAAAAACTAACGATATATTCTTGGAGTTTTCTATTTTAACTGTAAAGTGTTCTAGCTTTTTTTGAGTTTTCTATTTATTTGTGAAGTGTTCTAGGTTTTTTTTGGGTTTTCTATTTTATTTAGAAAATCTATTGATTTTATACATAAACAGAAAACTCAAGAAACCCTAAGGGTGCCTTTCCATTATTTAGAAGAATTGGGTGAAATCAAAGATTTTAATCTAGACTTTTGAATTCTGGAAAAGCTAATGGGGAGTGTCGTCAAGTGCTGTAGAGTGCCTTGCTTTTCGTGAGGTACTTTGTTTTATTTGTGAAGTGTTCTAGGTTTTTTTGAGGTTTTCTATTTTATTAATGAAGTGTTCTAGGTTTTTTTTACTTTTTGAAATAAACAGAAAATTTAAATAAGTTTTCGGTTTATTTCAAAAAGTAAAAAAAACCTAAAGAAAATCAATAGATTTTCTAAATAAAACAGAAAACTCAAAAAAAAGCTAGATTTTACACAATTCACTAATCAAAACATAAATCCAAAAAAACCTAACAGCGGTTTTCCAGAATTCAAAAGAATAGAAAAGAATCTTTGATTTAAATCGACTTCTTTTAAATTCTAGAAAACCTAACCGCAAATAAGAAATTTTAACAACTCCTCCCTTAAATAATAAAAATACAGACAATAATTATTTTTGAAATAATTCAAAAATATGTTGGATTTTAAACTTTCAAAAATTAAAAAAAAGGATCAAACTTTTTAAAAACCATAATTACTTTAGGAAAATAGTATTTAAAAGTAAGTATGATATTATAGTAATCAGATTTTTTTACTTTGTTTTTCAATTTCAAGATACAGTAAAATTTTATTGAATTCTATTAAATTTTCTTGAAGATTTTTTGTAGTTTAATCGTACCTTGACTTTCCATTTTTCTGGCATTATTAAACGAAGTTTGTGTTTTCATTTTTAAGATCGAATCTTCGAATCGAAACTTGAGCCTTTTTGTAAAGTTAAATTCTTTTCTTCTTTCTTGGTTGTGTGTTTCGTTATTTTATCGAAACGAGCTGGATGAATAAAAAAGAATCGTATTGGGCTTATTCAAAAAATGAAAAACTCCTTTCTTAGAATGGGCACAACCAAGGCAGTGATCTGAAATAAAGGTGTTGGAAATTGAATAAAAATATTAAATCGTTATCATCCTCATTTCTTTTTATTGTTTTTTCACAAATAGGAATTTGAATTTGAATTTGGATGGTGGAATAAAAAAATCGTTCGAAAAAACTTTTCAAAGACGATAATTTCCAAAAACATTTTCTTTATCTTGTTAATTTTTGAAATAATAAAAGAAATGCAGAGTTATTTTCAGCAACCGTTTTTTTTTTTATTAAAAATTCTTTACAACAAAGATGTTTGAACACTTTGTAATTGCTTTTCTGATCGTTGAATTTTGGTGAATTGTGTAAGGATCAGTGTTGGTGAGTCGACAAGAAATTGGCACTGAACGTCAACCAACGAAATCGTTGAACCAATTTTGAAAATTTCCTTTTTGAAGAGTTTGCCTGAGACGATCAGTGGTATTGCACCAGTTTCATCGCCAACTAAAAATTCATAGACACACTTCGTTCCAGAAGAGACAGTAAGATCTTGTGAAACGAGTTTAACAATAATGTTTGTCACTGTTGTTGTTTCTTGTAATTGGGAGACTGTTAAGAATTTTTGATTTTGTGTTCCAAATTTTTCTTCCATTTTAAAAAAGTTTGGGTTTGTTTGATAAAAGATAAAAAAGTAAAAAATAAATTATTCAATTCTTTGAAGGTGAAATGTTTTACTTGTGTTTTTGTTTTTAGTTGTATAAACAAATTGTTTTTGGTTTTTCCAATACTTTTAATATTTTCAATTTCATATTATTCTATTAATTGAAAGTTAGTAGGATATAAAAAAGTTAATATGATTTTTATTTTTTGCCAGATCTAACTGTAAAAGGATATTTTTCTTAGAATAAAAATTACGGTCTTTATTGTTTTGATTTGGAAACAATCTCTTTGTTATGTGACGAGTTTGGACTGGAAGAACGAGAAATATGAGATTGTTCGAAGTGATATAAGATGATATTGAGGAGTTCGAAGAAGGACGATTAATATCATCTTAGCACTAGAACAATCTCATATTTTGAGTCTGGAAGGAGAACCAAAACGAGGAAACATAAAAGGTGACTGTTGAACAAATGAAACAATATGGGTTGCTATGTATTTTTTCAACTCGAGATCTAACTTGTCGAAACAAAAAAAAGGAAAAATAAAACCAAACAAACAAAAATAATTACAAAAAATAGTTTACTATTTTTTACTAATACTTTGAAGTACTTGTTCTTCAAAGACTCTTTTTACTCTCCAATGAGGTTATTGAAAACATTGAAGTTAAATTTTACTTTTCCATCATCAGTGACAAAACTTGGTTTAAATTTAATAGAGATAAACTAGATCGTTCATCCATTCAATGAGATCTATCTATCCTTTTATTTTCCGTTTGCAGCCAATTCTTGAAAACGATCAAACTTAAAAATCTGCATTCATCTATTGTTTGTTCTTTAAAATTACTGATTTTGAACATTCCTCTAAAATTTCTTGACTTGACATAGTAAAAAAAAATGTTTTTTTTTTTCTTTTTTTTTCTTAAAAGATCATTTATTTTTTCCAAAACTTCTTATTAATGGTCTCTTCTCTCTTTTTTCAAAGAAAAATGAGACAAATTTTTTTTTTTTTTTTGGTAAATGAGATTAGTTTTTTTTCGAAAAGAGAAAAAATCATGCTTGTGTATAGACATTGTTTTCAATAACGAAATGGAATTGATTCGATTTCCAAACAGTACGCATAATTTGATGGACTTTTTTTTTGGACTTTGTAGGAACGAATAATATGGTTCACGGAACTAAATTATTAGTTCAAAGAGTTTTTAATTGAGACGTGCCCTCTTTTGGGATTTATGAGATTAAAAATTGTCGTAAATTTTATTTTCAAACTCTTCTAAAATAACTTTTAATTACATTTCTAGAGTCGAATTTATTGGTAAAATACAAATTATTTAGCTTTGTTAGAATTCAAAAAAAGAAGATCAGAAAATTCTCAAACTTTTACCTAATTACTAAAGGATTTCCCTAAATCATTCCACGTATACTAGAGTAATAATAACCTTTTTAGAGAGGCAATCTCTTTCTTATCTGTAGTTATCAAAATTTATTTACTTAAATTTTCCCAATTAAAATGTTTGAGTTTAAAAAAAAATATATAGCAGTTATATGTATTATCTGAGGTGAAGTTTGCGTATTAAGGGTCTATTCACTTGTTGTGTGTTTGTTCAATACTCAAGGTGCTACTTGAAACTAAAAAGAAAATAGTGAAATTGATTTTCTTTTGATTGACAAAATTCAAATAACAAAAAAAAAAATTCCAAAGGATCTCTTTGAAAAAAAATTCAACGAAGAAAAAGAGTTCTCAATTAAAAAAAATAAAATTTTAGAAAATATATCCAATCTACTCATTTGTTTAATATTTCCAAAGGGTTAAATTTCTTCAATATAGGAGAAACTGTTTTATTTTGGCAGGAATAAATATTTAATTCAATTTAATGTAATTTTAGGTTATTTTGTAACCCTCTATATTTAAAAAATTAAAGAAAATGTATTTTTTTTTATAAAGAGAACTCATTTGAAAAATGAAAAATAATAAAAAAAGCTATGAAATCTCCAAAAGTAAATAGAGGAGCACTTCAAAACATAAATTTTTGTATAAAGAATTATAATTCAAAACCATATAAATTTCAAATTGAGTTTCTCTCCTTGGTACTTTTACATGAAATACCCTCCTTTTTAATTATTGGTTTTGTGAGATTGTATAAGCATCATAATTGATTGTGTTTTAATGGGGGTTGAGTTCACACCCTAATTTCTAAATAATATTTTATTTGTTTCAAACAATTCATTTTTCACGATAATGAATTTTATTTGTCATTTTTAAAAAAAAAAGTAAAAAATGTAAAATAATTCTAAATTATTTTTAATTCTAAATATTAACATAACCTATTAGTGGACGTTGTAGTAAGGGAATAAAAGTTGTAATCTAATTATTTAAAGAAAAAATGAAAAAATTAACACAATAACTGTTCTTCTAAGACTTTCTTGAATAAGTTTTTTTCTTTGATTGATCTATAATTTACAATAAATAAAAATAAAAAGAATAAAAAAAGGATTTAGAATTTAAGAAAAGGTATAATTAAGATGTTGAAAGTTACACGGATTGGGATAAATTTGTGATACTATCTAATCCTTTTCGTTTATTTTTGAGTTTTTAATTTTTTTCCGTATTGTAAGTTGTGAATTATTATTTAGGAAATATTATTTTTTAGTATGATCAATTTTTTAAATGTTCCTTCTGTTCTACTGTTTATCTATTTTAGTAAACTTTATAATCAAAATTTTTGATTATTTTATGGTCTTTTTTTCCATACTATTAAAGTTTTTTAGAACTTTTGTATTTCCTGAATAATGTAATTGACATAATCAATTTTTTCTACAATAAGGTAGATTTGAAGTTTTACCGTTTTCCCTTTAATAAGTGTCTCTTTAAATACTTTCTTTATTGCTTTTTTTTAGAGACGTTGATGATTCCACGATTTGGGGAGGACTTGTTTTACTCTTGATTTGTCTGTAATTTTGCTAATTTGTCGATATTCTTTTAATACCTATTTTTCTTTTCGTTTTCAAGTCTATACAATTCCAGGTATTGGCTTGATATGATTTAAATTCAGTTTTTCCTTGATCACTTCTTTTCCCATATTAGATTTTTTAATAAAAACATTTATTATCATGATATCAACAATAAGTTCATAATAATATTTTAAAAAAATAACCATTAGTCAAGTTTACCACGAAAAAATAATAAAATCGCAATATTTCACACATTCTCGCGATATTCACATTATTGCCAAAAAAGGAAAAAATTATTTTTGGGAAATCACTTTAAAATAATCGCTTAATTTACAAAGCCTTGAGACTTTTACAATACCTTCCCCCTTTCATAAATTTTTGAAAGTGTTTGTAAGGATTGTAAATTGTCTTCAAGTGTTTGAAAGTTTTAAAAGACAAAACTTTTATAAACGGAATGAGTTTGGTTTGTAGTGGAAAGAAAATATTTTTTATTTCATTTTTTTTTTTTCATTTCTTTTTATACAGAATATAAATTCTATACGAATTTTATAATCAATACTAATAACAATCCATTTCAACAATGAATTTAACATAAACTAGTTATGTTTTTGTAAAATGGGGTTGTTACCTTCACAAGTTTAATAACAAAAAAAGAATAAAGAAGTAATTTTCCTTCTTATTGGCAATCCAACAAAAAAAAAACATTAAACTCTAACTATATTCTATGTAATACAAAGATCTAGAAAAAAATAATAATAGGAAAATAATTTGTTTGAAAAAAATCTTGATATTTGGTGATCATCTGGCTAGCTTGTTGTAAAAGCTTGTGAAACTTATACTACTCCTTTCAGATTTCTTAGAATATTGAAAATGTTTTAACCCATGTGCACATTCTTTAAAGAACAAGTGAATGGTTGATTTTTTTGGTAACTCTTTTATTCATCACAATTCCCTATGCCACGACATACTGTGAAAATGTTTATTTATCTTTCGTTGTTGTTGATGATGATCTTAAAGGTGTGATAAGTTTGTCACCCAAATCAAAAGAAAATAACAATGAAACTCTCTTATCTGGTCCTTGATTGGATCAAGCATCTATTTTATTTTTTTATAAAAAGATGAACTTGTTTTCATATAAACTGTTTTTTGATCAAAAAAAATTTCTTTAAAAAAATATTGCTGAATTACCTTTAAACCCCATTAACTGTTCAATCAAAAATAAATTTTTCATTGTACTGTTTGGACTTTTATCCTTGTTTTTAAATAATTTCGGCGATTTTATAGAATATTTCAATTTGTTATATTATCACGATAATTTTTCTTATCCTGTTTTTCTGATAATATCACTTTTTGATAAAAATAATCACAGTTTTTGTAACTTTATACTGGCTTAATCATATATATCTTCAAAACATTTATAAAAATTTTTGAGAGGATCTCATTGTTAAAAAATTCAATTAAATAATAAGATTTCAAAGCATACACAATTCCAAAAAATTCAATTTAAAAAAAAATTTGAAAAGAAATCTCAATTCTAAAAAATCAAATATTTTCATATAAACTACTATTTTAAATTTCTAAAGGGTTAAATTTCTTAAAAAAAATTTAAGGTCTTCTTTTTTTAAATTTCATAAGGAATACAATTTCTTCAATTTATAACCAATTGTTTTCTTTAAGTACACAATCAATTTAATTCGATCTAGTCTAATATATAATTATTTTGTAACTCTCTATATTTGTCAAATTATGAATTTAGTAACATTCTCAAGAAATAAAAAATAGCTCTTGAGAATGGCACAAAAATGAAAAAAAAAATCATCAGGATTTCAAAAAGTTACAAAGATTGACTTTTCAAAACCAAGACAGTAGTTTTCAAAATTATATATTCTCAATCTTTCTAAATCAAAAATGTGTTCTACTCTTTGGCACTTTTTTCTAAACAGTTTATCTTTATTGTTTGTTGATTTTGGAGACCCATCACACTTCGCCACAGGTTGGTTAGTTTTTGATAGTTATTAGGCATCACTTAAATTACAAATTTTTTTTTTTCCATTTCAGAAGATTATCTTGAACCATAATGACTCGAACATTTAGTCAAAATTTTCAAAACATTTATCTGTAGAAATCATTTTCAAAAATCAACATTCGTCAAGAGTTAACTCTAAATCAATATAAAAACAATAAAGATGAAGTTTTTTCATTTGTTTTGTTCAGTAAAATATTCTATTAATTCTGTTTCCTTAAAAAGTAAGAAAATTTTAAAAAAAAAAACTTCATTTTTTCTCAAAAATTATTTTCTTGAAAAACAAAAATTCTCTTGCTTTGTAAATGAAATTTCTCCAAATTTGTTTTCTTCTCCTCTTAATTAGTCAAATCTTATGTTGCAAAACACAAAAAGATTGCGATTCTAAGAAACCAATTTGTAATGATGGTGATTGTGTTGAGTGCATGTATAATGTGAACTGCGATATTGACAAATATTGTACTTCAGAAAAAAAGTGTAAAAAATATTCTGATGAAGAAGTCTTTGGAAAGCCGTGTGTTGACGACTTTGGTTCGTACTCTGGTTGTGAAGACATAAAAAAAGAAAAACTTTGTGCATTTTGTGAAAAAGACGATGATGACTTTCGATGGAAAGGTGCCTGTGTAAATCAAGTTTGTGAACAGTGTGCAATGGGTACAGATGGAATTTAGTAAGATCCTTTCCTTTTTTCAAAAACTGTTTTTTCTCTTCTCTTTTTACGTTTTTATTTTCGTTTTTTTTTTTTTTTTTTCTTTTTTTTTTTCGATTTTCTGGTTTTGATTTTGAAAAGTCTCTCCAAAAAAACAAAAAACCAAAACCATTTCATTTATGTTTTTTTTTCTTGAATATCTTACAAAATAACAAAACTCTTGTTTTTTAAAATTATTTATTTTCTCCTTCTTTTGCCTTGTAATCTTTGCATTTATAAGTTCCGATCATTCTGATATTGGTTATTGTTACCCAAGTAGCATTTCTGGTGGTGCTGGTAAATTGGGCAAAATGCAAGTCTCCCAGCAAAGGGTTGGTGATTATCTCCAAGACTCCACAGGAATTGCCTTTACTTTTATTGGAATCCTCTTTTTTGCTCTGGTGATCATCAATTTTTTGAGAATAATGAAAAAAGGAAGTGAATATACCGAACAGCTTTAAGAAAAATTTGTTCAATTGATCACATTTGTGCTATTTTTTTTTTCTTTCTTTTTTTTTTATTGATTTTATTCTTCTTTTTTCTTTTTTCTTTTTACCCTTTTCTTTTTATTTATTTTTTTGAAAAGCGTTTTTTTTGTTCTTCTGGAGCACTTTTTAATAAAACGAAGAAAAAAAAAAAACAAACTTAAATAAAGACCAATTTCAAAATAATTTGGATTTTTTGTTTGTTTTTCTGAAGAACTTTTTTTTCTTTTTCAAACAACAAACATCACAAAAAAAAAACAAATCTTTTTATCTTTTTTAGAAGCATCTTGCTATTATTTTTATTTGACACTAAATTCATTTCTCTAGATACCTAATAACTTTTCTACAAGGGCGCTAATAGATCAGACTTAATAGAACTGATTTTTGGGGTTTTATTCTTTCACAGAAATAATTTTGAGATTTCATCAAAAGAAAGTACGAGTAAATTCAAAACAATTTTGAGTTCAATTTCGACTGACGGGATGACTAAACTGAAAAAAATACCCAAGTAAATTTAATAGCAAATTCAAAAAAATTTTAACCACATCTTGAATTTGAAAAATGAAGTAAAAATCTGATTACTTCAAGAAGACTTAACTTCCTTTTAAATCTATTTTCAGAAATGAGTTATTGTTTTTCAAAGAATGATCCATTTTTCTCGTTTTTGAAAAGTTCAAAATCCAACATATTTCTTGGAATTATTAATTTCAAAAAAAAATAATTTCTTTTGAAAGAAGAAAGAAATCTTAATCTCTGTAAAGGAATTATACAAAAATACACTTTAAAAATGAAACCACTAAGTTGTAAAATAAGGAAGTTGAAAAAATCGACTTAATTTCAAAAAAAAAATTCAATAATTTTTTATTAAACTTAAAACAATATAATTTTTTGATGCAAAGAACAGTTCAAATCAATTTTTTTCTTTTTATTAAAAAAACACATCAGAAAAAAAAAAAAAAAACTATTAAAAATTAAAAATTCTCCCAAAGCACTTTTTTAAAAACTAGAAAATTCAACTTTTAATCTAAAGAAATAATTTTTAATTTGATTCTTTATAATCAATAATTAATTACTTATTCTTAATTCTTTCAGTGGTTTATACATTTAATCTTTGTGTAGTTAATAAATAGACTTTACCATTATTTCTCGAATTTTTTAAAGATTTTTCAAACAAATAAAACAAATTCAAATTAATAAATCCAATAAAAAAAAATTAATAGATATTATCAAATAATTGATTTTAATCCAAACAGTTCATTGTTTATACCCTTGGTATTTGAAAAGGATATTGAATAGTCTTTTGAATTTCAAAAAATTTAATAAATATTTGTAAATGATATAAATGATCATTTTTTTTAGATCTTTAAGGGATTAGCGTCTACGAAGGAGAAGCCTAGGATCAAAGTATGTTGTTATTGGACCTAATCACATTAGTGTTACATTGTTCAAATGTCTCTAAAAAATCGATTGCAAAGTAGTAATATTTGTTCATTTCATCAATTAAAAATGATCTATGTATTAGTAAAAAACCCAACAATTTCAGAATAAAATCTGCATTTCGCCATAAATTTAAAGGTTGAATTATCAATATTCAGACTACAAAGTCATAAAATATCTTTCTTGAATTTATGGCGAAATGTAGATTAGTTACTTAAAAATTCTTTTTTTTTAAAAAATTAAATAATTAACGAATAATGTTTTTTGTCAAATTATTTCTCAAATCATGCAAATATATTAATGTTATAAGTAGACTTATCAAAAGCAAACAAAACATATCAGTCTTTGTAGTTTTATGTTGATGATTATTGAGTTAATCTTTGAAATTAAAAAATTGTAAAAATAGTTACTTTTGGAAGTTATAAATCTAAATTATTAAATACCAGAATACTGTATTTTGAGTTTCTCTGATTTTTAGATTTGGAAAAGGAATTAAAAAAAAATTTTTCAAAATGAAATTTTTTAATTGTGATCATTAGTAAAAAATGTAATAATTTATTGTGCAATAAGATTTATAATAGATTTTTTAGAGATATTCAAACCATGGTGCACTAATATCATTTACACCCAATTACAACATACTTTGATTATAGAGAAATCTATGGTGACGCTAATCCCTTAAGGATTCAATATTTGATTTATTTTTATGGTATTTCTAAAATAAGATTAAATTTCCAAGGTTATTTGTTCATACAGAATCTCAGAAATTACTCAAAGTGAGATTTCTTCAAAATAAAATTTTTTTTTACAAATTTTTCTTTTTTTAATTTGATCCGAAAATACAATAAAAAAATAAATTAGGATCTTTTGACTGGAATTTTAAATTGAAAAATATGAACTTGTTTTTGAAAAATGATAATTCATCTCTCATCAGTTGATAAATGATGTTGTATATTCGGTTTAATTGTATCAATGTGTAAATTAACACTCTATTACCTTTGGGGAAAAAATAAAATAAGAGTAACTCGTCTCTTAATCAAATTTGAGATAAAGTTCAAATCCTTCCTTTATAAAGATTATTTTGTAGAACAACCATTATTTAACAATTTCTTATCACTGAAATCATTATACATTTTTAGTACGCTTTATTCAAAACCAAGCAAAAAAATTGAAAAATGCCAGCAAAAAATTTGTTTAATTTTTTTGAATACGTACTAACTGAAAGAATGATATTTGACATTTAAGATTGTATGTATCAATTTATAAATTTGAGAAATGAAATTATAAAATTATTTTCAATAATCCAGTGGTATTTAATTCTTTTCAATGTCAACACATTTAATGGTTATAAGTGTGTATACTATAAAAAGACATTTCAATCCGGATATGAATGAATTTCTTTTCTATTTGTTTTTATTTGGTAATCATAAGAAAGTTCATGAAATTATTTATTTATATGTAAAGGAATTGATGTGTCAAAAGTAATTCTTTTTTTACGTTTATATACATTTTTCAAAATGTTGATCAAAAGTTTTACAGTCAGTTTCACTTTTAAGACACAAACTAGCAACTAAATTTAAGGTACAATAAAAATCTCAAATTAAGGCACAATATTCACATTCTAGTAAAAAAAATTGTAAAAAAAAAATTTCAAATTTTGTGCCTTAATTTGAGATTTTTATTGTAACTTAAATTTCGTTACTAGTTTGTGCCTTAAAAGTGAAACTGACTGCATATTGATAAGTTCAAATCGTAAAACTGTCTTTTTTAAGTAGTTTGGGGAATTCTTTTAAAACTTTTTTTATCGGCTATTTTTCTCAGCTATAATATATTTTGTTTCTCGGGTTGGGATTAGTAATTAATATTAAAAATAAATAAATGTGTTAGTGTTTGGAAATTCAATGGGATATCACAAATTAAAGATAAAAATATTTGTATTTTTTTCCCTAAATTGGAGAACAAGACAATTTCAAAATTAAAATTTAGAAAAAATTCCAAATTGAGTAGATTTTTTTTATTTTTAATATACTGTTTGTACGTTTTCTATAAAAATAAATCTATAAAATGTTTTTTTAAAATTTTAAAACAACCCATTAGAATAAATATTCAAAAATTAAATTGGCTATCAACTTCATTGATTGCATGCTTTTTTTTAACTTTGGTTTGGAATAAAAGTTGAAAAAAATAATTTATAAATTTCAAATTAGGGTTAATGAAATAACAAAAAATTGAAATGACTGCCTCTATTTATAAAATTTGAAATAAAAAAAATCACCCATTTCACCAAAATCTGAAATTTGGGAAAATTTTATAATCAAATTTTCAGAAATTAAATTCTCATTTCATTTTAAATAAATGTATCTAACTTTTAGTGTTTTTAAAAAAATATGAATTTTCAGTTCCAAATATTGTATATTATCCATGTTTTATATGTTTTTTGGAAGGAAAACCAAACTAAAAAATTTTTAGTTAATGAATTTTTAAATTTATACTCTTGGTTCTTCAATAATTAAATAGCATAGAAACAAGATTAATGATATTTATGGATGAATAAAAAAAAGTGGTTTATTAAAATGTGATTTATTGTTAATATTTATTATAATAAAAACAAATGTTATGTGTAAAAAAAATTATATGTTACATGTCAAAATATTTCTTTAGATTTTAAGATGATTTTAAAAAAATTGAGAAAATGTCTTTGTATGATAATAGGTATTTGAGGTACAGTATTATACACTTTTTGAGAAGAAAACTTTTGTAATATCGATGAAATTTTATTTTTTAGTTGATTCTGAAGGATATTATATTTGTGATTGTAAGGGTGATAGAGTATTTATGATGAATAAATAACGATTTTTTGTGGTAATTTTTTGTTTGTTTTTATTTTTTTTTATTTCCGATGTATTAGGATTTATTATGATAAATGTATATTATTTCATGCTGTATTAGTATCTGTAAACATGTTTGGGTGGGTAAAGGGGTAAGCGGAAATCTAAGATTCTTGAAAAAAGGTCAAAATATTGGGATGGGGATAGGTTGGTAACTTTTAATTGATTTTCACAATATACATACAAATTGTTATAAAATTGTGGAAAGAGATTTGGTTTTGTAGAACCTCAAGTCCTTCTTTCTATAAATAAAGTTCATTTTTTGTTTTAGATGAGAAAAATTAATATCAATTTTAGGAAAACAACGTGTATCTGGTTTACAGTACAAAAAATTACAAATTGGGTTTGATTTTTTGGGTTTTTTTTTTCATATTGTTTATTTTACTTGAATCAAATTTTATGAATAAAGTTAGTATTTTTTTTTTTTTTTTCCAAAAATTGTGTTCAAACTATGTGTCTTAAAAGCGGAACCTGCTGTATTTGGTAAATAATAATTCTGTGAAAAAAAAAATTTTGGTAATTTTTATCAAAATCATTATGAGAACATCTAAATCAAGGCAAAAAAAAAAAGAATAAGAATATAAGAAAAAAATAAATCAAACTAAAAATACTCAATTTGTTGGAATTATTTATCCTTTTCATTTTTATCGGGGCAATATAATGAACTCAATGATCAAAATATATTGTTCATATGTTACTTGAAAGTGTGGGTAGTTCATTTGTTGTTTTTGAAATGATATTAATTATTTTTATTCATTGTGAGAAAGGAGTAATAAAAGAAAAGTTACTAAATGAAAAAGAGAAGAAGAAAAATAATTAAAATATTAAAGTACAAAAATATTATATCATTTACATGAAAAAATTAAAAATTATCCACCTTCGTTAGGTTTTTCAGGGTTTGGGGTGATTGAGTAAAATCTTTGATTTTACTAAATTGTTTCGAATTCTGGAAAACTTCGGTTCACTTTTTTTTTTTTTTTTTGAGAAATAAAAATAAGCGCCGTTAAGTTTTCTTGAGTTTTCTCAAATTAAAAAAAAAAATACCGTTATTTTTCTTGGGTTTTCTATTTTATTTTTCTGATAAGTATTCTGTTTTTTTTTTGAGTTTTCTATTTATCTGTGAAGTTTTCATAGGTTTTTTTTTACTTTTTGAAATTAACAGAAATTTTTAATAAATATTCGGTTTATTTCAAAAAGGAAAAAAAACCTATGAAAACTTCACAGATAAATAGAAAACTCAAAAAAAAAACAGAATACTTATCAGAAAAATAAAATAGAAAACCTCAAAAAAACCTAGAGCACTTAACAAATAAAATATAAAACTCGAAGAAAACCTAGGCACTCCACGGTACTTGAAATTACGTACCCTGAAACTGGGGGGGGGGCAAAACCGGATAGAAAGATTATTAGCAATAAATTGGATTTCACAAACTGTGATTAATAAATTGGTATTCCACAACTCCGAAAAATGGGGCACTAGGTACCCGAATTTTGATATTTTTTTAATTATTTTAGGAATTTTTTATTTTCAATTTGTTATTTTCGAAATTTTCTTTATTACCTTAAGTTTTCTAACCAAGAGAGCTTTGATGAAAAACGCTCAACAAGAACAATAAATTTGGTAATTTTGATTAGTCAAATGCTATTAATTTTTTAGTTTAGAAATTTTTGTTATTTTTCTTTTCTTTCTTTTCTATCAATGTATTTCTTCATAGTGGTTTTTATATGTTTTTTCATTTTTTTTTTTTTACTTTTTTTCATTATTTTCTTTAGAAAAACAGATTTAAATTTTAATTGATATAAATCGCGGGGTGTCAACTAACAAATGTTCTTAAATTTAACCCATTAGGAAAATTTTATAGGGTGCTCAAAATATTGGATGTTGTGAAAAATAAATATGAAAATATTATAAAAATAGTATGGAAATGGTAACGATCAAGAAATTTTAAAAAAGAATAATGAAGAAATTGAAAGATTAAAATGAAATTTTTTAACAAAAAAAAAAAAAAAGAAAAAAAGATCTTTTTTGGAATTTTATTAAAAAAATTATTTTCTTTTACAAATTTTGTTATAATTTATAAAATATTTTTAACAAAAATAATAAATTGTTTTGAACTATTTAAATTAATCCAATAACCAGTTCAAAGGCAAATTTAAATATAAACCAAGTATTGGCATGTGGATTCATTTCTTCAAATATCAAAGGGCAGGAAGAAAACATTTATATCATTTTAGTAATGGGTATAAGGTTGTAATACTAATTTATTTAATAGCAAGAGATTCATAGTATTCGAAATTGACAAGCATTTGGGGGATTAAATTTTTCAGGGCTTTTTTCTCCCATTTCTGAACTTTGCCTCAAGTTGATGTTGAAGTATATTTATACCTTTAATTTTCATTGAATAATACTATAATTTGTGGCAGTGTGTGGCATGTCCTAGACTTGTAAATTTTCAAATTGATTAGTACAAAAAATTAGACCAAAATATTGTTTTACACACCTTAGAACTTTAAGAAAAAAAACACCAAATATCCAATTTTAGCATTCCCAATTATTTTTTTCGTTCTTTAATGCTCTAGTTATTTATAGTGGGTTGGTCATATGATTAAGATGTGGTTTGATACCAAAAAGGATTTTGTTGAATTATACTTGTTTAGATTGTTAAAATTTAAATAACAAAAAATAAAATTCAAAATAATTAAAGTATAAAAAATTCAATAAAAAAAAAAGTTTTAAAGGATTACCAATTTCAAAAAATTATTAATTTCTTATTTTAAATTTCCAAAGGTGTAAAATTTCTTCAATTTAAAACCAATTGTTTTCTTAAAATATATAATCATTTTAATTGGATTTAATCTAATTTGTGGATATTTTGTAACCCTCGATATTTGATCAAGTAAGGATTAAGTAATATTCTCATGATAAAAAAACTCATTTAAAAAAGAAAAAATAGAAGAAAAAATCTTCAGGTTCTCAAAAAGCCCTCAAAGAAGACATTTTAAAAGAACACATTTGTTTTCAAATTTATAAATTCATAACCTTTCAAATTGGAAGAAGAGTCTCGATCTTTGTTTTTTTTTGTAAAAAGGTTCTCATCTTTAGTTGATGATTTTTGGAGATCGATCGTGGATAATATTTTGGTTAGTTTTTTGATTTTTTGGGCACCCAGAAAAATTACGAAAATTTAGTTTTACAATTTCTAATTATTTTTTACCATAACAACCTGACCCTTAATAGTAATTAATTCGTTCCATAAATTGAAAAGAAATTACTATGGGCACAAAAATGGAAAATGCCAAACTCAAATAATAAGAAAGCAATTAAAGGATTAAAAACAAAGATTCCTCAAGGTACCACAGAGTACCTTGGGTTGCGCACAATGAACTCATAATCTTTTTTATTGTTACTTTCCTGTTAACAAATCCAATTTTGGTACAAGTATTTGCTCAATAAAAGCATCAAGGTTTGACTTCATTTTCCTTCTTTTTTGTAACAAATAGGGTTTCAACGAAGTGGGTTCTAATTTGTAATTCTGTTCGAAAAAAGAAAATAAAAATGAAGATTGTTCTTTTCTTTTACAAATCCCAATTCGAAAAAAAAGGGAAACACAAACCTTAGAAAACAGTTTGTTGTCTTCTTTTTATTTTGAATTCTTCAAAATAACCAGTATTTTACCGACTTTTTATTTTATTCTATTCAATTTCAACACAACTTTTGAATTAAAAAAGTGTTTTAATCCACAGAGAAAATAGTTGTTAGTTTCAAAAAGGTTTGTCTTAAATACAAAGTAAATCGAATTCCATAAAATCGGATGGAATTAAAACATTTTTCCTTTTTTTTTAGTGCACTTTCTTCTTTTTTTTATAACCAACCAAAATAAAAAAAAAGTTAATTGCAAAACAAAATGAAGTTGTCTTGTTTTGTTTTAATTTTTATTTTTCTTTCTTTATGTATGTGTGACAGACACGACATTTTCCCAGGACAGTCTTTAAAAGAAGTTATTACGAATGCGGAAGATGGGGACAGCTTTCAATTGTTTCCTGGTTTACATCGAGTCGAACAACTTGACTTGAATGCACTTATTCCAGATGGAGGAACAATAACAATATATGGCTCACAAACTGCAGAAGGTGACAAGGCAGTTATCGTTTTTGTAGACGCTTCAAATGTCATTATTCAAGATGATACCAATCCTTTATTCCTTTTACAGGACACACAAAATCTTATTATTCAAAATGTAAAAATTAAAGGGTGCCCATATTTGTTTAGCTTTGGTGGCTCTAACAATGCTTCATTAACTTTTCAAGACGTTTCTTTTGTGAAAAGTAAAATGACCAGCAAGCATTACATTCACATTGTAACAGAACAAGTTGGAGTAAATTTTTTAAATTTCCTTTCCTTTCCTTTCCTTTTATTTCTTTATTTTGAAATACAAACCATAAAGGATCTTTTTTTTAATTTGAAAAAAAAAAAAAAGAAAAAAAAATATTGTGATTTGGATTTCTTAATCGAAAAAAAAATTCTTGTTTTGGTATTTTTTGGATTTTCTGATTAAACGAAATTTTTTTTTTGTTTTTATTTTCCAAATTTCCGAATAAATTATTTTACGTTCAACAAACTACCATTTTTCGTGGTAAAGAAAACAATGAAAAATTGGTTTTAATAAAAACTCCATTTCAAGAACAAAAATTTCCAATTCCTTTTTTTTGTGATTTGAAAAAATAATAAAAAAAAAAATAGGAAATTACTCAGTTTTTTTTTTTTATTTTATTAAACTTCTTGTCTCGCTTTATTCAACAAAAAACAACTTTAAATTCTTTTAGATCGATTCGTTTTTTGTGAGACAAACAACTTTATTTTTTACCACTTTTTGTTGTTCCTTTATTATGAAAAAAAAAAAAAAAAAATATTCGAAATTTTTTCTTTATTTACTTTTTGAGAAAGCTTCAAAAAAACAAATTTCTAAATGATTTTTTCCCAAACACTATGTTTTTTTTAAATCTTATAACAACAAAACAAATCCAAAAAAAACAATAACAACAAAACAAACAATAACAAAACAAAACAAAATAAAAACAAAACAAAAAAAAAAACAAAAAGATGATTGAGTTTAACAACTGTGACTTTAATGAAATTGAAATTGAAACAGCAGAATATTCTGTCATTAAAATTGAATCACCAAATGTAAATTTCACGAACATTGAATTTGGGACGATCTATTTAGCTGCTGACACCTATACAGTCGATTTTAATTTTGATTATGATGAAGACACAAATCCTGTTGTTATTGAATCTAGTCAATTTGGAAGGACAAGGTTCCAAAAGGGATCATTGAGAGTTATTAATGAATTAGAGATCACCCAAAATAGTAAATGGATTTCTGGGACATTTTTAGGCTCGTTTGACACAGAAAGCGAGGTGTACTCGACCATGAAGTTTGGAGGAGAATTACTTTTCGAGGACGCAGATGCAGGCAACAATTATTATGATTCTGTCTTGAGAAAGATTGAAGAATTAAATGTGGTCGTTGAGTCTGGATTTTCTGTCAAATGGGAAGGATACGAAACGTTATTATTGGGAGACTATGGAACATTTACGGTATCTTCCGAAAGCGAATTGATACTGAACGGACAAGAAACAACGGGCGCACAACACGCCGTCCCTGTCCTTTATGGTGCTTCGACATCCGAATTTGTTATTTCAAGTGGCGCGATCGTCAAATTGTTTCCCGAAAGGACAATCAATGAAAACTCAGGAGCTGAATGGGGGTTCCTTGTTAATGGCCCATTTAAGGTTGAAGACGGAGGAAGCTTTTATTTAGAAAATGGCTATTTCACCATCGGCGAAGCAGTCAATGCCACCGATCACGAGGGCAATACGCATTTGTGCCGGGGGGAATACCAGAATTATGGAAGCTTTTATATTGCAGAGGCAGGGCAAGGCATTGGCAAAAAAACGGATTTGGGAAGCGAAGAGGGAAGGTTTGTCAATTATGGAGACTTCCAGTCGTTAGTTGACGTTGATGGCACAGGGCAAAGTTATGATATTGACGTCAAATTTGTTAATTCTGACGATCAAGCCTCGTTAATTATCAGTTATGACACCAACGCCACATTCACCGATTTTTCACAGGACAATTTAGAAGACGATTCTGGCGAGCACAGCTATTTACAGAACCCATATTTGTTAATTAAAGAAGGAGCCAATTTTATTTCTCCAAATCCAAGTACATTCAACCAAGGTACGATCAGGGGAGACGGAACATTTACAGGTGAAATGAGAAACACTGGCGCCACACTATGGCCCGGAATTGATCGATACAGCGAGCTTTTGTATGATTTTAAAACATTCAAACTGGAGGGCAACTATATCCAGACTGATCAGGGCAAATACCGAATTTACATTTACAACAAAGACCAATACGAGAAATTGCAACTAATTAGGAGCGGCGCGAGCGGAACTCAAACGGTCACACTTGAGGGATTGCTAGATATTGTCTTTCTATGGCCATATGTCATGAACCTCCACGACAACTTGACCATCATCGATCTCGAAAATGTCAAGCCACCCTGGAACATCGAATTAAATTTAAATATATCCAACATCCCACCAACCCCGGACTACCGCGAGGATCCATCCACATTAGAATTATCGCAAAGATTTTGGAAAACAATTGTCGAGTCAGGCACACCCGGCGAATCCGATTATGATCCCTACCTTGTTGAAGCCGACGCCGGTAATCCAGATTACTACCGAAAGGAATTTGAAATCACAGACACCATGAAGGAAAACTACCAGGACTATTTCCATGAGTTTACGTACTTTAACGAAACGGACAAAAATTCGCTTTATGGGATCCTCATAAAGGCACGCGGATGCCCCCCGGGGAAGCAATACTTGGGCTCAAGAGAGGAATGTGTCGACTGCTCAAGAGGAACGTATAGCGAAGAGTACGCATCCACGGGCTGCACCCTTTGCCAGCCGGGCAACCATTCTGCGGACCAAGGCGCGCATCGATGCGTCCCCTGCGCCACCGGAAAGTTTAGTGACGAGGGCTCTGGTGAATGTAGCTTCTGCCCGGTCAATAAATATAACGACAAGGAGGGGCAATCCGCGTGTATAGATTGCCCATCAAATACACGCGCCTCAGAGAAGGGGGCACAGTCCCTCGAAGAATGCCTCTGTAATACGGAGTATTACCACGACGACGGCAAATGCCTGGAGTGCCCTGCTGGTGGCGTATGCGATTCACTCGGCACAAACACACCTGCAGCCGATGAGGGATTTTGGAATAGAACATCCACCGAGGCCTTTTTCTATAGTTGCATCCCCAAGGAATCCTGTCTTGGTAATGGGGAATGCGGTGAAAATTATGAGGGCAGAATGTGTGGCATCTGCAAGCCCGACACATACAGACTTGGTAACTTCTGTGTCTCTTGCGGCAAGGAAAAAATTGGCTGGAGAATCTTTGCATTTTTAGTCATCTTTTGTTTGGTCGCCTGGGCATGCTATATGTTTGCGTCAATTGGCTACCCACCTGCCGTGTACTTTGCAACAGTGACCATTTTGGTGTCCTTTGTGCAGGAAATTTCCTTCCTCTCCCTTTTCGAATTATCTTGGCCAAAGTCCTTAATTGGGCTCTTCGATTTCCTTTCCATCTTGATTTTGAATATCGATTTATTTGGCGCAGAATGCTACAATTCCAAATGGAGCTTCCCCAGTAAATTCATTTTTGCCCTATTCATCCCATTGCTATTCGCTGTCCTATACTATTTATATTACCTCTGTGCCTCCGTATGGTCCTATTATATGGAATCCAGGATTGAGCGAATTAAGGAAAGGCACGCCAAATGGTTTGATCGAGATCAGGAGTACAACGGGAAAATGAAATTCTTCAAGAAACGGTACCACAGGTCTATGGGGAAATTGCACAACTTTCGAACTATGGACGAGTTATATTTGCTGTCTAAAAACTCTTACAATGCCTATACCTTCATTCTCAGCTTTTGCTATGTCATCGTATGCTATTGGGTATTAAAGCCCATGGATTGCACCAATTATGAAACAGGGTTTTCAGTTTTCGATCCAGAGCCTCAATACGCCTGCGAGGGGTCCAGATATGGCGCCCTATTGGCCTTTAGTATCATCTTCGTTTTAGTTTACGTTGTGGGCATCCCACTCTGGATGTATTACCAATTCCAAAAGAACAAAGATCGCGTCACCTTTAGAGAGGAATACGGCTTGCTAATTGGCCGATTCAAGGACGAATGGTACTTCTGGGAAATTGTTCTCATGGGACGACGATTGATGTTTGTCATGTTCGCACTATTCTTGTCAAGATATCCAATGATGCAAACGGCCTTTGCAGAAATGGCCCTCTTTTTAATGCTCTTATTGCAATTATATGCCAGGCCCTTCAAAGAGGAAAGGCACAACAGATTGGAATTTTCCTTATTAGCCTCGCGCGTTGTGATTTCGCTTGGTGGAACCCTATTTTATGGTGGCGACATTGAATCAAATACCATTAAAAACTTGCTAACCGCAGCTGTCTTCATCATGGTATTACTATCCTTGATCGCACTCGGAATCATGATTTGGTACGACCACGTCGCAAACATTCGACTGCTTGAGGAAAAGGCCGCCGAAAGGAAGGAACTGGAAAAGCACTTGCTAAATTCTGGTGCGATTTTGCCCTCTTCAATTAATGAACAAAAAATTGGTGGGCAAAAGGTTTGGAAAACCTTGGAAATCCTTCATTTCTTAAAAGACGAAACAGTACCCACCTCTCTACTGGGTTGGCTATTGCAAGCAGAAAAGGAACAAAGAGAAAGATTCGCAGACATCGCAGGTGCAGTTATAGAATATGCCCTCGAACAATCCGCTAAATTAGGCATCGTACAATTAAACCAAAACGAGCTCAACAAAAACGAGTTGAAAGAAAAGGACACTGATAAATCTTCAAAGAGCGGCAGTGGCAGCAGCAGCACTACATCTTCAGGTGAAGATGAAGAAAAAAAAGAAAAAACAAAACAAGATGATGAATTGGCTATTTTGGAAGACGATAATATTGATCATGTCGAGAACTGTATAAGTTGTTGGGAAGATGAAATTTTGCCTTTCGTTGCAGACGCAATCCTGTTTTGGTTAGATGAAGCTAGTGTCGTAAGTGTTTTTTGTTTTTCTGTTTTTTTGCTTTTCTGTTTGTTATTTTTCTGTTTTTTTATTTTTCTGCTTTTTCTAACATCATTCAATTGATTTTTTTTTTTTTTTATTTTTTATTATTATTTATTTGATTTTTGATCTTGTTTCAATATCATTAAACACTTTTTAAATAAATAGTTGGAAAAACGTTCTTTGTCTGTTATTTTTAGATCTTTAGATATCTATATGAAAGAACATGCAGATGAATCTGGCTCTCGAATTATGAGAAAGTTCCGTTCAATGAAAAGAAAAATTGGTCGATTGGTATCAAGAAATAAAAACCAAGATGATGACGATGATGATGATGATGATGATGATGTTTCAGATTCTAGTACTGGATCATCCAGTGAGGGGTCTACTACAGGAAGTACGACAACAGCAACAACATCTTCTACTACAACAGGTACATCATCTTCAGGTGGTGATCTGGAACTTCAAAATATACAAAAAAATGAAGACGAAGATGAAAAAGACGACGATGTTGATTTAGATGAAATTAAAGAAAAAGATTCTGATTAAAATTTTTTTTTTATTTTTTTTTTTTCATCATTTTTTTATTTTTATATTTTTTATTTATTTATCCTCAAAAAATTTTTGATTTTGAATTTTGATTAATTCTAATCAGAAAAAAAAAAAAAAAAAAAAAAAACAATTTCTATTTATTAAACTTTTTATTGTTTTGTATTTCCATTTTTAATTTTGAATTTAATTCTTTAAAACAATCAATTTAAAAAAGATTTAAATTTTTGGCAATTAAATGTTATTATTGGGTTGCATTTTTTACCAACATGAAATTTCAACTATTAATATATTATCAAGGTTTGTCTTTTAATTCCATTTTTATTCTAATCTTAGTTTTGAGCTACTACGTTAAGAGTTAAAATTTGAGATAAATGAATTTAATTAATATTTTATTTGTTATCAAGTTTAAAGGTTCTAACCTTGAATATATTTGATAAATATAAATTGGTCGTGATTTTTTAAGCTATTATCAGCAACCACTGAAATTGGTATATGTGTTCTTTTATGAAAAATTATATACACTCTAAATAGTTCTCGGTTCTCTATAAACTTTTTTAAAAAAATGAACATTAAAAACTTTTATTTTATTATTCTTTATTGTAAACAAAGAAAGGTGATTCAACCAAATTGTCTTCTGTTACCTGAAACCCTAAATTTATTTTTAGAGTTTTTTTATCTTTACTAGAACGTAAGCAAGGTTAAAAAATTTTTATTTTACTAAATTCAACAATTAAAATTTCACAAAAAATAATTTTTTAAAATAATTATATTAAAAGTGGTATAGCGAAATTTATTTTTGATTTTTTTCGGAGATTATTGTTTTGAATAATAATGTTAAATATAATGCTTTGTATTTTCAGGTTTTGATGAAATTATATTTTGTTCTTACTCAAATTCAATTTTTATTAAAAAAACTTCGATTCCATTTTTTATCTTTTTTGTTTTTGTTTTCATTTTCTTTTTTACAGTTACTTAATATGTTTCGTTAGATCTGAGATTTTTTTTTGATGGTATGATAGAAGGTTAATGTTGAGTTTGTTAAATTGGAAAATCACATTCAATTTGTTGATGATATCTTATCATTTGATAGATAAATAATTGTTTGTGAAATTTCAACAAATTTACTGATAAAGTTTTTTTTTCTGCTAGTTTCATCATTTTGGACATATAGATGTTGATTTTTGTCTTTATATTTTTTTTATTTTATTTGGATTAAAATTACTTCTAAAAAAGATTAATACTAAAAAACTTATATGTGGTTTTATAATACATTTGGAAATATAAGATAAATTGATTTTTTTTTTATTTTTTAAATAGGGTATGTTCGAAATTATGGAATTTGATTTGTTTTGGAGGTTTTCAAAAAAAGTTTTTGAATAATATTTTTTAACAAATTCTTATTTTCGAAAGAGAATACTTTGGTTTCCTTGTTACTTGTTCTTTGCCTTTATCATTACTTTGATTAAATCTTATATTCATAAATTTATTTTTTCAGTAATATCATTTCAATATTTTTTAAACAATGTTTTTTCTAGGCATCGGGATCTTTTCTTTAGTTTTTCTAAATAAATTATTCCATAATAACTTATTAATGATTAATACAATAAGGACTCCTATTTTGTTAATCTTACAAAAGTATCTATTATATTTTCGATATGATTCTTTTAAATTTTGGCAAATATAAATATTATATTAATTATTGAACAGAAGATGTGTAATATCGAAATTCTAGAATTTTGTAATTTTATTGTTTATTTATCCCTTTTCTTGAAAAACGATATATAAAAATATATGTTTATATATATATATATATATTTCATTTTTTTGAAATATTTTAAGAACATATTTTGAAATAAATACTTTAGTTATTGGTTAAACCAGTATTGATATTTTACTTACAGTCTTTCCAAGTCTACCATAAAATTTTAAATAAAACACAATTAAGTTTTCTATTCTTATTTTCTATTTTCAAAAAAATTCAGAAATAAGAGTTATTATTCAAAAAAAAAATTTCAATAAATGAGCTATTATTCAAATGTTTGGAAAATCGAAAAAAACAATGTGAAGATTTATGAAGCACTTAAAAATATTATTCAAAAAGGTTAAAATTTTTAAAGACCAGTCAATATTGATATTTTTTTGAACTTTTTTGGACTGGTAATATTGAAGTTTCTTGGTATCCTGAATTTTTTTTTTCGATTTTCCAAACATTTGAATAATAGCTCATTTATTGAAATTTTTTTTTTGAATAATAACTCTTATTTCTGAATTTTTTTAAAAATAGAAAATAAGAATAGAAAACCAAATTTTGTTTTATTTAAAATTTTATGGTAGACTTGGAACGGCTGTAATTAGTTTTTTCAATTAACGAATAGCTTGACTAAAAAAGAGAAATTTCTATTAAATATACAAAAAAAAAAAGTATTAATTTTCCGGAAATACCTTATATATATATTGCTGATATTAATTATTAAAATAAAAAACAAATAAAAAAATAATTCTTTTCATTATATGATAAAAATTAAAATCCTAAATAATATCTTAATTAGAAATTTAAAAAAAAAAACCAAAACAAAACAAGAAAAAAATAAAAAGAAAAAAGTAAAAAGAAAAAAGAAAATTAATATTTATCAATATTTTTCATGATCATTGTTTTCACTTCTGTCATTTCTTCCATTGCAGATTTCAACCCTTCTCGTCCAAATCCAGAATCTTTTATTCCACCATAAGGCTGTGCGTCTGCTCTTGAAGCACAAGGAGCATTTACAACTACACCCCCGACTTCTAAATTATTAAAGGCGTATTCAATTTTGAAAACGTTATTGGTATAAATACCTGCTTGTAAGCCAAATCTGGAAGAGTTCACCCGCTCGATCACCTTTTTCCAGTCTTTAAATTTCGCTACATAGATCACGGGACCAAATGCCTCTTCTTGTGCTAAACGCGATTCTTTTGGCACGTCTGTAAGGATTGTTGGGTAATATAGCGAATCTTTTCTCTTCCCGCCACAGTGGCATTTGGCGCCCATTTCTATGGCACCTTGTACTAATTCTTCCACTTTTATGGCAGCGTCCATGCTTATCAAGGGGCTTATCATTGTGTTAACGTTTAGTGGGTCGCCAATGGACAATTTCTGTGCCTTTTCGACAAGCAATTTAAGGATCTGTGAATATTTGTTTTCATGAACAAACAGTCTCTGAAGGCTAATGCACGACTGCCCCGATTGGTACATCCCAGCAAATAGCAAAGTGTCTGCTAATTTATCAAGATCAACATCGTAGTCGTCGATGATTGTTGCAGCATCTCCGCCAAGTTCGAGTGCAAGTGAGGTTGAGACGGAGTTCACGGCGCTTCTCTTAATTGCCATACCGACGTCCAAACCGCCAGTAAAGGAGACCATTTTGATTCTAGGATCTTCGACGAAGAGAGGTGCCAAGGAGTTTTTGCAGGGTAAAATACTCCAAGACTTTTTGAGCAGGCTTGTCTCGGCCAATATTTCTCCCAAAACAAGCGCACTCATGGGGGTTTTTGGAGATGGCTTGACAACAAAGGGGCAACCAACAGCAATTGCTGGCGCGATCTTGTGTGCAATGAGATTGACGGGGAAATTGAATGGCGTGATGCAGGAGACGAGCCCTCGGGGAAATCTTTCAACCCTCCCTCTGACTCCGATGTTTGTTGACGAATAGTCATACCTTTCGGTGTACCCGTGCAGCCTCTGTACTTCCTCGGACGCTAAAGAAAACGTGTCTATGGCACGGAGCATTTCCACCCGCGAAATTTTGATTGGCTTTCCGGTCTCCACAGTAATGTATTGGGACATCTCTTCAAATCGTTCTTGGAGCTTTTTCACGATCATATTCAAAATGTTTTTCCTTTCGTAAAGAGGCACACCGCGGAGCTCTCTCTCAGATTCCGATGCAACCATAATTGCCTCCTCAATTTGTTGGCTCGTAGCAGAGGAGATGATTGTTGCAACCTTGTTTGTGTATTTGTCTTTAACAGAAAAACATGATCCTGCGTTGAAAATTGGTTTGCCTCCTAAATACAAAGGAAAGTGGGACTTTAGTTGTAACATAGATCTTGCGATTGACATTTAAATCAAGTTTTTTTTTTTTTTTACCTTTGGTTTTCTTTTTTGAAAAAAAATAAGAAATATCGAAAAAAAGAAGAAAATGAATTTTTTCGCAATTAAGGGATTAGCGTCACCATAGATTTCTCTATTATCAAAGTATGTTGTAATTGGGTGTATATGATATTAGTGAACCATGGTTTGAATAGCTCTAAAAAATCTATTATAAATCTTATTGCACAATAAATTATTACATTTTTTACTAATGATCACAATTAAAAAAGTTTCATTTTGAAAATTTTTTTTTTAATTCCTTTACCAAATCTAAAAATAAAAACCCAAAATACAGTATTCCAGTAGTTAATAATTTATATTTAGAACTTCCAAAAGTAACTATTTTTAGAATTTTTGAATTTCAAAGATTAACTCAATAATCATCAACATAAAAGTACAAAGACTGATTAGTTTTGTTTGCTTTTGATAAGTCTACTTATAGCATTAATATATTTCCATGATTTGAGAAATAATTTGACAAAAAACATTATTCGTTAATTATTTAATTTTTAAAAAAAAACGAATTTTTAAATAACTAATCTACATTTCGCCATAAATTCAAGAAAGATATTTTATGACTTTGTAGTCTGAATATTGATAATTCAACCTTTAAATTTATGGCGAAATGCAGATTTTATTCTGAATTTGCTGGGTTTTTTACTAATACATAGATCATTTTTAATTGATGGGATCAACAAATATTATTACTTTGCAATCGATTTTTTAGAGACATTTGAACCAGGTAACACTAATGTGGTTAGGTCCAATAACAACATACTTTGATCCTAGGCTTCTCCTTGGTAGACGCTAATCCCTTAACAACGAAAAAAATTTAACAAAAATTAGTGTCACTTTTTTTTCTTACAACAGTTTTGTTTTAACGAAATTGTTCAAAATTTTGAAAGTAATTACAAGATCAAAATTCAAAAACTCTCAATTTAAAAGTTTGTAAAATTCTACTTTTAAAAAAATATCAATTTATACAATTTTCAGCTTTTTTGTTTTTTAAAAAGAGTTTCAGGTTATTGAAAGTTAACAGATATTTCTCTTTTTGAACACTTTAAAAAATTTAAATTAAATTCTAATGCTATCTTTTTTTTATTTTTTTACCCTTTTTTTGGGCTTTTTAAAAGTTTGAAACAAGTATTAGAAATTTGAAAAAATATGGAAGAATATCAAAAACTGAAATCTTGAAGACTATTGGTTTGAAAGTTCAGAAAAGTCAGGCAAGTATTTGTATGGATTGTGCTATTCTTGTTGTGAAATATTTTTCTTAATTGACTTTAAATTGTTTTAAGGACTTTTCGAATTTTATGCTCTGTGAGGGTTGAAATACCATACAGTAGATAGGAAAAATGGTTAAAAAGTTGTGTACTACTGTTGATGATTTTAAACTTGTACAACCAAACTTGAGAAGAAAAATTGAAATGATAAATTTCATATACAGTCAGTTTCACTTTTAAGGCACAAACTTTCAACGAAATTTAAGGCACAATAAAAATCTCAAATTAAAGCACAAAATTTTCGATTCTAGTAAAAATAAATTGTAAAAAAAAAAATTCCAAATTTTGTGCCTTAATTTGAGATTTTTTTGTACCTTAAATTTTGTTGAAAGTTTGTGCCTTAAAAGTGAAACTGACTGTAGTTTTGTGTATTTTTTTGTTTTTAATTGTATAATTTTCGTGTATTTATTAAATTTTTTTTAAAGTTGTTAACTAGTCTTAATCTGAGAGTAACTTTCCAATAAATCTATTAATAAGATAATCCTAATTTTTTACCTCTCTTAAAATGTCAAGTATTTTTATTTTGATTAAACTGCTATTTCTAAAGTTTTTTTTTCCTTTTAGTAAGGCTTTAGGTTTTTTTGAATTCTTTTAAATTTTGTATTACTAACCAATATGTATTTTGAGAATTATGTTTGAAAATATGTTTACTTGATAAATTTTGTTGATTTGTGATTTTCTAATTCTATATGGGCCAATAGCTTAAAATTGATTGTTTACATTATTTAATCAATATCAAATTACGAACATGTATCTGGATTTAAAGAGATCTACAAGTTTGCTTCAAATAAAAAAGAAACATATTTTATTTACCAAAATTAACAAGTAATACCAAAAAAAAACTAACAGAGAAAACAAAATAAAAAATCTTTTTTTATTGAACAGATCGGAAAATAAAAAATGACATAAATTTCTGATCAAAAAATCTATTTTTGATAATTTTGACTAATTTCTTTGTTTTTTTTTTTTAATCAAATATTTTTGACTTATTATATCTGTAAGAATTTATTCAAAGATATAAAAAGATTGAAAATTATAAGATATATCAAAAAAATATTTTCCTTTTTCAAGTATGGTAGTACTTAAACAATAGTTTAACTTTCTGTCAATCACTTTTCAGAAAATATAAACTTTATTAAACTTTTTTAAATAAAAGTTACTTCCTTTTTAGAGATCTTAAACTAAATTCTTGATATAAGTCATGGATCCTTCTTAAAAGTTAGATGTGTTTTGCTTAGTGGTCTTGAAAAACCTATGGAAATAAGTTAAATGTAATTTCTTAATTTTTCAAGTTTACTGGTATTTCAATATTAAATGGTTAAAAATTTAAATTTCATTTTCAATATTTTACTTTTATTTGGACAAAAATGATTATTTATAAAAATATTAATATGGGTAAATGAAATGTTGTTTAATATTAAGATTGGAAAAATACAATAAATTGAGAATTTTTTCACCAATGTTTGATTTTGGGGTTTTCGAAATTTTGGAATGGGGTTTATTTTAAATATTTAAGAAATAATAATAAAGACTATCGATACCTTTAACTCTTGGACTATTACTAGCTCAAAAATATCATTAAAATTGGGCTATTAATTTTTGATTAAAAATAATCAAATTAAAATGTATTTATTATGATTAAATGTTCAATTTTATGATTTTTTAAAAAAGTATTTCTGGGATAATGCTTTATTTATACTGATTTAATTATATTCTCCTATCTTTTTATGGTTTAGAATAAAGAAAAAATTGCTTCAAATTATTCTTTTAATAAATAATTTCTATTTTTAAAGTTTTAAAAAAATTATTATAATTTTTTTTGAAATTAAGGGTAGAGTCATTACGGTGAAATTTTTTATTCTGAAATGGAAAAAAACTTTTTTGTAATTTTATTGAGGACCTAACACCAATCAAAAACCAACCAACCTATGATGTACGATCGATCTCCAAAAATCAACAACTAAAAATGAGGACATTTTTAGAAAAAAGCACCAAAGAGAGACACTCAATTTCCAATTAGAATGGTTGTGAATTACAATTCTGAAAACAACTATGTCAGTTTTGAAGTGTCGCTCTTTGGCGCTTTTTGAGATCTCGGTGACTTTTTTTTTCTTTTTTTTCATTTTTCAAATGAGTTATTTCTATTGAAAGACTATTACCTAATCCTAACTTGGTCAAATTTAGAGTGTTTTAAAATAACCACAAATCAGACTAAATCGAATAAAATTGATTACGAAATACAAGAAAGCAATTTGTTTTAAATTAAAGAAATTTAACCTCTTTTGAAAAAGAAAATCAGAAAAGATGAATTTTTTTTTTTAAATTTTGATTTTTTGAAATTTAGAACTCTTTTTCTTCGTTGAATTTTTTGTCAAAGAGATCCAATTGGATTTTTTTTTTTGTTATTTGAATTTTGTCAACTAACAGAAGGCCTATTTCACAACCCCCTTTTTGGTCTCAGGTCACTACTTGAGTATGGTGCCTTTTCACGGTAAATGACTCGACCCTTAAGTAAATTTTTTATATTCAATTATTCCTAAAGTTACTGGTTTGATTTTTAAAGTTTATTTTTGACATAATTCCTTCACAAACAATAAGATTTCTTTCAAATTAAAATATTTATTTACTGTTGAGAGAAAAATGTTGGACACAGAAAAATGGTTGGACACCATTTTTAATTGGGAACATTACTGAAATTGAAAATCAAATCCTATTGATAACTAGGTGAATTTTATATAAATCCAGGTTTAAAGGTGTTAAAAGTTCATTAATTTGTGGTTTGTTTAGAATACTCATTTGAATAGTTGATAACTCAAGTAGATCATGCAATTTTAACAAAAATACAAGTTGTAGTAAAGTTTACTATTAATTCTGAAAATGGTAATTTTTAAACTTGATTTAGATTATAAGAGATAAGGTTTTGAAAAAGTAGAATTACATTAATCGTTATTCTAATAAGTAGATTATTGTTATTTTCTTTAGTTATTTTAATTGAAACGATTGAAATTAAAAATCATTTTCAGTAATGTTCCCAATTAAAAATGCTTTCCAACCATTTTTCTGTGTCCAACATTTTTCTCTCTACAGTTAACAAAATTCCAAGAAATATGTCGGATTTAGAACTATTTCAAAAATACTTAAAATGGATGTAAACTTTTTAGAACAATAATTCATTTTGAACAATAGTATTAAAAGTAAGCTCATGTCTTGAAGTAATCATATTTTAGACACCATTTTTCAATTTCGAGATGGGGTAGATTTATTTTGAAATTTTTTTTAACATCAACTCGAAGATTGTTTTTTAAGGTTAACTGGTAAATAGGTGCAAAAACTGATATCTTAATATGTTGAGTTTTTTTATGAAAAAATTGATAAATTGTTTCCTCTCACCCAAACGTCTCACATTTCTAAATAAATGACAAAGAGTGAAAAAACTTGTAATTTTTTGTAAAGTCTTTTTTTCAAATTCAACAGATCATTTTTGAATTTCTAAAAATACCATTTGATCAGATTTTTTTATATTCAAGCGATCAAACGAATTCTTCAATATCATTTTTTGAACAAGATTATTACATAAAAAGACTTTCTTCTGTTTTGAGATTTTAATTTTACTTAACAAACACTCTGAATTCGTTTGAAATATTGTGGAAATGCGATCAAAAACGTTCCAAATATAAAAATATAAAAAAAAATCCAAACCAACAAGAAATTAATTTGACATTTATTATTTTGAAGGATTTGAACAAAAAAATTAAGATTTGGGGTCTAATTTCTTGATTTAAAAACTTTCAAGATGTCGTAAGAAAAAAAAAAAACAGAACTGCGAATTAATTTTTCATAATTTTATTATTTAACTTTTTTAAAACCTAATTAATTTTCAACTAAACAAACCCTAAAACAGTTTTCAAACAAAAAAATGAGTAAAAACAAGCCACTAAAATTGGTTGAGTCTGACGAAGAAAAAGGCAGGGCCAAACAAAGGAAAAAGCCAAAACAAAAAAATAAATCCAAAAATAAAAAGACAAGAACAGCCAAAAACCCATATTCAAAGAATGACAAAGCGAAAAAAAAAAAACAAAAAACAAAATCCAAAAAAACATCAAAAAAAAAAAAGAAAAGCCACAAACCAACTTTTTCCTTTCAGGATCAACAAAAAGAAATTGAGAAACTAGATGAAAGCCAGCTTGATTCTGGTACACTTTTAGCTTTACGGTTACATAAAGAACAAGTGAGGATTCATAAAGAATTACAAAGCAAAAAAGAGCGAAGTGACAATAAGACAGAGAGTGAAGAAAAAGAAAAAACAAAGGAAATCGAAATCGAAATAGACACAGACCTAGAAAAAGGAACCAAAGAAAATTTCTTTAATTGTGGGATCTGTGGACAACAAAAAAAACAAGCATTAATGTACCCATTAGACAAGTGTTTCCATTTCTATTGTAAGGACTGTCTCTTGGAATATATTCTTGATGGGGTTAAAAGGAAAAAGATCTCCAATTTATGTTGCAAGACTTGCCATTCGCCATTAGTCAATTATGATTTCAAATATTTGCTGACCAATGAGCAATATGAAGAATATGAAAGTGCTTCATTCTATGAGGCCATGGAAGGAACAGAATTATTGAAGTGCCCGAATTGTAATTTCCAATTTGAAAGGGTGAGCAACACATATTTACGCACAGACGTTTTGTCAATGACTGAATTTGACATCTTTGGGCAGCCTTTAACCACCGAAGCCAAAATCCATCGCAACGAAAACCGGTATCGGTGTACGTCATGCCATAAGAATTTTTGTGCAAATTGTATGGAAACACCATATCATTTAGGATACAATTGTGAAGATTGGACAAAGCGGAAAAATTCCTTAAAATGTAGATTTTGTGAGACGACATTAACCGACAAGAATATTTTAAAAGGCAGCGAAGAGTTTGAAGTCTGTAATTCCAGTGAGTGTGTTGAATTCTTTAAAAATGCCTGTAATAAAAAACTGAAATGCGGCCATTTTTGTTGTGGTGTGAAGGATGAAGAGATCCATTTAGGGTGCTTACAAGAGAAATGCGAATGCAAGATTCTTGACGTGAAAGAAAATGGAAGGCAAACTGATCAGAGATCAGACGACTTTTGTAACATTTGCTGGATCACATCACTTGAAACAGCGCCCTGCATCAAGTTGGAATGCGGACATATCTTTCATTACCATTGTTTGATGATGAGATTAAAAACCAAGTGGAATGGCGCAAGGATCACCTTTAATTTTATCAAATGCCCCCTATGCAAATCCAAAATCGAGCACGTCTCGCTTAAAGAAATCCTCAAGCCACTTAACGAGCTATGGGAAAACTTACAAATCAAAATTAAAAAAAGATTGGAATACGAGGGTCTGATCAAGAACGAAAGAATTAAAAAGGATTTTAATAATGATATTTATGAATTTGGAATGCAAAAATTAGCTTACTATCCTTGTTTTAAATGTAAAAAGCCCTATTTTGGAGGCCTGAAAGATTGTGGTAACCAAAGGGAATATAATGAAAACTTTGATGAATCAGAACTAATTTGTGGTGGGTGTTCAATCGTTGAAGGTTCCCAGAATAAACCCTGTAAAAAACACGGAACAGATTATTTAATTTGGAAATGTAAATTTTGCTGTAATGTGGCAGTTTGGTTTTGTTGGGGAGTAATTTAATCTTTTTTTTCTTTTTTTTTTTATTTATATATTCCTTTTATTTTGATTATGTTTTTTTATTCCAAATTATTTCAAATTAAACATATTTATCATATGAATATAATGTACTTTTTTTTGAATAATAGAATACACATTTCTGCGACCCATGTCATAATAAAGCTGGCTCTTTACCAAATCTTCCAAAAGATAAACTTCCAAAGTAAAAAATAATTCTTTTTGATTTTTCTTTTCTTTTTTTTTTTTTTTTATTTTGATGCGCTATTGACATAAAATCAATAATTATGAATTTTTTTTTTTTTAATTATAAAGCACTTTCAAAAGTTCTGGTAAAATAAATTGTTAATAAAAACTTATCCAATGAATATTCAATCTTTATAGTCTACTAATATTTCTTTTATGACTAACAACATATTTGTTGGCTTAAAAGAATGCTGACCGAAAGAATCCTGTTCCAATAGAAGCAAAGATTTTTTTTTTTTGAAATTATGTAATCTTTACAAAATCGAACTTTTACTGCCAAATTTAAAATTTCATATAAAAAGTTTAGAGAATCAAAATTTCATGGTGTCTGGATTTATAAATTCTTTAAATCACCATATAGTTCACTTCAAGTCTATTAATACACTTTTAAATAATTTCTATCCACCTAGTCACATTATTACAAAAAAAAAAGGTTTTTAAATTGGCGTTTTTTATTTAAAAATTCATAAAAGTTTTTCGATCAGTTAAATTTTTTAATTCAAATCCTCCAAAAAAAAATCCAACATGTCGAATTTTTGGTTTTTCCTTCAATATATACTCAATTAAATGATTTGTTTTTTTGTCAATTATGGCATTGCATCCAAAACCATACCAGATTAAATTTAGGATTGCCCTTAAAAGTAGATTTTTTATAATTCCCCTTTGTTAACACTCTTTTAAATGGTTTTTATTGGTCAAGGTATTTTTTTTCTGATCCCTACATGATATGAAATATGAATATTCCTTAATAATTACAACACATTTTAAAAATTTAAAAAAAAAAATAAATTCCAAAATTAGGTTTTTCAAATTATAAATAATATTTTGTCTTGATTGTACATACCCCCTTTGATATTATAGTTATTTTATTTTCTTTTTAAACGAAAAAAAAATGTTAAAAATTTTGAAACAACGTTTTTTATTTATTTCTCATCTCAAAATATTTGTAAATTAGTTTATAACACTGGAAATAGCTATACTAAACTTTTTAAACTGTTTTATTGGTTCCTTTGAAATAATTTGTTGACTATATTTGTTAAAATTATTATATCAAAATAAAATACCCAATTAAAACACCCTTTTATGCTTTTATACCCCATATGGCAAATGTCAATATATTTATAATTTCCTTCAATATTTATATATTAATTTTGTAATTATTTATTTATTTATTATTTAAACTTATCTTTATAATAGGTGCCTTGGACCCCCAAATTGTCGAGGGAAGCACCCCCCAAACGGAAACGAACATTGCTATGGATGTGGATTATGTAATGACACCAATAATGAAGTCTTAGATTTTTAATATGATTTTGAAAATTATTATAGTAGTGAATAGTATTTTTTGTAAAATAAACAACTAAAAAAATTATTATTTATCCAACCATAACAAAAATCATTTCCAACCCAATTTTTTTTTTTTATTATTTATCCAATTTTTGAATATTTCAAATATTGTTTATAACATTTTATTTTTTGAAAAAAAAAAAAAAAAAACAATAATAGTTAATGTTTTTTTTTATTATTATTTTGAAATCAATTTATATTTTTAGTTTATAAAATAAAATTTAATCATTTTTTTTTCGTTTTTTTTTTTTTTTTTTTGCAATACAGTTATTGGGCATTCTAAAAGAAAATTTCCTCAAAGTTTAAATTATAATAGATTTATTTCTTCCAAATCATATTCTTTTCATAAAAATGTTAAAATAAGTTCTATTAAAGTATTTTCATTTTTTGATTTTTATTTTTTTTTTTTAATAACAAACTTGCTTTTGTTTTACTTTGTAACAAAACAATTTGTTGGTTTTTAAGCAGTAAAATAATAAATATTACATCTTTTTTAAATATGCAAGAAAAAAATATCAAAAATATTTTAATTTAATTCAATTTTATAAAATCTAACATGTTGCATGAATATTTTTTTTATAATATTTTTTTTTTGTATAAAAGCTGAAAAATTAAATATTTTCCCCTGATGAATAGTGGTATAAAAAAGAAAAGTTTTACAATAACCAAGAAAATATAAGAAAATCAGGTTATGGTAAATACAAACACATTTTCCCTCATTGGTATTCTGCTTTATGGGGGGGGGGGGGGGGGGGGGATAGAACACATTCGATGGGTTTAATCCTGTATTTTCTCAAAATAAATTTTCATTCTCAGATCAAAATCCTTTTTTCAAATCTGATCTTTTTTTCTTGTTTAGGAAAATTAATTTTTTTTTTTTTGCTTTCTTCTTTTCTTTTCTTTTCTTTTTTTCTATTCTTTTTTATTTTTTTTAAAAAGTAAATTTCATTTAAAAAATGTTTGAAACTCCAAATTAACATGAATAAAATTGAGGATTTGTATTTTTCTTTCAAATGAATACATTTATAATAACACAAACGTGATGTCAACAATTTAAATTTTCTAAAGTAATTGAGAAATTTTGCCCTATACATCTCTTTGAAAGCCCAAAAATTTTTTTCACAATTTTTTTTATTATTTTTAAATGTACAGTTTGCTCAGGTTATTTCGATTATGAATCGCAACTCTAATTTGAAGTTTATTATTTCTCTTATTTCTAAACAATTGTAGTTTGTTTGATATTTCTAAAAAAGTGAATTGTAGATTTTTGGCTACTTTGAGCGAAATTGAGTTAATAATGTGATTAATTTAAATATATTCCTCGACCATTATTTTTGAACTATAATTGTAGATTAAAAATAAATATGAATGATCATTTATTCCTGATGGCTTCAAAATAATAATAAAATAATAATAATACAATAACAATAAGAATAAATTTAAATTTTTCTGAAAATTATTTTTCATCTATTTATTGTGATTTTTATTTTTTTGTTGATACTTTGGTGAATAAAATTATTTACTGTTATCATCTGATTATTTAAAGAAAAATTTATATAAGTACAAAATATTTTACTATTTGCTTGTTGAAAAAAAAAACACCGAATATCTTCACCAAATCAATTTGAAATGATATTTTTTGAAATTTAATTAATCTATCCTGATTCGGACTTTTGTGATAAAATTGTAATTCGTGCAATTTTATTTTAACGGTATAATTATTAATCTAATGAAATAATATAAAAATAAATCAGTTTGTTTTGTAAATATAAATATCATTAAAGGAAAAAAAGAAAAATAAAAAAAAACAAAAAAGATAAAGATAAAAAAAAAAAGAAAAATTAAATTTGTATTCATTAATTTTTTAATTCATTTTTTAGATATTCCAAATCCGAGAGCATGTTTTTTCTTGAAGCTTTATCAATAAACGAGCTAATGTTATTTCTTCCAATATAAACTGATATGAAATATTCAATATTTTGGTGAATTGTTTTAAAAATTGCAGGACCATTTTGAAGTTTTACAAATTTATCTTGTAACTGTTTATCGAATTCATTGCGATCAATGGGATCTGTTGTTTTTAATAATTTTATAATTATCTCTGTAGGAACCTGCATTTGTCGTTTCACAAATTGGGATATTATTTTTAACCCTGTTTCAACAAACCTAAATCCATAATTCTCCATTTTTGCCACGTGGATGCCTGCATTGATGATATTTAAATAAGAACTGCATCCCAATAGAACAGTTTTTAAAGAATCGCCAACAAAATAAATGTTTTTTAATTTATTTGATCTTGTATATAAATTATTTAAATCAAAGTTTTCATTTATTCCTAGTTTATTATAAATTTCTTCCTCTAAACTGGTTTGTCGATTTTTTTCTTGATAAATTGTCTTTAATGGAATTAAAGGTTTATATGGAAATTTGGGATCTTTGTTATACATTTTATTTTGCTTTTCTTTTATTTTGAAATCTTCATTTTTCTCAAAGACTGCAACGAAAAAGCCCCCCGAATTTTGATAAAATGGTAAAAATCTCATACATTTTTCCAAGTGGTATTTTTTAATTTCTTCTTGATTTGGTGGAAACATTTCAGGTTGAATTTTTCTCTGAAACGTTTCTGGTACTTGGTCATAAGAATCAAACCAAATAAATTTTTTCTTGTTTTCTATTTTTTCTTCTTGAATCTCATTTTCGGAGATCTGAATCTTTTCTCCCTCCTTTTCCATACTTTTTTCATCCTCCTTCTTTGATTTTCCTTCTTCCTCATTTTCTATTCCCCGCTCCCTTCCTATTCCACTCTGAGTAATATTGTTCTCTTCCTCGTCTTCGTCATTTTTTCGATAAATTGTATTCAATTTTCTTTTTCTATTTCGATTTCTTTTTCTATTTCTATTACGATTCCGTTTTTTGTTTTTATTTGAGTTATAGTCATTAGATTTCTGAGGGGATTTATTTAAAGCCATAACTTTCCAATTCGTCATCCCACCCGTAAATTTTAATCCTTTATTTTTCCAATGAGAGCAATCTATTAATTTGAGTTTGTCCGTACCAAAATGTTTTAATAATCTAATAATAATTGCTTCATTTTCGATGGGATTAAACGAGCACGTGGAATAAACAAACCTGCCACCAGGTTTTAATAATTCAATTCCTCTTTTTGCAATCTGAAATTGCATCGGATGGAGACCAAGAGCCAACTGTGGTGACCAAGTTTCAGACCCAGTGAAGTTTTTTCTAAATGTCCCATCACCAGAGCATGGAACATCAGAAAGAATTTTGTCAAGATACATTATTTTATAATTTTGAAATTTTGGTTTGTTAGTTTTTGGAGAGTTGACATTTGTGTTTTCTTTTAATTCTTTATTATTATTTTTAATTTTTGTTTCCATTCCATTAATTTTTTCTATTTCCATTTCTTTTTCTTCTTTTTTTTCTTTTTCTTTTTCGATTTCTATTTCGTTTTCTTTTTCTTCTTTTTTTTCTTCTTTTTCTATTTCTTTTTCTATTTCTTTTTCTTTTTCATCCTCATTTTCTTTTTCTTTTTCTTTTATTTTTTCTTTTTCTTTTTCATCTTCATTTTCTTTTTCATCCTGAATTTCTTTTTTATTGATCTCTCTATTTTCTAAAAATTTTGGAAACCATTGGGCCTTATAATTTGTGACCAAAATATTTGGGTAATTTAATTTTCTTATTCGGTGGTACAGTGTATTACTCCTTTTGATTGACACATCATTTGCAATTACAATACCCTTCGAAAAGTTGTCTTGATCGTGATTCAACATAAATTCAATTAGCTGACAAGTTTTGGAGCCAGGTGCTGAACACAAGTCAAGAACATAATCATTTTTTTGAATTTCTAACATCAGTGGTGGTACCATTGAAACTAATTCTTGTCTAATGATAAGCCCTTGGCTTTCTGTGCGCTTCATATATTCTTGTAAATTTTCAAATTTTGCTTTTTTTTTGAGTATTGATCGATCAACTGCTAGCTGGTACGCATTCTGTTTTGGATACCAGCTAAGTCTTGTTAAAATTGGCAGATCATTTAGACTTTGCTCTTTTTCTTTTGATTGTACATTTTCTTTTTCTTTTTCATCTTCATTTTCTTTTTCTTTTTCTTTTATTTTTTCTTTTTCTTTTTCATCTTCATTTATTGAATTTGTACTTATCTTTTTTTGATCTTTAATTACACACAATTTTGATAAACACTGCTTAACGTGATCAAGTGACTTTTCAATATTTGTTATATGGAATGTGGTAGGTAACTTTGTTTTTTGGATTGATAAAAATGTTTTCCATTCCTCTTCACCAAGATAGCCATTCTCTAATAAATTCTTTTTATAATACTCAACAAATAACGGAGATAATATTTGTTGTGTGTACTCTTTCCTTTTATCATTTAGCTTTCTCTTTTTTTTAGTGTTATCAATTAGACTCTTATTTGGGATCATAATAAATAAGGGAAAGTTGTAAAAAGTTAAAAAATGATTTTTTTGATACATTTCAATCAAATTTTGAACCTTTTACAAATCTTTTGAACATTTTAAACTGCTTAAAGCTTTGAAAGACTTAGTTATACAGATTTATAAATGTCTTGTGATTTTTTATTGTATGTTTTTTTGGGAAAAATAGAACGTCTCAGTAATATTTGAAAACGTTTGAAAGAGAAGAAAGAAAAATAATATTGTTCTATATTTATTGAGACTAAAATAAATTTTACTTCTCAAAAAAGGATTTCATTTTTCAAACACCACTTCTCTTTAGAAAAAAATACGTGTTTCTTTTTTCCAAATTTTTTCTGAAAGGTAGAATATGTGTGATTCTAATGTTTTTCTTGTCACCCAAACAAGTAGCACAAATGGTGATCTTGAGTCTACTGATTTTAATTACTTTTTATAAGATGATGATATGGCTTTTTCAGAGTTAATGTACTAGCTTCAAAAATCGATAAACCGAATATTAAAGTTTCTTTATATTGAGTATATAATCCATATTTGTTTGTCATGGTTCTAGGATCTCTAAATATTCAATTTTAACAATAAAGAATTAATGAAGGTTAATCTCATCAATTAAAAAATGATCATTGTATTAATAAAGAACCCAAGAATTTCAGAATAAAATCTTCATTTTGAGACAAATATAAAGCTTGAATAATCAATATTCAGACTCCAAAGTTGAAAAATATCTTTCAATAATTTGTGGTGAAATGTTGGTTAATGTCTAAAAAAATTGATTTTTTAAAATTAAATAAAAAAATCAGTGATTATTTTGTCAACCTCTTTTAAGGATTATCCGAATTTTGTGGTCAGTGAATACTATTTTTCCAACTACTAATATATTTATAGACTTTAAAAGAAACTTGATCTAAAGGATCATGCTAACTTGAAAAATTTAGGTTTTTTTTTGGAAAATTTTGAGTTGGGCAAAAACAATTTTCCTTCATCAAATCCAAATTATTCTCAACAAATTTTAAAGAAAAAAATTTCATTAGGAAAATGTCACTCCACTTTCTTTTCAAGTATGTTAGAGCGCAGTGAGAGAGTATAAATATACTTATAAAGAAAGTGGAGTGGTATTTTCTTAATATCAAAAAAAATAACTTTTTAGTTTTGCCTTGTTTTTTACGGGAAATTCAATAAGTTTTTGGATCAATAAATGATTTTCCAGTAAGATCTAAAAAATTCCAAAAATCCAAAAATTGCAATATTTTGACTTTTCCTCAATTCATTGTCTTTTAAAGCTTTTTTCTTTTTCTAGTATTTTATTTCAACCCTCACAGAGCATAAAATTCGAATAGTCCTTAAGAACTCTTAGAAATATATTGATATAACAATTAACTTTATAAAAAGGAAACAAAACGAGTTATTATTTTGGTTGAAGATGTTGATACATATTGAGTAAATCTTGAAATGAAAAAATTAAAACAATCATTATTTTTGGAAGCTTAAATATAGATTTTTCAATACTCAAATACTATTATTTTTTGTTTCTATTTTTAGATTTGAAAAAGAAATAAAAAACAAATTTCTAAAAATAAAATTTTTAAAATCTGATATTTAGTAAAAAATGCAATAATTTTATGTGCAATAATATTTAAAATAGATTTTTTAGAGTCACAGAAACTATTTGAAACATTACTTACCAATACCATTGACACCCCCATTTAGAGTATTTTTGAATATTTTTTTTCAAAAGGCAATGATATTATTAAGGGTCTAGTCATTTACTGTCTATTTGTCCCATAATCAAGCGAGTGATTTGAAACCAAAAAGTTTATTGTGAAATTGCCCTTCTTTTGATTGACAAAATTCAAATAATAATTAAAAAAATTTTTATTAGGATCCTCATTGGAAAAAATTCAATTAGTAAAATAATTAATTAAATACAAAATTTAAATAAAAGAAAAAAAATCTTGAGATGGTCTATTTGGCTAAGAATTCAAATTCAAAAAAAACTTGAAAAGCATTCTCAATTCCAAAAATTCACTATTTAAAAAAAAATTACTTGCTTCTTTTTTTAAATTTGCAAAGAGTTAAATTTATTAAATTTGAAACAAGTTGTTTTCTAAAAGTCCATAATCAATTTAATTCGATTTAATCCAATATGTGGTTAGACTGTAACTCTCTAAATTTGACAAAGTAAGAATTTTGTAACATTCTTTTGAAAGACAAATCAACTCATTTGTAATAGGAAAAAAATGTAAAAAAAAATCTTCCAGATCTCAAAAAGTGCCAAAGATTAACACATCAAAATCAACACAAAATTTTTCAAAATGATATAATCACAGCCATTCTAATTGGAAATCGAGTGTCGTGATTTGACACTTTTAATGAAAAATGTCCTCTTTTTTGATTGTTGACTTTTTGAAGATTGATTACTCTTCATATGTTGGTTAGTTTTTGATTGGTATTAGGTCTCATTAAAAATTACAAAACTTTTTTTTTATCCATTTCAGAAAATTTTTTTAACTTTAATGACTCAGCCCTTAACAAATTAAAATAATTTCTTCAAATTAAAAATTCTAGTAAAAAAAAAAACATATTTTTCGCTTGATTAATAATTATTAAATTAAGAACCATTATTAAAAAAAAAGGAAAGAAAAAGAAATAATGAATAAACAAAAAAAATAAACAAAAAAGAAAAAGTAACCAAAAAAGAAATTTAAAAAAAAAAAAAAATATTAAAAGTAAAAAAAAAAAAAAACATAGGTTTAAATAATACATTAGTATTTTTTTTTAAGAGGAGGTGACCAAACGATTATTTTATGGTCAATGCCTGTTGTTAAAATATTTTTTTCGTCGCAGGTCCAATCTGCAGCTGTTATCATTTTATGGTGGCCAAATTCTTTCGATTTGAGTTGGCTTACCAATTTACCGTTTTGGTCATAGATGCGCGCTGTGGAGTTATCAAGTGGCGCTATGATTTTCCCGTATCGGGGAGAAATTGAAATTTTATTTATTCCTGATGAGCAATTAAAGGAATGTAAAGGATGATTAGAATTTCTGATGTCCCAAATTTTGCCAGTTCTATCATCTGAGGCGGAAACGATGATATTGCTGTTTTTGGAAAAGATTGCTGATCTGACTGCAGCCGAGTGTGATTTAAATAAACGAACATTATTCTTTGACGAGCGAAGATCCCATAATCTAAAGGTCGAATCTAAAGAACTTGAGAGGATTAACGGTTCGCTGGAATGTGTCGAAACGTGGGTTATAGCGTTATCGTGGGCAGTTAGGGTTGAAAGCAATTTCCCATGAGATGAATTTTCGATATTCCATAATTTGACTGTATTGTCATCCGATCCTGTAACCACATTAATCATTGAATGGGTTGTCACCCAATCTGCAAAGGAAACAATGGATGCGTGCCCCTTCAGTATTACAGCTGGCTGGTGGCCCCTTTTGATGGAATAATCTGAGGTGTTTTCATTGATAATTCTAGATTTATTATACGATAAAATATTTGGATGAATCGATTTGCTCAAAGGCGAAGTTTGGTTTGAAATAATTGATTCTTGATCTATATTTAGATGATTGTTTATGTTCGTTTGAGCATTTTCATTATATTCTTCATTGCCTTTGCCATCATTGTCCTCGTCATTATCGTCATTATCGCTGATATCAACTTCGTTTGAGTAATCATCATCATTATCATCATCATCATCATCATCATCATAATCAATGGTGCTATTATTATTATTATTATTGTGTTTATTTGAATTAAATTTATTTATTTTATTTTTGTTAAAAGATGAAATTAAATCATTTTGATCAACTTCCAAATTGAACGGAGGATATGAGTATTTTCTAGACGAAGCATTTTTGTTACTTTGAGAATTCTTATTTATTTTTCTTTTTTCACTTTTTATTTTACTTAGCAATTGTTGGTATTTTGGATTTTTTTTCTTATCAAACATTGACGTTTGTTCAGAATTTATTCGTTTCAAATTATTATTGACTTTATTGTCATGTTTATTTTTTTGTTTCATTAAATTTTTGTTTTTAATGCTATTACTTTCCTTTTCCTTTGTTTTTTTTGTTTTTTTATTTTTTGCATTTTCTTTTTCAGAATTTGTATTTATTGATCCACCCTTCTCAATTTTTTTCTTTTTCTTGTTCTTGTTCATATTCTGGTTCTTGTTCTTGTTCTTTTCATTTGTTTTATTATTTGTTGTTTTGTCAAGCCTTTGTGATTTATTATTTTCATTTGTTAAGTTTGTTTTTTCAAGCCTCCTTTGAATATTAAAGGGGGAATTTGTATGATTGGATTGTTCAATTTTATTCATATTTTTTTCATAAAGAAAATTATCATCTTCGTCTTCTGTTAAAAGATCAGAAGGCCATATACTCTTTAGTCTTTCAATTCTTTCGTAAACTGGGCTATTATGTTCATTTGATTGCCTTTTTTGTTGGTTTGGGACATGTGGTTTAAATCTTGGATTATTATCTTCAATTTTTGTTTCAAATTCTGAATTTTGTTTTTGGTTGCTTCTCGAGATCTCGAAAGAATTTCCAAGCAAATTCTCGTTCTGAGAATTTTTGCTTTGTTTCAAGTTATTTTTGTGATCATGTAAATTTTTATGAATTTTCTCTTTAATTGGTAAATAATCTAGTTTATTTAAAGAAGACGATTTGAAGATTGACTTGAAATTATAATTGTCATCAAATTCGTCAGATTTTTTTGAGGTAACTCGAGGAGTAATTGGTTGAATATTTTTTGTTTTGACATTTAGGCTTTTTCTTTCACGATCTTTGGATTTTTGAGAACGATTTCGTTTTTCTTTTTGATACATCTTATTTGGAGTTTTTTTGCGGTTCGTTTGGATTGAGTAAAGATTTTTTTGGTTTTGATAATTGCCGCAATTATCGTTGAATGAAGACAATTGGTATGGCCAAATATGACATGTCCGATCACCAGACGACGAGCAGCAATATAAAACTTTCCAATTTGGGTGGAAGCGTACATTGTTCACAGTTCCCTTGTGCCCAGAATAAAGATAGCACTGTTTATTTAGTCGATCAAAGACACGAGACGTTTTGTCGCTTGAGCCAGTCACAAACACAGTTGGCAATTCTGGATGTGATTGTAGTGACCAATTGATATCTTGGTGTGCAGTGATCTGACCGCTTACGTACCACTGGGAATGAACCGAAGTGGTTATAGAAGAAACAAGCTGTTTTTTTTGTTTGTTGGTTGAATGGTTATTACAAAAACACAAAGATATATTTTTTTTGTGAAACAAAAAAGTTTTTTATGAGAATTTTATTTTTTTTTTTTGTCAAATAAAAACAAACAGAGCAAATGAAAAAAAACAAAATTTACCCTCCCAACCCTTCCTTTGAGACTTTTTGTTGCTTTTGGTAATTCTCTTGTTGGTAAGCCAAGCTTGGTTCTTAGCAATACATTCTCCTCATGTAAGAGTGTAAATTCTTTATCAATTTCGCCAAATAATTCAAACAATTTAAACTGAAAACCATATCTTTCATGATCTCTTGACATTTTGGAAAAAGTTAAAAAAATAAAAAGTTTTGTCTCAGGAAAAAATAAATTGGGTTCTATCAAGTTTGTGGTAAATTGGTTTTGAAATAGTCCTGTTGATTTGTGTTTGTAAATATTTGATAGGAAATTTTTACAAATAATTGTCAAAGTATAAATTGTTCATGGTTAACTGTAATAAAACTATTGGTATCTGTGAGTAAAACAATATTTTGCATTTATTTTTTTTGAATCAGTGTGAATTATAACTAATCTCACAGGCGACAGTGGTTTTCAATAAAATTTTTGAAAAAGCTTTTATAATTTTTGAAGGAAAAAAAAATTCTATTTTTATTTAAATATATTATTAAACATATATACCTCAATATCTGATTTTTTTCCAATAATATTTGCCTTTTCTGGTTTAATATCAGCAGTTATTGATTTTTTTTAAAAAAAATATTGAATATATTTATTTGTGAAGCTGAAAGCTTCTAAAAAAAATATATTCAGATGTTTTTTTTTTTAAATCAATAGCAAATGTTATTTTTGTGGGCAAAAATATGAAAAAAATAAAAAAGACTAAAAACAAAAAACAAAATTTTTTTTTTATTTATTTTTCATCCTTTGCGATCTTTATCGAAAATAGTTAGAAATGTTAAAAACAACAAATATAAAAGATCTTCATTTGTTTTTAATTTCTTTTAATAATTTTTCCAAACTCTCATCTGATATTGGAACTTGGTCTGGTGAATCGTTGTTATCTGATTGGCCACTAAAAGAGTAAAATTTTATATCATTAAATATCCCAAGACAACAAAATTATAAATAAAAAAAAATGTTTTGTTATTTTCTCTTTTTGAAATTCTGTTATTTCAATTATTTAAAAAAAAAGTAAAAATGAAACTGAATTTTTCCAACTATTATTAAATGGTTGATTTCTTTGATTGCTACTCTTTTTTTGATCCTAAGCAAAAAATTTTTATCAAAAAATTGCTATTTTTTTTTGATTTTAAAAAGTCAATTGATAAGATCCAAAAGCCAAAATAAACCTTTTTATTTGCAATAATTTTTTTTTTGATAAAGTGATCTGATATTTTTAGTAACTTGAATTTTTCACTTTATAAATTTGAATTTTCTTTCCCAAAAAAAAAACTCCAAAAGGCCAATTTAAACAATTTCCTCCTATATTTTTAATTTGAAAAAGTTTTGATATTTTTTCACTAATTTTTAGCTTATTTTTTTCTTACCAGAAATGAAAAGCTTAACCCAATACAAGAACATTTCGTAAACAATATCGAGTATGTTAAGTGTTGTTGATCACAAAGATATAGCAACATTTTTTTATATTTTTTCCAATATTTTTGCATGAGAAAAATAACACATAAAAAGAATAAAATTGTTGAGATAATAGATATAGAATATTAACTCGGTTTATCTTGTTTTTTTTTTTTTTTTTTTCATTTTAAAAAATCATAACTAATTATTTAAATGTACACTAAATTGAAATGAAGAATCAGGTATCTCCTAATTTTAAGATCAGTTCATATTATTTTTATAGTTAACAATACATATATTGTCTTCAAAGATTACTAAGTAAAAGTATGTTATTAGAATTTTAGGTTTATTATCGAATATTTTTGGTTTTGCTAAAAAAATTTCTGTCGATCTAAATTTGAAATTTTTATTCATAAGATTGTTTTATTAATATTTTTCTACTCCACTTATTATCTACTCCATTTTAAAATATAATCGGGTTTGGTGTGTTAGTATAAAGATATTTTCAGATAAACCTTAAAGTCAGTGAGTAGAGGTCAACACAATTGATTTTTATTATATCTTGTTTGGTTGACGATATTGAAATGTTTATCAAAAAAATTTTTGTTTTTTAGTTATCTTTAAAAAGTTAATAACACTCCTTTAAAAAAATTTCTCACTTTTTTAAAACTTTTATCAAGTTTCAGGTTTTAATTAAGAAAAAATTTATACTATTTGATAGTTTTCAATTTTATTAGAGTAAATATTCAGAATCTTAATGTTGGATAAACATTAGGTTATAAATAGGAGAACCTTTTTTTTAAAAAATTCCTATTTTTTTTCAATACACAAAAAATTAAAAAGTTTTTTTTCAGACAAAAACATAAAAAAAAACATTTTCACTTTTTTAAAAGAACAATATTTTATATCTAATAATATATATATATATTTGAACATTTTTGACAAAAATACCTTTTTTCTAAAATTAACATTATTTTATTGGTATTGTTATTATTTTAAAAATTAATTTTAGAATACTTCTTTTTACAAAATCAATTATTTTGATATTCTTTCAACAGTTTAATCTTTATGTTTATCTTTAATTCCTTAAGATTGTTAAAAAAATTTCTAGATGTAAAATATTAGAAAGATAATAAGAATAATTTCAAATAGTTTATCGGTCTTTGAATTGTAGAGTTATTTATCTATGATTCTTTTTATTTTCTTTTAAATCTAAATGAGATTGTTGTAATTTTTCATTTAAAAATTCTTAATAGGTTTATAGTAATAATTTTTTGTCAAGAATTTTTCATCACAGCTCTTATGGTTAGAAAACTTAAGGTAATAAAGAAAATTTCGAAAATAACAAATTGAAAATAAAATATACTTAAAATAGTTAAAAAAAAATATACAAATTCGGGTATATAGTGCCACCTTTTTCGGAGACGTGGAATACCAATTTATTAATCACAGTTTGTGAAATCTAATTTATTGCTAATAATCCTTCTAATATTTTTTTACTCCTATTTTCAGTGGATGTGTCGTCAATTTGCGTGGAGTGCCTAGGTTTTCTTGAGGTTTTCTGTTTTATTTGTTAAGATTTCTAGGTTTTTTTGATGTTTTCTATTACATTCCGATAAGTAAAAAAAACCTAACGAAAATCTATGGATTTTATAAATAAATAGAAAACTCAAGAAAACCTAACGAGGCTTTTTTAAATTAGAGAAATAAAATGAAATTTTTAATTATTTGCTTTTTATTTCTCAAATTAAAAAAAATTTAACCGCGGTTTTCCGCAATTCGAAAGAATTTAGTAAAAATCGAGGATTTTAATCAATTCCTTCAAATCCTGAAAAACCTAACGATTGTGGATATTTTTTAATTTGGTCATATAAATGATATAATATTTTTATACTTTAATAGTTTAATTATTTTTCTTCTTCTCTTTTTTATTTAGTATATTTTCTTTGATTACTCCTTTCTCACAATAAATAAATAAATATAGGAATAATTTTTCGTTAAAAATTGAAAAAATCAGATTTTTTTATCATTTAGTTGAGTAAAGGTGAGGAAAAATATAATAGTTATTTTTCTCAAGAAAAAATATTAGAAAAAATACAGTCCATGTATTTTTTTAGGCACACTCTTTTCAATCTTATAAGGCACAAAGTAATTCAAATAAAGCAAAAAAAAAATTTTTTATTTAAGGCACAAAACTTGAAGATTAGGCACAGGATTTTTGAATTTTTTATGATTTAATTTTATTTATCAAGATGATCCAATGATTTTTTTTTGTTATTTGAATTTTGTTAACCAAATTAAAGTTTATTTCACAATAATTATTTCGGTCTCTGGTCATCCCTTGGGTATGGAGAGTATCCACAGTAAATGACTAGACACTTAAAAACTTTTTTGGTTTGTCAATTGTGTAAAAAAAGTCAATCATTATTTTTTATTGAGAACATTACTGATAACGAAAAGTAAGATCTATTCAAAAAAGGATAAATAAATAAATAAATAAATACAAAATTGAATATTCAGCACAATAACAGTTTTTTAAATACTATCTTTTAGTATGGGTTTTTCTTTGATTGATCAATAATTAAAAATTTATTCAAAAAATTGATTATTTTTGGGATCTTCATAACCACACAAACAATTTTGATAAATCAAGTAGATTTAAATTGTATTTGTTGGTTTGATTAAAAATAACATTGTGGGTTTTTATTAAAAGTTGATTGGTTTCTTCTTTTTAATTCGTTTTACTTTTCATTTTCAGGTTCTATTAAGTTTCCCAAATGAAAAAATGTGTTTCACTTTTTTTATTTGTTTACTTTTTCCAAAATAGTTTTCAAAAAATAAACAAAAACGTGATTTAAATTTTTCAAAGTTTTTTTGAAATTGATTTGCAAAAGAAAAAAATTTTCATTCCAATTTTCTTTTTTCCTGTCAGTCAATCGTCTTCCAAGCAGATCTTGTAATTGGATGACTTTATTTGGTTCTTTGGTACTTTTTTACTCTTTATTTTTTGAGATAAGAAGCCTTCGTGAGCAAAATTTCTAGATTGAATCAAAAGTTAATTCACTAAGATTTTATCTGATTAAAATTAGACAAGAACACTACAATGACCAAATTATTTTTCAACCATTTACATAATGAGAGAGAATTAGATCCCATAAAAACTGTCAACACTCATCGGTTATATCTAGATCTTTCAATTTTCAATCAATAATATGAAAAAATATATTTGAAAGTTTTATTGATGTTTGGATTTTAAATGGGAAAAATTTTCACTTCATTTTCTCTTTCCTTTTTCAAATGAAGTCACAAATAGCAACCTAACTTCTTTGGGAACTCTATTAATAAAAAAAAAATATGGAATAGGAAGTGAATATTCCTTTCCATTTATTCTTGAAATATCAGTAAAAAAAAATTTCTTTTATGACTTCGAGATAAAAAGTAATATTGCCAAGACAGACTTCCTATTTAAAAATAAACATAGCTTTGAAAAGTTTTCATTTTCAACAACAATTAAAAACACAAAACACTGTTTAAAGATTTTTTAACAACAATTAAGAACATACAATCTGGAAAACAACAGTTAGTGTCTGAAAAACAAGATTTATTTGAGTTAACACAGGTTATTGAAAGAACTATCAATGGGAAGAAATTTTATCTGAATTTTCAATTTTGTTTTTTAAATAGATGCGAATTACAAAGGAATTCTGAGAAAACCCTTTTTAAACTATCATTCAAAATCATTGGCCCATCAAAAATCAAAATTTAAAGAAAAATATTTTTAATACTTGTAGTTATCTATTATAATATCAAAATTTTTATTTTAGTATTTGGTTCACTACTCCAGGGGTATTTGTTTTTCTTCAAAAAATAAAATAAAAAAAGTTAAAAAAAATTTTAAAAAAAATTGGGCCATTTATTTTGAATGAAGCATTACATGAAAAAAAATTTTTTTAAAAATTAATAAAACCCATTTATCGATTCTCCTTCCCTTTGAATAACTAAATCTAATCTCTTTGTCATATTTGAAACCAATTTTTCCCTTAATTCATCTGTTACTTCTTTCAAATTTTTCATTTTCATTTTCCATTTTAACAAAACACTTTTGAAAAAATAAAAAAGAGAAAAAATGATTTATTTACAAACTTTTCATTGTGAGAGGAAAAACTTCAAAACGATACAAAAGCAATTCAAAATTGAAATATAAGGTGGGCCATTTATTTTGAATTTTAGTTTATTAAAGATAAATTTGGAAAATGGAGTGAAAATTTTGGTTCCATTTAGAATTCAAACAGCAGTTGAAATATTACTCCACTGAGGATCTGTATCTCGTCCACAGAGGAAAAAAAAGAATCAAACAAATAAATAAAGTTCGGACAACCGATTCAACAACCTGTGAAATCTAAAATAAACAGTAAATTCATTTTCTATCTCAGACTTTCCATTTTGTGACTGGGTTTTACAGATACGTGAACTCCTATTACAAACAGTCAAATTTTTTAATAGAACAAAAATTTTCTTTAGAGAAAATATTAAAATTTGATTTTTAGTCTACAAACCTTCTGAATGATCAATAATTTATAAAAATTTATCCAGTATTTTGATGGATCCTTAATTTATAAATATCTTAAAATCAAAAGGCAAGACAATTTGAAAGAAATCAACAAATTCTTTCTTCGATCTTTGGAACGTTGTTTTGAATTTTTGAATTCGTTTCATACTGGTATTTGAATTCTAAATATGAAAAAATTTTCACTCCATTTTCCATATTATTTTCTTTAATAAATTGAGTTCCCAAAGAAGTAGGTTGCTATTTAGGGTCTTTAGTCTCTGCTTTAAAAGGGAAATTGAAAATCAATTGTAAATTATTTCTTTTTAGAATTCAAATACAGTAAACAACAAGATTTTTAACTCAGTCTTTCAAATAAGTAATTTTTTTAAAAAACCTATGTCAAATCATAAAATATATATTACTATTATTTCACTATTAATAAATGAAAATTTTAAGTTCACATCCCAAAATATTTTTCTATTATGTGATCAAAAAAATAGGTACACAAAGACTTTAATCCATGTTTCGAAATAATATCCATGCTTTTTTTATTCTTGTTCGAAAGCAACATCCAATCTACAACCAAATAGTATACCTAAGTTCAAATCAATTTTGCAAGTATAGGACTGGTTATTATCAGTAAAATTTAAATTATTCATTAAATTTACAATATGTTCAATAACCCGAGTCGGCGTTTTAATATGTGTTTTTGAAAATTATTTGTGTTGTTTTTTTGAAAGAACTGTGGTTTTTTTTGACTATTGTGAGAAAAATTCAGTTCAGTTTCACTCTAATTTCAAAACAAACAATATGTTAAATAGATCATATTAGCAAATGTTTTTCTACAACCTTCAAGGCCAATCTCCTGATAAATGAGATCGAATTCAAAAAAATTTAAACAAAACAAGACCAAAATCCACAATCAACCAAATCTTTCAATTTGAATAAATACAAAAAAAATAATAAATCAAGTTCCTTAAAAACTTTTTTACTTGTATCTCTACATATTACAAAAAGAGATATCAATTTTTCAAAGTTTTTTTAAAAAAGCTGTATGTTCGAAAAATTTCAATTCATTTTCTTTTTTCCTACAACCCATCGTCTTCAGATCATATCTTGTATTTGGTTGACTTTATTTACTTGTTTTTAATTGCCTATATTGGAGGATATAAATATCCTTAGTGAGCAATATTTACTATTGAAACAAAAGTTAATTAACCCATATTTTATCGATCTAAAATTCTACAAGAACATACCCAATGACCAAACTATTTATAAATCAATAGATTTTCAACAAGTTTAATAATGAGAGGAAATTAAATCTCTTATAATATCAATTTTCATAGATCTATATCAAGATCTTTCAATTTTTAATCAAAATAGCAGAAATAATATTTTAGAAAACTTTGAATAAAAATTTCTTTTATAGCTTTGAGATTGACAGTAATATTGTCAATATATACTTCGTTTTTAAAAATAAACACACTTTTGAAAACTTTTAATTGTTGACAACAATTAAAAAACATAACAATGAAATAAGTTGGAAAACAACACTTAAAAACACGTTTTTCAAAAAACAACAAGTTAAAGTTTAAAAAACGACATATTATTTAAGTCGGAACCGGTTATTTGACATACTGTCGTTGATAATCTTCCATAATAATCCAATTGTTTTGAAATTTTTTTATTTTCTTGATTGATAAAAATTTCCCTGAAAAATTTACTTTATTTGTCTTGAGAAATTTTGCAATTTGATCCTTTCTTTTTTAGAATTACTTTTTAAAGAATAGAACTTTAAAAAACCAACACCATATTTAATTAGGACTTATTTTTGGTTTCTTTGATCGGTTGATTTATACAGCCAATTTATTCAACCTGTGAATTTTTTCTTTCCTCTCGTAATATAACCTGAAATAAAAAAAATGTTTAAAGAATTTTTGTGTTTCATCATGTTGTGACAAAAATTGTTTCATTTCCACTTACAGCCAATTTATTCAACTTGTGAATTTTTTCTTTCCTTTCGTAATATAACGTGAAACAAAAAAATTGTTTAAAACATTTTTTTCTTTCATCGTGTTGTGACAAAAATTGTTTCGTTTCAACTTGTAAGGTTTCGTTCTGAAACATTACAAAAATTCTTGCTTTTAAACTCACCTAAACCTCCATTAGAGCCAATCTATTCAACTTGAGAATTTTTCTTTCATTATGAAGTTTAACTTGAAAGAAAAAAATTTCTTTCAACAATTTTTGTCACAACACGTTGAAAGAAAAAAATGTTTTAAGGGAGTAGCTACACCATAAGACATGATAAAAATTTGAGAGAGATGAGATAAGAACATTTTATTTTAGTGCCGTGTGATCGTAGATTCTCTAAAAATTTTTTTAAAAAAATTATTTGATATTTTTTTTTTAGTAATGTTCAACAATAAAAAAAAAGAGATTATATTGATAAAATAGTTTTATTATTATTATTATTTTATTATTAAAATAAACTTAATTCGATTAATTTGGATACAGTTTAAACAGTTAGAAGAATAACAAAAACATGATTTACAGCAATTTGGAAATTAATTTTAATTCAACAAACTATTTCATTTTTTGTGTTTTTTGTTTTTGTTTTCATTTTCTTTTTTTCAGGTACTTAATCTGTTTAGTTAGATCTGAAAATTTTTTATAGATGGTTACTAGATGGTTACAGTTGAGTTTCTTCAAGTGATAAATCCACATACAACCGGTACATGGTATCTTATCATTTGATCGATCAACCATTGTTGGTGTAATTTTAACAAATCTACCAATATATTTTTTGTTCAAACTCTTTCATTTCAGCTCGTTTCATTTTTTTTGGACACACTTGTTTTAATTTTTTGTTTTATATTGTTTTCTTATATTTGGATGAAAATGATTACTTAAAAAACCATTAATACTATGTTACTTAAATCTGGTTTTATTTTAGGTTTGGGAGAATATAGTAAATTGAGTTTTTGTTTCACTATTTTTGATTTTAGATGTGTCCAAATTTTTGGAATGGGGTTTAGTTTTTTTTCTGGGAGAAGATAATTTCAGATTTTTTGAATAAAAAAGTGTATCTATTATGTGGTTTAAACTTTGATAACATATAATCATATTCACTTCTCATATTCCACTAAACCCAACGTTTTACAATCCTAACAAGTAATAATTCTACTTAATTATTCTAATTTTGGAATTCTTCTAGCTATTTAAGTCCCATTTATGTTTCCTTTTATATTCTCTCAATTGTAATATTGTTGTTCTTTTTAAACAAAATCCATTAATCTTAATGCCACTAATAAAAAAATATTTCTAATTGCTTTATCTTGTCAGGATTAAAAAAATCTCAAAAATGATGAAAAAATAAAAAATGAAAAAATTAAATGCCACAATAGAATGTTGAGAGAAGAATAAAAGATAAGTCATTCAACATTCAAAACACTATTTTAAGTAATTCAACTCAACATTCTATTGTGGCAATTTCTTTGAGACTTTTGAAAAAAAAATTTCAAAAATCTAATGAATGAAGTACTTTAAATAATAAAAACCAATGAGGTACAACCAGAGTAAAAAATGTTATTTTCTGATCCTCTTCAGAATTGCACAAAAGTGAAAAATTTTTCTTTACCGTGGCTACTCCCTTAAACAATTTTTTTGTTTCACGTTATATTATGAAAGGAAAGAAAAAATTCACAGGTTGAATAAATTGGCTGTAGTTCTTCTATAACAAAAAAACACACTTTTTATTTTGAAATAAGCATAAAATTTTTTTACACATTTTATTTTGACTATAATAGTTTATAAGCTGAAGAAAATCCAAAGATCTTTACAACATCGTTTAGAAATGATATTTTTAACCAATAAATTATTCTTCATTCTTAAACAATAAGACAAAATATTTATACTGATAATTTGGTTAACCATTGTGAAAAAAAATTGGGTCGGTCAACAAAATGTTTTCGTTTTTTAAATAGTAAATATTAGCAAAATGATTTTCGATCAAAGTAAAATTTTATGAACAAATCTTACATTTAATAAAAACCAAAGTCACTATCAATAATAATTTTCAAACTTATATTAAATAGTTGTACTTTGAACTTTTAGAATTACTATGGAACTCTAAAAAAACAAAAATTTAATTTTAATTGTTAACTTTACTAAAAACAAGAGAACTATTTATTAGGAAATATTAAAATCTATTAATTCAATAAGATATTTATCATTGTTAATTAACGCAAATTTATCAAGGTTAATCTTAAATATCCTTCTTAACCAAATTGAATAATAAAATCTTCCAAAAAAGCTATTTTTTCCGAAAAGAGATTGTTTTCTACTAATGTTTTTTAATCAAAACTTCAAAATAACGAAATATTATGAATTCAGAAACCATTTAAATTATTTAAATCCCCATATACAAACCTTTAATTTAGAAAGATTATTAATTTTTGGTCTTCCCAAACTATGAATAACTTGATCTTGGAATGTAATCTAATAAAAAAATTTAAACATTTTTAGTAAAGTTTACAATTAAAATTAAATTTTTGTTTTTTAGAGTTCCATAGTAATTCTAAAAGTTCAAAGTACAACTATTTAATATAAGTTTGAAAATTATTATTGATAGTGACTTTGGTTTTTATTAAATGTAAGATTTGTTCATAAAATTTTACTTTGATCGAAAATCATTTTGCTAATATTTACTATTTAAAAAACGAAAACATTTTGTTGACCGACCCAATTTTTTAGTGACACAAATTTTTTTCACAATGGTAAAGCAGAAATAATTAACATTCATTTTCTAACTTGAAATATCAATTTTCATTTATTAATTAAAAATAATACCGTGGTTCCAAACCTACCATGAAATCTGACAGCCAGAGTAATTGACTTTCTGTCTCTTTTCAATAAAAAAAAACTTTACCTAATGCGATCGTATACATTTTATGGTTTGACATAGGTTTTTTAAAAAAATTTTTTATTTGAAAGACTGAGTTAAAAATCCACTTGTTTCTGAAATAAATTCAAAAATCCTCAACAAAGATTCCGAAGATCGAATATAGAATTTAATGATTTCTCTGAAAAGGTCTTAGCTTTTCTTTTTAAGTTCTTTAGAAAGTAAGGATCCATCAAAATACTGGATAATTTTTTATAAATTGTTGATCATAAAGAAGGTTTGTAGTCAAAGAATCAAAATTTAATATTTTCTCATGAGGAAATTTTTGTTCTATTATAAAATATCAAGGTTTGTAATAGGTTATTCCATAACCATATAATTATGTCACAAAAAGTCAAGTATGGGATAGAAAATGAATTTTCTAATTATCATAATTTTCAGGGTAGGGTTGGAATGGCTGTTTTTCAAAAATATATAAAAAACGATTTTTCACCAGAAAACGCTCCTCCAGATTTTCTCATTTCTTTTTAAAAAATAACCCCCATGTCATAATTAATCAGATTTCAGTTATTAGAGACTTTCAAAAATAAATCAACTTTTGCACCAAAAAGTTTTTTTAAATTTTTTCCTTCAACAAAATTCTTGAAAAGGATTTTTTTTTAAAAACTCAAACTAAAATGTCTTGAAAGAAAAATTTCAAAGAAACTTCTTAAAAATTCCTGACATCATTACAACAGAAAAGAGAGAAACAACCAAAATTGGAAAGGGGAAAAATAGGTTTCTATTCAAGATCCAAAGTTTTTGACGTTGAGGTTTTATTATGATTTCTCAACAACTAGAATTCATAACCAGAAACAGAAGTGAAAAGTTATTGATCAAGTTTAAAAATGGTCAAGTCTTCAAAAATTCCTTACTAAATTAAGAGAAACTCACACTATTTTTTCAAATCATAAAAAACCATTTTTTTTAATTTAAACCATTCTACTATTTTTAGTATTTATTAATTTGCCAATACTTAGAATTAAAAACCATAGTAATACAAATGCCAACTGATCATTCACTCCAAGTGCACCAACAGAAAAAAAAAAACTTAGAAGAAGAAATAATATGGTGTGAGAATTTTTGCAATGAAAACAACAAAAATGTTCAAGCTACAATTTATTGCCACGATTGTGAGAAAAATATTTGTGAAAATTGTGACTTAATTCACAAAGTTCCTGGATATAAGAAACATACTAAAGAGCTAATACCATGTTTGTCATTTTACACTTTTTTTTAACTTTTTTTTGTTTTTTTTTGTTTTTTTTTGTTTTTTGTTTTGTAATATTTCTTTTTTATTTGATCTTGATCGAGTGTTTGGATTTCTTTTTGAAAAAAACAAACAAAACTCAAAATTGAACAACTTGTTTTTAATTTTTAGATGGTTTCGTTTTTTTTTGATAACTAAATACTTTAGCTTTATTTCAATCTTTTTATTTTCTCAATTTACCTTCAACCCGTTCTGTTTTACTTTTGTGTTTTGAAAATAAAATAAATTGAGAAACCTTTCAAAACGAGTTGAGGCTTTGTTTTGAGTTATTTTAAAAATTGGATCGTTTAACCAACTCACTACTAGGAACACCGAAAAAAAGATACTATATGAATATGTACAACCAACGTACTTGAAAACAAATGGAATATCAAGTTGTTAATTATTTAGAATTAATTAACAACCCGATTAAAAATTTTCTTACTCTATCGATCTTTGCCAAGTTCTGAGAAGTATGCATTTTTCTTTTCATTTGGAATTTTGGAAGATTTTCAAAGATCACAAAACAACACAAAAATATTGAGTTAGGTGAAGTTTTAAAAACGAAAACTTACAATTAAGAGAAAGTTATTGTGCAACATTGTATTAAGGACTACGTTGGCAATTTAACAATTTGTCTCAACACCTTTTGGCCCAATCTCATTTAAAAAGTGAAGTTAGGATCTTGGAAATATTTTCCAATTTGGATCAAAAACTCATTTTATGTCATTTTTTTTTATGAAAAATGAAAAAGAAATTTTGAGATACGTAAACTCGAACACCTTGTTAAGGATGGTAAAAATGAAAAAAAAAATAATCATGAATATTTAACATTAAAAAAACTCTCAATAATAAACTTTAAAGCTAAATAATTGTATTTTCAATGATTTCTGAACATTGGGTTACTTTGAATTGTTACATTGTCTCCACAAACAATTAATCCGTCCCAACCCTAATGGAAAATATTATAAGACATATAATTTGGTTTTCTATTATAAAATTGTGTTTTTTGAAAGAGAAAATTCAATTTCAATCATAAGACCCAAATTTCAACTTGTCTTACTTCCTTCGAGTTTTTTTTTGTAAAAACCAAAACAAAAATTAACTTTTTCCTCAAGAAAAGAAATTACAGAAATCATGGAAATCAAAGAAACAAAAGAAATCACAGAAACCCATGGAAACTTGAAAGCGTTTTTTGATCATTGCTTTTAAATTGTTTAAATCTGAGATTAAAACAATTTTGGAAAATGAAGATCCACATTAGTGTAAGTTTTTTTATTGATTTGTTTGTCAATTCAAAGGAAGCAAAAAATAGATAACTTATTTTTAATCTTGTTATTATGAATTTTACAGTTTATGATGAGCTTTAATAACTCTTTTACGGTTTGTTGAACAAAATAAAATTTAAGAATAGAAAATCAATTTGAGGTCTTATAAATTTTTCAAGGTATTTCTGGAACGGCTGTATCGATTATTACAAAGAGGTTGTGATTTTGGCTTATTTTTTTTTGTTTCTTTTTGTTTTTCCTTGAATTAAATTTCCCCACCATGGCTAAGAGGAGATTGTCTCCTCGTATTTTTTTTGGAACAACACAATCCATGTCAAACACATAAAATATTAGGTTTCGGGTACTTCTTAGATAAATATTTTTTTGTTTGGATCGTTTCTTTTATAACCCAATTTGTTGTGCCAAGTATAATTGGGTTGAGATGCTGTGGGAAAGGTTTGGTGAGATTTTGCATGAAAGGATCTTTTGAAAATTAAATTTGGGAAAATTAGTCAGTTTTTGTTTTTAAAAAATAAATTTCTTTGACAGTTGAAGAAAAAATGATCTTTATAATTTTGGGAATTGCGAATTTTGGTGGATTCAATACAATACTAAACCATTTACCATACCATTTCATCAAAAAAATGTCTTTTTTTCAAAGATCAAATACCTCTCATCCAAAATTGCCAATTTTCTCCATTTTGACCTTTGGGTGAAAATTGAAAACCATTTCATCTTAACCCACACACCAGAAAATAACACTAGTTAACCCCCAACAAGTCAAAATGGTTTTCAATTTTCACCTGGAAAGAAATTTTCTCGAAAAGCTGTTTTTTCCGATCATTCTTTGTCATTTTGAGATACGAGGAATCTAAAATTCAGACTTTTTTTCAGAAAAATTTGACATTTTTTCCTACTTAGATCTCACTAAATAAATATTTGTGAGATATATCAATCACCAAATACTCTTTAAAACACACCAAACAACAAATTTTCAATTGCCAACGTAGTCGTTAATTATCATAGAAAATATCTTTTAAAAAAAAGATATTTAAAAATATTTTACCAGTAACCTTCCCATATTCTCCAACTTCTTCCCATTTGAATTTTTCAGAAAAATTATCTGTCAGAAATTGGGAAAAAAAGGGAACTCATAACAAATAAAAAATCTTGTTTAATTTTACTGTTTTTTCAAATAAAAGTGCCTCAATCTCAATATATTTTCATTTCTTAAATTTGAAATATAGGTTTCGTTTTAAATTATGAGTTTACACAAAATATTCTAATTTTTTGTTTATAAAATGAACCAAACAAATAAGAAGAGTAAAACATTAGAACCCACTTCTTCCAAAACTCAGTTTGAAAAAAAAAGAGAATGTGAAGTGTATTTATTTCACATCCAAAGAGTGAAGTACTTTAAAGTAAAAATATCTAATGAAGGTGAAAAAAATTCACACTTTTCAATTCCAAACCAAGTTGAAATGTTTTAAAAGGATTTTTCTTCGAAACAAATGTCTTTTTCGCAAAAACCCGAAATTAAAAAAAAAACTTAACTTTTACTTTAACTCTTAAAGCACTACTGTCGGTATAAAAGGAAAAAGTACGGATTTTTACAGTCAGTTTCACTTTTAAAACACAAACTTTAATTGAAAATAAAGTACAAAAATTGTCTCAAATTAAAGCACAAACATAAAGTCTCAAAATAAAACACATTTTTTTTTTGAATATTTTTTTCATTTTTTCAATTTTTTTAAAGAGAATCCAGTCAACTATGCACTCCTCTCTGTAAAAACAAAAAAAAAAAAAACGAAATTTTCAAAATAGTCAAAAAAACTACTTTGAAAAAATCTTAAAACAAAAAGAAAAGATAACTTACCAACTTAGTATACTCTTATAAAACTAAAATTTATTCGACATCAACTAATTGTAAATTAAAAAGACTTTAACTCGTAATGAATAAAGTGAAAATATCACTTTATAAAATTAATAAGTATTGAGTCAAATACTTATCAAACAAAAAACAATCAAAATAAAAACAAAAAATGTTCCAAAAGATTTTATTTTTGACTGATACATATGTGTAGATGTATCCATACACATACATGTATACATACGTCCGTACATATATATCAATTAATATTTACTCTTTGAAAATATCAAAAGAGAAACTGTTTGACCCGCTAAAAGATTGTTAAAATCTTTAGGGGTTTTATTTTTTTTACCTTTGTATGTAGACCTGCCAATATCATTAAAATGATACCAAGTCGATATAATCCGCACTAAAGATGTATAATGATTTCCCTGGAATAGAACAAGACTTTGAAGCCAATATCTATTTCCACCTAGAGACCAATCAAGGAGACTATCAAACCTAAAATCCAAATCTGAACAACTAATGAATAAATATTCACTAGGTGCACGATCGATAATAAGATGAACCTCTTGGGAATAATTATAGTAATACTCTGTACTATTTATTTCCCAACTGGTAGCATTAAAAAGTCTCTACATAAAATGGGTAAATCGTTAAGTAGAGGTTTATCTTTTAAATAAACTACAGTTGGGGCAAGCAGCACTACCGTTTTACCTTCGCAAATATTTTTATCGTAAACTCTGAAATAATCAGATGTCATATCGCCTTTATACTTTGAATGTTTTTGGAAAATTGCATCTAAGATCACGATTGCACTTGAAACGTGGTTTAAATCCCCATTGCGGTATTCTTGAGGAGCACTTTTTAATAATTTATCCCGAGCAGACATTAGTAAATTCTTTAATTCTCGAGATTTTCTACGAGAAATTGTCGTCTAATTTCTAATTGAAACCAGCATTGCTCTCAACATTTTTGCTTCATCGTTATCGATGTCTTTCAACCAATCAACAAATCCCTCAACAAATGTAAGCGAATGTATCACACTATCGAACCAACATAAGTTATCCCGCCAATTGATTCCGATGATGTTGTCTTCTAAAACCACTTTCGATAACTTAGTATCATCCGACCGATCCGAATTCGCATCTTCGCTCCATTCTTCTAATATGTCGTCTTCGTCTTCTTCTGTGTTTGTGAAGATAGATTCTATTTTTTTTCCATACTTCCCTTTTGAGAAAGTGTCTCATTACTAGAAACTACCATTATCTCGTCTGATTCGCCACTTTCAACTGCGACAAGTTTATTTGTGTATTCCATCCTCGCCTTCTCACAAACAGTTGTCAAATGATTGATATCAAAAGGCAAAGATATATCTTCATCAATTTGTAAATTATTCTTTGAACTTCTTGTAATTTTTAGTCCTACTTTAGTTGGTCTCTTGTTGATATCATTCTTTTTTTGCGAGTCATTACCAGCATTTTTTCTCTTTTTCTTCCTTTTTGGTGGAGTTGTCTTCTTTTTTGATTGTGGTCTTTCTTCAAATCTTTCTTCCGTAAAGATCGGTTGACTTAGTGTTGTTTTACCAGCATTCCGCACCCTTTTCTTACCCTTTTGAGAATTGGTCTTCATATTATTCATTTGAATATCAGTACATACTCTGAAAAACTCGTCCTTTTCAGATTCATTTTGGTCAATGAAATTTTGATACTTTTTCCGATGTTTCAACCCAAAATTATCGTCTTCAGATAATTTTTTCAAATCCGTGAAATCACATCTTATACCATTTAAAAAATAGATGACAAAACCCTTATGAGGTTTCACGGTTAACCCATTAAAGCGAATATCATCCATTATGGTTTTCAATGTGGGCTTGATTATCTTGACCCCGGGGTATAAATTATTATTTATAATTTCGATCTTTTCGGTACCCCTTTCTTCCATAAGGCCAAGCCATTTTTTATAAAATTGCCACGTACACTTTCTTCAGTTGCATCATAATAATACTTTGAAATAATAAGCAATCTTAATATTCTTGTATAATTATGCATATGTGGTAAGCAGTTTGTCCTTATTCTTTAAAAGGTTCCAAAAAAGGAATTATCCAATGGTGAATACCTTTTTGCCTCTTTTGGTGGTGTGAATATCAAATTAATGAATAATTTACGAGCTTTCTCAATAACTAATTTCGTTTTATGAGAAGATAAATTATCGAGTATCAATATATCACCTTTTTGAGTAAATTGTGAAAAATACTCAAGCCAAAAGATCATGAAATCTTCTGACATACCTCCAATTTTTTCACGCGATTTTGATGAATCTTTTTTATTGTGATACGCATTACGGGTTTCTATTATCATCGGTGCTAATCTTGCCCCGTCGGTTCGTATATATGCTACGAGTGTATCTCGTTGGTTAAACCCATGTGTTTTACTGAATGACTTTGAATTGCAAAGTTAAATGATTTTTTTGGTGTGTCAGAATGTTGGCATGGTGTTTCATCCATACACCATATTCGATCTGAAGTGAGTTCGTTCTCTTCAATATAATGGGTATACGTTTGGAAAAAACGAGTATTATCATTTTGTTTATCTTCTTCCGATTTGGGTCTATCTTCAACATGGTCAATTGATTTACAATATAAACCGCACAAATTCATCCAGCGATAAACATCTGCTCTACTGACACTTGTAGCCTTACCACTACGGTATTTTTTATTTTCTAGTAACCCATGATGTGTCTTCTGATATATGGTCCTTTTAAAGGTGCTACAATTTCAGGATACGTCTTTTCATGACCTTCCATTACTAGATGCTTCTTGATCCAATCCCATAATATTGTATTGCCTTCGCGGTTGAGGGCAGATATAGAAGGATCTTGATATATTTTAATTACCTGCCTTTTCCATTTGTGGATTGTGTCGTGTGTTACATCACGTTTCGACCCCAGTCTTTTCCAAGTTATGACACTGTCCATATATTCTTGAACTGTTTCGAACTTGAATTTTTCTCATAACTTTTCCTTTTCCTCTTATTATGTGAATAATCTCAAGGTACTTCCGAAGAATACATTTTTCGTATTTCCTCTTCAGTAATAATTGTAATTTTTGAATTGTTGATGTTTGGTTGTTTTCTTTTTTTCAGACATAATTGAATGAAATAAAGAGTGTAATAAAATATTTTGTTGGTGGTTTGTTGAATTATTAATATAAAATCAATAATTCGGGTCTTATTATATTCTTATTCTAAAATCAATAATAAAAAATATAATAAGAATTTATCAAGCCCCTACCCCATTATTTTCGATAACGGCTTGATAAATTCTATTTTATATGGTTTATTAATATATATATATAATGATTTAGAATGTTTATTTCATTCTATCGGTAAAATATATCAACATATGATTATAATCAAAGATCAAATCGGGGTAAATGCTTATTACGAACCATTCAATTAGCTAGAATAAAAGATAATTCGATGTTTATTCTAGCATAAAAATAAGGAGTCGAGTCAAACTTATTTTGATTAATTGAAAAATACAATACATGATTTACCAGATATAATCTTGTGATTATAATCATACGTTGGTATATTTTATCGATAGATTGATCTAAACATTGAGATAACATGAGTTTATCCTATCATAGTAAACAATAAACGCGTTTAAAAATATTTATTGTTCTTTTTTGTTCAAAGTGGTACCTTTGATCAAAATTATCGATATTTTATCTTCGAACCAACAAAAGTGTGATAATATACATATGGTTGTTTAGTCCCAAATAGTATCTAACGAGGTGTGTCATGAGCTCTATCACACTTTTGAAACAATTTTATACAATTGGTATCAATTTCCACTTAATATATTCAAAGGGAAAAAGTTATTTCTGGTTATTGTCTATCGTGCTTAAAAAACAAAATGTTTTCTAGGTGTACCAAATTTGTCTATCGTTTTATTTAACAGGGGATATTAACACTATGTGTTAATATTATATTATAACCTTGCGGTAACTCTGTCGAGTTATCAGTGCAAAGTTAGCCCTATTGGGTACCCTTGTCGGGTAACTTCAGCGTGACTCTCTCGAGTTGCCAGTGCAAAGTTAGTCCTGTTGAGTACCCCATAGGGTAACTTCAGCGTGACTCTGTCGAGTCATATGTGTGAAGTTAGCCCTATACTATAGTATATACACGTAGCATAAATGGGCAAAACCCCAATGTATCCATCGACCATTGTGCTATATACTATGTGACATGGGGTGGGTGACCTATACATGTCAAGGGGTGAGCCATCGCCATAAAACTATGATTCGAGACCTGAGGTTTAAACCATATCAAACTTCATGACATGGTGTACCTCATGGTATAACATCAAAAGTACTTTTCGCACCACATTCCTGGATATCCGAATTAAGCTAACAAAAGTTTTCATTTTTTCTAAAAAAAAAAAAATATTTTTTTTACAAAAAATGAAATGTCTTAAGAAATAGAGTTTTTTGAGATAGGGAAGAGTATGACATCCTAAGACGGCAGATGTTATACCTGTTAAAGAGAGAGATGAAGAGGCTGTCTATTAAAACTTTGGAATCAACGAGTACCGGAGTACAGGCATCCGAAGACGTTACTTAAGTAAACAGCTTTCTAAGACAAATGAAGAAAGCTCTTGTTTCAGGATTCGAACCCGTGACCAGCGGGTAACACCTTGGCGTTTTGCCCTTTCAACAAAGGCTCTCTTCAAGAAATAGAGTTTTGAAAAAAACTTTGTTATTTTTTGGACTCTTTGTTATTTTATTCAAAAATGACAAAGGAAATAAATTTTCTTTGTTATTTTTTTAAAAAAATTAATTCCTTTGTTATTTTTTTTTCGAGTATGGGGATTTTTACAAGGTGCTTTGTTATTTTTGAAAAAAATGACAAAGAAAATTTAATACCTTTGTCGTTTTTTCTTTGTGTTTAAAAAAAAAATTCTGATCGTGATTTTTGATCAATTATTTGATTTCATACACTCAGTATTATTTGATCTGTGTTAAAATCGTCTGAAAATCGATTTTTCAAACTCCGGAGTCTCAAAAACGTGTACTTTTCGAGTTCTGACGAGATATTAAAATTACTTGTATTTAGGAACGATTTTAATATATTTCAAAAAAAAACAAGTTTTTTACAGTAAATTAAACAAAATTTTTTGTTTAAAAAATATCAAATTTTTTTTTGAAAAATTTTGGGGAAAAAAATGTGCCTTATTTTGAGCTTTTTCTGTGCCTTAAATTACTACAAAAAGTTTGTGCCTTAAAAGTGAAACTGACTGTATATATCTCGGATTCAGATGAATCAAATAAAAAAAATATCTAAAACAAAAAAAAAAAGAAAAAAAACAAGAAATGGAAGAAAAAGAAAAAGAAAAAGGATGGGAAAAGGAAGAGAAAAAAATCGGATAGGAATAAAAATGAAAAAGTAACTGAAAATTATATTAAAGAAATTTCAAGTAAAGAAATTAGAAGGTTACAAAAGTGGATTGAGAAGCTTATGGAAAACGAAATCACAAAACCTATAATAGAAATTCGGGGAATTATCGTTCTTTTAAAATTACAAAAAAAATAATTTTTTTACTTTTTTTTTAGAAAATAAAAATCATTTTTATAATTTTTTTTAATTCTTTAATTTTTAAAATACTATTTTATGGTAATTGTTTTTGATACATTATCTTAAAGTTCATTTTTTTCAAGAAAATATCGAATAATTGTTCTAACTTCCAAATATCTGTTTGTTAATTAAAAGATTAAACTATTATTTTTAAATTTCCATAAGTATTTATTCAATATTATAGTTCTGTGTCATTTTAATGCACATGAAAAATCAACACATAATGCACAAAATTTAGTTCACTTTAAATGTACAAATTTTTGATTTGAGGCACCATCCCAATTTAAAGATATAATATCACCGAATGATTACAGAGTTAGTTTGAGTGTTTTCTTCAATATATATATATATATATATATATATATATATATAGAGAGAGAGAGAGAGAGAGAGAGAGAGAGAGAGAGAGAGAGAGAGAGAGAGAGAGAGAGAGAGAGAGAGAGAGAGAGAGAATATTCCGTTATGAGCAATCTTGGAAAATATACACAGAAAATTTGTGCCTTATTTTGAACACTTTGATTTTGTGCCTTATTTCTTGATTTTTTACTGTGTCTTCAAAGAGTACAGGACTGTATAAAAAATGATGCTATATTTTTCAGATCTACATCACTTGTTATATTTGATATTGTTTACCAAATGTTGTTGTATTTGTATAAGCTTTTCATTTCTGGATAGAAAAATTTAAGCTAAAATTTAATAAAAATTTGGAAAAATTTATTTAAATAAAAATATCAAGAGTAATTATTTAAAGTGTTGTATAAAGTGTTTATATATGATTGAAAATTCAAATTAGAAAAGTGAAAATTTCTCTTTAAAAATATTGAATAAATTATTTGAAATAAATTGGTAGAATTTTAATTTTTCTTTTCACTAAAAAATCTTATTAATGTGTACTTTAAAATGAATTAAAAATATGAGTTTTTTGAATAAATCATTTATATTGTGATGTCAACAATTGTGTTAAAGAAAGTAGGTAATTAGATAATATTAGCTGGAAAAATTCGTTTCATTTTTTTTTTTTTTTTTTTTTTGGTGTATTTGATAGATGTAGTCAGTGTATCAACATTTGAAGGGGTATCATTTTAATTCAATCTAAATTTACATATTCCCAACTTCTTAAACGATTTTTTTTCCAAATTTTTAATAAATATAATTGATTTTTCATTTTAACTTTTTAGTTTTATCTTGTGTTTTACCCCAAGAAAAAAAAAAGAAAAAGAAAATAATTGAATAAATAAAAAATCCTGAAAAAAAATTAAAAGTTCTAAAAAACAATGAACCTATAATATTAGAAAGTTTTTTTCATTAAAAATATTATTTACATTTGTTTTTATGGAAAATTGTCCCTTAAAAATCCCAATAAAAATCATTAAACTTCATCAATTGTTTTAGATCAGTTGAAAATTAAAATTTAAATCGATATAATTGATAAGTTAAAACAATTTTAAAAATATTAAAAAATTGTAAAAAAAGTTCTCAATATCACAAAAAAAATATTTATTGATTACTAATAAAACAACCAAATTTGGAAAAAAATAAAAACAACATTTTGAAGTCAAAAAATGAAAAAAAAACAATTGCACAAGTGTGAATATGAATGTTGTAAAAAATAGAGTTTTTTTGATTTTCTCAAAAAATTGTGATTTTCACACCGTTACCAAAGTTTTGATTATGGATATATCTATATCGGGTTAAAATTTTAAGTTAATAATGATTCTAAATCAAAAACCGCCTCGAAATTACAGATGTTTTGTTTTGAAAACAAAATTTTTTTTGGAAACAAAACATCTGTAATTTCGAGGCGGTTTTTGGTCTAAAATACTTTTTTGCTTATTTATATAATCTCATTTCTAAATCTCTATTTCCTAAACTTTGGTAACAGTGTGAAACTCACAATTTTTTGAGAAAATCAAAAAAACTCTATTTTTTACAACATTCATATTTACACTAGTGTGGTTACAAAAATATAATTAATTGAATAATAAATGGATCAAATTTCTTTTTAAAACAATTATATCTTTTTAATAAAGTATATTGTATTTTTTAAAACTTTTTGGCAGAAATTATTAGAATATATAATTTAGATTCATATTATATGTAGATCTCTGAGTACCCCAAATACACTAAAAACATTTCAAACAAAATTTTTAAATTAAAATCATTTCAAAAAATTATAAGATATAGAATTTATAAAAAATTATCTTAGAAAGAAAAATTTATAATTAAAAATTGTATAGCTACTTACAATAAAAAAATAACTTGAAAAAAAATTCTCAACATCGGTAATTTTTTTGGTTATTGTGATTTAATTATTTTTCCAAATTTTGTCCTATTAAATTTTTTTTTTTCTAAAAAGTTTGTCTAGACATCAAAACCCTCTTAGTTTCAATGATTAAAACACGGTATACTTTACTGGAATTTTTTTTCGATGGTTTGATTGAATGTTAGTGTTGAGTTTCTGAATTAAAAAATCACATACAATTGGTAGATGGTATCTTATCATTTGATCGATCAACAATTGTTGGTGAAATTTTAACAAATTTACCAATATACATTTTTTGTTTCCGCTGGTTTCATTATTTTGGACACACCGGTTTTGATTTTTGAGTTTTAATTTTTTTTTTTTTCTTTTATTTGGATCAAAAAGAATACTTATAAAAACATTAATACTATGTTACTTAAATGTGGTTTTATATTACGTTTGGAAAAATATTATATATTGAGTTTTTGTTTTCCAATTTTTGATTTTAGAAGTATCCAAATTTTTGGAATGGGGTTTAGTTTTTTTTGGTGAGAAGATAATTTTAGATTCTTAGAATTAAATTTATTGTTATTTTGTGATTTAAAATTTGATGAAATATAATCATATCCACTTCTCCAATTCCACAAAATCCAACTATTTACAATCCTAATCAGCAATATTTTGGGGTTATTATTGTTATTCGGAATTCTTCTAGCTCTTTAAGCCAATTAATGTTTCCTTTTATGATTCTTTTGATTGTAATGTTGTTCTTCTTTTTAAACAAAATCCATTTTTCACAAATGTCAAAGATAAAAAAATTTTTTCTTACAGTCAGTTTCACTTTTAAGGCACAAACTTTCAAGGGAATTTAAGGCACAAAAAAATCTCAAATTAAAGCACATTTTTTGGAATTTTAATTTTCACAAATTATTTTACTAGAATTTGAATTTTGTGCCTTAATTTGAGATTTTTATTGTGCCTAAAATTTCGTAGAAAGTTTGTGCCTTAAAAGTGAAACTGACTGTATTGCTTTTTATTATCTTGATTAAAAAAATTCAAAAATGATGAAAAAATAAAAAATGAAAAAATTAAATACCATAATAGAATGTTGAGATAAGGACAAAAGATATTTCATTCAACATTTGAAACACTATTTTAAACAATTCAAATCAACATTCTATTGTGGCAATTTCTTTGAGATTTTGAAAGAAAAATTTAAAAAATCTACTGAACGAAGTACTTTAAATGATAAAAATCCTTGAGGTACAACCAAAGTAAAAAATGTTACTTTCTCATCATTTTCAGAATTGCAAAAAAGTGAAAAATTTTTCCTTTACCCTTGTTACCCCCCCCCCGCCCCCTTGAAATTTGAAAAAAAAATATCTTGTTTGGGGAGTAGTGACTTGTTAATTTGGTTCTTAGCTGATCGATCTTATACTTATTATGAGTTTTGATAGTGGTTCAAAATAGTAATTTTTGATTTAATTTTTTTTTTGTTCCAAAATTAGAATTGAAGAGTGTAAGGTTAAAAGATTGGTAGGGGGGGTTGAATGCTGGATTTTGGTTTTTTGGAGGAAGATAAAATATTATACTCCCGGAAGGGACTAATCTCTCTTAAAATTTTTTACATAAATTTAATTGAGATTGGAAAAATTTTTTGCCAATTACTTAGATTTGAAAACTTCCGGTTTATTTTCAATATTAAACATATTTCTATATAAGGAATACATATTTAGATATTAGTCAAAAAAAAAATAAAAAATAAAAATGATTGATCTATTTGTAAAACGTTTTATTTACTTATGGTATTAAGTATTCAATTATAAGTAAAAAAATTTTAACCAAAACGGCAATAAAAAAAATGATTTATTATAAGAAGTATGTTTGTCAAAAAGAAAAAATCAAATGTTTGTTTGATTTTTAATGACAAATTTCTTTTTTTCAATTTTTATCATTTTAAATTTGATGTGTTGAAAGAGATCTAGCATTGAATTTGCATATTTTGAATATATTAATAATGAGGAAAAGAAAATAAAGTAATTTAATCTTCTTCATTGACATATTCACCAATGGAAGCTTGTGAATTTTTGAGTGCTCTTTTAGTGAATGCTTTTTGGAGGTTTTCTTTGTTTTCGGTTTTACCTTTCCAGGCTTCGAGAGCGGATCTTTGTAAAGCTCTACCGTATGAAAATGAAATATACCAAGGGCAGATTTTTGGTGCTTTGTTTTTAAGTTTGTTAATTTTGTCAAGGTTGATTGTCGAAGAAATTTCGTCTTGGCCACCAGATAAGAAGAAGATAGCTGGTAAGCTTGTTGGTAAGGTTTCTGTGAATAATTGGAAGGTCTTTTCGGCAATTAAATCGTAATTTTTTTCTTTGAGTTCTTTTTTGGTGTAAACCATGTTTGGTTTGAGGATCATGTATCTTAAGTCAACTTTGTGTAAGTTTAATTGTCTGAAGGTTTCTGTTAAAACCCATTTTGTTACTCTGTAGGCATCTTCGATGTCTTGTGGATCTTCGATGGTGCTGACGAGTACTTCTGGTTCAACGATTGGGACTAAGCCGTTTTCTTGAGCGATTTTGGCTTGTCTGGCTTGTACCATTGCATTCCATGAGACGGAAAGAGAAGATGGGCATTTGGCGTTAATGTGGAAGGCAGATCTGAATTTGGTGAATCTACATCCAGCCTTGAAAACTTTTTGGCATCTGACAGCCAAGTTGTCAAGTCCTTGTGTAACTGTGTCCTTGTCATAACCTTCAAGTGGTCTCAAACCGGTATCGGATTTCCATCCAGCAACGGCTCCAGATTGTCTAATGATTTCTGGGAATAAGACACCTTCACTGGTCTTTTGGAAAACTTGTTCTTCGTATAAGATGACACCTGAAATGTATTTACCAAAGTTTGGGGTGCTAAAGAGATAGTCTCTGTAACATCTTCTGTTTTCTTCGACGTTTTCAACATTGATGAGATCGAATCTCTTTCCAATGGTTCCAACAGATTCGTCAGCTGCAAGAATTCCTCTTCCTGGGGTACACATGATTTTGATGGTTTCAGCAAGTACTTCTTCGAATTGGGACATTTGTTAATTTATAGTTTACTTTTTTACAAAAGAAAAGATTTTTTTCAAAATAAAGGGAAAAAAAAAAAAAAAAAAAAACAAAAAGAATTTAATAAACAAGATTTCAAATTAAGCAAGAGAAAAAAAAAAAAAAAAAAATATTTCAAAGAAGAAAAAAGTTTTACTTATTAGAGAGTTATTTAAAAAAAAATGATCAGAACCAACCCCTATAAAGGCTTTAATTAATTTTTTTTTAGGGAAATACCCTTATTGTGAAGAAGTTTAGTACAGATCCAAAGGAAAAACAACTTTTTAAAATTTGTTTCAATCAAAAAACATTTTGCTTTATTTTTTGAAATCAAGTCTAAAAAGCAAAATAATAAGATTTGAAACACTGAGTACAATTAGTTTTGTTGAGTGTGGTGAACTTTAAAATGGAAAAAGATTATTTGTAAAAAGCAAACCCTATAAATTTAGTAGTTTTTTACAACTTTTCAGTTGATAAATTTAAAGTTTTTTTAAGAGTCAAATTAGGGTAAAATAATTCAAAACTTTCTTCAAGAGTTGGAGAATTTAGACATGTTATTGCAAATCTTCAATAGAGTGAAAACTAAATCATGGTTTATTCGTTTTAAGATTTCCAATCAACTATTTAATCAGTAAGGATTAATGTTTCGATTTTCACAAGTTATTAAAATTTACAGCTTTTTTTAGACTTTATGTTTCTTTCATGAAAACCACGAAAACAACCCTTCTGAATTTTTAACAAAAGTACCTTTTAAGAGACACCAGGATATTATCAGTATAAGGTTGATACAATTATTATTGGTATTTTCAATCATGCTTTTGTCAATATAAAGAGTAGAAACTGTTTTAAGTCTGTATTTCAAACGAAAAGCCATGTTTCTTGTTTTTTTTGAAAACCTTTACTTTACTGGTATTTGAATTTTAAGTGGGAAAAATTTTCACTTCCCCAACAATTTTCTTTTTTATAGAAAGTCACAAATTGCAATCTTTCTTCTTTGAAAAGTCTATTTAAAATCGAAAAATCTGGAAAAGGGAGTCAAAATTTTTTCCTGTTTAGAATTATAATACCAGTAAAAGATCAACTAAATTGATAATAAAAGAGAAGTGAATTTGGCCTTGGTTTCTAAAAGTTCAATTATTAAAATTGAAATTCTTGAAATGAAGGATCAAATTGGAAAATTTATCTCAAAAAACAGAGTTAAAAACCAGAAAAAAGTATATCATAAAAAAAAACAAAAAATTCAGAAAAATGATTAATAAAATGAAGCCAAATAAAAAAAGTTTAAAATTCTTAAGGGCTAATAATGATTAATTTGTGAAAAACATCAAAAAATAAACAAGGTTATGTTGAAGTAAGAATATCCAAATCTTGATCACAATACTTTTGATGAATTTAATTTATTTGGAAATTGATGATTAGTGTTTATTAGGAAAAATATTGTTTAATTATTCTAATTTCTTTTTGATTTAATTTGTTTTATCTCTTGATGTTTTTTTTTACTATTATTTTAAAAGTTTTTGGTACTCATAATTGACTTGTTTAGGATTTAGTATAAAAAAAGTTACATCTTGATTTTTTTCTTTGTTTCCCTTCTTATCAATATAAAGACAATTCAACAAGCGAAAAAATAGAAAAAAATCACAATATTTTTTTATTTATGTACTTGGTCTAAGATTGGAAAATTTGAATCAACAAAATCCTGGCATTTAAAAGAAAATGTATTTGAAAAGTTGACTAAATAAAAAATAAATTTTTTGTAATTATTTAGACTTTTTTCTTTTTCAGTTGTTAGGGTTCCTTAGTTTTTTCCTCTGATTTTTATTTTTTGGTGTGTTTAGGGGTTTTAAAACATTTTAAAAAATCTTTTAAAAGAAAATAATAAACATGTTCTCAATTAGTTTGTAAACATACTGAATTTGTTATGTTTGGATTAAAGTAACGGGAGAGAACTGAATCTAACTGATTCAATTTGAAACCAAACTGGGGCGAGACACAATAGAATTTTCAGAGAATCTGATGAATAAGTACGTGTGCAGAGTTTTAACTGAATAGTAGCTATTTTGTCCTAGTATTTTGTATAAACAAAATTTGGGTAACTTGGAATAAAAATAAAATTAAAAAAATTAAAATTACAATGATCCTGAAACTTTGAAAAAAATTTTTTCATTAACTACAAAAAGATATTTTGGAAAATAAATTATGATCACTAAAATCTTGTCCATTATAGACAACTTTAAACAGCAATTTTTCCAAATTTTGTCTCACTATTAATGCCATTGGAAATGGTTCTGTTTTTTTTTTTTGTTATTCTTATCGAAAAATATTTTGAATTTTTTGGATCATTTTATCTAATTTTGAATTTTTTTTTATTTTGCTTTTTTAAATTTTTGTTTTTTCATTCTTTTTCTGTTTTTCTTCTGAGCATTTTTTTTTTTTTTTTTCATTATCTTTTTTTTTTTTGTGAAAGTAGAGTTAACAAAAAAAGATCTTCAAAAATACAAACAATCATTGTGAAAGTTGAGATAATATAATTTCTTTTAAAATTTATATAAATAATTAGCAAAAAATCTTCCTAAAAGGTTTTTTCAGAGAAAGTTCAGTTATAAAAAGTCCCTAATGCCAATTTTAAAAATTGTGATTTACTTTTGTAGTTTTTGATTTATTTTTTTTTAATTATTGAAAGGTCAGTTTTTATCTGTTTATAATGATTTAAAAGTAGTTATGAACCGGGTTAAATAATTAATTGTTCTTATACACTAAATGAGAAGATAAATATTTTTTTTTCATTTTTTTATTTCAGGTATGTCACAATTTTGTAATGGCGATTTAGAACCTTCTAATTTTCAAAGTAAATAAGTAAATAATTTTATTTGATCACAAATGAGTAAAATATTTCAACCTCTTTATTAAAACAAAAAATAGTTATTATCTATAAATTTTTAACATATAATCAAATGATAACCAGCTCATTCTATACTTGGAATACCAAAAAACAATCATAAAGTTTTAACTTTTTATTTTATTTTTTTATCTCTAATATTCTTTACTTTTCTATCTTCTATATTAGTCTTTATTTTGAAAATATTTTTCTTTTAATTTTTCCAAGAAAAGATATCTGACAAACTATAAGAATGTATAATGAGTGAGGATCTTACCTATATTATATCTAGGGTAAAAACACACACATAAAAAAAAAAATGGATTGTCCAGAAATGGCAATGAGTTTCGCCAAATGTCATAAAGTACCTATTTTTTTTTAATAAGGTAAGAAATAAACTGAATATTTTAGAAATTTTCAGTTTATTTCTTAAATTAAAAAAAAAGACTAATAAGATGTAATCTTGTTTAATTACCAATCTTCAATAATAAAAATAATATTAATCTTTTTTTTTTTTTTTTTTCATTTTTTTGATATATTGAACAAGTTGAAAATAGAACCTTACTTTTCAGAACAAAAACACATGAAATCATTATTATTCAGAAGTGGTAATCTTTTTTTACAATCTTTCGTATTGAAAAGGAAATTATTTTTACAAACTACTATTCCAAGAGATCTATCATGTTACCTTCAAAGGAGATTAAAATTAATTGTTAGAATTTTTCCAAATAAAATAATAAAGTGGCTTAATTCAAGAAATAATACTTTAAATTTTTTTTAAAAGTCTTTCAGAGCTTCAAAATAACAATTATGTTATAAATAATTTTTGAAACGCTTTAAAGTCAATATTTTTTTATTTCTAATTTTTAACTTTCGGTGGTCAAAAATCCCCAAGTACGGTGCCGAATTAATGCCTTTCAAATCAAGAGACACCATTTATTCTTATCAATGTGTCTCAAATGTAAAAGAAAATTCATTACCCGATCGTAAACATAGGTTCAAATCAGTTTTGAAAGTAAATTAGTTGATTCTCCAAGCAAAATCTAAATTAAAATGGGATTTGTTCAATATTTTTAATAATGTTCTTATGGATCCCATAATTTGCCATCATTTTGTTCCTTACCGGATAATTGACTTGCAACAAAAAATGGTATTGTGAAATTGCCCTTCTTTTGATTAAAAAAAATTCAAATAATGAAGAAAATTTTGAGAGCTATTCTTATTAGCAATAAATTCATTTAAAAAAAGTATAAAAACAGTCTCAATTTCAAAAAAATAAATTTTTAAAATAAAATTACTCTTTTCTCATTTTCTATTTCCAAATCCGTAAATCTCTTTAATTAAAAACAAATTGTTTTCTACAAGTACACAATCAATTTAATTCGATTAAATTTAATTTGTGATTTTTTTGTAACTCTTTATATTTGGCAAAGGACAGTTTTTATGTAATAGTTCATAAGAAAAAAATAACTCATTTGAGAAATGATAAAAAATGAAAAAAAATCTTGGAGATCTCAAAAATCGTCCAAAGATCAACACCTCAAAAACTAACACAGTTGTTTTTAAAATTATATATTCTAACCATTCAAATTGGAAATTGAGTCTCTGTCTTTGGCACTTTTTTCTAAAAATAACCTATTTTTTGATTGTTTATTTTTTGAGATCTATTATACTTCACCACAGGTTGGTTAGTTTTTGATAGTTATTAGGTACTCATAAAAATTTCCAAAAAGTTTTTTTCCATTTCAATAGATTACTTTTAACCTTCATGGCTTGACCCTTAATTTTTTTTTTTTTTCCTCTCACCCAAAAATTCTAAAAAATAGTATCAATTTATTGAAAAAAAAATTTTTTGCAGGATCTTTTTTTGTTTCCTATTTTATTGGTTAAATTATCCTAATTTTTTAACAAAAATTTTTCAATTTGATTCTTCATTTCTCAAATTTCCGTTTAATTGGAGTACATTAAGAAATAAATATTATATTTGTATTTTTTATACTATTGATTCCTTTGATCATTTTATCTGTAAGAATTTGAGAAATAAGAAACAGAGAGTCAACTTGAATAACAAGTTGAAGAAGTTGTTAAGGGTGATTTGGACACAAACATTCTTTTTATTGTAGAAACTATGGTATACAGATGGATAAAGTTCATGGATTCTGATTGAAAACGTTATTCTGTTTTGAAGAGCAATTCAAAAAGATACCTACCAAACAACAAAATAATAGAAAAAAACAGCAACGAAAAGATTTTTTTTAATTGGCAAAATTTTTCATTTTTTTATTCTTTCCTCCTTTTTAACCACACACTTTTCTGTATTTTGACCTTTCATTTTTCAACAAAAAAAAACAAACAGTATTTGTAGTACCAAGACAAAACAAATTCTTTTAATGACTTAGCCTTACACTTCAAAACCAAAAAGTTCCATAGAAAAAAAAAAGGAATTTTGATAAAAGCCAACAAAAAAAAGCCAACGCAAGGTTTGAATTTTCCAAAAAACCACCTCTCTTTCTTTTAGTCTAATTTTCACTTGAGCTTTTGGTACACATAATTTTCGTACCAACAAAACAACAAAGAATTGCTTGAATTCAAAAGTAATGAAATTTCGAAATTTTTTATTCATTCCACACTCTTTACAATCCCCATCAATCCCTTCACAAGAAGAAATAAAAAAAAAAAAAGAAAAGCTCTAATTAAACAAACAAAACAAATTTTAACCACACCAATTTACACTTGTTACCCAATAAAAAAAAAAGACTTGGAACCAGCTACTTTCAAACAAAACACATTGGGAGAAATTAAACAAAATGAAAAAGATGTTATTTGAAATTTTAAACCAAAACACCGAACCAAACGCAGTTAATGATAAAATACAGCGCACCCCACCTAAAGTGAAATTTCCACTTTCAATTTCAATCTTTGGGCCTGTCATCAAAAAAAAAAAAGAAGAGAAAGTAAAATTTCTTCCTTTTAAATTGTTTGTCACATAATGCAAAATAACAAGATCTTTCTTAGTTTCCAAAAGATCACATTTGTTAACTGTCAAAATTTAAAAGTAGCCTTCTCTACCCACAAACAAACATTGTGTTCAATCACACTTTCAATTTTCTCTTAATTTTTCAAAATACCATAAATTCCCATTCTTTTTTCGAGTACTTATTTTAAAGATCAGAACCACAATTTGTTCTACTGATATCAAATTTCTCAAAAAAACTTTAATTGTCCAGTTTTTCATTTGCTCCAAAAATATCAAATTTGATAAAAAAAAAAAAAGGATAAATTGAAGAAAAATATCAACCATTTTAATGTGACGTAAATTGAAATTCTTTCGTTTTTCAAGTCTGTTATAAAAAGTTATTGATTCGTTATTGTTTTTAATATTTTTTTGCTTATCATATTTTATTTTTAACCACCAAGGCTTATTCTTTAATTTTTTTTTTGTTTTTAGTACCATTCTTTGTTACTCTTCTTAAAATTTCTATCTTTCGAGAACAAAATCCAAATGTCATCTTTACCAAATCGAAAATATTACTTCACAACAGAATCTGACGAAGAAGAAGAACCAATTAAAGAAAGCCCATATATTGTTGGTGTGTGTGGTGGTAAGCCTTTTTTTTTTTTTTTTTTCAGATTTTTTTCTTGTTGCTTTTTTAAAGCGTGTTGCTTTCTTGATCGTTTTGTTTTTGTTCTGATCAGCTATACTTTTTTTTTTTTTTTTTTTTATCAAATCAATTTTTGATGTATCCACAAACATACACTCTTTATTCTGTTTCTTAAAATTTGTATCGTCCCAAATTTTCCCTTCGTCACCTAATTCACTTTCTTTTTCCATAAAATTATGTAATTGAAAAATTTTTAAAAAATTCTTCCAAATCTCAGGTTCTGGATCTGGGAAGACTTCTGTTTGTAGAGAAATTATCAAAAACTTACCCAACAGAAGGGTGTCTCTTCTCAGCCAAGATTGGTTTTATAAAACACTCACCGAAAAGGATCTTGAGAATGTGGGTGAATATGATTGGGACAAGCCAGATGCCTTGGATCTTGATTTACTTTCCAAAACTCTCGAGAAAATTAAAGAAGGATCTGCGGTGACTTGTCCAAAATATGATTTTTGCAATAACAAGCCTTCAACTACAGAATTTGCGACTGTCGAGGGCGACGTGATTCTTTTTGAGGGTATTCACATCTTTAATACCCCAGAATTAAGAGATCTGATCGACATCAAAGTCTTTGTTGATGTAGATGATGACATACGTCTTGGGAGAAGAATACTTCGAGACACCAAAGAAAGAGGAAGAACAGTCGAATCAATCATCAACCAATATTTCAAATTTGTAAAGCCTGGGTTTGACAATTATGTTGTTCCTGTAAGTTTTGTACCAACACACCCATTTTTTTTTTTGTTTTGCTTTGCTTTTATTCAAAGCCTTTTGGATCTTTTTAAAAAAAAGTGTGAACAAAAAAGTTTTATAGGGCGCCTATAAAACAGTCAGCTAAATACAAGAGACCTATTTTTAAAATGATTAATAAAACATCTAACAGCCTGCAATAGGGCTATTTTTTTAAGACAACCATATTTAATCTTGTGATAGGATATACTCTTAAAAAAAAAATTACAAAAATATTTTTTGGTTCAATTTCCTTTTTATAAGTGATTTTAACTTGCTTTGAATAAAGAATTTTATCGGTCTAAACGGAAATCAAACTTTGTAAAAATGTTGACCTTCGGAATGTTCATTGAAATGAAATGCTTTGGGTATTTTAGTTATCAGATCGAAGGTATTTCTCAAAAAGTGGGTCATTTGTTTTTGACATTCCATAGAAAAATATTCTTTGTTAATGGATCTATTCCTTAAATTGGCTATATCAAATTAAGTGAATAATTAATACTGATTGAATCAACACCGATTGTATTTATTTTAATAAACTTTATTTCTGTCCAAGGTGCCCTACATTTTTTTTTCAAATATCAATTATTATTTATATAATTGACCTTTGAAGAACAAATAAGATCAAAGTAGAATAATACGCGTAAAAGAATATTTGACACCCGTATGAAACAAAACCAATAAATCAATATATTTTCTTGAAAATTGAAAAAATTAAATTTCTTCGGAACATTTAGAAAAAAAAAAAACAAGTTCTTTTTGATCTTCAAGTGAAGATCCAAATAAAATTCCAATAGAAATCAAAATGATTTCTCTACAATCATTTTCACTGTTTCAATAACATTAGAATAACACGTTTTTACCAAGTGACTATCGATCTTGCAATAAAAAAAAAAATTTGCAAATGAATTACGTGTCAAAATAAAATCAAAAAAAAAAAAAAAATGCGCAAAAATATGAAAAAATGATTTCATTTTTGAGATTCCCACTACAAAAAATCTCGTGATTTTTACAAAGCATATCAGCTTTGCAACGCACTTCCTCTTTAAAGGTGTTGAAAAGTGTTTGAAAGGTTTGTAAATTGTCTGAAAGTGTTTGAAAGGTTTGTGGATTGCCTGAAAGTGTTTGAAAGTATGAAAAGGCCGTAAGCTTGATAAAAGTCATGAGATTTTTGTAGTGCCCAAAAATTAATTTTTTTCTTCTAATATCCATTCAAACCCTTTAAATACATGTAATTCACTCATTGAAGGTGGTCACCTTTGACTGTAAAAATGGTTTGCATGTTCATTAAAATATTTCTAAAAAATGAAAAAAAAAAAAATTGCACTTTTTGTGATGGAAAAAAACAATTCACTATCAATTTCAATAAAAAACGGGCAATATGATAAAGGCACAAACGATTTTTTAAACAATAAAATTCAGTTATAAGTTTTCCATTCTTTTGGGATTTTTTCAAGATTAAACAAGTTCGGAAAACCATTTTTACTGATCAAAAAGAAAAAAATAACTATCAATTTTAATACATTTAAAAATATCATATAAAATTGAGATCAGAAATTTTAAATGTCATTTATTTATGTAATACCATACGTACAAACACATTGGATTATTATTAAGAATCAATAAATGATTGTTAATAATTTTTGATATATTTAAAGAGTTTTATTAAGACTGGGTTGAAGTTGAATAAAGATATTTTAAAATAAATCTGTAATACTTTTTTTGGAAATAGATCCGATCTGATAACTAAAATTCCCAAAGCATTTCATTTCAATGAACATTTCGAAGGTCAACATTTTTACAAAGTTTGATTTACGTTTAGACCGATAAAATTCTTTATTCAAAGCAAGCTAAAATCGCTTATAAAAAGGAGATTGAACTAAAAATATTTTTTACATTGCTTTAAATTGTACAGTCTTAAAAAAAAAAATTTTTCAAAACTTTTTATAAAATGACTTTACCAATTTATGTCTTGAAAAATATTGTCTCTTTGTTTCATTTATTCAAACAAAATATTCTAAAAGTAAAATCCTTTAAAATTTTTATTTAAAGATACTACAATACTTACCTGATCATCTTTACCATTTTTAATCGAATCACCCATCCTCAGTGATTACAAAATGATTTGAATAAACGTTACTGAAAAATATTTTTATTGCAATTATGGTTTATTTTAAACTTATTAGCCGAATTATATTTTTAAACACATTTTTTGTACAAATTAATTTTTAATTGCGAATTAATATTTATTTCATTTATATAATATATCTTAATATATCTTAATATTTGGAATTTTAATAGGTTAGAAAATATGCAGATATAATTTTATTAAGAGGATCAAGCAATAAAGTTGCCATAGAATTATTGGTTCAACAAATAAAGAACGAAATAGAATGTAGAAATAAAAATGAATTTAACAATTTTAAAAATAAATATTTTTTAGAAAAATTTACTGGTCCAAAAATTGAAAAAATATTCAATTAAATTACAGATTTATTAGATTTTTTTTTTTGTTTGTTTCTTCCTTTTAATAAACAATTTTCCCTAGAAAACAATTTGTTCAAAAAAAAAAATATTTTTATAAATTCTAAAATAATCTTATAAATAAACCAAGTTTTTATATTACTATTTTTTTATTTTTTATTTTATTTTTTTTTTTTAGAATTAGAGAAATGATTATCAATGGTTAATTAGAATTTTGTAGATGTAAATAGTTTTATGAGGATTATGTTTAATAAAGATATTTTATTCTAAATTTTTCAATCAATTTTTTTTGAAATAGCTTCCATATAAACTATTTTTCAAAAATTGTGACTTACTTTAGAATTTTATTGGAAGCAATTCTGTGGTTTTGTCCCTATTATTATCAAGTTATATTTTTTCACTTTTTAGATCAAAATTAATTTTTCTAATTTCATATAATTTTTGTTTTTCTTTTTCAATATTTGTGTTTTACTTTTGTTTATATATATTTTTTTTTTCTTTTGTTTACTTTTGTTTTTTTTTTCTTTGTTTGATTGTATTTTTTTTTTTTTGTTTGTTTCCTTTTTTATATTTTTCTTTTTTTTTGCTAAATAAAATTGAAAAAAAAGAAAGATCTTGGAAAATAGAAATAAAGGTTTTGAAAATTGAGAATATGTAATGACTTGAAAGTGGGAATTTAATTATTAGCAAAAAATCTATGTTTTAACCTTTTTTTAGTCAAAATTCAATAATAAAAAATCAATATTACTCTAATTAAATACTTTTATTCAATTTTATTAAAAATTATTTGATTTATTTTTTTTTAATTTTTAAAATATCAAAACTTTATATTTTGAAAATAATTAAAAAGTGAATTATTAGTCAAGCTTGCGAAATAGTTGTTCTTGCATCGAAAAGAATTAAATTAAGTTTATAAATTTATTATTTTAAATAAGGAATATTTTTTCGAAATAATGTTTCTATTTTTTAGATAACACTGTTCCCAAAAGTTTAATATAAAGTCATTGATTAATGTAATTGTATTTTTTCGATTAAGGAGATGGCAAAACCATTATACCAACAAAAATTGAAATATATGATAGTTCATTTACAATTATAGTAGTGCTTATAAGTTTTAGATTCTCTAAAAATTTGTAAAAAAAATAAATTGAAAAATTTTAATTTTAATAATCTACAATTAAAATTTGAGAGAAAATGATTAAGAAAAAAACCATATTGAAAAGTGTTATTCAGAAATTAATTTTATTTTTTTATTGGTACTATTATTTCGGTAACTAATTCTAAATCTTACAATCAATATTTTTAGATTATATTCATTCTATTTTTTTTTATTATTTAAATAAAACCCTAATAAAAAAAGAATTTTAAAACAATCATATAACATCTTTATAACAAAAATCATGCATAGACGTTGATAATATATATATATATATATATATATATATATATATATATATATATATATATATACCCTTAGCACCCCGGATTTACCTAAATTTCATCAAGTTTTTTAAATTAGATTTAAAATGATTTTGATCTACTAATATATTAATTTTCTTATTTGTCTTTAATCCAGATTTGAATTATAATAAAAAGTCAAAATAGTTCAAAGATAAAGTAGTTAAGTTATTTATTTTTTTTTTGAAATTGAAAAAAAAAATAATAATTATTCATTTTTACATTTTTTTTAAAGATTTTTATTTTTATTTTATTTTTTTAAATCAGAATTTTTATTCCATTAATAGTAATTCAAAACTCAACACATTAATTTATTAATAATAACCACCAACCAATTTTGATAATTTTATGATAAAAAAAATAAATAAAAAAATAAATTACTTTGAAATTTAATTTTTTTTTTTTAGAAAAAATTTCAATAAATATCCAATTAAGAGAAAAATGAAATTTATTTCTTTAGGACAAAATTAAATTTTTAATATGATTAATTTTCTAAAACTTTTATTTAAGCAATAGATAATAATTGAAAATCAAAAAAAAAAAAAAAAATTGTAAAATAATTTCAATTTATTAAATTGGAATAAAACAAATATAAATTACTTTTTAATCGATAAAATATTTATACCTAAATATAAAATAAAATAAAAAATAACTCTTAAATATTATTCCAATATAATAAAATAATCTCCGAAACCAACTTTTTTTTATTGCATTTTGATATTGGTAAAAATTTGAATAATATATTTGCGATATTTGGATTTTTCCTTAATAAATTAATTCAGATCTTGTTAAATAAGTTCTGATATATAGTCTCTAATTCAACACTATTGTTTATTTTATGTTAGAATTTTAAAAAGTTAAAAATTAAAAAATTGTAAAAAATAAAAAAAAAAAATCAATTATTAATCTGACTCGAACTATTGGCCAAATCATTTAAAATTGAAAAAAAATCTTGTTGAAAAAATTCCAAATTTTACAATGAAAAAAAATTTGATTTTTTTTTCAAATTTAATTTATATTTTTTTTTATTTTTAAATTATTTAGAATCTAATATAGATATTGATATTGAATAGTAATCAATAGATAAAACAAATTTTCAATGTGATGTCATAATAACTTTTATAATGAATAAATTATTTAATCAAGCATTTTATGCAATTTTGGGGTGAAAAGGGCCCCAAAAAAATTTCCAGTAAAGTATGATGTGTTTTAAATGTTAAAAATAAGAGGTTTTTGATGTCTAGACAAACTTTTCAAAAAAAAAAAAAAAAATTTATTTTGACAAAATTTGGAAAAATTATTAAATCACAATAACCAAAAAAAAATTCCCAATGTTGAAAATTTTTTTTCATTTTATTTTTTTATTATAGGTAACTATACAATTTTTAATTATAAAATTTTCTTTCTAAGATAATTGTTTATTAATTCTATACCTTATTATCCTTTGATAACATTTCAAATTAAAAATTTTGTTTGAAATGTTTTTAGGTTATTTGGGGTGCTAAGGGATATATATATATATATATATATCACAGGTATGACGTTTTTTTTGATGTCATGAAACACGTTCGCGAACGTGTGAGCGATGTGTAAAATCCGTTTCCCCGATATATATATATATATATATATAAGGTATTTCCAAAAAAGTGGGGCATTTTTTTTTACATTTCATAAAAAATAATCTTTTTTAGTAATGGTAATCTTTATAAGACATTACCAAATTAAGTTTAATATTAATATCGATTGAATAAACCACTTGGGTATTTAATTCAAAACAGGTTAGTTGAAATATTTCCAAAAAATGAAAAAAAAAATAACACTTTTTTTGGTGAAAACAATGTACGACCAATTTCAATAAAAAACTGGAAATATGGATAGGGTACCAATGATTTTTTAAACAATTAAATGTATTTATATGTTTTTAATTATATTGTAACAATTGTTGAGATTATACAAGTTATGAAAATATTTTTTTCGATCAAAAAGAAAATAATAAACACCAATTTTCACCATAAAAAAATATCCGATAAAACCGAGATCATAAATTTTAATATATTTTATTTTTGCAATACAATACTAAGAAACAAATTGAATTATTATCAAGAATCTATAAATGGTGTTTAATGATTTTATATATTTAAATCATTTTTTGAAGAATTGGTTACATAAATATATTTTAAAATAAATTTGCCACACATTCTTGGAAATAGCTTATGTATATATATATATATGTGTGTGTGTGTGTTAGTAATTTTTATTAAAAGTGAAAATAAATGAATAAAAAAGGGCGAATTCCGCTTGCTTCAGACACTTAGAGTAAAGTATTTTTTTTTTTTTTGACAATTCATATTTACTAAATTTTTATTTCGTCTTAAGTATATCGAAGAAATTATTCATAATTGAAAAAAAAAAAAAAAAACAATAAATAAAATATAAAAATGTAAAAAATAATGGAAAGAATTTTATATTTTATATATTTATTTTGGTTTGATATCAAAAAAGATTTTAACAGAAAAATTTGGTTTAAAATATATTTTGATGTAATTGAATATTTTCTAAAAATTAAATTTATGATCGATCTAAAGTAAAAAAAAAAGATCTAACAAAAAAAAAAATCAAATTAACCAGATACTTAAATGTATACATTCTCTACAGTTGGATTGGGAGTTGGAATTTTATTTCGGTTGGTTCATCGATTTTCCCTTGTTATGTTAAAGTAAATATACATTATAAAAGAATGTATATATTTAAGAAAGAAACAACATTAGAATTATAAAAGTAATTTAAAAAGTGAAAGGAAATATTACTTTTTTTAACACGTTCTTTGGATTTTTTCCATCATTATAATAAAGCAATATTTTTAAAGAATGTATCAAGTAGTAAATTTGGACAAAAAAGTAACAACAAATTGTTTGAAAACAATTTTGTAAAAAAAAAAATGAATAATAAAAAATGAAATTGTTGTTATTATAACATGATATGGGTTTCTTAACAAAACAACTGTTAAGAAATAAGAAATGTGTTAATGAATATGTAAAAAAATTAAGGGTAAAATGGTTTCATTGTGTATTCAAAAAAAAAAAAAAAAAATGAACTTATCTGAACTTCTTACTCATTAGATGAAATAGAATCCATATGATGGAAAAAAAACGCTGATCACATTTTCCAAATTCGAAATTCTGTAAAAAATTTTTTTGTTAATAATTTTAACATTTTTTTTGTGATCAATAAAAAATTATATTGGGAGATGTAATTAAAAAACAAAAAAATTAGGTGAGATTGACTAATTTGGAATCGGTATAAAAGTTAAATTTTTACCACTTTTCTTTCCCAATAAGCAATTTTTTACAAAAAATTATTCGATTACCCAAGGTTTAAAGTTTCTAGAATTTCAAGTGTTTTAAACGAGTAAAACACTTTTATTCTTGTTTTTGAAGTTATAAAAATGGAAAATCAAACCATTTTCATGGGTTTAAATACAACCCCCACACTTAAATAGAAAATCACGAATTATCATTGTTTTCGAAGGATTTTAAATCAATTAAATATTACCTATATATATATATATATTTTGTTGTTTTTAAGTTTTTTCGTTTGCATTTTTTCACATCCCAGAAACGAAAAGTGTGATTTCAAAAGAATTCGAGAACTTTTTCAAAAAAAAAAAAACGAAAACAATGAATGAAACGAAAAAAACATATAAAAAAATTGAAAAAACGCGTTTTTATACATCTTTCATAATTTTTAAACGAAAACTCTTATTACCTGTGATATATATATATATATATATATAACATGATTTATTTGTGATACATACATGTTATAAATGTTGAAAGTGTTATAAAATTTCAAAGAAACTCATTAAAATATTAAAAATAGAATCTATAAACAGTTATAAAAAAATGAACAAATTTTTTACAGTCAGTTCCACTTTTAAGACACAAACTTGCAACGAAATTTAAGGTACAAAAAAATCTCAAATTAAGGTATAAAATTTGTATTTTTTTTTTACAAATTATTTTACTCCAATCTGAATTTGTTGCCTAAATTTGGGATTTTTATTGTGCTTTAAATTTCTAAGCATTTTCTGCCTTAAAAGTGGAACTGAGTGGTAAAAAATGTTTTTGAGTTGAAAGGGGGTTTTAAATTTTTTACATATGTTATAAAGGTATTATACAATATCAAATACGTTATATAATGTGTTATAACTTATAATTAAAATAAAAAATAAATAGAATGATGAAAAGAATACATAATAAATCTTGTTAAAAATGTTTTAACATGTGATAAAAAAATTTTTTTTTCATTTTTTTATCCAAAAAGCACAATATCTCTAATAAAAAAAACAATTTTTTTTATAACATCTATATAAAATTTTTTTAAATAAATTTGCCTTTTAAATGATAACTTTTTCATTCTGTTTTTTTTAAAAATCTTATAATATGTTAATAACATGTTACAAATTTTATAATATATTTAATAACAAACATTTATGTTATAAAAGCAGTTATTAAAAAATTTTATAATGTTTAAAACTTTTATAACACCTCTAACAAACGTTTATAATATGTTATAAAAAAATTTTTTTAATTAGTGTATTGTTAATAACCCACAGAAAGAATTAAGATTGGGTTATTAATCATAGATTATAAATAATCAAAATAAAAAGGTATTTCTTTAGATTGTAAGTTGAATTTACCAGGTTTTAAAAGGGTATTTCAGGAGAATTTTTATTTAATTATTATTTTTTTCTTATATTTTTTTTTAATATTAAGAAAAAATACAAAAAATTGATTTGAACTGTTCTTTGAATCAAAAAAATTATATTGTTATCAATTTAAAATAATTATTGTAATTTTTTTGAAATTAAGTAGATTTTTTATCCTTATTTTTTTTAGAAGTTAGTAGTTTTATTTTTTAATTGTATTTTTGTACACACACTTCGAAAATAATGAAATTTCAATCTTCTTCCAAAGAAAATGAATATTTTGTATATAATTTGAAAATTTATTGAATTTTGAACTTTTCAAAAATAAGAAAAACGGATCAAACTTCTTAAAAAATAATTAATTTCTGAAAATAGATTTAAGAGTAAGTTTGATTTTATAGTAAACAGATATATTACTTTGTTTTTCAATATCAAGGTGCAGTAGAATTTTTTTAAATTGGTGATTAAATTTACTTGAAGATTTTTTTTTCGTTCACTAATCCCTAAAGAAAATTTAAGATTTATTAATTGAAAAATAGCTATTTGAAAAAAGTTCTACTTTCGTTACGTCAAAACGAGTACAAACCATTATCAATCAGTTAGTAAGTAGTTCAATAAAGTTTTTTTATAATTTGTAAAAGAATAGTTTTCTTGGTGATATTTGTATTAGAATTGGGAAAAAATTTTTGCCTAATTGTACTTTTTTTCAATCTCCATAAATATCAAAGTAATTGATCGAAAGTTGTTTATTTTAATTCATTTGTTGGCTTTGATATACAATTGTTTGGTTTACTTTTGTGAAACAAGAATCCTAAATGACCGATTCTGATTTCAGAATTTTAAAAGGAGAACGAGAGAAAAAGATCTCACTTTTACATTTCAAATACCAGTAAAAATAAATTAATAATCTTTTTACTTGAAAGTTATTCAGAACCAACCTCAGCGCTTCAAGTGTTTTCTTCAGTTCTTCCAATTTGTAGCATATAAATTGAACAAAATTTTCTTACAACTTTCCAAAAAAAGATTTTTTTTAAAATCATGCAAAATTTCCATTTTTTTAATAATTGTTTCAATCGGTTTAAATTATTAATTTCTCTTTGAAAGACTTATTTTAGATGATAGACTTATTTTAATTTCTTTGTGATTTTTTTGGAAAACTGAACAAAAATTTTGATCTTTTTATTTTACAATAAACAGTATTTGAGAATTAAAAATTTGAAATGTTACATGAATTTGAAAAAACTCTTTTTTGAAAAGCTGAATGAAAATTTTTTTCAATTTATTTTGTAACAAATGGTAACTTAAATTATTAATTTCCTTTTTAGAATTGGAGGCTTCGATGAACAGTTTTAATACTATGAAATGTGATTATTTTGGAAAGCTGAAGGAAAATTTTGATCTTTTCATTTTACAATTAGTAGTTCATCAAAATTGAAAGAAATAATATTTTATCACAATACACATTTCAAAATGAAGAGTCAAAAATCTAAAAATGTAATATTTTTCCAAGTTTCTGCAGAAATTATTTTTTGTGGATCTAGTGAAACACGATAAATCGGAAAAACTATTTCTCTTATAGTTACTAACCATCTCTAAATTTTTAAAGTATTACATCAAAGTAAATTCCAGATGGAAAAAAATGTAGTTACTTTTCAAATAAAATTTAAATGTAATTTTTCACTTTATTTCCACAAAAAAACTGACAAAAATTTTTTGGATTATACGAAAGAATATCAAACTATTTCGTTAAAATTGTACGTTTCAGATAAAAGCCATCTTAAATTGTGTTTTGCATTTTTCAAATAAAGCAACATTAAATATTTTGAATTACTAGATGAATTAAATATGTGCAAAAAGTGTCTACAGTATATTCCTTTATCTCAGAGCAATTTTTGTTTAAAACTTTGGTTTGTCAAAGGAGTAGTCATTAAGAAAATACATGATCAAAAAGTTCTCAAAATCCTGAAGAAAATTAATTACGAGCTCAAATACTGTTCTTAAACAATTATATGAAAAAACTTTTTTTCAAGAATTGATACAATAATTTTGTAAATTATTTTAATGTGTTTTTAATAACATCTTGAAAAACTTGAAAAGCCAACAATTTGAAAGATTCCTTTTTTATGTGTAAATTCAAGAAGACAAAAGTCCAATAGATGAAACTAAAAGACAAAATATAATGAACATCTCTAAAAAAAAACAAAATAATATTAAAGAAAAATTTGCAAAGAAATTCCAATCATCTCAAAAGTTATTGTAACCAGTGGTTTTGTTTAAAAGTTAAATTAAGCAAATTCTAGACAATCTTGGAAAAAATTTTAGTATTTGTTTCTCAACCGAAATGTATGGGAATAAGAAGCTTAAAAAAGAGCCTTTACCACTATAAAAAAGTTAAAATTTTGGATTAAATAGAAGGAAGAATAGACAGAAATAAAATATCCTTTAAAAAAGAAAAACCAGAAGTAAATTTTCATTTTTTTTTAATAATCGACATGTGCTTTAATCAACCAATTTCAGGTGTTATCTCGATCTTAGGTCTCTTGACCTGTGTATACCTCTTTGTTTTTCATAGGAAAAAACCTGGTATCTGGAGACTAATTGTTCCAACTTTTTATTTTACAGCAATGGAGATTCTTCAGTTTTTTCAATACTTTTGGATTGATCAATGTGAGAACCCTATTAACATTGGGCTAACAATTGTAAATAACTTTTTTTTTTTTTTTTTAACACTTTTAATTGATATCTTTATTCTTTAATGTTGCTTTTCTATTTGCTTTCCAAATTAAATTTGAAATTTTTTTATTTGTGAACAGATTTCAATCTTTTCTGAAAAACAACCCTCGTCTAGTGATCAACATTTAATTTTTTTTATTTGTTGAAAAGAAAAGTTACAAATTTCCATTTTTCTTTCCAATAAAATATTTATTAGATCAATGAAAAATTCAGATTTGTTAATACTTATTTCCGGTCATATCATTAATTTCCGTTTGAGAGACAGGGACTTTCGGATGATAGACTTATTTTAATTTCTTTGTGATTTTTTTGAAAAACTGAACAAAAATTTTGATCTTTTTATTTTACAATTTATAATAGACTATATGTTGAAAATAAAATGGGAATTAATATTTTCATTTATCTGTCCAAAAAAAATAGTTTTTCGATCAAAGTAAAAATTAAAACTCCTCAAGATTTTAAATGTGTTAAATTCTTAATTAACCTTTACGAGAACTGAGGAACTTTCAGGATTTTTGCTCTTCTTCTTCTTCTTCTTGTTTTTCCTGAAATCCGTGTATTAAAATTTTGTTCTATGTCTTTTGAAATCAACAGTCTTGTTTCTTTCTTCAAAGAACAAATCTTAGTTATGATTTTTTTTTCAATACTTCCTTTTGAGAATATTGATTTTTTTTTTTATAAAATCCGAATTATTAAAATATTTTTTATTTTATTTTCAAACATTTCTAATATTTTAGGTTGGATGGCTTCACATCTGTTTCCAGCCCGTAGTAAGCAACATTATGACCACATTTACAAAGCCTAAAAGAGACAAATACATATTTAAAAGATATTTAATCCCTTTAGCATTTACTGGTGCGATTGCCGGAGTATCAAGATTATTCTTTTATAATTTCCAACCATGTGACGCAATCAATGATCCACTTTGTGGAACTGACACATGTACGAGAGCCGGTTCTGTTCATTTAAAATGGACACTTCGTTTACGTGGCGCAAATTATTTCACTCCTAGTATCTTTATCCATGCCTTTACAATGTTTGTTCACCCAATCTTGTTTGGGCAATATGTACCCTTTTTCATCATGATCCTTACAGGGCCATTTCTTGCATGGTATATTGGACGAGACAAGGATCAATGGGCAGCTATTTGGTGTTATGTATCAATTTTCCAAGTTATTGGTGGGATATACATGAACCTTCGTGAATATAAGGATTTCATTCAAAAGCAAAAAGCAGAAACAAAGAAGGATTTACCAAAAAAAGCAAAAGAAACCACCAAACGAAAACGAGCCATTAAGAAACAGAAATAAACAAGCAAAGTTTATCTTTTACAACTTTTTCGAATTAATTTTTACTTTTTTTAAAAGAAAATTTTTATTTTAGAAACTATCACAGCATATTATTTGTACAAGATAGATCAAATAAAAAATATAGAATTTTTTTGATTCATTTCTAAAAGTGAGAATGAACAAATTATTTAAAAATCATTTTGAATTTTTTTTTTTTTTTTTTACTTTTTAAAAAATGGTCAGATAATATTTGAAAAGAGAACTTTTATGATTCATTTTTGAGAGAAGAAGGTAGGTTTTGAATCGGTTAGTTTCTCATAAAAACGGAAATTAACTCAGTATTTTACACACATTGTTATATTTAAGCCCTGATAATTCTTTAGGTGATTCAATATCATCTAAATTTTAGAATATTTTTATCATTTATCTTTTTTATATATAAAATTTTTTGTTTATAACGGACTAGTAACTCTTATTTTATTTTTTTCCAAAGGTAATAGAATACTAACTACATAAGGGTACAATAAAACCCAATATGCAACTTCATTTATCGTCTTTACAGAAATGATTTATCATTTTTGAAAGAGTTTAAATTTTTAAATGAAATCTCGTATAAAAAAGAACGTTATTTTTTTTTTCTATTTTTTTGATCAGTTTGAAAAAGAAATATTTGCACAAAAATTATTATTTTGAAGAAATCTCAGTTTTAGAAATTTGTTTATTGCATGCAAGAACATGTAATTATTGGAATTTAAATCTTATTTTATAAGTATCAATAATTAATTCAAATATTGAATACTTCGAAGATTAGAAAAAATTGAGATTTTCTTTTATTCAAAATATTTATCAAAAACAATAAAATTAAAAAGATTAAAGCAGTGAAAAAAATACCGAACATGAAAAAAATTCCTGACAAGATTTTTAATTGTGAATATTAGGAAAATTATTGTGTAATTTCATTTATTTAAAATCAAATTCCTTTTTTTAAGACTAGAAATTTTTCAATTATAACCTATCAACTTCTTAGAATGATGGTTAATGAAATTATACTTGCTCAAAACAGAATTCAATCAATCCAAAAACAAGAATAAAAATTATCATTTTACAAACTCTAAAACTCAATAAAACTGGATTGTTTTTCAAAAAAAGTTGATCATCATAGGGCTATCCGACAATTACTCGAGTATTCGATAGACACCTTACTTTGATGAACTTTAGGTAGGTTTATTACTAATCTCATAAAAAAATTGGTTATTTATAAAAAGGATTTGATTGAAATTAGACAAAAATTTTACTAATACTCACAATTAAAAATCTTGTTAGGAGATTTTTTTCATGTCCGGTATTTTTTTCCCGACTATATTTAATATTTTTTTCAATTATTCCTAACAAAAACTACAAACTCTTAATATTTAGAGAAGTTATTTTTTTTTTTTTTGAACCCGAAGCTTTAATAAAAAGATAAAAAAATAATCCTTTTTCTATGGATATTTATATTAGTTATTTCTAGAAAAAAAACTCTTTGTTCGAATTGACTCTACCAATTATGAGTATTATTGTTTTTTTTTTGGGAAATAAATTTTTGAGTTTTTGATTAAAGCCTCTATATATAAAAAATCGAAGATATAGCCATAATTCAAAATTTTTAAAACAGCAAAATCCAATTTGTGAAAAAAAAATACTTATTTAGTCAATTAAAGAAGATTTACCAAATTAAAACCATTAACTTATTGAAATGCTAACACTTGTTTATAAATTACAATACTCACAAAACAATAACTAAATAATTATTAATACAAATAAATCATGGGTATGTTAAAAATTTTGGAGAGAGAAAAACAAAAAAATACATTAGTAACTTTGTTAAAAATTCTATTTGGAATATTGATCGATCAAATGGTTAGAGACTACCAAAAAAAATTATTTGAGTTCTTCTTTTTTAAAGAACTCAACTTTAGCCTAGTACAATCGTTGAAAAAAAAATTTGATCAAAAGAAACAAAATACCTAATTCAAACAATGGAATGAAAACAAAAACAAAAAGATGAAAAAATGATTTTCATATTTTACAAAAATCAAAATTATCTCAAATTTCAATGAAAAAGTATTAATATGATTGTTTGGAAGGTTTTAGCCGCCTGGAAAAATTTTGGATTTTAGTTTATATGATGACAAGAAATGTGAATTTTCTCTAGATCTTAATTAACCAGTTATGTTTTTTCTTTAAAAAAATAATAGAATTTGAAAGATATTATTATTAACTAGTTTTATTTATTTGGAGTGTTTAAAGATGGTGAAAGAAATAACTTTTTAAAAATGTTGTAATTTAGATATATTTAATTTTTAAGTTAAGATTAACTACTTTTAATACGTTTATTAGAATTTAAAAATTATTTTAGTTTTAAAGATCTAAAAAAAAAATGAATGATAAAATTTTTTTCTATTTTTTCTATTTTTTTTATTTTTTTTTAATTAATTTTTTTTCATTCAAGATCTTTAAATTTCAACATACACTAACTCATACAATTTGACTCATTGTTTTGAAAACAAGCAAAATATTTTTCTCTCCAAGTGCTATAAATATCACCCATCAAGAAAAATATATTGTAAATTTTATCAATTTCAAACAAATAACACTAACTATTTGAAAATATTTATTGATTTTTTGTTTTTATAATTATTAATTTGAAATAATTTTGTTTGATTGAAAAAAATAATATAAATTCAAGTAAAAATAGTGAAAATTTATCAAAATTTTAATCTTTGGGTTTTTATCAATTTACCAAATTAATTCAATAGTGACATGTCATTATTATTTCAAAACAATTGAATGAAAAAGAATTTCTTTAGGTTTTAAGTTTAGTTTTATATTTTTTAAAAGACGGAGTTATATTTTATCAATTATGGGCATAATTACTAATACGAAACAGAATTTACAAACCCCATTTCACTCATAACAACACCAGCCAAAAATGAAAAATTCACTCTTTTTTAAAGAATCAACTAAACATAGGATTGTTTAGAAATATGAGAAATAATAAACTTCAGAATTGAGTTGATATAGTGTCAACTATTCACGTAAAAATTATAAAATTCAAAAACAAAAAAAAAATATTCAAAAAATTTTTTGAGCGTTTTTCATTTTAACAATTTTTTAATTTCTTTGGGAAAATAAAATCATTGAAAGTTAGATTTTTTAATAGTAAGTTTTATGGATTTTAAAAGAAATTACAAAGTAACAATTTTCTTAAAGTTAATTTGGATTTTCAAACTTTTTTTTTTATCAAATGGATTTTTTATAAAAAAAATAAAAGAAAAGAAAAAAAAAAGAAAATCAGATAACATAAACTAAAAAAAAAATTAAAAAGCAAAATTCAAAAAAAAATGAGCAAAATAGAAAAAATGATTTTGATTTAAAAATTGAAAATTTATTTTTGAAAGAATAATGGATTAAAATCATAGAATATTTTCTGATTCTTCAATAAAACTCGTCTACTTTGACTGAAAAAGAGTTTATAACTCCCCTTTCAAATAAAAGGGTACAGAAAATTTCAAGAATTAATCATATTAAAATCAAATTAATTGTAGTATCATTCGAAAATATAAAAAACACTTTAAAACATAAAAAAAAAACACCCAACTGAATATTTAAAACTCATTAAAACAAAACAATAAAAATTAAAATTAAATATTTTAAAAATTGATGTGCCCTTTGATTTGAAATGAGAAATCTCGTTTTGTAAATTGTAAAGGAAAATAAATATACAATAAAAACCCTTGAGCAAAGTAATTTGGGAAAGATTTCTTGTCCCTTTATTGATAACTCTTGACACGTCAAACTTTTGTTCTTTAAAGTCTCATTTTCAATATAAAGTCGCAATTCATCTGGGTATTTTGTTGGAATGTTTTTTTTCTTAATTTTCTTTTTTATTTATTCCATTATCAATCCAATAATGGTCTTTCTTAATTTATATATCTAGCTCATCTAAATCTAAATAAAACCGTTTCTATTATTATACCAGTATATTATTTCCAAATTGGCGTCTTCGTATCTGGTTTTTTCATTTTCCAACAGTTCAATATCCATAAAGAAAAAAACAAAAAAAGAAAAATGAAAAAAAGAATAATTAAAATAAATATCAGCAATAAGTAATTATCTTATTAACAATCATATTCAATAGTATTGATGATTTGGTAGGTGTACCCTTTTGTTTGAAAAGGGGTTTATAAATATATATCACCGAAAACTTATAAAGAATATTTTGAATTATCTTGATTATAATCATCATCGTTTTCATCGCAATCATCATCACAATAGTAACCATTCTTCTTCTACTTATCATTACAATTTTTCAAAGTCCACTGTGATTTTTTTTTTTTCGATATAAGCTATCTCATACATCTAGCCAACTTTTTCAAAATCTATAACAAGATCAAAATTTGATTCATGTAAAAATTCATGTTAGACTTGAAAAGAATATATTATTATTATTATTAATTTTATTATTATTGCTGTTGCTGCAATTATTATTATTAAAATAAGATAAATCATGAAATATTATTATTTATTATTTTCTAATTTTAATAAAATTGAAATATTTTTCCAAATCAATTTAAAACGATGGATACTTACAATTATAAATTACATGTTTAAATTATGATAAAATATGTATACCATTAATAAAAAAATATTAAAACATTTGCATTTATGAAAAAAAAAAACATTGGATTTGGCTATTCAAGTGTAAATAATCACAAATGTATCAAAAAAAAAAACTGAAAAAATAAATTCCTCATTTTTGCACGTGTGTACAGATAAACCCATTTAATAATTTCTTTAATTATTATTTGAGATTTTTTGATTATTTGATTTATTTTCATCAATTAACAATTGATCTTTGAACATTTTTTTTTTTTCTTCTATAATTATTTTCATTATTCTCTTTATTCTTGCAATATAAATATTTCTATTATTTTCCATATAAAACATTTGATCAAATTATTATAATTTTTTTATTTAAACTTGATTCCAAAAATTTGGACACAGTTTAAAAGGTTGAAAGAATAGCAATACTCCACTTTAAATTCAATTTGGGAATAATTTTGATTTTACAAACTATTTCATTTTTTGTCTTTTTTTACTTTGTTTTCATTTCCTTTTTTCCAATTACTTAATCTATTTTGTTAGATCTGAAATGTTTTAATCGATGGTTGATAGATGTCTAATGTTGAGTTTCTTAAATTGAAAAACCACATACAATTTGATCCATGGTATCTTATCATTTGATAGATCAACAATTGTTGGTGAAATTTCAGCAATTTTACCAATACAACTTTCGTTCTGCTAGTTTCATTATTTTGGACCCACCGGTTTTGATTTTTGAGTTTTATAATTTTTTCTTTTATTTGGATGAAAATGATTACTTATAAAAACATTAATACCCAGTAAATTGAATGTAGTTTTATCTTACGTTTGAAAAAATATTATAAATTATGTTAATTTTTTACCTATTTTTGATTTTGGGTGTGTCCAAATTTTTGGAATGGGGTTTAGAATAATTTTTACTTATGAATTATCTGTTGATATTGTATTAATTTATAATTTCAAAATTTGTAATTATTTTAAAAACAAAGATTTTAAGTTATAAATAATAAAAAAATCTTTTATTTAATTGGAATAGTAAAGCGAAATTAAATACAAGTGCTTAATACATATTATATTTTTTTTTTTTAAAAAAATTCAATAATTAAATTTAAATTAAATCTATCAAACTTTTAAAAAAAATCATAAGGCTTTAATTGTTTTTAAAAATTATTATTATCTTTTAGTTTTACATAAATATACAAAAAGATATATACGTTATTAATTCCCTTTTATATCGCCCACAATTATATCATTAAATGAATTTTTGTATCAAAAAAAAATATTATAATATGTATTTTAGTAATGATCGTTTATTAGAATTATTATTTTGTTTTGACACACTATTCCACAACTTTTTTGAATTTTATGAAAAAATTTTGATTATTTTATATATTAATAATAATTATTTCGGTAGGAAATTTGATCAAAGCTAATTTGCTAATAAAAAAAAAATATTATTTGTTGAAAATTATTAAATTTGTATTTTGAAAAAATATTGAAAAAAAAAATTAAAAAATAAAAAAAAAAATGAATTAGAGATCTTTGATTTATTAATTATTATTATTATTATTATTATTTACTTCTTTCATATGATTCTAATTATTATTAATACTCAATTATCATCATCATCATTTTCGTCATTATTATAATTATAATTATTATTATCGTTATTATTATCATTATAATCATTATTATTAAAATTAGAATATATATATTGATATTATTAACATTAGAAAAATAAAAATGTTAATCAATTATCATGAACGTATTTTATTTCTCTTTTTCATATTCTATTTCAAGTATACCCAGTGGGCCACTTCCACCTTTATTAAGAGCATTTTCCGCGTCTTGTGCATTTTGATATTCAATAATTAAGATATTATCTTGCAAATTTGTAACTTTTTCCATTTTACCAAATTCACCAAGGAAATCTTCGACTTTTTCCCAACTAATATTATTTTCAATATCCCAAGTTACCCGAATTGTTTTATAGTGTAAATTATTCCTTTTAATTTGATGATTTTGAATAATTTTTAATTTTAATTCATTTATAGAATGAAAGGTGTTAATTAAATTTTGTTTATGCTTTATATTAAAAGCCTTTTGCACTAACGAAAACAGAGTCGACTCGGCAGTTAAAAGATCATTATAGTTTTCACTTAAATTTTCGGTATTAAGAAAGGAATCATCAATTAAAAATCCGTTATCATCTATTCGATATTTTGAAAAATAACTCATTTGTTTTTTGATTGCATTTTCGATCTCATGTTCATTTGGAATTTCATGAGAATTGTTCAACTCATTAAGTTTATTATCATTTTGATAGGAACTTTCATTTTCACTATCATTTTCATTTTCATTTTCATTTTTTCCAAAATTGTGATTATTTTCTTCATTTGTTTCAGATTTTGAATTTGAATAATTTTCAATTTCATTATCATGAATATTTTTCTCCTCCTCTTCTTCTTTAATTTCCCCTTGATTTTGATCATCCCTTTTTTTATATTTTCGAGATTTTTTTTCGTTATTCTCATTTAATAGATCAGAATTGAAATCGTTTTTAGAATCAAATCTTGAATTATCATTTGAATCAATATTTTTTTGTTGATCGGAAGAGTGCACTTTTTTATTTTTGGTTGAATTGTATTTTGAATCTCTGCTTTTTGTATTATGGGAACGATTTTCATTGTTACTACTTTTCGATTTTTTCTTAGCATGACGATTTCTGGAACGAGATTTTGATGGCGTTTTTGACTTTTTTTTTTTGTCATTGCTTTTATGATTTTTTATACTTTGGTTAATATCAGATATCAAATCCTCTAATTTCTTTTCCCAGTTACTGTTCCATTTTCTTTCTTCAAGTTTATGGTTAAAATTAATTTTTTCATATTCTAAAAGTTTTTCGTAATATGGTGACTTTTCTCTAATATACAAATACGACCATAAAATTCTAATACCCTTTTCCCTTACGTATGGCTGTAAATTTTTATACGCAGTCCACGTACATTTAAAACTTCCAAAACGGATCCAACATGTGTGTGGTGGTAATAGAATTATCTTTGTAACTAATCCCCATTTACTCAACAGTTTGGATAACACAAGCAAATCAAATAATTCTTCTGGCAGGTTTGTAATTCTCATGGAACTTGTTTGCTTCTTAATAATTGAGAACTCTTTTAAATTGAGGCCATCATTAAGGAAAATTGAGTCATCATATTCAAAACGAATTCCCTTAACTACTCCCCTTCCCATTGACATTTCAAGTTTAAGATCTCTCTCTCTTCCTCGGCCTCGGCCCCTGCCCCTGCCGCGTCCTCTGTCCACTCCCCATCCCCTGCCTCTTCCGCCACCCCTGCCTCTGAATCTGCCCATGTCTCTGTCGACCCCCCATCCACGTCCTCTTCCTCTTTCAAACATCATCCTGTCTTCTCTTAAAAAGCCTCTTCCTCTGCCTCTGCCTCTGCCTCTGCCTCTCCACATCCCCATACCCATCTCCCTTTCTCTTTGCCGTTCTATTTCTCTTTCCCTTTCCCTTTCCCTTTCTATTTCCATTTCCCTTTCCCTTTCCCTTCCAATTTCTCTTTCTCTTTCAATTTCCGTTCCAATTTCAAAGCCTCTTTCTCTACGCCCACCTCTTCCTCTACTATTAATTCTTTCCCAATCCCAATCATTTTCATTTTCGTTTTCGTTTTGGTTTTCTCTTTCTCTTTCTCTTTCTCTTTCTCTTTCTCGGATCCATTCTCTCCCTCTTCCTCCCCCTCTTCCTCTTCCTCTTCCTCTTCCTCTTCCTCTCCCCCTCTCTCTGCTATCCATTCTTTCCCAATCATTACTCCTTTCAAAACTATTATTATTTGAGTCATATCTAATCGTTTTTGTCCACTCACTGTTTTTGTCTTCCCTTAATTCTTTTTGATCAAATTCATTTGATTGTTCATTTTCATAAAAATTCTTTTTTTTTTGTGGTGAGTGAAATAGATCAATATTTTCGTGATTAATACTCTCTCTGCGAGGAGAGAATAATTCAAATCTCTTCGTTTCATTTTCTTCACTCACTCTTGAATGGTGAATACGGTTATTACTATTGTATCCCTCAAAATTATTGCTTTGTTGCCTTGTCCGTTGTGGGAAATCGGAATCGTTCTCATCATAGCCTTCTTTTTTAAACACCCTCTGATCTTCCTTTGCTTCGAACATTGGCCTTGAGTAATTTGGCCAATTGCTTTTATCGCCGCTAACAAACGAACCAGATCGTGAATCAGATCGGTAATTTGGAGAACGATCGTAACTGTAGTTTTGGAAATGCTTTCCACGATCCATTAAAACTTTTTTTTAGAAGCAAAAAAAGCAAAAAAAATAAAAAGAAAAAAATAAAACAAAAGAAAATATTAAAAAAATGAAACAAATTTGTGCTAGTTTAATGTTTTGAAATAACAGTTGTCTTGTCAAAAAAACTCATTAGAAATGTAATTATAAGAATACTTTTAAAAGAGAGTGCTTGAAATTTTTCAATCGAATCCAAAAAAGGAATACTTTGGTGTTATTTTATCCATAATGTGGCGAATATGAATCATAAAAAAGTTTTTGTGAAATCAATGAACTGTTCCTTTTCAGTTCTAACAAAGAGTTTAGTTACGGAAGGTTTGTGTTTTATTTTAAGGTTTAAATTTCTTCAATCAGTTTTGTTTAAGGTTAACAATCCTTGAAAATGGAGAAAAGACTATATTGTGTTTGATATGTAAGGCATGTTATTTTGGTTCTTAGATGATAGATCTGGGACTTTTTATGGATTTTTATAGTTGTTGATAAAAGGCAACTTGTTTAAGATTTATTTTTTTTTTTCCAAAAGCCGAATTGAAAAGTCTAAGTGGTAGGAAGGCTAATTATAATGAATTTTGATTTTTGGGTTGTTGGTTCTTAATTGGAATATTTATTTCCCTTTTATAAATAAACTTAAAAAAATAATAAATTATTTCCACGCTCCAAATCAAAACCAATCTTCAATAAAACATTTCAATCTACAACACAAAAAACATATTTTTCAAAATAGAATTCCTTTTTATTTGAATAGCAAGTTTGTACACTAAACGATTAAAAAAAAACAACCAATAAACAACAATTAAAGGATTTCTTGAAGTTCTACAATTAAAAAAGAAATTCTAAATATGAACAGGATCAAATTTTAAAATCTTTCCTAAAAAATAGAATCTATTTGTTTAAAATTTTTACAAAAAAAAAAAATACTAAAACCCCAAAAAAAAACTGGAAAAATTGTAAAAACTTTGAAATCTGCCCATTTTTTAATTTAATATTGACTTGAAATATAAATATTTTTGATTTCAAAATTGAATTTACCTTCAATAAACTATTTTAAACTACATTAAATTTTGTATTAAAAAAAAAAAAAAAAAAACACCAGTTTTATTGTAGAAAGAATTGTTTTATGCATTGGATATATGTTTTATGGTCACTTGAACGACCTGAAAATTGGTTTTCTTGAATATACTTTTTAAAGCAGTAACTGTTAGTTTTAAGAACAAAAAATAAACACTCACATTAGAAACTTCAAGGCATGTCAAGGAAAAAGTAATTCTTCTTTATTGTTATACCGAAGAATATAAGGTAATTATTTCAACAAATATACCATTACGTCTGATACGAAAAAAAACATTTATCAACTTTAAGGGAAATGAGTAATCATTTTTAAAAGAGTTCATTTCTCTAAATTAAATTTTAAAGAAAAAGTACTCTTTTTGAGGTTTGACTATTTAGATCAAATTATAAAAAAAGAATAAGAAAAAGTTGCCAAACCTTATTATTTGTGATGAAACCTCACTTTTAATAATTTATGAGAGTGTGTAGAAACATATAACTTTGAAACTTGATTATAATTTCAATAATACAAGTTAAAATAAATCAAATATGGAATACTTTGAGATATAAAAAAATTGATCATTTATTTTATTTCAAAATATTTATTAAATTTCTTGATATTAAAAATGTTAGGTAATATTCTTTTTCAAATATTCAATGTAAAAATAAGGGAACTATAATTATTAAGATCCGTTATTTGAGAATATTTTGTATTTTTTCATTATTGAAATTATTAAATTGAATAAATTTTAATTTTTTTAAAATGCTTTAAAAAATTGACTAATAACAAAATATATTAATATTTTTAATCCAAGGGGTCATTATTAACCTACTGAAATAATTAAGATTGGTTTATTATTTCTTTATTAAAAAATCAAATTAAAAAGTATTACTCTAGATTTTAAAGTTGATTATCCAATGTAAAATAAAAAAAAATATTTTCGGAGAATTTTTAATTTAATTATTTGATTTTATTTTTCGTATATTTGTATCCAAAAAAAGAAAAAAATGTTGTTGAGCTATTTTTTAAATAAATTCGATTTTTTTCAAGTTTTAATATAATTATTGTAATTTTAATCAAATTAAATAGATTTTTTATATTGAGCTAATCCAAAACTTACTGATTGTATTCAAATTGTAAATAATTTTGTGATACTTCCTACATTAGCAATAAGGTTTCTTTCTTGTTTATTGAAAATAATTTTTTTTTGAAATAATTCAGAAATAAATTTGGATTTTGAACTTTTCAAAATTGAGAAAAATGGATCATTCTTTATAAAAACAACAATTCTTTTCTGGAAAATCACTTGAAAGGTATGTTTGGTTTTTTAGTAATCTGATTTTTACTTTGTTTTACCAATTTCACGTTCTTATAAATATTTTGAATCTTATTCTTAGATTTTGTAGATTATTTTTTAGTTTAATGTACCTTAAAAAAATTAATAACAATTTTTTTATTGTAAGGGTTTACTTTAGATTTCTATCAAAATTGAGCTTTGTCAGGAAATAAAACAAAGTATAAATATTTTTTTAAATAAACGAAAAATACTGAAAGAGTTCTTATTCTCGAAACTGGAAGTGTTTTAGAAAAAACAAACTATTCGTTAAAAATTTTTATTTTTTTTCACTTTGTTTCAAATAATTCTAATTAATGACTGATTATCTTACTTCAAGTCTGAGAGATCGAAGAGTAAAATCATATTCAAATTACTATGATAACTTTTTTCAGGAACAGAAAGAAAACCATCAAAAAACAAGAAAAAGAAGAAAACAATCAAAAAAAAAAACAACAAAAAAATCAAAGCAAAAACAAAAGAAAACAACAAAAAACAAAAAAAGAAGGTTATTAAAGGATTCAAATAACTTAAAAACAAGGAAATCCAAAATAAGCAAATCAACATCCTCTAGATCAAAAATTTCCGATGGTTCGGACGAAGATTTTACAGATCAAGAATCAACTGGTTCTGAAAGTTCATTTTCAGAAATCTTAAAGAACCAAAAAAAAATAAATAAAATAAGTGATCATGACACAAGCAGAAATGAAAGTTATGACGAAGACGAAGAAAGTACATCAGAACTTTCGTCAAGTGATCAAAAAAATACAAAACCACAAAAAATAACAAATCAAAAGAAAAAACAAAAAAAAAATCAAAAACACACCAAACAAACTACAAAGAAAAAACAAAAAAAAGCGAAGAAAGAAAAACAAAAACAAAAACAAACCAACAACGAAACTAAAACAAAAACAAACCAAAAAAGAAAACAAAAACAAAAGCAAAAGACAACAAAGTTAATCTTTCGCGAAAAAAAATATGATCCAAAAGAGTTTGAAAAACTAAATCTCGGATTACAACAAAACAAATTTTTAAGAAAATTAAAGGTACACAAAGTCAAAAACAATTTGCAAACCCAAAAAAAATTCTCAAAACAAATAAACCAACTAATTAATCAAAAATATGAATCACTAAGATCTAATTATAAGAATTACAAGGAATTAAGAACAACAGAAATGAAAAATCTGTTATTTGAAACAAAAAAAATCTCGACAGACCGAAAGAAAATGGCCCAAAAGCTCATCAATGAGTTATTATTAGAAAAAAAAAGCATTGAACAACAACTAGAAAACCCACCGAATAATAGCCAAAAGAAAATCTTGGAAAACAAAAAAACCAAATATCTGAAGGAACACCAAAAAGAAATCAATACTCTGGAAATTGAACACGAAAAGGAAATAAACAATTTAAAAGTCGACCAAGAAAAGAAAAGGGAAAAAATGGGATTATTAAAACAAAAATTAACATTATTAAAGCAAATCAATAAGGAGAATAAAGTGGATCAAGAAAAGCAACAAAAACAAGAACAAGCACTATTTAAAGAATTGGAATCCCAAAGGAAGTTACATTACTTACTTCAAACCATGGGTGGCATTTCTGCACAAAAGTCAGAAATGGATTCCTTTGTTTGTATTTGCACAAACCCAAACCAAACCAAACAGCTTAATTTCAAATTGAAAATTAATAACTGCAAATCAAAAGAAGACTCTGAAATCCAATATGAGCCCCTGAAAATTGAATTCTCAGGTATTATTGATGAAAATGAACTTCCAGATTATATCAACGGGACTATTTTATTCCCCTTAGAACAAGCACCACTCTTTTTATGTAAAGTCATCAATGAAGTTTATAAAATTTAATATTATGAGAATTAATATTAAGAAAATTAACATTGGAATTTATTAAGTTTATTTTATTTTTTTTTTACAATTATTTGATCTTTTGGTATTCAATATATATATATATATATATATATATATATAATCAACATCGTTTCTCTTCTTTCATTTCATGCTTTTTCTTACCTCATTTCTTTTTCATAACAATGTTGGGATAAGAACCAATTACGAATAAGATTAAAAAATTGTATTGTTTTTTCTTTTATTAATATTAATAATTTCAAAATTTTTTCACTTTGGATTTATTTAAAAAATAAAACAAATATTTTTTGAACAATTTACTCACCCTTTTTAACCATGATCTTTTTTCTTTTTGAGAATATCTAAAATATTATTCAGATATAAAATCTTTTTATTCAAGCTTTATTTACCTGGATTTTTCTTTTTTTTTTAATGTTATTCTATGATAATTTTGAAAAGTTAATGAAAACAAAAAAGAAAAAATAAATTTTGAAGATAATAAATAAAATTTAAATATTTGCGTAATCTTCAAATTGTTACAGTTTTTTTTTTTTAAAAAAGGCATTAAAAATTGCAATTTTTTTTTTTTATCTGTGAGAAGGATAATAAAAGAAAATTTATTAAAAGCCAAAAAAAATTAAAATACGAAAATATAATATTTAATTCTCAAAAGGTTGTAGAGCAGTGAAAAAAATACCGGACATGAAAAAAATCCAGGACAAGATTTTTAATTGTGAATATTAGTAAAATTATTGTGTAATTTCATTTATTTACAATCAAATTCCTTTTTTTAAGAATCGAACTTTTTCAATTATAACCCCCCCCCCACTTATTAGAATGATGATTGATGAAATCACACTTGTTCAAAACACCATTCAACCAATCAAAAAACAAGAAGAAAAATTATCATTTTCCAAACTCTAGTAAACCTCAATAAAACTGGATTATTTTTCAAAAAAAGTTGATCAACATATGGCTATCAAACAATTACTCAAGTATTCTAGAGACACCTTACTTTGATGAACTTTAGGTAGGTTTATTACGAATCTCATAAAAAAATTGGTTATTTATAATAAGGATTTCATTGAAATTAGACAAAAATTTTCTAATATTCACAATTAAAAATCTTATCCGGGATTTTTTTCTTGTCCGGTATTTTTTTCCCTACTATATATTATTCTTATTTTTTTATTGTTTTCTTTTTTTCATTTTAATATTTTAGATGAGTAGCAAATTTTGAAACGGGTTTTCTAGTTATATATATATATATATATATATATATATATATATATTATAAATTAATAAACATTTTTTTCTTCTGTAGTCAAGTTTAATTAATTTTTCAATTTTTAGAAATAATACATATTTAAATTATTTAACTCAGATAATGGCTTCATATTTTTAAAATTAAAAAAAAAAATAAAATCCAAAACTAAAAAAAGTGAATTATAAATATTGTAAATATATTAGAGATTTATGATTACTGAACTTTCAAAAAAAGGTTCACTATAAAAACTTCTGGTATTTAATTCTCGGAATTTTAAAAAACTTAATATAGAATGATTTTTCGAAAGTTTGTCGGTGTTTTTGAATAAATTAAACTATTTTTTAAAAAATTTGATTTGTTTTAAAAAGTCAATGGAAGTTCTTTTGAAGGTTTATCCCATATTCTTTTTTTTGAAAATATTTTCAAATTTTTGGATCAGAATCATTTTTTCTAATTTGGAAAATTTTAGTTTTGCTTTTTCAAATTTTTGTTATTCTTTTTTTTTTCTTTTTCTTTTTCTTTTTCTATATTTTTTTTGCAAAGGATCATGTGAAAAAAAAAAACAGATTTTTAAAAAGACAAATAATCACTAAGAAAATTGAGATTATGCAATTTCTTTTAAAAAGAATTTAATTATTAGGAAAAACTCTACTTATTGTTAACATTTTTCAGTGAAAGTTCAGTATAAAAAATCCGTAATACTCATTTCAAAATTGTGACTGAAATTTTTTTTAGTTTTTAGTTTTATTTTTTTTTTTAATATATCAGGCTTTTATACATTTTGAATGACGTGAAAGTTAATTATAAATCAGATTGATTCATTAGTTGCTCTTGAATACTAAAGGGTATTTTTTTTTCAATTTATTATTTCAGTTAAGGATTACAATCCCTGAAATTTGAAAAAAGATTATCTTGTTTAGGGTGTAGTGAGTTGTCGATTTGGTTCTTATCTGATCGATCTTGTGCTTGGTATGTATTTTAATAGTGATTCAAAATGAAAATTTTTGACAATTTATTTTTTTTATTTCTGAAATCCGATTTGAAGAGTTAAAGATTAATTGGCAGGAACTTAAGTTATAAAAAATGTGGTTTGTAGGTTTTTGATTGAAATTTTTAATTAAGTTTGGTTTTATTGGGAGCTTTTTAAAAATTTAATTTTTTCATTTGGTTAATTGACGAAAAAGATAATCAAAATTATTTTCTTCAAACCGAAAATTCAAAAGTTATTCTTGAACAACTACCAATCTATTAATCTTTAACTCTTCATTTCGGATTTCAGAAATAAAAAAAATAAATTGTCAAAAATTGTCATTTTGAATCACTATTAAAATACATACCAAGCACAAGATCGATCAGCTAAGAACCAAATCGACAACTCACTACACCCTACACAAGATAATCTTTTTTCAAATTTCAGGGATTGTAAACCTTAAGTCATAATTTTTGCTATAGAGTTTATTGTTTTTTTTTTCACATTACGTTTCTATATATATATATTTAGATATATATATATATATATCAGATTGTACGAATTTTGGTTTGAAAACAGCGAAAGATTTATAAAATCACGTTTTTTCGACCCTTTTAGATACTTTTTCGTTTCATTCGTTGTTTTCGTTTTTTTTTGTTTTTTTGAAAAAGTCCTCGAATTCTTTTCAAATCATACCTTTTGTTTCCGGGATGTCAAAAAAAGCAAACGAAAAAACGTAAAAACAATGAAGGAACGAAAAAAAAACAAAACAATTATATACAGATAGGAAGTATTTACTTAAAAGCCTTGGAAAACAAGGGAAGTAGTGATTTAACATATAAGTTGAGAGTGTTTGTATTTAAAACCCCGAAAACAGTTTGAGCTTCCATTTTTTAAAATGAGAAAACAATGAATGGTGAATTTTCTGTTATAAACTCTTGAAAATTGTAAACGCTTTAAACATTGAGTAAAATTTTTAATTTTTTTTTTAAATTTACTATTTAGGAAGAAAAATGGTCAAAATTACATTTTTTTACCTTTTCCATATTATATCAGCCCACCAATTTTTTTAGTATCGTTATTACACCTCATTTTATCCAATTACACATCACCAATTGAAATTTAAATATAAAATTTTTGTTAATAATAAAGTAAAATTTCACAGTTCTAGCTTTCGGTTAAATGAGTCAGGAAATAATACTAATTTTGAATTCTTATTTAATGTTAATTGAGTAAATATAGTAAAAGTAGTAAGTTTCTTACAATTTACTCCTATTAAAAATAATTAATTATATAATTTCTCTTATAGATGTTTTTTAAGGTAATTTACAATGTTATACATTATTCAATTGACTTATTGGGGTCTTTAAAAAATTGTCCGGCCCCGCTCAATAAAGATTTAATTGATCACAAAAAAAGTTTTCAAAATGATTCCCATTTAAAAATTTTTTATTTTCACCAATTACTAATTTGCAAAAGATGATCGGTTATTTTTTTATTTATATGAGCACTGCTTCAACTTATGAGCAAGACAATTATACTTAATTTTTTTTTGATACTTGGAAACCATTTTTACACCTGATTTTTTTTAATTAATAAATTATCACATGTCTTATTTCTTAACAGGTATTTCCTGAGGAATTCTTTATTATGCTTTATTAAAAAATAATTTCATTTTTTTAATTATTGATATTCTTACAGAAGTGTTTTCAAACGATTCTTATGTTGACTTTTTGTCAAAAATTACTATTTCGACTTTTTTTAAAAATATTTCTTAGTTTAAATGTTGGAAAAAAATCAAAATTGTTTTCACCTTAGTAAGAAAACATTTTACTTTTTTATTTAATTTTAAGAATTATTATATTATTTCTTTATTAAATTCATATATTCTATTCTAATATTTATTCACTTAAAAATACAAAGTGAAAATTGATTAACCAATAAAGATTAATTAGCACCCAATTTCGTTTTTAAAGTTCTATTATCTAAAAAAAAATTTTTTTTTTAAATGAAGATTACTATAAAGAATTTTATGAAAAAAAGTTTATTATTTTTCTTGAAGACAAAAAAAAAACAATAAATTTCAAACAAAAGTTTTTCATAAATTCAATTTTTAAATTTTATCAAATTTTAAAGAATCTTAAAATATCAAATATTTAACCATCAAAATGAATATAAAGGAATATCTACTGAGTTGTGGAATAGATACAGTATTGGAACAAGACGGAAAAAAGGCAAGGGTTTTATTTTATATACAGGTTTTATACCCTAACTATGTGTATTCTTTTATACTGTAACACTACAATTACTGTTAATAGAAACCATTTAATCTCTTTTTTTAACACTCTCAAGTTAAATCGTTGATTTAAATTAATCATTATTTTCAAAATAGCTGCTTAAATTCAAAATTCTTATAAACCCAAAAATTTGAAAGTTCAATTCCCATTTTTTTAAAAATATTGCAAACTTGAATTTTAACATAGCCCTTTAAAAAGAATATTTTGAATAACAATTTATTTTATGAATTTTCTTAAATTTTCAATTAGCAAACAGGTTTTTTCAAAGCAAGAATTTAAAAAATTTAAGGGACTAGTCTTCTATGATAACAAGACAAAATTTTATAATATGTTATTGGTGGTATTCTCTACTTACAAATTTTGTAGATTACAAGTATCAAAAAATTCTGATCGACTAAGAAAGCCATAAAAGAAAATTAGTTTAGTATGAGATCAATTTTTTTTTTTCATTTTTTCTGAAAAGAAATCTATTAAAAACTTTTTTTTTTTCTCACAATTTATATATTTTTTACCCCGTTTATTGCAATTTTGATCATTATATTACGATAACATTTCTTGGTTACCAGGAATATTAATATAAAGATTTTTTTTTTCTGTTACGAGATAAAACTTTTGGTTAAACAAAAAAATTGAGATATTCAACTGATTAAAAAATAATTGTATTTTTTTAAGAATAGTAGTTTTAATAATCAAATTTTTAAATGGGTATTTGAAATATTCCCGAAAATACCCCAAAATCGAAAATACCCGAAAAATTTTTAACCACATAAAAACACGTTTTGGACAACTTCAAAGAAACCCATGCCAATATACTCAGTTTAATGATAAAATAGCAATTTTACTTCGATACAAAATATTTTTTTTTTGAATTTTCTACTTTAAACTACTCTAAAGAGGTTTTGGTACCTTTTGAGTATATTTGAGTAATTTTTGGTACTTATTAGGGTATGTGTATGGGTATGGCAGGGTATTGGTATGGGCTGTGTTACGTTTGGTATGGTGTGTGTTAGTATGTTTTGGTTAAGCCAGTTCCTTTTATGGAATGGGAAGTTAAATAAAGTTGGCTTGGGTCACCTTGTGTCCGCTATGTGTATGTATTGTACGATTAGATATTACTCGGTTATTTTTGGATTGTATTTGATATTCCAAAATTATGGGTAATGATACACAATTAGAAATTTTCTTTACAATACATTTTCTCACACGTTAATACAATTTCCAAACGATCAGGAATATTACATTCATCCAAGATATTCATTCTTTTCACACAAAATGGGTTGGATACCATTCCATAAAATTTAAATTTTTTGAATTTTGATATTTTCCGAAAAAAAATTTTTTTTTTCCGAAGAAAAGTCGAAATTTACCTTTAAGTTGAGTATATTGTCACTAGTGTTTCTTAGAAGTTGTTCAAAAAGTTTTTTTTCGTGGTTAAAAAATTTTCGGGTATTTTGGGGAATATTTGATAGATTCTTTTAGATTTATGTACAAATTTTATTCTGAAATTTTTTTTTTATTAAGACAAAATTCGATTTTTCAAAATAAAATTTTCTTGAAAATATCTGGGAATTAGTTAATTTTATCCTCAAAATTCAAAATCATTTTTTTTCTGCCAAAAATGAATTGAATTGTTATAAGGATTCTTGTGAATAAGATCAAAAAATTGACAAAAATTTTTTGTAATTTTTTATCGATTTTTTTTCATTTTTTGAAAACGAGAAAAGGACTTTTAACAAACTTTAATTATATTACAAAAAATTACTTATTAGATCTCAATTTAATTGAATAAACTTTTGTTAGACTTCTACCAAATATTCATTTATTTAATGACCTATACTCAATTAGTTTTATTGGCTAAGATATAAATTGGAATATTAATCAAAGAAAAAGAAAACAAATAAAAAATTTGCTTTTGAAATCAATACTTTCCAACATAAAACGAAAAATTTGTTTTACCGTTTTCAAGAATTAAATTAATTCTTAAACAAAATAATAGGTGACTTTTTTTCGTTTTATATTGGAAACATGTAAATTTTGAATTTCAAAGAAGAGACTCAAAACAATAAATTGTTTTTAATGAGGCTAACTCATCCATTTCATAAGTAAAAATACAAATTACAAAAAAAAAAATTTCAAATCTTGTCAAGATTTCATTTTATTTTCAAAAATGACTACTCCCTTAATAAATGAAAAAATCATTTTTAATTTCTACAGTCAGTTTCACTTTTAAGGCACAAACTTTCAACGAAATTTAAGGCACAAAAAACTCTCAAATTAAGGCACAAAATTTGTAATTATTTTTTTTTACAATTTATTTTACTAGAATCTGAATTTTGTGCCTTAATTTGAGATTTTTATTGTGCCTTAAATTTCGTTGAAAGTTTGTGCCTTAAAAGTGAAACTGACTGTAAATATTTTATAAATTTTATCTGTCTTATAACTATCAATTACGCTGAAAATGAGAATCAGGTGTTGTTTATTATCTCTCTTTTTTTATATATTTTTTTAAATCTAAAATGACTTTTCCGATGAGATCTTATAGTAAGTTCATTGTGAATTCGAGTCGAATACCAGAAGTCAACATTTTTACTTTTTTATACATTTTCATTTAAATCAGAAAAAATTTTTTTATTTTTACAACAGCTGTTTTAGAAAAGTGTGTACCAAAAGTTTTATTAGATGTTGTATGAATAAATTAAAACATATGAATTAGATATTTTTAATCCCTGCTTATAATACCTCGAGTCCACACTTTTTTAAAACAACTGTATATAAAGTTACTTTTTAATATTCAAATTATTTAATTAAAAATAAATTGTTTCAATTTTTTTCACCCTTAAAATAATTCTACCAAATAAAATATACTTTTGAATTGTCTTAGCTCTTTAAGAAATGAAAATTTTTTACTTTTTGTTCGTATCCCAACATTTCATTTTAAATTTTTTTTTGTGTTTGTAAAAATAATTATTATTTTATTTTTTACAACTACTTGAAAGATAAAAATCAACTAGAAAACAGTCGAACCTAATTTTTTTTCATTGTAATCTAAAATATATAGAATGTCTTGATACAATAACTCATATTATTGGTTTTTATTATTTTAAAAAAAATAAATAATACTGTGGAAAAAAAAAAACAATTATTTAAATCCATTTTCAAGAGAAAGTGCTTTGGTAAAAACTTTTCATTTTTTTTTTTTTTTTTATTGAGGAGGAAGTGTAGATTACACTCTAAGTGCCCTTTTACTTAAATTCCCTTTCAGAATTTAAGCGTAAAATCATAGATTTCACGATTATTAATTAACGAAAATAATTTTAAGCTATCATAATTTAAAATTATTTCATTAAAATTTAATTCTTTTAACTTTTTCAGAAAAATTAATCTATCTTTTTTATAGGAAGGACATACCCATAAAAAAGTGATCAATATTTTCTATTATTTCCTTATGTTCATATTTTAAACATAAAGGACAAAATTTATTTGAATTTTTATTTATTACATAATAATATCTATTTAAGCAGTTGGTAAATGTTCTGAATTTTAGAATTGTTGAACTTGATGGATAACTTAAATATCTTTGATTAATAAATAAATTTTTTTGGTTTTTAATTATTGCGAAATATTTTTGTACCTTCCAACTGGTAGAATTCAACAAATCGTTATAATTATAATTATAAATTTCCTTTTTAAGAAGGTTTAAACTCTCCGACTTCCAGTTAATTTTATTGTTTATTCTATGATTAAATTTTATTAATTTTTCCAGATAGGGTAGAGATAATTCTTTTAATTTATTTTTGAATTTGAATTTCTTTTTATTGATTGATATTACCAAATTTTCGAATTTAGATTCTGTTTTATAAATAAGAATTGGTGTGTTTCTGTTTATTTTGCAGATTTCAGTAATACATGTATTAATCCAAGAGTTTAAATAGTTTAGGGTTGCTATTTTATAATTATATATTTCTAATCCATATGTTAATTGACTTAATATAAAAGATTTAAATAATCTTATTTTTAAATTATTTGTTAATAAATTATTATTGAATAATTGTTTAGAACTATTATAAGTTTCTTTTGCCTTTTTTAGGTTATAGACGTATGTGAAATTTTTTCCAAATAAATTCCCAAATATTTAATTTTTGATAAATCTTGAGTAATTTCTGTTTTGTGTTCATTAGGTTTTAATCCAAATTGGACAATTACTTGATATATAGCATTTAATTTTTCATTTATTTGATTCATATTCCCTTTTATGATTAAAATTAAATCATCTGCAAACATTTGACAATGATTTGTTAATGGTATTATTTTTAATAATAGAAAATGTGAAATAAGAGCAAATATAATCGGTGATAAGGGATCCCCTTGGAAAAAAATTTTCATGTTTTTTATATTCAAAAAGTATAAACTTTTTCTTAATTAAAACTGTAATCTAGTTTTCTATTTTAATAAAGTGATGCATTAACCTATAATGTGAGGTAGAGGCTGAGTTCTGAAGATACTACACTTTTTTTAAAAATAAAATTCACTGTTGAGAGAAAAATGTTGGACACAGAAAAATAGTTGGACAGCATTTTTAATTGGGAACATTACTGAAAATGATTTTTAATCCCCATCATTTGTAAAATAACTAAAGAAAATAACAATAATCTACTTATTAGAATAACCATTAATGTAAATCTACTTTTTCAAAACCTTATCTCTGATACCCTGAAGCAAGTTTAAAAATTACCATTTTCAGAATTAATAGTAAACTTAACTACACTACACTACACTACACTCACTACAAGGAAAATTTTTTCAAAAAAAAATCTCTAAATTTTGTATTTTTGAAATACACTCATATAATAAACATTATTATACCTAACAATTTTCAATGAGTTTTACAACTTTAATAGATATTAATAGGAATTGAAAAAAAAAATGAAATTTTTCAGTAATATTTTTTTCATTTTTAATTGTAAAATTTTTGAATTTTTTAATTGACTTAGTAGAGAGATAATTTTCAAGTATTTTTTTAATGGTCTAAAAAGAAACATATTTTTCAATTTGAAAATAGTACAAAATATTTCAATCAAAAGATATTGCTCAATTAAATTGAAAATCTGATTTTTTATCTGTTTTTGGACCATTTTTTATCATTTTATTTTTTTTCATGTTTGAGTTTTTATATACGTTCCCGGTTGTTTTCTGCAAATTGCTTTAACATATATTCTTTTTTCAATCTTAATGTCCAATCAAAAATTAATTCATTTCAACTTTTTCTAATAAAAAAATACCCTGAAAATAGGTGTTTTTTTCAAAAGTCGGTATTTTTGAAAAGGGGGGTATTCAGATTTTCAAGAGTTTAATAGCTATCCTTTTTTTATTACAGAAAATTATGATAACTTTGAAAAAATAATTTATAAAAGAAGTATAACTTAAATCCAATGTATAGTTTTGGCTAACTTTAATTTTAGGTATTTAAATTTTCCTTGTAGTGTACAAGGAAAATTTTTTCAAAAAAAAATCTCTAAATTTTGTATTTTTGAAATATACTCATATAATAAACATTATTATACATAACAATTTTCAATGAGGTTTACAACTTTAATAGATATTAATAGGAATTGAAAAAAAAAAAGAAATTTTTCAGTAATATTTTTTTCATTTTTAATTGTAAAATTTTTGAATTTTTTAATTGACTTAGTAGAGAGATAATTTTCAAGAATTTTTTTAATAGTATAAAAGGAAACATATTTTTCAATTTGAAAATAGTACAAAATATTTCAATTAAAAGATATTGCTCAATTAAATTGAAAATCTGATTTTTTATCTGTTTTTGGAATATTTTTTATCATTTTATTTTTTTCCATGTTTGAGTTTTTATATACGTTCCCGGTTTTTTTCTGCAAATTGCTTTAACATATATTCTTTTTTCAATCTTAATGTTCAATCAAAAATTAATTCATTTCAACTTTTTCCAATATAAAAATACCCTGAAAATAGGTATTTTTTTCAAAAGTCGGTATTTTTGAAAAGGGGGGTATTCAGATTTTCAAGAGTTTAAAAGCTATCCTATTTTTATTACAGAAAATTATGATAACTTTGAAAAAATAATTTATAAAAGAAGTATAACTTAAATCCAATGTATAGTTTTGGCTAACTTTAATTTTAGGTATTTAAATTTTCCTTGTAGTATAGAACTTGGATTTTTGTTAAAATAGCATGATCTAATTTAGTTATCAACCGTTCAAATGAGTATTCTACACAAACCACAGATAAAAGAACTTGTAACATCTTTAAACATGGATTTATCTAAAAGTCACCTAGTTATCAATAGTATTTGATTTTCAATTTTACTAATGTTACCATTTTTCTGTGGTTTCCAACCATTTTTCTGTGTCCAACATTTTTCTCTCAACAGTCATACTTTTTTTACACAAAAAATTTGTAAAAAATTTATAATTCTGACGATTTCATTAAAAAAAAAAAAAAAGGAAATAGACTTTTCAAAAAATGAAAATTGTATTAACATTTAAAATTTTTTAAAAGACAAAGAGATCACAAAACACTTGATATCCTACATAGCGAAAAAGGATAAAAAATTTTCTTGATTTTGATTATTTTTCTCTTTCAAATAGAGTTTTCAAAGAAAAAGTTTGTAATTTGTTACCACGATCTAAAAAAAAGAAAATTCCAATTGTTTTGGATTTTAGGTCTAAATACTCTAATTAGAACAATTTTTAGAAAGTGAATATTTTGTCTTTATGTATTTATCCCCTTAAATGGTCTAACAAGTTTTTCAGAATTTAAATGAAGGTGTTCTAAAGAGTAATTCGAACTGTTTGTCTCAATTTTAATATCTCAAAAAATTATTTTTGAGGGTTTATCGGAGTTTCAGTTCCTTAAAAAATGAAAGATCAAATTAAGGTCTTAAAAAAATCAATTGAATTGAGGTTTGGTTAATTTAAAAACTCAAAATTATAATTCCTTAAATTGCCTGAAACTATTTTTTTAAATTTTATGTTTTATGAGTTATATTTAATGACGAACAAAACAAAGAACTTTCTTAAAAAGAGTAAATTAGATTCCTCCTGTGTTCCAATCATGAACATAATTACGATTTTTATTTTGATTTACTTGATCTTTGTTATCTTAGTGATAAACTTTTGAAAAGGTTTGGAGAATTAACTAAATTTACATTGGTCAAAGCTTTCATAAATTTTTTTTTTATTATTTCCTGATCAGTTTACAGTGATATGAGTTGATCCCAATTCAACCAATTTCGTTCAATTAATTTAATTATGAACACAACAATAGCAATAAATTGAAAATAAGATATTAGATGTAAAACAAATCAAGCAAGTAAAAGGTGAAAAATAAAAATTAAATTTACTCTCAACAAAAACAAAAGACAAAGTTTGAAAAATAAAAATTATTTTTTCTTTTGTGTTTAACAAATAATATCAAGATATATTTTTAACTAAACTGTTTTCGTTAAAGTTTTTGTGTTTGTTTCAAAGATTTAAGAAAAGGTTCAGTTTTTCTTCTTTAAAAAAACTTTTTTTAATTCAAGATCTCTTTCTTTTGAAATAATGAAACACGTTAGAAAGCATCTAAAGTATCACATTTCCAGAGATATGTTAAATATTTTGTGAGAAAAAGAAGTGGTTTTTTTTTAAAAATTCTTAACTTCGAGCCAAAAAGTGAGAAATATATCTAAAAAAATGATCGGTCTGCTCTTTAAAGAATAAACCAAAGCAAAAAATCTCATTTTTTTTTTTTTTGTTTCATAATTTCAACCTTTTTATTTAATTAAATATTTTTGATCATGTGTTGGTCTTGGGAAGTATCCTTAGGAACCTTTATTTTTGGATCTGTTTTGACATTATTTACAACAAAATATTTCAAAGAATATGTTTCTCTTCCAATGTTTTATTCAGTCCTTCTTATGCAATTATCAGAGTTTATTATGTGGAGACAAGAAGGAGTATGTAATGGGATGAACCAGTTTGGAATGCTGATTGGTGCATGTGCACTTTGTTTTCAACCGGTATTTCTTATTTTCACATTTCGGTAAAAATTTTTATTTTTTTTTTATTTGTTTTGGACACCTATTTCAGATCATTATTTTTTTCCTTTTTGATCATTTTTTCTACAAACATATTTTCTTTGGATAACAAGTTTTGGACAAACCTTGCCATAAAACCCAACTTAGAGTCTCCAAAATTTTAAGTTCTTTTCGAAAAAGTTTCTCAGCTCACACAATTGTTTTTCAAAAACCCAAAAAATTTTTCTCTTATATAAAAAGTCATTTCCAAAAGTGAAAACTAAAATAAAAATTTAAATCAAAAGAAAATTTTTAGATTCAAATTTGATAATGTTACGGACATATACTTTTCAAGTTTTAGGGTGTAACTTTAAGAAAATAGATTTTGATGTTTGTTACTCAAATAGTTTTCTAAAATACTTTCAGATGTAAATTTTTGTCCAAAGAGATTTAACATCACTGACAAAAACAGGAAAGGAGTAAATGTATGTTTATTTGTAAGGCCTAGAATCCAATAATTTGAAACTATTGATTAAATATTTTAACAAATCTAAGACTCACCCTTGTGGAAAAAAAGTAAAATAGGGAAAAAAAGTGAAAGAAGGTTTTTAATTGGGGCTATTAATAGAACCTGAAAACGAAAATTAAAATCAATTAAAAGAAGAAAATAATCAACTCCAAATAATAATCCGTTCAATTATTTTCAATCAAACCAACAAAAAAAAAATTTGGTTCTCTTTTTATATCAAAATTGTTGATGTGGTTTTGGAGATCTTCAAAAATATTCAAATTTTTTCAAGAAATTTTTTATAATAGATTAATCAAATAAAAACCCCTGCCTAAAAGATATTGTTAAAAATACTTTTATTATATTTAATCCTTCATTTTGTCTTTAATTATTTATTTATTCTTTTATTAATTGATCTTACTTTGAATTTCCAGGTTCTATTAATAGCCCCAATTAAAAACCTTCTTTCACTTTTTTTCCCTGTTTTACTTTTTTTGCAAAAAAGGTCATATTTTTATAATAAATGGGAAAAAATGTTCACTCCTTTTGAATTTTATTTTAGTTTATTTTTTTAGTTATTTAAATTGAGTTTTCAAAGAAGTAAATCGCAATTCAAAATTTTTCTCAAAACAAAACTCGTTTTGTGAAAAAAAAAAACTTTGTTAATCAATTAAAGAAGAAATACCAAATTAGAACCATTCACTAATTGAAATGTTAACAATTGTTTATAAATTACAATACTCGCAAAATAATAAATAAATAATTATCAATACTAATAAAACAAGGGTGTATCAAAAATTTTGGAAGAGAGCAAAACAAAAAATAAATTTGGTAAATTTGTTTAAAATTCTATTTCGAATATTGATTGATCAAATGGTCAGATACTACCAATTAATTTTATTTGAGTTCTTCTATTGGGAACAACTCAACTTTAACATAATATCAATTGTTGAAAAAAATGTTGATCGAACCAAGCAAACAAGTTAAATAATTCAAAAAATGAAATGAAAAAAAAACTAAATGATGAAAAAAATGATTTCCATATTTTTCAAAAATCAAAATTATCTGCAATTTGAATGAAATTTTAATTATGGTGATTGTTTGGAACATTTTAGCTGTGTAGAAAATTTTGAATTTTAGTCTAGATTGTAAAATGTGATCTCTATTTATTTCGTTTTTTTTTTTTTTTTTTTTTATTGAATATGTTTTGGGAGCACCAAATATTCTAAAAAAAAAATAATATTTTAGAAATAAAAAATATTAATAAGTTGATATTTTATATCAGTTTCAATTTCGTAATACCAGTAATAGAATAATTCTTGATAAAGAATTTGAAGTTAAGGAAATCTGAATATAAATATTTGAATTCTTGATAATCAACAAACTATTATGTTATTTTTCTAAAATTTATTCTCTCAAATAACATGATCTTTTTAAAACAATAAAGTTTTTTTAAAAGTTCTATTTTTAATGAGGGTACTAGTAAACTAAAAAAAAATCTTTAGGTAAATTCTATAAACAAATTCCCAAAAAAAAATTACTACACTTGATGTTGGAAAACCAAGTAAAAATTTGATTACTATGAGACAAAACTTACTTTTCAAGCTATTTTCATAAATGAAAGATTGTTTTTTAAAAGTTTGATTCATTTATCTCATTTTTTTGAAACATTGAAAATTCAATATTTTTTTGAATTATTTAAAAAAAATTATTTTCTTTGAAACAAGAAATAAATCCCATTGTATAAAAGGAATTATACAAAATAAATTTTAAAAATTAAATCACTGATTTTTGGAATAAGTCTGTATAAAAAATTTTCTATATTTCAAAAAATTACAATAATTCTTTTAAACTTGAAAAAAATCTAATTTATTTATTAAATGGACAGTTTGAATCGATTTTTTCTTTTTGTTGATAAAAAAATATCGGAAAAAACAATCGATAATCAAATTTAATTTTTTCCCATTATACTTTTTTAAATGCCTGGAAATTCGAACTTATACTGTCAGTTTCACTTTTAAGGCACAAACTTTCAACTAAATTTTAAGGTACAAAAAAAATATCAAATTAAGGCACAAAATTTTTAATTCTAGTAAAAATAAATTGTAAAAAAAAAAATTCCAAATTTTGTGCCTTAATTTGAGATTTTTTTTGTACCTTAAAATTTAGTTGAAAGTTTGTGCCTTAAAAGTAAAACTGACTGTAATAGACAGAAATAATTTTTAATTTGATTCTTTTTTAATCAATAATTAATAACCCAATTTTTATTGATTCACAAAAATTGAATAATTACCCAAAGATTAAAATTATTATATAGGTTTTATTATAATTTTTCAATATTTTCAAGATTTTCTAAGAAATAAAAAGAATTCATATTAATAAATCTAAAATAATAATAATAATAGATATTAGAAAAACTTATTTAATAAATAATTTTTGGTTTTTTATACTCGGATTAATTGAAATAGAATATTTCTTACTCTTTTCAATTTCAAGAAATTGAATAAATATTTATGAATAAAATAAATAATCAATTATTTTATATCTTTTTGGATTCAATATTTGATTGGTATCTATTACATTTTTAAAATAAAATTAAAAGTTTCAAGGTTATTTGTACTCTCAGAAAATCTCTGAAATGGCTAAAAGTGAGATTTCTTCAAAATAAAAATGTTTGGCAATTTTTTCTTTTTGGGTTCATTTAGATCAAAAAAAAAATTCAAATCAAAAAAGAATCAGAATCTTTTGACTGAAAAATTAAATTGGAAAAAATGAACTGTTTTAAAAATGATAACTCATTTCTCTAAAGTTGATAAAAGTGTTTATTTAACCGGTTTAATCAGACCCAATGGGGAAATAATTAATCTATTACATTTGGGAAAAAAAAATAAATAAGAATTTGAAGTTTCTTAAATTATTATTTCAAATATTTAATCAAATTTTATCCTCAAACTGTATTAATTAAAAATTATTAATCAACTTGATTCCATTGGATTTTTCTATTATCAATACCAAATCTTTTGGATAGATTAACGAATTTAAGAGTTCGGTCTCCATAAAATTAAAAAATTATTGCTTCTATTTGAAAAAAGGGGGAATAATTTCTGCTACTAACTTAATTGTACTTTTACCAATAAATTTACATCATATGATTGTAATTTGTTAATTTTGGTGATTTTTTTATATGTGTTAATCTTGAATAAACGAGTAATCCTAAATGAAAAAGATTTAATAATTAAAAAAAAAATAATTGGGTGGAATTTTATCCCGTTTAAATTCCAAACACAAGCAAAACAAATAAATAACATGATTGAACTGTACTGAAAAAAGAATCAGAAATGACCAAAAAGTATTACTTTTTTTATAAGATCCAAACCTTTAGTCAGTCTCTAAAATCAAATATTCTCTAAAAGAATTTGAAATAATTATTATTTTCCATAGATTAAAGGTATTATTAGTTCAAAATTTTAATTTATCATGTCTGACAATGTGGAATTTTCTCCTGTAAGCTCTGTATAGAAAAATTAATTAATTTTAATTTCAAATCTCAAATCGTAAAAGTTTACGATAATCCCAGAGTTAATGATTTTGCATACACCTTGTATAACTAATTTAAAAATTGTAAAATACTAAAGCAATAAAATTGATGGATTGTGTGAAATTGTAGAGAAAGAAAAATCAAAAAGTTATCAAAATTTAAAATTACTAGTTTCATAAAAATTTAGGAATTCGGGATAAAAATTTCGGAATTCGGGCACTCGAGAGTGGCTAATAACTCCTCCCTTAAATAATAAAAAATAATAAAAAAAGAAATTACTAGTTTTTTTTAATTACTTTTTCAAAAGGTAATGAAAAAATTCTATATTCTTTGTAACTTTTTGAATGAAGATTTTCCAAGATCTTTTTTTTTAATTTTAAAGTCTGATTTGTCTAGATTAGTCAAAACTGTTTAAAAGAATTTCAAAAATTATATTTTTATTTCTTATTCGGCTTTTTCAAAATTTTTTTAAAATGAATTTGTTTGATAGAATCTGATTTCTTTTTCAAATTTAGTGTTCTGGATTCAAGTTTAATTGGGTATGGTTTAGTGGGATTTTCTCTAAAAAGATAATTACCGTTTCTCATGCATTTTACTTTTTATTTTGATCACAAAAAGTCAAGATAATTCGAGAAGCGATTCAAGGGTTTTTAACATTATTTGCCATTTTATGTTTGAATAAATGAAAATTTTTCTTTTGTGTTTCCTCATCTTTTTTTTTTCAGCTGTACCTTTTGGAATAATAAATTAACTGGATTTATCATCTTTTATTTTTTAAGGTAATTCCAAGGATAGAATCTATTGAAAATTTTTGTTATTGGGATTCGATAAAAATTTTTAAAGGTAAAAAGGTAAAATATTTTTCATCTTAGCAAAATAAGTATAAATTTTTGCATAAATAATTTAGTAAAAGTTTATTGTCTTAATTCATTTTGGTATTAGTTTGAGTATTTTTTTCATATCAACCTGAAAATAATTTAAAATAATTGTTTTCAAAATATGTACATAATAATTTTAATGATTGGTGAAAAAAAAAGAGTCTTTAGGCAAATAAGTTTAAATTGAAAATGAAAAAATGATAGAATTAAAAAAATAACAAAAATAAAATGAAGATTATTCAACAAAATAGAAAACTTTGATCACAAATCCCATACTTATTTTTAATGTTAAAATATATTTTTTTTACAAATCTATTTTCATAATTCTTAAAAAAATCTAATAAATAAATAAAAAAAACTAATCTATAGTTATACTGGGCCAAAAATAAATAGAATACGTTTATTGGTTCCCTTTTGGTATAGTATTATTAGAGTGGTTGTTCAGATTGGTAGCACAACAATCGTAATGTTTTTTAGTGATAAATATCCAAATTGGGCTAATGGGGATTCTTTGTTTGGAGGTAATAAATTATGTGGAAAACCTGGCCCACTGGGGCATCTTATTTGGTCAATTCCCCAACGAAAATGTGGTACTACACATCCATCTGCCTTTTTATATTTTTTATTGCTCTTTACTGGGATTTTTGCAATTCCCCATCTCAGAGGAATTATTTACACTTTAATTCTAATGGTATCTCTTATATTTACTTTCAAAGCAGCAAATTTTACAAATGAAAGTGGTTCTTTTTGGTGTTATGTTGTGGTTTTTGTATTTTCTGGTAGGTTTTTCTTGATTCTAATTGATCTTGTTTATAAAAAAGTGAAAAAAAAACGCTGTGAATTTATTTGGACTTATTTAGTATTTTCTGATCCTAACTTTGATGTTAAAAAAAATCAAGAAAAAATTAAAAAAAAAAAAAAAAAAAAGAGTAAAAAAAGTAAATTAAAAAATTAATATTTTAAACACCAAAAAATATATTATTCCTTTTTTTTTGAAAAACTTCAAAACAAAAATAATAGTAATAATAATTTTAAAATCAATCTCTTTAATTTCGATTATAAATAACAGATTTTATTTCCCCTGCCACTTATATGTTTATATATAATTTTGTTGTTTTTAACCCCTGAATAAGAATTTAAAATAATAATGAATCTCACAATATTTTTTTAGTTTATTTGGAATTTTTAAAGTTTACTTGAATGTACCTGTTAAATTTTCAATTTTTGATGTCAAATCCATTTTTCTTACTAGTATTATGAAAAGTCAACACTCAATGTATTTTTCGCTCTCTGTCCTCCCAATAATCAGATCGAATTATTAGAGGTTTTGATTAAAACATCTATTATCATGATATTAATAATTAATTCAAGATAATATTAAAAAAAATCGCGATGGTCCTACTTTATCACGTAAAATCATAAAAATCACGATATTTTACACATTCTCGCAATAAAATAAAAATCGAAAAATTATTTTTTTGAAATCACCTTTAAAAAATTTCTTGATTTTTATAAAATCTTTTGACTTTTACAACACTTTTCTTCTTTAAAAATGTTAGAAAATGTTCTTAAGGGTTGTAAATTTTCTTCAAGTGTTTCAAATTTTTGAAAGACCAAAAACTTTTTAAAACGGAATCGAGTCTGTTTGTAGTTGAGAAAAAAATTTTTTTCATCATCATTCTTTTTTTTACAAAATATAAAATCTCAAACAAATTTTATAATCAAACTAATAATTTTCCATTTCAATAATATATTAGAATATAAAAAGGATGTGTTTTTTTAAAATGGAGTAATTACCTTCAACAGTTAAATAAATAAAAAGAATAAAACTGACTTTTATTTCTTATTGGTGATCGATGAAACAAAAACCTCCAAGTTCTAGTAGTGTTTTCTGCCCAATATAGAGATATGAGAAGAAGAAGAATAATAACAAAAAGAAAACAATTGTACAAAAAATCTTGATAATTGGTGAGAATGTGGCAAGGATGTGGTGAAAGATTTTGACGAGTTAACCAACTCCTTTCAAGATTCACAGAATATTGAATATGTTTTTGCCCAAGAATAAACTATTTAAAGAACAGTATGTTGGGCTCATTGTTTTAGAAGATCTTTTATTCAACACAATTTAGAACACCACGATCGACTGAGATAATATTGATTTATCTTTAGTTCTTATTGTAGTTGATCTAAAAGGATTGATAGGTTTTTCATCCAAATTAAACGAAATAAAAACAATAAAACTCTTTGATCTTATCCTTGATTTGATCAAGTATTCTTTTTTGTTGTTTTTTATAAGAATAACTTTTATTTCACATAGAATAATCAAAATAATGTGTCCAAACAGCAATAATCCGTGTTTCAAAATATAATCCTAGTTTTTTTTATATTCTTGTTCCAAGGCAACATCCAATCAACTAACCAACAGTATACCTAAGTTCAAATCAATTTTGAAAGTAAACATCTTGATATTTTCAGTAAAATTATAAATTAGGAATGCAATTTGTAGGAAATTTTTCATAATATTCTCAATTTTTTTGAAATTTATGATTTATTGATGAAAAGAAAAATTCTCAAAAATTTACTTATTTTTTAGGATAAATTTTGCAAATTGATCTTCATTTTTAGAATTTCTTTTTAAATAAAACAACTTTAAGAAACCAATACCAGATTTATTTAGGGTTTATTATTGGGTTTCTTTGATTGGTTGATGTATAGGTATTCTTTAATAAAAAACACGCTTTTTATTTTGAAACATGGACTAAATTTTTTTTAGTACACTTTATTTTGACTATAGCACTGAACTGATTTTTTGATCGAAAAAATTTCTTTGTAAAAATATTGATGAATTAACCTAAACCCATCAACTAATATATCAAAATTACTTTTTAATCGAGATACTTGGGCATTAATCACGATTTTTAAATAATTATCGCGATTTTATAAAATATAGCATTTTATCAGAGTCAGTTCGACTTTTAAGGTACAAATTAGTAACCAAAATTGTGCAATAAATATCTAAAATTAAGGCAGAATTTTGGATTCATATAAATAATTTGTATAAAAAAAATATTCCAAAATGTTCTTTTTTTTGAGATTTTATTTGTTCCTTAAATTTTGTTTTAAGTTTGTGCCTGAAAAGTGGAGCTGGCTGTGTTATCTTGATTTAGTGATTTACCGCAATTCTCAAAATAGTGCCAGTTGGGTAAAAAAAAACCCTAATTTTTGTAACTTGATAGTGAATTAAGCAGAGATATCAACTTAACCTCCATTAAATCTCGTTTTTTTTTTGTTATTTTCTTTAAAAAAAAAAAGATAAAATCTAACTACTATCAATCCTTCAAGTTACAAATGGTTTTATTTCCAATGTGTATTTGTAATTTTTAAAACCGACTTGGTAATAAATAATCCCAAAAAGTAAATCCAATTAATGAAAATTATTATCAAATATTGCTGTCTATTAATTATTTAATTTTGGATCTGAGAAAATTTTAAAAAAAAAAAAGTCAATTAAATACTACTATTTGTTTCAAAATAAATTGAACAAAATTTTCATTCAGCTTTCCAAAAAAAAATTTCTAAATCATATAACATTTCATTTTTTTTTATTTAAAAGAAACTTAAATTATTAATTTTCTCTTTTAGAATTGGGAACTTTGGTGATTTATTTTAATTTTTTGAATGATGATTTTTTTGTTGAAAACTGAATGAAAATATTGATCTTTTTCTTTTACAATTAACAGTAACTTCCATTTTTCCATTCTCTCTAAACAAAATAACGTTTTAAATTTAGTGGTTTTACAAAAATAATTATTCCAAAAAAAAAAAATCAAATACCTTCTAATATTTTGTAAAAAAAGTAATATTTCCGGTCATTTCGTTTTTCAAAATAAATTGAGTGTTTACAAATCTCTTATGATCAAAAAACCGAGTACCCAAACTTTTTAACCTTGTTAAATTCAAATTTCGACCATTAACTCTTCATTCAATTCCAAATTAATAGCTTTTTAATTATGTTTTCACATAAAGCAAAAAATGTTTCAGTTTATTCTCTTTGATTTTTTTTTTCATTATTTTATTGATCGACAATTCCTCCTTCAATTTTTATTATTCATTTAAGAGCCAATATTATTCTTGGTGTCGATTACTAGAAATTAGAAAAAATAAAAAATATCAAAATTGTCGCAAAAGACTAACTGTTCTTTGAATATTAAATGGGAAAATATTTTTACTTGATTTTCCAGATTTCTTTTTTATAAAGTTCTCAATAAAGTAGATTGTAATTTAAAACCTACTCTATTTGAAAAAGGAAATTGAAAACCAAGTTAAAATTTTTCCCATTTGTAATTCAAATAACAGTCGAAACTATCGAATTCAATAATTATAAAACGTACACACTCTGGTAACTCTTGAAACTGGCTGCTTATTTTGGAAAAGTCAAAATATAAGAAGAGTGAATTGAGTAAAGGATTAGCTTTTGTTTTTAAATTTTTAACAAAAAAGAATTGAAAAGGAAAAAAATCAAAGACTGTAAAAAGTTTATTCTTCAAAATTATTCAAATACACTCTTCAGAAATATTGTTAAATGAACAATAAAGAGATCTATATTTTCTTTTAGATTACTGGTATTTGAATTCTAAATGGGAAAAAATTTTCACTTGAATTTTCAAATAGATCCCAAATTACAACACACCTCTACTTCCTAGAAAAATCTTTTTGTTAAAGACAAATATTGAAAATGAAAGTAAAAATTTTGTCCCATTTAGAATTCAAATAGCAGTATCAAAAAAAATCTCGCAGTAAAAAAAATAAATCATTAATTACCCAACACTAAAAAGGCAAACGGACCATAATCTAAGTTTCTGTTAAGAATACTAAAAACTTAAAATGATAAATAATTTCTAAAAAATCTTTTTTTGTGAAAGCTGAGTGAAAATTTTGTTTCGTTTATTTTGCAACAAGAGTAATACAACCTAACCATGAAAAAGCTATTCCCCTTGAAAAATATTCAAAAGTATTTGCAAGTGTTGTGGATTGTCTTCAAGTTTTTGGAAACTTGGGAAAGTTTTGGAAAAAGTTTAAGTGTTGGGAAAAGGCTCAGCCAAGATGAAAGTCCGTTTATTTTTTTGTTACCAATTTAGAAATCTTTTCATTTTTTTTTTGTTTTATAATTTCACCTTTTTATTTAATTAAATATTTTGATCATGTGTTGGTCTTGGGAAGTATCCTTAGTTACACTTATTATTGGAACTGTTTTTGCATTAATTAGTGCAAAATATTTCAAAGATTACGTTTCTCTTCCAATGTTTTGGTCGCTTCTACAAATGCAATTATCAGAGTTTATTATTTGGAGACAAGAAGGAGAATGTAATCTGATGAATCAATTTGGAATGTACATTGGCGCGGTAGCACTCTGTATTCAGCCAACATGTCTTCTTTTCACATTTCGGTAATTATTTTTGTTTTTTTTTTATTTGTTTTGGACACCTATTTCCAATCAATATTTTTTTCTTTTTGGTTGTCGTAAATTACCATGGATTTGTTCCATACTCAAGGGGTGAAGTTTAAACCATAAAAGGGGTATTGTGAAATTGACCTTCTTTTGATTGACAAAATTCAAACAATAAAAAAAAACAATTACTTTGGGAGGGGCCTCAAGTTGCCGAAAATTCAATAAAAAAAAAAAAAACGCAAAAAGCATTTCTCTTAGCGAAAAAATTAAATTTTAAAAAAAAAATTACTGGTTTCTTTTTGTAAATTTAAATTTCCAAAGGATTAAATTTCTTCAATTTAAAACAAACTCTTTTCTCAAAGTTCACAAACAATTTAATTCGATTTAACCTAATTTATGGTTAGTTTTTCACACTCTATATTTGACAAAGTAAGGATTTTGTAACATTCTTGAGAAAAAAATAACTCATTTGAGTGTGGAAAAAAATAAAATGAAAAAATCTTTCATATCTAAAAAATCGTCAAGAACAGTGACACTTCAAAACTAGCTCAGTTGTTTTCAAAATTATAATATTCTAACCATTCATATTGGAAATTAAGTGCTTTTTTTTATGACTTTTTTTCTAAAAATGTCCTCATTTTTATTTGTTGATTTTTGGAATCGATCTTAAATCACAGGTTGGTAATTTTTGATCATTATTAGGTACATCAATAAAATTACAAAATTTTTTTTTCCATTTCAGAAAATTATTTTTCGCCCTAATTTCTTGACCATTAAATATATTTTCTTTGGAAAATTAAGTCTTCCATATTTAAGGACTATTCGGATTTTATGCCCTGTGAGGGTTGAAATAAAATACTATAAACAGAAAAAAAGCTTTAAAAGACAAAGAATTGAGGAAAAGTCAAAATATTGCAATTTTTGGAATTTTTGGGATTTTGCTGGAAAATCATTTATTGATCCAAAAACTTTTCGAATTTCCCATACAAAACAAGGCAAAACTAAAAAGCGATTTTTTTTGATATTAAGAAAATACCACTCCACTTTCTTTTCAAGTATATTTATGCTCTCTCGCTACACTCTAACATACTTGAAAAGAAAGTGGAGTGACATTTTCCTCATGAAATTTTTTACTTCAAAATTTGTTGAGAATAATTTGGATTTGATGAAGGAAAATTGTTTTTTGCCCAACTAAAAATTTTCCAAAAAAAAACCTAAATTTTTCAAGTTAGCAAGATCCTCTTAGATCAAGTTTCTTTTAAGTCTATAAATATGTTATTAGGTGTAATAATAGTTTTCACTTACCATAAAATTCGGATAATCCTTAATTAACCTCGCATTATAATCCAACTTAGAGTCATAGAAAAATTATGTTCTTTTTGAGACAATTTCTCGACCCGATTGCTGTTTTTTCAAATATTTAAAAAATTTTTCTCACAACACCATAAACAGAAAATAAAATCATAAATCTTGGGTTCTCAAAAATTGAATATTGGATTCCAGTGTGCACCTTTTAAGACTTTTTTTTTACCAAATTATGATAATTTTTTTAACATAAAAATGGTTTGTGATACTGATAAATTCAAATAAATTGAATAAAATTTTTAGTTCAATTTCCATTTTTGTCATCAATTAACTAAACACTAAAACAACTCAAGAGAACTAATCTTTTGAAAGATCAACTAATTTTTCAAAGTTTCTTCTCATTTAAATGTATAGAGTGCTTTAATCAAAGCTTGTGTAAAAAAAATTGTAAAATAGAAAAGGAATTAAAAATTTTATGATATTTCTTTGGATTTATCAGTAAATTAAAAAAAAGTCACAAAATTTTTGCTTCATTGATTTATTGTCAAGTGATTAGCGTCACAGTAGATTTGTCTTTTATTAAAGTATATATTAATTGAAAACAAATAATATTACTAAATGATTCAAATGGCTCTAAAAAATTCATTTTAAATATTATTGACCATAAATATATAGATTTTTTACAAATGATCACAATTAAAAATTATAATTTTGGAATTTTTTTAAAAATTACTTTTTCAAATCTATAGATATAAACCAAAATAATATTATTCTCTATATTTAATGACTAATATTTAGGAATCCCCAAATTTAACTATTTTTTCAATTTTTGAATTTCAAGATTTACAAAATAATTATCACCATACTGGAATTTGAATAATTATGAGATAAAATTTCACTTCACTTTCTTATTGTTCAATACAAAATTCCTTTCCTTTAGGATTTTGTGTTCATTCCACACACACACACACACGCACACACATACCCATGTATATATATATATATATATATATATATATATATATACATGGGTGTGTGTTTAAACAAATAAATAGATATCATAAATATTGCAAACTCTATTAGCAAAACTTCCTTTGTAAAAGAAAAATAAGGAAAAGGAAGTGAATTTTTTTTCTCATTTATTAATTAAATTCCACTAAAAAATTATTAACACAAAAATAAAAGAATGGTTATTGTGGTTTCCTTTTTACGAAATTAGTTGTGTTATCAATATATTACAAATATGTAAAAATAATTTCTCAAAATAACCTTGGGATAATTATTCAATTTTTTTATAAAAAAACAAAATTTTGTAGCTTATTCAAAAATCATTTTAATTTAGAAATCGTTGAAGATATAGATCATCATCTTTTATACTGTCCATTCTATATGGAAATAAAATAATCAAAATAATCAAAAATAATAAACAACGAATAAATAATATCAAAGATATTATTCGAAACAAAGATTCATTATTTATCTTATCACTGGTTAATGATAAAGAAAATTATGATTCTTTATTCAAATTTCTAAACAAACTTTTAGAAATTAGGGAAGTGCCACCAAGTAATGTAGAGTGCCGCAAAGTGCCTAGGTTTTCCAAAATTCGAAAGGATAGAGTAAAATCAAAGATTTAACTCAATTCTTTTAAATTCTTGAAAACCTAAAAGCGGTTTTTTTTTTAATTTAAGAAATCAAAAAAAATCTAACGGCGCTTTTCTAGGATTCTTAAGAATTTAGTAAAATCAATGATTTTACTTACTTAATCTAGATTCTGTAAAAGTTAACAGCGATTTTCTTGAGGTTTTATGTTTCATCTGTAAAGTGTTCTAGGTTTTTTTGAGTTTTTCTATTTTATTTTCAAGTGCTCTAGGTTTTTTTTTCTTTTTGAAATAAACAGAAAATTTTAATAAATTTTCGGTTTATTCCAAAAAGTAAAAAAAAACCTAACGAAAATCCATTGATTTTCCAAATAAATAGAAAACTCAAAAAAACCTAACGAAAATCTATTGATTTTTTGAATAAATAGAAAACTCAAGAAAATCTTACGAAGCTTTTTTTTAATTTTAGAAATCAAAAAAAATCAAAAATTAGTCAGAAGAAATTAATTACCCCCCTTCAAAATAAATAAAAAAAAATTGAATTTTTTAGCTACTAATCTACATTGTGAGACAAATTTAAACAAGTGGTTCCATTTTACCATTTTTAAAAATTTTGATTGCAGGTGCCTTACTGAAAAAAAGGTTTCTGTTGTACTATGGGATGTTGTAACTTTGAAAATAAAATCTCATTCGTTGCCCTATTTGTGAAAAGATCCAAAGTAAAACACAATTGATTCTTTAATTTTTCAATTTTTTGAACATTATTTTTTCTTGATTTTTAGTTTAATTAAATTATGTTTTGAATCTAGAAGTGTGTTTAAATAAATGATTGAAATTAATTCAAGAATAAACCAAAAAAAAACAAAAAAAATAGACCCGAGAAGGTGTGCATTTTTAATAAATCTTATCTTTTTGAAGACCAAACAAGAAAGATTACCTGCACCAAGAAAATTTGTTGAAATCAAAAATGAAAAAAAAAAAAATTCAACTAAAGTCTTTTTTCGAAGATTTGTTGATTTTATCCTATGAATTTGAATGAGCCCAAATAAGAAAATTATTACTCTGGATTTATTGACCCATTACTATTTGTTATTATTTGTCCAGAACTCCTTTTTTAGGAATTTGTTTTCAAGATTCTTTTTTTAAATTCTTTTTATCAAACAAATCCAAAACAAAGAATGTCACTTCAAGATTTAAGTAAAGAGATCGAATTCTCTAAATCAAAAAACAGTTACAAAAGATTCAACCCAAAATAAAAGGAAATATGAAATTGAGAAAAAATTAAAAGTAAACCTCAAAATTATTTTGAGTTTTCAATTTAAATGGAAAATAAATAATTATCAAAATCAACAAATAGGCCCAATAAATCGATATTTCTGAAATTCGAATTCAATTAACTCTTTTTTCTTTAATCAAAATAAGAATTAGATGAATTTAATAAAAATTGGAATTTACAATCATTTTTGAAAATTCTTTTGAAATCAAAAGTAATTTGTTACTCAAAAATTTTTAAAAATAAAAGTTTTTTGAGTAAGAATTAAAAATAAAAACAGAGGAAAAAAGAAGTAATTTTATCAAATGTTAAAGATAAGATCAAGAAATAAATGATTTTTATTTATTTTTTCTTGATCAATTTTTCGTTTTTTTGAATTTTCATTTTTTAATTGGTCTACAAATTTATTATTCGAGGATATATCCCACTCTCGTATTTATTAAAATATTAATGTTTTCGATTAAGGGAATTATTCGAATAATTTTATTTCACATAAACCGTTTAACTCAAAATTGGTAAAATGTACCTACTCCCTTTATTTTTTGAGTTAGTAAAGATATTTTGAGAAATGATTGTTCAACTATTTCCAACGATTTTAATTAGTGCAAAAAATGGAAATTATGGGTATTTCGTCAAACTCTCGATAATCTCATTTGATTCCGAAAAAAATTATTTTCATTAATTTACCATTATAAAAATATGAAAAAATTGTATTTGGATAATCCTGTAATGAAAAGGATGATTTTTTTATAAAGTGATTAAAAAGGGGTGAGTAGTGTCATCCCCATAGATTTTAATATTACCCAAGTATATCCCTATAGTATACGAATAAAAATTGTTTTGTAGATAGAAATAGATACTTTAAAAATAGTGATGACTTTTTTCAAAATTTTATCAAGTTTTCGACTTTTTAAAAAAGCCAAAAAACTTTTATCATAATTAAATCTTTTTGACGGTTTTTTATTTTAATAAAGTTAGGAACAAACTTTTAAATGTGAGGTAGAAGTTGGAGTCTGAAGGGAAGCGTTTTTTTTAAAAAAGTTTTCACTTTATTAAACCATAAAACTTTAAAAAAAGTTTTAATTCTGTTAATCTCATAAAAAAAAAAAAATCATCACCTTTTTAAAATGGATATATTGATATAAATATTTAACAAAATTTACCACAAAAATTAAAAAAAAAAATATTAAAAAATGTTAAAGAAAAAAGTTAAAATATTTTTTTTCTTAAAGCGCCTGTGTAGGTATAAAAACAAAAACTCAGGAGTTTTGTATTTTTTTTTATTTTCACTTTTTTGGAAAGTTCTTTTCCAATTTTTTTCCAAAAGAATTAGGAAAAAAATAAAAACAAATAAAGAAAAAATTTCATTAAAAGATCTCAATGACAAAACAAAAGTTACTTGGAATGGAATAAGAAAAACACTTGAAATTCCCCGTAAATTAGATCTTGAGGTAGACAATAAAAATTATTATTTTTCCACACTTTTACTCTTTTATTTTTTTCGATTTATTTTTGTTATGTAATTGTTTTGGAATTTTTTTTTTTTATTGCAACGCCTATTGTTGCTAAACACATTTGTGTCATTTAATTCGGGTCCCAAAAAAATTTGTTCTTTAATTTTTTCATTGGTGAACTAAAATTTCTTTCTTTTCTTTTCATTTCATTTTGAAAAAATTACAACTTGCGTTTTATTGTGTTTGAAAAATTCTTCCATTCATAAATCTTGCAATGATGAATTATTTCCCATTAATAATACCCCTCTTTAATTCTCTGAATTTTTGGCCCATTTACTTTGTAACATAGATTACTGTTTTTTTCATACTTGAAAAAATACTTAAAAAAAATGATTTTTAAAATCCGGATTTGTTTCCTTTTAGACTCAAAATACTCCTTTAAATAAATTGGAAAATTGCAATCAAAAAAAAATTAAAAAAACAGGATATTGTTTTACCTTCACTGGTTTATTCTATTTTTTTTTTTTTTTTTTGAAAAGTTTACAGATTTTATAATAGTATTTTTTAGATCATATATACTTATATTAATAGCCAATGAATAAATGATATTCATATCCATATCCATATGTCAAAATGTCAATGCACATATTTGTTATTCTATTATAATTTAATACATTTTCCAAAGATATTTTGATTAAAATAACGAAAAAAAAAAAAAAATGAAAATTGTTAGAATTGAAAAAATAAAAAAAATAAAATTTAGAATATTCAAAAAAAGAGGAAATTTTGATCACAAATCCCATACTTATTTTTAATTTCAAAATATTTTTTTTTTTACAAATCTATTATCAAAATTCTGAAAAAAATCTAATAAATAAATAAAAAAAAAACTAATCTATAGTTATACTGGGCCAAAAAGAAATAGAACGCGTTTATTGGTCCCCTTTTGGTATAGTATAATTTGGTTGGTTATGCAACTCGGAAGCATAACCATGGCAATGTTTTTCAGTGATAAATATCCTTATTTAAAATCTTCAACTCAAATGTTTGGTGGTGAAAAATTATGTGGAACACCTGGCCCACTGGGGCATCTTATTTGGTCAATTCCCCAGCCACAATGTGGAAGTTTGTACCCAAGTCATCATTTTTATTATTTATTACTCTTTAGTGGTATTTTTGCACTTCCCCATCTCAGAGGAATTATTTACACTTTAATTCTAACAATCTCTATTGCATTTACTTTCAAAGCAGCAAATTTCACAAATGAAAGTGGTTCTTTTTGGTGTTACGTTGTAGTTGCAGCGACCTCGGCTAAAATTATATTTATAATAATTGATGTTATTTATCAAAAAGTGAAAAAAAAACGCTGTGAATTTATTTGGACTTATTTAGTATTTTCTGATCCTAACTTTGATGTTAAAAAAAATCAAGAAAAAATTAAAAAAAAAGAAAAAAAAAGAGTAAAAAAAGTAAATTAAAAAAATATTTTATATACCAAAAAATATTATTCCTTTTTTTTTGAAAAACTTGAAAAAAAAAATAATAGTAATAATAATTTTTTAATATAATTTAAAATATCTATCTTTACAAGTTCCATTATTAAAAATAAATCTTATTTCTCTTTTGATCACTCTATTTTATTTTTAAATATTAAAAGTTAAAAAATTAATTTTTTAATTGAATTTTTTTTTTTTTTTTTTTTCAATAAATACACTAATGGTTCGTTACTGAGACTAATCAATAAAAGAAATTCTGAAAGTGATTGTTTTTAAAAAGCAACGAGCTCTCTTTTGGAATACTAAAATAAATAATTTTGAAAATAATCAAAGAAAAAAAAAAATCAATTATGAATAATCAATATCGAATGAAAAATTTAAAAGTGTCGGTATTATTGGTGGTTATATATATCCCTTAGCACCCTGGATTTGCCTAAATTTCATCAAGTTTTTTTTAAATTAGATTTAAAATGATTTTGATCTACTAATATATTAATTTTCTTATTGGTCTTTAATCCAGATTTGAATTATAATAAAAAGTCAAAATAGTTCAAAGATAAAGTAGTTAAGTTATTGATTTTTTTTTTGAAATCTTTAAAAAAAATTATAATTATTCATTTTTACATTTTTTTTACAGATTTTTATTTTTATTTTATTTTTTTAAGTCAGAAATTTTATTCCATTAATAGTAATTCAAAACTCAACACATTAATTTATTAATAATTATCACCAAACAATTTTGCTAATTTTATGATAAAAAAAATAAATAAAAAAATAAATTACTTTGAAATTTAATTTTTTTTTTTAGAAAAAATTTCAATAAATATCCAATTAAGAGAAAAATGAAATTTATTTCTTTAGGACAAAATTAAATTTTTAATATGATTAATTTTCTAAAACTTTTATTTAAGCAATAGATAATAATTGAAAATCAAAAAAAAAAAAAAAATTGTAAAATAATTTCAATTTATTAAATTGGAATAAAACAAATATAAATTACTTTTTAATCGATAAAATATTTATACGTAAATTTAAAATAAAATAAAAATTAACTCTAAAATATTATTCCAATATAATAAAATAATCTCCGAAACTAAATTTTTTTTATTAAATTTTGATATTGGTAAAAATTTGAATATTATATTTGCGATATTTGGATTTTTCCTTAATAAATTAATTCAGATCTTGTTAAATAAGTTCTGATATATGGTCTCTAATTCAACAATATTGTTTATTTTATGTCTAGATTTTAAAAAGTCAAAAATTAAAAAATGATAAAAAATAAAAAAAAAATCAATTATTAATCTGACTAGAACTATTGGCCAAATCATTAAAAATTTAAAAAAAATTCTTGTTGAAAAAATTGTCAAATTTTATAATGAAAAAAATTTTGATTTTTTTTTCTAATTTAATTTATATTTTTTTTTATTTTTAAATTATTTAGAATCTAATATAGATATGATATTGAATATTCATCAGTAGATAAAACAAATTTTCAATGTGATGTCAAAATAACTTTTATAATGAACAAATTATTTAATCAAGCATTTTAGGGAATTTTGGGTTGCAAAGGGCCCCCAAAAAATTTCCAGTAAAGTATGATGTGTTTTAAATGTTAAAACTAAGAGGTTTTTGATATCTAGACAAACTTTTCAAAAAAAAAAAAAAAATTTATTTTGATAAAATTTGGAAAAATAATAAAATCACAATTACCAAAAAAAAATTACCAATGTTGAACAATTTTTTTTCTAGTTATTTTTTTATTTTAAGTAATTATACAATTTTTAATTATAAAATTTTCTTTCTAAGATAATTGTTTATTAATTCTATACCTTATTATCCTTTGATAACATTTCAAATTAAAATTTTTGTTTGAAATGTTTTTAGGTTATTTAGGGTGCTAAGGGATATATATAAACACCATTTCAAAAATTTTGACTCACCTGAAATAATAAATTGAAAATAAAAAATTATCCTTTAATATTCAAGAACAACATATAATCAAATCTGATTTTTAATTAACTTTTAAATCATTCTAAACTTTTAAAAATTTGAAATTTTAAAAATTAAAAAGAAAATATAACCAAAAACTAAAAAAAATTGAGTCGCAATTTTTGAAATGAGTATTACGATTTTTTATTACTGAACTTTCACTGAAAAAAAGTTAATAACGAGATTTTATACTGATAATTAAATTCATTTTAAAACACATTACATAGTTGAAATTTTTTTAATGATTATTTTTCTTTTAAAAGATCATTTTTTTTTCCAATCAATCTTTTGTAAAAAAAAAAAAGTATCAAAAAAAAAAAAGAAAAAGGAATAAAAAAAGAAAAAGACGAATAAATTATCAAAAAAAAAAAAAAAGAAAAAGAAAAACAAACTTTTGTAATATTTTAAAAAATGATTCCTGATCCAAAAATTTGAAAATATTTTTTTGATATGAATACTGAAATAAACCTTCAAAACAACTTCCATTAACATTATAAAGTGAGTCAAAATTTTTGAAATCTAGCTTATAAGGTATTTCCAAAAAAGTCGGGCATTTTTTTTTAACATTTCATAAAAAATAATAATTTTTAGTTGTGGTAATCATTAATCAACTCTACCAAATTAAGTATAATATTTATACCGATTGAACAAACCACTAATGTATTTAATTCAAAACATGTTAGTTGAAATATTCCCAAAAAATGAAAAAAAAAAAAATAGCACTTTTTTTGGTGTAAAGCAATGAACGATTAATTTCAATAAATAACCGGAAATATGGAAAGGGAGCAAATGATTTTATAAACAAGAATACAAAGTTATATGTTTTTAATTCTATTGTAAATTTTGTTGAGATTATACAAGTTATGAAAATGATTTTTTCGATCAAAACAAAATAATAAACACCAATTTTCACCATAAAAAAATATCAGATAAAATCGAGATCAAAAATTTTAATATATTTTATTTATGTAATATAATACTAAGAAACAAATTGAATTATTATCAAGAATCTATAAATGGTTGTTAATGATTTTATATATTTAAATCCTTTTTTTGAAGAATGTGTTACATAAATATATTTTAAAATAAATTTGCCCCACTTCCTTGGAAATAGCTTATATATGGCTAAATTAAATATAAGTTGTTTGGGAAATTAAATCTACTAAATTTTTTTAAACAAATAGTTAAGTATTCAGAAAGTGATTTTTCACAAAATTAATTATTTTCTCAATATTCTTATTCTTTAAGATTTTTATCATTTTTAAAAATTGATTTTTGGGAAACCAATTTTGACATAATCAATTATTTTAGATATTTTTTCATAATAATTTATCTTTCAGCTGAATCTTCCATTGGTTATGAACTTTAAAAACATTTTGGGAATACCAAATAATTTCTAAAAAAAAAATAATTTCAAATATTTCAGAAAATCTTTTTATTGTTTTAAAAATTTTTTCTAAATTAATTAATTAAATTGACTAAAATTTCATTTAAAATAATGGTAAAATTATCTACATATATTCTAAAACATAAATTGTTTAATTGTTTAATTATTCTGGTATAAAATCAGATGAAAACGAAAAGAGGGCATGCTACAAGGGTTTCAATTGATGCATACCAATCCCTTCTCATTTATAATTTGTAAGAGTAAAATTTTTGGTTCTATCATTTTTTACATTTTTTTTTAAATTGGATATTTAATTATTAAATATTGAATAGAATCAAAAATTATTTGTATATATATATATTTATTGTAACTACAAAATATTCCATATTTTACTTTTTATTTTTTAATTTTTTTGACTTTTCTTGAATAATTTTGGAACTACTATTCTTGTTCCAAAATATTTTTAAAAATCCAAATTGTTTTTTGGAAATTACATCACAAGAATCTTGAATTCGTAAGTATATCAATTTCATAAAAAATCTTGGAAGGAATTGATTAATAGAGATCTGTTGGAAATTCAATGTTACACCTTAATCACTGTTTCATGAATTAATAATCAGTTTCTTTTTGTTTAAAAAAATTATACTTTTTTGGGTTTCATCTGTTATCCAATTTATTAAAAATATCTTTTCGACTGTTTTAACAAAACAATCATAATTTAATAACGATTACATTGGTCATTTTTTTTTATAAATTTCTAATAAATCAAGCTTTACCTAATTTATTAAAATTTGATTTATTATATCAAATTCTTTAATGGCTTTATTTTTTTTGAAATTTGATAATTTCTTTAATTTATCTTGATCAAAAATTTGCTTGTAGTCAATAGGAATTTATCAATTTTTATTAATTCTAAATTTTTTAATAGTGAAATTTTATGATCATTATAGAATTGATTAAATAAAACATATTTTATTACTTTTAAGATCTATAATATTTCTAAAAGGTTATTAAAAAAATAAAAACATTAAAAAAAAATAAAAAAATAAAAAAACATGTTTAATTTATTTTGTTTAAAACAAACGAAAAGGTCATAAAAAAAAAAGTTTAATTTGAAAATAAATTGTTATATGTATATATATATATATATATATATATATATATCTTCCCGACATATTAAATAAACAGAGTATTTTTCCAACAAAGAATTATTTAATATTAAAGGATTTTTTTTTACTTTTATTTTTTTTCTCATATAATAAAAAATTTTCAATCATAATATTAATTTTAATTTTTGCAACATTGGAAGTATTCCTATCATTGTACCATTTTAAGAATTTTAAAATTACATCATTTTGATAAATATTATTCATTGCCAAGTTACTATTTGATTTTATATTCTTTAATTTTTTATTTTTATTAATATGATTAAATATTTTCAAAAAAATGAATTTTATTTTTTGACTTTTTGAATTATTTAAAGTTCTTAACCATTTTAATAATAAAAGAAGATTAATCTTTTTATTATGAATTTGATTAAGAATTTTTTTGAATTTGAAAGAATCATTGAAGAGAAATTCTTCAATTTCTTTTGAATTTTTTTTATTATTTTTATTATTTTTATTATTTTTATTATTATTTTTATTATTATTATTATTATTATTATTATTAATGAACTTATTAATTTTCAATCTCTGTGTGATATCTAAAAGTGTTGTAATTATGATAAACAGTATCCCGAGTATTAAAAGTATAATTAAGGCTGTAGTTATATTTTCTTTGATGTAATCATCACTTTTCAATTCACTTGAATTTAGGGTCAAGGAAGAAAACAATATTACCACAATGGAAATCAATAAAAACGATTCGAGGGTATTGTGTCTTTTTTCGATATATGGCTTTAGGGAGAATTGCAGTAATAAAAAGGCAATTATGACAAATAGCATGAAAATTAAACTAATTGTTGTATGATTAGATAAAAATATTTCGATAATAACAATAAACAATTTTCTGACCATTATTATGATCTCCCAAAAAAAAAAGTTTTTGTAATATCGGGAGCATAGCAATCCAAACTTGAGATCGAATTCCTTTTCATTTAATTTTTTGGAATTCTTGATTAATAAATAAACAATCAAGGATGGCGTTCCGACTATGTTCAGAATGGTAAAAATGATGCCAAAGGGCAAAATTTTAAACCATGTGCTATCAAAGCAATAGTAGTTACTATCGGAACTCAATAAATATTTCTGGGAGCTTTGCTCAAATTGGCAATTAAAGATTTCCAAGGACTTCTGTGCCAAAATCAAGTATAGCAATGTTAATAAAGTTAAATAAACATTGATGATGATATTCCGCAAGTCCTTCAATTCGCGATTGGAAAGGCTTTGATATAACGGGGAAAATAAGATATATTTGATTGATTTGAAATAATACATGAACTTGTTATCCGTTGATTTGCTGGGCTTGTTCATCAAATTTGGGCATTTATTCAAAAAGACGTTTTTGAAAGAAAGCACTGAAATGATTTTGGAGTGGGCCCTCACAATGATATAAATTATTAGAAAGAAAAATAAAAAAATGAACGGAGATAACTCAATAATAAACCATTTCTCATAATAGCTAAAATTAAAAGAGCACTCTGTTGCAAGAAAATCAAGATTCAGTTCGAAGGGTTTGAATAGGTCCATGGTAATATTCCATTTTACCGGGAAATCAATATCTAGTTTGTAAATGATCGATAATAATTGTAAAAACGAAAAGGTTATTGTAAATGATCCAAAATAGCTGGTAGCCTTTCTGGCGATTAATAGCAAAATGACAATAATCAAGAAGAATAATGATAGAATTAAAAACAATCTTTGGTTTGAATTGTCGGGGCATTTTTCGCATTTATTTTCCAATTTATAAAACCCGACTAGGCATTGTGTACATTTCTCCCCAGTGTATCCTAATTCGTCATTGCATTGCTCGGTTGCATAGCCCGGGCACGACTCCTCGATTGTGCATTTGATCAATTCAATCGGGTTTTCATTGGAACACCAATACCCCTGCCTTGGTAGCGGGTAATGCTGGTTGAATTTATTACAGATCCCCTCATCTGGGCATGGTTGGCAATTTTCTCCATTTTTGCCATAATAGCCAAGCTTGCAAAAGCATTCCTGTATCGTTTGGCTTTTTCTTGATAGTGTTTCCGAAAATAATGGGCAATTTTTGCATTCCTTCGATTGGACGTTTGATTGCCACGTGTTGAAGGGGCAATCGTTGCATTTGATTTGGCCGTATTTGTCTTGGTATTCCCCCTCTTGGCATAATTGGCAACTGGTTGACCCTTCGGACTCCGAAAAGCTCCCGGGTAAACACTCGGTGCATTCCCCTAGCCCCCTCAGGTCATTATACTGCCCAATTCCGCATAATATGCAAGTTGTTGCGCCCTCGAGATCATTATAAGTCCCAATTTCACACTTGAGGCAATTGTCCTTCGATGTGGATCCTTTGTTTGGATTATAGGTGCCGTTGCCACAATCATTACAGAAGGATTTCCCCTCCAGATTTTGATAGGTGCCCCTGTCGCAATCGGTGCAATCGCTGATTGATTGCATCCCCTGAACGGTATTAAATGTCCCCCGGGGGCAATTGTGGCAATCGCCCATTGATGTGGATCCTTCATTGGGGTTGTATGTCCCCCGGGGGCACTCGGAGCAATTCGAGGATCCCTCTTGATTTTGGTAGGTTCCCCTTGGGCAATCGAGGCAAAGGGACAGGCCCTCTTCATCCGAATAAGTGCCGTGGTTGCAATTGTGGCAGTCCTCAATCGATTTGGATCGGACATTTGGGTTGTACGTCCCAATGGGGCATTTGTGGCAGCTCGAGGATCCGTTTTGATTTTGGTAGGTCCCCTCTGGGCAATTAAAGCAAATCGGCGATCCTTCTTCATCCGAATACGTACCATTGGGGCAAATTTGGCAATCCTCAATCGTGGTGGATCGGACATTTGGGCCATAATAGCCCTTGGCGCATTTGTGGCAGCTCGAAGATCCCTCTTGATCTGCATAGCTTCCCCTTGAACAGTGGGTGCAATAGGAGAGGCCCTCTTCCCCCGAATAGTCGCCGATCGTGCAATTTTCGCAATGGCCCATTGTTGTGGATCCCATTACCGTTGAAAACGTTCCTTTGGCGCATTTGGTGCATGTTGGGAAAGCGTTTCCATTAGAATACGATCCCGCTGCGCATTGCATGCAGTTTGTTTGCCCCGTTTCGTTTTGAAAAGAGCCCGGCTCACACCCGTCACATCGATTCGGATTCATGTAATTGCTGTAATACCCCTCGTCGCAATCGCATAAGATCGTATTGTTCAAAATTTGGGCAAAAATCCCATAGCCAGATTCATCTTGGTTCTTGCTTCTCCAAGCAACAACGAATTTCCCATTATTCTTGTCAATTAATGCAATTTCCGGCATTGATTGATCACCTGCTGTACAATTGTTTACTAGAAAGTCTTCCTTTAATAATTTCGCACCAGTATTTTCATCAAAAATTTGCAAATAGATCTCCTTCGTGCTCCAAATTATGGCAAACAGGTCATTCTTTAAATCAACCACTGCAGAATTTTCTTGACTGTTTGAAACGAGATTATTAACTTGGAATTCGTTGCCAATCGGACTTCCATCTGCGGAATTAAACATTTGGGCATAAATCCCAGAATCAGATCCATCTTGGTTTTGGCTTTCCCACGTTATGACAAATTTCTCTCCGTCTTGGCCAATTGCGCTTATTGCAGGGTTTTCTTGATCATAAGTTGTGTAAGTGTTAACTCGGAATTCGTTTTCGATCGTGCTTCCATCTGCGGAATTAAACATTTGGGCATAAATCCCAGAATCAGATCCATCTTGGTTTTGGCTTTCCCACGTTATGACAAATTTCTCTCCGTCTTGGCCAATTGCACTTATTGCGGGGTTTTCTTGAGATTTGGTTGTGTAAGTGTTAACTCGGAATTCATTTTCGATCGTGCTTCCGTCTGTGGAATTAAACATTCGAGCATAAATGTCAGAAACAGTATCCGAAGTAGATAGATGGCGTTGCCATGTTATTACAAATTTCTCACCGTCTTGGCCAATTGCAAATGCTCTACTTTTTTTATTAAGAGACTCTGTGTCGTTATGAACTTTGATTGGCTCACCGATTTTCGAAAGATCATTTGAGTCAAAAATTTGTGCGTAGATAATAGTATGGGCACCAATAGAATAAACAGTCGACCATGTGATAATGAATTTTTCACCATCCTTTCCTAAAGTTGTCACAAAGGGCAACACTTCCTGAAACTGACTTTCTTCGTTAGCCATGGTCTCATTCCCAATTTTGGATCCGTCGGATGAGTTGTAGGCCTGGAAATAGATCCCATAACTTTCACCCTTGTCTTGTTTTTCGCTTTGCCACGTAATAATAAACTTTTCTCCATCATTCCCAATAGAGCGTACTGAAGGAAAGCTTTGATCGTGTTCTGTAATGGTGTTTGCCCTAAACTCCTTTCCAATTCTTTCAGGTGGTAACTTTTGTGAACACATTTCAGTGTTTACAGTTCTTTTCAAAAGAAGGAAAATCATCAACATTGAAAATAAAGTGCTTTTGAAAGACAAAACCATTCTTACTTTCTTATTTCTTTATTGCTTTTTTTTATCAATTACAAATTTTTGTTGGTTTTTGTTCGCTTTTGGTTTATTGAAAAATGTCTTGTTGTTGCTCTTGTGAAGAAAAGACTTTTCTTTTGGTAAGCTTAGAAAAAGGAAAAAATAAAAAATAAAATATTGTTGATTGTTTAAGATCCTTTTCAGATAAGAAGTCAAACAGGAAAGTGCGAATGTTGACTTGTTTAACAGGTATTAAATAGTGAAAATTGAACATTAATTCAAATTATTAATGGCAACTGTGTGACAAAAGTGAAAATTATAAGTCAACTTTCAAATTTACCCTCTTTAATTTATTTGGGGATGTACTTTATCACTTCACAAACTCTTTTTTTGACAATTTCAAGAATTAAAAAAAAAAAAAGTCTAAAGTCACTTATGGCAATCAAAAACCTAAAAAATCTTATATCCTCAAAAACAACTTTGAATTTGAAATAAAAATCTTTCAAATTTTCTGATTTAAAATCGAAAATTGTTTTTTGTTTTATTTTGTAAAACCAATCTGGAAAAAAATTGTCAAAAACGAAAACAATTTCAAATAGGTTTTAATTGTAAAAGGGTAGTAAAAGTTCTCATTTTGAAATATTTTATTATTATCTTTTTTTGTTCATTAAAAAACGAAAGACAAAACTAACAATTAGATTGATTATTGGAATCCAAAACATAATTCAAAACAACACTAAAACGGCGTAAATTTTCGTCATGTTCAATTTCTACTGATTTTTTAGATTTAATTATAAATCTTAGTAAAAGTAAATGTTTCGATTTTTTGATGATATGCTTTTTCCTATCTATTCGAAATTGACTTTAATATTTTTTCAATATGGTGTTAATCAAGTTTGAGGATTTTCAGTTTCATATATATTTACTGGCAGATGAACTAGACTGAAAAAATAATTTAAATTTTTTATTTTCTCAACCATCTTCAGAATTCAAACAGATTTTACAAAGTTTTCCAGTCGACAATTTTTTTAAGAACTGTGAATTTGGGATTTGTGAATAAGAATGTTTTTACAATTTTTTCATATTCAAGTTCGATTGCAACATTTCTCCAAAAATGAAATTTACTCCCCTCCTTTGTGTTTGTGGCGTTCTTGAAATAGAACATAAAATTTTCAAAAAAGCACAAGTCAAAATCATTACTTTCCGAATCAAATTAACCTGATTAAAATTTTTATCATGAATTTTTGTATGAAAACTTTCGTAGTTTCCAGAAAAGATTTTTGGGAACTGGCTTTCTGAAAATCTTTGGAGTTTTTGAAACTAAACCACAGATTAAACTTTTGATAACATTAAATAAAAAATTTCTTACATTTCGGAAAATAACTTATTTTCAAAAAAAAAAAAAAAAGTAAAACATAAAGAAATATTGTAATTCTTGACTGCCCCTAAAATTAAAACAATTCCAATCCAAAAGGGTAACAAATGATCTTTCAAAGAATAGTTCTTTCTTTGATTTAAAAAAAAGCAAAAAGATTAAAATTATTACTTTGTGAATTGGTAAACACAACTAATTTTTGTGATCTAAAAAATAGTTCAATTATTCAAGACTTTACTGATATTGAATCACTTAAAGTGACAAAATTATCAGATCATTTTCAACATTTTACTTTTTTCTTTACTACTCTTATTTGGAGTTCAAATGGGAAATATTTTCATCTGATTTTCGTGATTTTTTCATCAGAATTAATCTTATGGGATTTTTATTTCACACAAATTCTAGACCAAAATATTGAAACAAAAAAATAAACTAAGATTCCAAATTTCTACCTTTAACTTTGACATTTATAAAAATGAAAAATAAGGACAATAAAGTGAAAATTTTGTACAATTTATTATTTAAACAGAAGCAATACTAAATTTCATATAAATAAAATGGAATTTGGAATCTTAGTTTATTTTTTTGTTTCAATATTTTGGTCTAGAATTTGTGTGAAATAAAAATCCCATAAGATTAATTCTGATGAAAAAATCACGAAAATCAGATGAAAATATTTCCCATTTGAACTTCAAATAACAGTCTGAATAAAAACAAAATGTTAATTAGATAAACGGTGTTTGTATGATATGAGACTCTTAAAAGTATTGTTGTGAAAACTGTTAATTGGGAAATAAAAAATTTAGACTTTAGTTTGCAAATCTAAATCTATTTTGAGAAAACTTAATATTAGGTTTTTCTGAACGGAAAGGTTAAGAATATTTAAAAATTATCAGGTATAATAATAATATCAATAAAAAGTCCTGTATAAAAGTGGTGTAGAACACAATCTAGTAATTATCTTTTCTAAAATTCAAATGATTGAGTATATCTTTGATTTTACTCTATTTTTTTTTTTTAAAATTCTGGAAAAGTTAATGACACTCTAGGAATTCTTTTGTTAGATTTTTTTGGCTTTTTAAAATAATTGACTTTATATAATTTGACTCAATTCTTTAGAATCTAGGAAAACCTCGCATAGCTTTTCTTGAGTTTTCTGTTTGTTCATAAATAAATTGATTTTATAATCAAAACTAACATTAAAAAAAAAAAAAATATAACCAAAAGCATTGTCAAGTGCCATAGGGTTCCGTCAGGTCTATTTTTTTTTTTTTTTTAGCTTGATAAATAAAAAGTAAATATTTTTTAATTTTCTTTTTGTTTCTCAAATTAAAAAAAACCCAACGGTGGCTTTTTAGGGGTTTCTGTTTAATTTTACAAAATCTATGGATTTATGAATAAACAGAAAACTCAAGAAAACCTAGGCGCTCCACTAATAAAATAGAAAACCTCAAGAAAACCTAGGCACTAAAGGCAGTCTATGGCACTTCGTGAAATTAGAAGTTTGTATCTAGATTTTTTTACACAAACTATAATATTTGTAAGATAATAATTCTAGTATATATATATACATTTCAAAAAATATCTAAAATGGGTAGGCTCAACTTCCATTTTCAAATTAAGAAATTTCACAAATTATCTAATCAGATATTCTTATGTTTACAATAAAAATAAATTAAAAAAAAAAAACCTTTATAATTTATATAAAAAACATTCTAATCGAGAAATTATTAAAGATATTGATCATTTTCTTTGGGACTACCCATTCTATAGAAAAAATTGAATAATTTGGATTAAATATTTAATTCAAATTGACAAAAATAATAAGAATAATATCAAAGATATTATTCATAACAAAGACTCATGATTTATCTTATTATTAGTTAAATGATAGATAAAATTATGACTTCTTTATTGACATTTCTAAACAAAAAATTTGAAAAACATAAAGTGTCGTAAAGTACTCTAGAGTGCTAGCTTTTTCAGATATCAAAAGAATAGAGAAAAATCAAAGATTTTATTTTAATTTATAAAATTAAAAAAATCCTAACTGTGGTTTTACTGAGGTTTTCTGTTAATTTGGCAAATCAATAGAGTTTTCAGATAAAACAGAAAATCTCAAGAAAAACTAACGAAAAGTGTCGGTCAAGTGCCTAGCTTTTCGAGGTTTTCTGTTTTATTAGTAGATCTCCGTTAGGTTTTTTAGAGGTTTTATGTTGATTTGGCAAATCAATAGAGTTTTCCAATTAAAATAGAAAACCGCAAAAAAAACTAGAACACTTCACAAATAAATAAAAAACTCAAAAAAGACTAACGAAAATCTATTAATTTTCCAAATAAACAGAAAACCCAAGAAAACCTATCGAAGTTTTTTTTTACTTTTTGAAATAAATATCAAATTTATTTAATTTTCAGCTTATTTCAAAAATCAAAAAAAAACCTAACGTGTGGTACCTTAGAGTACCGCGTAGTTCCTAGATTTTCCAGAATTCTTTTCTATTTTATTAGTCGAGCGTCTAAGTTTTCTTGAGTTTTCTGTTTATTCATAAATCCATAGATTTTACAAATTAAACAGAAACTCCTAAAAACCACAGTTAGGTTTTTTTTTAATTTGAGAAACAAAACTAAAATTTTTGAAATTTTATTTTAATTTTTTATTTTAAATAAAATCTATGGTCACTTTTCCAGGATTTGAGAGAAATGAGTAAAATCTGTAATTTTACTCAGTTCCATCAGACTCTTGAAAATCTAACGGCAAAAAAGAGGGGTTATCTACCACACTCTACCATTCTACATCACTCCTCGAATTCCTAAATTACTATTTAGAAATTTTATTAAAGACTTAAAAATAGGTTTATTACCCACTAGGGATAATAAATATGATGGATCTCTTTTTTTAAAAATATCAAAAATAAAAAAATAAATTAGTTTTTTTCACCAGACACAATAAAAATAAGCTGTGTTGTTTACCTATTAATAATAGTAAATAACCACATCAAATTTCAGTTTAATTGTAGAATTTTTTTTCAAAAATAGTTGATTAATTTTCCAAATTTAGCATTTTTATTCTTTGGAAGATTCAATTAAAGATCTTATTCATAAATTTAAAGAAATATCTGAAAATTTTTACTTCATTTTCCATTTAACAAATTGTTTCACACAAGCTTTGAAGAAAGTATTTTATTCTTTTAAAAGTTAAAATACTTTGTAAAATTGGTTCTGATTCAAAAGACTCTTTCTCTTGAGTTGTTTTATTTGTTGAGTTATGAGATTCGAAAATAGGAAATTGAACTAAAAATTTTATACAATTAATTTGACTTTAACAGTATTCAGGAATTAGACTTAACTTCTTGGGAGGAAGCTTTTGGAACAAATTAATGGTTTATTGAAAAAGATTTTTTGAAAAAAACAAAAATAAAAGATCGGATGAAATTTGTTTATTTTTTTAAGAGTGATCATTGTTTTTGCCGTAAAGAATTGACGAAGTTTCTGAGAATTGTAAAACTAAAAATTAGATCAAATGATACCCTCACTAAAAATAGACTTGTCGAAAATCTCAAAAATTTAACAGTTAGTGAACCCACAATCAGCAGCAGAGAAAACACATTTGCTTACGCATAAGTTATAAAGTGCTCCAAATTGATCTTTATATGTGGAGGGGCATGTTTTGTCATGATCAATTGTTGTGTGGTAAAGCTATTGATACAGAAGCCAAAAAAATAAATTTGAAAAGAAAAGGGGATAAGTTTTTGAAAACGAAAAAAGAATTTTTGTTGCTGGAAAAAGATGAAAAAAAAAAAATAAATACTTACATCCATAGTTGAGGTATAGCCTTTCACTGGCTTGTAAACACAGCACCTAAAAAATTATAATAAAAAAAATTTTGTTTTTCAAGAAAGAAAATAATAAGTAAATGAAAAGACAGAAGAAACAAGAAAAAAGAAAAAAGAAAACAGAAAGGTGACTACATTTCGTCAAAGTCACCACACTCTGCAGAAACATATGAAATAACAAAAGTTAATAATAATAAGAGGGCGAATTTTTTCATTTTGTCAAGTATAAAAATACAAAAAATGAAAAGAATATTAGTTATACAGCTTTGAGAGATGGACTCTGAAGAGTAAGAAACTACAAGAAAACTTATTTTGTTTTACATGATAATAATCGAATTACAATAACTTTTCTAATTTTCGATTCTTCATAATGAAATCGTCCAATGAATAAATTATCAAATATGTAAAATGTCAATACTATCTTCTTTTTTATTTACGATTCCAAGGTTTGAATTAGACAAAAGAAAAGATTGAAACCTTTTGTATTTTAGACACTAGAGACTGTTTTGTTTTAACTTTTGTTTAGATTGTGAGATCAGCAAAAAGGTATAATGGAACCTTGAACAATTTGAAAAAATTTTGTTTTCTTTTTAAGGGATAAGCAAAACATAGATCTCATTAAGGGATTAGAGTTCTACCAAGGAGAAGCCTACTATCAAAGTATATTGAAATTTGATGTTAATACATTAGTGCTACATGGTTCGAATGTCTCTCAAAAATTCATTAGTCAAGTAGTAATATTTGATCATCTCATAAATTAAAAAAGATCCAATGTATTAGTAAAAAAACTCAAACAGTTTCAGAATAAAAATCTGCATTTTGCCATAAATTTAAAGATTGAATTATCAATATTCAGACTACAAAGTTGCAATATATATTGAATCTATCAAATATTCCCTAAAATACCCGAAAATCGAAAATACCCAAAAATTTTTCAACCACGAAAAAACAGTTTTTGAACAACTTCAAAGAAACACTAGTGAAGAATATACTTTGTTTAAAGGCAAATTTGGAATTTTATTTTTGAAAAAAATTTTTTTTCAAAATTAAAATTCGAAATTTACAGTTAAATTGAGTATATTGGTATCGGGTTTCTTCGAAGTTGTCCATAAAGTGTTTTCTAGTGGTTAAAAAAATTTCCGGTATTTTCAATTTTGGGATATTTTCGGGATTATTTCAAACACCCAATATATTTCTTAAATTTATGGCAAAATGTTGATTAGTAGCTAAAAAATTCGTTTTTTTTTTAAAATTCAATAATTAACCAATAGATTTTTTAACAAATTACTTCTAAAATACCGTAAATATATTGATTTTACAATTAGCTTTATAAAAAGCAAATAAAACTTATCAGTCTTTGGGTTTTTATATTGATCATTATTGAGTTAATCTTTGAAAATACAAAATTCAAAACATAGTTACTTTTGAAAGTTCTAAATATGAATTATTAAATACTGGGATACTATTATTTGGAGTTTCTATTTTTAGATTTGAAAAGGAATTAAAAAAAATAATTCCAAAATGATACTTTTGAAAAGTGATTTTTAGTAAAAAATGTAATAATTTATTCTGCAATAAGATAGGTAATAGATTTTTTAGAAACTATTTGAACCATGGCAGGACTAATATCATTTACATCCAATTACATTATACTTTGATTATGGAGATATCCATGGCGATGCTAATCCCTTAATAATTAAAGTACTGCTAATTTAAAAATAAAAAGATCAAAATTTTCATTAAAAATTCTATAAAAATATCATAACCAAGAATCAATAAAAAGTAGAGACAAAAGTTCCAATTCTAAAAGGAAAAATCATAATTAAACCTAATTTTAAGAATTAAAAAATCGAAAGGTAACATGATTTAGAAATATTTTTTTTGAAAGCCGAATGAAAATTTGGTTCTATTTATTTTACAATAAAATATTATAATAATTTGAAATTTTACACAATTTATAAATGGCTCAAAGTAAATCTATTATAAATCTTATTCAACAATAAATTATAGTGTTTTTTTACTAAGGATAACATTAAATAATTTTATCATTTTGTAAAAAATTTTTGAATACTTTTCCAAAAAATAAAAATATAAAATCAAAAAACAGTATTCTGAGTCTTTAACAATTAATATTTAGAAACTTCCATACAGTAACTATTTTATATTTTTTTTAATTTCAGGATTTACTTAATAATTTTTAATATAAACAATTATCCAATCAAAGGGGTATATTTCTAATTTTTTAATCATTAATTTAAAGTCTTTGGATAGATATTCGAAGAAAAATTATATATTTGAAATTTCAAAATAGAAATATTTTTTCTCATTTTATTTTTTATATTTATTGATTTTTTTTTCCTTGTTGATTTTTCTATTTTTTTGTTTTTACATGTTTTGGATCTTTCAATTATTCCCCAAAATATATAAAATCAAAAACACTTTAACTTATTTTAACAATTAAAAAACATTTTTTGACTAAGTTCAAATAAATTATAGTCCCAAAATACATACCTCAATCGCAAATTTCCAAATTTTCTGTCAAAAAAATCAAATTTTTGGATATAAGTAAGAATTAGCTGAAAAAGGAAAAAAAAATCTTATTATTAATATTTCTGGTAAAAAAGACTTTTTATTGTGTAACAGTACTGGGAATATAAATAAATACTGTAAAAAAATTTTATAATGTAAGAAATAAAATCAATTTAGTCATTTTCTTTTTATGTAGAATAGGTAAAAAAAAAATTAAAGCCACATAAAATTTTTTTATTTTTGAGTTTTTTTTTTTATTAGAAATATTTGTCACTTGGTATATACTTAATTTGGAAATAAAGAATACCCCTAATAATAAATTTTACAGTCAGTTTCACTTTTAAGGTACAAACTTTCAACAAAATTTAATAAACAAAAAAAAAAACTCAAATTAAAGCAGAAAATTCAAATTCTAGTAAAACCAAAATTGTAAAAAAAAAAATTCCAAATTTTATGCTTCAATTTGAGATTTTTTTGTGCCTCAAATTTCGTTGAAAGTTTGAGACTTAAAAGTGAAACTGAGTGTTATATTTTAATCCATTATTGTGAAATAATGATCTCCCAAAGAAATTATACATTCTTGAAAAAAATTGTCAAATCATTACAAATAATTCGTTTGTAAAATAGTTTTGTAAGTTCTCATTATTAGAATATTTTTTTTTTTTCATTTTAAAACCGAAAAAAATACAAAAATCAGATTTATTATTAGAATTAAAATAGAATTCAAAAAATGAATTAAACCATAATCTAACCTTGTTAATTTATTCAAATTTGGATTTTGAATTAAACATTAATATTTGTATATTTTTTGTATTTTTTGTTGTTATGATCTTTCTATTCCAATGAAATTAGCTTTAATATTTTAATTATAAATCATAGCTCGTTTTTAGGAATTCTAATTTCAGATATTTTCATTGGATCAGTGAAAAATCTGTAAAAAAAAATGGTTAAAATTTCCTTTTTACCAATATCTTATTTTAAAATTAAATATGATTGGAATTTTTTTTTTCATTTAATATTTTTTTCCAGAGTGGGAATGTTTGAAATTGTTTGTAATTTTTTTAAGTTATCAAAATTTAAATTATAGTTTATGATTAAAAACCTGTAATTTTTTTTTTATAGATAATCAAATATCCAAAAATTTTCTTCAAGTAAGTGATGCATTTTAAATTTTGAAAAAGTTTCATATAACAACATTAAAGAAAGTATTTTTTTAAGTGCAATGTAATATTGAATTTTTATAAAAAAATATCATACACAGATCTATTTGTTAACAGGAAACGAACCCAAATTAAATTCAGAGTTAAATCTTTAATTTATCAATTTTTAGAACCTTTTTATCATTTAATTTTTCTCTATTTTTATTGAAGTTAATTTTGGATCCCAAAATATGTTTATGGGATGTTTGAAATTAATCCTACAGTAAAAAAAAAAATAAAATAAACCTGAGTAGGTGTGTATTTAAGACAAATATTTTCTTTTAAAAGAACAAAGAGGATAGATTATCTTTCGAAATAAATTTTTTAAAATCAAAAAAAAGATCTCTTAAAACATATTTTCGAAGATTTTTTTTCAATTTATCTGCAAAATTTGGATGAACTCAAACAATTTACAAACTTTGGATTTCTCACCCCATTACTATAAATATTATTATTTTACAAAATTTTTTTTTACAAATTGACTTCAAAAAATTCTCGTTTAAAATATTTTTATCAAACCTAAAATAAAGAATATTGTTTCAAAAATTAAAGTAAATCGGTTGAAGTTTTGAAATAAAAACCATAGTTACCAATGAAACAAAGAAAAAAGAAAAAAAAAAATTAAAAAATACTTTTAATCGAAATAGAAAATTATTATGAGTTTTTTATTTACTTTTAGAAAAAAAAGTCCAAAATGGTTTTCAATTTAGAATCTTAATATAACCTGAAAATTCAAACTAAGGTCAAATAATAAAATAAAAAACTAATGATTGAAAAAAAAAAAAATGGAGTATTAAAAATAATAACAGTTTTTTAATTCTATCTTTTGGTCAAGGAGTTTTTATTTGATTGATCAATCAATCATTTATTATTTGTGGAAACAATGACTATTTTTGAGAATATAAAAACTTATTTTAGGTATTTATATAATAAAGAAAATTGAAAATGTGTATGTTAATTCGATTTAAAATTAGAGAATGAACAATTCTTTAAAGTTAAATTCTTTCTTCTATTAAATTGTTTTACAATCAATTTTCTATTAATGTTCCAATTACAACATTTTTGAACTTTTTTCCATTTTTCATTTTTTTTTCCTGAATAGTTTTTGGAAAATAAATAATATTCAAATCAAACAAATAAATTCAATAAAACTATATATATGTATATAAAAGGATTCAAAAAATATCCTATTTTCTGAAATAAAACTAAAATTAGACAAATTACATGAATATATGATTTTTAAATTCATTTCAGGTTATTCCTTTAGAAATAAGAAGTAATTTGTTCAAAAAATTTTACCAACAAAATTTTTCACATGAAAAATTAAAAATAAAACCAAGTAAAGAAGAAATAATTGTATCAAATTTTAAAGATAATAAAATCAATAAATAAATGATTTTTATGTTTTTTTTTTTCTTGATCAATTTTTTCATTTTTTTGATTTCTATTTATTAGTTGGTGTGTAAATATATTATACCACTAGGATATCTGACACTCTCATATTTATTAAAATATTAATAGGTTAAGTTCAAGAAAGAATTTGAATAATTAAGTTCCTAATTAAAATTTTTATATTAAAAATTTACAAAATGTTCTTTCTCCCTTAAATTAAAAGTTATTAAAAGTTCCAATTGATAAAATTTTTTTTGAGTAAAAGTTATTGGATTTTGGTTTATTAATTGCATTCTACAATTCGGAAATACTTCAAAAAAACAAAGTTCTGTGAAATAACAAAAGTAACCACAATTATTTTGCTTTAATAGGGTATAAAAAATTATTTTTTTAATCATTTTTTTTTTATTTTATTCCTCAAAATTACTCCAAATTGGATCTTCTCATCAATAATTATACAAGCTCTGAAGCAAGTTCTTATAGTACCTCAAACTCTTGTTCTGGTTGTGAGGATAATTCTAATGTTAATAAAGATAGTGAAGATATAACTAACAAAAAGCATCACACCAAAAAGAAAAAGAAAAAGAAAAAAGAAGGAGAAAAGAAAAAGAACAGAACAAAACCAAACAAACCAACTTCCAAACAAAACCAAAGTCAAAAAGATGTTGATCAGCCTTCAAATAAAAGAAATTCCAATCCAAGAAAAAGGTTTCTTTTGCCACCATTACCCACCGAGTTTCTTGAAAAATTTCAAACCCAAACACAACAAGACTCGAGATTAATTTCAAAACTGATCAACCACAAGAGCAACCAAGGCAGCAACAGCAGCAACAACAACAACAAAAAAACCAATCAGCAAAAAATGGAAAAAAATCAAAAGAAGAAATTAAGATCTCTTCCAATAAAAATTGGTGTGTTTAGTTTTTTTGTTTATATTAAAGTCCCGAAAAGGATTTTGGTTGACTTTCAAAAAAATGCATATTTAAAACTCAAAAGCCAATTTAATTTCTTAAGTGAAGAAAACTTTTTCAAATACAAAGACAAGGAATTGCACATCAGCGTGATTGAAACAATTGAAATTCAACACCATCACATCCAACCTTTAATTAAAGACATCCGAGAATTAATAGTCAAGGGCAACTACTGTTCGTTTGATTGCAACTTTTCATCAAATCTTCATTGCTTCACAAACCCAGATCGTTTGAAATCCTTTATATGCCTTTTAGCCAAAGATGGGGAGGCCGAAATCAAAAAATTGATTACAGATATCCAAAAAACCCTTACAGAATACCAATTAAATACGTCCAGAAATTATAACGATTACCTCCCTCACGTGTCATTGCTTTGGGGAAATGATGATCTGTTATTTCAAAAAAAATCTCAAATTTTAAATCTGTTAAATTTTACTTCTTCTTCTTTTAAAGTGAAAAATATCCGAATAGCGGTTGCAAAAAAAATCTACAAAATTAATCTTTTTTAAATTTCTGAACCACAAACGTTATAAATGAAATTTTTGATTCTTTGCTATTTTTATGATACAGTATTAGACCTTTTGGGCACACACTAGTAGGTATCACAAAATAATCGAAATAAGACACAAAATAATCGAAATAAGGCACACAAAAAAAAAACAACAAGTACAAAAAAAAAGATTGGCCATAATAACTCTCAGTCCCTTTTTTTTTTTAAACACAAACAATAATCTTTTTTGTTTTTTTTTTCAACTCAAGCAATAATCTAAAATAAAATTATGCTCTTTGTATTCGATAATTGTGCATTAAAAAAAAATATTTTTTTTTGCACCTTATTTGATTAATTAGAGTGCGCATTAAAAAGTGCAGTACAGTATTTATTTTATTTATTATTTTTTACTGTGTTAAGGGATTATCAACTCTTATTTACTCCCCCCCCCCAAAGGTAATAGATGGCTTATTTTACACAATATTTCAATTAAACTTGATTAACCAACAACCTTTCTCAACTTTAGAGAAATGAGTTATTATTTTTAAAAGAATTTCATTTTTAAAAGAATTAATTTTTTCCAATTAATTTTTCAATTAAAATAATCCGGATATTTTTTTGTTTGGAATTTTTGGAAAAAAAAAAAGAAAAATTTATAAAAAATTTTTATTTTGAAGAAATATCTCTTATAGTAATTTTAGAGAGTTTTTAGGAAACTAATAACTTGAATACGTTGGACTTATTTTTAAAAATACAAGAAAAATAAATCATATAATGAAATCTTTAAGATCAGGAAATATTAAACTTTTCTTTTATATTTCTTAATAATTTATTAAATCTCTTGAAATTTAAAAGATTCAGCAATAGTATTTTTTTTCAAATATTCAGTGTATAAAAAATGAACTGTTATTATTTAAAGAAGTTATTGGATAATATTTCTTGATTTTTTTTTTTTTAATAATAAATTTGTTTTTATTTCATTTGTTAAAAAAAATTAAATATTTGAAAAAAGAATATTAAAATATATTGATATTTTTTGTTTTTGGGTTATTACAAACCCACTGAAATAACCAAGATTGTTTTGACAATATTATTTTTAAAAATAATCAAAATAAATTTTATTACTTTGACGTTTAAAAGTTGAATCTTGCAGGTTTTACAAATATATTTTGGAAAATTTTTTTATTTAGTAGTTTGTTTTTTTTACAGATATTTTTCTTCAATAAAAAGATGAAAATGATTCAAATTTTATATTTGTGAATTTATAAATTATATTATTTTCAAGTTTAAAATAATAATTTCATTTTTTTTTTAACAATAATGAAGATTGTTAATCCTCAGGAATTTAAAATCTAAGAGTTTTGAATTTTAAAGTTTATTTTTTTTTGTACACTTTCTTCATTTCAAGTCAATTATTTTCTTCAAACAATATATATATATATATATATATATAAATTTAAAATAATTTAGAATAAATTTTACTTGGAACTTTTCAAAATGAAAAAAATGAATCAAACTTTTTGAAATAATAACCCACTTCTAAAAATAGAATTTAACTGTTGAATTGTTTTCTATTGGTTGTATATTTTTATTATTATAACAGTTTAAAATGTGTTTTTCTTTGGATTTGAACTTGCACTCCAATTCACATAAATATTTTTTACAATTTTTATAGCCAATTAATCGAGATAATCAAGATAAAATATTTACAAGTTAAAGAAGTAGTTTTAGGGAATGAAATAAATGCGTTTAAATGGTTTGCAGAATCTATCAGAAAAAAAAAAAAATTGGAAATTTCAAAATATTGAATCATTTTTTCCTTTTATTATTATTTTTTTTTTCAATCATTTTTTCTAATTTTGAACATTTTTATTTATTTTAAGATCGATATTCACTAGGTAAAACAGTGTTATTTTATCACCACTGAAACATAAAAATGGTTCTAGAAATCATTTTGATATCATTTGGAATTCTATTCGATCTTTGATCCTGAGTTTTGAATAAGAAATGTGAAAAAAAATCACTTCATTTTCATTTTCTTTTTTAAATAGAGACAACCAATACCAACAAACTTCGTTTGGGGACTTGATTTATAAAAGAAAAGTATGTAAAATGAACTGAAAATTGTTTCATATTTATTATTCAAATACCAGTAGAAATTCAAAACGAACATTGTTGTTTTTCTCAATATGTTAGCCTAAGAATTTGAGTTTTTCTATTTTTAAGAAAATCTAATAATTTTAGAGTTTTATTTAATACATTTAATAAATTTCCTTTGATTTGCATAATTCCACTTATTTATTCTTTGCTCTCCAAAGTATAATTATAAAAAATAATTGAAATAGGAAAAAAATGTTGGGAACTTTAACTAAAAAAAAAAAAAATTATATTGAAATTTTCTTTGGATCTTGAATTGAAGATCAAAATAAAAATTGTTAGTTTTTTTTTTAAATTATACAAGGAAAATTGTGTTTTTTTTTAATTAAATATATCAGTTGATTAGATACACTTAACTTGGATATCAACTATCATTTGATTTGTATTATGCAACTTATTTCTTATCCGTATTCTGCGAATCCCAATCAATAAAAATAATTTGACATTTGTATATATTTTTTTGTATATATTTGTCAGAAAAAAGTTTAATTTATAAGTTAAAAAAAGATATTATTTAAGAGTTCTGTTGATTTTCATGAAAATGATTTTTTTTTCAAAAGTTGAAATTACTGTATAAATATCATAATTACTTCTTGATATATCTTTATTAAAGCATAAAAAAAAGAGTTCTATTATTTTTTTAACAAAAAAAAAATAAACAAGAAAACCAGGATTAATCTATTTTAATTGATTAATATTTTTTTATTTTTTGAATTTTATCCAAATTTTCAAGAATAAATTAATAAATACAAATTAAATAAATTACTTCTGATATTTTTTCATAATTAGATAGTTTTTTTTTTTGATTTTTACAATTTTTTTTCTCAAAGATAATTTATTAATTAATTTAATCTTTTTTCATTTAATTTTTATTTTTGAATATTAGACTAATTTGAGAAACTAATAAAATATGGATAATATTATTACTTTAATTAAAAAAATTTTTTTAATTAAATTTTTTACTTCTTTTTTTACAATAATTACATTTAAAATTACTTTTTACAATTAAACTGGGGGGGGGGGGGGTATTCAGATTTTTTTGAAATTAAAGAAGTTATTAATTATATATATATATATATATATATATATATACCCTACATACCAAAATCTTGTTTTTTTCGACAAATATTAAAATCAAAACTGAAAATAAAAAAAAAAAAAAAACTAATATTAATTAAAAGTGATGATTTTTCTATTCAAATTATAATATAGTTTATAAAATTGAGATGAATAATAAAAATTGTTAAAAAAACTAATTTATTTATTTTTTTTTTTGTAAAGAGGAATGATTCAACAAAACACATCCTATTTGCTGGGAGGCTTTTTTTACTTTTTGTTTTTGTTTCGAAAATCGATAGATTTTACAAATAAAAACAAGAATGAAAAAAAAAAAAAATCATTAAATTTTACATAATGTAAAAGAATTGAGTAAAATCTTGGATTTTTCTCTATTTTTTTTTTATGAATTCTATAAAGGATAGACATCCCATAAACAATCTAAGGTACTTCTGGAAGAAAAAAATCTTTTAAATGTGTTTTTTCAACTTAGCTATAATTTATGCAAGATTATAACTCAGATGATAATTTTTCTCTGATAAAAAACGGAAAAATTAGATACTTCAAAACAAAGACAATAAAACCAGCAAAAGGGCAAGAAATAAAAGTGATTTAAATAATAATAATAAAGTACATTATTTAAAAGTTTTATTTTTGCATCTTGGGTGCTGAATTGTCCTTAGTCTGCAGTTTCCATTTATACAAAATTTATCTAATTTATCTTGTTCGAGGCAATTATAACATATTATAAACCGTTCTTTACTAAAAAGAAGTTAATTAAAATATCAAAAAGAAGTATACTTTCAAAATTAATCAGAAATTTTGGTAATTAATTCGTTACCAACATTAAAAAGGTACTTTGTACACTTGGGAATAATTAATATATATCAAGCCACTTTAAACACCACTGGAATTATTACATCTACAAGGACTTGATACATTTATCTCTATCAATTTATAAATAAAACTTTGCTACTTTTTAGAAACCCCCATAAGAGTTTTATGAAAAAACTACACTTTATATATCGATTAGCTTATTCTTCACATTTTACCCATGATACATAGTAGTTGTACTCAAGAATAAAAGAGTATGATACATTACAAATAAGTCTTAAATTTTCAAATTATCCTGAAAATTTGACTTTTCATGAATTTGTCAACGTCACAACTATCATTTGGGATCTCAAAAAGTATATCTTTGTTTGATCTGAATTATTACAAAGTTTTTTTAAACAAAAAAATATTAAACAAGAAATATATTTTATTGTTAAATTTTATTTAACCTTTATGATTTTATAGAGAAGTTGAATTAATTTGAAGAGTAGTATTAAAAAAAGTTAAACATACAAACTACCCTTGTGTCTCTCTTGAAACTCGTATCTTTAGGTTAAAAATTAACAAAATTCATTTCAAAAATCTATGTTCTTTTAGAAATCACAAAATCGATTAATTAAAACCAAATTAAAATATCTCATTTTTAGACAATAACCCAGACCCAAAAAATTATGTTCATTCTTTAATTCAACAACTCAGAAATAGAAACAATTGATTCAATTTATTTACTGAAAAAGAATAATGTTTTTTTTTAGGTAAAATAGAAACATATGATGATATTACATATATGACTTTTGAGTTTCTTAATGTAAATTCGATTTAATAAAAACAAAATATTTTTGAATTTAAAAATAGTAAACTAAATTTCCAAGGAATATTTCCTAATAAATTAAAGTAACAATTTGTTCTTCACAATTTCATTTTTAATTTTAATTCAAAATTTTTTTCCTTAAAAGATCTATTCGAAAATTTAATTGGTATTCCAGATAACTTTACAAAAATGATCACGATATATTTTAGTCACACAAAATTATTATTTTTCAAATCAATTAGGATGAATAAGATCATTTTTCAGTCTGTTTAAATATAATTAATCTTGATCAAAAAAGTGAAAATAATTAATATTTGTTTTTTAAATATTAATATTTTTCTTTTTTCACTCGATTTTTTTATTCAAAGAGAACATGACAAATAAAGAAAAAGAAACCCACAGAATACAACCAAAAAAGAATCAGAAATCAAAAGAATCAACACAGCTACAACGGCAACGAGTTTTTTCAATAAAAGGACAATCAACCAAAACCAAAGTTAAATCTAAACGAAGACAACAACAACAGCAATATCAACAAAAAATAGATTGGTTATAATATTAAAAACATAATAAAATCTTGAATTCAAAAAAGAATCAAATAGGTATGAGTTTTATTTTATAGGGATGTTTATACTCTAGACACAGTTATTTTTGACCAAGGGATTTGAAATAAGAAATTAAAAATCAATAAATAAAAATATAAATTATAAAGTTCACTGGTCTTATTTTCATGAATTCGAAAAAAATCTGATTATTATTCCCAATAGATGATATTTTAAATGTCACCTCCTGAGAATTATAATCCGTTTATTTTCAAGAAATGAACAAAATAACAGGAGTTATTATTTGAAATGGTCTAGTTAATATCAATAATTAAAAAAAAATATAAAAAAACAAAAAACAAAAAAATATATTTCAAATTTTATTCTATAAAAAAAATAACATAAAATTTTTAAAAATTCTACCAATTATTTTGATAATTTTGCAAAATTTTCACTCAAAAAGAATTTCCCAAAATCATCTTTAAAATATCAAACTCAACCAAATTGATCAATTTGATCTAGAAATTTTCAACTCTAATTTTTTATCATTATTACTTGTTTAAAACTTTCAAATTATATGAGTCGGATGATTAAAAGACTCTTTTAATTTTCACTTTTTTCGAAAATTAGTATAAGTTCCTATACTTGATCTACATAAAATTTACCGAATTTTTTATCACACACTCTTCTAATTTTGATAATTAGAAATTCCTACCATCATCCTAAAAGTTTATTTACATAACAAAATAAGCTTAATTTCAAAAATAGGGGCAGATTTTTCATCAGAAAAAAATTTGTTTAATTGTTTTTTTTTTTGAATAATAAGGTATTTTACTAATTTTTTTAGTGAAAATAGCCAATATAGATTAATAAATAAAAATAAAGTGTAATCATTGTATTTTTTATAAGACAAATGAAAAAAGAAAAAAATAATAAAAAAAAAGTTTGTAACTAATTTTGAAATTTGGCTTATAACAATTCAAAATTTGAAAATATCCAAAATTGAAAGAGTAAGTAAGTGGCAAGAAGTTGATCTACAATATCAGCTAATTAATTCATCTTTGTAGATATGTTATTTTTTATCAATTTTTTTAAGCTTACATCAGAATACAATAATAAATTTTGTATTTTCGGGTAACGGGAATAATAACTAAAAGAAAAATTAAGTCAAATAATTTACCAACAAGAAATTTGTGTTACCCTTCTTTTTAATATATCTTTTTCAATTATCCCATTCCCCCCCTTAACATTTTATATTTTATGAAAATTTTCTCAAAACTAACAGTAATGTGAGTATTCCCCCCCTTAAAAAATTACATACAACTATTTTTTGTGATAACAATATTTTTATTTTCTCTTTTTACCTGATGGATGTTAATGAGTGGTAATTTTATCCTATTTGTAATTCAAATATATGTGCTAAATAAGCTTAAAAGGGTTACCACAACAATGAGAAAATATTACTTATTACCAAAGATGTGTTCGATCCAAGACATATAACTTTTTTTACAAGTGGGGAAGTTTAAAAAAAAAATTAGAATTAAAGATTATTTTTAATGAACAATTGTTATGGAAAAATGTTGGGCGCACCTTTATCTCAAACTCCGACAAAATAATTGAACTTTTTGAAGAAAATGTGGAAAAATAAAGCAAATTCCGATGTAAACATTCCACACATTGTTTAAATTCTGAAGACTACTTAACTTTTGTGGTTAAACCTTAAATTTTGAAATAAAATCCACAAATTTATACTTAATATTTACTAAATTGCAAAAAATATTTAAAACAAATTTCACCGATCCACAAAACAACAAAAAACAACTTTTAATCAGGAAAAAGGAAATAAGGATCTTTTATAGTTTCAATTTTATTTTAAGGGATCAAGATTTACTTTTTATTTTATGCACCAAATAGTAAGAAATTTCATAAAAAGACTTTTCTTTTTCCATTTTGGTACTTTTAAAATTTTTAATTTGGTTGATCAGATTAATTTAAACTTGCATGTCATACCTTATTTAGATTTTCCTTGTCAAAAAAGGAAAAGGATAATCAATAAAAAAAAAAATTTTTGATTTTTCTCATTGCGTTTGTACAACAATTTCCCAAATGGATTTTAAAAATCTTTGAGTCCACAGTAAGAAATTTCAAACAGTTAACATAACCTGAATAAAAATTTGTTTTCATTTTTTAGAATTTTTTCTTCCAGACAACTTTCCAACTAAATAAAGAAATGTTGTTGGAAGGTTTTCAACAAAGAGGAGAATTAAACACAAGAAATGCACAAGAAAGTAGACACCAACAAATAAACGAAGAAACAAAAAACAACAAAGAAAATCCACAGAAATATAAAAACCAAAAAGAAAATGGATATTTTGCAAATTTTATAAAAAATTTCAAGTTTATTGGCAGCCAATTTTATGACTTACAGGACCTTTTTGGGTTACACCTCTTTTCAACAATTCAAGGCGATCAAGTCTTTTCTTTGTCCAAGATACGCAAATCCTTTGTACAATCAAAACTCTTTGATCGACTCGGTATTACACAGGAATTATTGGATCTTTGGTTGACCAGAATTGAACATATTTATATCCAAAATGAAATTCTAATTTTTACCAAGTGCACATCAAAAAACACAAAAAACACGTTCCAGTTGAGCCCCTATTGGAAACAGCACTTTTTAAAAATCTGGAAAAAGGAATTGGAAATTGTTTTGAAGCAAAGCAACCAAAAAGATTACCATTTGAGCAAATTAAGAAAGTCAAAAGCAATTGGGATGACAAGCTATTTAACTTTCCATCAATTAAGAAATGGTTTGTATTTGTTAACAATTTTTCCTCTTTCTTAAGAAATTTCTTCTTTTTTTCTTTTTTTTTTCGGTTAAGTTCGGATCTGCAAAAAAAAACTTTTTCAAAATATTATTTTCTTTTCAATTTGTAAAAGACCATTTTTAATCTAAAAAAGAAATACAACAAATTTTTCAAAGTCTTCAGCTATTAATTCTGTGCTCTGAACACCTTTTAATAAGTTTTTGAGACACTTTTTTTCACTTTTTTTGTTTTTACTTGTACACATTTAACAAAAATTGATACATAAATATTTTAAATTTTTTTGCTAAATTTGTAATTTTCCAAAAACTATAAAACTTTTACAATGCCCACACAAGAAGTTATTTTTTGTATGGAAAAATATGGGGGACTTCAATATCAAAGAATTCCTTTTAATAAACAAATAAAAATGTTTGGGGTTGAAACAGAAATTTAAAAAAATAATTTTCAACAATAATTAAAACAAAACAACCGAAAACATTTTTATTCTTTAATTAATTTGAATTTTTTGCTTATTAAGTACCCCATATTTTTTGACAATTAACCACTTCTGTCACAAACAAATGGGAAAAGTTTTATAGTTTTGGAAAATTACAAATTTAGCAAAAAAATTTAAAATATTAATGCGCCAATTTTTGTACATTGTCTAAAATGAGTTTAATATTTCCTTTTTAATTGTTTTTAATTATTTTTCAATTTATTTTAATTCTGGAAAATTATTAACTTTACTTTGTTTTTTTTTCCAAAATAATTAACAATTAGGATCAAACACAAGAGACCTAATTTCCACAGGAACTGGCTTTAATAAACAAAGAATTTGTGTTGTTCTGTCCATTTTCAAAGGGCTTGGGTTTGTCAAAGAAATGAAAGAGAATAAGGGGGAATTATTTTTCCAGTATAACACAATCTATATTTTACCGTATTTGAAGCATTTCAATTTGAAAGTTGTAGAACTTCGAAAAAAAAGACGTGACTTAATTTTAAAAGGGAAACAATTAACAGAAAAGGTATTGTCAAGAGGGGGCAAAACAAATTCAAATTACAAAAACAGTGATTCAAAAACAAAAAACGAAATTGAAATTTTTCGAAAATTTTTTGAAAAGTTATTTACGAAGAAAGAAAAATATATTTGTGAAATAGCCATTCAAAATAGAGATATGAGTAACAACAATCAACAATTTGAGCAAAATTTAAATATAGATTATAATGATAATGATCAAGGACACAACCAAGAAAATAATCAAGGGAATAAACATGAACAAGAAAGCGAAAATAAAGAAGAAGAAAAAATAATAATAAATAGTACTTCAACAAATTTTTATAAAAAAATAATAAACAATAATAATAAAAAAGATCAAAAAACAAACAAAAGAAAAAGAAAAAAAAAAATATTACAAAAGTCTCAAACATATAAACACGAGCAATCTTATTTACCATTTATCGAAGAAGAAGAAAAAAGAAAAAAAAAAACTAAGAAAATCAAAACAAAATACTCACCAAGTTATATAAAAAAAGAGAAAAAGAAAAAGAAAATTAAAAACCTAAAACCAAGTTCAAAGACTTGTTCACATTCACACGTACATGCCTATCCACATTCGAGCTCAAATTCTTCTTTAATGGATAAAAATTCTAAATTAAACAAAATTAGAATTAAAAAAAAAGATGATCATTCCAAAAATAAAATTCAATTCAAAAAATTCAACACTTCAAAAAAGAAAATGAAAACGAAAACGAAAACGAAAATGAAAAATATAACAAAGAATCTGAATGGTAAAGGTTCTGCAAATATAATCAATAATAAAAAAAGGACAAAGAAAATTAATATCGTTAATTCTCCAATTAATAATAAAATTATAATTAAAAAAAAAAAAACTCGTTGTAATAATAATACCAATAAGACGAATAAAAAAACTGAAAAAAATAAGAATGATCTCAAAACTAAACAATTTCCAAAAGACGACTCCCACGAACTAAAGATATTTTTGGATGATAAACAACAATTACAAACAAACAATAACTCATTTAATACCCCGCAAATTTTATTATCAATCCAACAAAACCAAAAACAGCCCACCTTTACAATTTCGTTCCCAAAAATTGAAAATTCAAATGGTAAGAATTCTTTTGTTTATTTTTTTATTTTTATTTTCATTCCTCCTTGATTGATTTTATCATAAGTGTTTCAAAACAATGTAATCAAAAGGGGTTTTAATATTCATACTAAAAATATTTAAAATCATGTTTATCAACCGCTTTTTGGGTGCTGTTTATAACTTTTTTGTCATTTTTTTCAAAAAAAAAAAAAAAAATAAACTGTTTTTCAAAAAAAAGGCAAAAAAAATTTCAAGAATTATTCATAATTGAATCAAATTAATTGTAGAATCATTCTAAAATATAAAAAATCTTTTAAAAACATAAAAAAAAAACACTCAACAGAATCTTTAAAACTCAATAAAACATAACAATAAAAATTAAAATTCAATATTTTAAAAATTGATGTTCCTTTTATTTGAAATGAGAAATCTCGTTTTGTAAATTGTAAAGAAAAAAATTATAAAATCAATAAAAACCTTTGAACAAGGCGAATTGAGAAAAAGTTCTCTACATTTTATTGATAATTCTCGACACGCCAAACTTTTGTTCTTGAAAGTCTCATTTTCAAGATAAAGCCTTAATTCGTCAGGGTGTTTTGTTGGAATGTTTTTTTTCTTTATTTTAATTTTTCTTTGTTCCATGCATCAATCCAATAATGGTCTTTCTTAATTCCTATATCTAGCTCATTTGAAATCAAACTTAAACTGTTTCCATTTACACACGGTAGATTATTTCCAAATTGGTTTCTTCTTATCTTTTTTTTTCTTGCTTTTTCATTTTCCAAATGTTCATCATCCATAAATAAAAAAAGCACAAAATGAAAAAATGAAAAATTAAAATGTAAATCACCAATAAGTAATTATCTTATTAACAATCAAATTCGATGGTATTGGTGATTTGATAGGTGTACCCTTTTGTTTGAAAAAGAGTTTACAATACAAATAGTACATTTTTGTTATTCATGATATATAAATATATATATATATATATATATGTGTGTGTGTGTGTGTGTGTATGTGTGTATGTATAACAACTACCAACCTAAATATTTAATATTTTCAAATGAAAAATAATTTCTTTATCTTAGCATGTGCCAAAACTCAGAAAAAAATCTTAAATATTTCGTTATTCTTTTAATATAAGGTATTTCCAAAAAAGTCCAGCAGTTTTTTTAATAATTAAAATAATATTCTCTTTGGAAGTATTTCGGTTCGTAAATTAGTATGATAAAATTAAGACCTGTATTGCTACTACTAATTGAATCTGTGCCTAGTACTTGTATTTTAAAATATGTTTATTGCAATATTTTCAAAAAATGAAAAAAGAAAATAAACTCTTTTTTTTTATAAAAAACAATATACAATCAATTTCAATAAAAAAATGACAATATAATAATGACACAAACTATTTTTAAAACTATAAAAATCCAGCTATCAGTTTTTCCTTCTATTTTAAATTCTCTCATGATTAAATCTCTTTTAAAAATTACGATCAAAAAGAAAAAAATAATTGCCAATTTCCACCTTGAAAAAATAACACATAAAATCGAGATCAAAAATTTTGATATCTTGAATTAAAGTAAAGTATCAAAAATAAATAAATGTATTTATCAAGAAGAAACAATTAATAATGAAAAATACAGTTTTTACATTTTTGAATAATAAAATTAGAATTAAATTTATAAAAAGATATTTTAAAATACAATTTTCCCACTTCTTTTTTGGAAATAAACTCCAATTCAAAATTTTAACAAACCAAAATTTCATTTTTGAAAAAAAAAAATTATTATTTTTTTTTTTTATTATTGAAGAAGTGTAAATTACACTCTAGATACCCTTTTACTTAAATTCCCTTTCATAAATTTAAGCGTAAAATCATATATTTCACGATTATTAATTAATGAAAATAGTTTCAAACTGTTGTATTTGAAATTAATTCATTAAGATTTTTTTTTTTTAATTTTATTATGAAATATTAGTCTATCTTTTTCATCGGAAGGATAGACCCATAAAAAAAATTATTATTTTACTAATTCCAGAACAAATGCCAAATTAAAACCATTCACTAATTGAAATATTAACAATTGTTTATAAATTACAATACTCATTAAACAAAAAACAAATAATTATCAATACTAATAAATTATTCGTGTGTTAAAAATTTTGGAGAGAGCAAAACAAAAAAAATTATTGGTAAATTTGTTTAAAATCTATTAACAAATATTAGTTGATAAAATGGTTAGATACAATCAACTAATTTTATTTTTTAATTCTATTCTGAAGAATTCAACTTTAACATAATATCAACTGTTCGAAAAAATTATGATCTAACGAAACAAGTTACGTAATTCAAAAAATGTAAGGATAACAAAAAGCTAAAAGAAGAAAAAAGATTTCCAGAATTTTCAAAAATGAAAATTATTTCCAATTTGAATGAAATTATATTATTATGATTCTTTTAACTGTTTTTAACTGTGTTAAAAAAATTTGAATTTTGGTTTATCTTTCATATATATATATATATATATATGTGTGTGTGTGTGTGTGTGTGTGTGTGTGTGTGTGTGTGTGTGTGTGTGTGTGTGTGTGTGTGTGTGTGTGTGTGTGTGTGTGTGTGTGTGTGTGTGTGTGTGTGTGTGTGTGTGTGTGTGTGTGTGTGTGTGTGTGTGTGTGTGTGTGTGTGTGTGTTTTGCTACAATTTTAGTATTTTTTATTTTTTCTAATTTCTAGTAATCGGCACCAAGCATAATAATGACTCTTATGTAAATATTAAAAATTGAAGGAGGAATTGTGGATCAATAAACTAATAAAGAAAATAATTTTAAAAGAGAATAAACCAAAACATTTTTTGCTTATTGTGAAAACATAATTAAAAATCTATTAATTTCGAATTGAACGAAGAGTTACTTGTTGAAATTTAAATTTAACAAAGTTAAAAAAGTTTAGATACTCGGTTTTTTGATCATAAGAGATTTATAATGGATTTTTAAGAAAAAGAAATGCCTTGAAATACTATATTTTTTCGAAAAAGAAAAAGGTATTTTTTTTTTTTTTTGGAATAATAATTTTTTTGGAAAACTACCATTTTAATTTCAAATTCTAAAGGAGAAAACGTTATTTAGTTTAGAGTAAGACTGGGAGAATGTCTTTAATTCCTTTTTTTAAAGTAAAATTTTCTATGAGCCAAAATCTTTAATAGACATCGGGGATTTGTTACTCATTTTCATTAATGAGATTTACTTTTTGGGATGATTTGTTACCATGCCAGTTTTAAAAATTACAAATACACATCGGAAATAAAACCATTTGAAACTTGAATGATTGGTAGTATTTAGATTTTATCTTTTTTTTTTTTTAAAGAAAATAACAAAAAAGAGAAATTTATTTTCTCAACTCAGAGAAAGAATACTTTAATTTCAATTTTGGTTTTAAAAGTGTTTTTTTTTTGGTGGTGTGTGTTTCACCCTTTACAGAAAAAAAGGGTTGACTGTTTTCAGAAAAAATTCAAATGAAATTTCAATTTTTAAAAAAAAAAATAAATGGTTTTCTAGATTTATTCGAATTTCAGAGAAAAACAAGCTACTTCAACCCATATTGACTGATCTTTAAATTAATTTGATTTTAGAAACTAAAAAATATATTAAATGTTTGAAAATATTTTTATTTATTTTTAATTTTTAGCAAAAGATTCTGTGGGTTTGTTGAACCAAAATAATGAATCAAGAGTTAACTTTTAACAATATTCTAATCAAATTTAGATGTTCATACCCTTAAAACAAATTCTTTAAAAAAAAAACATTATCACCATGTATTAAGACTTATATATATATATAGCACCATATTTAAATTTGCCAAGATATTTTCACCAATTTAAAACAGCTAATCAAAAATTATTAAACAGTTTATACCTTCAAAAATTGTTAATTTTAGTAATTAGTAGATTCCTTTATTTAGAGAAATGATATTTTAGACTTTTGTAAAAAACAGATAATTTTGAAAAAGCCAATCATTTTAAATAATAATTGTGTCATTTGAAAAATAATCTATCCAATCTCATGTTTTTTTTTTGTTTATATAATATCAAAAAAAATTTTTTTTTGAATTTTCTGACTTTTTTTTTTATTTGAATAAAAATTATAATTCTATTATTATTATTATTATTTTAGATTGGCCAAATCCATTTCATAACAGTATTAATGAAAATCAGTACAGAGTTAATGGACCAAAAGAAAAAATAAATAATTTAAAGGAAATCAAAACCACTATCAAAACAGAAAAAAAACGAAAAACGAAAAACGAAAAGATAAAAGAAAAATGGAAAGAAAAAGAAAAAGAAAAAAAAAAAGAAATTAAAAATGAATTTTCATATATGTTAAAAAAACAACCATCTTCAGAAAATAATGAAATTCAAACACATTTAGAATCCAATACAACTACTGCCTTGAAAACCCCACCACCATCAAATATATGGAATCTTTATCATGGGTTAAATAATATTACTTTTCCTAGACAGTTTGGTTCATTGATGAAACCAAATCGGGATTTTTTGAAGAATCGAAACAGAAATGAAAATCAAAGATATAACAATAATTTTAATTTAAATGGTAAAGGTAATAGTGATAAAAAAGAAAACGGAGAAGATGAAAACGAAAAAAATGTTAACGAAAAGGGTAAAGACAAAGAAAAACAACAATATCACGATTCAAAAAAATCTTATAATAATTTTATGGATTTTGTTGATCAACAAACATTAGATTTAAATCAACAAAAAAACACTAATTTTCAAATTCAACAAATAGAATCAAATAATTTTGAAAATACTTTTCTTCCAAATCTCTATGATAAATGGTATGAGGACTAGTATATATATATATATATATACGTATAATAAATGTAATTTTATAAATTAACCAAAAATATCAAATAAATTCATTGTTTGCAAATTAATAGATGGAAATAAAATAATACGAGAAACAAAAAAAAATATTTAATTATCATTTAATAATTAAAATATTAAAATTATTTCAAAAATTAAAAAAAAAATATTTTTTGTTATATTTTTTTAAAAATAATTTTTTTCTGGAATTTCTCATTTTGTGGAATTTAAAGAAAAATGCTTATTTGATTTTTTTAATTTTTTTTTTTTTATGATTTCCTTCCTATTTTTTTTTATTGTAAAGAGAGAATACTATTAATTTTTATTTTCTTTCATTTCTTTAAAATATAAAAAAAATCTTTACCGTTTTTTTTTAACTTGGTTTATTAATTTTCCTTCGTAAAACAATAATCATTAAATGGGATAATCCACATTAAATAAAGTATGTCTAATTTTATAGTGTTCTAGAAGATATTGATTTGGTTTGTATTTATTATTTTTTTATTTATTTTCTTTTTTCCTTTTTATTCTGTATAATGCATCTCAAAAGAAAAGCCCAAAATCAATCTTCATTTTCTTCATTTTTCCTTTTCTTTGTTTCATATGATTTTTTATATTTCTTTTATTAAATGATATATTGGTTTATCTATTTTTTTATTACTTTATCCTTTTGAAACCTAAGATAAAAATCTATACTTTTTTGATTTATGGATCTCATCACTTCCCCTGCATTTCGTCCATATTCAAAGAGTGGAAAATAACTAAAAATAATAGTATCAAATTGCACTAATATAGTTGAAAAAAGTCAAATAACAAAAAAATTTGTTAGGATCTCAAAAAAAAAAAAAAAAATCAAATCAAATAAAACAAAATCAATACAGGGCCTCAATTACAAAAAATTCAATTAAACAAAAAAAAAAAGTTTAAAAGATGAAACTAAGATTCTGTGATCTCTTTGACCAACAATTCAAAGTAATATCAATTTGAAATAAAATGGAAATTATGAAAAAAAAAAAAAAAAAAAACATTAAATCTTTTATTCATTTAGATTCCAAAAAGTGTAAATTTATTTAATTTTAAACATAATTGTTTTCTCAAAGTACACAATCAATTTAGTACAATTTCGATTTTTTTCGATTTTATTTTGAAGGTCCTAATATTTAAAAGTAAGGATTTTGTTTATATTCTTTCAGATTGAAAAGAATCCATCCTTTGGAAAATGAAAAAAAATTCAAAAAAAATGAAAAGAAATCTCAAAATCTTTCAAATATCAACACTTTGGAAACAGTACAGTTGTATCCAAAATTTACAATTAACGAAAATCCAAATTGGTGATTGAGTTTTCCCCTTTGTTTTTTTTTAATTCTCAAAGTATTTATTAGTTTTTTTTTTGTTTCCTCTTGGAGATCACATATTACATTTTGATTTTTTTTTTAATTAGTATTCAGCAAATCATAATATATATTTGTTTCAATTGAAAAATTTTCGTAAAAATAACTGTGTCTGAAATAAAATAACGATAATTTTTTACAATATGCTCTTTATTTTTTGTAATTCTACCTAAAAAAATACCTAAATTCATAACAGAACGAAAAATTAATTAACAGAATCATGTAAAAAGAAAGAAAAATTGAAATAAAAAGGGATTTAATGAGAGTAATGAGTGCATCCAAATATATATATATATTTAGTAATAATTATAAACACCAAAAATCAAATTGGCAATACTTTTAGTTCATTTCATTTAATTTTTGAAATATTTTGATGTTCATTTTGTAGGGGGGGTTTTCAATTGTTGGAATTTCTCTTTTCTTTTTGATCATATTTACTTTGAACACTCAATAAGTTTTATCTATTCTTTTTTGTTATATCCAAAATATACCTATAATATGTTTTAGAGGTATGGTATTAGCATGTAACCACTTGATTTTTTTACTTTCTAACTCTTCACCCCTATATTGTCTAGAATACTCTATTAAATAATTTATTCATTACAAAATTTATTTTGATATCACATAGAAAATTTGTTTTATATATTGATTAACATTTAATAGCAAAATATTATTTGATTATTTATAATTTCAAAATAAAAAAAAAATAAAAATTAAATTAGAAAAAAAAATCAAAATTTTTTTCCTTGCAAAATTTTTCAATTTTTTCAATAAGTATTTTTTTTAAAAAAATAAATGGTTTGGCCAATCCTTCAAGTCGGATTAATATTTGATTTTTTTTTTTATTTTTTACTATTTTTAAATTTTTGACTTTTTAAAATCTAGATAAAAAATTAACACTATTATTGAATTAGAGACCATGGATCAACAATTATTTAACAAGATCTGGATTAATTTAGATTGAAAAATACAAATTTCGCAAATATAATATTCAAATTTTTACCAATATCAATTTTCAAAAAAAAAAAAGGGTTTCGAAGATTATTGTATTATCTTGGAATAATATTTAAAAGTTTTTTTTTATTTTTTTTTTAAATTCAGGGTTGATTACTTTATCTATTAAAAAAAAATTATATTTGTTTTATTTCAATTTAATAAATGAAATTATTTTACAATTTTTTTTTTTTTTTGATTTTCAAGTATTTCCTATTGTTTAAATAAAAGTTTTAGAATATTATTCACAATAAAAATTTTAATTTTTTCCTAACAAAATAAATTTCATTTTTAGCTTGATTTAATATTTATTAAAATTTTATTGAAAAAAAAAATGAAATTTTTTCAGTTTTTTATTTTTTAATTTCTTTTTTTATCATAAAATTAACAACTTTGTTTGATTATTATTAAGAATAAATCAATGTATTGAGTTTTGAATTACTATTATTGGAATAAAATTTCTGATTTAAAAAATTAAAATAAGAATAAAAATCTTTAAAAAAAATGTAAAAATGAATAATTTATATTTTTTTTTACAATTTCAAATAAAAAATCAAATACATTAACTACTTTATCTTTGAACGGTTTTGACTTTTTATTATAATTCATATCTGGATTAAAGATTAATGAGAAAATTAATATATTAGTACATAAATATAATTTTTCATCTTTTTTTTTTAAACTTGTGAAATTTAGGCAAATCCGGATACTAAGGGATATATGTATATATAGATATAGATAGAAATGAATAATTTTATAAAAAACAAATTTTTCGTAACAAATATTTTTTATTAAATTTTATAATATTTCGAACTTATCTTTTTAATCGTTGATTGCTTTTGTGTATTAATAAATATTTTTCCATAGCTAGTGATTTCATGGATTTTCTTTGAAATTCGAAATTAAACTATCTTTCAAAATAATTGTCACATTAAAAATCAAATTTTAAATAAAAATATTTTTAATAATTGAATTTATCTATTATAATATAAAAAGTTAGATTTTAATATTCAATACTATACTCAAGAGATATTTTATTTTTTGTCTAAAAATAAAAGAAAAAAAAGTAAAAAAAACTTTTAACAAAAATTGGGACATTTATTTTGAAAGAAGCATTACATGAAAAATAGAAAATTTAAAAAAGTAAAAAAACCATTTATCGATTCTCCTTCCATTTGAATAACTAAATTTAATCTCTTTTTCATATTTGAAACCAAATTTTCTTAATTCATCTGTTACTTCTTTCCAATTTTTCATTTTCATTTTCCATTTTAACAAAACACCGTTGAAAAAATAAAAGAGAGAAAAAATGATTTATTTGCAAACTTTTCATTATTAGAAGAAAAAACTTCAAACGATACAAAAGAAATTCAAAATTCAAATGTAACATGGGCCATTTATTATGAAATTTAGTTTATTTAATTATTTTTTTCTCTATTGTTTTGAATAAAGAACAAAAATAATAAAGACTGGGCTTTTTTGGCACTTATTTTACAACCCCCAATCCTATTAACGTTTTTTCAATTTTTTTCTCTCTAAATTTGCTGTAAAACATATAGACAGGATATAAATATATTTTATTTTTCTTAAAAATAATACTGGGATGAAAGAATACATCGATAATACATCCATGGTATTTTTTTAACTGAATAAAAATAAAAATGGCAAAAATTCAAAGTGATTCTCTCGACCCATATTTCACTAATTATGGTAGATATAAATAAAAATGGACTCATAAATAATCATTGATAATTAAAAAACGAGTTTGATATGAAAAATAATTTACCCAATAACATAAAATTGATGATTAAAAATATTTAAAAAAATAAAAGAGTTGTTTATCTGAAAAAAATTGGAAAATTGTCAATTAAAATAATTAAAAAACAAGTTATTTTTTTCAATAAATATTAATTTCTAAAATTATAGTTGTTGGTGTAGTTTTTATCTTCTTAAAAATAATCGACCATTATAATTGAAAGTGTAAAATATATTAAAGTTAGTTATTTCAACACTTTTCTACAAAAAATAATCCAAATTATCTATTTCAAAAAAACAATAAACACTAAAATAATTTTATTAGTACTAAATGATAATTTAATTTTTACACTATGTCAAATAATCTTATTTTATAACATTACACTCTTTTAGAATCTATATTTATAAAAATAAATTCCTTTTTTTTTTTTTTTTTTTTTTTTTTTAATTGGTATTTGAAAATCTCCAATTTCAAAGTTTTGTATTCAATAATCAAATCATAATATATATTTGTAATTATCCTTGATCACATTTTTATTTCTTTTTTTTTTTTTTTTTCAATTTTTTTTTCATTTTATTTGTGAAAGGAACCACTCCATGGGTTTTTACTTTAATATTATCTATTTTATCATTTCCGAAAACCAAAAAAATAATGTTCAAAAACAAATAAACAAAATTTGAATTTGTTAAAGATTTAATTCCTTAAATGAAATAATTAAACTAAATTCTCTTTAATGTGTTATTTCTTAAGAAATTAAATTCGGGAGTTCTTTCGTATAGAAAAAAAAATGTTTATAGTTAAATAATGTTCAAACATAGCATTGTTGATCTTGATTAAATTTTCTAGTTTTCATCACTAAATTGACTACATTTTTATCTTTTATTGTTTTTTTAGTGGTCTAATTTCGTAAATCAAAAACTGCCAATCAAATATAAGAGTGTTTTGAAATCTCACACCCATCTGTGAAGATAACATTTCCCTTAAAAAAATATTTCTTTGATCAAAAACATGATCAGTCACGAGAAAAAAGAAATGAAAAATCAATTCTATTAACAAGAATATTGTGCAATTTCTCATTAATACAAGAATTGTTAAAATGGTACGGGCTTGATTATTTTTTTTCTATTGCAAAATGGAAAAAAATATTTTTTTTTGACTTTCGTCTCTTGACATCAGCTTTCTTGTTCCAAAAGCAAAATATTAGACAAAACCTTTTTAATATTGGTTATGGAATATTATTACAGAATCTTATTACTCTCATAGATAACTTTTATCTTGTTGAATATTATTCTTAAATTGATATTGTTTGTGGAAACCTTTAGTAATTCTTGGATATCGTACTTTATTGTTTTTGAAAAAATCCAGTTAATAATTTAACTGCAACAAAGTTTTCAAAAAAAAAATGATTATTGTTGAAAAAATTCATATCTTTTTTCAAACCTTTTCTTTCAGTGAATAAACCACAAAAAAAGAAGATGAATAACAAAAAAACCAAGAAAGTCTACCAAAAAATACTTGATTCTGTTTTAAATTGTAAGTACATCCAGGTTCATTATAAAAAATCACATTAAAAATAATTTTTTTTCTTTTTTTTTAAACACCCATCTAGTTGAGAATCTAACAATTTCTTTAGAGAGCTTACGTGAGAGGTATAGATTACTAGAATCAAATAAAATCGATCCAGATGAATGTAAATATTTGTATGGTACTGTTCTTCCTAAAATCTGTGATTCCTTATTTCGTCACACAAAACGAAATTATTCTGACCCCCAAATAACAAACGACTATTTTAAAGTGGTCTTCGATATAATTGTAAAGGAGATCCCAAAAGAAAACTGTAGTTTATTACTGTTGCTCTCAAGGATTTTTTCACTAGAGAACATGAACGATCACATGAACAATTCAAATGTTTCTCAAAAAACAGATTCTTCACTTAACCCAAATGTTTGAAATTGGTCCTCCAACCCTGAGAATACAATTTTTTTTTATATTGTTTTTGTTTTTCGTTTGTTAACCTTCAATGTTTTTTTTTTTTTTTTTTTTTTCTTCTTCTTATTTTGAATCTTTTGCAACAATTTATTGAATGAACACTCCCAAATAGATCAATTTTGGCTCAAATTTGTTTCGCGAAAATGTCATTTATTTTTATCGCATTAAGGGCTTTTCACAAATTCTCAAGCATTTAACATCCAAAGAACACAAAATAGATTCTGTGATCACACTATTACTTATTGAGCCAATAACACTTCTTCGAAAGCATTTAAATCAAGAATTTATTCAGTTTGCATCGGATCAAATGGTTTTGGTCTTTGAGAAAATGAAAAAGCTCACATTAAAAGAATTAAAACAACAAAATTTTGATCAAATCTTTGAGGCAATTTTGTCTCTTAGTCTCATCGTTGAAGAAGGATTAAAGTTTACTCAAAAAGAATGCCAATACAAATACCAATTTGCGTATATTTTGTTTTTTTTGAGCTTTGATTCTTTACAATTAAAAATTTATGCAATTGATAGATTGATTAAAATTTGCAAATATCCGATCAATTACCTCGATGACAAACAAAGTCAACCAAATAAGGTGATAAGCTATATTGGTGTCCCAACAGAGATGATAAAAAACTTTTTTAATAAAGAGAATCTTTTGAATATTATTTATGGGGGGGATAGCCACCTTAGCCTAGTTGACAGGTGTCAGCCAATATTGGAATTCTGTGCAAGGACGAATTTAATTGGTATTAAGGAAATTAATTTTTTGTTTGAAATTATTCAGGTAAGTAGCTTTTTTTTTTATAATAATAATATTTTAATACTCTTTTATTCTTTATCGAATGGTAATCTGAACTTGAATTGAATTTTTCAATTTTTTCTTTTTAAAGAGCAAATTTTAGAATTTCACAGAAGATCTCACTTATTAATCTTTTATTCTTCAAAGAAAATTGAACCTGTCTTGATTTTATAAAATAATAACCAAAAAAGTAATTTATATTTGATTACAAAATAATCGATTAACTATTTCTTTAAAGAGATACAGCCAGTTCCACTTTTAAGACACAAACTCGTAATAAAATTTAAGGCACAAAAAAATCTCAAATTAAGGCACTTTTTTTTGATTTTTTTTTAATATTCCCTTAATAAAATTAAGCACTATTTTTTTCTGATTAATATTTTTCAAAATTAAGTTTATAACTTAATTCAATAAACCACTGGGATAATTTTTTTTAGAATAAAAACACTCTCAACTTTTGAATATCGAAAATATTTTTTTTTAAATTACTGTGCCCTGTTTTATTTTTTTTTTTGAAAAATTGGGGTTGAGAAAAGCTTCAAATCAAAGAATAAGTTAATATATATAATTAGAATGGTTTTCCAGAGAGTTTATCTTTTTAGCTTAACTCTTTTTGTAATTTTACCATTTGAAAATAAAAAAAAACATTTGAAGACCAAATTAGTCCCTTTTGTGAAAAGACAATTCCCATAATTTAGAATTTTTTTTAGTAAATGAGTTAAAACAAGATAGTGTATCTAAAAATATACATAATTTTAAGTGTGAATTCAATGATTTTGGCAAAAAATGTTTTCAAGAAAAAGTTAAATTGAAACTTTATTTATTTTAATTTTTTCTTTTAGTTTTTTTAATTGTATTAATGGAAAGTATTTGATCAGTTTTCCATTTTTAGTGTTTTTTGGGTCGTAGGGGAATATAAACGAAATTTCATAACAAATGGCCCATCTTACGTTTGAATTTTGAATTGTTTTTGTATTGTTTTGAAGTTTTTTCTTCTCATAATGAAAAGTTTGCAAATAAATCATTTTTTCTCTTTTTTATTTTTTCAACAGTGTTTTGTTAAAATGGAAAATGAAAATGAAAAATTGGAAAGAAGTAACAGATGAGTTAATGGAAAACTTGGTTTCAAATATGAAAAAGAGATTAGATTTAGTTATTTAAATGGAAGGAGAGTCGATAAATGGGTTTTTTTAATTTTTTTAAATTTTCTATTTTTTATGTAATGCTTCTTTCAAAATAAATGGCTCAATTTTTTTTAAAAGTTTTTTTTTACTTTTTTTTTCTTTTATTTTTAGACAAATAATAAATATCTTTTGAGTATAGAACTGAATATTAAAATCGAAATTTTTATATTATATTAAATAACTTCAATTATTAAAAATATTATTCTTTAAAATTTGATTTTTAATGGGCCAATGATTTTGAAAGATAGTTTACAAATTATATTATTATAACTGAATTTTACACCTTAATTCGAGATTTTGATTGTACCTTAATTTTCGTCAAAATTTTGTACCCTTGAAGTGAAAAGACTGTAGAACAATTATTATATTTTAAAAGTTTAATTTTTATAAAAATAACACCCCCAAAAAAATAGTAATAAACCAATTGATATATATTCATATTAAAATTTTTGAAAATAATAAAAAATTGTCAAAAAAAAACATATTTCAATCTGTTAGAATTAATTAATTGTTTTTCAGAAAAAAAAAAAAAAATTAACTCCATAACTATTTAAACAAGAAAAAATAAATTTTAAACAATGATTAATATTGAAGGTTTATTTACTCATTTTAATAAAGGGAATAATATTAAATTGAAAAAGTAAAAAAAAAAAACAATAAATTTTTAAGAAAATAATTTTTCAATTCAAGGAGAAAATATGAGTTCTTTTTTCCTCCTAACTTACATTCAAAAATTTTGATAAAGTTAAAACAGTTAAAAGGATAACATGGATCCAATTTAATTCAATTTGTATATAATTTTGATTTTTACAAATTAGATCATTTTTTTTGTATTTACTGATTTGTTTTTATTTCATTTTTTTTTTTTTTTCAATTACTTAACAGTTTACTTCAGATTCCTCAGAATTTTTTTTTTCAATAGTTAATACTAAGATTAAAACCAATTTTTTTTAAAAAAATAGAAAAACTCAAATAAAATTAATTGATGATATCTAACCATTTGATTGATCAATATACTTAAATATAATTTCAACAAATTTACCAATATTGTTTTTTTTGTTCTCCTCTCCTCACAATTTTTAGTTATCTTAATTGGGCTTAAAATATTTCTAATAACCGTTTCTAGTCGACAAATGTCTTCGATGCTCTTTGAATTAGAAGAAACAAATTTAATCCCTCGTAATCGTTGTTTTAAATTGATTAAGTTGTTTATAAACACTAATCTCTTATAAATAAATGATATTGTGAAGAATAAATTACAATCATTAACCGTTTGAAATGTTAAAAATTATTTAATCGTCAGCAAAACCAACTCAAGAAATAATTTTTAACAAAAATATAAAAAACAATATGTATCAAAAATTTCCAGAGTCAGGATTTATTTTCGAGATTTTTTTTCAAAAATTGAATTTTGATTTGTCAAATATTTTGAATTGGAGTTTAGGTTTTTCAGACTTTTTCCTGAAAAAAAAACTTTGTTTTATTGTCTTAGTCTTATACAAAAATAAATATATATATACATAAGTGTATGTGTATCTATATTATATATAAACCGGATTCCCAAAGTTCGAAAACATAAAATCAAAAATAGGCAAAAAAATTCAATTTATATATGATATTTTTCCAAATGTAATATAAAACCACATTTAAGTTACCCAGTTTCAATCTTTTTATAAGTAATCCTTTTTATCCAAATAAAAGAAAAAAAATATAAAACAAAAGAAAAAACAAAAGAAAAAAAATCTGTGTGTACAAAATAATGAAACAAGCGAGAACAAAAAATGTATTGGTAAATTTGTTGAAATTTCACCAACAATAGTTGATCGATCAAATGGTTAGATACGATCAGCCAATTGTATGTGGATTTTTCAATTTAACAAAATCAACACTAACTTTCTATCAACCATCGAAAAAAAATTCCAGATCTAAACAAACAGATTGCGTAACTGGAAAAATGAAAATGAAACAAAAAAGAAAAACAAATGAAATAATTTATAAAATCAGAATTATTTACAAATTGAATGTAAAGTGTAGTAATTTCTATACTTTCAACTGTTTAAAGTGAGTCCAAATTTTTGGAATTTAGTTGATATATATAGATGGATGGATGGATGGTTATTAATTGAAAATTTGGGATATTTTCAAAGATACTTAATCTATCTTTATTTTATTATGTGGTTAAAAAATGAAGTTTCTTTATTCATACAAAAATAAAAAAATATCAATAATTTGGAATTTGGTTATTGAAAGTTTAGTGATAAAATCATTTTAAAAAATGAAAGGATCAAAAAAATGTAAAATTTTTACTATAAATTCTTAAAAGTGTTCAACTAACTGTTTGTGTAAAAATGTTTAAAACTTTTGGAACTCACTTTTAGAAAATAAATTATATTATAAAAATTAATAATAAATGTAAAATTCCCAATTTTAAAACTGTGACTTAAGATTCAAGTAGAGTATTTTTATTGGATATTAATGATTAAAATGTAACTTTTTAAAAATGTTTATAATAGTTAAAATTAATTTAAATTATCTTGAAAAAAAAATAAAGAAAAAAAAATAGTCATATTAATAACATAATACATTAGTTTATGTCAAAAATATTCTAATGTAAAGTGTATTTAACTGAGAAAAAAAATTAAAATATATAATAAAACCATATTATATTTGAATAAAATTCAATATTTTAATGTTGCTTATTTTAAAAAAAAATAAGAAAAAAGTATTTTCAAAAGTGAAAATAACTTTTGAATCAAAAAAGTTTCTATAAAGAAGGTAATTTAGAAGACAAATTATTAATTTTTTATTGATGAGCTATTTCTGATGCAATTTTTTTTTTTTTTTGAAGTTTGGGTATTTAATTATAAATAAACACTAAAACCCCGAAATTGCAATTAGAATAAATATTTTTTATTTTTAATTTTTTAAATTATCTTAATTGATTTTATACAAAGAGAAGTAAACTCCCTATTTTTTGTTAAGGAAAAAAAATAATAAAAAAATAATAATAATAACTAAATTTAACATATTGCATAAGTGTATACAATTCAAAAATAAAAAAAAAGAATAAAAATAATCAATTTTGGTGACATTTTTATCAATTCAGTTTATTAATTATAACAATTTTCATAATTTTTCTTTCATAAAAATAGCAAAATCAACCAACTTCAAATACAATTTTTGATCAATTATTATCAATTTTATATTGCTTAAATGAGGAAATTTCATCACATTTAATTAAGAAGAAATTGAAAAAAATGAAGAAATATGAAACTTTCCAAATTAATTTACTTTTAAAAAGTACAGAAATTTTTATTAAAAAAAATGTTGATGAAGTAAAATGGAAAAATGATTTATTTTTTCAGTTGTGGAAATTACAATGGAAAATATTAACAAACCCGGAATTAAATCAATTCTTTCGCAATGATATGATCAAGAAAATGGCGAATTTCTTTGATATCAAAACGTTATCCATCAATTTAAAATCAAGAATTATAGATGAATTGATTCAAGAATTAAATGGGTATAGCTCAACTGACATTGTAATACCAATGTTAATCACATTGTTAACTAAATTACAGATAAGTCAAACTACAACCAAAACCGATTTTGAGAGGATATTTTCTAAATTTGGACAAGAGAACAATGTAGTTGAATTGATTATTAAAAATTTACAGCATTTTAAAGAGAAAACATTCAAACATATTAATGATAATAATATAAAAATAGAAGAATTATTAAAAAAAAAAGGTGATGAAGAATTAGTTTCGATTAATAATACCTCTTATTTAAAACAAATTAAAATCTATTTCCAAGCTTTAGAAACCTTAAAAAATCTTGATATTATAAAAAAGTTTTCAAAAAATACAACTTATCTACTCTGGGATTTAATTGTTGAAAAAAAATATATTGATGGCGAACCTCAAATTTTTTATAATTTTCTGAAAAAAAATATTTCTTTTTCTCCCAAAATGATAAAATTTTTATTTATGAAATGTTTTTTCAAAATTGATGTTGTAAATATTAATATACATCATTTTATGTTTTGCCTTAGTATTTTAAAAAAATTTAATGAGCAAAATCATCCAAGCAGTGAAATAAATACTCATAAAATGGATGTTCCCGGCTTAAATAAAATTTGGGAAATTTCAATTCATTCAAATAGCAAATCAATAATTGATTTAGCGATTCAAGTTTTGATCAAATACACAAATCAAATCAAAAATACAATAAATAATAACAATAATGGAAATAATACGAATTTGACAAATGAAAAACACACATTTGAAATTTATAAGAATAATAATCAAATATTTTTACAAAAAATCAATAATTATATCAATGCCTATAAATGTAAGAAAGATTCTAAAACTGAATTAAATAATATAATATATATCTTACAAAAATTCATTGAAAGTAAAGAAAAGGATGTTATTGGACAAAAAAATATTTTTAAAAGAATGAAATTTATTTATTATAATATAATTATTAAAATCGAGGTAAAAACAGAATTACCATTAAGAGAAAGAAAAAGAATAATCCCAATTTCAATGAATAAATCTTTAAAATATCTAATCAAAATAATTAAAAAAGAATTTAAAATTAAAAATGTAAATTTTATTTGTAAACATGAAAATAAAACAATTGATTTTGATAAACAGTACTTAACCTTAAGAGAACTTAATGTTAAACAATATGATGAAATAATAATCAACAAGTTACCAGATAATCAATCCACTGGGAAGATAAATGAAAATACAATTAATAATAAGATCGATCGGAAAATTAAAAGATTAGTAACAAAAAATCAAGTTAATTTTGATAAAGAGATAATTAAATTAAATGGTTATTATACATTATTACCCAGTTGGATGCTAAAAAAATATTTTAAATTATTATTTTCTATTATTGAAAATGAAAATATTACAATAGAAATTAAAAACAAATTTTGGAAAATAATAAAATTATTACCAATAAACGAAAAAATGGAAAAAGTAATCAAAAAATATTTTAAAGAATCAATTGATTTAAATCATAATTTGATTTGGGATTTGGTGTTAAATATCGACTGTGATTATAAATTAAATTACAATTTATTGATTATATTAAATTGGGTGCAAATGATGGATAATTCAAATAAAAATAAAAAAATTCAAAAATATTTAAATTTTTTCCATAATAATAATGGTGTTAATTATTTATATAAATTATTAAAAATAAATTATGATAAAACTCATAATCCCAGAATTCATTATGAAACTGAAATAATAATTATTAATTTGTTATATTATTTTGTCAAGGTAAAAAAATACAAATTTAATAAAAAAAATCTATTAAATAAAAAGTTAATTATTAATTTATTTAACACTTTGAATGTTATTATTACAACGATTTGTAAACTGGATGTTATAAATCACTTAAATTCTTTCAAGTTTATTTTTTTCAAAATTCTTTCATTAAATATATACCTTTGTAAAATTACAGAAACGAAATATTATAAAAAGAATTTCGAAATTAATGAATGGCTCTCTGATCTTTTAATAATATGCCAAGAAAAATATTATAAGAATTTAATTTCGAAAATGATAATTAAATTATGTAATTTGGATTATTCTATAATCAATAATAATGAAAATAATGGTGGTGGTCTTAACGAAGACGATGACTACGATGATGGTAATGACGAGAAGAAAGGTAAAAAAATGAAGAAAAGTGTTTATAAATCATTAACCAAAATTTTTTTAGAAGAAATTTTAGAGTTAATGAGTAAAAATATTGATCGAGTAATTTACTTTTCAATTGAATTTTTTGATTTATTATTTGATATTATAGTATTATATTGTAAAAATGAAAAGAAAGAAAAAATATTCAAGATCTACCAAAAATTAGAAACTATTTTTATTAATAATATTTTTTCAGAAAAAAATTCAAAGGAAAGTAAACCATCATTAATAGGTTTTACTAAAATTTTAAAGCATTTAATAGAAAACTATAATGAATTATTAGAAAAAAAAAAATCGAAATTAATTAAAAAATTGGAGGAATCACTTTTCAAAGTTGAGTTGGGGTATATTCGTGAGGATTCAACTGGTTACAATACAAGTTCTTATTCCAACTCTGGTTCTGGTTCTGGTTCTGGTTCGCATTCCAATTTGAATGATCATCAAAATAACTACAAAAAAAAAATTGATATTTCTGGTCCAGAAAGAAAAACACTTGAAAGTAGAAACATTGCATTTAATTTGCTAATTACATTATCTCATGGAAAATTGGAAATTTTGTATAATTTTTTTCAAAGATTTTGCCAAGAATTTAAGTCATTTAAAAAACCAGAAACCACAAATTATCTACCTTTTAAGGATTTAAAAGATCCACAAATAAATTTCAATGGCTTAACGAATTTAACGAATACTTGTTATATGAATTCTTTGCTACAGCAGTTTTTTTGTATACCAGAATTTTTAGATTATTTGTTCCAAATAAAATTGAAGAGTATGAAAAAAAAAGAATTGTATAAGAACTTTGTATTCCAATTGCAATTATTATTTGGGAACCTTTTGTTATCTAAAAGAAAGTATATTGATACCGAAAAGTTTTTTAAATCATGTAGGGATGCAAACAAGGAGAAATTAGATCCCCAAATCCAAATGGACGTTTCAGAATTTCTAGGTATTTTTCGGGGTAATTTAGAAAATAATATTGATTCAAATGATAAAACGAAAATATCTTCTTTATATAAAGGTAAATTTTGCCATCATATCTATATCCCATTAGAAGGAAGTACTGAACTAATATCAGAAAAAACTCAAGATTTTAGTGAGATTATTTTGCAAGTTAAAAATAAAAATAATTTAAATGAATCATTAGATTTATATTTTGAAGGTGAAAATTTGATTGGTAGAAATCAAGTTTATTCAAAAAAATTAAAAAAAAATGTTGATGCGATAAGAAGGACTTACTTTAAGAAACTTCCCCCCACTTTAATCTTTCAACTAAAAAGATTCGAATGGCGATTTGAAATCAAGACTAAGATTAAGATTAATAGTAGATTTGAATTTCCGTTTGATCTAAATTTGTATAAATACACAATGGATCATTTAAAAAAAAAGAAAACATTTTACTATGGTGATGATACTGATCTAATAAAATATAATTATCATTTGAAAGGTATTATTGTTCATACAGGTAGTTCAGATGGTGGGCATTATTATTCTTTTATTCGGAATAACGATCGGTGGTTCAAATATAATGATACAGATGTAACATTATTCAATAAAAAGGAAATCCCACAGCAATGCTTTGGTGGAAGGAAAAAAATCAAATTCCAAGGCCAAAAATCTAATTTTGATAATGACCAAAACACTTTTAATTATTTACCGTATTCTGCTTATATATTAATTTATACAAAACATGTTAATCATGATAATAATAAAGCAATAAGTATATTGAAAAGAAACCCTGGTCGTCTACTTAAACGAATTAATAACAATAATCTTCAATTTTTAAAAAGATATTATTTATTTGATGAAACATTTTTGAAATTCATTAAAGAGTTAATAAAAAAGCATGAGAATTTAAATTCTGATCCATTTTTAAAATTTGTTACACTATATTTTTTAAATGTATTGGCCTATTCTGACTTCAAAAATAATAATAATACAATTATTTTTAATTATTTATTTCAAAAATTTACTGATAACACTACAAGGTCTAATTGGATGTTAAAAAAAATAATAGAATATAATTTTGATTTAGAAGATATTTTGAGAATGAGTAAAAATGAAAAGTTTATTGAGAATTTTTTAGATTTGGTAATAGTAATAATACATTCAATTCTAAAAGAATTTCCAAAGAAATTTAAAAAATATATTGAAAATAATATGAAAAAAAAGGAACCTGATCTATTAATAAAATTGCCACATTTGAAAAATAAATTTGGTATTTATTATGAAAGGGGAAATTATGGTCGACAGAGATTGACAATAGAGGATTGCTCTGTTTTAAATGTGATAATTTTTTTAAACAAAATTTTACATAATATTAAACGCCCAACAAATTTTATTAAAAAAAGATATATATTTTTTAGTTTTTTAAACAAATTGTTATCAAAAAATGATCAAATTATCGATTTCCTTCTAACAGAAAGTATTATATCCAGATTATATGATACTTATCAAGGGAAGTATTCACTTTTTAGGAACTCTTCAAAAAAAATCAGCCAATCAAATAAGGTGATGCAGAATAATTTTCAAAATAAAAATAACAAATATTATATTAAAAATTATTTTTATTTGGTTTCTTCTTTAGAAACAATTCTTATTTATCTTACAAATAATAATAATAATAATAATAATAATAATAATAATAATAATAATAATAATAATAAATTGAAGTTGCTATCAAAAATTGACCGTTATGTTTTAAAAAATCCGGACTTATTTTCGGTATTTTCAATACACAAAACAAACCTCCACAGTACTCATAATATAATAAATATTTTAATTAATCAAAATAATTTTTCTTTTGATGAGATGATGGATTAATATAATATTTGACCAGGAAATATTTAATTTTTTTTTATAAGGAAACAAGTGGATTTGAAGATCATAATTTTGAATTTTTTTTTTTTTTTAACAGTTAATATTATAATTCTTAATATGTAAGCCAAATTTCAACGTTAGGAGAAAACTTTTTTATTATTGTGTTTTTCTTTTTTCATTTGTTGTTTAAAAAATACAATGAATGCATAATATTTTTGTTTCTGAATTTATATTGGTTATTATCTCTACATATTCAGTAAAAAACATTATTATCCAAAAAAAAATAAAAAAAACAATTAAACAGATTTTTTACTGATGAAAAATCTGCCCCTATTTTTGAAATTAAATTATTATTACTCAAAAAAAATGAATCATAAAAAAATATAAGAATAAATAGTTTGAATTTTTTTTTTTTTTTTTACCTTGTTTTTTATTGTAATGAGACTTTTTTTATATACATTACAAATTATTTTTATACAAAAGTACAAAACCAACATTTTTTTTTCGTTATGAATGATTGATATTTTAAAACACAATTGTCCGTTTAAATAACTTGGAAACAAGTATGAAAAAATGATTATATTGTTATGTGATTCAGGGAAAATTTATTCTATCTAAGAATTTATTTAAAAATTGTTACTTATTTTGATTTTTGATTTTCACTACATAACTTTTAATTTTAATGTTCTATGCCGTTTTTTTCAAGGTATATTCCTCTGTTGTTGAAAAAAAAACATGTTAGAAAATTAATAATTTTTAATTATCGTGTTTGTTATGTACAATATTTGAAACGAAAAAATGTAATACCTGTGATATATATATATATATATATATATATATATATATATATATATTCCCCTTTTGTTTATAAATATAAAAAATATCCAATTATTTATTCCTTTCTAAAATTTGAAATTTTGTTTAATTTTTCTAAATACATTAATTATTTTTTTTTTTCTTAAATTAGTGAAAAAATATCTAGATTTGAACCATTTATTTTTTATAAGGTGATTTATATATTTTTCTGTTAAACAAGAATATATAACAATTTTTAATTCTATTTTCTATTGGTCAAAAAAAAAAAAAAATGAAATTATGTGTTTTTAATTTGAATTGAATTAGTATTTACCTTTTTTTTAAATTTAATTTTTTTTTTTTTTTCATTCTTATCAAGAAAAATAAAATTCTTATTATATTATGGTAATTTTAGTAGTTTTATACTTTTTGATTGTTTGGTAATCAAATTTTATCGTTTGTTAATCAGTAATCTATTTTTATTATTATTTCCAATCGGTTTATTATAAATTAATTCAAATTTTTGATTAATGATTTTGGGGTTATAAAAAAATATGGAATTGATACTCGGTTGAAAGTTAATGGGTTTTTATATGAGTTTTTATTTCTTAGAGGATATTATAAAATAATACTATAATATAATTGTATTCCCGTCTGTGTGTGTGGAGAGGGAATTTTTATGAAGTTATTAAATCTTGTATTTGACTTTTTTGTTTTAAAAACAAAAAAAAAATTAATAAACTTTTTTTTTTTATGAAATATAGTTTTTGATTGTTTGTAGGTTTTAATTTTTACAAACATTCAATATTTAAAATCTCACATGTTTTTAACATGGAAGAATAATAAACATAATATTCAATCTTTAAAGATCAAAGAAAAAAAAGATGTTTTATTTTATTTATAAATGTTTATATCAATGCTTGGGGTTTGAAAGTTGAAGTGGTATATAAACTTTGTTTCAGTCAAAGGTCTCCAACTTTTCTTTCAAAAATCAATTATTTTATAAACCCCATTCCAAAAATTTGGACACACCCAAAATCAAAAATAGGCAAAATAAAACTCAATTTATTATATTTTTCCAAACGTAATATAAAACCACATTTAAGTTAACAAGCAGTATTAATGTTTTAATAAGTAATCGTTTCGAACTCAAATAAAAGAATAAAAATATAAAACGAAAAAATCAAGATTGGTGTGCCCAAAATAATGAAACGAGCGAGAACAAAAAATCCATTAGTAAATTTGTTGAAATTTCACCAACAATAGTTGATCGATCAAATGAGAAGATACCCTCGGCTAATTGTATGTGATTTTCCAATTTAATAAACTCAAAACTAACCTTCTATTAACCATGGAAAAAAAATTCCAGATCTAACCAAATAGATTAAGTAACTAGAAAAAGGGAAATGAAAACAAAACAAAAAAGACAAAAAATGAAATAGTTTGAAAAATCAAAATTCTTTCCAAATTGAATTTAAAGTGCAGTTTATTTATTCTTTCAGCTGTTTAAACTGTCTCAAAATTTTTGGAATATAGTTTATAATTGGCCTTTGAAGAACGAATAAGAAATATGCAGAATAATACACACCAAATGGTCATTGATATAAGTCTGAAAGAAAACTAATCAACCAATAGATTATCTTAAAAATTGAAAAACTCAAATACTTATTCCCCATTGAGAAAAAAAAAGAATGTTCGTTATGATCTCCAACTGATATTTGAAATAATAACTAGGAAACAATTTCCACTTCATTTTCCATACTTTTCTTATAGAAATCAAGTACCCAAACGAAGTAGATTGGTATGTGTAGTGTCAATTTAAAAAGGAAATGAAAATAAAGTAAAATTGTTTCCTAGTTATTAATCAAATATCAGGATCAAAGATCCGAATTAAATTCCAATAGAAATCAATAGAATTTCTCAACAATCATTTCCACGGATTCAATAACCTTAAAATAACACGTTTTTACTAAGTGACTATTGATCTTGCAATAAAAAACATTTATACAATTGAATTTTGTGTAAAAAAAAAGTCCAAAAAACAAGCAAAATAGTGAAAAAATGATTTCAATTTTGAAAATTTTCAGAATAAATTTTTTTCTTCTAATATCCATGCAAACCCTTTAAACATATGTTTTTCACCTATTATAAATTGGCCCCTTTGACTGAAAAATTGTTTATATATATTCAAATTTAGAGTGGGATTAATAAACTGATATTATTAAATAAAAAAAAAAGTTTTTTGCTAATATTGATGATTTTTTTTTATTAGAACTATTAATTTGAGATTGTTTTATTTATTTCAAAATATTTAAAAGGTTGAAAATTTATACTAAAATTAATTTTAATATTTAATCTCTATGCCTTTAATAATTTGAAGAAATAATTAGTTTTATTTTAATAATTATTGATAAAAAATAATAAAATTATATGGTATTTATTTAGGTTATAAGCTAAATACTTCGAGGTTTTAATAGAGTATTTAGATAAATGGGCCTTTTTCTCTTAATATTTTGGTTGTTACTCTGATTTTTTTGTTGAAAAAAAAAAATTGAGTCAAAAAGCAAAATTAAAGAAACTATAATTTTTTCAAGTTTAAAATAATTGCTGTGACTGTTTTGAAATTAAGTGGATTTTTTATATTAAAATTATTTATAAGGTGTATTTTTGTTCACTTTCTATACTGATAATATGATTTCTTTCCTATCCTAAAATATTGTTTTTTTAAATAATTTGGAAATATCTTGAATTTTGAAAAATAAGAAAAATGAATCGTTCTTTTAATAACAATAAATCATTTTGGAAGATAAAATTTAAAGTGGATCTAGGATCATAATATTTGTTGCTAAAATTAATTCAACGATATTTTCCTTTAACGTTACAACAATTGGTTGTCAGAGATCAAAGTTAAATATAAATGATTTAATTCTTAAAATTTGTATAAATTAATTCTATGGTTTTCCCTTTTAGAATTGGGAAATCTTACAATGAATTATAATCATAGTCAATTCAATAAAAAAAGGGGGGGGGTTCATTTTCATATATATTTTTTTAATATGGAGGATTTTCAAGTAAATATCTGAATTTGTGCTCTTTATTTATTTGCTTGTTACTTTTTTATTCTATATTTTTTTATTGTTTAATATTCCTTGTATAAACAAAGAATTCTAAGTAAAGTAATTTTACAGAAATGAAATCAATGATAATCAGTTTGAACATTAATCCCATTGAATTTTATGTTCCATTCTTTGAATTCTGGGGTTATCTTATTGTGGAAATTTGAATGAAGAATTAATTTCTTTTTTTTTGTAAGTCACTGTAAACATATAATTGTTTGTTATTTTTTACTTTTGATGATATGTAAAAATTTTTTATTTTTGCAATTAAATTTATTCAAAATATTTTTTGAGTTGATAGTTATTGAGTTAAATCAAAATCAGATACTTTTTATTCAAATAACCAACAAAAGTTTGTTTTTTTTGGTTACAGAAGCGTACTTATTTGATAAACCTTTAAAAAGTCTAAATCCAGTTAATCAAAAAAAAGCAAAAAAATTCCAAAAAATTTGTTTCTACCCCCAACAAATACAAAGAAGAAAGGTCATGATTTTTTTTTATTTTGGGCTTTACTTTCAACTTTTCAAAGCCAGAAAAAGAATAAATATAAAATTTTCCTTCAGAAATCAATCATTTTTTATCCTTTCGAAAAATTCTTTATTATCAAACCAAAATGAGTAGTGGTAAGTAATCCCTTTTCTTCTGCTTTTAAAGAACAAACTGTTGACTAAATCCAAACTCCTTTTCTTTTACTTTTTCTTTTTTTTTTTGAATGAATTTTTGTTGATTTTTTTTACTAAAAAAAAAATTAGAAAAAAAAAAACCAGTTGTTGTTGTTGCCCTTGGTGGAAATGCCTTACTTCAAAGAGGACAAAAAGGAACAATTGAAGATCAAAGAAAGAATGCCAGAGTTGCTTGTAAACAAATCGTCAAACTTATTCAAAGCGGTTATAATGTTCATGTTGTTCATGGAAACGGGTAACATTTTGCTTTTTTTTTTTTTTTTCTTCCTTCTGCTCATTAATTCTAATTCTGGTCTTCTTTTCTTTTCTTATTTCTTTTCTTTTTTCTTTTTTCTTTTTTCTTTTTTCTTTTCAAAATTCTTATTTCTTTTCTTTTTTTTTTCTTTTTTTTTTTTTTTCATAATTCTTATTTCTACTTAAACAAAGACCACAAGCAGGAGCTGTTTTCTTACAAAACGTTAACTCAAAAGAAACCATCCCACCAAACCCACTTGATGTTGTTGTTTCGGAAACACAAGGTATTTAATTTTGATTTTCCTCTTTTTTTTTAAAAAAAAAAAAAAAAATCTTCTTATTTTTCCAAATTCCCCTTATTCATACCCAATTTGAAATTCTGATATTTACCAAAATTCAAAACACAAAAAACAACAACACTAAAACATAATTTCCAACACATAATTAGGATTAATTGGATATGTTATTCAACAAGAACTCCAAAACGAATTTGATAAAAATGGAATTGAAAAAAACGTTGCTACAATTGTCACACGTATGGAAGTTTCAGCTGACGATCCAGCTTTTGAAAACCCAACCAAACCAATTGGTAAATTTTACACTGAAGAAGAAGCTAAAGAACTTGAAAAAGATGGTTACTGTATGAAAGAAGTATGAATTTTTTTTTTTATTATTTTTATTTTTGGTTTAATTTTTTCACATTTTATTTGAAACAAATTACTAAAAATTTTAATTTCTAATTATTTTTTCATTTTCTTAAAAGGACGCAGGAAGAGGCTGGAGAATTACCACATACTCACCACAACCACTCAGAATTCTTGAATCTAAGGCAATTAAAACATTAATTGACAATGAAGTTGTCACCGTATCATGCGGAGGAGGAGGAATCCCAGTTGTTAAAAAAAGATGGAGAAATCAAAGGTATTGAAGGTGTTATTGACAAGGACAGAGCAGGGTGTCTCTTAGCAACCCAAGTCAATGCAGATATTTTCATGATCTTAACTGATGTTGAACAATGTTATCTCGATTGGGGAAAAAAAACAAAAAGAGCAGTTGAAAAAATGACTGTTGAAGAAGCTGAACAATATCTTCAAGAAGGTCACTTTGCTGTCGGAAGTATGTATCCAAAAGTACAATCTGCCGCTAGATTTGTAAAAGAAACACAAAAATTTGCCATCATCACTTCTCTTGATAAGGCACTTGACGCACTTAATGGAAAGGCTGGTACAAAAATTGTTCTCTAAATTTAGATAGATTTAATTGTTGAATTTTATTTCTTATCTTTATTAGCTATTTTTTAAGGTTATTTACTAATTTTCTCGCACTTTTTTTAACTCTTTGTGAAGCAACCAACTTCTAAAAGATAAAAGTCTTCTAAGATATTAATTAATCCGATAAATAAAGAGTAATTCGAGAGTACAAAGTTTTTAAATATATTTTGACGTTTGTTTTATAATTTTTTCATCATTTTTATTGCTGATTGGTTTTCAAGTAAATAAACATAGTTCATTTTGTGATTTTTTTGGAAAAAAAAACAAAAATCATTCATTTTTTGATTTAATGGATTCAATACTGTTGTTAACAGGCATGGATAACCGCATATAAACTTGCTTAGTCCGTGTTTCAAAATAAAAAGTCATAATTCTTGGATCTCGTGAGGAGGCTTCTACATTAATGATCAAAGAAACCTACACTAAGCAATAAGTAAAGGTGATATTGGTTTCTTTGAGTTATTTAATGTAAAAATAAATTCTAAAAATGAAGAATCAAATTTGAAAATCCTTTCTCTTAAAAAATTAAAGACAATTGTTCATAAACTTTTTAATCAGGAAAGAAAAACTTTTAAATATTTTTTTTTTATCATTATTAAAAAGAGGTGGCTTAACAAAATCAAGTCCTTTTTCCAGTTAGGTTTTTTTTAATTTGATAAATAAATCAAAAATTTATTTAATCTTCGGTTTATTTCTCAAAGTAAAAAAAAACCAGGACACTTTACTTCGATTTTTTTTTAATTTTTGTTTTGATTAGACAATGAATAGTTTTTTTGAAACAAAAACAAAAAGTGAAAAAAACTGCTTTTAGTTTTTTTTTTTTTAATTTAAGAAATTTTCTTTTGATTTCGTTTAATTAAAAAAACGACCTTTAGGTTTTTAAGAATTTAAAAGAATTGAGGTAAATCTTTGATTTTACTCTATTCTTTTGAATTTTGGAAAACCTAGGTACTTAACAGCACTTGATGACACCCCCAAAAAATATTTCAAAATAATAAAATATCAAAATTATTTATTCAAAACCAAGAAATATTTAAGTTATCACTCAAATCCAACAATCCTCAAATTCTGAACATTTACGAATTGCTTAAATAGAGATGACTTTGTAATAAAAAAAATTCAAATAATTTTTTTCGTTTATGTTTAAAGTATAAACAGAGGGAAATAATAGAAATTTTTGATTATTTTTGTTGGTGCTATCTTAATATGGGAAACCATAGATTAATACTTTGAAAAATAAAAATAAAAGAAAAAAAAAACCAATGAAATTAATTTAAAACAAAGAAATTTTGATTTTTTTTTTTTATTATTTAATAATAACAATCTCTATGATTTAAATCATAAATTTCTAATTGTCTGGTTTTTTAAAAAGGTAACTAGAGTTTAATTTACATTACTCCATAATATATGGATGAATGTATAATGCGTACGAACTGGTGGAAATAATAAAGAGAAATAAATTGAATTGATATTTAGATAATAAACAAATAATATCAAATTATCGTTAAAATATCACCGTTTTTTAAATACTTGATATTAACTTTTTGTCTTTTTATTTATTTCGTGTGTGATAATAAAACTATTTTATTAAATTATATATAACTATAATTATATATTTAATATTGTGCTTTATTATTTTCACTTTTCCCAATGCGGATATCAAGATATGGGAAGTTTACTTAAACATTAAAAAATTGTAAAATGTGAAATTGTGAAAATATTTATCAATACAGTCAGTTCCGCTTTTAAGGTACAAACTTTCAACGAAATTTAAGGCACAAAAAAATCTCAAATTAAGGCACAAAATTTGGAATTCTATATTTTACAATTTATTTTTACTAGTATCGAATTTTGTGCCTTAATTTGAGATTTTTTTGTGCCTTAAATTTCGTTGAAAGTTTGTGCCTTAAAAGTGGAACTGGATGTATCATTCTGCCCCTTTTGTGTTAAAAGTGATTTGTGTTTTAGATGTGTGTATCATTCTTATTTCATTGATAGAGAGCATCAAAGAATGAGAAAAAAATCTACATTACTAAGATAATTTTTTATTGTATAATAGTTCTCAAAATTTTGAGAAGGCATTTTTTTAATCCGAATGGATTTATTTTTTTTTTTTCAGTGGAATCATGATTATGTTTTTAAGGTGTTTTCAATATAACATATTGTAATTATATGGTATATCATAGTTAAATAATGTCTTTTTATATCCGTTTATCGCCTTTTTAGTATTTTTTTGGTGAAACTTAATAGGTGTTTATCGTGCTTTGGTAGTGGTATGAATGCAATATAGGATACACCGGTATTTCTTTTTAAATGGCTTTTAGATGACAATATATATATATCTAACTACTGAGAACCATTCTGTGCTAATAATGTGTTATTGTAATTTCATTTTTTTTTCTTCTCGTTTTTTGATGTTCTCTGTCAATGAACTAAGAATGTTCCATGTATGCAAGATATAATTCCCCTTCATATATAATGAGTCAAATAATATAAATGAATATTTACAAATTTATACATTTTTCATTTTTTCACAATATATTTGTGGATCCTAATGGGTTTACTTTGATACTTTTTTATTCTTGGATTTTTATTTTTTTTATATAGATTATTAAGATTAAGGGGTTTTCAGAAAGAGATTCAAATTATTTTTTTATTTTATACATTAGAAATCAGTCTTTTAAACTATCTTCCCACTTTGCTTTTGTAAACTTTGTATTATTTTCTTAAAGCGCATTATAGTTAAAATTCAAACAATCATTCAACAAGAGAATCAATAAAAAATAAAAAAATAAAAAGAACTTTCTTGATTCTTAAATCTCAAAAAAGGTAAATTAAATTAGATATTTTAAACTAAAATTAAATTATTTAAAGAATGAAAATACTGAAATAACCTCCATTTTTTAAATATTTTAAATTTTTGAAATATTGATTTCATTTAGTAATTTTTTTATTTTAATTTCGTTTTTTTTTTTTTTTTTTTCAATTAAATGATGGTTTAATTTTGGTGGGTGTGTATTTTCCATTGGTATCGGAATAAAGTTGAGTTCTTTTAAACAAAAAAACTCAAATAATATTAAGATACTGTACATTAAATCAGATCTATAAAAAATTGTTAATAGAATTTAAATAAATTTATCTATACTTTTTTTTATTATACTCTCTCTATAATTTTTGATACATATTTTTATACTTTTTGATTATTTTTTTTTTCTTTTGTGATGCCTATGTAAATTATAAATAATTGTAAAGTTTTCATTTAGTATGTAGTTTTAATTTAGTATTTATTTTAATTTATTTAATGGTATTTGTTCAAAAATATATTTTGTGTTTATGTTAAAAATTTAAAATAGGAGTTTAGTTATTTAATGGATAATTAATATTTTCTAAAAATAATAACAAATCGGATATCCTGAGAAATATTTCTCAAATTAGAAATATACTTAACTTGGAATGTTTTCTTGCCAAATAACCCAACATAATCCTGAATGGAATCAAAGGGTAGGATTCAAAACTTTTTTTATTTGAAGATTGATCATTCGTAACACATTCGAAGTCTTTTAATGTTTTAAGATTGGCCATTATTTGGATTAAATGGTTTGAAAATAAGATTCTGTCTAATGATAATGAATGGTTGGTATCTTATTTAATGCTAATTATTAAGAGCAATTCGAGTTATTCCATATAAAAATTATACTTTTATTCCCATTGATTTTCATAGTAAACATCCTTTTTTTGAATTAATCGTATTAAATTGTTTCTAAAGATAACAAGAGAGAAATATAATTACCCCTATGGTAATAAAAAATAAAGGTATGTTTTGTTAAAATAAAAAATGTGTCCTGAAAATAAAAGAATAAATAATAATTTTTTTTGATCTCTCTGAATATAAGTTTTCTGAGATTTACTTTTCAAAAAGTATTCTGAATAAAAATAAACCCCAATTCAAAATTTTTAAAACACCAAAATTCAATTTTTGAAAAAAAAAAAAAATCTTATTTAACTAATTTCAGAACAAATACCAAATTAGAACCATTCCCTAATTAAAATGTTAACAATTGTTTACAAATTACAATACTCAGAAAACAAAAAATAAATAATTATCAATACGAATAAATTATCAGTGTCTTAAAAATTTTGTAGAGAGCAAAACCAAAAAATGCATGGGTAAATTTGTTAAATTCTATAAGGAATATTGACCGATAAAAAGGTTAGATAATACCAATTAATTTTATTTGAGATATTCTATTTTGAACAACCCAACTTTAACCATAATATCAATCCTTGATCAAAAAAAATTTTGATCTAACGAAACAAGTTATGTAATTCAAAAAATGAAATGAAAACTAAAAAACTAAAAGAAGAAAAAATGATTTTCATATTTTTCAAAAATCAAAATTATTTGCAATTTGAATGAAATTGTATTATTGTGATTGTTTGGGCCCTTTTAAACTGTGTGGAAAATTGTGGAATTTTAGTTTAATTTCAAAATGATTCTGGCTAATGATCAAAAATCCCTTATTGAAGAAAAAAAAGAGAAAAATTAAACAATATAAAACCTGAATAAGGGGTGTGTAAAAGTTTATTGTGAATTTTTGTTTTTATTAAGAAAATTTCGCTTTCTTCTTGAAAATGTTTGAATTGTTTTCTTTTTCGAAATGAAAAGTTTGGTTTGTTTTTTCTTATTAAAGAAACATTAAAAATAAGTGGTTTGGGTAAGAAAACATAAGAAACGAAAATAAAAAACACAAATTAACGATATCTACGTAAAGAAAGGGTATTTCTTCTTTTCCAATCGCCTCTTCTTGATGGTCTTAATTTTTTGACATTTCTGTTTTTATATCTAAGCCCTCTGTATTTTCTTCCTGATGAAGTTAATCCTCTGGCTTCTCTGTGTTTCATGGTTGGTCTTGTGATCCAGTTGATTCTTGGGTCCTTTTGGATTGTGATATGGTTAGGATCAACAAGAATAACTTCATAATATCTGTATGTTCCACATTCATTGATCCAATAACTATTTAAGACTCTTAAGTTTCCACACACTTTTCCAACTCTATATTCTGCAATTGATCTGTTTGCAAATTATTGAATATTCCATTTTTTTGAATTTTTTGTTTTTATTGTTCAAAAAGGAAAAAATAAAAAAGATAAGACATTAAGAATAATTTTTCAAATCCAAAACAAAAAGGATCTTGTTTTTCGATAATTGTTGGATTACATATTTGAATTTTTTTTTTTTTATTGGTTTTTATTTGTCTTTATTTTTTGGGCAAGATCACTTGTATTCTTTGAAAAAAAAAAAACAACAAAAAAAAGAAAAATAAAGCAAAAAATTGAAAAAATAAAAAAAGCAACAACCACTTACTTGAAGTTTTTTTTGATGTTTCATTTTTCTAACACCATGGTTTGTTGGTTTACCCATGATTCTTCCCTTTTTAACATGTCTTTTTCTTCCTCCTCTTCTTACCCTAACTCTGTAAATAACATAACCTTGTTTTGCTTTATAGCCAAGCATACGTGCTTTTTCTGGTCGGGATGGCCTTGATGCTCTGTGGATCGCTGGTAATTGTCTTAATTGCCATGCTCTTTTGTTTGAGAATATTATACAAGATTCATCATCAACGCATTGATTCAAAAAAGTAAATAAAAAAAGAAACAAAGAATCTTTAGTTTTGTAATTTTCTTGGAAAAAAGAAAAAGAAAAAGAAAAAGAAAAAGAAAAAGAAATAGAAAAAAAGAGATATTTTAATTACCTAACACGGAGTAAATATCGAACAACGTCACTTTGTTTTTTACGATATAATTCTTGAACGTATTTGTATGCTCCCATATTTTGAAAAGAAAAATAAAAAAAAATGAAAAAAATAGGAATTGTTCCATATATTTGAAAAAAGTAAATCTGTCTCATTCAAAAAAAAGGAAGGATTCAGAGTATTTCACACTCCTTCATTGAAATTATATTATTTTTTTATTGATTTCAAGGTCTTAATTCTTCTTTTTCTGGGTCTTTTATGACATAAACATCCAAAATATATTCTGTTTATTTTTTTGATTCTGTTCAGAAAAAAAAAAGCCAAATTTCATCAAAATTTTTACATTCAGAGAACAAAACAACACCTACAATTTAAGAAAAGTCAAGATTGTCAAAACTAAAAAGATTTCGAAAAAATAATTTTAGATTTTGGGATTGAATATTTGATCCAGGTAAAACAAAAACTTGTTAAATAAAGAATAAAGAAAATAGCGTAAGCTCTCGAGATTCAAAAATAAACCAACTATATTTCTAAGGCTGTCTTGATTAAAAAAAAAGCATAAAAAAATCAGAGAAATTTTAACATTTAACCTTGAATTTCTGACTTTTCATTTTTTTGAAAAACATTATTTTTTTAACCAATTTTTTTTTCCTAAATATTTTCCCAAATGAGCAACGTTGATAAGTCAATTATTGTTTGTGGTATGAATTCTTTTATTTTTCGTGATGTTAATGAAATGTTTATGAAATGTTTTACTTTTTAATCAACCCTATTTGTTAAATAAAAAAACTTTTTTTGTTCATTTAAAAAACTAAAATTACATAGACAATGGTACTGGATTTGTTAAAGTAGGTTACGCCAATTCCAATTTCCCCGCAGCTGTTTTCCCATCAATTGTTGGAAGACCAGTCCTCAGATATGAAGAAAATGTAACAAATGTGAAGATTAAAGACATCATGATCGGGGAAGAAGCAGAACAAGTTAGAAATATGCTTCAAATCAGTCACCCTCTTGAGAATGGTAAAAATATTTTTTTTTCTTTTTTTTTTGTTTTTTTTTTAAAAAAAGAAAAAAAGAAACACAAAATTTAAATATTTTTGTTTATTGAGAATAAAAACAAGAAAATTGAAACTTTAAAAAGAATTTTAGAATGAATTGTTTTTTTTCGCTTTAAGGACACAAAGTGAATCAATACTTTTTAATAAACAAAAAGATTCTTCTTTTTTAATTTTCATTTTTTTTTAAAAAAAAAAAGTTTTTTCTCTTTAATTTCTTTTTTTTTTTTTTAAAACTTTTTTTTTTTTTTTTTTTTTTCCCCTTTGTCTTTTTCCAAGATACAAAAAAAAAAAATTTGATTTGTTTTTTCTTTTTTAAAAAATCCAAGAATCAATTTTTAAAAATTAAAAAGCCTTGTACATTTTGTTCACACACACATTTTTTTTTTGGCTTTTTCTTTTTTACTTTTCAATTTTTTTGGACTTAATTTGTTGGTTAATAAATTTCACTCAACCATTTCATGAATTTCTTTTGATTGGACAAAAATCATATAAACCAAACAAACACAAAAAAAAATATAACAACATTCTAATTTTTCATAATTAAAAGGTATTGTCAGAAATTGGGAAGACATGAAATATCTTTATGATTATACATTTGATAAAAAATTGGGGATCGAAACCTCAGACTGTAAAATCTTGCTTACAGAAGCACCAATGAACCCAGACAAAAAACAGAGAAAAGATGGTTGAAATGATGTTTGAGACCTACAACTTCAAGGCTGTGTATGTTGCCATTCAAGCAATCCTCGTTCTATATGCACAAGGACTGATGACTGGTGTAGTTGTCGATTCTGGTGATGGTGTGACACATATCGTGCCAGTTTACGAGTCCTTTGTTTTACCACATCTGGTGAAAAGAATCGATATTGCAGGAAGAGACATCACCAGATATTTAATCAAACTTTTATTGCTCCGTGGATATGTTTTCAACAGAACAGCAGATTTTGATACAGCAAGAAAGATCAAAGAAAAGCTTTGTTATGTTTGCCACGACCTTGATCTTGAAAAAAGACTTGCACTTGAAACAACAGCACTTGTAAGGCCATATAAACTCCCCGATGGAAGAACAATCAGAATCGGTGCAGAAAGGTTTGAAGCCCCTGAAGTATTGTTCCAACCAAATTTAGTTGATGTAGAAAGTGTTGGTATTTCAGAAGCACTCTTTCAAGTTATCAATAAAGCTCCAATTGATATCCGACCTCAAGTAACATTTAATTTACTTTTTTTTTTGTTCTTTTTTTTATTTTTATTTTCATTTTCAAAATTTAATAAATAATAATAATTATAATAATCACTGTTTTAATTGAAAAAAAATATTAGTTATACCAACATATCGTGTTATCTGGAGGAACCTCAATGTTTCCAGGCTTAACAACAAGAATGGAAAAAGATATCAAAGAATTATACTGCACACATGTCTTGAAAGGAAAAAGAGAAGGTTTAAAAAAATTCAAACTTCATATTGAAGATCCACCAAGAAGAAAACATATGGTCTTTTTAGGAGGAGCCGTGCTTGCTGGATTGATCAAAGATCGACCAATTTGGGTTACCCGTGAAGAATATGCTGAAAATGGTGTTAGGTGTGTTGAAAAATTAAAAGGAAAAAAACTTTAATTTCAATATAATTTAATTTATTATTTTTTTTTATTTTTTTTTTTCTTATTTTTTTTCATAAACCCAAGGATTAATTTTTATAAACCCAAAAAAAAAAAAAATAACTTTAAAAAAAGTTAAATTTTTTAACACTCACTCTTGAAATTAATTAAATTGAAGTTTGTTCACATCATAATTTGAAATTTTGTTTTTAATTTTTTTTTTTTTTTTTTTTTTTTTTAATGAGTGATTTTTTTCTTTTTCCAAGACTTTTAAAAGATACTCTATTTTCAATTTATAAAAAATTATCATCGTTATCTATTTTTTTGATTGTATTTTTTTTTGAAATATTTGAAAAACAGAATAAACAATGGAATTACATTTTTGGGTTTAACAAATCGTAAATGAATTTATTTAAAAAAAATTGCAAAAATTTGATTGTAACAAGAAAAAAAATGTTAAAAATATTATGTAACAAATTCCGAATAACTGTTGAGAGAAAAATGTTGTACAGAGAAAAATAGTTGGATAGCAATTTTAATTGGGAACATAACTGAAAATGATTTTTAATTTCTTTTGTTTGTGAAATAATTAAAGAAAATAACAATAATCTACTTATTAGAATAAGGATTAATGGAATTATACTTTTTCAAAACCTTATCTCTTATTATCTAAAGCAAGTTTAAAAATTACCATTTTCAGTATTAATAGTAAACTTTACAAAAACTTGGATTTTTGTTAAAATATCATGATCTACTTTATGTTATCATTCCATTCAAATGAGTATTCTACACAAGTCATATATTAATGAACTTGTAACACATGTAAACCCGGATTTAAATAAAATTTGTCTAGTTATCAAGAGGATTTGGTTTTCAATTTTACTAATGCCCCCAATTAAAAACAGCGTCCAACCATTTTTCTATGTCCAATATTTTCCTCTCAACAGTAACAATGATTATCTAAAACAATAAAAGTATGGTTATAAATAACAGAAAATTTTGTGTAAATAATAATTTTGAACTAACATTATTTTATTTTAATTAATTAATTGGGAATTAAATAATCAAAATCAGTGCTTAATATATTTGCATTTTTATTTCAATTCCAGGTTATAATGTGAGAGAATATGTTTATATTTTAAAACTATGATCTGAAACTAAAGTACCCTTTTTTAATAACATATCTAAGTGCAATAAAGGATAGGCTCGTAATATATTAAGGTTTACAAGAATTGAGAGTGATTTAAAACAATATATTATAGATAGTTAAATGATTATCTTGTAAAATGGCTAATAAAGGCCCTTAATAAAATTAAGTACTATTTTTTTTTTATGATTAATATTTTTCGAAATCCAACCTTATAACTTAATTCAATTAACCACGGGGATAAATTTTTTTTGTATAAAAACACTCTCAACTTTCGAATATCGAAAATATTTTTGAAATTAATGTACACTTTTTTATTTTTTTTGAAAAATTGGGGTTGAGAAAATTTTGAAATCAAAGAATAAGTTAATATATTAAATTAGAATGCTTTTTCAGAGATTTTATCTTTTTAGTTTAACTTTTTTTTTAATTTTACCATTTTAAAATAAAAAACCATTTGAAGAACAAATTAGTACCTTTTTTAAAAATTAAAATTCCCCATAATTTAGAATTTATTTTAGTACATGAGTTAAAACAAGATAGTTTATCTAAAAATACACATAATTTCAAGACTGAATTCAACCATTTTGACAAAAAATGTTTTCAACAAAAAGTTAAATTAAAACTTTAATTATTTTTATTTTTTCTTTTTAGTTTTTTTAATTGTATTAATGGAAAGTATTTGACCAGTTTTCCATTTTTAGTGTTTTTTTGGGTCGTAGGGACTTATATACCTTGTATTTTTATATATTTATTTTCAACTTGTTAACCTTTAAAACATTTTTTTTCAAAAAAAACAACTATTTTATGTTTTTTTTGATTAGTAGGTGTGTTTCAACCAAGTTGCTTGGCACCCACTTGAAACTCTAAACTTGCATTTAGAGTTTTTTATTCAGGCTATGATCTATACAAACTTTACTTGTGCAAAAGTAGGCCAACATTTATTTTTTTCAAATATCAATTATTTTATCATATTAACTGTTGAAATACAAATAAAAAATAAGTATTTAAATCAAAATCAAAGAATTGTTGATATTAGTCTGAAATAAAACTAATTAATCAACATATTTTCTAAAATATTGAAAAACTCGAATTATTTGAGTGCTCCATTGAGAAAAACAACAAGGTTGATTTTTTCTTTAATTGAAAAAAAAAAAAAAATACAATTGAAATATATTTATTTTTTCTATAATTATTCACAATTTTAATAAAATGAAATTAAACATTTTTATCTTGCTATCACAGATCAGACAATAACAAAAAACTTAAAAAAAAATCCAGTATTGAAAAAAAATTGAAAAAAAGGAAAAAGTTCAATGCGAAACAATTATTTCAATTTTCAAATCTACACAATAAAATTAATCTCTAATATCCCTTCAAACCCTTTAAATTCATATAATTTATATTAAAATTTAACTCTTCTATAAGGAAAATTGTTATTGTTGTTTAAATAAAATTTTCTCTTTTCGAATAAAGTTAAATTACAAAATAATCAATATTAAAAAACTTGAATTTTTTGAATCCCCGGTAAGTATTTTGTTATTAATATAACGATTTTAAACCATTATGATTGAGAAAAATAGTCATAGTTCCTAAAATAAAATATAAAACAACTAAATGAAGAATAGTACAATTCAACTTTGATATATTTATATTAATAGATGATAACAAGAAGTTTTAAATATGTTATATTCTTATAATAATTCAAGAATATAGGAAAATAATTCCTTATAATAAATATTAAGTGCCGGAGAGTTCCTGGAATCCAAAAGAATGGATTAACTCCATAATAGGTTGCTCAATTCTTATAAACCTCTGAAAATGTATCAAAAGTGTCAGCTTAGTGCTGTAGAGTGCCGCCAAGTGGATAGAATGCCCTATGTTTTTCGTATTATTTGTCTATTGCTTATCTTTTTTTGAGGTTTTCTATTTTGAAGTGTTATAGGTTTTTTGAGGTTTTCTATTTTATTTGGAATACCTCAAAAAAAACCTAGAACACTTCGCAAATAAATAGAAAAATCAAAAAAACTTAACGAAAATCTATTAATTTTCAAAATAATCAGAAATCAATAAATTTTCTGTTTTCTTCAAAAATTAAAACAAACTGACCTAAAAATTAAAAAAAAATTAATTTTTTTCAATTAAATAATTTTTTATTACCATTTGAGAAAAAAGATAAAATAGGGTAAAAAAGATCAACATGGTTTTTCATTGGCAAACTTAATTGAAACCTTACCAAAAACCAAAAGCACAGCCGAATGATAGAAAAAACATATCAACTTCAAAGAATAATCCATTCTATTATTTTCAATTAAATTAACAAAAAGAATTTAGATCTACTTGATTATCGAAATCATTAGATTCTTCTTGGAGAGATCTCAAAAATAATCAATTTTTTCAACAAATTTTTATAATTAATCAAAAATTGATAAAATCTAACAAAAAGATAGTAATCAACAAAGTACTATTGTAATGAATATTATATTTTGTCTTTTTTCATTTAATTTTTCTTTTATTAATAGATCTTACTTTTCATTTTGAGCAAGGTTACCAAATACAATAAAACTAGAAATTATTTTTCTTTTTTGTTTTTTTTCTTGTTTTACCACCACCCGTGCTTAACCAAACATATCGATCACACATTTGAAATATATTTGCAAAATTTAAAATACTTGTTAAAGATTTAAAAATTACATCTTAACTGAATGAAAACAATTTTCAATTTTTTTTGAGCAGTGAAAAAAATGCCGGACATGAAAAAAATCCCGGACAAGATTTTTAATTGTGAATATTAGGAAAATTAATGTGTAATTTCATTTATTTACAATCAAATTCCCTTTTTTAAGAATCTAACTTTTTCAATTATAACCCCCCCCACTTATTAGAATAATGATTAATGAAATCACACTAGTTCAAAACACCTTTCAATCAATCAAAAAACAAGAAGAAAAATTATCATTTTCCAAACTCTAGTAAACCTCAATAAAACTGAATTATTTTTCAAAAAAAAGTTGATCAACATTAGGCTATCAAACAATTACTCAAGTATTCTAGAGACACCTTACTTTAACCGACTTTAGGTAGGTTTATGACTAATCTCATAAAAAAATTGGTTATTTATAATAAGGATTTCATTGAAATTAGACAAAAATTTTACTAATACTCACAATTAAAAATCTTATCCGGGATTTTTTTCATGTCTGGTATTTTTTTCCCTACTATACTTGGAAAAATCCACATATAATTGGATAATTTAATTTTCCATTTGAAATGTATTCCTTAAAGTTCAAAATAGTTTTAAAATATAACAAAATAACCGCTTAACAATAAGAAAACAATTATTCAAATTTTTTACTATTAAATTTAATAAAAATATTGAAAGAACCTGTAAAAATAGATTCTTCGACTTCAATCGTTAAAATATCTTTAAAAATAATTTTTGATCATAGCTCTTTTATTAACAGACAAAGTTTCTTCTAAGTGAAGTTACTAAAGGGTAAAAAGTAGCAAATGTTGAATTTCGAATTGATACAATTTTTTAAATGATTGTTTCTCAGTTGGAGATCTTTAACACATTTTTGATACTCAGGTGTTTTGAAAAATTTATATTATTTTGAATCCATTAGTTCTTAATATCCCAAAAGTTATTTTCTATTGTAGCGGTTACAAGGCTGTGGGGTATTATTTGAATTCTAGAATTTTAGTTCTCTCTTCAAGAGTTTTTGAAATTTCGCATGTTCTTTTTGAAAATAATTAGCTTTAAAAAAGTCTTTGAAATTGTTCAGGTGATAACAAGTACAGAAAATAAGAGTTTTTAACTTACAGGAGGAAGCGAAAAGGAACTTAAAGACATTTAAAATCTTACGTGTTTCACAAAAATGATCTGATCAAAACAAATAAAATAGGATCTTTAGTTTGTGAGAAATCATTAACAAGTTTTTTACTAGTTCTTCTTTTCCTCTCAAAAGTGAGAACTAATTTCGTTAATTTGTTTGGAAACCTCACAAAGATTCATTTTTTTCATTTCACAACAAATCAAATATTGGTTGAAAAATTCTTTCCAATGAAAAAAAAAATAAAAAACATCTTTAAAGATGAACCAGATAACCAATCGCTCATGGACGAAGTAAAAGACAGTGTAAAAATGTCACGAAAGAACAGGCTTAAGGCATCAATTGGTTGCTTTTTACTTGGGGTTTTATGTTTTTTTTTTGCTGCTTTGACAGTGTCGCCGATACCTTTATTTTTTAATCCTTCAAGATTCCCTATTCCTTACGTTATTGGCAATATCTTGATTGTTGCTTCAATGTTTTTTGTTGTTGGTCCGATGAAATGTGTAAGAAGCGTCACAAAGCCAAAAAGAATAGTTTCGTTTGTAATTTATTTAATATGCACAGTGTTGGTTCTTTATGTTGCGATCAAAACAAAGTCATTTGCTGGTACAATTATCATCTTGATTATACAAATATTAGCTTTTGGCTGGTTGGTCCTAAGTTATGTTCCTTTTGGAAAAAGAATCACAAAGAAAGTTTGCTCTTCTTGTGTTTAGTATTCAAGAACCAAGCATGCCTTTCCAATACAAACACTGATTTGAGATTTCGTAATCTTACTCTATCTAAAACTAGATTTTGAATTTTCAAACCAACAATTAAAGTACATTGCTAAAATTATTTTTGATTTTATTTTTTGATCTTGAACAAAACAAGTTTTAAAAACTGTATTTTTTTTCATTCAAAGTCCAAGTGACGAGGCAATTATTAAATAACAATTATTTAAAAATTTATTCAAATATAAGGGATTAGTATAGCTGTTTTAAAAAGGCGTGGACTCGAAGTTTTATAAGTAGGGCTTAAAACTGTCTAATTCATATGTTTTAATCAGTTCAGTCAACATCTAATAAAACTTTTGGTACACACTTTTCTAAAACAGCTATATCTAACAAGGAAAAATCACAAATTAAAGTATATTGCTATTGGGTAAACCACACTCTTGCGCCAAGAGCCAAAATATCTCTAAAAAATTAATTAGTAAAAAAGTATAAAAAAGATAGATCTTCATCACAGAAAATAATCCCTATAAGCTGAGTAAAAAACCCAAAGAATTTTTGAAAAAAAATTTACATTTCGGAACAAATGGAAAAAAGTGTATTATCAATATTCAGACTTCAAAGTTGTAAAAGGTTTTTCTTAAATTTATCTCGAAATGTAAATTAGTTGCTAAAAAATTCTATTTTTAAAAAATTTAAATCATTAGTCAATAGATTATTTTGACCAATAATTTTCACATTTTGTTATTATAATATTATGGAAATACAACGAAATTCCTAGCAAGGAAACTCAAGTAATCAATCTTGTTTTTTTTTTTTTCTGCAAATAATTATTTAATAAATCTTGGAAATTAGAAAATCGAAGAAATAGTTACTCTGGGGGGTATCTGTATTTTGATTTGTAATACTATTATCATGATTATCATGTATAGATTTTGGAAAGTAATTAGAAAAAAAATTTCCAAAATCAACAATTTTTGAATGTGATCATTAGTAAAAAATCAAATAATTTATTTTCCAATAATATTTCTAATAGATTTTTACACTGAAATTATCCAATGAAACACGAATGTTATTTAATTTTAATACGAGACACTATATTTTTCAAATAATATTTGATGAGGATTATCCTTTAAACAAGTAATTTTTTTTTTTTTACTTAATTACTTTTGAATAGATTTTGGCTTCAAGAAGAAAATTAAATCTAGTTTTCTCTAAATTGTTTCAAAGCACATTGATATGGCGTGTAGTCAATTAAAAAAATGATACACGATAGGTTTGTAAAGTTCTAGCATAAACTGGCCAAAATAAGTTATGGGGGCAGTTTTAGAAGAGATTATGGAATCTTAGAATCTAAAAATTTTTATGTGGAAAAGTACATTTTTACCTTTGTTGGCTGTCGTGGTGTATTCAGAATTAAATCATCCAAATCAATTGTTTGGTTAAATAAAACGGATGTTGAAATAAAAATATGAATGGGGATATATCTATTATAAGATATTTACAGGCTAATTAAAAAAAAAATCAAAAAAATTAAAAAATTGATCTTTAAAAAAAAAAATAAATTTAATTTATTTATAGATCATTTCTTTAATATTTTATCTAATTACTTGTTCTTTACTTGTGTTATTTTTTAATTCTGAATGGAGATATTTGAAAAATTTTTGAAATATATTTTTTTTTTTGGCTTTCTAAAGAATTTTCAATAGGAATTTTAACTCCAATTTTGATATAATCCATCTTACAATTCAGAAAAAAACTTAAAACCGAAAAAAATTATTACTGTTTATAAAAAAAGTGAAGCAGGAAAAAAAGTAAAATGCTGTTTGATATTGGGATACTTACTGAAAATGAAAAAAAAGATCAAATAATAAAAGAAAAAATATTTTTTTAAAACAAAAATAGATGGTTTAGCACAATGGAAGGTTTTTCCACGACGACCTTTTAGTATTTTTTTTTATTTTGTTGATCTACCAATAAAAATTTTTTGAAAAAATTGACTGTTTTATGATCTCCAAATTCGCTCTGATGATTTCGACAATCGGGGAGATTTCATTTTTTTATTTGTTTTTGTTGATTTAAAGGAAACGATGTAATGGATTTTCTTTCAACATTACTACCAGTCCCACTTTGAAAGTACAAAATTCAACGAAATTTAAAGTAAAGTAGTGAAAAGAATACCAAACATGAAAAAAATCCCGGAAAAGATTTTTAATTATGAATATTAGGAAAATTATTGTGTAATTTCATTTATTTACAATCAAATTCCTTTTTTTTAAGAAATAAACTTTTTAAATTATAACTCGCCCACTTATTAGAATAATGATTAAAGAAATCCCACTAGTTCAAAACACCATTCAATCTATCAAAAAACAAGAAATAAAATTATCATTTTCCAAACTCTAGTAAACCTCTATAAAAACTCGATTGTTTTTCAAAAAAAAGTTGATCTACTTATACTATCAAACAATTACTCGAGTATTCTAGAGACACCTTACTTTGATGAACTTTAGGTAGGTTTATTACTAATCTCGTAGAAAAATTGGTTATTAATAATAAGGATTTGATTAAAAATAAATGAAATTACACAAAAATTTTACTAATACACTGATCAAAATAAAGCGTGCACAACGACTATAATCCGTGTTTCAAAATATTATCCGTGCTTTTTTTTATTCTTGTACCAAGGCAACATCCAATCTACTAACAAATAGTATACCTAAGTTCAAATCAATTTTGAAAGTAAAGGTCTGGCTATTTTCAGTAAAATTTAAATTATTCATACAAATAGTTGAAAATTTTCCATAATATTCTCAATTTTTTTGAAATTTTTTTGTTTTTTTTATGATGAAAATTTTGGGAAAAATTTACTCTATTTTTTGAGATAAATTTTGCAATTTGATCCTTTATTTTTAGAATTTCTTTTTAAATAATAGAACTTTAAGAAACCAATAACCATATTTTTTTATGGTTTATTATTGGTTTCTTTGATTGGTTAACGTATAGGTCTTCTATAACAAAAAAACACGCTTTTTATTTTGAAACACGCATTATATTTTTTTGCACGGGTTATTTTGACTACAGTAGTCACAAAAAAAAATCTTTTCCAGGATTTTTTTTATGTAGGTTATTTTTTTCCCTGCTATACAATAAAAATCTCAAATTAAGGCACAAAATTTAGATTCGAGTAAAATAATTTTTCAAAAAAAAAATTCCAAATTTTGTGCCTTAATTTGAGATTTTTTTGTGCCTTAAATTTTGTTAAAAGTTTGTGCCTTAAAAGTGAAACTGACTGTAATTAATTTGTTTCTTCTATTAATTGATTTTACTTTTCCCTTTCAGAAAGCTTCGTAATTCAAAATCATGTTTCAACTGCTTTCTCTTTTTCACTTTTTTTCCCAAATGATTATAAAATTATAAATTGCTTGTTTTACTAAAAATGAAAAAAAATATCATTTGTAAACCATTTTGTGATCAAAATTTGCAATTTCAAAAAAAAGTTTGCAAATCAAAATTTTGACTTTTATTTTAGAAATATTATCTGGTTTAGTGAAATGTATAGCAATTCACTTTAAAAAACAATTTGGTACAATGTCTATAAATTTAAAATAACTGTTTTCAAATTTGTCTTGCTTTTGTTTGAGATCAAGAACAATTTTGAATAAATTTCCTCTTAAAATTCCAAACTGCAATCAAAAGGTTAATTTAATGGGTTTACTTTTTTTCGCACCCTTATAAATTGTTGTTGTTAGCAAAACTATTGACTTTCAAACCTCATTAATAATAAAACTGAAAAACTCGTAATTTCTTTTCAAAAATATAAGAGGTTTTGTAAAAAATTTAACGGTAATGTTAAAATTTTGTGATATAACCATCAGTCGGTTGTATTTTTTTGTTACTTCAAATTGTTATCGTTTATTTACTTGAAACTGTGATATTTTTACTAATTTCAAAAGACCGTTATTATTTTTTAAAAATATCATTGAAACAAACCAATTTCCTGGATAACCAATAATTCGATCTTGAGTTTATCTTGTTTTTTAACAATTATCATTCAGTTCAAAAAGGATTTTTTTCACTTATTTAAATTATTTTTTTTCAAGATCTATTTGCAGTAACGTTTTTTTTAAAAACATTAACTTTTACATAACAATCGAATGTCACACTTTCAGAATAAATTAAAAAGAAGACAAGGAAGGTTTAAAAGAAAAAACACTCGCTCAAACTCACGAAACAAAAGAGTTGAACATACAATTAGCCTCTCCAAATCAAAAAGAGATGAAAGGTTGATGAAAAGAAGAAATATCGGAAAAGTTTTGCAATCGTCTAATTTAAATCTGCAAAACAACCAAGACATTACAGATCATATCCCAACTGTATAATTTTTTTTTTTTTTATTTCTCTTTTGTCTTCTTTCCTTCCAACCCGATTCTTAAAAAAGAAAACAAAACTAAATTCAAAATAACTTTCTTCTCTTCTTATTTTGTTTTATCTTTTATTTTTAACGTACACATTTCGATCATAAATTAACTTTTGTTTCTTTAAAGATTGAAGAGTTACCCGAATTAGTAAAAGGAGTTAATTCAAATGACCTTACCACAATTAAAAAATCAACGCAATTAATCAGAAAAATGTTAAGTGTCGAAGATGATCCACCAGTTAACAAAGTTTTGCAAACAAACTTAATCTCAACATTTGTTTCATTTTTAGAAGGCAAAGATCAATTCTTACAAGTAATACTTTATCCTTTTTTCACTCTGAATTTTCATTTTCATTTTTTCTCTTTTTAGTATTCTCTTTCAAGAAAAGGAGAAAAGTTAACAACAATAATCATTAACACTTGATAAATATCAAATAAAAAATGATTAATTATTGATTTTTTGCTTTTGACTAACTTTGGAAAAACTAATCTTTTTTTTGATGTTTTGTTTTGATTTTCTTTATTTATTTTCCATCCAAACAACAAAAAAATTATTTTTATTAATAATCAAATTACATTAGTTCGAATCTGCTTGGATTCTTTCAAACATTTGCAGTGGTGAACACGAAGAATGTGAGTATGTTGTTGATTTAGGTGTTATCCCAATTTTCAACAAATTATTAAAATCACAAGATCCAGATATTCTTGAGCAATCTTGCTGGGCACTTAGTAACATTTCTGGTGATTGTATCGAGTACCGCGATTTAATTCTCGAAAAAAAGGGTGTCATTGATAATCTTATTAATATTATTAAAAGCCCATCATCCAGCCTTGACATCATCCAAAATACTAATTGGTGTTTGTCGAATTTATGCCGAGGAAAACCTAGACCTAAATTCACAAAAGTAATTATTCCTTTTAAAACACCTTTCCTATTATTCTTGCCCTTTCTTTGTTTTTATCATTAAAAAAAAATAATTGTCTCAAAACCAAATCAATTTTTCCTAAATAAACCACAAACAACCAAAAACGTCCCTTTCCTTTCCAATTTAAATAGGTTTGTAAAGCAATTCCAATTTTTGCACACTTGATCAACCAAAATCACCAACAACTTGTAATTGACGCTTGTTGGGGTTTAAGCTATCTCTCTGATGGCAACGATTTAAACATCAATTCTGTCATTAACGCAGGAGTAGTTCCAAAAATGGTTGAATTTTTAGGGTATGCTTTTAATTTCTCTTTTTGAGATCCACCCTCTCAAGTCTTTATACTTCTTTATGTAAAATTTATCCTCATCTTAACTTTTCAATATCTTTTCTTGTTCCCAATTTCTAAAACATATGTATAATAAATATAGATCAAACAACCCCAAAATACAAACACCGGCTTTAAGGGTAATTGGTAATATCGTGACAGGTGATTTTGAACAAACACAAAGAGTTATGGAGACAGACATCCTTGACAAATTATACACTTTAATAAGCCACCAAAGAAACCAAATCAAAAAAGAGGCATGCTGGGTCTTGTCAAACATAACAGCAGGAACAGAAAACCAAATCCAGCAAGTTATAGATTCTGACATACTCAAGCAACTCATCATCGTAATGCAAACCTCAAACCGCCTTGTTAGACAGGAGGCAGTTTGGGTTCTTAGCAATGCTATATATGGCGGCTCAAACGAACAAATTATTTATTGTGCCCAACAGGGGTGCCTAGATGAATTCATCTATTTCCTCGACTCACATGGTTCAAGAACCTTAAAAATTTGTCTTGAGGCAATTGCCAAAATCTTACAAATCGGCGAAGTCCAAGCCGAAAGAAACTCTGAACAAAACCTCGTCATTCAAATGATTGAAACCCTTGGTGGTGTAGAGAAAATCGAGAAACTTACGAACCACAAGTCAAAAGTTATCTACAAATTGGCAGAAAATATTTACGAAACATATTTCTTCGAAGAAGAATCAGATGAAGATGACGAAGAAGATTCAGAATTTGAAAATTATAATGATTATGATCAACAAGAAATCGATAATACTTCTACACAATACGAATTTTAATGAACCTTTTTAATTTCTTCTCTCTTTTTTTTTTGATATTTTAATAACTTTTTTTTAATAATTTTTTTAAATAATATTATTTTGAAAAATGATTATTAATAATCAAAGATAAACATCCCCTCAACTCTTATAGATTTTTTTTTTTTTTTTTTTTATTAAATTTCATTCGGATAATTTATTTATTGAGAGAAAGGAGTGATTAAGGATAATTTATCACACAATAAAAAAAAGATACAAAGATAATGAATTAAAAAAATTGAATAAGAAAATAATCAGAATAAATCATTTAGTCTCAAATTTCAAGTTTCTTTGGATTAGTTGTTATTTTTTCTATCATTAGTAAATAGTATGTTGATTTATCAAATCTATGATTCTTATTGATATTTATTTATTGATAGAAAGGAGTGATATAAGATAATTTATCAATATATAAAAAAGAAAAGATTTATAATTAAAATATCAATATCAATCAAAAAAATATATATTATTGACATGATGAAAATAGAAGTTATCAACTTTGGATTTTTTTTTCATTTTTGAAAAAAAAAAAAAAAAACACAGTACATTATAGAAGATATTATTTATTTATTTAAATGTTATGGGAGAAATAATTCAATCTTATACCTACCCATTTACTTAACACACTGTATTTATTTAGATTTTTTACACGAACTAAGATTTCGACAAGATTTCAACAAACATGATACAGATTCAAAATAAAAAAATGAACCTGAAATTTGTTTTTTTTTATTTTACAAAGACAAGAAAAAGAGAAAAATTCACCTAAGATAAGAAACTGGATAAAAAAATAAGAAACAAGATGAAGATTGTAAGTAAAAGTGATTTTTTCTTTGCAATCCAGATATTGAATGGTGAGGTTTCCATTTACTTTAACGTTGAAATATTCCATGTTCTCTCCTCAAAAAACAATCTTTTTTATATTACTGATTATAAAATAAATATACGAATGAAATTTTTCATTTTTTCATTTCAAAAAGGAAATGAATAATAAATATGCAAAAATTAGTATTTTAAATCACCTTTGGAAAAGTCATTCAACCCACCCCATATCACACGGTTTAATAATTTAACAACATATAAAAAGTCCAATCACAAGTGATATCTTAAATCTTTGAAATAAAATGAAATATTTTGAAAATAGAGTTTTACAAAAATAAATCAAATAAAAAATGTATACAAAATATTTAGTAGTCAAATATTTTTGAAAAATAAAATCAAACCATTTTTCAAAAATATTGACTCACTTTATCATGTTAATGTGAGTTGTTTTGAGATTTATTCCAGTATTCTTAACAAAAAATATTTTCAAATTTTTAGATCTGAATCATTTTTTCTAATTTTGCTTTTTCAAATTTTTGTTTTTCTTTTGTTTTTCTTTTGTTTTTCTTTTATTTTTCTTTTTCTTTCTTTTTTTCCCTTTCCTTTTCCTTTTCCTTTTCCTTTTCTTTGAATTTCTTTTTTTTTTTTCAAAAGATCATTTGGAAAAAAAAAAGATCTTCGAAAAGACAAATAATCACTTAGAAAATTTCGACTATGTAATGTCTTTGAAAATGAATTTAATTATTCATAAAAAATCTTTTTGTTCAACTTTTTTTCAGAGAAAGTTCAGTAATACAAAATCTGAAATACTCATTTCAAAAATTGTGACTCACTTTTTTTAGTTTTTGGTTGTATTTTTTTTTAATTTTTAATATATCAGGCTTTTTAGATATTTTTCACGACTTAAAAGTGAATTGCAAATCATATTTAGTTATTAATTGTTCTTGAATACTAAAGTATATATATATATAAATATATTTCAATTTATTATTTCGAGTGAATCACATTTTTTGAAAAAGAGTTTAGATCTTGTTAAATCATAAAATATTTTTTATTGTAATTTGTCTTTTGACTTTTGAAAACGATGAGTTAACCCCATACAAACAATTTTTTGAATATGAGTCAATTTCATGAATTCCAAATTTAATTAATTTATATATTAAAAAAAAAAAAAAGATATTCTTTTTAATAAAAATTAAGTAAATTCTTGGAAATGGTGAAATCATTTTTTTATTTTTATATTGAAAAGCATAAATGTTTTTTTTTTAAAAAATAAATTTGGAGAATTTTTGATTAAAAAAATTTCAAGTTAAATATCAACAAATAAAATAAAATATTTTGATATAATGATAAAAGACAAATTTTAACATAATATTAGAAAAAAATATAAATGGGCTTCGGATCTGATAAGTTATTTTTTTTATTCTTAAAAGTTAAAAAAAGTCTTTCCCCCTTTTCAAAAAAAAAAAAATATGAAAAAATTTTCAATCGACAAACAGTTTTTATACCAATTTTTTGACGTTATTCACAGGGACCATTATCACCATTTAAATCATTTTTGAAATGAAAAAAATGATTTAGAATTTTGAGGATAAAATTAAAAAATGACAAAATATCCAAAAGAAGTTTTCTATTTCGAAAATTCCAATTTCATCTGAGAACAAAAACACAATTTCAAAATAAAAATTGAAAAGGACTTTGTAAATTTAATATTTATCACTATTATGGAATAAAATACATGTTTTTTCAAAAAGTTAAATTAACCAATTTTTTTATTAACCAAAAGAATTATAACAATATATATATTCATACTTATTTTTTACATAAAAAACTATTTTGTACAACCGCGATTCTAATAGAAATAAATTGTTTAAAAATTTCTATTTCTTTACAAATTACAGGAATTATCAGAATCAAATGGAAAAAAAAATTGCAAAAATTTTAGAAAAAAACTTATATATAAATGTTATCCTTAAGAAAAATACTCAAACACTCTTTAATCTGGTTAATCAAAACCCAAAAATCATTTTTATTATTGATAATTTTTCATCAAAACTCGCATGGTTAGAAAACTTAAGGTAATAAAGAAAAAATGAAAATAAAAAATTGAAAATAAAAAATTTCTAAAATAGTAAAAAAATATACAAATTCAGGTAAATAGTACCCCACTTTTCGGAGTCGCGGAATACCAATTGATTAATCACAGTTTATGGAATCTTATTTCTTGCGGATAATCTTTCTATCAGGTTTTGCCCCCCTTTCCGGACCGGGATAATTTTCAATTTAGTCATGTAAATGGTATAATATTTTTTTACTTTAATAACTTAATTATTTTTCTTCTTCTCTATTTTATTTAGTAAATTTTCTTTGATTACTTCTTTCTCACAATAAATAAACAAATTATTTAAATCCAAAAGTTTTTTTTCCGAAAAAATGAAAAACAAAAAATTGCCTTGACAAAAAAAAATTCTTTTTTTGTTTTTCCTAGTCAGTCTGATTTTTTAACAAATAGAATATACTCATTTTTAAGTAAAAAATATCATAATAACATATTTTAAAAATTTGAAACATCTCTGTTAAAGGCTGACCTCTTATATTATTTTTTATATCTTCAACAATATTATTATACGTACCTAGAAAACCGATTATAATTTATATCTACACATTAAAAATATTTATTTTCATCGTTTATTAAAAAAATAATTTCATTAAGAGATATAATTTTGAATAATATTCATCATACTGGTTAATTTTTTTTATAATTCTTTTTACAATTTTAAACTGTTTTTTCAAAAATGAAAAATCATATTAACACCATAACGAAGAATTAGAAACTTAAAACGAATATAAAATAGATATAATGACTCGAAAAAAAAAAAAAAAAAAAAAATACTTTTTAGACAATTTAAATAATATTATTATTGATGATAAACCTACAATATCTTATTTTTTTAGCAAATTTAAACTCAAATTTTCAAAAAGAAAAATTTGGACATTATTAGGTTGGGAAAAATATTATTCTAGAAGAAAATAATTTTCAAATCTTTTACCCGAGTTTTTATGTAAAAAATAAATTTAAAAGAAGTATTTTTATTATTTTGTATATTTTAATTTAAGAATAACACTAGATACAACCCTTTAAACAACATATTTTCTTTAAAAAAAAAATAAAGTTAAAGTAATTTTTGTGCCCTTCTTATTGTAATGTCTCGTGCAAAATTTCTCAATTTCTTTGGATAATTAAAATTGTTGACAACAAGATTTTTTAATTGTAAACGTATGAATTTTAAAAGAAAATACAATGCCTCATTTTTCTTAAAGTTATATTGGAGTTTCTAAAAATTTCTTTTTTCAAATTGTCTTTTTTGAAAAAAAAAAGAAAAAATCAAGAAAAAAAAAAATTATTTTTTGAAAACAAAAAAAATAATATTCTAAATAAATAAAGATGATCTTTATTTAAAAATAGAAAATTTATTTTGAGAATAATAATGAATTAAACTTAAGAAATATTTTCTATTTATTCAATAAAACTCAGCTCTTTTGGTTGAAATAGAGTTTTATTTATAAAATAATTATTTTTATTGTGGGGATGTATAAAATTTAAATTAAGGTTTACATCTTAATTAATAATGTATTTAAATTCAAGATAGTCGAAAATAATTATTCATAAAATTTATTCAACTTAAAATTTAATTTTCTTTGATCAAAAATTTGAATCTTCATTATTGTAATCTGTGAAGATTTTATTGAATTGTAGATATTATACAATATTTAAAAAAATTACAATTATAAACAAAAAATGAGCAATATATCAAAAAACTGATACTCATACTAAATCTGTTATATTATTTTTTTGGATATTTAAAAAATTAAATTTTTTACCAAAGTCAAAATGATCAAAATGACCCGCTTTTCAAATTACTTAGAATTTTAACAGGATTAAAGGCTTTTATAACACCTACCACCAAACTTAAAAGGTTTTAACCCAAATTTCATCCAGATTATCCAGTTTTTTTTTTTTTTTTTTTTATTAAATACATATATTTTATTTTCGATTTTCCAGAATAACTAAAATTTAGATCAATTTCATTTTTAGGGCACTTTTTATTTGATAAATTTAAACTATTTGAATAATCCCACAAATCTGATCAATAATAGTTTATTAAGACTTTGTAAAAAAACATATTCTTATTTTATTCAATTTTCAATTAAAGAATCAGTCTTAAAAGTTCACATATTTAATATTTGGTTTTCCAGATTTCAAAAATGATCAAAAATATCTTTGATTTTACTGTATTATTTTAAATTCTGGAAAACTTAACGAAATTTCCTAGGTTTTTTTTTTACTTTTTGGAATAAATAGAAAAATGAACATAAATTTTCGGTTTTTTTTAACCAGTACAGAAAACATAATACGGAAAAATCACAAAAAAAATATTTTTTCTAATTTAAAACAACAAATAATTCGTTAATAGTCAAAATAAAGGATTTACGTTTTGAAAGATATTCATTAAATTTAAAATAGTTTTAAAATATAATAAAATGACCTGTTAGCTAAGAAGAAAAAAATTATTGATATTTTTTACAATTGAATTTTAAAAAAAAATTAATACAACCAGGAAAATAGGATTTTTCAACTTAAATTATCAAATATCTATAAAAAATAATTTATGGAAAAAAATCTTTTATTAACCAAATGGTATTATAATTGACTAAATCAAAATGTGTAAAATTAGCATATTTTTACTGTTTTTTCAAACAATTTTTTCCTGATCTTAAACTGTAAATTCAAAAAATTATTTGATCCTATTTTCTGACTTATACATTTAAAAATAAACTAGGGATACAAAAAAAAATAACTAAAGAAAAAAAAATATCAAGTTTTTTCACAATAGCTCTTTTTAACTTTTTATTTGTTCAAAATTATTAAAATTCAGGATCCAAATCCAAAATTTAAATCTAAAATTAAATGTTCATTTTTTATTTAAAGATAATAATTTCCTTTCAAATTCAATACGCTCTTGAGTTAATTTCGAAGTATAAAAATTTGTATTAATTATTAGTTTTTTTTTCAAATCACCAATAAACTTTTCTTTTTGACTTAGAACAGTTTGCAATTGTTCATTTTTATTGATCAAATCTTTTTTAATCATGGACTCTTTGATTTTTATTTCTTTGATTTCATTTTTGAGTTCCTCTATTATTTCTTTTAATTTGATAATTTCCTTTTTTGCTAATATTAGTTTGTTCTGAAATTTCTTATTCTCTTGATTTAATTTCTTATTTGAATCACTTAGGGAATGGTTTTCTTGTTCTATTTGATCATATTTTTCCTGCTTTTCAAAAAGAAGAGTGATGTTGTTTTCATTTTTTTGTTCAATACTCCTATAATTGTCAATTACTTGTTCTTGTTTCCTATTTGTTTTTTCTAAAGAAACATTTTTTCGTTGCTCTAAAAGGTAATTGTTTTGGATCTCTTTTTGTTGAATTTCAAAGTAATTGATAAATAACTCTATTGAGTTCATAAACTTTAATAGTTCTACTGAGTTCATTTGTAATATAGTTGAAAAATAAATTAAAAATGAATTCGAGCTTTTTTACAAAAGTTTTTAATATATTTTTAAAAGTGTTAATTGTACTTTGAATAACAAGAACATTTGAGAGATCTTTGAAACTTTTTTTCCTCATTTTATTATTATAACTTTACTAAATATACAAAAAAACCATCGAATTATCTTGACAGAATAATTTTTTTAATTTTTAATGATTTAAGGGAATAGTTACACCATAAGATGTGACTAAAATTTAAGAGAGATGAGAAAAGAGTATTTTATTTTAGTGGCGTATAATCGTAGATTCTCTAAATTTTTTTTTTTTTAAAGATTATTTGATCTTATTTTTTAGTAATGTTCAACAATTAAAAAAAGAGGAAAGAATTACTAAAATTGATGATTCGATTTTTATTTCTTTTTTTATTATAAAATAAACATTTTTGGGGGAAGATAATTTTGAAATTTTAAAATAAAAATTAGATCTATTGTGTGATTTAAATTTTGATAAAATATAATCAGATCCACTTCTCTAATTCCACCAAATCCAATAATTTAAAACCTTAACCAGATATGTTTTTGGGATAAAAATTATTTTTTGGAATGCTTCTAGCAATTAAAGTCAGATTCTTATTTCCTTTTGTGGTGCTCTCAATAGTAATTTTGGTATTCGTTTTAAACAAAATCTATTTATCACTAATGTCACTGATATTAAAATCCTTCTTATAGAATTTTGTTGCCTTGATGAAAAAAAGTCAAAAATGATGAAAAAATAACAAATGAAAAAATCAAATACGACAATAGAATGTTGAGTTAAGGACAAAAGATAATCCATTTAACATTCGAAACACTATTTTAAGTAATTCAACTCTACATTCTAATGTGGGAATTTCTTCGAGATTTGGATAAAAAAAAATTAAAAAATCTTATGAATGAAGTACTTTAAGGTTTACAATCCCTGAAATTTGATAGAAAATTATCTTGTTTAGGGTGCATTGATTTGTTAATTTGATTCTTAGCTGATCGATCTTGGATTTGGTATGAGTTTTACTAGTGGTTCAAAATGGCAATTTTTGACAATTTATTTTTTTTTTTTCCGAAATCAGAATTGAAGAGTGTAAGATTAACAAATTGGTAGCTGTTTAAGAATAAATTTAAATTTTTGGGTTGTAGAAGATAATTTTTAAATACTTTTTGTAAATTAACTTTATGAAAAAATGAAAAAGAAAATAATAAAAATAATAAACCAAATAACAAAAGAGAAAAACACTTATACTCTATGAGCTAACATCAATTACAAATACATATTTAAAACCAACGACTAAGTTCTTAAATAACTGCTTCCATATAAGGGCAATAGGTTATGATTCAATCGCGGACATAAAAAATTAAAAAAAAAAAAAAGAACCAAATTAATTTGTTACTACACTCAAGACAAGATAATCTTTTGTCAAATTTCAGTGATTATAAACCTTAAATAATAAAAATCAATGAGTAACTAGCTAAGTAAAAAATGTTATTTTCTGATCCTCTTCAAAATTGCAAAAAAAAATGAAAAATTTTCCTTTACCGTGGCTACCTCCTTAAATTACATCACAAAACCTACCAATTATTTACAAAACTATCCTTTCATTTGGGATAAAATTGTTAAGATCTTATATCAACAGATTAAAAGAATTCTTTTTGTACATAATGAGGTTGATTAGAGTTTCTTTCGTTTTTATTTTTTGTTCTTATTTAAACCCCCACATTAACAGACACTTTAAAATAAAACCAAGAAGATATTATCCAATTAGTTTTTCATTAAGGTCGGGTATTTATTTGTTAATAATTACAAACAACCCACCAAAATTTAATAATTTCCTCATAAATCAATACTAATCTTCATATCTACTCTGTGATTAATGTTTTTTTTTTTATAGAAAATACACGAAAAAACAATAAAAAAGTAATTTTTACAAAATAATTTTGATATTATAGGATAAAACACTATATACACTAAAACCTTAATGAAAGAATTGAATATGTAATGTAAACCTATAATTAATTTGGAACATAAAACCTTAAGAAAATACACTCCTATTCCTGTTTTTTCAATAATTTCCAATTAAAAATACTTGTTATTATTTGTAATTTAAATGGGGAACAATTTTCATTTCAATTTTTTTTCTTTTACTGGTATTTAAATTCTAAAAGGGAACAATTTATCACTTGCTTTTCAATTTTTCTTTATCTTAGGCATAGAATTTCCAAGAAACAGATTGAATTTTGCAAACTCTTTTTCTTTAGTAAACACCTTTTTTATTGCTGTTATAGCTATATGCCCTTAATAAAATTAAGCACTATTTGTTTCTGATTAATATTTTTCCAAATCTAGCCTTATAACTTGTTTCAATAAACCACTGGTATAAATTTTTTTTAGAATAAAAACATTCTCAACTTTTGAATACAGAAAATATTTGTTGAAATTATTTGCACTTTTTTATTCTGTTTTGAAAAATTGGGATTGAGAAAATTTTGAAATCAAAGAATAAGTGAATATATTAAATTAGAATACTATTCCAAAGAGTTTATCCTTTTTAAATAACTTTTTTTTAAATTTTACAATTTGAAAATAAAAAAAAACATTTAAAGACTAAATTAGTCACTTTTTGATAAATCCAATTCCTGTAATTGAGAATTTGTTTTAGTAAATGAGTTAAAATAAATATAGTGTATCTAAAAATAGACAAGTTTCAACTTTGAATTCAATCATTTTGGATAAAATGTTTTCAAGAAAAAGTTAAATTGAAACTTTATTTATTTTTATGTTTTAATTTAGTTTTTTTAATGGTATTAATGGAAAGTATTTGATCATTTTTCTATTTTTAGTCTTTTTTGGGCCGTCGGGGCATATTGTTGAATATAGATACTAAAAATCCAAAAAGAAATGTTAAATTTCAAAATTGTAAAAAGAAAAAAAAAACGAAATTTTATCCCATTTAAGTTTCATTTAGCTGTAACATGTATTTTCTTTTAATATCAATCTTGAAAGAAGAAAAAATATTTTATTGTTAAATTTCTACAAGAAATATATCTTTGAATTGTTTTTTTTTGTAACAGAACCGAAAAATTAAAAGTCACATAACATACAAAATTAAAAATAAATAAATTTTCTTAAATCTTTTACTGTTAAGTCAACAATTCCGAGGTTTAAAATATAATACAATCTCAAAAAAATTGATAAGTGGGCTACTATATATAGTTCTATCTCTCGTTAATATTAAGAATAACAGTTTTTGGTTTTTATTTAATATTTATTTTTATTGAAGATCAGTGAGAAAATTTCATTAATTATGAACAAAATATAAAATAATAAAATGATCCAAAGATAAAAAAAAAAAAAAACAGTTGGAAACATCAAATTTAATAATATTAATTTTTGAAAAAAATGAATTTGTATTAAGATAAAATAATAAGAATATTCATTTTAAGATGGTGATTTTGAAAAAGTAAAAACAAAATGATTTCAAAAGTTTCTAATATAGTGTTTTCTTTCTTCCACTTAACCATATTCGGTTGATTTTTGAATTTTTTTTTTTTATAATCATTTCAATTTTCATCAATAATCAAATATCTGAAATTTCATTAACGATTTGTTTTGAAAAATAAAAGAATAGAAATCTTCTTAATCCATCTATCGATTTTCATATATATATATATATATATATATATATATATAGAAACATACATATATGCAAGATAAAGGAATATTTAAATCTGCATATTTACTCTATTTCTTCTTCATATTTTTTAAATTCAAATAAAAGAAATTGTATTTTTATTATCTTTTTGCCCACACAAATAAGCAAAAAAATAAACCTTTTCAGGTAGGTTTTCAAATATAACTCCAAGCTCATTTCCATTAATTTTAAATGAAACACTTTTTTTGTCCATGTCTAAATTAAGAATGAAGATGTCTCCTTCATTGATGTGTCTATTTGCTAAAAAGGTTTCGATTAGCAATTTACCATCGACACATTTTTTTTTATAGCTTATCAGCCCCCCGATATACCAATTGCTCTCATAGAAATAGGTTCCTTCATTTCCGTCTCTTTGAAGAAAACTTTCTTTATGTTCTGAATTAATCAACCCAATACTAATTTCATTTTTTTGATCATAGGACTGCGGAAACTGATCGATTTTAATTTTAATTTCATGTTTCCCCGAGTTATACAGTTTCTTTCCACATACCCTTCCACCGCTACTACTGTTATTTAAGGTACACTTTGCTGTTTTGTTGTTGTTGTGTATTTCGATTTTGTTTATAGAATTATTTTCATCATCAAAAATTTCACAGGCTTGGTTTGGAATTGGCTTTTTTTCTCTTTCTTTTTCATTTTCTTTTTCTTTTTCATTTTCTTTTTCGTTGTCTTTCTTCTTCACGCCCTTTTTCTCCTCTGAGATTTCTTGAAGGAGTTTTATTGAGTCATTAATTAAATCAATATTTTTCTTATCTGTTTTGGATTGGATAATTTTTTTAATTTTCTCATTTTTCTGAAGAAGATTTGAATTCTTTTGTGTTGCTTGTGTAATTATTTCCCCAATCCTTTGATCGACAATGGCTAATTTGGTTATTTCCAATATTTTTAAATTGATCATTTTAGCTTGTTGTAATTCCACAAACAGGGATTCAAAATCTTTTTTGATTTTATTTGAAATTTCCTCAATTTCTTTGATAAAGAGCTTTTGTTTTCCAATTGCCCTTTTGATTACTTGTTTATTTTTTTTTTCCTCTTGTTTGATTTTCTCGAACAAGTCACTAAGCATTTTTTTGAATTCTTGGGATGCTTTCTTTATTGTTAAAATGGTATGGTTTTGATCAATACAATTTTCATGACACTTTGTACAGATTAACCGATTTTCGTTTTGGCAATACAATTTGAATTTCTTTTGGTGCATTGTACACTTGGCTTGTTCTTGATCGATTTTTTATTTTTTTTTTTTTTTTTTTTTTTTTTTTTCATAAAGGGGTTGGTGTTTGAAATGGAAAAAAAGGGAATAATCAGAAAAGGAAAAAAAGAAAAGTTGTAAATTTTTTTAAAAAAAGGAGGAAACGAAAATATTGAATGACAAACTGATTTTATTCAGATCATCTACTTTTTGGATATTGGTGTGGTGTTTTTTTTTCATAAAAGGTGTGTGAACTTGTTCCTCACACGCTGTGCAATAATACACTTTACAAATAGAGCAATAATAATCTGCTTTTTTCTCTTCACAAATTTCACATTTTTGGGTCATAAAATCATTTGGGAAATTTGTTTCAGAGTTTGTTTGAGGAACTTCGTCTAGTTTTTCAATTGGGTAACTCATTTTCAGTCTTTAATTTTTGAATTTGAAAAATACTTGAAAAAAATTAAAGTACAAAAAATAAAAAATATTTAGGTTATCTTGAAGAATTAATTGTGAACGAAAATTTAATTTTGAGATCGTTAAGAGAATAGTGAAGTTGCTAAAGGGGTATATTAATTAAAATATATTAATTTAGTTTAAAATGTGATTGATGTTTTTTCTTTACAAATATACTGCTTTGGATAAAGTGAAGAAGAAAAACGATCAAAAAAAAAAATAATTGAAACAAATTTATTAGTTCAAATATTTTAATGTAAATCATTAGAGTTTTAAAAGAAACTTTGTAAACACATTTTTTTTATAATAGTTTAAAAATGAGTTCAAATCTTTTATATTAATTCAACTGATATATAGAGTTTGAAATATTTAATTATGAAATAAAAACTACAAATTATATAAATACTTTAATTAATTCTGGTATAACTAGAATATGAAAAATGAAAAAAAAAAACACCCACTCTTATTTCCAAAAAAGAATTTAAAAGTGATAATTTGGTAATTTCATTAAATAAAAAAAAAATTAAATATAAAAATAAATTTTGAAATTTATCTCTGCTGAATTTAGATAAATCTTTAAAATTTAATCTACAAATAAATAATAAAAGCAATTGGGAGTCAAAAGATTTAACTGGGATGAAAAAAAGATATCTATATATATTTATAATGTGTTGCCCAATTCCACAAGTGAAAGTGTCGTTTGGTTGTCCAAAATTTAAAATAATTGAGTAAAATCTTTGATTTTTTTTTTTTTTTAATATTGTTTAAGGGAGGAGTTTTTAGTTCCTTATGTTTGTCCTAATTCCTAAATTTTTATTTAAAAATTTTTTTAAAGATTTCCATATACTTTTATTTTCCACTAGGACTAATAAAGTTATGGATTCTTTTCTGTTAATAATATTAAAAATACTATTGTTTTTTAATATATGAGATATATTGATTTTTTTTTCAGTCAGTTCCACTTTTAAGGCACAAACTTTTAACAAAATTTAAGGCATAAAAAACTCTCAAATTAAGGCACAAATTTTGTAATTATTTTTTTTTACAATTTATTTTACTAGAATCTGAATTTTGTGCCTTAATTTGAGATTTTAATTGCACCTTAAATTCCCTTGAAAGTTTGCGCCTTAAAAGTGAAACTGACTGTAATACAGATATCCCCATTTTACGATGATTTTCATAGTCTGGACAGTTCCCTAGGTTTTCCCTAATTTTACGATTATTTTCATAGGTTGGACAGTTCCCGAAAATCGTTGATTTTTTCCAATTCTTTTGAATTATGAAATAGGGAAGGTAATTTTTATTAATTTTAGAAATGGAAAGAAAAAGTCTTATAATATCTTTTTATTTATAAAAATTCAAAAAAACCTACTTTATATTTTCACGGGTTCAAAAGAATAAAGTAAAATCTAGGATTTTTATGCATTCTTTTTAAATCTTAGAAAAACTAGGCGCTCTACTGAACTTAGTAACACCCCCAATAATCTTTCATAATAATTAAAAATAAAAACTAAATCTTCAAAACCCAAAATAATTTTATTTATCCTTTAAATTTTAAAAGTCTAAAACTTCTCAAGATTTGTTAACTGCTTCAATAGATATTACTTTGTAATCTATAAATTTCAACCAAATTTTTCCCTTTATTTTTTAAATACAAACAGAATGAAATTATAGAAAATATTGATCATTTTTATAGGTATACCCTTCCTATTTTTAAGATATATTATTTTTAAAAATGAATTAAAAGTAAGAAATCTGAACAAAATAGTTTTAAATTGTTATATTTTGGAATTATTTCCATTAATTAATAATTGTGAAACAATATGATTTTACGTTAAAATATCTGAAAGGGATTTAAAGTATAAGGTCAAAGAGGGGGTAATTTACACTTCTTCAACAAATAAATAAAAAAAAAACATTGTTTTTCTACCAAAAGTATATTTTTAATGATTATTGTTTTATAAATCAATAATTTATAAATGTTTATTTTTTGAAGGCATTGAAGTATAAAATTAATGGTGTTGATTTCAATGATCCCTCATTTACAATAAATAATTACTCTATGGCAAAATAATAAATGATAAAAATTTCATTTAGATTTCAAAAAAAATCAGGAAATATTTTAGATAAATAATTCTACAATTATAAGTTTTATTGTCTATTTTAAGGAAGTAAGTACATTTTACTATTTTGAAAAATTTTAATTGTGTGAAACCTTACTGAAAAATATTTTTTAAGTGTCACAAGATATTGAAACTTTGAAAACTCAAACAACATTAGCTGCTCTATTTGTGAAAATAAATTTAACCCAAAGTAATTTAGAGTTGAATCTTTAATTTTTCGATTTTTTGAACTTTTTTTTTTTTTTGATTAAATTTTCGGTTTTATTAAATTAAGTTTTGGATCTAGAAATGTGTTTATACGAATGAGTTCAATTAATGAAAGATTAAACCAAAAAAATGCCCGAAAGGTGTCTATTTGATACAATTATTTTATTTTAGAAGACCAAACACGAAAAAACACCTTTCCAAATAAAATTGTTGAAATCAAAAATGAAATCAAAAAAATCGATAAAAAACCCATTTTTGAAGATTTTCTTTCTTTATCTTATCGGTTTGTATAAATAAAAACAATTTATAAACTTAAATTTCTATCCCCGTTACTATTTATAATTATTTTACATACAATTTTTTTACAAATTTTTTTTCAAAATTCTTTTTTCGAGTATTTTTATAAACCAAAACCAAAATAAAGGATTTTATTTCAAAAAATAAAATAAAGGGGTTGAATTCTCAGAATCAAATAAACAGTTACAAAAGATTCAACCTAAATAAAAGAAAATTTTACAAAAAATATCAATCAGATTCATTAACATTTTTCGTTCTCTATTTAACGGAGGATAAATAATTATAAAATCAAACGAGTTTGACTAATAAATTTTTATTTCAGAAGTGGAATATAATAAATTTATTATTTTCTGAACCATTTCAAGAATTTGATGAATTAAATAAAAATAGAATTTTTAAATTCATTTTGAAATTCTTTAGAAATAAAAAGTAATTTGTTTCAAAAATCTTTTACAAACAAAAGTATTTTCAGGAAGAATTGAAAATAAAAAAAAATTAAGAAGAAGTAATAGTATCAAATTTTATAGATAAGATCAATAAAAAAACTGTTTTTTTTTTTTTTTTTTTTTTGATCAATATTATAATTTTCTTAGATTGCCATTTTTTAGTTGGTATGAAAATACATTATACAAGGATATATCCCACTTTCATATTTATCTAAATACCAATGTGTTTGGTTCAAGAAATTAATTTATTAATTCAGTTTCACATAAATGATGCCACCCAAAATTTGAAAAATGTACTTAACCAACTTAAAGTGTTTTTTTTTATAAGTTATTTTTATATTCTTTTAAGGCATTTTAACAAACATAAGGAATTAAATATACATATAAATACTTTGTATTTGAAAGAATATCTAAAATATTTATTTTGGAAATGTGGCATGTTCCAAAAACTTTTTGTTGAAAAAAATGGTAATTTTGAGGAAAAAAATGATTTTTTTCCAAGAATCTTTAAATCTAAACTTTTTTTGATTGCTTCATTATCTTTTTATTCTATTCAAGCTATCAATATTTCATCGAATTAATAAATTATATTTTGCTTTTGAGATGAAAAGTTAGATTTCTTCATAAGAAAATCTAAAAAAAAAGTCAAAAATTGCATTTAAGGATTATCATCTTCGAAATAAAGTTCCAAAAATAAAGTATATTCTGATTGAAAGTATATCATGTGGGTACCATATGGTTCAAAAGTCTCTAAAAATAAAATAATTTTAAAAATTTGAATAACGAATTAAAAATAATATTTGTATTAGTTAAAAAACCGAAGAATTTTTGAAAAAAAGATACATTTTCAGAATAAATTTAAATGTTGAACCATCAATTTTCAAACTATCAAATTGAGAAATATCTTTCTTAAATTTGATTGAAATGAAAATTATTAACTAAAAAAATAGAATTTTTTTAAAAAAATAAAATAATTAACCAAGAGATTATTTTTACAAATTATTTTCACAAATTTGAAATATATTAAAAATACAACTAGCTTGAAAGAAAGGAAAACACAACCAATCATTCTTTATAGGGTTTTATGTTAATAATTATTGATATATATCTTTGAAATTCAAAAATTCTAAAAATAATGACTTTTGGAGGTTCTAAATAGTATATTTTTTAATACTGGAGAATACAATTATTTTGGTTTTCTATCTTTATATATCTGAAAAGGAAATAATTAAAAAATAAATTTTCAAAAATGACAATTTTTCATTGTGATCATTAGTAAAAAATCTAATAATTTTTTTTTTTTTTCCATTAAAGAGTGGGTACTAAAAGTCCACCTGTTTGCCCGAATCCCTAATTTGAATTAGAGATATTGTTGAACCAAGTGAGAGCTGGTCATTTCTCCCAAAAATCGGATCCGCTCCATAAATTGAGAGGGATTTTGTTCCAATTCCGTTCAGTTTTATAATAATCAAAAAGATTCAATTCGGTCAAACGATTTCCTCAAAGAATTAGTGGTTCTAAGAAGCATAAGCCCGATTTTTAATTAAAATTACACCGTGGTGGCTATTTGAGAAAATGGTAAACAATAAGAAATAATGGTTAAGGGAATAGAACCCCGGCCTTCAGATTGTACACTAGGCTGTGTTGCCACTTGCCCATACCGGTTCTCTAAAAAATCTAATAATTTATTATGCAATTATATTTATAATAGATTGTTTCGAGACATTTGAACTCGCATTCACTACTATAATTCACTTTCAAATTTAATATACTTTGATTATAGAAGATTCTAATATTAAGCTAATTCCTAAGAGAAAAAAAGGATAAGGAAAAAACGATAAAACATCAATATTTTGACAATCTATCTTTCTAAAACCTAAAAGTTTTAAAATTATAATTTATTTTATGATTTTAAAGGCGTGCCCTTGATTATTGGGAATAGCTATTCAAAAAACAAAAAAAATGATCAGAGACAAAAAAAATAAATAATACTGTTGGAATTTTATCTTAATAAAACCCACCACCACCACCATTATTTTGACCATTAAAATCTGATTGGTTGTTTGGATTTCTTTCTTTACTAGCAAAAATAGCACTATTGGTTATTGGGTTTGAAACGGAAATACTTGTGAGAATACCTCTTTGAATTTGTTCCAATTCATTGACCATTCTATTTCGGCTTTGGACGAGTGTTGAGACAGAAAGCCGATACCGCTGGTTAATTTCTTCCAATTTTGAGACACGATCTTGTAATTGGTTGATTTTTTCTTTTTCTCTTTTACGAAACTCTCTTGCTGCCAATCGGTTTGATTCCATTCTTTCCACAGCCTTTGGGTCCATGTTTTCTCTGGGTATGGGCTGTCTGCCTCCTCTTCTTACTTTTTTCGTTCCAACAATTCTTCTTTTTTTGAGTGTTTTTTTTTTCATATTAGTTTTCACAAATTCGTTGTTTGTTTCTTGTTTTTCTTTTCTTGTTTGAATTCTTTTTCTTTGTGTTTGGCTTTTGTTTGCTTTTTGGCTTTCTTGCTCACGTTTCTTTTCTTCTTTTTCTTTTTCTTTTTCTTTTTCTTTTTGATTTTGGTTGTTATTTGAATAAAAATTATTATTTAAATTAAAATTATTCTCGTTATCATTGGTGTTGTTTTGATTGTTGTTTTGGTTGAAGTTTTGTTGGTTTGAGAAAACACCAAGTGAACCTGAAATAAGCGTTGATAAATTTGGAATCAAAGATGCAATTTGATTTAGGTTTGTGTTCCCAAGATTAAGATTATTATTTTGATTGTTGCTTTGGTTGTTGTTTTGGTTTTGGTTCATTGAAGAAATTTGGAACAAATTTGAAAGGGCAGGAAGAAGTGGTGCCAATTGAGTCAATTGGCTGATTGGGTTCATTTTATTTTGATCGCCTTGATTATAACCAGAATCCACAGTTCTTTTTTGACCTGATAACAAATATAATTTCAAGAGCTTGTCGATTTCTTTTGATTCGTTTGGCTGATTCATTTCAAAAAAACAAGGTTATTAACAATTCCAACAGTTGTTTTGTTTTGAAGATTCTTTGCTCTTGAACCCCAAAAAAAAAAGGAGAGAAACAAAAAAAATAATTCGAAAAAAATGAAAAATCCAAACGAAACAAATTATTTTTTCCTGTATTATGTTTTTTTGCAAGATCTATCAATTAATTAACATCCAAACAATAATCTCCTCCAATAAAAAAAGAAATAATTTCATAAAATTAACACCAAAATGTTGATACTTTGGGATTATTTTTTTTCTGGTTTGAGTTTGAAAGTAAGGAATTCAAATCTAATACACCTTGGGATAGTTATTGTTTTGGCTTTTTATCCTTTTTTTTTGTTTTTGAACGATCTTTTTATGAATTGTAATTTTTTACAAATCTTTTCAATTTTATCAAAATTTACTATCAAATATAAACCGACAATTGAAATGGTTTTTTTACTTTCTCTGTTTGATGGTGATGCTCTGTTTCACAAAATCTTTTATTAATTATAAATCTACTTTATGTAATATTTTTTTGCTTTTATGTTGGGTTGAATTGGTGGACTTTCAACTGGTATTTATTTTTTTTGTTCAAAAGGTAATAGGGAACTAATTTTCACAAGGGAACAATTATACCTGATATATAGCCAAATACATTTTAATATTTTCGATAAACAAGTTATCATTTTTCAAAGAATTCAGTTTTTCCCAATTAAATTTTCGGTTAAAAGATCTTAATCCTTTTTTGAAAATTACATTTATGGATCAAATTATTAAAATCGAAAAATCTGAAAAACACATTTTTATTGATATGAAATCTCACTTACAGTTTTCCTGTAACTCTTTTATTAATAAATAACCTTGGAACTTTCAATCTTATTTTAAAAATAGAAGAAAAATAATCAATCAAGTAGTTCTAATTTAGTGATTATAAATTATGGAAGAATAGAAACGGTGGTAACAATTTATATTCTATTTTTTTGAGATCAAATGACAATTTTTAAATTTGTTTAGTAAAAAAAAAGTATACTGATAAATTCCAATAAATATCTGAAAATTTTCACTTCATTTTCCATTTTTCCAATTTTTTTACACAAGCTTTATAGAAAGTATTTTATTCTTTTAAATGTTAAATAACTTTGTAAAATTGGTTGTACTTGAAAAAAGTTCTTTCATTTGAGTTTTTCTAAAAATTCAGATATGAGATTACAAAATGGGAAATTGAACTAAAAATTTTATTAAATGTATTTGAATTTATCAGTATTACTGGTATTTGAATTACAAATATGATTTTTTTTCACTTAATTTTACAGATTTCTCTCTTTTTAAGAGAACATAGATCAAGAACCTCAAATTGTAACCTAATTTCTTTGAGAACTATATTTATAAAAAAAAAATATGGAAAAGGAAGTGATTATTCTTTCCCATTTAGAATTCAAATACCAGTAAAGAGATTTTCCGTGATCGAGTGATTAATTTTGAATCATTTAATAATTTTTTTAATGAAGAAAAGAGATTATTTCTTTTTTTTTTTTTTTTTTAACAATTAGCTTATAGTGACATTAAATCTTTGCAAATATGACTGGAATTTTTTGTAGGTGGTAAATTTTGACAAGTACAACAATACGGGTGTTGTAAGGCATAAATTACTATCAAATAGGGAAGTGTACAAACATTTGGTATTAATGAGGTTCTTTGTAAATACACTGCATCATTAACATTATTTGAAACAATCACACTCAATCAACACTTAAGTTTGAAAAAAAAGTTTACAAGTTTTTACTTTTTATATTATCATTTAAATACCCTCTTTCTTTTATTTGATTTTCTTTTTCTAATTCTCATCTCTATTTAATAATTAATTTTTTTTATTTACTTTTTTAAAGAAAAACTATCCAAGGATTTATAATATTACTTTCATTGTAACAAGGATAAAAAAACACGAAATAATTGTCAAGTAATTTATCAAGTACCGTGAAGTGTTACAGAGTACCTTTGAGAAACACAAAGTACCTTTGAGAAACACAAAGTACCTTTGAGAAACACAAAGTACCTTTGAGAAACACAAAGTACCGCCAAGTGCCATAAAGTGCCCATATTTTCCAGAATTTTCAAGAATAGGATAAAATAAAAGATTTTACTCAATTCTGTTCGATTCTGGAAAAGTTGAAGGTGTTTTTTTTTATTTTAATAAATAAAAAGAAAATTAAATCAATTTAATTTTTATTTCAAAAATTTAAAAAAAATTCAAAATTGATTTTCTTGAGGTTTTATGTTATATTTGTTAAGTGTTCTAGGTTTTTTTTTTGAGGTTTTCTATTTTATTTATGAAGTGTTCTTGGTTTTTTTGAGATTTTCGGTTTATTTCAAAAAGTAATAAAAACCTAACGAAAATCTATTGATTATCTAAATAAATAGAAAACTGAAAAAAACTAACAAAAATATATTGATTTTCTATAATAAATAGAAAAATCAATAAAATATAACTGAAGTTTTCCAGAATTCAAAAGAATAAATCAAAATTAAAGATTTATTCAATTCTTTTGAATTCTGGAAAAGCGAACAACAGCTTTTTTTAATTTTGGAAATGAAAATTTATTTAATTTAGGATTTATTTCTGAAATTAAAAAAAAAGCTAAAGGTAGTTTTCTTGAGACTTACTGTTTTATTTCAAAAAGTAAAAAAATCCTAGAACACTTCACAAACAAACAGAAACCCCAAGAAAACCTAACCTGGACTGCCCCGATATTTTTTTTAATTCAAGATATAAAGTCTTAATTAAATCAATTTTCATTTTATTTCTCATTAATTAAAAACCTAAACGTAAACAGGAGCTTATTTTGTTAAGTCTCAACTCTTTATTATATATATATATATATATAAACTAAATTCCAAAAATTTGGACACAGTTTAAACAGTGGAAAGAACATCATTACTGCACTTTAAATTCAAATTGGAAAGAATTTTGATTTTACAAACAATTTAATTTTTTGTCTTTTTTGTTTTGTTTTCATTTCCTTTTTTGCAGTTACGTAATCTGTTTCGTTAGATCTCATTATTTTTTTTCAATGGTTGATAGAATTTTAGTGTTGAGTTTGTTAAATTGGAAAATCACATACAATTGGTAGATGGTATCTTAACATTTGATCAATCAACAATTGTTGGTAAAATTTCAACATATTTACCAATACATTTTTTGTTCAGCTCGTTTCATTATTTTGGACACACTATTTTTTATTTTTGAGTTTTATATTTTTTTCTTTTCTTTGGGTTCAATTGATTACTTATTAAAACATTAATACTGAGTAACTTAAATGTGGTTTTATATTAGGTTTGGAAAAATACAATAAATTGGGTTTTTTTTTACATATTTTTGATTTTGGGTGTGTCCAAATTTTTGGAACGGGGTTTATATATATATATATAAGGATTTTTATTCAATTATTCTGCTTTTATTAAACTTTCTATTGAACTGAACAAATTTGATATGAATTGAATCAGGAAATAGATACTTCCTCTTATTTTTCTTTGTTTTTTGTTCATTTTCTGTTATAGTTGCCACCTTAAAATAATACAAGATTTTGGTGTGAAAAATATACGATACTTTTTAATTTATAAAAATTAAAATAGAATACAAATCTAAAAGCAAATCATTAGGTGAGTGTTTGATCTCAAAAAAATACCTTAATCAAAGTATATAAAACAAATTTTTTCAAAGAACCAAAAAAAGGCAACAAAATGTTTCAAGAGAATGATCAAAATTGTTGCCGTGTTTACTCTTCGATTTTTTTTTTTTTGATATCCCTTCAATTAGATTACAAAAACTCAACTGAAAAACCATTCAAAGGAAAATTCCAACTTTATGAATTTAAAATAAATTCCAAGAACTCAAACTTGAAAAAAAAATTTGCATGATTGAAGATTTATTTTTCATTTTTTTTTAATTTAAGATTAATCCTCAATATATTTGATTTGTCTATGGTTTGTAATTTATTTTTTTTATTAATTTAAAGACAAAATATTTGAAAATTACAATACGAACTCTCTTTTTTCAAAAACAAAAACCATTCTCTACTCATATACATTACATATAATAAAAAACAAAAAATATAAAAGAAACCAACAAAAGTTTCTTATACTTTTCATGTTGATTCACAACCCAAAAAACAAGGAACAATTTCAATGGTAAAAAACGAATTGAACTTAAAAGTCTCAAGCCATGAAACACTATGTTACAAATTTAGTAAAGAAACAAAAGTAAAAAACAATAATCTTTTTTCTTCTTAAAAAAAATTATTAAATGATTAAAAATTAATCACTCGATCGTGGAAAATCCTTTTAAAATCCTTTTTTATTTTTAACCAAATAAAAAAATTGTCATCTGATCTCAAAAAAATATAAAAACTTTTCTTTTTGAAAAATAAAAAAATTAATAAATAATTGTTCAAAGATACTTTATCATAAAACAAAAACAATTTCAGTTGTAATTACACCCCAAAAACAAGCAAAATTTCGTTTTAAGAATGAAAAAATGTGTCAATCTTTTGTTCATAAATTGAAAAAACAATTAAAACAATTTGAACAACCAAAAAAAAAGGATTCTTCCAAAAAACAAAATCCAGAACAAGAAAAATTATTGATTGAACAATTTGATTTTTTCTCAATGGAACAGTTACAAAGAAGAAGGAACACCAAGCCTTCAAGGACTATAAGGTTTTCTCGCTCTAAACAACGGCAATTAAAAACCAAAAATGGAAAAAAACTTGAACATTTTGGAGAAAACGATCACTATTTGAAAAACGATAATCGTGATCAAGAAGAGGAACAAAGATCAAAGAACAAATATGATTCAAAATCTAAAAAAAAAAAACAATACCAATCGGAATCTGAAGACTCTTTAAGCCCAAATGATCTTTCTCAATCACAGAAAGAGGGAGAAGAACAGAACGTTCACAATTCACAAGCAAAAATGAAAAAAGGTCGAAAGGACACTAAAGAGCAATATAAGAGAAAAGAAAAAGGAAAAAACCGAAAAAGGGAAACACTGGGAAACAAGGAAAGCAAAGGGAGAAAGGTAAAATCAAAATATGATCATCAGGAAAATTATTTTCAAGGAGGAAAAAAAGATTATTATCATTCAGATGAAAGAAGGAAACACAAACCTAGAGATAGAGAATTTAAAAAAAGGGATCGACAAGAACACCAAAAAAGAAAAAGAAGAGATCACCACAATAGAGAATCAATTTTAAAATATACAAGATTTACAAAAGAAAAAGACAATTATAATTATTCACATAATAAGGACAAGTATAATCAATCTATTTCTTCTGATAATTGGAGAAAAAAAACACATAACAAAGATCAAGAAAGTATAAAATATAATGATCAAAAAAAAGAAAAAGAAATTTTTTACAAAAAACAAAGATCAAGAGAAAAATTTAGAGAAAGATCAAACGAAAGAGAAAAAGAAAATAATTACTATTCAAACGATGAACGCTATCGAAAAAAGAATCACCATAGCAGAAATCCGTTTTCTAAACCAAAAAACAATATCTATAGATCAAATGATTATCGGACAAGAAATTATGAAAAAAATATTTTCAAACCAAAGGAAGAAATATTTAAACAAAGACATTTGGATTTGGACTTGCTTCGTAAAAAAGAAAAGCAAAGAGTTCAAGATGAAGAAGAAGGTAAGATTGCATCGTTATTTGTTGATTTAGATGCATACGACGAGGTCTCTATTGAAATTAACGGAGATGAAATTCCAGAACCCATGGAACATTTCTATGATTTAGACATTGGAGAAATTGTTTATCAAAATATCAAAAAAGCCCGGTTTGGAAGACCAACACCTGTTCAAAAGCATTCCTTTTCTGTAATTATGAACGGAAGGGATCTGATGGCGTGTGCAGAAACGGGCTCTGGCAAGACTGTTGCATTTGCATGTCCAATTATTTCCGAAATTTTATTTGGAGGGATTGCTGTACCAAAAGAAAGTCATTATAATAATTACCAACGAAGGTACGGCTTTGTTGCGAAACCGCTTTGCTTAGTCTTGACGCCAATCCGAGAATTGTCACAGCAAATTTACAAGGAGTGTATTAAATTTTCGAATAACTCGCCATTGAATTGCTTTTGTGTTTATGGTGGCACACCAATTTACAACCAAATCTATTTAATGAAAAAGCATCCTGTTCATTTGTTAGTAGCAACCCCAGGAAGACTAATTGATCTTTTGGAAAGAAGGGAAGTTGATTTAAGGAAACTCAAATTTTTAGTTCTCGATGAAGCAGATCGGATGCTCGACATGGGGTTTATTCCACAGATCCGAGAAATCATCGAAAACTTCAATATGCCAATCAAAAACCGACAGACTTTAATGTTTAGCGCAACTTTCCCCAAAGAAATCCAGCGTTTAGCATCAGACTTTTTAAGAGATTACATCTTTTTGTCAGTTGGTAAAATCGGGTCAGCCACGTCGCTAGTGACCCAAAAGATTAGATTTGTTGAAGAACACGAAAAATTTGAAACCCTGATTGATCTTTTAACAAAACACACAGGGCTCACTTTAATCTTTGTTGAAAGGAAAATTGATGCAGATAATTTGGATAAAAAGTTGTATGATGAAGGTTTCCATGTTTTGTCCATTCACGGGAACAAAACACAAAAGCAAAGAGAAGAATCTTTAAAGTTATTTAAAAATACTACTGTGGATATTTTAGTTGCTACAGATGTTGCAGCTCGTGGATTGTAATTTTTTTTTTTTTTTTTTTTTTTTTTGGACTTTTTCAAATGGAAATTGAAAATTAATATCAATTGACTCTATTTTATTATTTGTTGACAAATGTATTATCATATTAAAAAAAAAAATACTTAAAATGAAAATAATCAAAGAATCGATTTTTAATTGTTTTATTTAGGAAAATTGTTGTGTAATTGATGAATAATTTCTTTTATTTTAAGAATCAAACTATTTAACAATTATAACTCACCCACTTATTTGAGTGATGGTTGGTTAAATTACAGGGAGTTCTAAACATGATTTAAATATTCAAAAAACAAGAATAAAAATATCATTGTCCAAACTTTAGCAAACCCTTATAAAACTCAATTTTTTTCAAAATAAGTAGATCTCCTTTAGGTTGTCAAACAATTAAATTATTCTATAAACACATTACTTTAGTGAACTTTCGGTAGGTTTATTACTGAGTTCGCAAAATAATTGTTTGTTTCTAAAAAGGAATTGATTTTAAATATTTGCATTTAAACAAAACAAAATTCCTAATATTAACAATTAAAAATCTTATAAGGTAATATTTTCATGTAACGGTATTTTTTTTCAATACTATAAAATAAAATGTTCATTTCTGTTTTTAAATAACTTCTAGAATATCGTAGAATAAGATTATTTTATTAATTGGAAAGATCTAGCCTATTATTAATTTGATTTTTATATGAGATTGTATTCTTTAAAGCCCTAGCCTGGATACTAAAGCAAAAAATAGCCATTTTTTTTGTTATTTTTTTTAAAAAATTAACTTTTTGGAATATCTTTCAATTATAGTTTTGAACCAAATATTAGGCTAGGTATGTTTAGTAATCATTTTTACATTTCAAGTAACCCTTTGTAAATGTTTTTTTTTTTGAAAAAGGAGATTTTAAAAAAATGGCAAAGAAATATACATTTTTATGCTTTTATACTGGGATTAGAGCTTTAAAGATTAATTTTAACACCTTGGGTCTATCCTTTTATTTTATTTTTTTGGAAAGATAAATGAAAAACCACAAATTTATTTTCTTCTTCTTCTTATTATTATTTAAGAGAGGATACTCTAATCCAGTTGTTTACCCAAATTCCGAAAAAAAAAAAAAAAAAAAAATAGTAAATCTATAAAAGACTCAAAAATAAATTTATTATCCACTTGAGTTAATAAAAATAACAAATCCCTTTTTTATTAATAATATCAATAATATATTTATTTTTTTCTTAATCATTTAGATATATTGATTTTTTTAATTTCTGATATCCCGATTTTAAGATTATTTTCAAAGACAGGACAACTCTCAAGAAAATGGTCGATATCTTCAATTTTATCTTTTTTTTTTTTTTTTTTTTGAATAGTTCAATACTTTTTGATTTATTTACATTCATAACATAAGAATACATGAATAGATAATTTGTAAAAATGCGGAATTTTTAGAATTGTTTTTGAACCCTTCCATTTTTTTTTATAAAAAAAACATAGTCACTCTAAATTACTCTTTGTTACTCTAAATCACTCTAAATCCCTTGGCTGCACTTAACAACACCCCCTCAAAAATATTTAAAAATTAGCCAAATCAATAATATCATGGGTAAGTTGGAGTGATGCCAATTGCCAAGGTGTGACTAGTTTTTTCTAGAATTTGAAAGAGTTGAGTAAAATCAAGATTTTTGATTCAATTCTTTTAAATGCTGGAAAAACTATTGGCAAATGATATTTGAATTCTTTTATTTTGGCTATAAAATCATTAGATTTTGGGAATAAAAAGAACACATGACTGTACTTTTTTTTATTTTGGAACTTAAAAGAAAATTGAAGAAATTTTCTTTATATTTCTTTAATCAAAAAAAAAAGTGTAACAGTGTTTTTCCACTTTTCAAAAGAATATAGTAAAATCTTAAATTTTAATCAATTATTTTGAATTTTTCAAAACATAGCCACGTTTAAAACTTTAAGTATTTTTGAATTATTTAATTCTGAAACCATCTCGCTAAATTTCCAGTTTTTTACTTTTTTTGATTTCAAATTAATATTTCAAAATTCTTTTTCTCAAAAAGGAAAAAGAGCTTATTAACTCATCAAAACAAGGATTTTTATTTTTTAAATTAACTCAAATCTTCTGGTATATATTGTGATTCTGATAGGATCAATATTAGTATCTTTTTGATAAATAAGTCTTGGGGAATGTGGATTATTAACAAAATAATTGTTTATATTTTTATTTTCTTATTATTATTAATCCAAGCACTAATATCTTTAAAAAATGATTTTGTCAAATCAAATATTTCTAATCCATATAATAGTTGACTATGTAATACGGCTTTAAAAAAACTGAATTTTTAATCTATTCAAAAAAATTTTGTGTTATAAAAATACTAATAAATTTTTTTAAAATTGATCTTAACTTCATCAATGTTAAACTTTTAATAAACTAGTTTATCTAGACAAATAACTAGATCAAGAACTTTTTTAGTATTAAAGTTTTTTTTTGTTTTATTCATTATTCGGATTTAGTCCAAAATCTCTAATTCCTTTTTATCTTTTGTTTTTTAATCGATAATTGAATTCTTTACACAATCCTATCATATGTAAAATCAGATCATCCGAAAACATCTAGATATATATTGTTAGTTATTTTTATTTTGTTTTTTTAAATAGAAAAGGCGAGCAATAAATTAAAATAATAAAGAGGATAAAAGGTCTAATTGATAAACACCTATTCCTTCTTTTTATAATAAGCAAGTAAAAAAAGTGTTTTTTTTTTTTTCATTTTTCAGAAATATTTTGAAATATATAAAATAATTACTTATTTGTTCAGTATTGATAATTTTCTTAATAAAATATTTTCAAGCCAAAATGGCACATATGTAATGGTTGAATTACATATGGTTAAGGATTTGTCAAGATATTGGAAGAAAAAATTAATGGTGAAAATTTCAAAATTGATATCCTATTTTCACATTTTACTTTTTACTTTTTTTCAAACACACTCATAGAAGTAATGTGTTCAATTTTTCATTAAACGTTTTTTAATAGTTCCCAAAATCTGTTATTATTTTCACGAATTGATTACTAGAAAACTTTATTATTTATTCTAATGAAAAAAATTAACTCCATTCCCATTTTATTTTTAAAAATGCTTTTTATTTGTTTTTTCCAAAAAGAAAAAATGGGAAGCCTACTTTTCTTAAAATATATCAATCTAATCTTTTTTTTTTATTTATACGAAATTGTTTTGTAAAAAAAAAATTTTTTTTATTACAAGACTTATAGTTACTAGGTAAAAAAAATGTTATAATAATTGTAAAGATAATTGAAGCAAAAGCATATTGATATTCTATTAAAATTTTCTTTAAACTTAAATTAAAGACCAAAAGGGACCTTATTGTTGTTTTTCTCAATGGGTTACCCTAAAAAATTTACCTTTTCAATTTTTAAGATTTTATATATTATCGGAATATATTTACTTCGTACCTATATCAATTGTTATCGAGTATATATTATTCTACTTATTTCTTATTGATTCTTCAGAGTTTAATTATTAAAAATAATTGAAATTTGAAAAAAATTTTTGTGCCACTTTGACAGAAGAAAAAATTATTATTTTACTAATCGATAAATAGAAACACTTTAAAATGAAAATAGTATTGTGAATTTACAGCTACTTTCAAAAATTGATTACTTTTTTAGAACCCTTTAAAACTTTTTTATTTAAAAAGGCAAGTAAATTTTTAAATAAAACTTCTTGATAAAAATAAAGTTTTAAAAAAGTGAGGACTCAACCTTTGAATATAGAGTAGAAGTTCAAGAAGGAAATTATCACTTTTAAAAAGAGTTTTTTACTAATTTTTTTATTAATCTTTTTTTTTTTTTTTTTGAAAAATTTTGATTCTTAAATCCTAAAAAAAAATCCTCACTTTTTTAAAATGGTTTTCAAAAAAACAGTCATACTTTTTTTTTTGGAAATGCCATAAATCTTTTATTCACATTGAAAATAGTTTTTTTAAAACAATTTCGGAATAAAGTTAAAAAATGTAAAATGAAATTAATATGGATTATTATTTCTAATATTGAATTATTTTACTGTTTAATACCATTTAATAGAGATGTACCAAATGTTACTCATGTAATCAATTATGATCTTCCCAAAGATATAACGGATTACATCCACAGAATTGGAAGGACTGGTCGGGCAGGTCAACAAGGACTCGCAACAGCATTTATTAATAATGGATCAAATAAAAGAGTCATTAAAAAATTAATTGGAACTTTAGGAGATAGCGAACAAGAAATTCCTGAATGGTTATTTGGGATGACTGAAAATAATTATGATAGAAGAATTGGTGGGGGTAGGTTTGGTAACAGGAGAAGAAATAATAATCCAAATGAAGAACATAGGTTTAATGGGATAGATTATCGTAATTTACATAATAACCAAAGAAGATTTTTTAATAGAAGATCAAGATCCAGAAATAATAATATTCAAAATAGAAGAAATTCAAAATGGTAATTCATCATTATATATATATATGCCGCCACGGCCTGAAAGGTAGTAAATTTTTAAATACAAAAAAATTGATCGAATTCGAATTAATAAAATTTTTAAATTCAATAATTTTAAATAATTCAATATTAACAATAAAATATGAAAAAAAAGAAAGTTTTATTATTTATTGAAGAAATAATAAATAAAAGCTAAAATTTTTGTAATAAAAATTAAAATTTATATAAAAATTAAAATTTATATAAAAATTAAAATTTATATAAAAATATGTACCCGATAAAAACATTTCTTATGAAATGATAAATTACAATTCATACAGAATTTAGTTGTACTGGATTTTTTTTTCTAAAAATCTTTGACAAAAAATAACAATTTTTTTCTTTTTATATTTTCCAACTAATTTATGTTTTTTATCAAACTGTGGAGTTTTAACAGATGAAATTTGAGTAGTTAAAATTGTTAAAAATTTCAATTTTGTCAGTTTTTTATTTGAATTTTTATTTGAATTATAAATTATTTGTGTGTTATGAATCAAAATAATAAAGTAATGATATAATATACATCTTTTCCAAGATTTGTGTTTATGATTAAAACTATAAGAATTTATATTTTGGTCGGCTCTATCTATATAGTTCATATTATTAATATAATCTACAACACACCATGGTTTTATTTTTATTTTATTTTGTATTTTCTTTTTTTTTACTTGTTTTCTCATTAATTGTAATTGTATCTTTTTTGGTAAAAATTCAAGTGAATGGTCATCTTCTGAATCTGTTATTAGATTTACATACGATGAACCAATTTTCTTTTCATCTCTATAACATGTTACATTAACCATTTTATTATAAAATTTTTTTGAAAAAGTTCTCCATTGGTTTAATTGTAATTTAGTTTGTAATCCATTACCAAATAAAAAAAGAGGGTCTGTTTTTTTAGAGTTAAAGATGTAGTTCTAATCTTTAATTTAACTAATTCTAAAGAAGTTTTTAATGAACCTAAATATGAATCTGTATAAATATGAAAATAATATGGTGGGTGTTTATCTAATGGTAATTTTTTAACTAATTTAATGATTATTTCTTGATTAGTTTTTTTTTCCTTTTTTTAAATAATTCAATTCCATATATATAAGAACTTTCATCTGTAATTGAATTTAATAATAAACCTTTTGGTATGGGTTTTTTTGGTATAGTAACGTTATATTTACATCTACCACGGAATTTTACCATCATTTCATCTACAACGTTTTTTGAACCAGGATCCCATGAATTTTGAAAAATTTTTTCCATTTGTTTTAATTTAGATTTAAAAGATTTTTTCTTTGAAAATCTCCAACAATTATGAAGTTGTAAAAATCTATCTCGAGCTAAATTTTTTTTGAATAAATTGATTTCCAAACAATAAAGTATTTTTTTTCCCAATAGCACCTTAAATTGGGTTGGGGACATAATTGCATCTCAATAAATATCGAAATAAAATTTAATAATTCTTGTTTTCTAAATGGTTTGTAATTTATTTTATATTTTCTGTTTTTTTGATTTTTTTCAATAATTTTCAATTGTGTATTCAAAATATTTAATAATTTATCAATTAACTGTTTATTAAATAATGATAAGAAACAATCCTTTACTGAATTAAGTTTTTCAGTAATAAGTTTTGTTTTACCAAAAATATGTTTTTTAGAATTAATTTTATTTTGTTCTGTAGTGTCTTTACAACCCTCTTTATTTAACTTTTTAAGGATATTTTCAGGTAATATGTGGAAATTAGAATTGTTTTGATTCCATAAATTAAACTTTTTTCTTTTATTTTTAAAGATGATTTTTTTTTTTTTTTTTTTTTATTTTTTAGATTGTTTTTTTTGAATACATTAATTTTTTCCTTTTTCTTGTATAATTTGAAAGTTGATTAACTGCAATTGTTGATAAAATTTGTAAATTAGTCATAAGAGTTGTGAAAAAAAAAAAATGAATGTAACTTCATTTGCAGAAAAATCATAAAATTTTACCAACTTTTTATTCTTATAAAATGGCCAAAAAAATACAGTAGCAAAATATTTTACATTTTAAAAATTTTGATTTGATCAATCAAAAAAAAAAAAATTAATTGATCAAAAAAACAAATTTTTTTTTTAAATAAAAAAAAACTATTGATCATGAATTTATTAAAAAAATTGAATTATTTTGTTTAAAACTATTTAAACTCGTATAGTAACCGATTAAACTTTCAAAAATAGAATCATTTCATTATAATTATACAATTAAAAGTACTAATTTTAGGCTCCAATGTCAAAGAAAATTGAAATAGTTATTACAAACATTTTTTTTAATTTTTTTTAGACTTTAATGTCATGATTTTCATTATTTTATTAGTTTTAGATAAACTAGAAAAAGAATCCTACATAAATACACTCTTGTTATAACATAATTAGTAAAAATATGAAAATAATTAGTTATTTTACAAATTGAGGAAATGATTTTTCTTCTTGACAATAAAATACCTGAAATTCGCGAAAAGGTTTTTTTTTCATAATGAAATTTGTTATTTATAAGGCAACCCTTGGAATTTTAAATTTTATTTATTTTTATTAGTACTGTGAATAAAATAATTACGAATTTTAGGTTTTTATTAAGAAAAATTTTGATTAATTTTTCAAGAAAAAAAATTCAAATCTTAATCCAATAATTAACAATAAAAATATAATCTATTTGATAAATTTATATTGAAAATCATGAGAAATTGATATTTATTAGTTATTATTAAATTGACTACAATTTTTTTTTTTGTAAAACAAAATTAAAAAGGAAATTATATTATCATTTTAACTAAGGTACCAATGAACAATGACATATCTTTTATGTTTTATTGATTATCAAATACCACGATTAATATCAATTTGAATGATTATAATAAATTTCTTTTGATAAAATAAATAATAAAAAAATTACTAATATTGGTTATGGCGACATATATATCTTAGAACTGCAAGTATCCTATTTTTTTTTGAAATAAAATTTGTTATTTGAATTGCCATGAAACAATTCTAAGATAAAAAATTTATTAATAATTATTGTAAAAAAAACTTTCTATTAAAACTTGTATAGTTTCAAAAAATAAAAAAGAATAATTTGATAAAATTTTTCGACATTTTATAAATTTTCCATAGTTCTAGTTGTTTTATAGTATTTACCAATGGATATTTATCCTTAAAATATGTTTTTTTTTCAAATAAATGTCTACATATCAAAAACTTCTTAGTTTTAATGATTAAAACATAATATTCTTTACTGGAATTTATTTTTTTTGGGTACCTCATACCTCAAACATGGCCTAAAATACTTGATTGAATACTTTATTCGTCACATAAGAAATTTTTACACCACATAGAAAATTAAGTTTTATCCATTGTTTATCATTCAATAGCAATCATCTATATTTGATTCTAAACAATAAAACAAAAATATTAAAAAAAAATATAAATTAACTTGAAAAAAAAAAAATAATCTTTTTTTTCTTAGTTAAAGTTGGAATTTTTTTCAACAAGAATATATTTTTGATACAAATTATAATGATTTAGCTATCATTTCGAGGTCAGATTTATAATTGATTTTTTTTTAAATTTTTAATATTTTTTAATTTTAACTTAAAATAAACAATGCTATTTAATAAGAGACAGATGTCAAAAATTATTTTCAAATATTTGAATGAATTTTGATTTACAGATCCAATTTTCATGAGATTTAGTTGATTTTTATAAACAAAAAATAATAATAATAAACTTAAAGTATTTCAAAAATAGAATTATTTTAATTTATGTATTAAAAGATTGTATATACCTTAAGGGATTAATGTAACAATTAATTTGTCAGTAGATCAAGGATAGCGTAATTATATGTATATGATACCAATTGTTGATATTTTAAATGGTCTCCTTAAAAAAATCTATTAGAATAATTATATCAGCAAAAAATCAGTATATTTATTATTAAAGATCGTAATTCAAAAAATGATTGTTTTTTGATTTGTTTTATAATTAAACTCTTTCCAAATCTAAAAATATAAACTCAAACTAATAGTATTCTTGTTTAATAATTCATATTTAGAACTTCCAAAAGTACATATTCTTTTTCAATTTTTTTACAATTCAAAGTTTAACTCAATAATTATCAACCAAAAAACCTAAGGAATGAATCTTTCTTTTTATGAAAATATTTTTTATTCTCTAACTATTTCCATTGTGTATGAAATTTAAGTGTGAAAAGAATCTATTTGTTATTTCAAAAATTTTTAAAAAAAAATAAAGATTGTTTGGATTGGAAATATTTGACTTGACGAAAAAATGATATAAAGAATTTTGATATTTGGATTAATAAAAAAAACCCTAACTTCTATTCATCAATTCAAAATCTTCAAAGCTTATTTATACAATCAGGGCAAAATGGATTCATAAAAAATCACAAATAATAAAGAGAAGATTTAATTTATATCCCATGATATAAACACTTCGGTTTTAATGAATGAGGATACTATCATCCTTTCAGGAGGAAATAATCTGAAAATATTGATTAAAAATCGAATTATTTACAAAAAATAGAAATTGGAATAGATAATTACTGAATTTATGAATTAAAAAATAGTTTGTTGGGAAGTGTTAAAAATGATTAAAAACCATATCTTTTTTTTGAAAAAATAATAAATAGTTATGTCGCCAAGTTTCTATATTGTTAATAATTTAATAGAATTGCGGTAAATCAATGATATACTTCAATTCATGTAAAAAGTTGAAAACCTACAGGATTTTTTTTTTAGATTCTTGTTTTTGTTTGGAAAATCAAACTATTGTCTAATTAAAAAAAAAAAAAAAATTAAAAAATACCTGATATTACTTTTCTGGGTTTGTCTATTATATTCGAGAAATCTATCGATTTTTTGAATGAACAGAAAATTTGCTTATAACTAACTGTACTTTTTTTTAATTTGAAAAATAATAAAAAAAAAAAAAAAGAATTTTTGTTTTTATATCTCAAAATAAAAAAAAATCACAAGTTCCTTTTCCAGAATTAATAAAAATTGAACAAAATTGATGATTTTACACAATCATTTAAAATTCTTGTTAAAATAGCCAAAAGATATTTTTAAAATTAAAAGATTGAATTGTTCTTTATAAGTTAGGAGATAAAAAGTATTATTTATCCCTCTGAGAAAAAAAAAGTTCAATACATTTTTTTAATCGTCTTCATTACAGAAAATTAAAAATAAAACCAATAAAAAAAAAAATGAATTAAGTTGAAAGAATAATTCATTATATTAATTTCAATCAAAATATCGAATAATTATTAAATCTCCATATTTATTGAAACCATTAGATAATTTTGGAGATCTGAAAAATAGTCAATTTTTTCAACAAATTTTTAATAATAGATCAATCAAAGAAAAATAATCAAAAAAGTAGTTTTTAAAAAACTGTTTTTTATGTTGAATCTTACATTTTGTCTTTATTTATAATTTTTTTCTTTTATTAAAATATCTCACATAGATATTTTCCCAATATTACCAATTAAAAACAGTGTTGAAACTACTTTTTTCAAATGGAAAACCGAAGATCTTATTTTATGAATGTAATTAAACCACAATTTGGTAAATTGTGAAAAATAATAAAAAAAAATTAGATATCGTTTATGAACTCGATATTTCTCTCTGGGATTGTCCAATTTAGGTTATGTTGGTCAGTTCTAGATTATGAAAAGAATAATAAATCTTGATTTTTAAATTAAAAAATAAATTATTTTTCAATTATTTTTAAAAATAATAAAATTTTAAATATAAATTATTAAAAATAAATTAAATATCTTGATTAGTCTTTGTGTGTAATAAAAATATATTAAAATCTTTTAATATATACATAAAATTTTAGAACATGAATTAGGGTAAATAAGAGAAATAAAACCCCCATTAAAATATAATAAAAACAAATCACTTTTTTTTAACAACTAATTTACTTTTCAAAACAAATTAAAAGAAAATTATTTTTCAACTTTGAAGTCCAAAGATCAGTAACTTAGCATTTATATTTATCATGAAGTGAAAAATTATTCTAAAATTGTTCTATTTTTATCGAATAAAAGAAAATTTGATTAAATTCATAAGAACAACTTTAAGGGTCTAGTCATTTACCGTGAAAAGGCACCATACTCAAGGGGTGACCTGAGACCAAAAAGGTTATTGTGAAATAGGCCTTCTTTTGGTTGACAAAATTCAAATAACAAAAAAAAAAATCCAATTGGATCTCTTTAACAAAAAATTAAACGAAGAAAAAGAGTTCTCAATTTCAAAAAATCAAAATTTAAAAAAAAAATCATCTTTTCTCATTTTCTTTTTCAAAAGAGGTTAAATTTCTTTAATTTAAAACAAATTGCTTTCTTGTATTTCGCAATCAATTTTATTCTATTTATTCTGGTCTGTGGTTATTTTAAAACCCTCTAAATTTGACCAAGTAAGGATTAGGTAATAGTCTTTCAATAAAAATAACTCATTTGTAAAAAGAAAAAAAAGAAAAAAAAAGTCACTAAGATCTCAAAAAGCGCCAAAGAGCCACACTTCAAAACTGACATAGTTGTTTTCAGAATTGTAATTCACAACCATTCTAATTGGAAATTGAGTGTAGCTCTTTGGCGCTTTTTTCTAAAAATGTCCTGATTTTTGGTTGTTGATTTTTGGAGATCGATAGTACATCATAGGTTGGTTGGTTTTTGATTGGTGTTAGGTCCTCAATAAAATTACTAAAAAGTTTTTTTTTCATTTCAGAATAAAAAATTTCAACGTAATGACTTGACCCTTAAGCACAATTTTTTCAATTATTTTTTTAGATATATTTAAACCATTAAGGGATTAACCTCTAACAAGTTGAAATATAAGATGAAAGCATGACATTGTTGCGTGTGTATTACATTAGTTCGCCATTTTATAAATGTCTCTAAAAAATAAATTAGTCAAGAAGTTATATTTGTTTACCTCATCAAAATAAAAATGATCAATTATTAACCAAAATTCCCAACAATTTCAAGAAAAAAATATATATTTTACCATTAATTTAAAGTTGAATTATCAATATTCAGAATTCAAAAGTTGGATAATATCGTTCTTAAATTTGCGTGAAATGTAGATTAATTGCTAAAAAATTCAATAATTAAAAAATTTAAATAATTAACCAGTAATAAAATTTTTTTTCAAAGAAAAAGAAATTCTGAAATATTGGAAATATACTGATGTTAAAATTATCTTCCTAAAAAGGAAACAACACTAAACTAAACGCCATTTTAAAAATTGTGACTAGCCTGAAATAATAAATTAGAAATATTCCTTTAGTATTCAAGAACAACTAATAATGAAATCTGATTTGTAAATAACTTTTAAATCAGTCAAAATAAACAAAAACCTGATATTTTAAAAATTAAAAAAAATAAAACCAAAAACAATAAAAAAAGTGTGTTAGAATTTTTAAAATGAGCATTACCGATTTTTTTTTACCGAACTTTCACTGAAAAAGTTTAACAAGAAGAGTTTTTACTCATAATTAAATTCATTTTAGAAAGACATTGCATGGTATCTCAATTTTCCTAGTGATTATTTGTCTTTCTGAAGATCTTTAATTTTTTCCACATGATTTTTGGCAAAAAAAAAAAGAAAAAGAAAAAAAAAAAAAAAATTTGAAAAATAAAAAGAAAAATTAAAATTAGAAAAAAGGAAACTGATCCAAAAATAAAAATATTATTTTGATAAGAATACTGTAATAAACTTTCAAAAAAACTTTCGTTAAATTATAAATTGAGTTAAACTTTTTGAAATCTAGTTTATTTTGGATTTTTATGTTGAGGATTATTAAGGTAATCTTTGAAATTAAAAAAATATTTACTTTTAGAAGTTTTATTATGAATTATTAAATTCCCGTATACTATTATTTTGAGTTTCTATCTTTAGATTAGGTAAAAAGGAATTAAAAAAAAAAATACAAAATTACACTTATTTAATAGTGATCTTTACTAAAAAATGTAATTATTTAATGTTCATTAAAATTTAGAATAGATTTTTTAAGCTATTTGAGCAATAGCACATAAATCTCATATACTTTCAATAATAACGTACTGTAAATTTAGACTTCTTTCTGGAAGACGATGATCCCTTAATCAAAATAAAAGGACAAAATCTTTAAGGTATCTGAAGTTTTCATTCTTTAAGTGTGTAACGAAATAACCGAATGTTATTAAAGCTTTTCCAAAAAAAAGTTGAGATTTTGAAATTTCAAATTTTTTTTTCAAGAAAAACATTCTAATTCTTGGATTTAACTGTTTTTTAATCTTAACCAACATCAAAATATGTTTTTTATTTAAATATTCCACAACATTGAAAATACTGTAATTTGAAAATTTAGATATTTCTTGAATTTTGTTTAATTCTCTTCAAAAAAAAAATTATTTTGAAGAGAAAAGTTTTTGATTAGGAAAGAAAAGAAATGCAACTTTTACAATTTTAACGAAATAGAGTTTTCAAGTGAAGTACTAACCAAAGAGAGTTGAATAATAGTCTTGGAAATTTGTATCAGGTTTATTTAAGATAAAGTCCAATTGAAAATCTGTAAACATGCTTTTTGCCTGATATTGAACTTTAAGGAAGCAAAACCAATATCATTAAGGATTTTTAGATTCTTTTTAGTCTACAATACTTGTTCATATACCTCCAAAAATAATATACCTTTCGTTCTCGAGACTTTCAGTTTTCATTAACATTGAAAAATAATTAACTTTTGAGTTTAAAAAAAAAACCAAACTCCGAATCCTCATCAAATTACTTTTAATGATAAAATATACCGATCAAAATTTTCACAAAGCTTTCCAAAAAAATAACCTGTCAAGAATTATAATAACTCCCCAAAAATCCTCTACTTTAACAAGAGAAATTAATAATTTGAGCTTCTTTTTCCGAATATTAAATATTTGAAAAGTTTACTTTATCAAAATCTTTTCATATAAAAGGTGAATGAAAATTTTATTCAATTTATTTAACAACAAATCATATTTTCCACCAAGGCTAAAAATCTATGATCTTATTTCTCATAAAATGTATATTTGTTCTCTTTAAAAAATGATGAAATTCAATCATTTGTTTCTATTTTTGGTCATTTTTTACACCATTCTGTTGACTCTATTTATTATTATTAAATTTTCTATTCTTGAAACATAACACTCCTTTCCGAAATGAACGAGTCTTCAGTTTTTCTTTGGCCACGGTTTAGTGAAGGCGAATTGGATCCCATAAGCGAACAAATCAAATTAAATCAAAATAAAGATATCCAAAAAGCTGTTGGCAAAACTTTAAGATTTGCACGCAAAGTGTTAAAATACCCAAATCTAACTGTGGGGCAATTGTTCAGTTTGAAAGGTATCCAGTTGTGCAATTTGTTGAACGTTGTTGTTCCGACAACACTTAACCGAATTGTGAAAGTTGCACATCTTAAAATCCAACAAACAGAAAATTTAAAAGAACTTCAAAACACAATGGTTCTCTGTTGTGGTTATCCAAAAAATGATCTTTTTTCAATTACTGGGTTGACTGAAAGAGCAACTTCAGATTTACGGCAACTGTTAAACCTTTTAATTTATTTACAAGATCAAATCCAAAAAAATGGAATTATCAAACAGGATGAAAACTCGATCAGGAACTTCTATATTTTAGAAGGAGAAATTGAAAAAATTGACAATATAATTGGAAAAGGAAATGAGCTTGAGAACCAAAAAGAAGTAAATGAGGATCTCACAATCGATAGCAATCAGCAAATCTCCAAACTTCTAAATTCCAAGGCAACAAAGGAAATAATTTTAACAAACAAGTACTTTAACCAACCAGAAGAGACATTTTCTTTATCACCAAGAGAAATCAAAAAAACAAAGCAAAAAACCTTTTTTTTAAATGTAAATAGCAAAAAAAGAGCAAACACTGATCTTGGCACATTCTTGAAACCAAAAAAAAGCATCAATGCAACAAAAAACAAAAGCCTTCTAATTGAAAAAAAAATAATTGAACAGAACTTTGTACTTGTCAAATATACAATCAAAAATTCACAACACTTTGATGGATCAAGACTAATCAATGTTTCAAAATGGTTAAAAAGAAACAAAAACAAAAACAACAACAACAAAAAGAAACAAAATAAAAATACCTCGAATTTAAGGGCAAAATTCAAACGATCAAAACAATTAACCAATGGCGAAATTGAAGCATTTTTTTTCTTGAACACAATTGATCGATGGGATCGTTTAAAAATTGAATGGGTACCGCCGAAAAACAAAACAGAATTCAAAAAAACGCAACAAGAATATGAAAGGGAATATTTGAATAGTATCCAATATATCCGGTGTAGCCAGTACGTTTTCCCCGTTTTAGCAGGAAACAATTTAAAAGTGTTCGAACCAGCAGAGCTTATTGTAAACCCAAAAAACGTATCGGTTGTTGTCAATAACAGCTTTACAAAATTTAATTGTAGTTGGTCAAGTGGAGATTTTTTGTTAGCTGTGTCTAAACAAGATTCCTCCTCGTTGTTATCGCTGACATTGCTATTAGGCTCAAAAAGCCGATCTGTTTCAAAAAATGGAAATGTCTCCATTCACGATTCGGCTCAATACGAAAGATATTATATCAAGGCCGATGACCACCACCACAAGCATATGTTAGTAATGTTATTACTATTATATCAGACACAGCACAACAAAAAAAACAAATTAAAAATAATTGGCAACAATCCAAAGGTGTCACGCGTAAACATAAATACAATCAACACATCGATTTTACCCCCACAAATTCTTCCAACAAAAAAACTCAAACCCTATTTTTTTAATGTTAACGAATTTTTAACAAATATTTCTTTCGAAAAAAATCAAAAAATTTTCAATAACAAAATCATTCAAAAAATATCCACGTTCTTTAAAAAGTCAAGAATCATTTTCCCCGTTTTTAATGTCATCAAAAGAAAGGTCCCCTTTCTATCGGTGTTTTTAGATTTAAGGAAAAGAGGAATCATATTTAATAATGGCAAAAATAATTATATTTCAATCCCATTTTGCCCACAATTCATGATTACGAAACCAAATAACAACAACAAAATTATCAAACTATCTCTGAAAATGAAAAATTGCCAATCAAAAACCGTTTATTTCGCTACCAAAACAGAAAATGAAAGCAAATTTATTTCAAAATCAATTTTATTTTTTTTTTCAAAATGGAAACAATTTAATATATAAACAATTTTTAAATTTAAACAAAATATAGAATAGAAATTCGTCATTTGAGATCATAAAAAAAATTATATTAAGTTGTTTTTTTTTATCAAGTTCTTGAATAATGAAAATAAAGCTCAGTAAAAAATTATTTTTGAAACATGTTTTTGTGTTCTTTTTATTTCCTTTTTTTCTTTCATTTTTTCTCTTTAGCAGTTGTTATTATTCATAAATTCTTTTCAGAAGAAACTTGAAAGTTTATTTTTAGTTATTATTATTTTAGTTGAATATTTGAAATTTATTTTCAAGTTTATCTATTTATCTCTTGCTTAGTTTGATTAAAAAGTGATAATTTTGATAAATAAAATTTTCAATTTACCATTTTTCTGAGAAAATCGTTATTTTTACAAATACACAATATTGAATCAAAAATGTCCATTTTCAAGTTGATATATCAATATTGCTGTTATTTAGGGGTGGGAGATATTGAGGAAAATACCTTCGAAATTGAATTAAAACAAGAATCCACCAGTAAAAATGAAAAATTTCATTTTTTAACACCTTTAAGATTTTATTCTTTGATATAGACCAAATTTCAAAATTAGGGGAAAAAAGTTTTATTATTGTGTTTTTTCCTTTTTTCATTTGTCTTTTAAAAAAATAAAATGGTTACACTATATTTTTATTTATTAATCTATATTGGATATTATCTCTAAAAATTTTGGTAAAATACATTATTATTATTATTACAATAAACAATTAAACAAAATTTTTTCTGATGGAAAATCTGCCCCTATTTTTTTAAATTTAGCTTATGTTTTAAGTGTCAACTTTAAAAATTTTATTGAACATAATGTGCCCAGTTAAATAATAACCATATTTCAACAGAGATGTATTGGCTATTGAGTACATTTGCTATTATAGAAAAATAAAATTGAAAAAAAAAAGTTAGATAAAACTAATACTTTTGTTAACCTTTCATCTTTTTAATAAAGTTTATACACAATACAATCAATATTACCGAACTTCAAGTTCATGAAGATATTGTATTTTTTGGTTATTAGTACTACCACCTATTTAAAAAGTCTCTCTCCAAGATCAAAAGGGGTTTTATTTCAGGTAAACATTTTTAAATGAACTGTGATAATAAATTTTTGTTAAACTTTTGCGATATTTCCTTTGAATACAGAAGAACTGATAATTTTGATAATGGTAAACTCTTCTAATAAAAATTGAAATAAAGAAAAAAATTCCTTGTAATCCCTGTGGTCTCATAAATTTTCTAGGATTCAAAAGAATTGGTGAAAATCATATATATTTAACTCTATTCATTTTAATTCTGGCTAAATTTCAGGGAAATAACAGAGTTTTTTTTTTTTAATTTTTGAAATAAATTATTCTTTAACAGTTAAAATAATTGATTATACTTTTGACATATATTTATTAAATTTAAAATAATCTTAATATATTTATAGAACGGCCTCTTAGCTAAGAAGAATAAATTTTTTTTTTCAAATTTTTTATTATTTAATTTGAAAAAAATCTTAAGGAAAAATTGGATTTTTCAACCTAAATTGTACTTTAACTTTAAAAATAATTTTTGATAAAACAACTACATTGAAAAATAATTTTATTTATAAGCGAAGTTATCAAAAAGTGAGAAAATTTCAAATATTTAATTTTTTTTTAATAATTTTTCCATTCTCATCTTTTATAGATAAACTTTTATTCAGAATATTTAATACATCAAAAATTCAATCATTTTAAAAAATATTTTTATTTAATCAATTATTGAAGAAATACCCAATTATAACCATTCATTAATTGTAATATTAAAATTTGTTTATAAATTGCAATACTTATGAAACAAAAAATAAATAATTATCAATACTAATAAATCAAGGGCGTGTTTAAAAAGTTTGGAGAGAGTAAAACAAAAAAATGTAGATATAAATTTGTAAATTCTATTAAAAAATTATTTTTGGATCAAAATGTTTAATAATATTCCTCTAATTTAATTTGAGTTTCTCTTTTAAATAACCCAAATTTAACTTTAATCTCGGTAGTTCGAAAAAATGTTTTCGATCAAACAAAACAAGGTTATGTAATTCAAAAAAAAAAATTTAAAGCAAGAAACTATACGAGGAAAAAATGATTTTCATATTTTGGAAAATAAAATATTTTTCCAATTTGAATGAAATTGAATTATTGTGATTTTTTTAAACTGTTTTGGAGTTGTGTGATTTTTTGAATTAAAATTAATATCTAATATGTTCCTTTTTTTACAGTTTATCCAAGTCTACCATAAAATTTTAAATAAAACATATTTTAGTTTTCTATTCTTATTTTCTATTTTCAAAAAATTCCAAAATAAGAATTATTATTCAAAAAAAAATTTCAATAAATGAGCTATTATTCAAATTTTTGAAACATTAAAAAAAAAATTTTGAAGATTCATTTGGCACTATAAAATATTGTTCAAAAAAGGTTAATTTGTAAAGATCACTCAATATTGATATTTTTTTGGTGTTCTTTTGGACCAATAATTTTTAAGTTACTTGGGATCTTGAATTTTTTTTTTGGTGTACCTAAATTTGAATAATAGCTCATTTATTGAAATTTTTTTTTGAATAATAATTCTTATTTTGGAATTTTTTGAAAATAGAAAATCAGAATAGAAAAATCTATTGTGTTTTATTTACAATTTTATGTTAGACTTGGAACAGCTGTAATTTCAAAGTGAAAAATAAGACCATTTCAATCAGTCAAGTTTTATAAATAAGAATAATGTTCTAATATAAAATTAATTATCTCATTATTAATAATAATATTATTATTGTTGTTGTTGGTTTTTTTTTTTTTTTTTTTTCGAAACTGGTTGGGGTTTAGAAGGATATGATAACAAGTTCAACAATAAAAATATTTAGTATCATGATTAATGGATTTTTAATCACAAAGATTTGATTTAATATTCATTTAATTTGTAGATTACTTATACCGTTTTGAAAATTGACTAAATATTTAATTTGATTCAAATTTTATTATTAAATGATATTTTTGAATGAAAAGGGAAAATACAATAAAGATATATCTCTCGTTTTTTTTTTCTTTTTTACTGAAAATATCAAGGGGTTTACTTTCAAAATTGATTTGAACTTAAGTATACTATTTGGTAGTCAATTGGATGTTGTCTGGGAACCAAAAGAAAAAAAAAAAATGGATTGATTTTTGAAATGCACCATTATATTTTTTTGTGTACATATTATTTTGATCACAGCACAATGATCATTTTTATTTTGATGAGGATAAACAAATACAACTACTTTACTAATTGATTTTTTAGATGCATTTAATCCATGGCGATCTAGTATGTTATACTTCCAATAAGAATATACTCTGATCTTAGACTTCTTCATGGTTGAATCCAATCCCTAACAAATACTAATTCTTCTTTTATAATCAAACTTTTTAAATTGTAACTTACACACTTTTAAGAATAATAACTAATGAAATTACATTTGTTAAAAACAATCTTCAATTAATCAAATACAAGAATAAGAAATCTCCCAGTCTTCAAATTTTTTAAACTACTTTAGAAGCTCACTGTTTTTAAAAATACAGTGATCAAAATAATGCGTGCAAAAAGACTATAATCCGTGTTTCAAAATATTATCCGTGCTTTTTTTTATTCTTCTACCAAGGCAACATCCAATCTACTACCAAATAGTATACCTAAGTTCAAATCAATTTTGAAAGTAAAGGTCTGGTTATTTTCAGTAAAATTTAAATTATGAATGCAAATAGTTGACAATTTTCCTAATATTCTCAATTGTTTTGAAATTTTTTGTTTTTTTGATAATTAAAATTCTCAAAAAAATAAACTCTATTTTTTGAGATAAATTTTCCAATTTGATCCTTCATTTTTAGAATTTCTTTTTAAATAATAGAACTTTAAGAAACCATTACCATATTTTTTTAGGGTTTTATATTGGTTTCTTTGATTGGTTAATGTATAGGTCAACTATAACAAAAAAACACGCTTTTTATTTTGAAACACGCATTAAATTTTTTTGCACGCTTTATTTTGACTACAGTATGTTGAGCCACTTAGGTTACCAAATAATTAAATGGGTATTATATAGACACTTTACTTTAATGAAATTTAGGTCGATATGTTCATCATTTCAGAAAAAATTTGGACTGTTAAAAAAAGGATTTGATTTTAAATAAAAGAAATTTATCAATAATTTTCCTAATATTAACAATTCAAAATCTCTTCAGGGATTATTTTCATGTAATAGAAATTTTTCATCACTAATCATGTAAAGTTCAATAATTATTTAAGAACTAATATTTAGTTAGATTGATCAATCAGAAAACCCATTTTTTTGTTTTTAGTTTCGATTTGAAAACATAAAATAGAAATCATTATTTTTAGATTTGTTTAATAATTGTAATTCTCACAGAAAACAATCTAGGTAAGACACCATTCAACAAGAAATGACTTTTCAAAGGACAAAATCTTTTAACCGTTTATTGAGAAAGCTAGACAAAGAAAAATCAAATAAAGAGAAACTAAAAAAAGGGAAGAAAAGAACAAAAAAAAAAAGAAAAAAGAAAAGAAAAAGTAGAGGCGGACAAAAGAAAAGACACACTGTATTCAATCTTCCTACCAAATTTATGAGTTCCTATGCTTATTTTTACCAAGAAAAACAACCTATCAATGCGAAAAACAACCCAGGTTTATCTTTTACCGAAATAGTTTATTTGACTGCAAAACAATGGCAAAATTTAAGTAAAGAAGAAAAACAAGTAACCTCTTTAATTTTATTCTTTTTTAAATTTCTTTTTGTTTTAAACATCAATTTCTCGAAAAAAAAATCTCCTTTGAGAGATCTTCAATAATTATCCCTTTTCAAATTTTCACAAAAAGAAAAATTCAGAACCTTTAGAAATAAAAAAAAAAAAAAAAAAAAGAACCCATTTCAGCCCACTATTAAAAACATTACCAAAAAAAGAGAAATAAAGTGTTACCTCCAAAGTTAGTGTCATATTAAATACAATCATAATTAAATTATTTTAATTAAAATTTGATCTCAAAGTTCAATAAGGAAGCTGAGTAAAATCTCTAAAAAGACCATTTCTAATTGGTTTTGAGAAGATTTTTGGTTTTTTCAGCCTATTAAATAGTAAAATTTTGTGAAATTGAAATAACCGTTTGGGAAAAAAAGTTCAACACGGTTTTTAATTGGGAACCTTAATAGAATCACAGAAACCTGAAAATTCAATTTAAGATCAATTAATAAAAGAATAAATAAATAAATAAAGACAAAATGAAGGATTCAACACAACAACAGTTTTTTTAATATTATCTTTTAGTATGGGAGTTGATAATAGATTAATCAAATAAAAACCCATTATCAAAAATTTGTTGAAAAAATCGACTATTTTTGAGATCTCCAAAACCACTCGAACGGTTTTGGCAAAAAAGGAGATTTAAATTGTTTTTGTTGGTTTGATTGAAAATGATACAATGGATTATTCTTTGAAGTTAATTAATTTCTTCTATTAATTTATCTTACTTTTCATTTTCAGGTTTCTGTGATTCTATTAAGGTTCCCAATTAAAAACCGTGTTGAACTTTTTTTCCCAAACAGAAAAAACAAATTTTAAACTTTTGAAAAAAAACAAACAAAATTTAATGATACAAATTATTTTTTAATAATGTTTTTATGATGGATAAATGATTATTAATTATCTGTCAATTATTATTTATTCAAAATGTATTATTGAAACGAACATATTTATTAAATATTGAAAAAAAATTAAAATTAAACAAAAAATAAAAAACAAATTGAAAAAACAAAACAAACCATCAAACAAATAGAAATTATTGATTGGATTAAATTTTAATAATAATAATATTTGACTTTCAATTTTTAATAATTTTTTTTTTTTTTTTTTGGAAACAATTTTAGCCATACTACAAGAAAATGGTAGAGGACAGATTTGATTATGAAAAAGAAATCAACAAAATTGAAGATAGATTTTTTTCTTCAAATTCAGATTATTCTGATTTGGAATATCTATCTATATCATCAGATTCGGATATGTCAGAAAATGAAGAAAAATGTTATCTTGAACAAATTCAAGAAGCGCACCATAAAAAAATTAAAGAAAATAAAACATGGATAGAATCCAAAATTCTTAGATTAAAGAATGAAATCAATAATCAATTATTACAAAAGAATCCACAATCATCAACAGAAAAAAAAGACATTCCAAATTTGCCCCAAAGACCAAAGGCTGCTTATATGTGGTACAATTTAGAAATCCGGAACATTATTGAAGAAGAACATCCAAAATGGTCTCGGGCTCAGATTAATAAAGAAATTTCCAGATGTTGGAACGATCTTCCTAAAGAAGACAAATTGGTAAGTTTTGAATGTTTTATAATTAAAATATTTTTAAAAGAAAAATGAATTTATTTGTCTCTCTATTTATATATATATATATATATATATATATATATATGTGTGTGTGTGTGTGTGTGTGTGTGTGTGTGTGTGTGTGTGTGTGTGTGTGTGTGTGTAGGGAGAGATAGTATTTAACATTTTTAAATTAATTAACAAAATTCCGTATTTTTCAAGTTTGGATGTTTAATTATGTGTTTTATTTCCTTCTTTACCTTATTATTTTTCTTCTTCTTATTTAATCTTAAAAGAAATACTATAACTTAAGCATAGAAGATCATAAACGTTATCAAAAAGAAAGAGAAGAAAATACTATAAATATTGAAAACAGCGAATACCAAATTGAGAAGAATAATTCTGAAAATGAAAATCTTGAAATTCAAAATGAAAAAGTTTCTACTGGTTCAACGAATGATTCAAATAAATAATAAAAAAAAATTCTTGTTGAATTTTCAATTGACTTTTGCAATTTTTGTAAATATACATCACTTCATTTTTTATTTTTATTTTTAATTAAATAGTGAAGATATTATTTTTATTAAACAAGTAATTCTCTTAAAATTTAATTCTTTTTCTTTTAATATTTTTAAGATCTAATCAAAAAAAAATAATTTATTTCATTTGAAACATGATATAATGAAAATATATCATACCAATTCCTATTTAAGAATGGTTGAGAATAAAAAATTAAATAGTTTTAAATAAATTTTACAGTTATTCCTTTTTTTTTTTGTTATTGTTTTAACGTTTTTAAATTTGTTGATGATCTTGGAAGAGAGGCAGGTAAAATGCTTAGGATACATTCATTTATTAACTTTAAATAAACTATTTTTCAGCCAAAGGGGTCAGTTGTAATGAGTGAAATACATGTGTTTAAAGGGTTTACATAGATATTAGAACAAAAAATTTTATTTTGGAAATTTTCAAAATTGAAATCATTTTTTCACATTTTTGTTTTTTTTTTTTTACTTTTTTTTTTTTACTTTTTTTTTTTTTTTTTTTTTTAAAACTTCATTCAGTTGTAAAATTTTTTTTTATTGCAAGATCAATAGTCACTTGGTAAAAATGTGTTATTTTAAGGTTATTGAAACCATGGAAATGATTGTGAGAAATTATATTGATTTCTATTGGAATTTTATTGGGATCTTTGATCATGATATTTGTTTAATAAATTTGAAAAATTATCACTTCATTTTCATTTCCTTTTTCAAATCGAGACCACAAATACCAACACACTTTGTTTGGGGGCTTGATTTCTAAAAGCAAAGGTTGAAAAATGAAGTTAAAATTGTTTGCTATTTAGAATTCAAATACTCATAGAAGTTCAAAACGAACATCCTAGTTTTTCTCAATAGTGACCTTAAGAATTTGAGTTTTTCAATTTTTTTAAAAATTTATTGATTGATTAGTTTTCTTTCATACATAAATCAACAATTCTTTGATGTGTATTGTTCTAGTTATTTCTTATTTTTACTTCAAAGGTCAATTATATAAAATAATTGGTATTTGAAAAAAAAGTTGGGCCCCTTTGATTGAAACAGAGTTTATTTCAAAAGAATAGCTGAAGAAAGTACATTTATAAAATTTGAAATTTTAAACGAAAATTAATTTTTTTTTTTATTTATAAATTTTTATAACTTTAGTTCTTTTGGAATTAAAAATTACTCCAAACTCTCAACAAAAGATATCGGGTATTATTTTAGAAAATTCGAAAAAATATACTGATTATAATTCTCAAGAGATGATATTTTTAAATTCGCCTAAAGAGAATTATAATCCGTTTATTTTTGAAAAATGAAAAATGTGGTAAGAGTTATTATTTAAAACTGGCGAGTTGAAACAAATAATTAAAAAAAATATAAAACAAAAAAAAAACAAATAAATATATTTCCAATTTTATATTCTGGAAAAATATATAACAAAAAATATAAAAAAATTCTAATTTTTTTTTTAATAATTTTAAAAATTTTTCACTCAAACAGAATTTCCCAAAATCATCTTTAAATTATCAAACTCGAACAAATTGATTAATTTGATCTAGAAATTTTCAACTCTTATTTTTTTATTATTATTTTCTGTTAAAAACATTCAAATTGGATGAGTCAGATGATTAAAAGACTATTATAATTTTCACTTTTTTTGAAATATAAGGATAAGATCATGTACTTGTTCAACATAAAATTTACTAATTTGGTTTATTCCATAACTCTTCTAATTTTGATAATTAGAAACTCTCAACATCATCCCAAAAAGTTATTTTGAATAACAAAAAATAACAATTCAAAATTTGAAAATACAGTCAATTCCACTTTTAAGGCACAAACTTTAAACAAAATTTAAGGCACAATAAAAATCTCAAATCAAGACACAGAATTTGTGATTTTTTTTTACAATTTATTAACTAGAATCTGAATTTTGTGCCTTAATTTGAGATTGTTTTTGTACCTTAATTTTTGTAGCAAGTTTGTACCTTAAAAGTGGGACTGACTTTAGATAAAATTTAAAGAGTAATTCGTTAAGAATTTAATCTAATGATAAAGCTGATTAAAACATATTTGTAAGAATATTATTTTTTGTCATTTTTTTAGCCTCGTACAGAAGAAAATGGTAAATCATATATTTTAAAGATAATTTCTTTTGCATTTTTTTCAATAAAAATATATCTCATTTTTCAGAACTTTCAAAGTAATTATTAGATTTATTAAAAACTTTTTATAGAAATATTTACTCGTCTTCAACTCAAAAGTTTAACTAAAATTTTCTGAATTATAAAACAAAAAAAAAATTAACTTTTTTTAATAATTTATATGTCTTTATAATATAATTATTTGATGAACTTGAAAAAATTATTCAGTTCACATTAAATATTCTTTTAAAAATGTATAAGAATAAATTATAATTGGATTTCAATTCATAAAAAATTTAAAAAATTTCCATTATTTAAAATTTTGAGAATCTTTTAAGTAAATAAATCAAAAATTATGATATTTGTTATTAGATCAGAATTAAAAAATTGTTATAAATTTAATTCTAGATAAATTTTATTAGTTATTTAAAAATTTTAGAATTAGAAAAATAAAATATTAGATTAAAACTAAAATCCTGAAAAAACAATTAATTTTTAAAAAATAAATAAAAAGAAGGAAATAAACCAATTTTCAGATCAAAAAATAATTTTACTTTAAAATCGGTTTGTTGGCTGGTTTATTAGATCTTTATATCAATTATTATGATCAATTTCAGGCAAGATGGTTGACTATTAACCAATACTGGTACTCTATTCAATGAGTATTACAAATTCTCATATCCAAACCATTAAATACATTCTATATCATAAGTTCTCTTAATTTAAATCATTTTATTTACTCTTATCATATTTAACAAAAGATCTTTAAATGTTAAATATTTTACAAGAAGTTAGCTAGAAAATGATAATCTAAATGATTTATTATCAATTCTCATAATTTTTTTTAAATCTATTATATATAATCCATTTTATTCTTAGATAATTAGAAGAAAATTAGAAGAAACTAAGATTGTAATACTAGAACGTCAACAATTTGACTTTTTTATTACTTTTCAAGTGGATCAGTAAATGATATTGTTTTTTTATTCAGTTGTTACTTTTGATATTTATTTTTTACATCTACGACTTAAAAATAATTTATTTCAAAAATAATATAAAAATATCCTAAAGAATATTCAGACAGGAACATTTGATCGGTAATTTGGTATTTCCCAAAGTAAACTACTTAATTTAACATTATCATTCAATTGTTTGATTTTATTATTATTTTCCAATTAAAAAAAATTGAAAATTTTTAGTTAACATTCCAAAATATTTTTCTTGTTGATAAGTTGAAGTAAATCCAAATAATATTTATAATATCTTTTAGAAATGATTTTGTTTTTAGACAATACTATACACTTCCTTAGTTAACTCTAAGGCAATACTTATACCGCTAATCTGCTAGCTTGAATGTAGCAGTATGAAATAATATTTATTTTGGAAATTGAAATAAAAATTTTGATTGTTTATTTGGAAAATAACAGTATTTTATACTTGTGGGTAATATAATAAAATTTTTTTCAACAAGCACTTGAAATGATTAAAACCAACAAAACACAGTTTAATTTAAAAAATATTTTTTTCTGGTTACAATACTGATTCATAAAAAAGTGAAATTGGTAGCTTAAGGGTTATCTAAAATAAAGTCACCACAGGTGGCTTGCGAATTAAAACATCAGTGAATTAGACTCTTTATCGTTTTAGATCTGGAAGAACTATAAAATTTCAAAAATTTCGTAAAAGGTAATTGGACAAGATCAGATAGTTAATTGGAATAATGTAGTAAAAACAATAACCCAACTATGTTTCTTCTAAGTCCATTTATTCAGTGGTTTTTATTGGAAAATAGACAATACTTCAATTAGAACAAAATTCATATGTCTGTGTTTTTTAATAGCAGCTAACACATAACTTTCTATTCTTGTCAAAATTACCTTTTACGAAATTTTTGAAATTTTATAGTTCTTCCAGATCTAAAACGATAATGAGTCTAATTCACTGATGTTTTAATTCGCAAGGCATCTGTGGTGGCTTTATTTTAGATAGTCTTTCAGTGCTTTTACTTCCTTAAAAAATAATACAGATAAAAATTGAATTTCTCCTTTAGTAAATTCAAAAAATCTAAAAGCACATACTGTTCATAAAATAGAAAAAACATCAAAGTATTCATTCAGCTTTTCAAAAAAATAATCACTCTCTAAGAATTTAAATCATTGATCAAAAGTCCCCAATTCAAAAAGGGGAATTTAATCATTAGTACTTGATTATTAAGAATTAAAAAATTTGAAATGTTATTTGGTTTTATAAACTCTTTATTTGGAAAGCTAAATGAAAATTTTGTTCCATTTATTTTGTAACAAATAGTAATACACAATTTTATTAATTCATTAACTTAGTAACTATACCAATTTTTTTAAAATGGATTGGTTAATTTAGGATTTTTGGATCTTAAGAAGGATCCCAAAATGATGGATACAAAATTTAAGTAGATCCAAATAAGTTCTGTGGTTGTCAATATTCCAAAAACAATAAATTCAAAGAACTGTGTTGATTCTAAGTCAACGAGAGAAAGTCTTTAAAAAAATTGTTAATCTTATTTTCATCAATTTAAAATTACGTAAGATTTATTTTTTACAATTTTTCTGGAATTTGTTATTTCTTTTAAATAAAGCAAATTTGAAATGAACAATAGAAAAAGAAAATTTGATCACTCACATGGAAACAAAAAAAACCTACGAACAAAGAAAATAAGATCAAACCAAACCAACTCAAATAAAAGAAACCAAAACAAAAGAAACCAAAATAAAAGAAACCAAAATAATAAAACACGAAATAATTACAACACAACCAAAAAAGAACAAAAACAAAAACAAAAACAAAATAATCCTAATCATAATAATCAGAATCTGAACAAGAATAAAAAAAAGAAAAACAAAAAGAAAAACCAAGACAAAGGAAAGTTAGTTCCTTTACCAAAAAAACAAATAAAGAAACATAATAAAATACCAAAAAAGATCATCAATTCATTCCAGGAATTAAAGCTTTCAAAAAAAACACAAAGGTCATTAAAAGAAGACAGCTTTCTAGTACCAAGACCTATTCAAAGTACAACAATTCCATTATTACTTAAGGGTTGTGATCTTATAGGGAAAGCTAAAACGGGATCTGGGAAAACATTAGCATTTCTAATCCCGGCTGTTGAACAATTAACCAGATTAAAGTTCAATTCACGGCTAGGAACGGGTGTGATTGTTTTAGTTCCAACAAGAGAGCTTGCGCTTCAGATTCATTTTGTGGCATCAAGACTTATGCGCCACCATAAAAATCTCTCGCATGGCGTTTTGATTGGCGGCGTTGATAAGGAAATTGAACAGGAGCAGCTCGAGAAGGGAATAAATATCATTATTGCAACCCCAGGTAGATTGCTTGACCACTTAAATAACACAGAAGGATTTGTTTTCCAAAACTTAAAAAGCTTTATTCTTGACGAAGCCGATCAAATCTTACAAATAGGCTATGAAGATGAGCTGAATCAAATTTTTGAAATTATCCCAAAGAAGAGGCAAACAGTTCTTTTCTCGGCGACCCAAAGCTCCAAATTAGACGATCTAATTAAAATATCCTTTTGGGAAGAACCCATCTTTATTGATATTGACGAGGATGAAAATGATAATTTAAATCGGAATAGTAATGGAGGGAAAAAGGAGAGCACTCAGACCAATTCGGATAATAGCCCGAACCATACCACTGAAAAAAAGCAAAACAATAACGATACAAAGGAAGAAAAAACTGCGACTGTTGAAACTTTGGAACAAGGGTTTGTTGTATGCCAAGAAGAAAAGCGATTGTTGCTATTATATACCTTTTTAAAAAAAAATGTCAATAAGAAGGTTGTTGTCTTTTTCTCATCAGTAAATTCAGTAAAATTCCATTTCGAATTGCTTTCCTATATCGACTTGCCATGCAATTTCTTACATGGGAAGCAAAAACAAAGAAAACGAACTCAAACGTATTTTGAATTCTGTTCGGCGAAAAAGGGTATTTTGCTTTGCACCAACGTTGCAGCTCGAGGGCTCGATATCCCATCCGTGGATTGGATCATCCAATACGACCCACCATCAAACACAAAGGATTATATTCATAGGGTTGGTAGAACCGCCCGTTCGGGCAAACGTGGGAAAGCCATTCTATTTCTCTTACCCCAAGAATTAAAGTTTTTGAAATATTTAAAAGAATCCAATGTGCCCATTTCTGAGTTTACAGTTCCTTCAAACAAAATCGCAAAAGTGCATGACCAATTGGTTATATTAATAAAAAGAAATTCTTTTTTAAGAGCATACGCCGTCACAGCTTTCAAATCATTCATAAGGGCTTATGATTCCCACACTATGAAGGATGTTTTTAAAGTCAATGAATTAAATCGCGCTAAAATTTCCAAATGCTTCGCCCTTTCAGAAGTCCCAGAAGTCATTCTCAAAGGATACAAAGTTGATAAATCGAATGACAAAAAATCCTTTAATAATAATAATAATAATAATAGTAATAGTAATACTAATAATAATAATAATAATAATAATAATAATAATAATAATAATAATAATAATAATAATAAGAAAAATAATATTAATAAGAAAAATCGGTTTTCAAAGTCTAATAACCGTTTTTCTGCGAGAAATTCCAGAGGTAGACGAGGTCATAATAATAGAAGACAATACAAATAAATGTAAAAAAAAAAAAATTAATATTTTGTTTTATTATTTATTTTTAGAATAAAAAAAAAAAAAAATTAATTTAAATTCTTTTTTCAATTTTCTTTATTAATTTATTGATTAATAAATACTCGTTCTTTTTTTTTTTTTTTTTTTTTTTTTTTGGGTTTATTATATTTTATTTTAATTTTATATTAAATCCTTAAAACAGAATTCAAATTGTACAATTGTTCTTTTAACAATAGAGCTCCCAAAAGAAATAGATTAACAATTTTCAAAGCAGGGTGATTTTCCAATACGTAATATTCTCGTATAAAAATTAGACTTGTTAACGGTTTCTGATAGCTATTGGTATTATTTGGGAAAAATTTTTTTCTGCAAAAAATTCAAAGAGTAAAATTAGAAAATATTATTTCTCCAAGAAAGAAAAACCTAAATTTTTTTTTTTCTTTTTTTTCATAGATACCTAAAAATTAACTTTAAGAGTTTGTTACAATGGAATGAGTTTGGTTCTCCAATAATCTTCATTCGAAAATGGAAGATTTGATACTAATGGTCATTGAGGGACTGTATTTTGATTTAATATTTTTTTTTAACGTTTCGGAGTTGAGGGATTGGCGTCCAATATTGAGAAGTTTTTATTTAAAGTGTGTTGCTATTGAAGGTAACTCGCATGAGTGTTATATTAGTTATAAAATTTATAGAAATTTGATTTGTATAATAGAACCAAAGAGATGATCTAATACAAAAAAATAATCTTTAGATTAGTAGAAAACTCTAAAAATATTTGAAAAAATAGTGCATTTTGGGTAAAATTTAATAATTTAATCTTCAATATGAAGACTTCAAATTTGTGAAATATCGTTGTTAAATTAGTGGCGAAATTTAGATTAGTTGCTAAAATTTTCTTGTTTTTAAAACAAATTAATTTGCTTAACAAAAAGGTTATTTTGGCAAATTCTTTCCAGGTATTGGAAAGATATTATGTTACTGTGATATCCATAGCAAACAAAATTAATCAGTCTTTGTGTTTTTATGTTTATGATCATGAGTTCTTTTTATGAAATTAAAAAAAAATTAAAACTTTTGACAAATTATTTCTTAAATCTTCGAAATATATTGATACCACAAGTAGCTTTATGAAAGGGAATCAAAAATTAATCAATATTTAGATTTTTATGATAATAATTATTGAGTTAATCTTTGAAATTTAAAAAAAAAAAGATAAAATTGTTTCTTGTGGAAGTTCTAAAAATTGATTATTGGAGATTGGAAACAATTAATTAAGGTTTCTATTTTTAGATCTGGAATAGGAATTAAAAAAAAATTATAAAATGATAATTTATTAACTTTGTTGTTTGTAAAAAAATTAATAATTTATTGTTCCATAATATTTGTAAAACAGACTTGAGAGATATTTAAAAAATAGATTGATTTTCTTTCAATTATAATATATTTTAATTGTTGATACATTTATAGTGACACGAATTCTTTCAATATAGATCATCAAGTACTCTTAAACAAATTAACAAAATACAGTTCCAACCCAACAACAATTATATTATGTTATATTATTTTATTGTTTTTTTTTTTTTTTTTTCTTTTTTTTTTTTGAAAGGATAATTTCAAAAATACGAACTTGGTGATTTCCTAGAGTTGGTTGTTATGTTGACCCAAAACAAAACAAAAAGAAATATTTATAATCCTGGGTATTCAATTTGTTATCATTGCATTTGTCTAAGTAATTATTTCTTTTGCAGAGTACCTGGGTTTTTATTATAAACATAACCAATTTTAAAATGACTATTAAATGTTGTTTTCTAATCTTCAACAAATTTTTGAAAGGAAATGGAACAAATACTAATTTTTAACCCTTTTTTGATTTTGGTTATATTTTAGATAAAGTAATAGTAAAAATTGAAAAAAAACATTTGGTAAACATACATCAAAATTTGATTAAAAGCTAGTTTAAATTTGATTAATAATCATATAGAATATAAATTTAAATGTAGTATTATCCTACTTTCAACTACTTCTGTTTTTAGTTAATTGTATTTGTTTTGCTTTTTTCTATAAATTGGAAAAAATATCACTAAATTATATATATATATATATATATGAGTTGAGAGGTTTCTTATCAATGATTTAAGAAATAAAACTATAGAGAGAAATAAATATATATTGTTACTTTGTTTCAAAAAAATTATTTTATTTTTCGAATTGAAAATACAATTAAAGTGAAAAAAAAATGATTTTTATTAAAAAAATTTTTATCCTGGTAAACAAGATTATTATGATATTAGAGAGAGTGTTGTTTATTAAAAATATTTCCTGAGAATATTAATGATTTGTAAATTTCCAACTTCTTGTAAAAAAATGTTTATTTTATGTTTTTTTTTTTTGATAAAAAACATTCAGTTTTTCATAATAAAATCCAAAATCTTTTTACCTTCTTCTTCCAATGTCACAGTTAATTAAGTATTTAATAGTGTGTATGATATATTATCAATTTTGGAGGTAAACTACTTGATCTTGAGTACAAATTTTTAAAATAAGAAATAAATTTGTTCACAATTTTGAAATTTTTATCAAATTTTTTATTTTTTTTTACTGTGAAAATTAACAAAATTTATCTTTATTATTTGATAAAAATTCTTAATTTTTCTCTTGGAACATTTAATTTTTTATAGAACTTTAAAAAACCTATATCCTATTAACTAAATTATTATTTATCAGTTTCTTTGATGATTGATGAATAGGTCTACCAGAAAAAAAGAAGCACAAGAATAATATTGCAACAGAGATTTAAAAAGTCTAATTGAGTTATTTTTAGAACCATAATTGAAAAGAAAATCTAACTATTGTAAATAGAGAAAAATTTGAAAATTCTTTTCAAGGAAGATATCAAAAACAAGTAAAATACAATCAATAAGAATCATTTTTGAGGTGTTGTTTGTATTTTAACAATAGGTAGAGTATGGATAGTTTCTGTATTGTGATAGTTGTTTCAAGTGTCGACCAATGTTAGTAGTTTTTATAGAATATTATACTACAGTACTTAAATGTCAAACAATTATATACATTTACTTTTTATTGTAAAATAATCATAACAAAATTTTCATCTCAGCTTACCAAAAAAAGAAAGTAAAATAATTAATTCAATAAATAATCAAAGTTAACAGTTCAAAAAGCCATTAAAGATTTTCATCTGATTTATAGAATATAATAATTTAAAATTTGACTGTGATCTTGTGGAAACAATTTTTTGGAAAGTTAAGATGAAAATTTTGTTCAATTGTTTTTTTAACAAATAGGAAAATCACAAAGAGAGAATCAAATTTTACAGTTAATCTCTCTACATTTGTAAAAAAATAATTATTCAAGTCGCCTTAGATTAAATGAAACAATTGGTAAAAAAGATTCATTTTTTTAACATTTTCTTTCTTTTTATTTTTTTTTTCTTTTTTTTTTTCATTCCCAACCAAAAAACTTTGAAACAAAAGCAAAATCAAAAGCAAAAATGAGTGTAGTGAATATTAAAAGTGATCTCACCAAAATTATGAACAATTCTGATATTGCAGATGTCCATTTCGTTGTTGGACCGGAGAAGTTTCATATGTATGGGCATCGGATTATTTTATCATTAAACTCCAAAAAATTCAATGAACGATTCTACGAACAGCCTACCCGTGAAGGAGAAATTGAAACAGAAAGGATGTTAACAATCGAAGTTCCGGAGATCTCCTCGAAGGCGTTTCAATTATTTTTAGAATTTTTTTATACAAAGGAAGTGGACTTGACTGGTGAAGACGTATGGTCTGTATTATATATTTCACAAAAGTATGAGGTCTATGAATTGATTCAAATCTGTTTCAATTTTATATTATCAATGCTCTCTGTCAAAACAATTTTTGAGCAGCTTGAGTTATCAATTGAATGCGAGCAACCGTTTATCAACCAAAAGATCCTGGAGTTTTTTGACGAAAGGGCATCGGAGATCTTAAAAAAGAGCAGCTGCCTGGATCGTTTAAATGATCACGAAGTCAAAACTTTGTTAACTCGGGTTGCGCAGGGGAGAACAGAGCCTGTCCCACCAATTTTAATTTTGCGAAGGATTTATGAACGTGGCCAATTTCTTTGCAAATCCAAACTAATCAAACTGAAATCCTATCCTAATGAGCATTTGAATTTTTTGCATTTGACAGCATCCGCAGACAATATTTTGCAAGAAATTTCTCATTTGTTAACCTTTGTTCGCTTTGAAAAAATGGATCTTGAAGCGTTAATCGAGATTAATAAAATGGCATTGGTTTCTGATCAAAAAATGTTTTCTTTATTGTCGAATAAATATTGTTCGCCACATTCAAATTATTCTCTTCTTCATACAAACACCTTCGGCACACACAACAAATATGAGAACGGGAATAATGAGACACACAATTCATTGGGAAGTGATTTGAATAATTATAGAATGAATGGCCATGATCAGCCTCTGGGCGGTGGGATGGAAGTTGAAAATCTTGATGATTTAAATTTTAAAAAATCGTTATATGGTGGCAATAGGAATAATAGCCTTAAAAAAAAATCGAACAAAGGAGCAATTATCAGGAAAAAGAAAAAGAAAAAGAAAAAAAAAACAAAGAATAGCAAAGCAAAAGAAAAAAATAAAAAAAAGAGCAAGAAAAAGAATAAGACGGTAAGGGACGAGGAATTAAAAAATTATTTTGCAAAATTTAGATTTAAAAAACTCGTTGCGTTACTTGCAAATGACCCTTGTTTAGAATGGAGAAAGGACGTGGAAGCTGCCATTTCAAAGGTTGCAAGGGTTACCACATTCAATCTAACAGAGGAGGTGCCCCTATATGAAGAATTAGAGAAATTCCAAGCAGTTTTCCATTATTCAACAATACCCTATCGGGAACCTGAGAAAATTGGAAACTTGCTTGGCCGTTGTATATTGGACGGTAAGGGGGTGGTACTTACACCCTGCTTTGCGACCCGAACAATGAAAAACAATTTGACGGGCTTAATTGGCAAGCTTAGCCTCATTCCTTATATCGAACTTAAAAATGAATTACGAAAAAATCCTTCTGGATTAGGTATCGTTTCAAACCCAAACCACCGTTGTGTAAAAAATTTGAAATATTTCGATGGTGGAGAAACAAGTTATCGCTATAAAAAAATGAGTTGTGGTGGAAGGATAATAGCTCGGTGGAAGGACAGAGTGCCTTTAATAGTTGTTACAAAAAGAAAAAAAATCGGTAAATTTGTATTTCTAAATTTTTTGCCAATCAGCCAAAAGGTTTGGAAGAGGAACGATTTTAAAACAAACAATTACCAAAATTTCCCAAATAAAGATCACCACTTTAACTCAAATGATTCCTATTTTGATTCTGATTCTGAGCCCAACTACCTTTCTGATTCCGATTCCGATTCAAATCCAAATTCAAGTTCAAGTTCAAGCCCAAATCCAGATCAGAAAAGAAAAGTCGGTAATGGGATTGTTGTTGAGAATACTGCAAATAATGCGAACATGGAAACTATTGAGAATAATAAAAAAATGAAGGCTTCATACTGGATATCAAAAATTAATTCGGGGAAAAATTATACCGGCGGCGAATTGATCATCCAAAATTCCATACAATATGTTTTAAAAAATGATCAACAAAAAAAAAAAATTTGGAAACAAAAATACAAAAAAGAAAGAATTATTCAGCAAAAAAAGGATTTGATGAACATTATTCGTTTTGAAAAGGCAAGAAAAAAGATCATCAATTTGGAAAAAAAAAAAATTCATGGCGAGAAAAAATTTTCTCATCCTTTAAAAAAATTTAAATCGAATACCTATCAAAAAAAAAAAAAAAAGTTAACAACTTATCAAAAAAAAAAAAAAAATTAATGATGTTTGAATCCGAATAAAATATTTTTTTTTTCATTTTCTTGCTTTTTTTTCTTGTTATTTTTTTCTTGAAAATTTTATTTTTTATTTTATTTTTTTTGATTTTTTTTATTGTTTATTTTTATCCAAGGGGAAAGTTCCTTTCCTAAAGTTGGAGTTGGGTAGTCTAGTTTGTAAATTTAATTTTAGGCCTTTCTTAAAACAAATTTTAATTGTAAATTGGTAGTATTATTTTTTTAAACAAAAATTCCATTATGGACATAAAGTAATCAAATCTCAGTTCCTATGATTTTGATTTTGAAATAATCCCTGGTTATGATTTGAGTTTGGACTGAGAGAACAACAAAATGATATTGTTTGAAGTGATCTAAGATGATATTGAAGTGTTTGAAGAACCATAATTATAATTTTGAGCTGGAAAAAGCCCATGATTATGGGTCAGGAAGGGGATCCAAAAGGAGGATTATAACTAAGAAGATTGTTGAACTAATGTAACAATATGGGTTGTTGTTGATTGATGGAAACTCAGGATCTAATTTGCTACAACAAATAACAAACTAAATACAAAAACTAAATACACTGGAAAATGAAAAAGAAAAAATATCGCTGAGTAATGATCCAATTTTCAAATATTCAAGTGGAATTGGTAATTATAATCATAATTATAATTATTCTCAATGTCTTGCTCTTAAACATATATAAATAAAAATAAAAAGATTTAAATCCTTCAAAATGATGAATAAATGATAATAGTAATAAAGGTTCCCAATCTATTGGTTATTTTTAAAAAATATTGCCAGACCCAAAGACTTTAAAAAGATACAGAACTTGTAATCGAAACACATTATATACCCAAACTTTTGGTCTTCAAACCACAACAAAAGGTTTTAGATTTCAAACTTACGAGAAAGCTTTTTGAATGATATTCAATATTTTCTTCCAATATTTTGTTCGCTTAAATGTCTAGTTAGAAAATAAAAATCCCTAATATCTAGGTTAATTTTAACAAACAGTTTTATTTGGATTTTCCAGAATTTATAAGAACAGAGAAAAATCAAAGATTATACTTAATTCTTTTGCATTATGGAAAACCAAAAAACAAAAAAGAAATTTAAAATGAAAAGTTTAAGATCTATATTGAAATTTGGAAAGCGAACAAAGTATCTTAGCCTTATATTTGTATATAACGAAGCAAGATAAACCACAATCTGGTAAATTATGTAAAAAATAAATAATTCAGATATCACTCAAGATTTGAATAATTTTCTCTGTGATCGTGTCATCAAGTGCCGTAGAGTCCCTAGGTTTTTTTTTTTGCTTTTTGTAATGTAAAGAAAATTAAATAAATTTTCTTTACATTTCAAAAAGTAAAAAAAACCTAACGGCGCTTTTTTTTAATTTTAGAAATAGAAAGAAAATTTTTGAAATTTTCTTTTTATTTCTAAAATTAAAAAAAAAGCTAACTGCGGTTTTCCAGAATTTAAAAGAATAGAGTAAAATCAACGATTTTACGCAATTCTTTTGAATCCTGGAAAACCTAACGACTGTCCATCCTATCAAAATGATTGTAAAATCTGGATATCTGAATTTAAGAATTTTAATATTTCTGTGGCTTGTCCCACTTTTAATGCACAAACTTCAAGTAGATTTATGGCACAAAAAAAAAAAATTTCAGTCACATAATTGGAATTTTTTCTTTTATAAATATACAAGTAAAATCTAAATTTTGGGTTTTAAGTTTTTTCTTGTTCCTTAAATTTCGTTTAAATTGTTCCTTAAAATTGGAACTAATTATAAAATTATGAACAATAATAAGATTGAAAATATTATTAATAAAAAAAAACTTGATAATTTTATTAGCCCTTGTGAATCAGAAAAGTATATTGAAATGTTTAAAAAATTTCTAAAAAAAAAAATTAGGAATTCAGGAGTGCCTTCGAGTACTGTAAAGTGCCGGTGTTTTTTTTTTTTGTTTCTTTTCATTTTAGAGTAAGGGTGGAATTTTTTATTTATCATATTATTTCTCAATTTTAAAAACAAATGTCTTTAACATTTCTTATACTTATTATCTACTTTGAAGAACTATAGGTTTCCAGAATAAAACAGAAAACCTCAAGAAAAGAGCTGTTAGACTTTTTTTTAATTTTTGAGATTAAAAGAAAATTACAAAAATTTTCTTTAGATTACAAAAAAGTAAAACACTTTAAATTGCTATTCCAGAATTCGTAAGAACAGAGAAAAATCAAAGATTACACTTAATTCTTTTCGATCCTAGAAAACCCAACAGCAAACAAGAGTGGGTAAAAACTCCGCCTTTACTGTGATCAAAATAATGCATGCACAAAGACTATTATCCTGTTTCAAAATATTATCTGTGCTTTTTTTTCTTCTTCTACCAAGGTAACATCCAATCTACTACCAAATAGTATACCTAAGTTCAAATCAATTTTGAAGGTAAAGGTCTGGTTATTTTCAGTAAAATTTAAATTATGAATGCAAATGTTTGAAAATTTTCCATAATATTCACAATTTTTTTGTTTTGTTATAAGAAAAATTTTCAAAAATTTACTTTATTTTTTGAGATAAATTTTCCAATTTGATTCTTCATTTTTAGAATTTCTTTTTAAATAATAGAACTTTAAGAAACCAATACCATATTTTTTTAGGGTTTATTATCAGTTCCTTTGATTGTTTAATGTATAGGTCTTCTATAACAAAAAAACATGCAATTTTATTCTGAAACACGCATTAATCTTTTTGCACACTTTGTTTTGACTAGAGTAGTAATAAAAATAAAAAAAAAAATAGATTTTTTTATGATTGATGATCGAAACTTGTGGATCTCTATTAATTGGTTTGGTATTTTTTGATGATGTCAAATTATGTGGTTTATGTTTGGTAAACAAAGAACCCTTAATAAAAGAGCCTTTGAAAAATTGAAAAAAAGCGAAAAAGCAGAAATTTTTTCCCTTTTCGATTTAAATGTCTAATAATTCAGCACCTTTATGAAAAGAATTCGACTTAGTTTTATTAGCTTTTTTTTTTTTTTTTCGTTAATTTTTATAAAGTATCTGTTAATTCAGATTTCCTAAATACTAATATTGGATCTTGGAAAACAAATCCATATTCAAAACAGCAACAGGATCTGTAAATCCTTTCAAAAAGTCTCTTAAACAGTTTTGAATTCTTATTGTGGTGTGTATTTGAAATACGAAAAAATGGTATTTTTGGACTGACTAAAAAATTGATCAAAACGATTTGCGAAAAAACAAGTCATTTTCGAAAAATAAAAAAATCACAAACCAAAAAAAAATAAAGTAAAAAAAAAAAGTAAAAATTTGTTGCTTATTGTTATTTGGAAACTAACAAAACAAAAAAGATAAAGGTATTAATCAGACTTTTTTAATCAATATATTCTTAAACTTCAATGTTCTTTCTTTATTGTTTTTGGTGGTTGATTTTGAGAAACTGCTTTTAGGGCGTCGATCCAATCTTCTTTCTCTACAAGGCTAGCGGCGCAGAGAGGGAAATCTTTGCATCCTTCTTTTTTGATTAAAAAGCTATTGTCCCGCAAAGGATAGTCCTGAATATCAACTTCATTGCAATTAACTGTTCCTTTTAGTAAGGAATTTTCGGTGTTGTGGTTGTTGTAATATAACAATTGGTTTCCTTTAAGAACAAAATACCTTTTTATCCCTTTTATGGATTTATTAATCATTTTTGATTTTTGTAAAAGAACCCAAGTGAAAAAAGATGTTGAAACCAAAAGTAAGTAATTAAAAATTAACAGTGTGTTAACCAATAAGAAAAGATATAAAAAAAGTTTTACATTTGTTTCCAAATCTCCTTTTTTCAAATTAAAAAAATCATTTAAATAATAAACAAAAGAAAAAGAAATTATTATTAACGACCCTGAGCAACAACAAGAGTTTGGGTTTAAGTTATTACTTTTTAGTGAGGTAACCAGTTTTGTAGATTTCATCAAAATAAAAGGTGTCAGCATTTTTTGTTTCTTGTTCCATAATTTGAAACTTGATTTGAAATAGAGAAAAAATGATGATTAAATTAGAAATTTCATCAGATAAAATCTCGTGAGTTTTACAAAGTGACTAACAGTTTTAAAAAGACAGTTAATTGTAAAATAAAAAGATCAAAATTTTCATTAAAATAAAAAAATCAAAAAACTCCAAGAATTAAAATAAATTCTCCAAAGGACACAATTCTCGAAGGTTAATAATTTAAGCTTCTTATAAGAATTAAAAATCTGAAATTTTCCCCTGATTATCGATAAAATCTTTTTTTGTGGAAAGTTAAATGAAAATTTTGTTCCATTTATTTTGCAACAAATAGTATTGGAAGGTTTTTGAAATAAACTGAAAGTTTTAAAAATACTTTGGTGAATGGTATTTCAATTCTTTATGGGAAAAAATTTTTACTTTCATTTTCAAACTTCCTTTTCCAATAGAGTTTTAGTATTACAACCCACTTCTTTGAGAACTCAATTTATATCAGAAAGAATGGAAAAGGAAGTGAAAAGTTTTTTCCATTTAATATTCAAATACCAGTTAGTCTTAGATTTTTTGAAGAGGTGTTTGAGTGACTCAAAAGAAAGTCTACTATAAACAAGAACCAGAATTGTAAACAGTAACTGATTGATTGTAAACCTTTATTCAAACATATTAATATCTTTTTTTAAGTGATGCTATTTTTGAATATGTTCTACAAGAGATAAAGAAAATATTCAGTTAGTTCTTCATGTGTGCATGAGAATTGATAGCCAAAACTCTTTTCATCTAAATTGTTTAACAATAAGTAATATGGTGAAGCAATTAACAAATAATTTTTGTTTTATGTGTCTTGTAAATTTCCAAAAAAAAGTAAACTCTATTTCAAAATCACTGTACCAAAAAAAATCAAATTTTAAATAAAAATATTTTTAATAATTGAAGTTATCTATTCTAATATAAAAATTTCGATTTTAATAATCAGTTCTATACTCAAGAGATATTTATTTTTTCTCTAAAAATAAAGGAAAAAAAAAGAAAAAAAACTGTTAAAAAAAATTGGGGCATTTATTTTGAAATAAGTATTAAATAAAAAATAGAAAATTTAAAAAATTAGTAAAGCCCATTTATCGATTCTCCTTCCATTTGAATAACTAAATCTATTCTCTTTTTCATATTTGAAACCAATTTTTTCATTAATTCATCTGTTACTACTTTCCAATTTTACATTTTCATATTCCTTTTCATTTTTCATTTTAACAAAACACCGTTGAAAAAATAAAAAAGAGAATTATTGATTTATTTGCAAACTTTTCATTATGAAAAGAAAAACTTAAAACAATACAAAATAATTCAAAATTCAAATGTAACATGGGCTATCTATTATGAAATGTATTTTATATTATTTTTGAAAAGCTCCGATTTCCTCTTTTATTTCATTATTGTTTTTATTATTATGAAGGCGATCAATAATATAATAGCCCACATCTAATATGTGATCTTAACAGTAACTGATTTTGAATGTTTCTCTAAAAAAGACTTTACTAGAAGTCTTTTAAAAAATGTGATATTTTTTTCAAATTATTTAATATATATTTCCTTTTTTTCCCCAAAAAAATCTTGGATAAAATGTACTTATTATCTCTTTTTTCACATACAAAAAAAAGAGTAAACATTTTTTTTTGTTAATGGGTTAGGTTTTCAATCAAAATGAAAAACATATAACTACATTTGATATTTTAAAAAATCATTTGTGTCCTTTCCATTTTTTCTAGTTTTTTATTGAAATTGGTCGTGCATTGTTTTCTTCAAAAAAGATGCTTTTTTTTTTTCATTTTTTTGTAAATATTTCAACAACACATTTTGATTTAAATCCCTCAAGTCATTGATTCAATCTTTATTAATATTAAACTTAATCTGGTTTAGTCAATTAACAAACACCTTCATTAACAAAGTGATTTTTTCTGAAATGTAAAAAAAAAATACACCCCACTTTTTTGGAAATGCATTATATATATATACTCAATTAATCAAGAAAAAATAATTTTTAAATCTGATTTTTAATTCACTTTTATATTATTCTATATATATATATATATATATATATATATATATATATATATATATAATCTGATATTTTAAAAATTAAGAAAAAATAAAACCAAAAACTAAAAAAAAAAATTAGTCGCAATTTTTGAAAAGAGGATCACGGGTTTTTTATTGTGTGACTTTCACTGAAAAAAGATTAACAAGAAGATTATTTGTTGATAATTAAATTCATTTTAAAAAAAAATAACAGAGTCGAAATTATCTTAGTCGTTATTTGTCTTTTTGAAGATATTTTTGTTTTAAATTTAATTTTTAAAAAAAGAAAAAGAAACAAAATGAAATAATTTCAGAAAATTAATACTAAAAAGTTGATATTTAAGGATTATTTTTTTTTCTTTTTTTAATTTTGAGGTAAGAAATTCAAATCTAATTTACAAATAGTCAAAAAAAATTTTGGTATTTTTATTCTTTTTCAGAGTTCTTTGTTTGTCTTTGAACTATCTTTTTCAGAATTATTATTATCTACATTTCTTTTCGATTTTTAGAAATTAATAATTGAAAATTGTAAATCAGTATTTCTCTCCAAAAAAAAAATCCATCAACTACCAATCCCGTAATCTAATAGCATTGTATCTTCTTAAGTACTGTTTTTATTCTTTTTTCAAGTATTTTTCAAAGAAGTAATTACATTTTTTGATTTTGACAAATTTTAATTGTGAGAACCTTACTGAAAAAAATATTTTTTGAGTGTCACACGATATTTAAACATTGAAACTAAAACATCATCAACTGCTCTATTAGAAAAAAGAAAATGAACCCAAAGAATTCTGGGAAGAATCTTTAATTTTTTGATTTTTTTCACATTGTTTTTAATTAAATTATTCGTGTTTTTCAATTAGGTTTTGGATCTAAAAATGTGTTTATAAGATGAATTAAAATTAATCAAAGAATAACCCAAAAAAATAAACCCCTAAAAGGTCTGTATTTGAAATAAATCTTTTCTTTTAGAACACCAAACACGAAAGATCGCCAGTCCAAATAAATTTGTTGAAATCAAAAAAAAAAAAAAAAAATCTCAACCAAAGATCATTTCAGAAAATTTGTTTTCTTTATCTACTTAATTTTCCTGTAACCAAACAATTTATAACCTTGAATTTCTCGCCCCATTACTATTTATTATTATTTTCAAAATATTTATTTTTACAGATTTGCTTTCAAAATTCTTTTTTTAAAATATTTTTATCAAACAAAACCAAAACAAAGAATACTTTGGTCAAAAATTAAAATAAAGATTTTGAATTCTTGGAATCAAAAACAGTTACATAAGATTCAATTCAAAATAAAAGAAATAATTGAAAAAAAATTTCAATCAGATTCAGAATTATTTAGTTTTCTAAATTTAATAGAAAATAAATAATTGACTTTTTAAATTTGATAAAATTTTAGCAAAAAAATATTAATCAGTAAAAAAATTAGCTACATTATCAACCAATTGTATTGTGAATTTTCTATTTAACAAACTCAATAATAACCTTCTATCAGTCATTATTAAAAAATATCATTCAATCAAAACAGATTACATAATTGGAAAAAAAAGAAATGAAATGAAAGCAAAACAAAAAAGACAAAAAATGATAGAAATAATTTCTAAAATGAAAATTATTTCCAAATTGGAATAAAATTGTAGTACTGTCATTCTCTAAAATTATTTTAATTGTTTCCAAACTTTTGGAATTTGTTTTTAAGAAAAAAATAATTAATGAACCATTAATAATACTTTTATTAAATGGAACCCAATAAAAAAAATAATTACTATCAAAAAATAAAAAAAAATAAAATTATAAATTCTTAAATCGAAATCTGTTTGAGTTTTCTAAATCTTGCAAATGATCTTCCCAAGACTCCAATTCAGATTTATTTGCTCTTTTCATATCAGCGATTATATGTAAAATCTCGAGAAATATTCTATAAAAGGAGCAGAAACTATACTCTGCTGTGAATATGGATTTCACGAGTGTTTTTTGATTTTCAATTGAGTTATCTTCATTTATTTTTGTTGCGCTTAAAAGAATTTGGTAAATATCTTTGAAAAAAATTTCTCTTTCTGATTCAATTTCATTTAGTAATCTTTTACGTTGAAAGATCCATTTTTTCCATACATCGCCATCACCCTTTTGAGAAAATTGGTCGATGGCGCTTACCAGTTGTTTATAATCCTTTTTGTTTTGTTTTGTATATAATAACTTGTGTCTGTTTTCTCCAAATACTTCGACAAAATTACTTTTTTCAGGCAATGTTTCCAATAAATGTTTGTCATTCATTAATTTTCGAGATTCTTCGTGGATATATATTAATAAAGATCCTAAATTGTTTGTTAGATCGATCGTGCTATTTATTACTATTAAATAATCGATTGCATTTTCCAAATGATCAATTTGGAAATCTTGAATCCATTTTTTAAAGCTTTCAATCACATTTTTGAAGGGTTCATTACACTTTTCTTGTTTAAATGCAACTTTATAATGATGGCACATAGCTTTTATTTGATTATTCCAAATTTCCGTTTTAAAACGGGGGCTTTCTACATCAACAGTAAAATTTTTTTGATATTGTTGAATAATATCCGTCAAATTTTCATTTCCCTCTCCTCTACTATCAAGCTTTTGCAATTGCATTTTTTTCAAATTTGGGGGCAATTTTCTTTTTTTTTTTTCCATTAATTTTCTTTCCCTTTCTTTTTCTTTTCTTTTTTCATCTTCCTTTTCTTTTTTGGCTTTCCTTTTTTTTTCTTTTTCCATTTTTTCTTCCAATTTCTTTTGTATTCTCTTTTCTTTTCTTAATTGCTTTTCTTTTTCTTTTTTTAATTGCTTTTCTTTTTCTTTTTGCTTTTTTAATTTTCTTCTTTCAAAATTTTCATATCTAATTTCTTCTTTTTTGAGATCTCCTTCACTGGATACATTTGAGCCCAATCCATCAGAATCTGAAAATAAACTATCCTCTAAAATGTCACTTAAATCTTTATCACTGGCTTCTTCTTCAGGGGTTTCCTCACTAGTCTCCTCGCTAGTTTCCTCACTAGTTTCCTCACTAGTTTCCTCACTAGTCTCCTCACTAGTCTCCTCGCTATTCTCATCAGTATTTTGTTGGGCCGAAGAATCCTTTTCAGTGTCACTTTTAATATCATCCTCTTGGTTTGTAACACTTTGGGTGCTATCATTTTCATCATTCTCACTTATATTTTTTGTTTCGCTTTTATTATTAATTGTAATTTTAACTTCTTCAGAATCAGAATCAGCCCCAGTTCCAGAATCAGTTTTTTTCTCCTCTTCCAAAAGATCTATTTTATTAACATCTCCATCAACTTTTTCCTCTTCACTTGAAACTGAAGATGATTCAGAATCAAAATAATTTTTTTTTTCAAGGAAGCGTGGACTAGGGATAATTGAGATTGGAGTTTTTGTTCTCACTAAGCGAGTCACTTTGTTCTTAAATATATTAACATATTTATTCTTTTGGGGAGTTTTTTGATTCTTTAATTTTAATAATTGATCATGTAATGTATTTTCTTTACCTTTGGCTTGCTTTTCCTTTTCCGTTTCATTTTCATTTTCATTTTCATTTTCATTCGTTTGATTAAAAAACCAAGAATAATTTTTATTATTCATTAAGTTATCTTTATTACTGGTTTTTTCTTTTTCTTTATTTAAAGAGATTGATTGAAGCCATTTGTCATTTTCAATTTTTAATTCTTGTTTAATTTTCAATTTTATTTCTTTTCTTTGCTTTAATAAATTATCAAGATCCACATTTGGAAAATCTGTTAAGCCATCAAAAATTAAATAATTTTTAGAATTTTTTTGTTTAGGGATTACCATAATGGAACCAGTTTCAGTCAATTTAACTAATTGGTCGTATTTTGATATTGATTGGAGATTATATTTATATTCTGTATCCCCTTCCTCCTCTTCTTCCTTTTCTTCTTCTCCCTGCTTCTTCTTCTTTTCACCAGTTTTTTTTTTCTTGCTTTTCTTCTTCTTTTCCTTCTTTTTCCCCTTCTCCTTTTCTTCTTTATCATTTGTATTAATTTTCATATTAGTATCAATATTTGATAATAAAATTTCAAATTTTGAAATTAAATTTAACATTTGTTCAGTTTCTGTCCCACCTAAAGAAGAATAACAATTTTGTATACAATTGTTTATGAGATCAATTTCATTTAAATTTCCAGTCAAATCATCAAAAAATAATAAAATTATATCTAAAAAGAACTGTTGATAATCTTGCAATCCATTTTTAATTGAACTAATTAAATGATTTATTAAAAATATTTTCATTGCTTTGTTATCATTTATTGAAGAGATAAATTCATTTTTAATATCCTTTAAAAAAATTAATTTATCAACATATTTCTTTTCTAATAATTTATTTAGGATCTTGATTAATGATTTCATTTTTTTCGCTTTACAACTTGTAATAAAATTCTTAATTAAATTATCAATTTCATTTAAATTGAAATCATATTTTTCATTCCAATAATAGAGATCATTAGTATTATTGAGTTCATCATTTTTAATAAAATCAAAATTCAACTCTTGTCTTTCTCGGAAACAATTTTCAAATGTATTGATATCCTTTTCCTTATTTTCCTTTTGCAGGTTCAATTTTGGTAATAAATAAGGCAACAAGATGAAAAAGAGTTTTGTAAATGTATTCTTTCCAATGATTTTAGGATTATCAATTCTTAGCAATGTGTTATAAATAGAAATAACTTGACTGAAGGTTTTTTTATCTTTTAATCCCTTTTTAATTTGCATTACTGATGATTCACAATTGCTATGATTTCCTTCGTTCTCATTATTTTCGTCTTTCTCATAAAAGGTCTTTAATAGTTCGTAATTATTCTTTGAATCTATTTGTAAGGCCATTTCAAGTAAATTTAAAGAATATGAGTAAATTGGCAAATATTTTGCATTTAATAAATTTGAAATACACAAATAAATATTTGGGCAAATTTCAAGAGAATTTGTTAATTGTAATAATTTTTTTAAGGTCATTAACTGTTCAATCAGTACCCAAGAAAACCATTTTTGCTTTTTAGAAATGATATTTAAAGTTAAATAAATGGAATTAATAATCTCGTTGTAATCGTAATTTGTGGGCCTTGTTAATAGAATCCTATAGATTTGTAAACTTCTAATATAAATTTGTAATTGCTTTTCATTAACAAATTGTTTATTATTATTATTAATTAAATGGATTACCCAATCTCTGGACTCCTCGAGCCACAATTTTCGAATATTAGGGATTGAGAATTGAATTGCTTTTACCATTTTTAAAATATATTTTTCTAAAGTTAATTCCGATTTGTTATTAAAATTATTTTTATTCACAAAATTTAATTCCCATAATCTATTAGTATTTTTTGTTTCAATTTCAGAAATTAACCGTTCAGCAATTTGCTGTGATTTTATTGATTTATTATTGTTTTCAATCACAAAGTAAAATAACAGATTTGATAACAAAATTTTACTTTCCAATCGACAGATTGCGATCATGCTATCTATCCCATAAATGATTAATTGTAAAAGTAGTGGCATTTTCAAATACAGTTGTGGTGTTGGGACAGTAATTAAATTTGATAAAAACATAATCACTAAATCTATTCTGGTTAATAATGTTGTCGATTTATCATTCGAGATGATATATTGATCAATTTTGGATTTTAATTGTTTGATTTTCTTGTCATCAAATTGCTTTTTTTCCTTTTCGTCTTCTTGTTTTTTTTTTTTTTTTTTTAATTCCAAATTTGTCATTTTTTTATCACTGTTAAAAATATTTTCTAATAATGAATACTTATTTTTATATTCTTTTTGAATTTTTTTATTATTGACACTATTATCATTATCATTATCATTTGATCTGTATTTTTTGAAGTCAAGTTCTGATAAATTAAATAATAAAGACTCATTTAAAAATTCAAATTTATTCTCCTGATTATCATCATCATCGTTATCGTTATCGTTATCGTTATCGTTATCGTTATCGTTATCGTTATCGTTATCGTTATCGTTATTGTTATCGTTATCGTTATCTTTATCGTTATGGTTTGTCTTTTTAACAATCTTTTTAGTTCCTTTATTATCATTACCACTGTTTTGAATCTTTATTAAGGATTTGATACTTTCTTGATTAAAATTCAAATTAATTGGTGAATACCATAACTGTTTATCAATCTGGAAATCATTTTCAAAAATTTGGATTTTCTTTCTTTCTAATAATTTCGAAATAACTATTGTTTTTGATTTTCTTGATAAATAATAAATTAAAGATTGCATGTTTTTAATATAATTCGGCTTTATTTTCCCCAAACCATAATAGATTAATTTATTAATAATCCATCTCAAGTGTTTTTTCGTCTTGGTTAGATTATCCCATAATTTAATTTTCATTGAGGAAGATATATGGTCATCTTTGGTTGTTGTTTTAATCAAAAAAAAGAACACCTTTTCAAATTGCGTTTTTTGTTTTTTGGTTTTTATATTTGTTGAAATATTTAAAATCCAAGGCAATAAATAATTCAATAGTTTATTTTCTTTCCTTTTAATTATAGTTTTTTCTATTAAATTTTTTGTTTTATATAATTGGCGATGTAATATGTTCCATCTTTTTTTTGAATCAATGAAAATGGAAAAGGAAAATTTCTTATATCTGGAACTAAAGATCTTATTAACTCTGATGGCAAAATTATCCATCTTCTCGGGAATGTTTGGGAAATATATTGGTATTTCTTGATTTATTTCATTTTGTTGCTTATCGATATCCCCCTTCTCCAATTCAGAATCATATTTTGAAAAATTGTTCATAATAAATTTCCATAAATCTAAAAATAATTGGTATAACTCTGGATCGCCATTGTCAAAATTGTGTAAAAAGTAATTGTATAACCGTGCAGGTTTTAGGTGTATTTTGTTTTTCAAGATTGAATTAATTATCGAAATTTTAAACCCTAAAGACCAATTGTTTACTGTTGAATAGCACTCATTGAGATAAAAGTCTTTTAATAATTCGTAATTATATTTAAAAAGATCAATAATTGATTGTACACCAAGTTTTGAAATATAAATCGATTCATTTGAAATCACAAATTTAAGCCATTGGTATAATTCAGATTCTTGATCAAATAATGTTTTATCCTTAATTTTCCCTCTTAATAAGGAATTAATGGCCTGTATGGCAACCAATTCCAACGAATGAATATTTTCAATATAATCATTTTTCCATTGATCGAAATTGATATCTCCCTTAACCTTTGAGAGCACTTGGTGTTCAAAATAATACAAATCTTTTTTAAATTTCTTGTAACCGGATTGGCCAATGCCTGTATATTGAAGTAAAGGAAGGATCCGTAATCGTCTTAAATGTGTATCAATTGGATGGTTCTTGATTCTAAAATCATGATAATTTCTTGTCAACAAAAAAAAGTTGTAGCGTAAAAATATTGGGACAAATCCAGATTTAACTCTTGTTTTTGAAAAATATAGATATAATAAATCAATTTGTGAATGGATCTTTTCAGACACTTTTGTGTTTTGCTTTAAATATTCTTTGTCGACTGTATCAAAAAATTGCCGATAGATGGAGGTAATGGCACCAACCCTTTCTGCATAGTGCAGTGGTCTTCGGCTATTAAATGCAACGTCTTGGAATTTTGTTAAATACTGAAATAATAATGAACTCGTGTTTGGATGGATCCTACTTAGTGTAAAAATCATAAACCGTTGATGTAATTCATCTTTGGTTCGAATAAAGTTTAGTATATATTCAAAAAACTCTTCAATTTTTTCCTTCTTGAGATATTTGAAATCACAAATACTAGAAATCAATGACCCGTAATTCCTCCATTGGGTGAATAATCGCTGTTGCTTGGCTTCTCTTTTGATCGTTCGGATTTTGCCTGCTTTTCTCTTCGGTAATTGGATCTGTTGAAGAGAAGAAAGCAAAGTGTCATATAAAGATTGGCATTCTTTACGCCAATATTGGGTTCCCTTATGAATAATAATTGTTAATATAAATAACCATTTTTTTAAAAAATATACACTCTGGTTCGTTACAATTTTTTCTAACAAATTAATTAATATCTTTATTCTTTCTTCGCCATCCTTCTCATAGCCAATCTCATTCGATTCTTGTAATTCTTTTGGAATAATTAAAATATCGTCATTTAGTTTTGAAATGTTTGTAAAGTTATCATCTTCATTCTTATTCTTTTTGTTTGTATTATTATCATTAATTTTGATATTTTCGTCGTCTTCTTCAAAAATTGGATCGCCAGTATCATCTAATGGGTTTTGGTATTTAAAGGGATTCTTATGCTGATTAATTCTTGTTTCGTTAACTAAAGCTTCAATAGGAAATAATAAATGTCCCATAATATCTTTATTTTTGCCAAATCCTATATTGATTTGCTTTGCAAAAAGCTCAATTATTGTGGGATGAAATATTTTTTTTTTTAAATTTTCAATGTTCTCTTCTTCATTTTCTTTTTTGGGATCACTATTGTTTTCATTTGAGATTATAATAAAATCATCCAATTCTTTTTTTATTTCTTCTTTTTTTTTTTTTTTTTCTTCTTCTTTTTCTTCTTCCTTCTTTTCTTCTTTTTTCTTCTTTTCTTCTTTTTTCTTCTTTTCTTCTTTTCTATCTTTTTTTCTATCTTTTTTTTTATCTTTCTTTTTTTGCTTTTGTTTATCTTCTTTTTTATCTTCTTGTTTATCTTCTTGGTTATCTTTTTGTTTATCATCACTAATATTTGATGTTTCAATATCTCGATAAATATTTCTAATGTAATGTAATTTTTTAATTATTTGAAAACTAACTGTTCTTTGATTGGTATTTGTGGAAACAAGAAATGGTAAAGTAAATGTTTCCCAAAAAGCGAAATTTGGATATTGAATTAAATTTTCTACATTTGTTGAATTTGAAAAAATTTCATCAAAGGTTTTACTTTCTTCACATTTTTGATTAATATTATTATTTAAAGAATTTAACCAAATTTGAAGTAATTTATTTAAATCCTGTATTACAAAAACTAAAAGGTTATCTGTAGTTTTAATTATTTTTAAAAGCTCATAATATTTATTCAAAATATAAGGTGCTAAACTGGGTTTGAGTCTAATTATTTCTTTTAAAGCACAATTAGATCTCCAGGGTATTTTTTGATCCAAATGAGTAGTATAATAAATTAATTTTGGAATAATTATTGATGGATTTGGAAATATTGTTGGTATTAATCTCAGAAAAACCTTTAAGAATTTAAATTGTTGAAGTTCAATTTCGGTTTCTAATGGCGGTAAATTTTTTAAATTTACTTTAAATGCAAGTCTATTTCCAAATTTAAGATCTACTTCTTTCCATAATTCAATTATTTTTCCAAAAATATGTTTCTTAATCATATTTTCTATTCCAATTATTTTTTTAAATTCTTCAGCCTCCTTTTTTGGTTCCCTTACTTCTTCTTTTTTATCTTCTAGTTGTTGTTCTTTTTCTTTTTCTTCTCCTTTTTCTTCTTCTTTTTCTTCTTCTTTTTGTTTTTCTTTTTCTTTTTCTTCTTCTTTTTTTTCTTGCTCTTCTTTATTTTCCCTCTCATATGATTCTTTTAATGTGTTATTTAAATTTGGAAATTTTGAAATGAAAAATAAGCATTTCATTCCAATTACTGAGCTTAAGTAATTATTATTACTTTTGGTAAATAATAATATAATTATTTTATCGAAAGCAAATTTTAAATCAAATTTGACAATTGTTAGAATTATTCCAATAAGAGGTTTAAGATTTTCAAAGGTAAATAATTCTTCTTTTTCAAATTGAAAAATTTTGTCAATTATTTTTAAATATAATTCCTTAAATTCTTTATTTGTTTCTCCATTTAAAAATCTATCACTATTGGATTTTAAAAAGATATTTAAACATTCAATTGAAGTATCTAATTGTTCATTATTGTTATCAATGATTTTAAAATATTTTTTTAATAGGATTTTTTTATTTAATAAAAAATGTTCTGAATTTGAAAAAATGAAGGAATAAGTTAATAGTTTATAAACAATCTTTATTTGGATATCAATTTTATTTTTAACTTTTTGTATTTCTAGTTTTTCTTCTTTTTTTTCTTCTTTTTCTTCTTCTTTTTCTTTTTCTTTTTCTTTTTCTTTTTCTTTTTCTTTTTCTTTTTCTTTTTCTTTTTCTTTTTTTTTTTTTTTTTTTTTCTTTTTCTTTTTCTTTTTCTTTTTCTTTTTCTTTTTCTTTTTCTTTTTCTTTTTCTTTTTCTTCTTCTTTTTTCTTTCCTTTTTCTTTTCCTTTTTCTTTTTCTTTTTTTTTTTCTTTATCTTCTTCATTTTCTTCTTTTTCTTCATCTTCTTTTTCTTTTTCTTTTTCTTTTTTTTTTCTTTTTTTATCTTCTTTTTCTTGTTCTTTTCCTTTTTCTTCTTCTTTTTCTTTTTCTTCTTTTTTCTTCTCCTTTTCTAGGGTTGTTATCAATTCCAAAGAACTTTTCCAAATAATTTCCATTAAATTAAACCAACCATTATTATTTTTTAATTTATTGAAATCAAAAGTTTCATTTGAAATTGTGTTTTGTAAAAAATCATTAATTGCCTTTAATCTTTGATACTTTTCGTCATCTTTTGTTTTTAAAGTTAAATCCCAATATTCATTTAAAAATTCCGTAGATTTTTTAATAAAATCTTTGGATGTTAAATTTAATTGAATTTTGGAAATTAATGATAATTTGGTCTTTAATTCAAATTTTTGATTAGAAAATAATTCCAAAAGGAATTCTTTCATGATATTGAACCCTCTTAATGATAATTGTAATAGAAATTTATCAAAAATCGAAATAATTCTAGATAATCCAAGTAATTCTTGATCAGATTTTGAAAGTTTTGTTTTTAATAAATCTAAATATTCAATTTCAGATAATATAATCGGATATAGAATTTTCATTCGTGGCTTTGTTAAAATCAAATTCTTTTCTGAAATACAATAATTTAATGTACTAAGAAATATATATTCTGTGCATAATTTTGAACGTTGATATCCAAAATCTTGAATCATTTCATTATCCCTATTTTTTATATTTTGGAGAAATAATTTAAGATATATTGAAAAAAAAAAAATTAATTAATAAATATAAATTGTATTAAATTATTTAATAATTATATATTCTACAATGAATCAAAAAATTGTATTTGTATTTTTATATTTTTTATTTTGAATAAATAAAAAAAATCAAAAAAAAAGCAATTCTAAGATATAAATATATATAATTTTTAAATATAATTTTTTTAAATGGTGCTATCCTCTTAATTGAGTATAACAAATTTTGATCACCATTCATGAAAACAAGCCTCAAAAAGAAAAAAATTGACAAATCAATTTTAATTGGAATTTTGCAAAATGGTTATAAAAGTTCTCATTTAAAAATATTTTTTAATTGATTGTTTCCTTCATTTAAAAACAAAACCCAAATCGAAAAACTAAATTGATTATTTGAATTAAAATAAAATTTAAAACATTTAATTAAACAAAAATTTAAGAATGTTCAACTTTCAAAATTTGAGATTGTAATTATAAGCATGTGTATAAGTGAATTTTTTTGGATTTTTTGTTGCTATGATTTTCTTATTCATGTAGAATTGGCTTTAAGATTTTAATAATAGGTATTATTTCAGTTTGAGGAATTTCAATTTCGGATCTCTTGAATGATCAGTAAAAAATCATGTAAACAATTATTTGAAATATTTTTTCTTTTTTTCTCTAGGTTTGCTGTCAAATCTAAAACCCGGAAATTTTCATAAACCCTGTAATTCCATTTTTCTGATCAATTGAAAATATTAGTAAAATGGAATTACCGGGTTTATGAAAATTTCTGGGTTTTAGATTTGACTGTTACAATTTAAATCGATTTGACAATTTTTTCTGGGATGATTAGATTAAATTTTTTTTATTCAAAAACTGTCAAAGAATACCAAAGTAATTTTCAAAAGGTGAGGAATTAAAATTTTGAAAAGTGATAGTCGGACTACTTCACTCAGTGCTTTTGATCATTTGAGTTGCACTTTTTAAACTTTTGAATCCTAACTTTTTAAAAGTAAATGTAACTCTAATTTTTTAAAGATATAGTAGTGAAAAAAATACTGGACAAGATTTTTAATTGTGGATATTAAGAAAATTGTTGTGTAATTTCTTTTATTTAAAATCAAATCCTTTTTTTTTAAGAATCAAACTTTTAAAATTATAACTCACCCAATTATTAGAATGATGATTAATGAAATTACACCTGTTCAAAACACGATTCAGTAAATCAAAAAACAAGAATAAAAATTATCATTTTTCACAACTCTTGTAAACCTCTATTAAACTGGATTTTTTTTCAAAAAAAAAGTAGATCTACTTTAGGTTGTCAAACAATTAAATGAGTATTCGATAGACACTTTACTTTAATGAACTTTAGGTAGGTTTATTACTTTGGTTCATAAAAAATTTGCTCGGTTATAAAAAGGATTTGATTGAAAATAAAAGAAATTATACAACAATTTTCCTAATATTCACAATTAAAAATCTTGTACGGTATTTTTTTCACTACTACAATCCAAATTTGATCCTTTATTGTTTTTTTTTATCCTTTGATTTGAGTTATTCAAAGAAACTTGGTTTGTGCTCATTGTTGATTTTGGTGATTGTTTAATTTTAAAAGAAATTGTTGAAACAAAGAAAAGGTTTTTATTTTTAATAAGGATTTGGTTTATTCATTTGAGATATTTTGGTTACAAAAGAAATGAAGAGAAAAAAAAGCACTTAAGCATTAGATCTGTGTTAGGTGTACAAGAAGATAAATTTTGTGATTTCTTGGATAAGAGATCGGACAAGTGTTTTTCCTTGGTGTTTACAAAAAATTTGGAAAGAACAAAAAAAATTTATTTGCAGACAGGGTCGAAAAATTAAATTTTTTCTTCAAATCAAACAAAAAACACTCTTTTTCCATTTGAACGGGATCTTGTCTTTATTTTTTGAAGAGATTTACTCAAATTTTTTTTTTTTAAAAAGGTTCTTTCAACAAAAAAACCTTTCAAATTGTTATTTTCAAAAATTATTCAAAATTAAAAAAAAATTATTATGGGGAATTGTTGTTGAAGATTAAAATGAAAGAAAGTTTTTTCAATTGTCACTTACTTTTTGAGGTATGGCTGCTTTATAAACGGTGAGGAAATTGAGTTTGAGCGATTGGACCTCATTAAAGAATTTGAAGCATTTGACCTCCACTCAGTGAGGCTTTGGATAATATCGTCATAATTGTGTGGTGAAATCACACCCAACGAACGCGATAAATTGCCGAGCCTTTCATTTACACTTAACGAGAATGGCTCAATTGGCGATGTGTATTTTAAATTCTCTATCACATGATCTGCAGTTACTTTAAAGTGCTTGAGTAATCGTAAAGAGATCTGAATTGATTTTTTTTGCATTCAATTAAAAAATGAAAAAGGAGAAAAAAATGATTTTCTCTTAATTAAGATTTAATGAAAGAAACGAGTTTGTTATTTTAACAATCCCTGTTTCAAAATTTAATCATAAAAAAAGAAATCTTAAAAGATTTTTCGATTTTTTTGATTTGATAAAACAATTTTTCTTTATTTGAAAAACTTTAAAGAAATTAATTTTACAGTTTGTTCTTTAAGAATAGAAGGTATCAATTTTGAAAATATAAACCCCAACAAAACACCTTTGTTTTTAAAAAAAAATAAAAAACAATTAAGATCAGAATTGTAATTGAAAAAAAACGATACAGGTCTTATAATTTCAGGTCTACAATCACAGAAGAAAGAAAAACAATTGTTTGTTTAGGTTTTAATTATCAATCTATTAAGAACTTACAAAAAATGTAATGTGTCAAAAATTATGGTAACAAAACAAAAAGAAATCAGTCAAAATAGAATCTGGGAACAAAAATTTTTGAGTCTTTTTCCTTATTAGATTGATTCAAAATGAAAAACAAATATCTTGTTGTTTCTTTCTCCTTTCAACTTAAAATTTTTTTACTGAAATGCTTTGAGGATTTTTCAAAGAAGTCTCTCAAATAATGTTTTCTTTTTTTTTCAAAATAAAATAAAAATTAAAAATTGGAAAAAAGATTTTTTTTATTTGAAAATAACTTTCCTAAAATGGTTTCAAGCTTTCTCAATTAAGTAAGTTATTAATTAATTAATAGATCAAGAGTTGGGGAATACTTGTTAATTCTAATTGATTATTATTTTTTTTTTGCTTTGGGAAATTTTGATCTTTTCTCTTTTTTTGAAAACCAAAAGTTTGAGGACGGTTTATTGATTCTATTAATATTTCTGCAAATTTTTGAAGGTCATGAATCTGGTTTGGTTGTATTTCTGTCGTTAAGGTCATTAAATTGTATCTATTTTGTATTAAAAAAATAATTACTTTGTCCTCGCACATATGAAATATTAAAATTGAAAATTTGAAATTCGACAAAATTACTACTTCAATATGATTTCATTCTTGTTAATAGACTTTGTTCACAATATAATCAACATTCCAGTTCTTAAAAATCTTGGTGTTGTTGCATTTATTGTTGCTAATAGTACGACGATTGTTAAAAGTCCCTCATGTCGAGAAAAAAAGGTCTAGATTGGGGTATAAATTTTTCAATTGATGCGACATGAATTTTCGTTAAATTCAACTTTATGATATTTACTTGAAGAGGTAATAACTAAATGTTTTGAAAATACTCTACTTAACTAAAAAAACTCGAATTTTGAAAAAAAAATTCCTTATGAGAAATATTGAAAGTGCCTTAGTTTGCCTATGTTTTTTTTAATTTCTGAAATTAAAAAAAAACATACCGCGCTTTCCCAAAATTCAAAAGAATGGTTAAAAAAATCTTTCATTTAACTCTATTCTCTTAAATTATAAAAAACCTAACAGAATTATCCTATGTTTTTAGAATTCAAAAGAATCTATAATTCTTCAAAATTCTGGAAAACTGAACAAAAGTGTCCGTAGGGTTCCTATGTTTTCCAGAATTCAAAAGAATGGAGGGAAATCATAGATTTTACTCAATTCTTTTAAATTCTGGAAAAGCTAATAATTTTTTTTTTACTTTTCGAAATATACATAATATTTTATTAAAGTTTCGGTATATTCCAAAAAGTAATAAAAACCGAACAGAAAATCAAGGAAAAAATATTTTTTCGAATTTAAAAGAACAAATAATTCTTTAATAGTTAAAATAATTGATTCATATTTGAGAGATACTCAACAGATATAAAATTCTTTTTAAATATGATAAAATGACTTCTTAACTCTGAAGTAAAAAAAAATTTCCAATTTTTTACTATTAAATTTAAAAAAAAATAATAGAACCTGTAAAATTGGATTTTTCAACTTAAATTATAAGATATTATTAAAAATATTTTTTGAAAAAAGATTTTTTAGTAACAACATATGTTTATTATCAGTAAAGTTATTAAAAGGTGTAAAATTAGCAAATTCTTATATTTTTTTGGAAAAATTTTCATGATCATGTTCTGTAAGAATTAAAAGACAGATAATTAAGTTTTTTTTTTATGTTTTATAGTCAATTTTTTTTTTCAAACTTGTCTTTTCATAAAAGAATTATGAATCTCATGGTGTTAGTTTTATTTTTCTAAAAAGTTTTTTATCTTTGGATTTTTTTCTGAATTGTGGACTGATTTGTCTTATATTTATTTTTGAAAATATTAATAAAAATTATTTTTAAAGTGAAATTGATTTTTCTAATACTAATATTAATTAAAAAAAAAAAAAAAAACAAGTTTATTGAAATATTCTTGGTTAAAAAAAAAAAAAAAAAAAAAATAAGTATATTTTTACAAATTTAAAATTGGTATTAATTTGTTATCTTTTTCAACATTTTTTGAAAGTAAAACGACTTTTAGAATTTCTAAATATTAATCATGTATATTCTAATATCTAAACAACATTAAAAATGAAAAGAATATCATTTTTTTTTTATTTATTTATTGATTTCGTAAGCAGATATTTTTATAAAAAATGTTGAATAGTTTAAATAATACTGAAACTAAATAAAATGTTGACAATATAAAAATTAAATTTATATATCGATATATAAAGAATTAATTGTAAGTTGTAAATTGGAATAAATCTAATATTAACTTAAAAACTTGATTATCTCTAAATAGAAGAAATTTTGAGAATATGGCAATAGAAAACAAGAAAATTATTTGTTATTTTTTTAATAAGAATTTGACTGTTTCTTCCATGGGTTATTTTGAATCTTAATCCAAATTTCTTTTTATTTTGTTCTTAAATAAATAAAGATCGATTTTAATTGAACTTTTTTTAGGATTAAGACACTTTCTTATTTAATATAAAAAAAATATAGTAGAATAGAAATAAATAAATTCTAATTATGAAGACAAGAAGAAGAACATGAGTTTCCATTTTGGTCACTTGGGTATTTTTATATATTATATATAATAACTGACTAAACCCCTTTTCAAACAAAAGGGCACATTTCATATCTTCAATACTATTGAATTTGATTGTTAATAAGAAAATTACTTATTGGTGATTTTCATTTTAGTTATTCATTTTTTCATTTTTTTTTTTATTTATGGAGATTTAATAGTTGGAAAATGAAAAAACAGGATAAGAAGAAAACAATTAGTCAATAATCTTCCAGTGTAAAAATGGAAACAGTTTAAGTTTGATTTCGAATGAACTAGCTATAGTAATTAAGAAATATCATTATTGGAATGAGGTATGGAACAAAAAAAAAGATAAAAAGGATAAAAACAATTCAAACGTAATACCATGACGAATTGCAGATTTATATTGAAAATGATACTTTGAAGAACAAAAGTTTGACGTGTAGAGAGTTATCGATGAAATATAAATAACTTTTACCCAGCCCTCCTTGTTCCACAGTCTATATTGATTTTATAATTTTTTCCAGTGCAATTTCCAAAACGAGATTTCTCATTTTAAATAAAAGGTCACTTCAATTTTTACAATATTTCATTTTAATTATTATTGTTTTGTTTTAATAAGTTTTAAATATCCAGTTGAGTGTTTTTCTATGTTTTTAAAGGGTTTCTTATATTTTAGAATGATACTACAATTAATTTGATTCAATTATAAATAATTCTTGAAATTTTCTGTGCCCTTTTATTTGAACAAGAGTTTATAACCAAAAAAAAAAAATAATTTTATTTGATTTTAAGAAGATCTCGTATCTAGCTTTTGATGTATTTACTGGTATTTATTAACATAGTGAGATATCTAAAGAGAAAAGATCCTTTATTAATTGAAAAAAGAATGTTTATAAAAATAAATTAATTGAAATCGAAAAATAACAACAAAAATAAATAAAAAAGAAATTTTTTAATAATTCTATTCAACAATAAAAATGTTAAAAAAAAATAATCTGGAAATCGTTAAAAAAATTGAAAATAGAAGAACTTTTAAAAGTCTTGGAAAAAGAAAAAAATCACTCATTAAAAAAAAAAAAAAAAAAAAAAAAAAAAAAAAAAATTTCAAATTATGATGTGAACAAACTTCAATTTAATTAATTTCAAGAGTGAGTGTTAAAAAATTTAACTTTTTTTAAAGTTATTTTTTTTTTTTTTTTTTTGGGTTTATAAAAATTAATCCTTGGGTTTATGAAAAAAAAATAAGAAGAAAAAAAAATAAAAAAAAATAATAAATTAAATTATATTGAAATTAAAGTTTTTTTCCTTTTAATTTTTCAACACACCTAACACCATTTTCAGCATATTCTTCACGGGTAACCCAAATTGGTCGATCTTTGATCAATCCAGCAAGCACGGCTCCTCCTAAAAAGACCATATGTTTTCTTCTTGGTGGATCTTCAATATGAAGTTTGAATTTTTTTAAACCTTCTCTTTTTCCTTTCAAGACATGTGTACAGTATAATTCTTTGATATCTTTTTCCATTCTTGTTGTTAAGCCTGGAAACATTGAGGTTCCCCCAGATAACACGATATGTTGGTATAACTAATATTTTTTTTCAATTAAAACAGTGATTATTTTAATTATTATTATTTATTAAATTTTGAAAATGAAAATAAAAAAAAGAACAAAAAAAAAAGTAAATTAAATGTTACTTGAGGTCGGATATCAATTGGAGCTTTATTGATAACTTGAAAGAGTGCTTCTGAAATACCAACACTTTCTACATCAACTAAATTTGGTTGGAACAATACTTCAGGGGCTTCAAACCTTTCTGCACCGATTCTGATTGTTCTTCCATCGGGGAGTTTATATGGCCTTACAAGTGCTGTTGTTTCAAGTGCAAGTCTTTTTTCAAGATCAAGGTCGTGGCAAACATAACAAAGCTTTTCTTTGATCTTTCTTGCTGTATCAAAATCTGCTGTTCTGTTGAAAACATATCCACGGAGCAATAAAAGTTTGATTAAATATCTGGTGATGTCTCTTCCTGCAATATCGATTCTTTTCACCAGATGTGGTAAAACAAAGGACTCGTAAACTGGCACGATATGTGTCACACCATCACCAGAATCGACAACTACACCAGTCATCAGTCCTTGTGCATATAGAACGAGGATTGCTTGAATGGCAACATACACAGCCTTGAAGTTGTAGGTCTCAAACATCATTTCAACCATCTTTTCTCTGTTTTTGTCTGGGTTCATTGGTGCTTCTGTAAGCAAGATTTTACAGTCTGAGGTTTCGATCCCCAATTTTTTATCAAATGTATAATCATAAAGATATTTCATGTCTTCCCAATTTCTGACAATACCTTTTAATTATGAAAAATTAGAATGTTGTTATATTTTTTTTTGTGTTTGTTTGGTTTATATGATTTTTGTCCAATCAAAAGAAATTCATGAAATGGTTGAGTGAAATTTATTAACCAACAAATTAAGTCCAAAAAAATTGAAAAGTAAAAAAGAAAAAAGCCAAAAAAAAAAGTGTGTGTGAACAAAATGTACAAGGCTTTTTAATTTTTAAAAATTGATTCTTGGATTTTTAAAAAAGAAAAAACAAATCAAATTTTTTTTTTTGTATCTTGAAAAAGACAAAGGGGAAAAAAAAAAAAAAAAAAAAAAGTTTTAAAAAAAAAAAAAAAAAATTAAAGAGAAAAAACTTTTTTTTTAAAAAAAATGAAAATTAAAAAAGAAGAATCTTTTTGTTTATTAAAAAGTATTGATTCACTTTGTGTCCTTAAAGCGAAAAAAAACAATTCATTCTAAAATTCTTTTTAAAGTTTCAATTTTCTTGTTTTTATTCTCAATAAACAAAAATATTTAAATTTTGTGTTTCTTTTTTTCTTTTTTTAAAAAAAAAACAAAAAAAAAAGAAAAAAAAATATTTTTACCATTCTCAAGAGGGTGACTGATTTGAAGCATATTTCTAACTTGTTCTGCTTCTTCCCCGATCATGATGTCTTTAATCTTCACATTTGTTACATTTTCTTCATATCTGAGGACTGGTCTTCCAACAATTGATGGGAAAACAGCTGCGGGGAAATTGGAATTGGCGTAACCTACTTTAACAAATCCAGTACCATTGTCTATGTAATTTTAGTTTTTTAAATGAACAAAAAAAGTTTTTTTATTTAACAAATAGGGTTGATTAAAAAGTAAAACATCAAAACATTTCATTAACATCACGAAAAATAAAAGAATTCATACCACAAACAATAATTGACTTATCAACGTTGCTCATTTGGGAAAATATTTAGGAAAAAAAAATTGGTTAAAAAAATAATGTTTTTCAAAAAAATGAAAAGTCAGAAATTCAAGGTTAAATGTTAAAATTTCTCTGATTTTTTATGCTTTTTTTTAATCAAGACAGCCTTAGAAATATAGTTGGTTTATTTTTGAATCTCGAGAGCTTACGCTATTTTCTTTATTCTTTATTTAACAAGTTTTGTTTTACCTGGATCAAATATTCAATCCCAAAATCTAAAATTATTTTTTCGAAATCTTTTTAGTTTTGACAATCTTGACTTTTCATAAATTGTAGGTGTTGTTTTGTTCTCTGAATGTAAAAATTTTGATGAAATTTGGCTTTTTTTTTCTGAACAGAATCAAAAAAATAAACAGAATATATTTTGGATGTTTATGTCATAAAAGACCCAGAAAAAGAAGAATTAAGACCTTGAAATCAATAAAAAATAATATAATTTCAATGAAGGAGTGTGAAATACTCTGAATCCTTCCTTTTTTTTGAATGAGACAGATTTACTTTTTCAAATATATGGAACAATTCCTATTTTTTCATTTTTTTTATTTTTCTTTTCAAAATATGGGAGCATACAAATACGTTCAAGAATTATATCGTAAAAAACAAAGTGACGTTGTTCGATATTTACTCCGTGTTAGGTAATTAAAATATCTCTTTTTTTCTATTTCTTTTTCTTTTTCTTTTTCTTTTTCTTTTTCTTTTTCTTTTTCTTTTTCTTTTTTCCAAGAAAATTACAAAACTAAAGATTCTTTGTTTCTTTTTTTATTTACTTTTTTGAATCAATGCGTTGATGATGAATCTTGTATAATATTCTCAAACAAAAGAGCATGGCAATTAAGACAATTACCAGCGATCCACAGAGCATCAAGGCCATCCCGACCAGAAAAAGCACGTATGCTTGGCTATAAAGCAAAACAAGGTTATGTTATTTACAGAGTTAGGGTAAGAAGAGGAGGAAGAAAAAGACATGTTAAAAAGGGAAGAATCATGGGTAAACCAACAAACCATGGTGTTAGAAAAATGAAACATCAAAAAAACTTCAAGTAAGTGGTTGTTGCTTTTTTTATTTTTTCAATTTTTTGCTTTATTTTTCTTTTTTTTGTTGTTTTTTTTTTTTCAAAGAATACAAGTGATCTTGCCCAAAAAATAAAGACAAATAAAAACCAATAAAAAAAAAAAAATTCAAATATGTAATCCAACAATTATCGAAAAACAAGATCCTTTTTGTTTTGGATTTGAAAAATTATTCTTAATGTCTTATCTTTTTTATTTTTTCCTTTTTGAACAATAAAAACAAAAAATTCAAAAAAATGGAATATTCAATAATTTGCAAACAGATCAATTGCAGAATATAGAGTTGGAAAAGTGTGTGGAAACTTAAGAGTCTTAAATAGTTATTGGATCAATGAATGTGGAACATACAGATATTATGAAGTTATTCTTGTTGATCCTAACCATATCACAATCCAAAAGGACCCAAGAATCAACTGGATCACAAGACCAACCATGAAACACAGAGAAGCCAGAGGATTAACTTCATCAGGAAGAAAATACAGAGGGCTTAGATATAAAAACAGAAATGTCAAAAAATTAAGACCATCAAGAAGAGGCGATTGGAAAAGAAGAAATACCCTTTCTTTACGTAGATATCGTTAATTTGTGTTTTTTATTTTCGTTTCATATTTCTTTATTATTTTTTTTTAAATTTAACTTTCTTTCCCTCGTAAAGTCATTTTAAAAAGGCGTGACTAAAAATATTTCAAAGTTTTTAGATCACACCTTTTTATAAACTGGTTTATTTCACTGATTAATTATTTTAAAATAAAATTTTTGTTCACCTTTCAATTTTTTCAAAAATTTTTAGATTCTTCTTTACTTGAAACAATTTTAATTGAAGCACTATCTTCATCCAATTTAGTCAAAAGAAGATTGAATAGAGTTAAGAAATAATTTCCCAATGATAACTAAATCAAGAATACCCAAAGAATTCATACTCCCTCATCATTTTGATCTAGAGCATCAGATAATGCTATAATAGATTGTTATATGATGATTTACTAAAAGAGATTACTATAGTTAATCAAAAGGTGTGATACATTTATCAAGCAAATCGAAACTTTAGAAAATAATATTTTGATATCATCATTTACTATAGCAATTTTCAAAAAGTCACGTCTTTTTGTTTATAGTTGTTTTTATTTGTAGCCAACATATACAACACGAGATTTCTCATTTAAAATAAAAGGGGACATCAATTTTTAAAATATTTAATTTTAATTTTCATTGTTTTGTTTTAATGAGTTGTAAAGATTCTTTTGAGTGTATTTTTTTATCTTTTAAAGTATTTTTTATATTTTAGAATTATACTATAATTAATTTGATTCACTTAAGAATAATTCTTGAAAAATTTTGTGCCCTTTTATTTGAAAAGGAGTTTGTATATAAGCGTAATTTCAAAAATAGGGGCAAATTTTTGATTGAAAAAAAAATGTAGTTTCTCATTTAGTGAATACCAAAACTCAACCCAGAAAAATCAGAACTTAAAACTAAAAAATAACTGTCTAAAACACCCTTTTCTGTTTTAATTATTATTTCTAATAAAAGAATAGAGAAAAGAAACCCATTAAGAAAAAAAATAAATCTGACCCTATTTTTTGAAATGATTTTTCATCTTAAGATTATCCATTTAAGATTCACCATTGCTTCCAAGAACCTTTTGAAACAACTTTCCATCAGAGTTATCAGATTTTTACTATTCACCCATTTGGTATCAACCCAAACTTTCCTTGATACCTTTTTCAAGATAAAAAGAATCTCAACAAAAGAAAGAAAAAGAAAAAGAACAAGAAAAGAAAGTGAAAACAAAACCAATTTTTTGAATGTACAACAAAGAACTCAAAGATAAAATGAATACGATCACATTCATCACGTTGTCTCCAAATGAAAGAGAAAAGAAGATCTTATTTGATCTTGCTATTTCTTCACTTTTCAAGGAACCATTGTAACTCATTAAAGCAAATTTGGTTGATACTTGTTTTCGAAGCAAACACTTCTTGGGTGTTTTACTTTCTTTGAATTTTACAATCCCTTTCTCCAATGCTAATTAATCTCATCTCTTGAATATTAACGGTTTTCAAAAATGTTCTTGTTCATTCAACATAAAAATAACAATATGGAATCATTTTGAAAGAAAAATTGCAAAAAAATGAATTCAACTTTGGGAAATTTTCATTAAAAGAAGATTGTTTCTTGATATTAAATATTCAATAATGACTTTTAAAAGATATTGGGTTCAGAATATTTGGTTAACACATCACACATACCAATAATTTAGAAAATACTAATGATGACGCTATTTTTGAAATTTAGCTTATAGTAACTTATAACAATGCAACAATCCTTATCCTATTATTCCTATTGACCTTTTCTATCTGATAATTCTCTGTAAAAAAATTTTTCCAAAATGGTAGTAAGTTTAAAGCAGGTACATTCAATACTGAGGTAAATATGTTTATTAATTTATTTTTGAATTGACCAAAATAGCTTGTTAGATACCAGTGTTCATACAGAACAGATTATGACAGAAATTAAAGCAAATTAGTCGAAGAAAAATTATAAAATATTGATTTTTTGAAATTCACTGATCAAAATTAAAAAAAAAAATTATTAAAGATAGTTCCAATTTTAAAGTACAAACTTGGAAAGTAATTTAAGACGTAAAAATATATTCAAATAAATGAAAAAAATTTTTTTTTTTGATTTTAATAACCCAAAATTTATTATACGATAATTCGCGTTCTGTTTTTTCATTTAAATATTTTTCAACTCTATAAATTTACCTCAAATAGGTCTAAAACAGCGGAACTGACTGTTAAAAAATTATAAAAAAAATCATTATTATTTTCATTATTTCATTTAGTATATCTAACAATTTTTATCAAAATTAGTTAACACATTTCATTTTTCTTTGATTTTCTCAATTTCTTCAATACCTATTATGTTCGACACATTAGATTTACAACTGGATTTTTTCAACCTAATTATATATAACCCAAAAAGACTTTTTATAAGTGGGATTGATCTATTACATTAATTCCATCCGATTTAATACGTTGTCCGTTGTTTTCCAAATTTGTATAAATATTCATCATTCGTTTTAGTTTTTCAATATTGTCAGAGATTTTTATTTGGAAAAATGATAAAAAAAAAAACAAAAAAATTATCTTCCTGAACAGAAATTCCTGAATTTCTATTACTTAAAACTTAACATCTAGAAAAAAAAAAAAATTGATAATATAAAGAACCTCTAGGCAGTATTTAGAAAAATTATCTCAAAAAAAAAGGGATCGGTTTCTTTTTTTTTTTGTAATAATCTTTTCTATTCTGACTTGATATATTTAATACTAGGAAAGTTCAATATTTAAATTTTTATGTAGTTTTTATTCTAGTATAAAAAAAAACAGAAAATCTTTAATATTCAATCTTTTTCAAATCAAAAATATAATTTTTGTTTTTATTTTTGGAAATTTTAACTAATATATACACTGGTTATTTTCTTTTTAGGTTTCACCAAGGGAATTTGATTTGTATTTTAGAAATAAAAAAAAATAAATGGAAAAAAAAAGACTGAAATAGAAGAGGTATTATTTTTGGAAATCAAAATTTAAATTAAACAGGATTCTTTTTGAAACAATATAATTTTTTTGGTATCTGAGTTCTTTATCTGTTTTTTTTTTTTTTTTATTATTTATTTTTTTCAATTGCTGCCAACAATTAAATTGTCGTTTTTTACAATTAATTTCCGGTTAACACAGAAAACTGAAAAAATGTAAAAGTTGACATATATTTTAGTTTTTATTTTCTATTTTATCCCTTTTCAAAACCACCTTTTTGCAAAAATGAAAAAAGTTATCCAATTTCAATCTAATAAATCATCTAAAAAGAAAATACGACACCTTTCAATAAAATCGTTTCGAAATAGCAGGAAATTATGATAAAGCATCTCCATAATGAATCTTAAAATGTTTCTTTATCAATTAATTGTTGGATTATTGATTTTTTCTCATGGCTTTGTCAAACTCCTTTTTACTCTTTCTTACTACTATCTTTTTCCAATTAATATATGAAAATCAATCTTGCAATTTCTCAAAAATATAATAGTCATGATTATTTGTTTCAAAAGCCCAAGATCTTGTAAAAAATTAATTAGAAATTACAAATACCACTAAGACACTTTTTTCTTTCTTTTCTTTTCTCAGGAAAAAAACAATAAATTTTATCTCAAAGTTTCAAAAATAAAGAGATCCAAATCAATAAAACTCAAAATTGTCATGATCAAATGATCTTGTTTATATCTTGTTTTTTATCTACGGTTTTGGTAATAGTTGGAAAAATACTTGAAAATTTGAAATAAAAAATTTTTCAATCTTTATTGGAAAATGACAGTATTAAGAATTTTTAAGGAAAAAATTTGTTAAAGAATTTTTCGTTTATCCAAAATTCAACTTGTTGAAATAATTGCAAATTATGGTCATTTTGTTTGGAAAGAAATTACTTATTTGATAACCTTTTGTTGTTTTTGTTGCGACTAAAGATCAGATTTCTTTTTGACATTTTCGAAGGAAAATTTTTTAAAATAAAGATTAATTACACAAAATTCGAATTTTTCAATTTTTCAAAATATCTCTTTGACATTTGGATCAAATAATTATCATTATATCAACTTTCTCTAACAACACAAAACTTTTTTTTATTTTCTGATTTATTTTATAAATTTAAAAAAAAATTTTGTAATTTCCTATTTATTTCCAAGATCTAAATGATCTACAAGACAAAAAATTCAAGACCAACAATCAGGTGGTTAGCCATTCTCCCATCTTTTCAAAGACGTGATGAAATGAAACCAAATTTTCTCAAAGAAATAAGTTTATAGCAAAAAAATTTTGATTAAAAAAACTTATTTTTATGATGAGAGTCTTTTACTTATTTTCGTTCTTTCTTTTTTTCTTTTTTGAGAAATAGAAAATTTTCCAGAATTGAAAATCCATTTTTTTTATTCCTGAATGTTTTAAAGCAAAAAATAGTCTATTATCAAACAAAGTAAGTGTTAAATATAAACCACTAAATGTGAACTTTTTTTGTTTCGAAATTGTATTATTTTTTACAACAACAAATAAGTAAGTTTTTCCAAATTTATCTGTTTAGATCTTGAATTCCAAAAAGGTTGTCCAATAAAATGGAATGTAAGGTAACTGTGGTTTTGCTTCAATGGTTGGAAAGAAAATCAATTTGTAATCATAAGTAAGAAAATTTTTCTCTTTGAAATTGCGAAAAAGTCTAATATTTTGATCACAAAACAACTAGGAAATAAAAGGGACGCTTCAATTTCTATCTAAGATTTACTATAAGAATATTCAAATTACAGAGAGAACATTATTCAAAGGATTGCTAACTTTAGGAAATATAATCTTTTTGACAAAAAATAAATTATTGTTCAAAGTGTTACAATATTTTTAGGTGTAAAAAATCAAAACTGTTTTAAAAATTGAGACAAAAAGAGAGTTCCACAGGCAATTGGCCAACGAATGAAAAACAGTCCTCCCTAATTTCAGATCATTATTTGACCACAAATTTTTCATCAGAACTTTTAAAAAATGCCAACTTAGCTTTCTTTAATCTGTACATTGCAAAATTTAAACGTTATTGATGGGCTTGGGGAAGTAAGTACAAATCACCATTTATACAATGACCAAATTGCAAATAGAGTGTCAAAACAAGATACTTTTCTCATATTATCAGTTTAAAAGGAATCTGAAAAGGAGTTGGAAATAGCAAAACTGGCTTGAAAACAAACACACTTATGGACTTTTCTTTATTGGTATGATTCCGAGAATCCCTTATTTTTTTCAATCTCATCAATTAATAAATTATTGACCATAAAAAAACGGTTTTATATTCAATTTGAATCGTTTTCAGGTCTACCTGAATTTCTATAGAGATCACGATATTTCTTCAAAATTTTTGTTTTTAAAAAATAAGTAAACTTTTAATTTTTTATAAACATATTTTTTACAAATGTTAAAATTTCATTTAATTGCGAATATTGGAGAATCCAAAATTCATGTACCAATTCACAACATCTCAACGATGAGGGTTTGTGGGCTAATTAAGGAACTCAATTTTCGAAATGTCTTTTTAAATCAGAAGATCGTTGGAGTGAAGACTAGCCAAGATGTCTGGTTATTTGAACAAGATTTTGTGAAAGACATTTTAGAATGTGGAGAGGTTGTGAATGGTGTTTTGGAAAATGATTTGGAGGCAACTAAAGAAACAAAAAAAAAAAAACGATCAAATAGCCTAAATTCTGAGAAAGTACAAATTTTGTCAAATTCAAAACACAAACTTGATGATCACAATCCCAATTTCGATCAAAATTCCAAAACCAAACAAATAATGATAAAAGACGAAGGCTCTGAGGCCAATACCGAAGGTCCAAGCTTCAGTTATTCCTATGACTCAAGAAAGGAAAACGTAAATTTTGAGAAACAAAAAATTCCATTTAAAAACAGTAAAAAGATCAAACAAGAAAATATTTTCAATAACCATCTCAAAAAAGTCAACCTCATCGAAAAAAGGATCAAACTAAACCAAAACAGGGCACCAAAAGAAGAAGAAGACAAAAAAGAACAGGAACAAGAACAAGAACAAAAAAAAAAAAAAAATATCAAAGATGAGAAAGTCAACCGAGAGCAACCTAATGAAGAAACAAACACTGTTTTCCTCAAAGATTTGGAGCAAGACCTAAAAGTAAAATCAAAACAGAGAAAAAAGCAAACAAAAGAATTCAAAAACAATGGCAAATTACACCCAAAAAATTTATTTAATAGTGACCTCTCTGAAGATCGTACAATCTACGACGAAGACGAATTTTCTGAAGGCAACGAAGATGAAAACAATCATTTTGTTTTTTCTGACTTTGATCGCAAGCTGGATGAAAACCCTGAGAAACTGGAGAAAAACATGAACATATTGAATGAAGAAATTACCGCACTCAAGCACGATATCAAAAAGTTGGCAAATATTTCGCCACCAAACACGATCAAAAAAGAAAGCAAACATTTGCAAGCCCCTACCGAATTATGCTGTCCTTTAACTCGAAAGATATTTTTTGAACCCGTCATTTCGCCATACGGAAACACCTTTGAGTACAATGCTATAAAAAAATTTCTTGATCACAATAACGATATTTGCCCCTTAACGAAAAAGCCATTGACAATTGAACAATTGATACCATCAATTACAATTAAAAAGCTCTGTGATGAATACCGAACCCAAAACAAATTATTAGTCTACTCACAAGACAAGAAGAATAAAAACAGCAATGGCAAGTTGAACAGCAATAAGCAAAAAGCACGATTAAATTCTGCAAAAAAGCAAATTCTGGGAGCAAACACAAATACAAATAAAAATGAACAAATTAAAAAATACTCAATATTGGGATTGGACACATATCATTTGTTTCAAATACCAATGACAATTCAGATTATTAAAAAATCACTCCATTTATCGATTTATGGAGGAGAGACATTAATTGAAAAAATTCATCAAATAACATATCAAAAAAATCTAACAAGCGAAAAAAATATTTTACAATTATTATTTTTAACAAAAAAAATTTGGATCAAATTTCCAAACAATGAACAAATTGAAGAATTTATTACAGATTTTGAATTAATTAAAAAACGAAAATCCAAGAATAGCAAAAAAAAAAATGAAATCTTCCTGATTCATTTGATTACTAAAAAAGGAGACTTCATTGGCGATGCAAAAATTATATTGGGCGATAATAAAATAAAATTAATAGATCCAAAAAATGAAGTTTTAAAATCTGATTTAAATCAGATCCAATACTACCCAAAAAAAAATTATTCGCCATTATTAGTCATTAATGATAAAGCATACAAATTTGTGTTTCAAGAATCTAAAGATTATAATAAATTTAACTTATTGTACAAAATCAATTATAACAAGGCGAAGGGCAACAGTAGCGACTCTTTAAAAACCCACAGCAACAGCAGCAAGCACACGAGCAACGACATTAATAAGAACCACATTAAAAAAAGAGAAGAAAACAAGGATAACGAACGGGCAAAAAGGAAATTTTTTTCATATTTTACCGACAAGCCGGATGGGGAATATTATCAAATAGTTGTTTTAACACCAAAAAACCGAAAAGAAAAGAAAAAAACCAGAATTAGAATCGCCGAAGATGAAATTGAGTTTGAATATCTTCAAGGGAAAAGAATTAAAGACAAATTAATCAATGTAATTTTTAAACCACACCTGAGATCCAAAAGAGCAGGGACTTTAAGGTTTTTGCATTATTCACAAGAATTTAAATTATTATTTACCAACGAAGAAAAAATGAAAAGATTTTCAAATCATTTTACACGACATTCCAAAAAGTATTTCAAAAAAATGAAAAAACAAAAAAATTCAAAAGATTTGAAAATTACGAATAAGATAGAACTAAGCAATAGACATTCAAATAATGTGATGCAAAATAATAAAAATCATGGTGCCATTGGAAACACCGAAAACAAAAACCGAATCAAAGAGGTTATCGAGGAACATTATAACGAACACAGCTCGACTAATAAAACACAGGGGAGCAAAATGGAGGAACAGGACGAAGAACTGAGCGAAGTGGCACAAAGGGAAGAAAAAATTAAGCATGGCTTAATATCTGTTAAAGTGGTAAACACAGATTTTGAGATCCTTGACAAAGGAGAGATTATTTTTTATAAAAACCATGTCAAGTTTAAGTTTATGAAATATGAAATCTATTCACACATTTCAAAAATAAAGCATTTTAGACACAAGACCCAAAACAAATTGGCAAAAATCGAAATTAACCAACAATCATTTTTTTTATTATTTGAAACCAAAACAATGATCAATAGTTTTTTCGATATCATCGAAAAAGATAATGAAGATATAATATCACCAGACAGTTTTAAAGTCCACAAAAAGAATCTATCAACGAAAAAATTCGAAATGAAAATTTTGATTTTTAAAAATAAAAAAAAAAACCAAAGCAAAAAGAACAACAATAATAATAATATTGCTAACAATTTACATAGATCAATTGAAAACCCAATAAAGGGAATTTTAAATATTAACCACGGGAAGGGTGCAATAAAAATTGAGAATAACCAAACCATCAAAAAGTTTAATCTAAACCATGTGAAAATGATCTGTGATAACGATGAACATTTATTTGTTACATTGCATTTCCAAAAGGGGAAAAAGCCAATTTCCTTTTTGGTATCATCCTACAAAAATCTTGATAAATTGGCTTCGGTCATTCCTCGAAAAAGGGCAATAAAAGGCGATAAATTCTATGGTACCGTGCATTCCTCCAATATGAAAAAATTTTCAGAATTTGCGCCAATTAAAATTTCTTTCCAATCGCCTTGTATTAAATTCGAATTAACACATTCGACAAAAAATATCCAAAAAACAATAAATATCCAAAAAAAGTCTAAAACATTCCAATGCTTATGCACACGCAGGAACAGATCTTTAATTCTTTTTAAATTGTCTAGAAAAAATTACCTCACAATCGATATACAATCCAATTTTATCATCAAATCAATCAATACTCGAGTCCAAGGAATAATTGAAGCAAAATCTTCAAAATGTTAATTAATTATTTCAAAATATTGACAAGATCATTAGTGATTTGTTAGATATACATAATTGTTATTAAATAATCAAAAAAAAAAAAAAAAAAAAAAAATGGGTTTGTAAAAAAAAAAATAATAATACCGTTTTTATAAGAATTTTTTTTAAAACCCTCAATGTGTTTTTTAATTTATTAATAGATCTTTAAAATGTAAAAATATTTTTTTTTCTTGTTTTTTTTTTTAGTATTAAATGTGTATATCCGGAATATAAAATGAAATATTATTCTAGATTCGTCAATTTAATTACTATTAAATGTTTTTTTTTATTGTTAACTTAATATATTAATTATTTTAAATCTTGAGTTTAATAAGATAAAATAAATTATTTCTGTTTTTTCTTTTTTTTTTTATGAATTTTTTTTTTGTACAATCATTTTTAATTTGACAATTTTTTTCCACAATAGTTAGATGGATTAGACAATTTCTAGTCCCACATACAAATTTTTTAATCTACATATTTTTAATACTACCATGTTCTGAATTTTATTTCAAATATATTTTGAATTTCTAATACAAATTCAAAAAAAAAATTACTCTTTTTCAAACTTTTAGTGTTTTTTCTAACGTTTTTAGAATGAAAAAAGGTATATAAGAAAAATGATTTTACAAAAAAAAATTCATAAAAAAAAAAAAGACATTTATAATTTTTGATATGAATTTTTCATCTTTTATAGATTTATTTTTCGTTATCTAAAAAAACAAAAATTTGAAGTCCAATTATTAGATATTACTACATTTTCAGCAAAAATCCCAAAATAAAAAATCAAAAAAAATATTGGAATATAAAATTGATTTTATAAAGCTATATGACAAATTCAGAACTCAAATAGTAGTATATTGTTTGTTTTTTTTTTGTAATTTTTTCACCATAAAAATTAATTGTTTTTGATCTTTCAGATTGTTTTACAAATAGTATTTTAAACTAAAAATTTGTGATCTTTCAAAAATTTTTTTAAAATTGACCGATCCTGAAAAAATAATTTTAATTTTTTATTTGTATTGATTTAAACTTGAATTTTCAACTCGTCTCAAACAATTGATCATTTTAAAGATTATTTTGATATAATTTAAAAAAGAGAATTCTATACAAAAAAAAAAATCTAAAAAATCTGTTTTGTGAAAAGTCCTTTAGAATATTATAAGAGTGTTTTTTTTTAGTAAAAAATTTTTAACTCGTTTTTGATGAATAGTTTATGGATTTAATAGACATCATATTCTTTTAGATAAGATAAATGAAAAATATTTAAAAATGAAAATCAAAAAATGGAAAATAATTCAATTTACAAAATATATAATAAACCCAAGTTTAAGAAGATTGGAATTGTAAAGGTGGTTTTGGATTCAAATTTTGTCTCATCAAATGCTGAAAATTTAACTTCAACAATCAAAATAATAATTATTAAAAAAAAAAAAATGGATGTAAATTCTTTTATAAAATATTTTAATAAAAAATTAATACACGATTAGAAAGATTTAAAAACACTTTTATTCTTTTCCAAAAAATTATTTTTAATTATTACTGATTTTAAAAATCAATTTATTTATCAATATTTATTATTTATCAATGAATTGAAAAATAATATTGTTGTTTTTAGTTCGTTTAATCATTTTTGAAATGGACAAGTTACTAATTTTCAAATAAGAAATGGGAAAATTACTATTTAATATTCCAAAAAATGAATGATAATTATAGAAAAACACAATATAATTAAAAGTTTTTGTATTAAAAGTGAAATTGATTATAATATTTTAAAAGTTATTTATAAAATCTAATAATTGTTTTTATATACTATTCTTTTTTTTTTAAATTTATTTTGTAAAAAGAGTCATAATTTCCGAAAATTAGTTCATCTCTTAAATTTTTAATTAAAGAAACTTTGGTTTTTCATTCTTCTTAATGTTTTTAAATATAAAATAGGTTTTTTTCATTTCTCATTCAAGAATTAGTAATAAGCACATGTAAAATATGTGTAATTCAAGTAAAACAATCAATATTTTCTGAATTAACCATTGGAAAAAATATTAATAAATTCATTGATTAATCAAACCATTAACATTAATAAGGAATTTTTGAAAAAAAAGGCAATATTGAATCTTTTTTGGTAAAAATATAAATATTATTAAACTTTTTTAAGGGAAGAAAGTAATTTTTTATAAAATATATTCATAATCAATAATTTTTTTCTACGTGATGTAAACTCTTTCCCATCATAAGCTAAAACATCAATTACAAAAATTAAATTTTAGAATCCAAAAATAATTTTAAAAATCGAAAATTCATTGCAAAAAGAGGTGATATTTTCTCTTGAAACAACTAAAATTATTTTTATCAATTAAAAGAAAATATTCCAGATGTTATTATTCTTATTTTTTTACCCAAGATGGACATTTTTGTTATTATATTCGGCCAGTTAAGAATTATGATTCTAAAAAATTTTATTTTATAAAGTTAATCTTAAAAATATACAAATAATTAACTTAAATAAAAAATTAATTCATAAATATTTTCTAATGATTATTTTTAAGAGTTGATGTTTTGGTATTTGAAATATAACAAAAAAAAAAAAAAAAAAAACAGAACTTTTAAAAAAACCATAAATTTATTCAAATCTTTGGATAAAAGATATTATTCGACTAAACCAATATAAAAGGAGGATATTTGATATGCAAACACTTTTCTGGTTAAAGTATCATAGTTTTATAAGTGTGAATTATATGTGTTTAAAGAGTTAAATGGGGATATAATAAGTAAAAAATTAATATTGAAAATTTCAAAATTAAAATTATTTTTTCACTTTATTTCTTAATTATACTTTTTTTCTCAATTTTTTTTTTGACACCGAATTCATTTGTAAATTTTTTTTTTTTATTGCAAGATCTAGATGGTTCCTTGGCAAAAACCTGTTATTTTAATGGTAGTTAAAACGTAAAAATGATTGGAAGAGAAATGGTATTTGTTTCTATTAGAATTTTATTAGATCTATCAATTGAAGATCAAATGAGCATTGTTGTTTTTCTCAATTGGGATAATAAAATTTTAGAATTTGAGTTCTTATATTTTGAAGAAAATATATTAATTTATTTTTGATTTAATTTCAGACAGATATCAACTATTCTTTGATGTTTATGTTTCTATTTAATATTATTTAGTCATAGAAGGCCGATTATAAAAAATAATTGATATTTGAAAAAAATATTGGGCATCTTCTACTAATACAAAGTTTTTAATCAGGATTTATCAGTAATTATGATCCTTAAGGATCTTAATCAGCCTGAAATTTTAATAACTAAAATATCTAATGGTATTCTTGGAAAAGCTGAATTTAAATGAATTTTTCATTCCCTTCCAGAATTTAATGGAATTCTAATAAAAAAGTATTTGAAAAAACCATCCCCAGAATTCGAACCAAGCACTTTGATCAAGTTATAAAAATTATTTACATTTTTTTTTATTTTTTCATCACAAAAGACTTTCTTTTGAAGATCTACAAACATTAGACAAAGGTAATAAGACACCCAATCAATACTAAGAAAAGAAAACACCTTTAAATGTCATTTTAGAAAACAATTATTACACCCTTAATAATTCAAATTGATAGAAAACTTTATTATAAATCATTTTTGTTTGACTTTGATCTCAAAAAAAAAGCCAAACTTTTATTTCAACAAAAAGAAACTCAATAGAAAATTTTTATTCAATTCAACCCAAACCCGAAAACGAAAAAACAAGAAAAAAAATAAAAATAATAACAAATAAAATCAAAAATAATGACAGAGCAAATGGAAGAAATCTTAAAATAATTTGTGAACAATAAAGATTTGGCAGAAGTAAAATTTGTTGTGGGAAAAAACGAGCAAGTTTATTATGGGCACAAACTACTACTTGGGCTAGTCTCCGAGTTTTGGTTTAATAAGCTCTATTGTGAAGGGTGGAAAGAAAAGCAAGCGAAAGGGCAAATGACGATCCAATTGCCAGAATTGGATCCGTCGCCGTTTGGCTCCTTTTTAGAATACGCCTACACAAGAAGGATCTCTGTTCAGAATAGCCAGGTGTTTGAGCTCTGGAAGGTTGCAGACGAGTATGGGATACCGCAATTAAAAAGGCAATGTGCGGATATGTTTGAAAAGAAATTGAATGGATCCAATGTGTTGAACTTTTATGAGTTCGGGATCAAGAATGGGGTTGAGGAATGGAACAAAGTGACCAAGAAGTTTTTGGTTGAAAACACAAAAACAATTTTCACGAAAGTGAATTGCCTGGAGGGTGTGCAATTGGAAACCATTCAAGGGGTCTTAAAAATTGAAAGGCTGTTCGCAAGAGAAATTGACATCTTCCAGGCGCTGCACCATTGGGCGACCAAGCAGAAGGAGAGCTGTTATAGCAACGACGAAACGGTCACAATCAAAACCCTATTGAAGGACATTTTGCCGTCCATTAGGCTTGACCTGATGACGTTTGGAGACATTGCGGTGCTCGAAAAAACTGGGCTGTTCCCACCAGAACTCTTATTTAACGCGATAACGACACTCGCGAATAAACATCGGATAACATTCAGGCCCTATCCACGAGGCGGGGCACAATTATCAGATCTGAAGGTGCTGATGTGTGGCGCTGCTCGGGGTGGCATGCCACGATTGGAACACCTGAAGGAATCGTTTACCAGCGGGGCAATAAACAACCTCGATATCACCAATATCGACAATATCACACCCACGTTTGAGACAATGACAAAATATGATGCAATCATTCTGAGGTCGCGCCGTGGGGTGTCGATAGTCAATAATGAAATACTTGGCGAAAATTTAGCTAAATTCGTTGAAACTGGCAAAGGCTTGGTTGTGATCGCAATAAATAGCCTTATAAATAATGAAAACTGTCAAATTAAGTGCAGGCTGCTTGACGAGGGGTTTATCCCACTTGTCCCGTGGGAAAGGGAATCCAAGGAAGAAGGAGAATTGGGCAAAATCCATTTGCCAGACCATCCAATAATGAATGGTGTTTCAACCTTAAAAGCCAAATACTATACTCATATTATAGGCACCCACGACATCAATGGCGGTAAATTGATCGCCTCGTGGAATAATGGCTTTCCTTTAATCACGAGAAAAAAAAAGAAGGTGGGAATTATGGCACAGTTGTGTGCTTAAATTTTCATCCAATATCAACAAGAATGACAATGGATTGCGGGAAATCTTGGTTACAAGAAACAGATGGAGAAAAAATTTTGTTGAATTCTTTAGAATATGTAGCTTTACATTAATTTCTCATATCTTTTTATTCTTTTCTTTTCTTTCGGTTTTTTTTTATTTGATTTTTTTGAGTCGATTTTATAAAAATTTATTTTTAATTAATGTGATTGTCTTCATTTCAAAAATTCTTCTTCTTTTATTTGAAAATAATATTTAAACGAAAAATAATGATCACGTACCTGTATTTGAATTTTAAATGGGAAAAATTTTAACTTCATTTATAATTTCCATTTTTCTTTTTCATTTTCAAATAGAAACCGTTAATTACAACCCACCACTTCTTTGAGAACTCTATTTATCACAAAGGAGGGATCTGGTAAAGGAAGTGGAAATTCTTTCCCCTTTAAAATTCGATTACCGGTATATTGAAACAAATTGAAATTTTTCAAAGAATTAATTAGGATTTTCAACCCAAATGTGAAAAATTAGTGGATATTGTTATTTGTTTGCAAAAGACTTGTTTTTACACTAAAAATGACCTTTTCAAAAATAGGTCTTTTTTTTTTTGTGGAAAAGTCGTAAATTTCCAGAGAAGGTACTTATTTTCCCAAAATTAGCACATCTAATAGTAGGGCTTGTTAAAATTATTAAATAGATTAGAAAATCTTTTTATTTCATATCTTTAAAAAAAAATATTTTTCTTTAGAAATAAAACCAAAATAAAAGATAAAAAACTATTAATTGCGCTTTTATTTATACACCCCTCTCCAAAAAAAAAAAAAAAAAAATAGAGGAATAGTAAAATAACATTTTGACAAAATAATTAAAATTATAACCTTTGTGAAAAATCAATCAATTTACAATCAATTAAAAAAAAAAAGTGTTGAAATATAGAACAGAAGGGTTTTTTTTAAAAAAAAAGGTATTTTATGTCATCAAATGTTAAATTCACAGCAAGAAAGTGAAATATAAGTTAGATTGAAATTATTTATTAAAAAAAAAAATTTAACTTTTGGTTTCATTTTTTTCAAAATATAAAGTTAATCTGATTTTTTTTAAGGATGGTGCTAAAAGGTATTTCAAATATAAAAAATCAAGAAAGTTCCAAGAAGTTGATATAAAATAATTTTTCATAAATGTGATTTAATTTTGCTAAATTTTGATAAAACAAAAAATATTTTTATTTATAAGAATTTTTTTTCTATTGCTTTATTCTATATATATATATAAAAAAAATTTTTTAATAAGAGATCCTATACCATCAAACCATTTTTTTTTATAAATTTTTAAAATTATTTGTTTTTGATTTTTATTGAAAATTATCACAAACAAGAATTAAAAGCCCCATCAAATTATCTCAACCAAACAAAAAAGTAAAAAAGTTCGCTCATAAATTAGATATTAAAATGAATTAAAAAAAAATAGGTTTTTGAGAAAAATATTTTATACAAAGTCAAATTCAATCAAAAAAATTTTACAATTAAATCTTTGCTGTTTTGACTCCATATGCTAATATGAGTTTATCATAAAATTTCAAAAAATTCGATAATTAGAACAAAAAATTATTTGAATTCTTTGAAACTTTTTAGTTAGAAGTGTTCAACAATATAAAATGGAATATTTGGTTGATTTTCTTTTTCAACAAAAAAAAAAAAAAAATGTATATCACAATATACAATGAACCAAACTGTATTCTATTCCATTCACATAAATTTTTTTTTCTCAAAAATTAATATTTTTTAAAAAAAAAAAAAAAATCAATTAAAAATGATGAAAAAAATAAAAATAAAGATTAAAATATATTAAAAAACTTTGTACTCTCAAATTCCACTTTATTTATCATATTAAATAATATCTAAAAAGACTTTTTTCTTTTAGAAGCTGGTTGTTTGTAAACTGTTTAAAAAAAGTGGTAGAAAATTAGTAAATAACCTTAAAAAATAGCTAATAAAGATAAGAAATAAAATTCAACAATTAAATCTATCTAAATTTAGAGAACAATTTTTGTACCAGCCTTTCCATTAAGTGCGTCAAGTGCCTTATCAAGAGAAGTGATGATGGCAAATTTTTGTGTTTCTTTTACAAATCTAGCGGCAGATTGTACTTTTGGATACATACTTCCGACAGCAAAGTGACCTTCTTGAAGATATTGTTCAGCTTCTTCAACAGTCATTTTTTCAACTGCTCTTTTTGTTTTTTTTCCCCAATCGAGATAACATTGTTCAACATCAGTTAAGATCATGAAAATATCTGCATTGACTTGGGTTGCTAAGAGACACCCTGCTCTGTCCTTGTCAATAACACCTTCAATACCTTTGATTTCTCCATCTTTTTTAACAACTGGGATTCCTCCTCCTCCGCATGATACGGTGACAACTTCATTGTCAATTAATGTTTTAATTGCCTTAGATTCAAGAATTCTGAGTGGTTGTGGTGAGTATGTGGTAATTCTCCAGCCTCTTCCTGCGTCCTTTTAAGAAAATGAAAAAATAATTAGAAATTAAAATTTTTAGTAATTTGTTTCAAATAAAATGTGAAAAAATTAAACCAAAAATAAAAATAATAAAAAAAAAAATTCATACTTCTTTCATACAGTAACCATCTTTTTCAAGTTCTTTAGCTTCTTCTTCAGTGTAAAATTTACCAATTGGTTTGGTTGGGTTTTCAAAAGCTGGATCGTCAGCTGAAACTTCCATACGTGTGACAATTGTAGCAACGTTTTTTTCAATTCCATTTTTATCAAATTCGTTTTGGAGTTCTTGTTGAATAACATATCCAATTAATCCTAATTATGTGTTGGAAATTATGTTTTAGTGTTGTTGTTTTTGTGTTTTGAATTTTGGTAAATATCAGAATTTCAAATTGGGTATGAATAAGGGGAATTTGGAAAAATAAGAAGATTTTTTTTTTTTTTTTTAAAAAAAAAGAGGAAAATCAAAATTAAATACCTTGTGTTTCCGAAACAACAACATCAAGTGGGTTTGGTGGGATGGTTTCTTTTGAGTTAACGTTTTGTAAGAAAACAGCTCCTGCTTGTGGTCTTTGTTTAAGTAGAAATAAGAATTATGAAAAAAAAAAAAGAAAGAAGAAAAGAAATAAGAAAAGAAATAAGAAAAGAAAATAAGACAAGGAAGATAAGAGAAAAAAGAAAAGAAATAAGAAAAGAAAAGAAGACCAGAATTAGAATTAATGAGCAGAAGGAAAAAAAAAAAAAAAAAAAGCAAAATGTTACCCGTTTCCATGAACAACATGAACATTATAACCGCTTTGAATAAGTTTGACGATTTGTTTACAAGCAACTCTGGCATTCTTTCTTTGATCTTCAATTGTTCCTTTTTGCCCTCTTTGAAGTAAGGCATTTCCTCCAAGTGCAACAACAACAACTGGTTTTTTTTTTTCTAATTTTTTTTTTTGGTAAAAAAATCAACAAAAATTCATTCAAAAAAAAAAAGAAAAAGAAAGATTAAAGGAGTTTGGGTTTAGTCAACAGTTTGTTGTTTAAAAGCAGAAGAAAAGGGATTACTTACCACTACTCATTTTGGTTTGATAATAAAGAATTTTTCGAAAGGTTAAAAAATGATTTTCTTTTGAAGGAAAATTTTATATTTATTCTTTTTTTGGCTTTCAAAAGTTGAAAGCAAAGCCCAAAATAAAAAAAAAACATGACCTTTCTTCTTTGAATGAATTGGGGGTAGAAACAAAAATATTTAGAATTTTTTTGCTTTTTTGTGATTTACTGGATTTAGACTTTTTAAAGGTTTATCAATAAGCATGTTTTTTTAGCCAAAAAAAAACAAACTTTTGTTGGTTATTTGAATAAAAAGTATCTGATTTTGATTTTCCTTGTTAGCAACCAAATTATTTGTTGATTCAAATTTGCCGCCTAGACAAATTTGTAAATTTACTAGTCTTTTTGTTGAAGGGAAAATGGAAATGAAATCACAAAAAATACTATATATAAATAGTAGTTCATCTTTTTATGATTGACAATTGTTTAAAAGAATTTTTTGGAACGTTTTTTAAAAAAGGTGAAAAAAGATCTGAATTAAGTGTAAGATTCAAAAGGAAATAGAAGTGATGGAAGAAGTTGTTTGTTAGTAAACAAAGTTTGAATAAAACAATAGATTCTCAAAAATTTAAACAACAATCAGGCGTATTATTTAATTGAAATCTTGATAATTGAGAATTTAAGGACAGTTCCCATTTTTTAATTGGTTGGAATTAAAAGACAACAAATTGTCAATAAAAATGCTTTAAAAGAATGTGATATCAAGAAAAGTCAAAAAAAAGCGATTTTTAGGTTTTTTGTTGTTTTATAAAAAAAATAATAATGATCGGAAAATTTTTTAGATTTTTAGAATAAAACAAGGCAATTGGAAACAGATTTTTTTTGTTATTGCTATGGAATATATCAAAACATTTTTTTAAGTATACAGTCAGTTCCACTTTCAAGACACAAACATTCAACAAAATTTAAGGCACAAAAAAAATCACAAATTAAGGTACTTTTTTGGAATTTTTTTTTTACGAATTATTTTCCCAGAATTTGAATTTTGTATCTTAATTTGTCATTTTTCTTGTGCTGTAAATTTTGTTGAGAGTTTGCGTCTTAAAAGTGGAATTGACAGTGTTACTATATCGGAAATACACTTTATAGTGGCTGGAAATTATTTGGGGGTTCCAACAAAATTTATATTTTGATTTTCTAAACCTTTCAATGCAAAATTTGAATTTAGATCAAAGAAAAATGTTTTTAACAAAAATAATAAAAGCTCAAAAAAAAACTTGAATTTGGATTCAAACATGGTATCTTTACTCACAATTAATTTAATACAACCCGAATACAGTTATCAAGGAATAAAACACCTTTAAACCAGTCAAGGAAATACCCCCCCAAAAAAAAAAAAAAAAAAAAAAAAAAACAACCTGCAAACAAATTATTTTGTTTTTAGAGTATATTTGTGATTTTTTCAACCCCCCTCGGAAACAAACACCCCCCCCCGATAAGTAACCCATATTAATGGAAAACGAGTCCTGGTATCTGTATAGAAGCCGAATAATTGGATATACTAAGAAAAATACTTTTATAAGGTAATAATAATATACTTTTCCACCCCACATCTAAAATAAAAACTGTTATATCTTTTAGAATTTAATATTGTCAAGATATTAATAAATAAATAAAAATAAAAAATAAATGAGATATCCTCAGATTTCTTTATAAATTATCATATTTCAATATGTTTTACCTTGTAAAATCTTTTTCAGTATAAAATAGATTACGTAAACAAAGATAACCACTTTTATTTACCATAACTATTTTCCTTTTTAATCTAATTCCAAATTAATATATTTTTGTTTATATTTCCAAAATATATTAAAACCATTCTAGTTAAACACTTGTTTTATTTTCTTTATTGATTTGTTGTTCAATTATTGTTATATATATATATATATATATAGATATATTTATAATTCAAGCAGTGTTTAATATTATCCAAAGTATTTTTAGCTGATAATTAGAATCAACCAATAAAAAAAATAATAAAAAAAGAAATTGTCCCAAAAGACATCTCTAGATGAAAAAAAATAAAATTGAAAATTTTGAGTTGGATAAAACTACTACTTGGATTAAGATTTTTTACAATAATAAAGTTATTTTAGAAAAAAAAAAAACATACCATAAATCAAAATTCTTGGGTTGTTTTAATTATTGTTATCAACATTACAATTTTTTAAACTTTTGTGTAGAAAAAAAAATCATCTTTTTTGGGGTCAAGAAAAATTTAAAGAACTTGGAAAATTGGATTTTTTAACTTAAAGTGGAAAATTTCTTTACAAATAATTTTGCATCAACAATCTTTAATTGGTAAAAAATATTCATTGTAAGTGAAGTTATTAAAAAGTGGAAAAGTATCAAATGTTTTTTTTTTTTTTTGAAAATTTTTTTTTAATGATAGTGAGATCTTAAATGAAACTAGGAGACAGGTCATATTTGTTTGAATTTATCAAGACTCCCGAACCAAACATTGGACATTACCCAGTGTTTCCCAAAACAAATTTTAAAAAATAATAACTTTTATTCATTCATCAATTTTATTAAATAAAAACATCAATACATTTTGAAAAAATATAAAGATTTTTAGCTAAATTTCCATTTTTGGATTTGTTAAGAGCAGAACCATCAAGATGAAAAAAAAATATTTGAAAATAAAAATAAAAAAAAAAAATGTTTATTTTTTTAAGTGGATAATCACAATCTAAAATAAAATATCATTCTATAACATGTAGATTTCAAAAAGTAAATAAAAAATCAAGGCTATTTTTAGAAAAAAGTACCAAAGAGCTAAACTCAATTCCCAATTCAAAGTGTTATGAATTGGAATTTTGAATATAATTGTCCCAGTTTCGCAATATCGCCATTTAGTACTTTTTGAGATCCCAAAGATTTTTTTTTTCATTTTTTCTTTTCTCAAAAGAGTTATTTTTACTCAAAAGAGATCAAAACATTCGCACCTTTTTAAAAGATAAAGAGCTATAAACCACTATGTGGATTAAATTGAATTAAATTAATTTTATCCTGAATAGAAAACAATTTATTTTAAATTAAAGTAATTTTAGAATTTCAAAATAGACTATTTTCAAGTCAAAAAAGTCAGCTGTAGTACGTGGATCGTATATCGTTAAAGAGTTTGAATGGGTATTAAAAGAAAAAAATCATTTGATGAAATTTCACAATTGAAATCATTTTTTCACATTTTTTCTTTTTGATTTTTCTTTTTTTCAATTTTTTCTTTGGACAAATATTTCATTTATTACAAGATATATAATCAATTGGTAAAAAATATGTTATTTAAATTTTAATAAAATAGTGGAAAATATTACAGAGAACATTATTTTGATTTCTCTTGTAATTTTCTTATATTTTCAATTTAAGATCAAAATAAGCATGTTTGCTGTTATTCTCAATGGAACTAAAGAATTTTGAGTTTTTCCATTACTAAGGGACTAATCTCTATTAAATTTCTTTACCTAAATTTAATAGAGATCGTGAAAATTTTTGTCCTATTACTTAGATTTGAAAAACCCTGTTTATTTTCGATATGAAACTTATTTCTAGATAAGGAATCCTTATTTAGAAATTGGTCAAAAAAAAAAAAAAAAAATAGAGACTAGTCCCTTAAGAAAATATTTAGATTGATCAGATTTACTTCAAACAAATACTAACTATTCTCCGATGCGTGCTATCCTGTTTATTTCTGATTTATTCTTCAAAGGTAAATTATAAAAAATAATTCATATTTTAAAAATTGTTAGGTCTCTTTTGCAGAAATAAAAGTTTATTCCAATAAGAAAAAAATATTTTTTTATTAATTCGAATTTCTGTCATTTACAAGCCTTGAAACTTTTTTTTGTTAATTTGAATTTTTTTTATTATGAGTCCTTTGATTTTTTCTTTTTGAAAAAGACTATCTGTTAAGTGTCTAGTCACTTACCGTAAAAATGCACCATACTCAAGGGGTGACCTGAGACCATAAAGGTTATTGTGAAACAGGCCTTCTTTTGGTTGACAAAATTCAAATAACAAAAAAAAAAATTCCATTGGATCATCTTTGACAAAAAATTCAATGAAGAAAAAGAGTTCTCAATTTCAAAAAATCAAAATTTAAAAAAAAAAATTTTCTTTTCTCATTTTCTTTTTCAAAAGAGGTTAAATTTCTTTAATTTAACACAAATTGCTTTCTTGTATTTCGCAATCAATTTTATTCGATTTAGTCTGATTTGTGGTTATTTTGAAAGCCTCTAAATTTGATCAAGTAAGGATTTTGTAATAGTCTTTCATAAAAATAACTCATTTGAAAAAAGAAAAAAAAGAAAAAAAAAGTCACCGAGATCTCAAAAAGCGCCAAAGAGAGACACTTCAAAACTGACATTGTTGTTTTCAAAATAGTAATTCACAACCATTCTAATTGGAAATTGAGTGTAGCTCTTTGGCGCTTTTTTCTAAAAATGTTCTCATTTTTGGTTGTTGATTTTTGGAGATCGATCGTACATCATAGGTTGGTTGGTTTTTGATTGGTGTTAGGTCCTCAATAAAATTACTAAAAAGTTTTTTTCCATTTCAGAATAAAAAATTTCAACGTAATGACTCGACCCTTAAACTTTTTTTTTTTTTTTGTTAATTGTATTTTTTGATAATTGAGATCCTCTCAAAATTTTTTTTTTGTTATTTGAATTTTTTCAATCAAAAGAAGCGCAATTTCACAATTCCCTTTTTTGGCTGCAATCCACCCCTTGAATATGGAACAGATTCACAAAAAATGACTAGACCCTTAACTGTGACTTTCAAAAATAAAATTTCCAAAGATCATATCCAATATCAACCAATTTTCAAAAGTCTCTTTTTTGAATTTAAACCAAAAACATTCTTTCTTCGTTCTTTATTCGAGCAAAGTAAAACATTTAAAAAATGATAATGGTTGTAAAAATTTGTTTTCCATTTTTTTGAATAATGTAGTACCATTAAAGAGAGAATACTGTTAATTGTAAAATAAAAAGATCAAAATTTTCAATCAGCTTTCCAAAAAAATCACATATCTCATCAATTAAAATAAATCATCAAATTTCCCAATTCTAAAAGGTAAGTTAATAATTTAAGCTAGTTTTAAGAATTAAAAATTTGAGATTCTTGAGGATTTAAAAACCTTTTTTTGGAAAGCTGAATGAAAATTTGTTCCATTTATTTTGAAACAAATAGTAATTAAAATGGTTATTGTTGGATTTGTTTGATTAAATTTTAATCTTTTGAAAAAGTTTTTGTTTTTAAATTTTTGTTTTGTTTTTTGAAGAAGAAAAAAAAAAAAGAAAAAAGCAAAAGCAAAAAAAGCAAAAAAAAAAAAAAAAAAAATAAAAAAAAATAATCTTTTTTGAAGGATATTTGTTTATTCATTTAAAATAAATGATCCAGATCTAAATAAAAAAAAATATTAAAAGGATTTTTTAAGAAAAAAGAATTCTCATAGCTTCAAATTAGTAAATGTGTATTAAAGATCTTGTGAAGAAATTATTTAAGTGGGACAAATTTGGAAGAGTGAGTAGCACCAACACCTGGTCTACCATGAGTGGTTTTTTTGTATGTCAAGGAAAATTCTCCAAGATAACATCCGATCATTCTTGCGTTAATTTCAATTGGGATAAAGTTTTTTCCATTATGAACAGCAATAGTCGAACCAACCATTTCTGGAAGAATAATCATATCTCTAAGATGGGTTCTGATTACTGGTGCGTTTTCACCTAGTTTTACTCCTTTTTTCTGTTTTTAATTTATTGAAGTTTGTAATAGTTTTGTCAAAAAATTTAACATTAAAAAATAAAAAAGTAAAAAGAAAAGAGGTAAGAAAAGGAATTTTGGTTTTTTTTTTTTTTTTTATTTTTTTTGCTTTTTCAACAAAAAAAAAAAAAAAAAAAAGAAAGAGACAACAGAAAAATTGAAAAAAAAACATACTGCTTTTCGAAGTCTTTTGATAAGAGAAGTGTGTCTTCTTGAAAGACCTCTATTGAGTTTTCTTCTACCTCGAGAATCTAAAAGTTCTGCGAATTTATCCATTTTCATGTTGACAAGATTGTCAAGTTCAACACCTCTGTATGTGTAAACACGGAAACTTCTTTTCTTTTTTTGTTGGGACATTTTGTTATATAAATTAATAAAATTTTGAGAATGGAACTAAAAAAAAATGAAAAATCTTAAATACAAATGTACAATGTTATTAATGGCATTGCTGAGTTATCCTTGTTTTAATGTTTGACGATCTTTGAGAACCAAAATGAAGGGCTCTATTTACTCACTCCGTTTAATACTGGGTAATGAAATTTAAAAGAGATTATATTTCAGTTGATTATAATTTTTTCAATAGAGGAAATCATTGTTTTCATTTAGAATCCAATATTCACCCAATAAATCAAATCGAAATAAAAAATGTCATACAAACAAAGTGAGATCACAAATTACAATCTATTTCTTTGAAAGTTGCTTCTTTCAAAAATTTAAAAAAAGAAAGATGAAGCAAAAATTTTTTCCCATTTATTATGGAAATATCTTAACGAAAATCACTCAGTCAATTCTAATCACAAGGTATCATTTTTTGATGAGGGAAAATACTAACAAACAAATCAGACTAAACTCTTGTTCTTGAATATTCTCAACACTTTTAACACAACAAAAAATTCTTCTGTACGATGGAGATGTGAGAGTGTTAGAATAAAGTATTAGGTTTTTCTTACTCTTTTAAATACAATTTTATTGACATTACTTATAAATAAGACGGAATGAAAAAGTTTCAAGTATTTTTTTTATGCTAAATTCATATTAATGAACAGTTGTGGTATCTAAGGTACCCTCTCAATTCTTAAATTCACCAATAATTTTGTTGAAAAAGAGATTCTTTTTCATTTATCATTTTTTATTATTTATTCAAACTCTATTAAAACAACAGATCCGGAGACAAAGGTTAATGTCTGAAATTGAAATTGAACGTACACAAGAAGGAATTGAAGTGTTTTCTACAAAAAATTTTACAGAACAAAAAGATTTTAACAACCAGGAATTACTTAAAAACAAGCATGATTTCAATAATTATGAAATTGTTGGTGAAGCCGAAAAAAAATTTGAGTCTCCTCTTCAGCGTTATCAAAGATTAAGTTTTGAAGTTTCTTCTTTTTTAAAAGAAATTTCAACAAAGGAGGTAAGTTCTTTGTTATTAATTATTTTTCTCTCTTTGAAATTTTAACTTTTTCTCTTTTTTTTTATTTTTGTTTGGATTTTTACAAAAAAATGTTATTCTTTTTTTTTTTGAATCATGCGTTACATTAAATTGAATTAAACTTTTTCTTTTCTCGATAAAACTATAAAAAAGTGCTGTCATTTCTTTTCATTTTGATCACGAGATCCCTAAATTTAGAAGAAAATGATGCGAGAAATAGAGATTTTAAAATTAAAAAAACTTTTTTTTTTGATTTCAAATACCCAAATCTTCAACAGAACCAAAAAAGTATTTTTAATTTCGTTTTGAAAAACTTCGAAACAAATGAACATAATAATTTAAAGTGTGTTATTTCTCATAAAAAAAAAAAAAAAAAAAAAAAAAAAAAAAATAATGAGAAAAATACAAACTAAAAAGAAAAAGAAAAAGAAAAAGAAAAAGAAAAAGACAGATTTCCACAAAAAATTAAATTACCATTTGTGAAAAAAAGTTCAACACGGCTTTTAATTGAAAACGCAAAGTAAAATTATTTAAAAGAAGAAACAAAAAAGAATCAAAGAATAATCCTATTATTTGTCTTTTGCTACAATTTCAGTATTTTTTATTTTTTCGAATTTCCAGTAATCGAAACCAAAAATAATATTGACTCTTTTATTATTATTAAAAATCAGATGAGAATTGTCGATCAATAAACTAATAAAGAAAAAAATTCAAAGAGAAAAAATCAAAACATTTTTTGCTTATTGTGAACAAACATAATATTAAAAATCTATTAATTTGGAATTGAATGAAGAGTTACTTGTCGAAATTTGAATTTAACAAGGTTAAAAAAGCCTAGATACTCGGTTTTTTGATCATAAGAGATTTATACAAAATAGATTTGTTTTGATAAACGTAATGCCTTGAAATACTACAATTTTTCGAAAATTAAAAAGGTATTTAACGATTTTTTTTTTTTTTTTGGAATAATAATTTTTTTGGAAAACTACCATTTCAATTTCAAATTCTAAAGGATAAAAACGTTTATTTAGTTTCAGAGTAAGACTGGAAAACATTCTTTTATTGCTTTTTTTGAAGTAAAATTTTCTATTAGCCAAAAACCAAATCTTTAATAGACATCGGGAATTTGGTACTCATTTTCATTAATGAGATTTACTTTTTGAGATTATTTATTACCAAGTGGGCTTTAAAAATTACAAATACACATCAGAAAGAAAACCATTTGTAACTTGAATGATTGGTAGTAGTTAGATTTTATCTTTTTTTTTTTTTTTTGAAGAAAATAACAAAAAAGAGAAATTTATTTTCTCAACTCATAGAAAGAATAGTTTAATGTCAATTTTGATTTTAAAATTGTTTTCATTTGGTGGTGTGTGTTCCACTTGGTACAGAAAAAAAGGGAGTTGTATTTTTTTAGAAAAAATTCAAATGAAATTTCCATTTTTACAAAAAAATAAAATGGTTTTCAATATTTATTCGAATTTCTGATAAAAAACAAGCTACTTCAACCCTTTTTGACTGCACTTTAAATTTATTTGATTTTAGTAACTAAAAAATACTAAAACCTTGAAAATATTTTTATTTTTTTTCGATTTTTAGCAAAAGATTCTGGGGTTTTTTGGATCTTAAATAATGAATCAAGAGTTAACTTTTAACAATATTCTAATCAAATTTAGATATTTCTATACATTAAAACAAATTCTTTAAAAAAACATTATCCCCGTATATCTTTAGAAAACTAAATTAAGATCCAAATACCACTAATGACTGTGTCTCGTTCTAGATACTCTTTGAATTGGAAGTATCAAATTTAGTCACTTCAAAATTCTTTTTTTAACAGATTGTATAGTTCTCTATCCAACCTATATCAATAAAACCTTATCCCCTTATATCAAGAAATATTATTATCAACCTTTTCAAAAAAAATAATTTAAATCCCCTTTTATATCAGAAATTCAATCAGTCATTTTGGAGATCTCAAAGACAGACAATTTTTTTTTCAAAAAATTTTTAATAATTAATCAATCAAAGAAAAAACCTGATCAAAAAGATAGTATTTAAAAAAATGATTATTGTGTTTAACCATTGATTTTTTCTTTATTAATAATCGATCTTACTTTTCATTTTCAGGTTCTATGAAGGTTTCCAATTAAAAATCGTGTTGAACTTTTTTTTTATTGTTTCAACTTTTTTTCCCCAATTTTTAATTTTAATCTCTTCATTACAACTGTTCTAAAAAAGTGAGAATAAAAGTTTTCAAAAATATTTCTCAAACTATTTATTTCACCCTTTTTTCGAAGCTCTAGATTAACAATTTTTAAAACCTTTATTACTCACTTTTTTAAAATAGTTGCTTTTTTTAAAAAACTTTTGATTTTTCTTTTTCGAGAACAAAAAAAAACAGAGAAAATGAAGTAAAAAAAAATTGTTCTAATTTAAAATTTGTACTCATGAGAAGACGACGGTTTATAAATACACCGACTTTTTGTCGAAATGAGAATTTTTTAATCAATTTCATTAAGATTAAATATATATTTTTGTATAAAAAATTACTTTTACTTATTATTATTGAAAAAGTATAAATTACACTCTAGGTACTTTTTAACTTAAAATTTATGAAACGAAATTTAAGCGTAAAATGATAGATTTCACTATTATTCATGAAAAGGGAATACTCAAAAACTCTTTATGGATTAAAAAAAAAAAACAAACAATTGAAAAAAGCAAATAAAAAATTGACAAAAGAAAAAAAGAAAAAAAAAAACAGAAAAATAAAAAGCTTTTATAAGGGGCAATTGGTAAAAAATCAAAAAAAAAAAAAACAAACAATGATATCTTTAATTAAGAAAATCTGAAAATCACATCCAAGATATTTTTGATTAATTTAATTTAGTTTGATAATTGATTATGAATGTTCATATGGGTTCGTTTAAGTGTTGTACTTTCTTTTTTCTTTTTTATCTAGTTTTTTTTAAAACCTTCTTATTTTTTTATTTGACTTTGCTTTTTATATTTTAAAGTTACTTATATTGTCATGTTTCAGTGTCTCAGTATTATCAAGTGAACACTTGGGCTTTTTCCTTTGTAAATATTCTTCCTAAATATTAAGAAGAAACCTGACCAGGTAAAAAATGGAAAAAAATAAAAAAAAGAAAAATGCAAAAGTTATTTGTTAACGGTGACTTTTTTATTTATACAATTGCTCAGGCTTTAAGGAATTAAAATTTTAAATGGATCAAATTCCTAATTCATTAAAACAGTTACATTTCTTTTTTTTTTTTTTTTTAAATTTCTCGCAAAAATAGCAATATTGGGTTAGTTCTTTTCCCACTTCTGAAAAATTTGATAATTGAACATTTCCACCAAAATTACAGTATACAAAAAATTATTTAATAAAGAGACAAATTTGGTTCTTTATGTGAGAAAAGTTATTAACATTTTGATTTAATTAGTAACAGTATACATAAATATACTTATATGTTTAATAGATTTCAAACAGATAAATGTATCTTATGTGATACATTAACCGAAAATATACCTTGCATGCTATGTTTATACCCGACCTATAATAAAGCGAGGACAGAGTGGCTTAAAGGCTTAGTCAAACTTGAATACCTAAAACTTTAAAAAAAAGAAAATTCAAGAAAAAAATAAAAAACTTAAAAAGAGAATTCTTGAAAAAATAAATAAAAGAATAAAACAAGAGAAAAATATTTACTTTCTACTTGTTAAAAATAAATTTCAAACACATATTCAAACCAACGACTAAGTTTCTAAAACATTGCTTTTCATTTCAGTGAAATAGGATTCGATTCAATAGCTGCCACAATAAATAAAATTAACTTTTTGATTTTCTTCGGATTTCGATCCAAAAATAGGGATAATTTTTAATCAACCATACTCCCGTGAAAAATGACCAACACTGCTTACCCAACCACAATATGAAAAAAATAAATAAAAAGAGATTTATAATAAAAAACACCTTTTAATAATTTCTTTTAAACCAATTTAAATACTTCTTTTAAGGTAAACCACCACAAATGTTAATTTAATAATTTAAAGAAAAAATATTTTACCATATTTATAAGGAATAACCAACACATATTATATGATAAAATAAGAAACAGCTCTATTATTTTAAGGAATAGATCGGAATGTGAAACAAAATACAAGATAAAGATAAACTGAAGAAAATTTTTTTATTCCCAATGAGAATTTTAATAGCAACGAATCATTAGAAATTGACCAAAAAAGAGCAATAGATGAAAAAAAAAGAGATTTTGTACTCATAAATTTATAAATTAGTAATAATGAATTTTAAGATATTATTCGATGACTTTTAAAACAAGAAAAAGTTTTGTTGAAAAAAAAAAACCCAAAAATAAAATTTTTTCCAAATAGAGATGGGAATGAAATGTTTTTATCGAAATTTCTTTTTCAAAATTTAATTTGTATTCTCCACATAACGCAAATACAGTTGAATTTGTCAACTATTAAAAAATAAAAAATATTTTACAACAAAAAAAAAATAAATTTCTGCGATTCGTTTTCAGTCGAAAAATTAACATTAATTTTATTATTAATCAAAAATCAAAAAAAAAAAACAAAAAAAATAAATGGAAAAATTCAAATTATAATTTTTTGATAGTAATGAAAAAAAAATAAACCAACCCCAATTCCTTTTATTCTAAATATATAAATATATAAATTTTAAAACTATATTTTATTTAAACAAAATAACTAAACAAATAAATAAAAAATTAAAAATAAAAAAAAAAAAAAAATTACCAATTTACCAATTTACCAAAAGCCAAAATCATTAGAAGAAAAAAAATTAACTTCAACAAAATCCTTAAATGATACCCTGCGGAGAATTCAAAATTCATTAACAATCTCAAAAAATAATATTAAAGGTGAAACCTTAAAAGGAGAGCATTCAGTTAATTTAACCAATAAAGTTATTTCAGAAATTGGAGAATTACAAGATCCTAAAACATTAAACCGATTAAAACGAAACACAAATACTGTGACATATGAGATGTATTCAAAAGACTTATCAGAAAAGGAATTAAAAAAAAATGCAAGTTTGAGTGAATTAGGGCCAAGGATCTCACAGCTAGAAAAAATAATTGGTGATAATACAGATAATAATAGCTACTTAAACAGTTCCACTCAAAACAAACAATCAATTTATAGAAGGATTATGGATCTTAAAAGAAAGATCGAGATACTGGATAGTAATAAATTAGGATTATTAAAAAAAAAAACACAAGATATTATTGAGAAGCTTGATAAAGAAAAGAACAAAACAAAAATTGATCAAGATACAAATACAAAAGTATGATTTAATTTTTTGAATAATATTGTATATATATATATATATTTATTTATATATATATAATGATAAATCTCTATATTGTTTTGTTTGGTATTTTTTCTAATTTTTTTTCTTATTCTCTTTCTTAATTTTGATCACCTTCAACTTTTAAAGTTTTTAGAAATTTATGAAAAAATGAAAAAATATAATAAAATAGTAAATGAAATTCCAATTTTAATTTCACGATTAAATATTCTGCAACAAATACATGAAGAAAAAATCTCAGTTATAAAACATTTATACGAATTAGAATCAAAACAAAAAGAATTAGAAACTAACACTTCACATCAAAAACCCGTGCTTGATATTTTAAAACAAAATCTTGAAGAAAATATGAAAGTTATCAAATCTAATATGGAACTTCTTCAAAAAAGAGTTAAAAAAATACAAAAATAAAAGAATATTAACAAAATTAAGATTTTAATTTATTCATTTTTTATTTTATATCGATTAATAAAACAACACAATAATTAAATAATCAATATTTAAAAAATCAAACAAAAATTAATAAATAATAAATAATTGATTTACATTCATTATTATTATTATTATTATTTTAAAAAAAATAATAATTCCAAATTATTCTTTTTTTTGATATATATATATATATAAACAAAGTAAAATAATATTTGTTGAAAAAAGAAAAGAAAAAAAAAATCAACCATTTAATTAGTATAATATTTTCATAATAAACAATTTATTTTTCGAATTTTTTGGTTTTAATTCTGTTTAATTGTTATTTTTTTTTAATACTTTTTAACATCAACAAAAATATTTTTTGAATAGTTTTATAATTTTTAATTATGGGACTAGGATCATTTTACCAATTTTGAGTGACATGGTTTATTCAAAACTGAATTATTCAAATCATTTCTTTAACCAAATATATTAACACTTTAATAAATAGGAGAATCGAATAGATCTGAGTTACATATATTTAAATACCAATAAAAAAAAAATGGAAATCAAAAGAACGAAAAAATATATCAGGAAAACATTTTTAAAATAATTATTTTTTTGATCTGAAATTTAGAACATTTGATATAATTACTTCTTCTTAATTTGATTTTATTTTTAATTCAGAAATGAAAAACTTTTATCTAAAAAATTTTTGAGAAAAAAATTACTTTTAATTTCTAAAGAATTTTTCAAAATTAATTTAATTCTCAAATTGCGATCAAATTCATCTAATTTGAATTGTTTTCAAGATAATATGATATTTTTTTAATTCTTCTTCAGAAATTGGGATTTATTTGATGTATTGTTTGATTTGATATTATTTATTTTTCATTAAATTTGGAAACCCAAAACTATAATTAGAAATGTTAGGTTAATTTTTTGATCCAGATTTTCTTTTTCTTAAAAGTTAAACTTTTTTTACTATTTTTTGGATTTCGAGAATTAAAGGTCTTTACACTTAACTATTAAATAATTTTTTTTAGTTTGTTTTGTTTGATAAAAATATTTGAAAATAGGATTTTGGTCGATTTTTTTTTTCTTAATTGATTTCAACAAATTTATTTGAGAAAATGTGATCTTTCTCGTTTGGTATTCAATTAGAAGATTTGTAAAAAAATATTCAACTATGCATACCTATTTTTTTTTTTTTTTGTTGCAGGATTAATTTCTAGCATTCACCATAACAAAATTTCTAGATTTAACAAATAATTTAATAAAACCAAAATTTGAATCTAAAAAAAATCTGCAAAAAAATTGAAAAAAAAAAGATTAAACTCTAATTACCTTTGGGTTGTTTTTCTTTTCATAAATAGATTAACAAATGATATTTTGGTGTTCAAAGTTGTAATATCTTGAGAATCAGAAAAATAAAAACTTTTTTATTCAGCTTAAAAACGCACAATAAAGCTTATTAAAAATGGTGAAATAGACTTACATCCTTCAAGAAAAACTTTTATTAATGTATTTTGATGTATTATACCTTCATCCCCTTTCCAAATCATTCATTTTTAAATTGTAGTGCCCTTTTATTTTTTTGTTTGTTTAAATACGTAAATGAGGTTAAATGGATAATGTATCATTATGAGAAAATTTAAACATGCTCTTGTTTAAATCATAAACAAAGAGAAACTTAAGGGATTAAATCTTATGTAAAATTATCAAAAAATAATTCTTATTCTTTAAAAAATTAGTGATTAATATATTCAAAAGATCTATTGAACTATAATTCAAATCTTAATAAAGTAAACCAATCATCTAATGTAAATATGATCAAATATTTGTAACTTTTTATTAAAAAAATTACGATAGTGATCTAAAATAAAGAAATGATTGGAAACAACCACCAACCCATTCAACACTTAGTTGTGTATAAAAAAACTTTAAAAGTCTACATTTTTTTTAGTTTTTTTCACTTTTTTTTATTTCTTGTTTTTCTTACCCATTTTTGAGTATTTTTAGAAAATTTAAAATTTTCAGTTCTTTTTTAAAAAGAAAAACTATCTTATTGTATAATAAATAAGATACATTATATTTAGGATAAAAAACTTAAAGTTAAAGTTTCAGTAAGTACCACATAGTGAAGTAAAGTACCACTAAGTGCCTAGATTTATTTTTTTCTTTTAGAAATAAAAAAATCCTAAATGTACTTTACTGGGGTTTTCTGTTTTATCTGTTAAGTTTTCTCGGTTTTTTTGAGGTTTTTTATTTTATTTGTGAAGTGTTCTAGGTTTTTTTTTACTTTTTGAAATAAACAGAAAATTTTAATAAATTTTTCGTTTATTTCAAAAAGGAAAAAAAAAAACCTAACAATAATCTATTGATTTTCCAAATAAATAGGAAACTCAAGAAAAGCTAATTTTTTTTTTTTTTTAATTTGAGAAATAAACCCAAAATTAAATAATTTTTTAGGTTCATTTCTCAAATTAAAAAAAACCTAACTCAAGTGACGTAGAGTGTCTAGGTTCTTTTAATTTCAGAAATAAAGAGAATTTATTATTAAATTTTCTTTTAATTTATAAAATTAAAAAAAACGTAAACATAAACATGGCTATAATTGTGTGAAATCCCCCCCTTTAATTAGAATAATAAAATATTTCGTTATTTTCTTTCTTTAATGTTATTACAAGAAAATTTTATAAAATTTCTTGATGTTTCCCAGAAAAAAAAATAAAGAATTTTTCCATAATAACAATATGCTGAATGAAATTATTCAAAGCCATCAAAAAAAGAATAAAAAACAAATAAATAGAAATTAAGGTAATTTATCAATTATTTATAATTAAATGAAACTTTTAGTTTAATTTCAAACATTAAATTATTCAAAAATATTTAATTTTTAAATTTTATATATAAAAAAAACTATAATTGCAATGAAAGGATTTCTCTTAAAGGTATCTTCTCAAATAATATATTTCGAAAAAATTCTTCAAAACCTAGATTTTATAATAAAAATAAAAATAATTCAAGAGTAATTATTATTTTAATATATTTTACCAAATAATTCTACCAATTTCATTATCTGAATAATAAAAAGTTTTTTTTTCAAAAATACAAAAAATTATTATATTGATAATTATAAAGTAAAAATTTTTTAAAATTTTTGATAATTGGCTGGTAGGTTTTAATTTGGTAAAAAAAATTATTGTGGGAATAATAAAATATCTAAATTCAAATAAAGGCAAAGGAATTAAATATAATGCAGTGCAAACGAAAAACCAATATCTTTTTAAATAACTTTCAGTATTTGGCAGGGATATAAATAAGAAAATAAATGATAAGATATAAATTGGGATTAAATAAATTTTCATATTTGTATATCGAAGAAAAAAATCTTTCCAGATATAAAAAGCAATGTGACGATTATCTGATAAAACGAAAATATGGATATATGTAAATTTCATAATCAAAAAATACATTAATGGGATTGATAATATAACAATTGGCATCGTTATCTTCCAGTTTTTAATAATTGTAGTTTTAAAATTTTTAACCAGCCCAGATAAGTGTGTAAGGAAGTCAGTGAAGGAAAAAATACTACAGAACAATCCAAAATAAAATATCTGTGGAAAGTTTAATGTAATGCTATGGTTTTCTTGATCCCCAATAACAAATCCACCATTTTTAAAGCAAAAAACAAGAAACATCACCATTGGAATAATATATGAAAAATTCTTATAATATTGAATATTTTTAAGAAAATTTTTTATCTTATATTGATGCTTTTCAAACGTTTCAATAAGATTTAGCCCTAAAAGATAACCAATCCAAATCACATTATTTTGTCGAAACAAGATTGCAATAATCCCAAACTTTAAGAAAATTTAAAATTAATGATAATAACAAGAATAGAAGTAAACATAAAATTGAAATAAATAGAATTTTGTGAAAAAAAGATTCTTCAAAATAAATTAATATAACAATAAAGAATCAATTACCCCTCTTAAAATAAAATTACCCAATTGTTTTATTCTTTTACAAATTTTTAATCTTTATGAAATAATCTTATATATACAAACCCTCTCAATAGATATCCATATCCTCACAATGAAAATAATTTCAAAATTTCCCCTTGCTGTTTCAAATTAAAAACACCAAAAAATAATATTAAAAATATAGATCATTGTTTATGGGAATACCCAAAATACGAAAGATATAGAAATAATTGAAAAGAATCTATTAAAATAAATTAAATCAATAAAATCAAAAAAAAATAATAATATACACTATAAATACAAAAAATACAGTGTTTTTCAACATTATTTTACCAATAATGATGAATGTTACTAATCTTTAATATTTTTTTTTATTATTAAATCCCTTTAAATAAGATCTAAATCTAAATCTTAAGAACAACGTTGGAAATTTTCCAATTTGTCTCAAGGTCTTTTAATTCAATCTCATTTAAATTGTCAAGCTATGTTCATTGAAATATTCTCCAATTAGGATCAAAAAATCAATACAAGTGTATTTTCAATGAAAAATTCAGAAGAAAATTTAAGATACGTAAACTTGAACCCACTTTTTAATGAAATGTGAAAACGAAAAAGAAAAATAATCACGATTTTCTTTCCTAAAAAATGAAGATCATTTCAAACACATTCGATAAATGACTCTAAATTTTAGAAGATCAAATTGCCTATGAATTTTTGATCCTAATTGGGGAATATTCCAATGAACACAGCTTGACAATTTAAATGAGATTGAATTAAAAGACCTTGAGACAAATTGGAAAATTTCCAACGTTGTTCTTAAGATTTAGATTTAGATCTTATTTAAAGGGATTTAATAATAAAGCAATTCCTACAAAGAAGTAGTGAAATTCTCTTAGTTTTTTAATTTTTGGTTCTTTTTGTTTTTTTATTTAATTGAAGTTCCCATCCACTCTTTCAAAGGATAGTATTTACCCTTTTTTGATTTTTGAACAGAACTCCCATTTACAAATCCCCAAAATATTTGATTTATTTTCTTGTTGCAATTATTTTTCTCTGTATTGTTTCTCTCAAAAACTAATGATTCGTTTCAATACATATTGGGATCTGTTGTTGTGGAAAAGGTTTTGTGGGGTTTTGTATCCAACGATATAACTGAAAATTAAATTTGGACAAAATAGTCAATTTTTGTAAATTTAAAATAATTTTTTTTTCTTTCTTCAAAAAAGAAGATTTTGTGAATTCTATTCAATATCAAAGAATTTGCCATCCTTTTTATAAATATTTATATAACCATGAAAATAACAAAGAATAATTCCAAAATTTTTATATTTTTCTCAATTTTGATTTCTTCGATGAAAAAAACAAACCCTCTTAACATAACTCATATATCAAAAATAAACAATATGAACTTCTGAACAATGACCCAAGGTTTGTCATTTTCACCTAAGAAGGAAATTTTCTCAAAAAGTTGTTTTTCCCCAACCTTCTTTTTCATTTTGAGATATGAGGATAGACAAATTTAGTAAAAATATGTAATTTATTCGCTCTTAGATCTTAATGAAAATATATTTGTGAGAATTACCAAACCATGATATAAACACATATTTTACTTTGGATTTCAATTGCAAACGTAGTCATTAAAGACCAACATTACCTTTGCGTTATTTTCTATCTTTTTTCTTCACTTCTCTCATATAAAAACCATTTTATAGTCAAGGGGGGGGGGGGGGTAGAGTTACACAGTTATAATGAGTGAATTGTATGCTTTTATAGGGTTTGAATGGATAATAAAAGAAAAAAAATAATTTAGAAAATTTCAAAATTGAAATCATTTTTTCTATTTTTGGTTTTTTTTTTTTATTTTTTTTTGACACATAATTCAATTTCAAAATTTTTTTTAGTACGAGATCTATAGTCGCTTGGTAAATTTATATTATTCTAATGTTATTGAAGCCATCTGAATGATTCTTGTAAAATCATATTCATTTCTATTGTAATTTTCTTTGGATCTTCAATTGAAGATTAAAAATGAACCTTAATGTTGTTTTTTTCAATGTTAGAACTAAGAATTTTAGGTTTTTCAATTTTTAAGAAAATATATAGCTTGCTTAGATTTTTTCAATATTGATATCAACTATTCACCAATGTGTATTATTCTCTTCTTTTATTCTCCGTGGGATAATTATAAAAAACCCTTGATTTTTTAAAATTTTTTGTGGGATTCTTTGACAGAAAAAAATTTTAGAATTAAAAAAAGGAAACAAAAATAAATCAGTATTTGGGTTTTTATATTGATGATTATTGAGTTAATCTTTGAAATTAAAGACTTTAACAAATAATTACTTTTGGGACTTCTAGATAATAACAATTATTAAATGGATTAGAATACCATTATTTAAGTTTCTATTTTTAGATTGTATCTTGCGAGATTAAAAAAGTTTATTAAATAAAAAAAAATACAAAATGAAAATTTTAAATTGTGATACTACTAAAAAAACCCAAGAAATGAAATAAAAAATTCTTTTATTTAAAAAACTTACAGCCGTTCCAAACCTACTGTGAAATTTGACAGACATAAAAATGGACTTTTTGTCTCTGTTAAATATATAAAAAAAATCTTCGGCTCTACACAATCATATACATTTTATGGTTTGACTTAGTGTTTTTTAAAAAAATTTCGTATTTGAAAGACTGAGAAAAAAATCTTGTTGTTTTGTGAAATAAATTCAAAAATCCAAAACAAAGCTTCCAAAGATCGAAGATAGAATTCAATGATTTCTTTGAAATGGCCTTGCCTTTTGATTTTAAGGCCTTTAGGCATTAAGGATCCACCAAAAACCTTGAAAAAATTTCTAAATTATTGATCATTCAGAAGGTTTGTAGTAAAAAATTCAAATTTTGCTATTGTCTATATTGGAAATATTTGTTCAAGTATATAATTTCACGGTTTGTAATAGGCTATCACATAATCATAAAATCCTGTCATAAAAAGAAAAGTATGCTTTAGAAAATTCATTTTCTGTTTATCATAGATTTCATGGTAGTGTTGGACAGGTTGTATATTTGTGTTTGGTATAAAAATACTTGTTCATTAATTGAAAATTAGTTTTTGGTGTAAAAAGAAAATTAGAAAACAAAAATCAACTTTTCAAAAATTGAAAATGAAACAATCCCCACCAAAAAAAGCAATTTTGGATCAACAAATTAAAATTTAATGATGATTAATAAAATAAAAAACTGTTTTGTGAGAGATCAAAAGAAAAGTAAATTGTTTTTTTTCTTTTTAGGGGACTTTTTGAAACCAAAAATAGTATTTAAATTGGAGACTATACTGAAGTGTTATTGTTATTTGAGTTCTTATTTTTTGTATTTGTGGATCAAACAAATGCATTAAGAACAAATTGATTCAATTGTATTTCTTTTAATTGGAATTTGAAACGAAATTTTTGGTTCTTTATCTTTAAAAAACCAGGCTTCCTTTCAATGAGTATATGTAAACAAATCAATGTTGTTTTTTTTATTTTTTTTGTGAATGAGATAACAACCTTTATCAAAATAAGACCAATTAGATTATAGGAGTGAAAAAATTCTTTCTTCTTTTTTTGTTCAAACAAAGAAATTATAAAAGAAAAGAAAGAAGAAAAAATATTAATAATAGACTTACGACTGAAGAGAAGAAGTAATTGTTTTTTTTTCTACAATAAATCATTCCTAAAACAAAGAACACAGAACCAACATCTGTGTAATAAAGAAAATTGAAAAAAAACAAAATGGGAAATAAATTAATTGACAGTGATTGTAAAGGATCTTCTGTGAGTTGTAAAGAGATTAAATAAATGCCAATCCCAAAAAGTGAATTTAGTGATCTCATCCAGTCTAAGGAACAAAAGGTTGATAACTCTTTATTTGTTACAAACGAAAAGAGCCTTGAAAACATTTGAAAGATCAAATATAAACCTGGTGGTGTTGTCAGTTTTGGATGGTAATTTTGAAAGTTGTCATTACAGTATTCCAGTGTTTGGTTTGAATGGAAGATTTCATCAATAAATACATTTGGCAAGATCGCTTTTGTTCGTAAAAATAAAAAGCTGTGAAGAGCTACTAAGAAACTCAGTAAAAGAATATTTTTAAAAGTTCCCATTAATTTAAAATGTTCAAAAAATGATTAAAATCAAAAATGTTCAAGTCCATTTGTCAGTCGATTGATCCAAAAAAGGATAAATTTCTGAAACCAACAGTGATTGTACAAATTAATTCTTGATGACTTTGTGACGTCAAAATATCTTTGTTTTGATGAATTAACAAATTTTAAGTTCTTATGGGGGGTTTTCTTCTCCTTGATTCTTAGATCTTTGAAAATAAAGGAATTAGTTGAGTTTTATTTTTCGAACTTCTTGGTTTGTTTGGTACGAGTTCCTAACAAGAAACAGGGTAGATAACAATAAAAAAATACATTGAGCTGTATTTTAAAATTCATATTTGGTTACACCATTGAATTTTATTCATACCCAAGGAGTGATTGGAAATTGAAAAATGCAAATCAACAAGACACTTCTTGTGGTTGGAATTAATATAACAAAGTAATAAGAAAGAATCAAGAGATTTCAAGGTAGAGAAAAATTCAAGGTTTTAAAAAACAAAATTTCAAATATCTTAAGTGATAAAGATCTGAAAAATATTGAATCATTTTTTATATTTTTTTTAATATTTTTTCTTTCGAAAAATGGCTTCGATACTTTTTCTTTGTGTAAAATATCCAATTATTTATACTTTTTAATTCATTTTTTCAATAATTGAATATTTCCTATTCATGTTCTAATGAAGAGAAGACAACAACTTTGAATATCCTTAATATAATCCCAATTGAGTATGTAGGTTTTTTGAAAACTATAGATGTATCTGCCAAACTTCTACAGGGCATTTTTTAATTTTTGGTTATATATTTTTATTTTCAAGCCAAATATCAATAGATAAACTTTATTCGGAACCAATAAATTATTAATAGACATTTTTGAGATTTGAATCTTTTTATTATGGTTATGTTTGATCATGATATTTTAAAATAAATTTGCCTAATTTTTTGAATAATTATATTTTTCTTGTTCGGATTTATTCCAAATTCTTTACTTATTTGATAAAATACAAAGATTTTGGGTTTAGTAACATCAACGTTTCCTTACGTAATTAAAATATAATTTTTTTAAAAGTATTAAAGTATGTTAAATAACAATTTTTTTTTTATAAGAAAATGCGTTAAATAACGAAATAAAATAGGCGATAACCTGTATCATATTAATCATCCCCTCCACCATTAACCAAACAATATTTTATTGGGGACTTTTTAATAAATTTATTTCAAAGACATTTAATAACAACAGGCTGAATAAGTTCATGATTGGTTGAGTCGAAACATTTGAAATCATCTAATCTTAAATGGGAAATACCCCCTTTTGGGGTTTCTATTGAAAAGTTATTAAATTCATCAAATAATTCAAATAATCAATCATTTTTTTGCCCAATAATGACTAAAAACATAAAGTTTTTTTTTTCTATTTAATTTCACAGGTATACTCAACCAATTAATAAATCAGTTTTAGAAAAAAAAATTAGTTAAGGTTTTTTTTTGAGAAATAAGTATAGAGTCGAGTATATTATCTTCTTCTTCATTTTTCGGAATAAAAAAAAGATTATTTTTTTTTGATAGAATCTATATTTTTTTAATTGATCGAGAAATTTGAGGAATTACAATCTTTTTTATTAGACTAATAAATTGCCCCATATTTTATAAAAAGTAGATTTTTTTTATTATTTTTTCGCATTCTTCATTACATTCAGTTTTAATTATTTTATATCCTGATATTACCATTCTAAATGAAATTACCAATTGAAAAAAATTTTCAAATCGATTTTAATTATAGGATGGTAATAAAAAATAAGAATTTTCAATTATTTTATAAGTTATTCTCAACTTATAAATGGAAATACATAAAATTGAAAATTCCCAATCTTGTTTAATATCTATTGTTAAAATCTTTAAGTCAATTTCAAATGAATGGAAAAGGCATAGCATCAAAAAATACAGAAATTTAACTTGTACTAATGTTATAAATTAAAACTCAAATTGTGAAAATTGAACCTGTTTAAATTTAGGTTTAATGTGAAGTTTTGAATTCTATTCTGATTACAATAACCAATTGAATTTTTGGACTTGGTTTTTGTTTTGGAATAATGAACAAAATAACACATTAAAAAAAACTTAAAAATGAGAACTTTTACAACTGTTATACGATATAACACGATTTGAAACTTTTTTCTATTTTACAATTTTTTTCCAGAATGTTAATTCCATAATTTGGAACAGATTTATTTTCAATGCATTTACACTTTTATTAATATTTCCATTTTTTAAGATTGTTTCGGGTTTAATTTTTGATCTGAATCTTGATTTTGATAAATATATTTACCTTCGGATATATATACTTTACTTTTATTGGATGGTTTTTCTTATTGAACCTTCAATAAAAGGAGTTCCACTTTTGAGACATAATCTCTAAAATAGATTATAGTATATATATATATATAAATTAAGATACATTTTTTGGATTTTTATATACACAATTACAATACTAAAATGTGAAATTTAAATTTTTTACCCAAATCTTGATTTTTATTTATGCATTAATTATTGTAGAAAGTTTATACCTTAAAAGTGGGGTTGTTGTAAAAAATGCCATTTCTAAAAATTAAATAGTATATATGTGTTTTTGATTCTGTTCAATCGGTTATTGTCTATTTCCCAAAAATCGATTTCATACTGCTTGAATTCTAATTTAATTGATGTGTAATGTTAATTCAATTTATTAAAATGTATATTTTTAATATTTTTTATTAAATATTTGTAATTATTATTTTTTTTTTTTTTGAAATTCAATGAAAATTGTTAATCACTACTTCAGAATTATCTAAAATTATTTTATTCTAATGTATAAATTTTAATTTAAAAACAGTAAAAGTTCATTCTTTGACTCTATTTTGAATTTTATGAGACAAATTTTTTACGATTTTTTATATTTATTTAGTTAATGATTGTTTCATCAATATTAATTATTATTATTATTTATTTTATTTCTAAGATTTCTATTTTTTTTTTTTTTTTTTTCAAAAAACCACCCCAATAAATTTATACATCTAAGAATAGTATTATTTAAAAAATAACTATTTTTGATTTTCTAAAAAACTTTATTTAAAACATAATTAAGTTAGATACTATTAATTGATTTGAAAGTAAACATTTTTATTCATATTATAAGGTAAATAAAATACAAATCTTTAAAAAAACTATAGATTTGATAATATGAAACAAGAGAAAACTAAAAGTGTAGTAAACCACTATATCATTTAAAAATTTCAACCTTAATCAATTATCTACAAAATATAACTTAACTAATTTTAAAACAAAAATAAAACTAAACCAAAAATAAAAAAAAATTAACAAAAACATTATTTCTCACATTTTTTGTTTTTAGAATATTAATTTTATTTATAAAAAAAAAACATAATCAAGTTTAAAATGTATCTTATGGACATTTGTATTCACTCTTTGTATTCGGTGTTACGAATTAAGTTACTTCGTAATTCTCTCTTTAACAGGTTAAGTGGATCTTTTAACAATAAACCCTTAATAATAAATCATAACAAAAAGATAAATAAATTTTTTTATTTTGAAGGGAGGATATTAATTTCCTCTACCAGTGTTTAAGTTTTTTTTGAATTTTTATGAATTAAGTAAAATCAAAGATTTTTATCTATTCTTTTGAATTCTGGAAAACCGCCGTTAGGTTTTTTTTAATTTTAGAAATAAACTGAAAATTTCAAAAATTTTCTTTTTATTTCAGAATTTAAAAAACCTACATTTTTTTTTTATTGATTTCTGTTTATTTAGAAAATCAATAGATTTTTGTTAGGTTTTTTTGAGTTTTCTATTTATTTGTGAAGTTTTCTAGGTTTTTTTTACTTTTTGAAATAAACAGAAAATTTTAATAAAATTTCGGTTGATTTCAAAAAGTAAATAAAAACTTAATGAAAATCAATAAATTTTCCAAATAAAATAGAAAACCTCAACAAAACCTAGAACACTTCACAAATAAATAGAAAAATCAAAAAAAAAACCACCCGTAAACTTTCTGGGATTTTAAAAAATTGAATAAAAAGCTTTGATTTTACCCAATTCTTTTAATTTTTGGAAAAGCTAGACACTTTACAACGCTCTACAACATTTGTAGGTGTTGATGTCACCCCCTTAATTTCTAAATTTTTGTTTCAAAATTTTTATAACCAATCATAATTGTATTTATCATTTAACAATGACAAAATAATTAATGATACTTTATTTTGAATAATACCAAGGATGCTATTCATGTATTATCATTATTAATTTGAAGTAATATCCAAATCCAAATTATTTGATTTTTTTCTTGTAAAAATGGACAGTCCCATAAAAAATGATTGATATCTTTATCTAATTTCTAGATTGAAATATTTTTTTAAATATATTGCAAGATTTTGTTTTTATTTTACACTTATCATTAATATGAGAATATCCCTTTTGGTAATTTGAGAAATTTCTTAGTTTGAAATATGAAAATAGAATCCTTCCATTTTATAAAATGTTATTCTTTAAAATCATGTAATGACTTTAAAAAATTCAAGACAAAAATTTATTTTAAAAAAGTATTTGAAAATCAAAAAATTTCACACATTTCCTAAAATTCTATATTTAAAAATTGGGGAAAGTTTAAAAAATTAATATTAGAATATATATATATATATTTATTATTTTTGAGAAGAATAGATCCAACAAAAGAATTTAATAGAAACAAAAAACAAAAAAAAAAAACAATAATTAAAATTTCAAAAAGAAGTTTTAAAATAAATAATTGATAAAAATAAGTAATAATAAGAATATTAATGAAAATTTAGAAGTTAAATCGGCTGTTGATATTACTGTAGTAGGAGTTGTCGTTGGAGTGGGTGTTGTTGAAGGAGTGGGAGTAGCACACGAAGTTCTATTATTACCACCTTGGTCTATGCATTCACCAGGTAAAAACGTACAAGCCCATTTATTTTCAGTCTCTTCAAGATCACACCATATACAATCTTGTTCTACACAATCATTACAAGTACCTTTGGAATAGCAATTCCTAGAATCTGAACAAGTGTCTGGCACCGTACCACCCCTGTCTATACACGCCTCGTCAGTGGTCGTACACATTTCATCGAGATCGTCAAATTGGCAATAAGTACAGCTATTTTCTTGGCATGTGTCGCAAGTAAAGAAATTACATTCTATACAAAACTCTTCGGGATACCCATTGTCTTTGGTACAAATGCTTTCCTCCGAACAAGAGAATGTGTCATTAAGATTGTGGCACCATGTGCAATCCTGGTCCAAGCAAGCATCACAATCGGTGACGTCATTACAAGGTATATTTTCACACTCGGTTACAATTTCCCCTTCACAGTCTTCACTTGATGAAATACATTTTTCTTCGCCATTTGACAGTTTACAAAAAAAGCATTCATTTTCATTACATTTATTACATCCGTAAATTGGGCATTTTTCTTGCTCACAATCAGAAATGATCGTATAGGGTTCTTCGCATTGGTGAGAATAATCTTTACAAACCGAATCGCTATCATCGACACACCAAACACAAGAATTGCTATTACATTCCTCGCAATCTGTATGATCGGAACAATTCCTTGGTGGGCACTCATCATACGCCTTGCCACCGGCGTCTGTGCATTCCATCTGATTAAACGTGCAAGCGGTTGTTTCGTTTGCATGCTCACACCACGTGCACTGCTCAAATCTAATACAATCATAACAATTCCTGCCTTCACAAATCCTTGTGTCGGTACAGTTCTCGATTCCATATTCATCACACTGGCTGCCAATATCGATGCATCTATAATCCCCCTGCGCGTAACAATACTGACAGCCATTCTCGGGGGTGCATTCATCACAGTTATCGTAAGATTGGCAAGTGGATTCGCATGTTTCTACAATTTCACCTCCACTGTTGTCAATACAATCTGAATCATTTTTCGTGCAAATAGCGTTTTCCCCGATTTGGCACCACGAGCAGCCATGGTTCTTGCACGGATAACAAGATTCCTGATCGCATTCATCAGCTGCGCATGAATCAATTACAATACCATCCTGATTGCTGCATTCATTTGATTCTGTAGAAAAACATTTAAAATCTTCATTATTACCACTTAAATCGCACCAGGTGCAATTTACTTCGCCCAGGCAAGCACCACAGTTCGGCTTAGACTCGCATAAATGTGGGCATGTATCTCTGACTTCATATGGACATTGATTGCCTGTTTCATTTGCCCAGATACATTGCCCGCTCTTCAAAATCTCCGAATAACACCAATGACAGCCAGCTTCCAGGCATTCATCGCAGTCATTTCTTTTTGAGCATTCTTGGCTTCCCACAGATTCTTCAATCTTGTCATATACACCATCAGAATTCTTGATAGAGCAGATTGGAACGGTGGCGTACCTTGGCCAGATAAATTCACAGCCTTCCGTATCAAGAGAGCATTCAGTATAAATTGTATAAGGAGTAGAGCAATCTATTGTTATTGAATGATATGATTAAATAAAGTATTGATCAATAAAAATAAAAATAAAAAAAAATTTTTTTATTTGATATTTGAAAGTGTTGGAAAAATTCAAATAAAATATTTGTTTTTGAAAAGTTGTTTGTTTGAATAAATAGAAGGTTTTTTTTTTTATATTATTCTACTGAGAATTTATGATTAAGCTTTTCTTTTCGTTGAGGTTTATACCCTAATAAAAAAAAAAAAAAAATTATATAACATGTTATTCGTGTGATATTAGACGTGTTATAAATGTTGAAAGTGTTATAAAATTTGAAAGAAACTTATTAAAATATTAATAATAACACCTATAACATGCCATAAAAAAATTAACAATTTTTATTGTTATAAAAGGCGTGATCAAATTTTGTAGAATGTTATATTGGTGTTATATAAGATAAAAAATGTTATATAATGTGTTATAAATTAAGGATATTGAAAAACAATTAAAATAATAATAATAATAATAATAATATACCATGTTAAAATTGTTTCACTGTTAAAAATCATGATAGAAAACTGTTTGAAATTGTAAAATTATCATTAAAAAATTTTTTAAACGAATTGTAATTAAATATTTTCAATTTTTTATTTTTTTTAAAGATTTTATACAAATAAATAAATAATTGATTTAAAATTTGAAATACTTTAAAATAATAAAAATTATAAAATGTTTTAAAAATGCTATTATAATTTTTTTAATTAAAAAATCACAATATAAAAAAGATTTTTGTTAGAAAGATTTTATCTGATTGTTTTAAAATTATTTTTTGATTCGGGGTATAATGATTATTTGAGAAAATTTAAAGATAATTCAGAAAAAAATATCACAATTTTGTGGTTTTAGATTTATTGTTAAGTATTTTGTATAAAAAAAAAAAAAAAAACACTTTACTAGTAAAGAGAGAATTTTGAAGTAACTTAATTCGTAACTTCGAATACAAAGAGTGAATAAACAGTTATTCGAATCATTTTAAACTTGATTTAGTTTTGGAAAAGTTACAAAATTATCATCAATTTTCTGAAAAAATTATTACATTGATTGTTCCACAAGGGAAGCAAAAGTTCTCATTTTCAAATATTTTTTTTAACTCGTTTTTTCCTTCATTTTAAGAACAAAAAAACAAGTCCAAGAATTAGATTGACTATTAGAATTAAAATAGATTCAAAACATCAAATTAAACCAAAATTTAAGAATGTTCAATTTTCCAAATTTGAGATTTTTATTGTAAAACATGAGTACTATTTATTGCAAAATTAATGGAACAAAATTACCATTCAACTTTCCAAAAATAAGGTTTTAAAATCATCTATAATTTCAATTTTTTAATTCATAAATCAGTATAAATTATGAATTTACCTTTACGAAAGTTAGGGAATTTTGATGATTTGTTTTAATTCTTTGGAAGTTCATGAGATTATTTTGAAAAGCTGAATGAAAATTTTGATCTTTTTATTTTACAATTAATAGTACAATTGAATTGTTTTGGATTTTTTGTTGCTACGATTTTTTTCTATTCATATGAAATTGACTTTAAATTTTTTACTGGAATAATAACTCACCATTTCGCTTCAATTTAGAAAATACTATTGATTTTAACAAACATTTGTACCCTTTTTTGTGAATTTTACAATTAAGAACTATTGGACATTTTTTTCAGGAATGGTAAATTATAAAAGAAATTGATCATACTATTTGTTTCAAAATAAATGAAACAAAATTTTCGTTCAGCTTTTCAAAATTAGATTTTTAAATCATTCTAACCTTTCAAATTTTTATAATCTGAAAATCAGTTTAAATTCTTAATTTCCCTTTTAGAATTTGGATACTTTCATGGTTTACAGTTTGTTGTCGAATAAAGGCAACAAAATTTTCATTTAGCTTTCCAAAAAAAGAGATTTTCGAATCATGTAGCATTTTAGTTTTTTAATTCCAAAAAATCATAAATTATTAATTTTCCTTTTTAGAATTGGGAATTTTGTTGATTTATTTTGATTATTGGGATTTTTATTTTTTTTTGGAAAGTCAAATGAGCATTTTGATCGTTTTATTTTGCAATTAATAGTAATTTTTTTTCTCTGCTTTACAAATATTTTCAACTGAAAATCAAAAACAAATATTAAAAGAGATCAAATTCATTAATTCACCAAATCTTGTTTATCATTGGAATTTCCTTTTTAGAGTTGGACACTATTATGATTTCTAAAAATTTTTTTTTTTTTTTTTTTTTTTATTTGAAAAGCTGAACGAAAATTTTGTTCCATTTATTTTGAAACAAAATTTGTTCAATTTCTTTTTCAATTAGTAGTATTCCCATTTAACAATTAAATAAGATTTTACTCATTTTTTCCAGTCGCCAATTTTTTTCGAAGAAGGTTAAGTAAATACGCATGTGTCAAAAAGAGTTCTGAATTTTTCATATTTTTTTGTTTAAAATTGTGATTTTTTCAATAACGATGATACTGATCTGGTAGTTCCTCAAGAATGAGAAAACTTGACTATATATTTGGTGTATTTAGTAACATTCTATTGTATTTAAAAAAGAAAGGGGGATGATTGGGTTTGTTTGAATTGGGAAAAAGTATTTTCGATTTTCATTTAATGTTTCGGCCCAAATGTTCTTTCTTTCTTTCTTTCTTTTTTAAATGGAATTTGTTGTTCATTTAAAACATCAAATATACTGCCAATTTCCCTGGCCTTTATGCACGTATCAAAAAATATCACCATTAAAGGAAAAATCACAATTTTAAAAAAAAAAAACAAAATGAAAAATTTTGAAATCTTTTTTGAACATGTGTTTTAATAGGTGATTGTTGAAAAACAAAGTAGAGCAGTGAAAAAAATACCGGACATGAAAAAAATCCCTGACAAGATTTTTAATTGTGAATATTATCAAAATATTGTGTAATTTCATTTATTTACAATCAAATTCCTTTTTTTAAGCTTCCAACTTTTTCAATTATAACTCCCCCACTTATTAGAATGACGATTGATGAAATCACACTTGTTCAAAACACCATTCAATCAATCAAAAAACAAGAAGAAAAATTATCATTTTCCAAACTCTAGTAAACCTCTATCAAACTCGATTGTTTTTCAAAAAAAGTTGATCAACATTAGGCTATCAAACAATTACTCGAGTATTCGAGAGACACCTTACTTTGATGGACTTTAGGTAGGTTTATTACGAATCTCATAAAAAAATTGGTTATTTATAATAAGGATTTAATTGAAATTGAACAAAATACATAAAAATTTTACTAATATTCACAATTAAAAATCTTATCAGGGATTTTTTTCATTTCAGGTATTTTTTTCCCAACTATAATAAAAAAAGAAATCTGCAATGAAATGAAAGAAAAATATTTACCTGAAGCTTCTTGTGGCGCCGGGCAATCGTCTACATTGGTGGATCCTCCTGAAACTACGCAGGTGTCTGACCATTGGCATCCATTCAAAATACATTTTCGACAATCTCTTACACTGTTAAAATTATTACAAAACTCGTCATGAACAGCATCACACGTTGAATTGTAGAGACTCTCGGGACAGGTTGTTGAAGTACAACCGGATTCCTTTTATGAAAAGAATTACAATTAATAAAAAGATCAAGGAAAATAATTACCAACTTGTTGAAAAACAAAAAAAAAAAAAAAAAAATACTTGCTAATTGAGTGACTTACATTTTCAGTTTCGCCCTTGCAATAGACCCCACAATATTGTGACGTTTCGACAGAACTGTCAGAACAAAAAACACAATCACTCCCGTACATATTGTTACATACTTCTGGAGTGAAGGGTAATATGTTTGAACTGATCGAAGAGAGAAAAAGGAAGAAAATTATCAAATTTTTCATTTGCAAACAAATCGAGAAAAAATGTTCTTTTTAAATTTTACAGTTCTTTACTAAACTTTGTAAAATACTTTTTTTTTGTGATGAGGGGCATTGTTCTGGAATAAAAATATATTCGATTTCAAAAAGAATAATATTTTCATTAATTTTTCTTTTAAAAATTTGTAACAAAAAGAATTTTTTTTTTTGATTTTTTACCTTTTTCATAAATAATCTTGTCGAGTGGAGAACTCAATTCCCAAAAATTCATGTAAATATCGTTTTCTTTCACTGATCATGTTGGAGATGAACAAGACAAAAATCAAAAAACAAAAAGGATAATTTGTAAATCCAAAACAAAAATGAGCTTTAGTATTGACAGTTTTCAATCGAAAGTACTTTTAAATTCTCGGAAATTTGTTTTTTTTTAAACAAATATTTGTCACAATAAATAATAAAGAATTTTTGATAACGAAGTACAACTTCTTAAAATTTTTCGATATCGAATTGTTAGATCAGTTTCAACCACAATAATGATCAACAACATATTTCTTGGCTTTAATGAAAGAGAAGTCAAGAAATCTTTTATCTTTTCAAATTTAACTTTTTTTTTTTTTTTTTGATAATTTGGCAAAACAGTGCTCCCAAATCAAAATTCAAGGTTGCTTTGAATATTGTTCTAAATCAAAATCCTTTCTTATCTTACTCTACACTTTATTATTGAATAAACTAGAGTTTAGGAAAATAAGTAAAATTTTTTTTTAGATAAAGTTAAAAGCAAAAGAACCAAGTGACAACAAAATTTGTTTGTAAATTTGTTCTGTTTTGTTTGGGAAATGTCCAAAAGTTCTAGAGATCAAGAAATATTTTTTTACTTTACATTAATTATCAGTTCTCATACTCCCAAAAGGTTGTATGTATCCGAATTAGTTTTGCAACAGGAGTTTCGAAATCTTAGTGTTTTTAAAAAGAGAATCCAAGGAAGTTATGAGTGATCTTGAGAGGACGATTGAAACCTCAAGGTTCCAAAGACATGGAAGGTACTATGTTTAAAATAACAAGGCATTTTAATTGCCAGTGCTTTTATTATTTCTGAGACGAGAATACTGACAAGATATCATTTATAGGATTTAATTGTTTTTCTCCTAACTTTTTTAGAAATACTAATAAAATAAAAGATAAAAACATAAAACAAAACAAAGGAATGAAAAATTTTTTTCTTCGACTATTAATGCGAAAATTAAGTGAACAAAATTTTTATTTGATTTTCTTTAAAGAATCACAATCCAAGAATTACAATAATGCTAATTACAAAATAAAAAGATCAAAATTTTCATTTAACTTTTCCAAAAAATTACCTTCCAGTAATTAAATTAAATCATCAAAGTCCCCAATTCTAAAAAAGCGAAATTAATAATTTATGATTTTTTGGAATAAAAAATTTGAAAAGTTACATGATTCGAAAGTCTCTTTTTTTGGAAAGCTAAATGAAAATTTTGTTCCATTTATTTTTTAACAAATAGTAAACCATGAAAGTATCCAATTCTAAAAGGAAAACTAATCATTATCAAACTGATTTTGAGAAGTAAAGATCTGAAATTTTGCTTGATCTCCAAAATAAAAATTAGAAAAGTTGAATGAAAATGTTAATCTTTTTTATTTTACAACAAATATTATTAAATAACCCCCCTATTTACTTTTAATTCCAATCCCCTTTCCCATTGCTTTCCTTTTCCTACCCCAGATTGTCAATTTCAATTATTTTTTCTTCTTTTGATCCTAAATTTTAAGAAAGTTCCTAGACCAACTTTTTTTTATTTTTTGTTCCTTATTAGATCATAACTGATTATACGTTTCCAAACAAATTTGGTTTCTTCTTTTAATTTTTATTTTATTTTATTTTATCAATAAAAAAAAAAAGTTATGTGTATTGAAAAAAATATCTGACATGAAAACGATCCTTGTCAAGATTTTTAATTTCTAATATTTGTAAAATTGTTGTGTAATTGTAAATATTTTCAATCAAATCCTTTTATTAATAACCAATTTTTTTATGAACCAAGCAATAAACCAACCCAAAGTCCACTAAAGTGGGGGTGTATATAGAATACTCAAATAATTGTTGGACAACCAAAGTATATTTACTGTTTTTGAAAAACAAATGAGTTTTCAGAGGTTTACCAGTTTTTGGATAATTTAAATTTTTATCCTCATTTTTTGATTGATCCAATAATATTTTAAACAAGTATAATTCAATAAATCATCATTCAAATAAGAGGGTTAGTTATGATATGTAAAGTTTGGTATATAAAAAAAGGATTTGATTTTACATATTTGGAGTTGTTCAACAATTTTAATGATATTAGAAATTAAAAATCTTTTGAGGGATTATTAACATGCCCGACATTATTTTCAATCCGATAATTAAAAATCAAATAGTAAAAAAAAATACTTGGTGAATAACTAGAGGAAAAAAAAAAGGAAAAACCAGTAAAATTTTAGATTCTAACATTTCGAATTATTTTTGGCCAATTGGAAAGGAATATCACATTTTTTGGAATAATTATACTAAAAATACCTTACAAAAAATGATTTTATTTTTATTATTAGTAAAGAATGACGATTTAACAAAGTTACATCCTCTTTACCATTATTTTTTTTTTTTTTAATTTCTGAAATAAAAAGAAAATATATTTAATTTTTAGTTAATTTCTTAAATTAAAAAAAAAAAAACTTAGAGACTTCATTGTAACTTTTCTTGAGTTTTCTATTTATTTAGAAAAATAATATATTTACAGAATAAATCCGAAAAACTCAAGAAAAACACCGGTATCCTTTCTAGAATGTAAAAGGATTGAGTAAAACCCCCCCCCCCCCCCCCCCCCCCCATTCTTTAAATTTTGGAAAATATAGGTACAATAAGACACTTTACGACACATTATGATAATCTAAAATTTATGAAGAGATTTTGATATTTGATGTAATGTCACAAATATTATACCTTATAAGATAGATTTTCTTTTTCAAATGTAAAGAAAAAAAAAGTATTTTTAATACAGCCAGTTTCACTTTTAAGGCACAAAATTCAACGAAAATTAAGGCACAATAAAAATTCCAAATTAAAGCACAAAATTCAGATTGTAGTAAAATAATTTGTAAAAAAATGGCAAATTATGTGCCTTAATTTGAGATTTTTTTCTGACTTAAATTTTGTTCAAATTTTGTGCCTTGAATTTGAAACTGACTGTACAAGATAAAAGAAAGGGATAGAAAAATAATAAATAAAAGAGAAAGAAATAATAATATTCAAAAAAGGTTAAAAACTTAAAAAGTTTTATTTTTTTTATAGCAAGTGTTGAATAGGTAGGTATTTGTTTTCTTTTCTCTTGAAATTAATATATACTAACTATAATTTAATGTAAGAAGGATGATATAATAAATTACCTACATTTGATCAAAAGAAAAAGGGTATTTATCAAAATTTTAAATTGTGGCTTTAAAGATAAGATATGTTGATAAATTACAAGGTTTTTAAGGGCATTATTCGTTTTTCAAAATTTTCCTTTTATTATTTTGGTTTTTTTTTTAACTAGTTTCCTAAATATTGTTCAACACAAAATCCTATTACAAATACTAATTCAGTTTTATTGACTCAAAACAAGCATCTAACCAACATATTATTCGAAAATGGCAATTATGTTCTCGACCCTTTGTATTAAATTGCTTTAGTTTACTTAGAAATCTTCATTTACTTTAGTTAAGTTCAGTTTATTAAAGATCTGATTAGATCAAGTTAGTTTGTTTAAGGTACAATCAAAACAAGTAAAGAATTCTTAAAATGATTTTTTATCTCTTTTCTCTTCTTTAAAAGTTCTAAAAAATGAATTTGAGAAACTTGAAAACAAAATAAAAAGATCTATGACAATAGGAAATTTCAAAAAAAAATAAAAATTTGAAATAATTGAAATTTTTGGAATAATTCATGCATTGGTAAAATATTTAAAATAAACATAAAGACATCAATTCTGATTTCAAAAATAAAATTTAAAATTAAAAATAACTTTAAATCAATAAATAATAATAAAAATCAAAATATAAATATAAAAAAATTAAAATCTAATTCTCCTATAATTTGACAAAATAAAAAATAAAAGTCAAAATAATAATAATAAAATAAACTGTAACACAAACGATTTAAATTAACCAAAAAAAAAAAATAATAATAATTACAAATAAAAGCAAATATTGAATTTTTATCATTGGGAATATTGTTAAGTTTTGTGAAATTTATCTTTTTGTTTTGTTTAAAAAAAACAATATATTTTCCAAACAAGAATTTAAAAAAAAACACCGAGAGATTTTCCAGACTTTAAATAAATTGAATAAAATAAAATATTTTTCTCGATTCCTTTGAATTCTTCAAAAAAAAAAAATAAAGTGCTTTTGGGTTTTCTTGAGTTTTCTTGTTATTAGGAAAATTGCTAGATTTTACAGAACAAAACAGAAAATCATAAAAAAGATCAGTACTTAACAACATTCTTCAACATTTATCAATCAATTTATGGTAAATCACAAAAAATTTCATAATACAACCAGTATCACTTTTATAAGGAAAAATTTTGGACTTTTTACAAGACAAAAAAAAAATCGAAATTTAGTACATCAAAATTACAGATTTGAGGAAAAGTAATCCACTAGTCGGAATTGAAAATCAAGGATCTGAAAATTTTTTTCACATAAATAATTTCATTTTTATTTGGAGATTTCATTTTTGATGTTCATAGCTCTCTAGAACCTTTATTTAAGGATATATTGCCCATTTTTAATTTTTACTTTCAAAAAAATTTAATTGGGATATTTTTTTTGATATATTGGCCAATAAATATAGAAATTAAGGATCCCATCAAAAATGAAAATTAAAATGTGTTTTTAAATATTTTTAGTAGGATCTTTCATAAGTTTAAACTCAATTTTAAGAATATTTTTTTTTTGAAAAAAAAAAAATTTTTTTTTTTTTTAACAGTAAACATTAGTAAATTATATTTTGACTAAAACTTCTACTCTCTCTACTGAAAAAAATAATTTTTTTTCAGATGTTACCAGAAAATTGGTACTTAATTAATTGGTGTTCTTTCAAAAAAAAAATTTCTAACAAAATTCAAATTAAACTCAGCTTGTAAACTCAGATACTTTAAATGAGCCAGTTTAAGAAATTTTGAAAAAAAAAAATAAAAAAATAAGAAATTATTTGATACTACCAGATCTCGAACTCGTGACATTAGATTTTTTTTACTCTAGATCTGGCGCTCTACCGTTGAGACATTAGACTATTTGTTGTAAATTGAAAATATTTTTTTCTTCAAAATTGATTTTTTTAAAATTTTAAAAACAAGTAATATAACCAAAAAAAATTTACAATTTCCCTAAGTTTTTAATTGAAAAAAAAAAAATTTTTTTTTAAAAACTACTTTTTTCTATTAACATTAATAATATAAAAGAAAAATCTGATAGGAAAAAAAAAATTATTTAAAATTTTAAAAAAAAATTATTAAAAATTTTTTATATATAAAAATTTCAATTTTTTTTAAAATTTCCAAAAAAAAAATTTTTTTATATAAAAATATTCTTTCAAATTTTTATAATGAAAAAAATATTATTTGAGTTTAATAATAAAGATTTTTTAATAAAATAAAATTTTTTTTCTAATAATTTTTAATAAATTATTATAAAAAAAAAATTATAAAAAAAATTTTTTTTTTTTTTTCTTAAAAAAATGATAAATCAAAAAAAATTACCAAAATAAAATTTTTGAAAATAATATTTTTATATATAAATTATTTTATAAAATAGATTCAAATAAAATATTTGTAAATTTTTATATATAAAATTTGCTGTTAATATTTTTATTTTGGTCTATTTTTATAATAATTTTATTTAAATATATATGAAACGAATATCATCAATTAAGACTGTATAATTAAAATTAAAATAAAATTTTTTTTTTTTAGTTATATATAAATTATTTTTAAAATTTGAAATAATATATAAGTATTATTTTTTTTATTATTTATAATATAGATGACCAAAAAAAAAATTTTTTTTTTCAAATATGTTTACAAAAAAAAATTTAAAAAAATTATTTTTTTATTTTTTGGCCTTGGGCCCAAAATTTTACCAAAAATAATTTTTTTATAAAATTTTACTCTAGTTGGAACAATTTAAAATTTCCTAAAAAAATATATTTTTTCTAATTTTGCACAAATAAAAAAATAAAAATTTCAAAAATAAAAAATTATTTTTTTTTTTTTGAAAAAATGAAAATGGGAAATATCTTTTAAAATGTAGAAGATAGAATACTCTAAATTTCAAAAATCAAATATTTAGAGTATTTTTGATGGTTTAGGTAAAATAATTTACCATATTTCTAAATATTTTAAAAAAATTGATTTTTCAATTTATACTTGTGTCTGAGTAAAAACAAAACACACTCAAAAATATGTTTAATTTGAAAATTCTTGATATAACATTTTCTTGATAGTTTGTATTTTAAATAGGTCCTAGATGTAATAAAAAATAATATTCTTTATTTAAAGCTCAAGAATCTATATTTTATCTACCAATATTAATGATTTCAAAATTTAAGATAATTACTAACAGCTTCAATCGATCTTAGTATCGAGAAAAAAAATCAATTGTTTTTTTTTTTTTTTTTTTTTTTTTATTGTTGAGCAGAGGTGATTCAACAAAATTACCTCCTATTTGCCTGAAACTCTAAAATTGTATTTAGGGTTTTTTTATCCTAACTGTAATGTAAGCAGGATTACAGCTCAAAGGATATCTTTTCTTTAAAAAAATGAAAAGAATAAATTATTTCGGAAAAAAAGACAAGAAAAAGAGAAAGAAAAGCAAGAAATGAAAGAGAGTCAAAAAATAATAGAAAAAAGAAAAAACTTCAGTGAAAAGTTTTTTTTTGTGCCCCAAGTGTTGAATGGGCTGGTGGTTGTTTCCTTTTATGTCGTTTTTTTTTGGATCGCCACCATAGGTTGTTTTAATAAAGAGTTCTAAATATTTGAACAACTATAGATCAAATGAAAAAGGCTGCTTTATTAAATTTTGATTTAGAACTTTATAGATGGGTTGAATCTAAAAAGCTCTGGTTTTTAAGAATAAGATTTGGTTTTCGAAATTTTCTTTTCAGTTGCTTTGCTTTTTTTTTTTATTTATTTTTTTTTATGTTATTTTTTTTTTTTATTATTTTATTTTTTTTTTTTATAAGTTTCCCAAATCTTGTTTTCGCAAAATCCCAGTACAAGATACCGACTCGACAGCAAAAACCCAGTCAAAGTAACGACTCGACAGATAGTACAGAAAGTTCAATTCGGTTCACTTTGGTTGGTTTCAGATCGCATTCGTTGGATTCAGTTCAGTTGCATAAGTCCTCGTCGAAGATCTGATCATGAACAAGTTTGGTTGGGTTAGTCATGATCAGGTCAACCAATTCTTATAATGATTTTTTATATTTTTTACCTTTCCCCAAACACCTAAAAAAACAAAAAGAGAAGGAACCTAGAGCCCAAGTAACTTAAGAAGGGAAATTTGGAAAAGGTAAAAAGTATAAAAAATTAAAAATCAATTGTTTTTACTTCTTTGTGTTTAAAATATGAATAGAAGAAAATAAATATTTAAAATACATCAGTACTACTATTAAGGTAAAAACTTTCAAGGAAATTTAAGGCACAATAAAAATCTCAAATTAAGATACAAAATTCAAATTCTAGTAAAATTAATTGTAAAAAAAAATGTCCAAAAAATGAACTTATTTTGAGATTTTTAATGTACCTTAAATTTCGTTGAAAGTTTGTGACTTAAAAGAGGAACTGTCGATGTATTGATAACTGTTCAACAGCATATCTGTAATATAAAAATGACATATTAATATTTCAAAAGATTTTCAAGAAATTAATTAAAATGAAATAATTTAAAGGGATTATTTAACATATGAAACATATTAAAGTACATTTAATAGCAAATGAAACAATATTTTACAACATCGAGAAATTGAATAAAGAAAGGTAAAAATCAGATAACCCTAAGACTGTACTGACATTTAATACAGCAATTTTCATGAAATGAATTATTTCGTTCAAGTTTGATCATATTTCTATCATTTATGGAAAATTCAAAAATCATCATATTTCCGAATTATTACAAAAAAAAATATTTTTCTTTCAAGAAAAAGGAAATCTTATTATCGATAAAGGAATTATACAAAGATATAATTTGACAATAAAATGATCAAGTTTTACAACTACCCAGTGTATAAAATATACTTATTTTGAAAAATGATACACTAATTAGAATAATCTTGAAAAAGATATATTTATTATTTCAAGAAAATTTTAAATCAATCAATGTCTTTTTTTATATAAAAAAAAATATTTTAAAAAAACTAACCAAATTAAAAATACTTCCAAAATACTTTTTAAAAATCTGGAAAATTTAACTTTAAAAAATAAATACTTTTTAATTTGATTATTTTATATTTATATAATAATAAAAAGCTCTTTTTAATTCTTCCAATGAAATTTTTTCAACCAAAAATTTTAAGGAATCAATAGGCCTCACTTTTATCCTTTCTCAGTATATTAAAGATTTTCAAACAAATAAACTATTCCCAATTAATAATTCGAAAAAAGAAAAATAAAAATCTATATTTTCAAAAAACTTATTTTAATAATAAATTTTGTCATTTAAATTTTAAATGTTTGAATAAAAATATTATCTAATCTTTTAAATTTGAAAAAAATTAATGAACATTTGTTAATAAAATAAATTCTCAATCAATTCTGATTTCTAATGTTCAATAGTTGATTTATTTTTCTTTTATTTTTTACTTGTGATTGAAATTTCAAGATTATTTTTCCATATAAACTCCCACAAATTACTAAAAGTGAGATTCGAACAAAACAATCCTGTTTGGTAAAATTTTCTTTTTGTTTTTGATCCAAAAATACAAACCAAAAAGGATCTTGATCTTTTTGACTGAAAAATTTAATTAGGAAAAAATGAATTTCTTTATAAAAACGATAACTCCTCTCTCTTAGGTACATTCAAAAAAAGATAAATGAAGTTACATATCAGGCTTAATTGTATCCTTATGTTAATAATTTATCTATTACCTTTAGGATGTAAAATAATCTAGAGAGAATAATCTCTGTAACGATTATAAGTCTGTAATTGTTTTCTAGTCAAACATTCTGAAAACTATTACTTTTGATGTTTAAATTTCTTTATAAAAAGTTAGGTTCAAGACAGCAAGTTGTTTAAAACCACTTTTTCAACAAAAATTAGAAAAAAACAATAGATTTTTTGAAGTTCTCATTTGAAGGTAGATAACACAACGAACAATCAAAACTTCGGTTTCATGTACACTACTTTCCATTCAAATTTGAAAAGTGAAAGCGAATTTGGGTGAGTTTTGTCATTAAACTTCAAAAGTTAAAAGCATTCCACAAATTAAAAAAAACTGTTTTATTTTTCAAAAAAATAAATTCAAAAGAATCTTTGTTTTGTTTTTACCAATACCCAATAAAATTTTTAACTGTGGTTGTCTGTAAAAGTGAAGATCTTTCTTGAAAAAAAATTTAAGAAAAAGAAAATAAAAAGAGCGTTTCATTTTATAAAACAAAATAAATTAAAACAAAAAATAACAACAAAAAAAAAAGTTTTAAACAAATAAGAAAGATTCTCGAAACAAAACAAATTATAGACTAGCTAAAAAAAAGAAAGGTTTTTCAAAAAGAACTTTAAAAAAAATTAACAAAAGAGGAATTTTTAGCAAGTTACATTTTTGAGAGTTTAGAAAAAAAAAATGAAAAATCAACAAATTTATAAGAATTTATAGTGTTGGAATTTTCGAATATTTCAAATTACAATAACCCAAATTTGGTTAATTTAACGAACTTTTGAAAAATTCTTCTCAAAATCATTTTTTATTATTTTTTTTCAAGTTTTCTTTTTTGTTTTTGTGGATAAAAAACAAAAAAAAAAACAACAAAAAAAAAAACCAAAAAGCAATGAACTACGAAGTTGAGTACACAACTGATCAAACCGACCAAGGCAAACTCTGGGATCAAGGCACACTTTCGATAAATATCACAAACAACAGGGCTGCTTTGTATTCAAAGGACTACCGTGTCTTGGATAAATTTTTAGTTGGTCTAACGGATTTGAAAAGAGGGCAAAGGCTCAGCACACGATTTTATTTGATTAAGATTTTACAAAAAGAAATTCCAACACCCAGCTCATTGAACAAAAGAACGAAAGGAACCAAACAAGTGACAAGACAATTAACAACCAAACAAAGCCAAACGATCAACGCAAAATGGATGACAACTTCTCAAGTTGCTAAAAAAGACAACCACAGCAAAACCATTTTCCGAGATGTGACAAATCGGCAAAGTGTTAACAGGTATACAACACTTCAAAACGACAAATCACAACCGTCATTAGTAAGCAAACAATTTAAGCCCCCGCAACAGAAAAAGCCCAAAATTGGATCACAGTCGTGCATTCTGAGCAACCATGCAGAGTCTGAAGAAATGTTTCAATTAGAAGGAGATTTAAAATTTTTAACTGAAAGAGAATATTTAAGTTCCCCACTCAACCTTCGTATGAGCAGAGAGGTTGAAATACCACGAACGTTTGTTAGTTTAGAAAATTATTGTGAAACCTTTTCTCAGGCAATCTATGAAGAATTAAATTTAAGATTGTATGAAATTTCTCATAGCTTTTATTCAATATTCAGGAAACTTTCCTTGTTAAAGGGCATGAGAATGCCCTATTGTAAACATGGGCCTTTAAAAATACAAATTTGCAAAAACGGAAAAAATGCTGGAAGAACTTTTTTCACTTGCCCTCTGCACTTTAAGGCAAACGGGAGATGCGATCTTTTCCAATGGACAGATCGCCCATTGAATAAAGACATCAAGGTGAAAAACGCACCACAAAATATGGACAAAGCACTAAAGGCAAACGCTGAAAAAATTAAAGGATTACTATTACAGGAAGGCATTTATTTTGATGAAAGCGCCTATTTGTATCCTTCGAAAGTGAAAAAAAAAGAAACAAAAAAAATAAGACAACAAAAAATCAAAAACTTAAAAAAGAGATTAAGGTCCTCTATGAAGAATTCTGAAAATTATGACCCCAATTCAGAACTCAACTTGGATTCAGATTCAGACACCACTTTAAATGATAAACCAAATAGTGACAGTGACAGTGACAGTGACAGTGACAGCGACAGCGACAGCGACAGTGGAATCAAAAGTGATAGTGATTCAAAAACAAACAAAAGAAAATCCAAAAAGGAAGAAATACAGAAAAAAGAGTTTTATATTCGATTAAGTAATAGAAATGGTAGATATGGCAAACAAAAAATTGAATTTTCTAAAGATGATCTCTGGTTAATTTCTTCAAGTTCGAATTTTAATCCTACAAAAGAAGGGTTTATGTTTTTTGCCAAATCGAAGTATTTTGGAATTTCACAAAATAAATTTATTACCTTAAAAATTATTGGTAACCAAATCCCTAATCTTATCAAAGGTACAAAAGTTTCTTCAATAAGATGCTTTAGTGCATCTAGTGAATTTTTATTACTTTCAGAATTATCAAAATTTAGAAGAAAAAATTTCCCTTTAAATTCTTTTATATTTCAAAAAGAATCATCAAACAAAAAAATATTAAAATTAGAAAAAAAATTTTACAAAACAATATTAAACAATTCGACGATAAATGATAAAAATGAATTAAATTTGACAAATAATTTAAAATTAATTTATAATCAAAATATTAAAAAATATAATTTGAATCATGATCAAAAAAAAGTATTAAAAAAGATTTTAAAATGGTTTGAATTTGGTAATAATCAAAACAATAATGGTATGAATCAAAATAATAACACTAATAATAATAATATTGTTAATGATGATAAGGATGGTAATTATAAGGAAAAAGTTAAAAAGAAATTGACAAATGAACCAATAATTTTGGTACATGGTGTATTTGGATCAGGTAAATCATTTCTAGCAGCGGTTATCATCATATTTATTTGTGAGATTTTAGAATTTTATGGTATTGATAATGAAGATTTTAAAATTTTAATTTCTTGTTATACAAATGTAGCTATTGATAATATCTTAATAAAACTATTACAATTTGAATTCAATGAATTTATTAGAGTTGGTTCCATAAAAAAAATATCAAAAACCATATTACCATATTCTTTGTTTTCAAATACAACAAAAAATGAAATAAATGAAACGATTAAAGAATTAAAATTATTGTTAAAAGATTCAAAATTGAAAACAGAAGAAAGACGCAAAATTAAAGAAACTATTCAAAAGTTGACATTAGAAAAAAAAAATTCAACAAATAAAACAAATAAAATTCAAAAGGCAAGAATTATTGGAACAACTTGTGTTGCCTCTTCATTCAAAATTTTAGATAAAGTTGTAACACCAATTATTTTAATTGATGAGTCCTCACAAATAATTGAGCCCATGACCACCTTTAGCTTCAATAGATTTAAAACACAAAGGGTACTCATGTTTGGGGATCCTAAGCAATTGGGGCCAGTGCTATCTACAGAAAATTTTCAAATTAATCAGGATAACAGTCGAAAGTCACCAAATAAGAAGACAAAGAAAAAATATACCCTATCAACTACATTATTTGATAGATTAACAAAAAACGGAATAAAGCCAATTTTCCTACGAACCCAATATCGTTGTCATCCTCGAATTTCTTTGATTTGCGATCAGTTATTTTACAAGAATAAATTAGAAAATGGAATTTCTGAAAATGATCGCAAATCTTTAATTCATGGCATACCAAATTTAATCTTTTTTAATGTAATAAATGGCAATGAAGAAAAAACCTTCTCTGGCAGTTGGAGAAACATCGAAGAAGCACAATTCATAGTTGCTTTAATTAATTTTTTATTACTTGCTGGAATCAAAAAACATCAAATAGGTGTAATCGCACTGTATAAAGCCCAATCATTTTTAATACAGCAAATGTACAATGCTGATCAAAAGATAAAAAATGGACATAATTCGAAAAATCAGAATTTATTTCAACCCAAATATGAAAGCCCAATAATTAGACCAATGTATATCGGATTGAATAAAGAGGAAAAATCAAAATTAAATAAAAAAAGGAGAGAAAAAAGGAAAAGAAAAATACAAGAATTAAAAAAAAAGAAGGTGGGTGATGATAGCGAGGAGGAAGAGGAGAATGACGATAACGATGAAATACAAATATCCACAGTTGATGCCTTCCAAGGCGCAGAAAAAGAAATAATTATTGTAAGTTGTTGTAGAACGGATTCCTCTCTTGGATTTTCAGAATCTCCCAATAGAATTAATGTTTTGTTATCAAGAGCTAAAAGAAATCATTTTATTGTAGGTAAAAAAAATACTCTAGAAAAAAGTGAAATATGGAGAAATGTTATTAGCCATTATTCTCAAAATAATAAACAGTGTGCAGTAATTAGCACTAAATTGATTTTACAAAAAAACAATAATAAATTCCAAATTTCCAAAAAGCATCTTTTTGCCCTTTTAAAACAATTAAACATACAAAGAAAAAAATTAAAAAAGAAAGATAAGAAAAAAAAAAAAAAAAAACCAAAAAAGAAAAAAAAAAAAAAAAAAAAAAAAAGAAAGAAAAAGAAAACAAAGAAAGGGAAAAAGAAAATAAAAGGAAACCAATCAGATACAGAGGAATCAGATTCCGAACTTGCATCTGACATTGAATTAAATTTCGAAAAAAATTCACAACCAAAAAAGGAGAACGATAATTTTGCAAATGATTCTGATTTAATGAATATTTTTAATCTTATAAATAAAAAAAATATTGTTAATAATAATAATAATATAAAGAAAAATATAAACATTCAAAATGCTAATCCCATTCAAAATAATGTAAACAATAAAAATATACAGGTTCAGAATAATGAATTTAAAAAATTTGATATTAATGTTAATAATAACAAGATTCCAGATTTGAAAAATAAAACAAATATTCACAATCAGAAGAATACTCAAAATAATTCAATATTAAAAAATAAGATTACCATAAAAAATGAGACTTTGAATAATAGTAAAAATACAAATACCTTTAATAATATAAATTTTAATATTAATATCAATAAAAAAGAAAATAATAATGATAATTTTAAACAATTTGAAAAAAATAATGATAATTATTTAAATATTAAACAAAAAAATAAATCAAATATTAGCAAAAAAAAAACTTTTATGAATTCTTTTTTCTCAGATTTTGGTATTACTTTAGATAATGACAATTTAAATAATCAATATATTCAAACTGGAAAGACAATTAACCAACAAATGTTTAAAACTGAGAAGAAAAATGATGATCTTAAAACCATAAAAAATAAAATCGAAGAAATTTCAAATAATAATAATGATGATAATAATGATATTATCATTAATAATAAAAATAAGAATAATCAAGAACAGAATGAACTTGAGTATTTAAATGATTTTGATTTTGGCTCAGATATTGATTTTAGTGATATTGAATAGATATTTCGAATAATCAATATTTAAATATTTAAATTTATTGTATTTATTTCTTGTTTTTTTTTTTATTTTAATTTTTTTTAATTGATGATTCATTATTATCAGAGATAATATATAAATATATATATATAAATATATATATATATTTATGATTTAAATGATTTTCTTTTCTAGCTTTATACTGATAATAATGAGATAAATAAATTCCATTTTTTAATTTTTTCAAAAACTTTATTTTTTTAACAAAAAAATATTATTAGTCTTATTATTATTGAAGAAATGTTAAACACACTCTAGATGTCCTTTTACTTAAATTTGTTTTTCAAAGGGAATCTAAAAGTACAATTATCCATTTCATGAGTATTAGGAGGGGAAAAAACCAAAATATATTTTTTTTGGTTAAAAAAGCAAAAAAAAATAATTGAAAAAAGAAAAAAAAAAAAAAAAGCAATTTAAAGAAATTTCGAAGGGTTTATAAGAAGCAATTGGTAAAAAATTATAAAAAAAAAAACGAATGTTTCCTTGAATAAAGATCACCCTAATTCTAGCACTGAAATTTTTGGTTAATTTAGTTGATTTTGTTTGTTTGATAGAGGATAATTACTTTTCATTTATGCATCGTTTTTTTAATTGTTGTAATCTCGTTTTTTCTTTTTGATCTGATTTGCTATAAAATTGGTATTTTTTGCCTTGATTTTATGTTAGTATTTTCAATTTACTCATACTTTCGGGGTTCAGTGTCTGAGTATTAGCAAGTAACAGACTTGATCTTTTCCTTTTTATTTCTTCTTACCAATATAAAGAAAATTCAGCAAGGAAAAAAAAGAATTAGACTTGATTAAAATTTTTCGATTTAGTTTTCTTCTGTTTGGAAACAATTTTTTATTTTAGTTTAAGGAACGAATGTTTGGGTGAGTTTCTTGTATTTAATGACTTGGTCAGAATAGTTCGGACTTTTTTTCAGTCAAACAAAGTTATTCTCACATTTCCAATATTGAATATTTCTTCTTTCGATAATAATGCCTATTATCTTTGAAATATTCCAAAACCAAAGCAATATTTAAAGAGATGTGTTGTTAGTATTGTTTTTAATTATCAATTTTGGAGATTATTTTTATTATATCTCTTTGTAAAATTCATTTTTTTTTTTTTTTTTTTGATTATTTTATTTGTCAAATTTAACTTTTGATTTTTAAAAAGTTTTTTATTTGACAAATTAATATAAACAATGAAATTTTAGTGAAATAAAATATCTCAAAATGATTTCTACTTTGATCAAATTAACTTTATATATAAAAACGAATTATTTCAGAAATCTAAGAATAAAAATTATTCTATTTTTTTTTGAGATTAGCATATTGGAATAAATGTACAATAAAATCTTTAATTAATATTTTGAAGAACTGAGAGAACACAGTATTTTTATTCTTATAATTCTAGCAGTATTTGAAAATAATAAAATCAAAAATAAAAATTTATCAAAAATGGTCAATTATTAAAGAATTTTGAAAAAAAAATAGGTTGATATATATTTAAATAATAAAATTTTCAGTCCAAGTTATATTGTTTATTTCTTGATCAAGAATCTTTGTTAGTATGTATTAGAATAATTTTAAGTAGTAGTTTTATTTTATAACTAATACCAGACTTACAAATAAATAAACTGATTTGTTATGTAAAATAATGATTTATATCAATTTTAAATATTTGAATGTTTATTGTAGAATTGAGTTTAAAAAAGATATTTTATAATGAACTTATCTACTCTTTTGGAAATAGTTTAACATTTTTAGAATAAAGTAATCAATGAAAAAAACTCAAATCCCAATTTTAATTGTTATGAATTACAATTTTGAATACATTTTTATAAGTTTCAAAGTATCTGATCTTTGACACTTTTTGAGATCTCGATGATTTTTTTTCATTTTTTTTTTTTACATTTTTCAAATGAATTTTTTTTTTTCTCTCAAGAATATTATAAAATTCTTACTTTTTCAAATTTATAGAGTTACAAAAAAATCAAAAATTAGATTAAATCGAATTAATTTGATTGAGTATACTTTTAGAAAACAATTTGTTTTAAATTAAAGAAATTTAATCCTTTGGAAATTTTAAAAAAGAAACAAGTAATTTATTTTTTTTAAATTTTGATTTTTTGGAATTAAGATCCTGACATTTTTTTTTTTTTTTAAATTTGTTAATTTGAATATGTTGTGAAACTTTAATTTTTTTATTTGAAATTTTATCATTTAGATGATGTATCAATAAGATCCATTTTAAAGGTACCAACTTTCAAAAAAATTATATAAAGAACAAATTCTAAATTAAAACATATAATTTGAATTAAGAAAACTATTTTTTTTACAAAAATTCCAAAAAAATAATAATATTTGAGTATTTAAAAATAAATATATCAAACCCTCAAAAATAATTATTGTTTTAATAATTTAATTTCTGAAATTACATTATTGACGATTTATCCAAAAAAAAAAAAAGATTTGTTATTTTTTTTCTTCAACTAAAAATTTATGTTTTTTTTCCAAGTTTTTTTTAAACATTCTGTTGTTTTGTAAAATTTTTGAAAATTATGTATTATATCCTATTTTATATTCGTATTTTAAAAACAATTCCCATATGTTCTAACTAAAGAAAATTTAGAAAATCATCTTGAGGTAAATATGAGTAGGTGAACTTCTTTTCAATTTTAATATGAATAAATTGAAAAAAAAGGTATATTGTCACTTTTTTTAAACTTTTTTTTCAATATAAATGTTTAAATTGAATCTCATTAACAACTTCTTTCAATAAATTCTAGCTTAGAATTACTTAGATAAAATAAAAGATACCAAATCTTGTTCAATCTCCAAAAGTGCTTGAGTGAAAAAAAAAAAAAAAAATCAGAAAATACAAATTGAATTTTGATTACTTAAAACAAAAAATACAAAATGTGAAAGATCTATAAAACTTTTTTTAGGATCTTATTAAATTATCTAGGTACTTTTTATTGGAAATCTAAGGTAAATTGTAATACAAAAAAAAAATATATTCTCTTTTTTGAGAAAATTCAACATAATACCTTCATAAATTAACTTGAATCCAGAACACCAAATTTCAAAAAATCACAATTATTAATGAAACTTCGTCTTTTAATTTTAATTGAATAAGTCGATAGAAATATATATATATATATATATATATATATATATATATATATATTTGTAATTCTTTTAACTACTTGAATAACCTTTAGAAATCAAACTTTGGAACAAAAAAGTAAAGATCTCTATTCAAAAAGTTCAAAAGGATTCAGAATATTTTAATTTATAATGAAAAAGTAAATCACAGAAATCACCAAAACCTGAATCTCAAATTTTGATAACTTTTTGATTTGAATTTTTCACATTTCAATTCAACCACTTTTATATTTTATTTATTCTAAATTAGCGATACAATATATATTCAAAATAATAAACAATGTAATTATTGTAAACTAGAACTATTTTTAAGCTGAAATTAATTTTCGAAAAGGAGTTTTATCTGAGGCAAAATATCACTTTTTCATACTTGATAAAATAAACATTCTTTAACCAAAAATACTGATTTAATGTTAAAAAGGAAATTAATGACATTTTTTTTTTTTTGGGAAGATTAACAAGATCTGATTTAAGAGGATAGATAAAAGTTTTTGGATTTTTAAAAAAAAACAATATTGAAAAAAAATTAAATTTAAAATTCAACCCTTTCACTACATTTCCCTTTCATTACGTATATATATATTTTTTTAACAAATATTGAACAAAAAGAATAAAAAGAGTTAAAAAATTAATCATTCAATAAAAAAACTTGGATTTTTTTCAATTTTAGAAGATTAAAGAATTTATCAATTATGTAAATCAAAATTTATACTTTTGAAAAATAAACAGAAAAAGATTTAATGATCAAAATAATTTTTAATAGTTTTTGTTACAAATTAACTATAGATTATTATCAGATTATTCCTATTTATAAAAAATATATCATTAAAACTAACATATATAATTTTTTTTTCTCAGAATTGCCTGTTTAATATGAAAATTTCCTTTTAAAATAAAACAAAAAATGTATAATAAATTATAACGTGTAAAAGTCTATTTTTCTTGATGTTTTCATAATTCTGTTTAAAAATATCACCTATTAACTTTTTTTCTTCAATAATAACCCTATTTTTACGTTTTTTCTTTTAATGTTCACTTGTTGAATTTGAAAGTGTATTATCTATCTCATTTTTTATTTTTTTTTTTGAAAAAAAGAGATACAATTTATTTTTTTAACAATTTTTTATTCTTAATTTAGCAAAAAATGAAAATTTAAATTTCAGTTTCAAAAAAAAAGTAATCGAAAAAATATTTTTTTGAAATTTATTTAGTTATTTTTTGATTTATGGATTTGGTAAAATTAAAAATTAAATTATAAATAGATTTCAAAAAGAAACATTTTTTTAATACCATTTTAATTGGTATGAATAATTAAAAAAAAAAAATTATAAATAAAAACCAAAATAATTTAATTTCTAAAAAAAGAATGGAAATTTACATTCAAATTTCTTATTTAAAAGGTGATAAATATGGGAGTATCTCTAATCTTGAGGAAATGCCGTAATGGAAATGGGAGATTAATTGAACAAATTTCTCTTGAGAAATTGATGATTTGATATTTAATTCTTTTTTAGCCTGTCTAAATAATTCATAAGTGTTATCTTCTGAGAGTAATCTAATTTTATCTCGAATGTCGATTTTATAAGGTAATTTTTTCTTCTTCTTTTGGCATTGGAGTTGAGTGTCGAAAGCCATTACTTCGGTTTTGTTTTTATCGATTAGCAAATGGCTAAACATTGTGAACATTGAAAGAATTTGCTGAAAAGAACAAATAGCATCTGAATCATGATCAAATATTTGAAAAATTAAATTTAGCTTTTTTTTACCATTATAATCCGAAATTAGAATAATCCCTGTTAGTAAGAGGCGGAAATCTATTGTTCCAAAACTCCCAAGATCAAATTGATTAAAGATTTGTTTCAAATAATCTCTTGATTTCATTTTTTTGTTTTCTTTCATTTTTTTTTCCTTATCAAGATCATTTAAAAATTCACAAAAATCTTCAAAATCTAATAAAAATAATGGCCTTTCTTGAATCCATTTTTTAACACATTGCAAAATTTGTTTTTTTCTGTTTTGATCAGCAAAGAATGATAAAAAATCAAGTTGTGAACTTTTTATTTTATTCATTCCAACTAGCTTATGATTAAAACATACTCTTGCCTTCCTGATTTGCTCCAGCCATTCTTGTTGTTTGGAGGAACTCTCTGCACGTAGAAGAAATGTTCTTCGTAGTGGATGGGAAACTGAAATACTATGTTCAAGCCCAGTGATCTTATCTGCATCAAATACATTAACGTTTAGCAAACTAATATTATTTAACGGTTTTGTTAATCCCTTATTATGTTGTTAATTTTATTAAAGAATATTTGATAAACTTGTTTAATATAATTTAGAGTAAAACAAAAGGGTATTCGACAATTTTGAAAAACAAGTGTTTGATTAAAAAGAATTAAATTTCACCATAAAAAAAAAAAAAAAAAGAATAATTAGAATTAAAAAAATCTATTTTCAATTTTAAAATTTTGATTTTAAGGTGAAATGGATTCAATAGAATTACAAATTGCAATAGAATTGAAATGAAATTATTCTTATTTTTTTTTTTTTATAAACTATATTTCATAAATAGAGACGTATGTTTACACTTCACAATCATGAAAAAAAATTTTCAAAAAAAAATTAAACATTTGCTAATTTTTAACATTTTGTTAATTTCAATTATAATAAATATTATTGGTTAATAAGAGATCTTTTGATCAAAAAATGATTTTTATAGATATTTTACAATTGAAGTCGAAAAATCCAATTTTACAGGTTCTATTAAGATTTTTTTGAAATTTAATAGTAAAAAATTAGAAAAAAATTTTTGCTTCTAGATAAGTGGTTATAATCATATACTTTGAGAGTATTTTAGATATGATGAATATTTTTCAAAGAGGGAACCAATTAGTTTGACTATTAAAAAATTATTTGTTCTTTAAAATTGAAAAAAAAATTTTTTTTGATTTTTCCGTTAGGTTTTTTTTAATTTTTGTAATAAACAGCAAATTTTAATAAATTTTCGGTTTATTCAAAAAAGTAAAAAAAACCTAGGATACTTTCTTTACGTTTTTCAGATTTCAAAAGAAATAAACGGAAAATTTTTAAAAAATTTTCTGTTTATTTCAAAAAGTAAAAAAAAACCGCCGTTAGCTTTTCCAGAATTCAAAAGAATAGAGTAAAAATCTATATGATTTTACTCAATTTGTTTGAATACTGGAAAACCTAGGCACTCTACGCACTTGACGGTACTTTACTGACACGGTATATTTTTCATCAGTTATTTTTTTCTTATTTGTGTTTTTTTAGATGAGTAGACTGTTTTCAAAACTATTAGTCATTATCTTTTCAAAAAAAATATCCTAAAGTTGACTTTAACAAAAATTCATTGTCACATCCATTTAAAAATTTTTACCCGAAAAATACCTTTTTTCTCGACTTGAGACTTTTTAAAAATGTGGTACGACAAACAACAATAAATACAACATCCTCAAGACTTTTAAGAGCTGAAATGTTGATTATATTGTGAATAAACTCGATTATCAAGGTTGAAATGATAATTAAAGCAATAGTTTTGTCTAACTTGGAATTTTCAATTTTATTATTTCATACTAGTGTTGTGGACTCACCAGAAGGAATATTTTGAAAAATAAAAATATATTCTTTAGTATTCAAGAATAATTAAAGAATAAATCTTATCAATATTTCCTTTTTAAGTCATTAAAAATAAGACAAAATCCTGATATTTTAAAAATTAAAAAATAACAACAAAAACAAAAAAAAAGTTAATCACAATTTTTGAAATGAGCATTTATGGATTTTTTATTAATTAACTTTTAACCGAAAAAAGATTGACAAGAAGATTTATTGATAATAATTAAATTCTTTTTAAAAGAAATTACACAGTCTCAATTTTCTTAACCTTTATTGGTATTTTCTAAGAGCTTGTTTTTTTTTTTCAACTTGATCTTTTGTAAAAAAAAAAAGTAACAAAAAAAAAAGCAAAACAAAATTTTGAAAAATGAAAAGAAAAATACGAAGAAATAGAAGAAAAACAAAAAAAACTTAAAGATCATAAAAAAGAAAAAGGTAATTGAAAAGAAAGAACATTTGGCGAAAGTAAAACCAAAAATTGACTAAATTAGAAAAAATGTATTTTGATTTAAAATTTGAAAATTTTATTTTGAGGAGAATAAAGAATAAAACCCTCCAAAACCATTTCCATTAACATTATAAAGCGAGTCAACATTTTTGAAAAATAGTTTTATGGAATTAAATGTTGAGATCCGGAAATAGTGTTTAAATTAGAAACTATTTTGAAACATGATTAGTTTTTGGGTAATAAGAAAATTAAATAAATTTTTTAAGAACTTTTTTAGAAAAAAACTGAAATAGGTAAAAAAGTTCAAAACCGATTTTTAATTGTAAACATTACTAAAAAAATCACAGAAACCTGAAAATGAAAAATAGTTTTAATTTAGAAAAGAACAAATAAATGATTAAAGACAAAGTGGAGTGTTGATTATGAGAAAAGTTTTTTTAATACTATTTATATTTGTTCATAGTTTGGTTATCGTTTCAGAACCTTTAAAAATATTTTTTTGTAAGAATTTGAATTGTGAACAAAATCTATATTTTTTTATTTTTATTTTTTATTAGTGAAGAAGTGTAAATTGCCCTCTAGTTTCCCTGATACTTAAATTCCCTATAATGGCATTAAAATCAAAAATCATAGATTTTAAAATTATTGATTAACGAAAGTAATTTTAAACTACCCTGGTTTAAAATTAGTTCATTGGGATTTATTTATTTTAATTTATTGTGAAATATTGATCTATCCTTTCCATTAGGAAGGAAATACCCATCTCTAAAAAATGATCAATATTTTCTATTATTTCTTCCCATCCATATTTTTAAACATAAAGGACATATTTTATTCGAATTTTTATTTATTACATAATAATAAACCTAAGCAATTAGCAAATGTTCTAAATTTTAATATGGTTAAATTTTATGGATAACTTAAATATCTTTGAGTTGCAATGAAGATTTTTGATTTTTTATTATTGTAAAATATTTATAGACTTTCTAACAATTAGAAATCAATAATTCATTATATGTATTGATAACTTTCCTTTTTTTGACTTCATTTAAATCTTTTGAATTCCAATTGATTTTATGATTTTTTCGTTGGTTAAATTTTATTAATTGTTTTAAATAAGAGAGAAATAAACTTTTTAATTTTTTTTTGAATTTATATATTTTTTTTATTAATCTATTAAACCATATTTTTGATTTTATATTCTTTCCAAGATTGTAATTGTGAATTTAATTAAAAAATGTATTTTGAAGTGTTTTTTTTTTTTTTTTTAAAAAAGAAAGGACTAAGAGGGAAAAATAAAAGATTGTAAAGAGACTATTTTTCTTTCTTTTTTTTATTTAGTTTAGGGAAATATTGTGAAAGTTGAAAATAATAAATTTAAATCTATAATTTTTTTAAAAAAGATTTAATAAAATATCTCAAAATTATGTTATTTTATTCAAAAAAGAAATAATGAAAAAGAAAAAAAAAACTTACTTCTTTAGAAATGTAATAAAATAAACAATTATCCTTTAAGAGAAAATATCTTTTTTTCCAATTTTTGACTTTCGATCCCTAATGATAATAATTTATAATAATATAAAATATAATTGGTTCAAAGATTTAGTTGAAAAAATTATTTATCTTACGAAAAAAATTCTACTTGTTTTGTTAAATAACCTTCATACATAATGTCCCTTGCCCTTATCGACTATTAACAATAAATAAAGAAAAAAGTTGATGTAAAAATTATGAATTATGATAATTTGTATGGTTGTGTAAAATTTTTTATGTAATCTCATTTTCAAAAAAAAAAAAAAAAAAAAGAACAATGAAAATATTTATTTCAAAGAAAAAAATTATTAATTTAATTTGAAATTTGTTCTTAAATAATTACTTTTTTGAAGCTTAGGATAAATTCATTGATGAAATGAACTTAGGATTTACTAAAAACAAAAATTTTTTAAAAAAAATAATTTAATAAGGCCTAAAAAGAATGAAAATGATTTTAAGTAAGAAAAATATGATTGATGAATATTTTAGTTATATGAATAAAAAAAAATCTATTAAATCAAGTAAAAATATTGTAGATTTTATAAAAAAATTCAAAGAGTTTAAAATTGATATATTTTTTAGAATTGAAAACATTAAAAACACTATTAAAAATTTAAAAAATAAATCGTGTAAAAGATTTCAAAAAATTGAAAATTTAAAATATATGAGTAATGATGAAATTTCACTCGATTTAAACCCAATTGAAAATAAAAATTATAAAAAATATCTTATTACCATTCAGAAAATATTTAATAATTGATTGATTAACCCCAATAAGAATAACATTGAATACATTAAAAATAGTGCAATTTTATTTATTCATAAAAAATTAAACGAAGGGGTAGCTTTAAACTATAGGCCAATTTCCATTAACCAAAGTTTACAAAGATCATTTCTAAAAATGTTATATAAACTAATTGAATCTTTTAGGGGATTTATTCATAAATTTCAATTTGGTTTTAGAAAAAAATATGATACTCGCATAGCAGTATTAAATTTCTTAGATAATTATTATATGATAAAATCCAATAATGAAAGGGAAAATGATAAAACATATATTATAATGATTGATATAGCAAAATATTTTGATTCGATTAATTTTAAAATAATTAGTAAAGCAATAAAAAAATTCATTTTAAATAAAATTATTAAAATTGTTTTATTAAGATATTATCAAGGTAAAGAACTTGGTGTATTCCAAGGAGACCCATTATCTCCTATTTTATTTGCTCTTATTTCACATTTTCTTTTACTAAAAAGTTATACCATTAACAAACCATTGTCAAATGTTTGCAGATGATTTAATCTTAATTATTAAAGGCAATAAAAATCCAATTAAATCAATGGAAAATTAAATTCTATATATGGAATTATTATACAATTTGGATTGAAACCCCAATAAAGATAAAACATTTGTATCAAAAGATTTTAAAAAAATAAATATTTGGGTATTTATTTAGATAAAATTTCACATATAGTTTAGAATTTAAAAAAATATAAAGAAACTTATAACAAAATGTAAACAATTATTCAATAACAATTCTCTGAACAATAGTTTAAAAATTAGATTATTTAAATCTTTTATATTAAACCAATTGACATATGGATTAGAAATTTTTAATTATGAAATAAAAACAATAAATTATTTGAATTATTGGATTAATTTATATATTAACGGAATATGCAAAATAAATAGAAATGTGCCAATTCTTATTTACAAAACAGAATTTAAAGGTGAAAATATGATAATATATTTCATTTGATTTATAGTTGGTCAAATATTTAAACTTCTTTATTAAAATTAAATTATGGTGGGGATCAAGAAATTTTCGTCCTAAAAGAAAATAACCACAGCCCATTAAAAAAAACCGGGGTGCAAAAATAACAACTTTTCAATGTAGTTTTTACTTTTTTTTATTAATTATTTTTTTACTCTTTTGCATTTTGAAAAGGAAAAAAACTCCACGAAGTCCACGTAAAGACTACACAAGAAAAAGCCGATTCATCAGTAGGTTAAGAAAACTGGAAATTGAAAAAAAAGACCTCAAAATTGCTCAATTTCCAGAAAACTTCGCAATAAAACAATCATATTTGAACTGGAAATTATCAAAAACTCTGCTTAAGCTCAAATCTTTCTCAAATGGCTTATGTAGATACGCATGAGTGGTGAGAACCGGGAATAAAAAACAAAATATTCCCCTACTGCAAAAAAAAAAGTTGATGATGTAGACCACTTCATATGGAAATGCGAAAAATATGAAAAAAACCAGAAAATACAAGAAAAATGAGCTCAAAAAAGTCAAAGATTTTGAATTTAGCATCATTGCCAGAGAGGATATTGATGAGTTGTTCAGAAAAATGAATACAAAAAAAATATACAACATCACAATAGAATATTTTCTGACTAATATGACCCAGCACTCTCTAGGAATTAATGAATTAAAATAAAAGTCTAAATAGCAAGTCATTCAACTCACCAGAAACATATATCCTCTCAATACCACTACTAGTTTTTATATCTTGATTTTTTTTTCCACTCTTCATTTTTTATTCTTTTTTTTTTCTTCTTTTTTTTCTCTTTCTTTTACAGAAAACTAAATTGAGTTTAAAATATTTCTAATGAATGTAATTAAAAGTTTCTTTTGACCACTCTTTGAATTAGGAGTCACACATTTAGTCACTTCAAAACTCTCTCTTTGACAGATTAAGAGCTCTTTAGCACTTAACTCTTAACAATAAAGCCTAACTCCCTTTTATTTCTTTTATTTCTCTTTTTTTTTTTATTTTTATTCAAAAATAATTTTTTTTTCTTTTCGTTTTTTAAAGAAAAGCTATTCTATGAATTATAATTTTGTCAACATTGTAACTAAGATAAAAAATCCGAAAAAAAATTAGAAATTAGTCAAGTGCTACAGAGTGCCATAGAGTGCCATAGAGTACCATAGAGTGCCTAGGTTTTTTTTAATTTCAGAAATATAAAGAAAATTAAATAAATTTCCTTTTATTTCAGAAATTAAAAAAAATCTAACGACGGTTTTCTTGGAGTTTTATGTTTTATTTGTAAAATCTATTTATTTTACAAATAAAAAAGAAAACTCAAGAAAAGCTAACGGGAAGTGCATATGTTTTCCATGATTCAAAGGAATGGAGCAAAATCTAATATTTTACTCTATTTTTTTAAATTCTGGAAAACCCAACCGAAAGTGCCTAGGTTTTCCAGGATTCAAAAGAATAGAGAAAAATCCAAGATTTTGCCCAATTCTGTCAAATTCTGGAAAAGCTAACAGCTGTTTTTTTTTTACTTTTTGAAATAAAAGAAATTTTTTTTTTTTTTCGGTTTATTTCTAAAGTAAAAAAAAACCTAGAACACTTTACAAATAAAACAGAAAATCTCAAGAAAATCTCAATACTTATTTGTAATTGAGGATATTTTCCGAAAGGTTTTATAGAATTTAAAAATAATGGAATCAAATCTTTTATTTTTCTCTATACTCTTGAATTCTGGAATTAATAAAAACCTAAAGTGGTTTTCGTCGAGTGCCTAGGTTTTTTTGAGGTTTTCTGTTTTATTTGTAAAATCTATTTATTTTCGTTAGGTTTTTTTGAGTTTTCTATTTATTTAGAAAATCAATAGATTTTCGTTAGGTTTTTTTTACTTTAGAAATAAACCGAAAATTTTAATAAATTTTCGGTTTATTTCTAAAGTAAAAAAAAACCTAGAACACTTCAAAATAAAATAGAAAACCTCAAAAAAACCTAGAACACTTCACAAATAAAAAAAAAAAAAAAACTCAAGAAAATCTAACGGAGAGTGTATAGGTTTTCCAGAATTCAAAGGGATGGAGAAAAATCAAAGATTTTACTCTATTCTTTTAAATTCTGAAAAATCCAACGGAGAGTGCCTAGGTTTTTTTTTAATTTGAGAAATAAACCGAAAATTAAATAAATTTTCGTTTTATTTCTCAAATTAAAAAAAACCTAAAGGCAAACAGAAGGTAATTTTGTTGAATCACCTCTCTTCAATAATGAGAATAAAATTAAAAAAAAAAAAAAATGGCAATTTTTTAAAACAAAAACCAATGTAAATAACGGGATCAGATTAAAAAAACAAAATTAGAAAAGTTTTAATCAATTAGTCTTATACTTTGTCTTTTTTTTTTTCTTGTGATTTGTGTTTTGGGATAAATAACAATATTGGAAAACGCAAATTTCTAAAATTGTTTTATTTTGATAGAAAAATGGTTGTTCAAAGCAAGTAATTCGATTCCACTTTTTAGGCAGAATTCCTTCTTCAAATAACAACTTGTAAAAAATGTTGATTGGGATAATTATTGGGATAATTACAAAGGGGTTTTTAAATACACACAAAAGGATCACCAAATAACTTGTTTTAAAAAAATTAGCCAATCACAAATACTTTTGTTGCTTGCAAATTTTTTGTGTTTGAATTTTTGGATATAAATTTTGTGGGTATAAAGCTAAATAAGAAGAAATTTGAAATTTTTTTATTTTTTGTTTCGATCAAATATTTTTACTTTTCAATTTTTATTAGCAAACATCAAAAATAGCCTATTAATACATAACTTTAAAAATTATAATCTGAAAGAAAAGGGGAAAAAAGACAAACAAACAAAGAATTAATTATATTTCAAAGTATGTTCATAAAAGTTTTCTTATTGCAACTATTTTCAAATTAAGGACTACTTTCCCACCCTTAAGGGGGGTTGAGTAATTGTGTTATTTCACTTTCACTTCTCACAAAAAAATTTCACACGGAAGAAATTGGACAAAAAAAAAAAAACTATTTTTGTGATTTTTACCATTTCACGGAAGACTTTTTTTCTTTCCTTTTCATTGTAAACATTGTGAAAAAAATTTGGATCATTAAAAAAAATTGGGTCATTCAAAAATTTGTTTTCGTTTTTTAAATAGTAAATATTAGCAAAATGATTTTTGATCAAAGTAAAATTTTATGAACAAATTTTACATTTAATAAAAACCAAAGTCACTATCAATAATAATTTTCAAAGGTAAAATTAAATTGTTGCATTTTAACCTTTTGGAATTACTTTGTAACTCCAAAAAAACAAAAATTTATTTTTAATTGTAAACTTTACTAAAAATAAGAGAACTATTTAATAGGAAATATTAAAATCTATTAATTCAATAAAATATTTATCATTGTTAATGAACGCAAATTTATCACGGTTAATCTTAAATATCCTTTTAAACCAAATTGAATTATAAATTCTTCCAAAAAAGCTGTTTTTCGAAAGAGGTTGTTTTCCACTAATGTTTACAATCAAAACTTCAAAATACCGAAATACCAAGATTTCAGAAACCATTTAAATTCTTTAAATCCCCATAGACAAACCTTAATTTAAAATGGTTATTAATTTTTGGTCTTCCCAAACAATGATTAACTTGAACTTGGAATGTAATCTAATAAAAAAAAATTAACATTTTTAGTAAAGTTTACAATTAAAAATAAATTTTAGTATTTTAGAGTTCCACAGTAATTCCAAAAGGTTAAAATGCAACAATTTAATTTTACCTTTGAAAATTATTATTGATAGTGACTTTGGTTTTTATTAAATGTAAAATTTGTTCATAAAATTTTACTTTGATCAAAAATCATTTTGCTAATATTTACTATTTAAAAAACGAAAACAAATTTTTGACTGACCCAATTTTTTTTAATGACCCAAATTTTTTTCACAATGCTAAAAGAAATTGTAAAATAACAAAAAAAATAATTGCAAAAAATGGCTTTTGGAGACTTTTAAGGACGTTTCAACTTTGAGAACATTTCAAACTTAGGAAAGTAGTTGTAAAAAATATATAGACCAACCCAAAGAAAATAGTGTGAGTTCCGAAAGTTGAAATGGAAATTCTAAAATATTAAAATCAAAATTTAGCATGATCTAACAAGGTTAAAAATTGTGAAAATTGTTGAAATTGTGAAAATTTCACATTTTTTCTTAAAGAAATTCTCCTTGGACAAATATTACTTGAATAACATAACTCTTTCAAGGGTGATTTTATACATTATTTCACCTGTTTTCACCGAAAAACTTAGTCCTTAATAAGTGTAAATTTTTATTTCAATTCCCAAATACTTTACTAATTATGAATGTAAGAAAACCCAAAGATCTTTACAAAATCAATTAGAAACAGTATTTTTATGGATTGAACGAAGCTTCCTTATTGGTCTTGTCGATAGAATTTGAATTAGGGAAATTTGTTTTTGAAAAAGATGAAAAATATTTGTGTAATGTAAGTTTAAATCACATACCGCAGTATTTGCAATTAAAAAAAAAAAAGGATTTCAAATGAATTTAGTTCTCAACTCAAAAAACTTTCTTAGGTTTGGTAGTGTATCCGTTTTAAGTTGTTTGTTTGTTTGTTTGTTTGTTTTTTTTTTTTTTTTTTCGAATTCGAAACCCCTCAACAAGCAAAGAAAAACTAAAAGCAACAAAAAGGAAAAATAAATCGTCGCAAAAAAAGAAAAGTAAAGAGGAAAATAAAAATAGGACAACAAACATCGCTATATTTGATTGTTTTGTTTAAGGAATCTAGCCATTTGTTTCTTTCTCCTTCATTTTTACAAACGCAAAAATAATCACGTGAGATTGGATGGAAAATGCTGAACGCATTGTCTTTTTTAATTTGACGACGCGTAATTTCAGAAACACGAGAACCAAACAGTGAAATTACACCAAGTGGATCACTTTCTTTATCTTTTTGTGTCTCCTTTTTGTAATAATAAACCTCAAGATCGGATAATACAAAAAATCTTCGTTTCCAAGATTTGTGACTACCACCTTGCTTAACTAAATACCCAGTTAATGGTTTTGGAATTTTTGGTGGCTTTTTTTCCATTAAAAATTGTGTGTTGGATAGGGTTGAATATATTATTTGAAGACTAAAATTTTTACAATTAAATTCAAAAAATGATTTGCTTTAAAGGGAAAACAACCATTTTAATGTCAGTGTAATTTGTTATCAAAGTAACAGTTCTCCAAATTTTACTAATAAAAATTTTTCAATACTTCATGAACGAAATTTAGAGACAGAAACAATCAAAACTGATGAGAAAATTAAGAACAATTTTGAAAAATTTTCTTTATGATCGGTATAAATACTAGTAATTGTGATCTAAGCTTTATAACTTAAAAAATACATCCGGTGGGTATTTGAATTTGTGGTTAGAAGATGTTTTATGCAGTTAGTGTGAAATTAAATTCTACTTTTGATGTGTAAAAAGTCTGATAAACCTGATTTAAAGGTTTGGCGAGCTTCGGTTAAAGATTTATTTAAAATAAAACCATTGTGATGGAAAGAAAAGAGTTAAAACAATGCACGAACAGACTCTTTATTTCTTCAGATCCAGAAGATCTTTTCAAGTTCAAAAATTAAAAAATTTCAAACTTTTACCTGATAAGATTTCTAATTGTAGGGAGGCACATATAACCACAACCTAATGCTTATTTGTTAAGACTTGTATTTTTTCAAAGGGTTTTTATTGGAAACTAAATAAAATTTGGGTTAGAAACAAAATGGTTGTGGTTTGCACGATGATACACGGAAAAAAAAAATTCTGAAAATAACAGTTAACCAAAATTAGAGTAATCAAAATAATATGTGCCCAACAATTATAATCTGTAATTCAAAAAATAAGCCATACTTTTTTTTCTTCTTGTTCTAATGGGACACCCAATTTATTATCCCAATAGTATACTAAAGGTGAAATCAATTTTGAAAATAAAACCTTGAATTTTTAAGTGAATTTTAGATTACGAATGTCAATTTGTTCAAAATTTTCAATAATTTTCTCAATTTTTATGAAAATTTTTTTTTTGATTTATTATATAACTTTTCAAAAAAATTTGCTATATTATTTGAGATAAATTTTCTAATTTGATCATTTATTTTTAGAATTTTATTTTTAAATAATAGAACTTGAAGAAACCAACACCATATTTTAGTTAGGGTTTATTGTTGATTTTCTTTGATTGGTTGATCTATAGGTCTTCTAAAAAAAAAAAAACGATTTTTATTTTGAAGCATAGATTACAGTCAGTTCCACTTTTAAGGCACAAACTACTATGAAATTTAAGGCACAAAAAAAATCTCAAATTAATAACAAAATTCAGATTGTAGTAAAATAAATTGTAAAAAAAAAAAATTACAAATTTTGTGCCTTAATTTGAGATTTTTTTGTACCTTAAAATTCGTTGAAAGTTTGTGCCTTAAAAGTCGAACTGACTATAAATTTTTCTTACAGGTGTTATTTTGATAACAGTATATTCCAACCCCCCCTACAATGAAACAGTTATTTCTGAAAAATAAAGTTAACAACAGTACACATTCGATTTCAGTTATAAAGTATTTTCATAAAAGTGGGGCATTTTTTTTACAAATCATATAAAATCATCTTTTTTAGTGGATTTATTCATTAATTGATAAACCAAATTAAATTTAATATTAATACCAATTAAATCAATGATTAAGGTATTAATTTCAAAATATGTTAAAATATTTCCATAAAATGAAACAAACAAATACCACTTTTTTTTTAGGTGAAAACAATTTACAACCAATTTCAATGAAAAACTGGAAATCTGGAAATGGTACAAATTCTTTTTTAAACAATCAAATGTAGTTATATGCTTTCAATTATATTTGGAATTTTTTTGAGAATAAACAAGTTATGAAAACAGTGTTTTCAATTAAAAAGAAAACAATAAACATCAATTTTCATCTAAAAAATATCTAATAAAATCCAGATCAAAAATTCTAATATCTTTTATATATGTAATAAAATTTTAAGAAACAAATTGAATTATTATCTAGAATCAATAATTGGTATATTATGATTTTTTATATTTAAATACTTTTTTGAAGATCTATTTTAAAAGAGATATTTTAAAATAAATTTTCCCACATTATTGGATAAAGTTTATATCTTTTATAAATTATTTTTAAAAATTAATGATAATTTTATGTGATTAAGAAAAGGTTACTATTAAACTCATTAAGAAGCGAATGCCCCATTTTTCAAAATTACAGATTTTTAAAAAAAAAACACCTATTTTTCTGTATTTTTTTATTGAAATAAGTTACAATAAATGGATTGTTGATTGAACATTAAGAAAGAAAAAACAATAAATTCTAAAGCAATTTACTGAAAAAAATAAATGATATATCATAAAACTCAAACATAATAAAAAAAAAAAAAAATGATAAAAAATATTCTAAAATCAGGGGAAAAAATCACCTTTTCAAATTAATTAAACAATACATTTTGAAAGAAATATTTGATTTTATTTTAAAATTGAAAAAATATTATTCTTTTTAGATTATTCAAAAAATAGATACAAATAAAATCTTCACTAATTCAAATAAAAATTTCACAAAATTATTCAATTAAAAATGAAAAAAATATTACTGAAAATTTTTATTCTTTTTTGTAATATCATTTAATATCTAATTAGGTTGTGAAACGTTTTTCAAAATTGGTTTGTATAGTTAAATGTTTATTATGTGATTGTATTTTCAAACTTTTAAATCTAGATATTTTTTTTCATAAAAAATTTTCCAAGTTATGATGTATCATTTTTATAAATTGGTTTTTAATCCGGAAAAATTTAAAAATTCCTAAATTTTTGAAATTTAAAAGATATTTGGATCTCAAAAGATAAAAAAATATAATTAGATATTTTTTTGCATAGTTATCCCTCATAATGGTTTTTATTTTATTAAAACTGAAGGGAATTTGATATTTTGATAACTTGATAATTTTCTACCTACAATCAAGAAGTGAAGGAAATTTTTTGGTTGCCAATATTTTTAATAAATCAACAATTTCTTAGGGAAAAATATTTTATTTTTTGATTTTTACCCTTTGCTGTTAATATAAATAAATATGAAAAATATTTATATTTAATTGCTCATTTTTTCAAACTTTTTAACTTTGGTTAAAGAATTTAATATTTACAGTTGTAAAGAAACTTTGTAAAAATGTTGATATTTAGAAATTCCAATGATCTTGAATCTTATATTTCAAGTATTCACCTAATCTGTGTTATAACAATTTCTCATATTATCGTTTCACTTTAATTGATAACACCCGAAAAATATTTTTAAGAAAATAAATTAGTTCCAATAATTTTATTATTTGAACAAATTTTGAAAATTACTAACTAATTGTTTTTCAAATAATAATCTTATTAAATGATTAGCTATCAAAAAAAAAAAAAAACATATAGTAAAATTTCAAGAGAAAATGTCAAAAAATAGATTTAACCACTTTGTGAAATTGAAAAAAACTAATCGGAAAACTATTTATTATGAGGCCCCACAAACTTTGAAACCTATGTTCTGAAATAAATTGTTTTTTTTTTAAAGTTTACCATATTTTTTCTCATTTTTGAAAAAGTTCAATATTTAATATTTATTGAATTATTTTTAAAAAAAATATTATCTTGGTGGATAAATAAATTTAATGTCTACGAAGGAAGTTTACAAAAAGATCCATAAAAAAGAAAATCACGGCATATTGGAAAAGACCAATATCCAATATATTACTTTAATTATATAATTAATATAATAAGGATTTCATTGTTATTTATTATTTTTTTTTTAAACAATCTTTTTCTTTGTGAAATTTGAAGTAAATAATGTTTGATAATTATTCATAAGAATTATATTAGAATTTATAAGGGTTTAAGATAGGATTTTAGTAGTTGTGTAAAGATATTGATAATTGTTTGTATTATTAGGCAAAGTTTGAAAATTTTCTGATGTTTTTATTTCAATTTCTAACAAAGCAAAATAAGAAGAATTTTACTTATAAAAATTTTCTTTAAATATGATATTTAAAGTTTTATTAGCGTACTTTGTAATTGATATTTACAACATTTTTTAAATGAATACAATGAGATTTGCAAGTGTCTCAATTTAAAACCAATTTTATAGGATATTTTGTTACAAGGAACTAAAATACTTGTTCAATAAAAACTCTAAAAAACGGTACTTGATAATTTGGGGAATGTTTGAAAAAAGAAGAAATTCCCTTTTTTTATTAAAAACAATGTATAAATACAAACATTTTTTTTTTTACTTCTGGAAAAAAAAGTAAGACTGCTATTTGAGTAAAAATTGGATTTAATTTTCACTTCTTTTTTCCTCATTTTCCTTCCACAAACGAATCTCAAAGAAATATATTGAAATTTATCATCTTTGTTATTTGTTTCATTCGATATTTTATTGTATGCAATATTTTGGTATACTTTGGTGAAATTAAGACCAAAAATGGCAGTTAACATTCTGAGGAATTATAAAACAAAAAATAAGATGTAAAGAAATCCCATGTAAATTTCAAATATCAGTATCATTTTTAAAAAATATTAATTTATTTATTCTATCTGTTCTTCAAAAAAAGATGAAAGAGACCATTATTAAAAGATTTTTAAAAAGGGAACTAAAAAAAAAAAATAAAAACATTTTTTTTACTATTACAAGTTAAGAAAGATTAGAGGAATCTTCAAAATCATCCATTGTTAAGTAGGAAAAGTACACACATGTTTTTGTGTTTGATCATTTTTGAGAATTGGCTGACAAAGGGGGGATAAAAGATAAAATAAATCTCGTTGTAAGGAAGGTCGATCTAGTTTATCTCTATAAAATTTAAACCAAGTTTTGTCACTGATGATGAAAATGAAAAATTTAACTTCAATATTTTCATTAAATCCATTGAGAGAATAAGATCCTTTGAAGAACAAGTTATTCAAAGCTCCATTAAAAAATAAAAAATTAGTTGTTTAGTTAAATTTGTTTGGTTTTTTTTTTTGTTTCGACAAGTTAGATCCTGAGTTCCAAAAATAAATAGTATCTCATATTGTTTCATTTATTCAACAATCACCTTTTATAATTCCTCGTTTTGGATAACTTCCAGAATTAAAATAATAATCTTGTTAAGGTGATATAAGATGATATCAATGGTCGTTCTTCCAACTTCTCAATATCATCTTATGTTACTTCAAACAAAATCATATTTCTCGTTCTTCCAGATCAAACTCAGATGATAAAAAGGAGATCGTTTCCAAATCATAACAATAAACACAGATATTTGATATTTAAATGGGAAAAAATTTAAGTTCTTCATCTTTTTTCATTTCTATAAATAATAATTTCTTATGGAGTTCTTCGTTCACCCAAGATAAGTAAATTACCAGTACAAACAAATCAATAGAGAACATAAATTTCATCTCTATTTCTAGGATATCTCCTAGTGTAAAAGGAAACAGAAGGAAAGTGTGTTGAAAATAGTTATTTATTTATTCTCTACATCCCCTTACAAAATAAATTGTTACTTCACCAACTTTGACCACTCACTTTGAAATACGAATATGAATTATTTTCATTTATCATGAAATTACTCTTGTAGTTGTTTGTGGATTGACAAATTGCCATTGAATTTTACTCTTTCTTGGAAACCAAAATTTAGTTCCGAAAAAGGAGAGAAGAGGGTGCCTTACAAAAAAGCCCATTGAACCAAATATAAATTTATAGAAATCAATTATTAGATTCAATATTTGTGAACTTGAAGAGAAAACAAATTAAATTCAAGAGTAAAAAACATTCTACTCAATATTTCCTGGATATCTTCGAGACCAACAGATTATTAAAATCAAGTACAAAAATTCATTTTTTTTCAATAAACTATATACTTCAAAAAATCAACATGGAAGGTAATTTCTCTCTGCTTTCTTATTTCTTTCACTTCTTTCACTTTTTTTCTTTTAACTTTAATTTCTCTTTTCTTCTTTTTCTTCTTTCAATAATTTATCCCACAAAAAAAAAAAAAAAAAAAAAAAAAAAAATGCAACCAAAGTGATTCTACAAAAAAAAGAAGACTTAAGAAAACGATTACGACTAAAAAGGTTAAGCTTTTTTGAGTTAGCTACAATAATTCAGCTTACTTTAGCGGTCTTTTGTTACTTTGCCACTGCATTTACGCCACTTTCAAGGATCCAATTGCTTGTTATCAAAATACCAAACTTTTTATTTATCTTACCACCAAACCCAAATGTCGATACCACAAAGATCACTCGAAAATATAAAGCAGTCTCAAAATACCTTGTATGGGGTAACGCCTTATTCTGGGCCATAGTCTGGATGATCTTTCCTCCACAATACAACTATTTTAAAACAGTCAAATCGGTACTTTCCGCAGGTATTCATAGTTATAATTTAACTTGGAGACTTGCAAATTCACTTGAATTTGAATTTGACATTGAGGTAGTATTCGATTGGATTGCTAATAAGCTCGGTGGTAACCAAATCTCACCAAAAATTAAAAAAAAAAAAATTCAAAAAAAAACAATTGAAAAAACAACCGAAAAAAAAACAACCGAAAAAAAAAAACTAAAAAAAACACTTGAAAAAAAAAAAAAAGATGATTAAATGGGCGAAAAAAAAAAAAAAAAAAAAAAAAAAAAAAAAAAAAAAAGAAAGAGAAATTGTATAAACTTAGGATTGATTGTTTTTATTTTACTTTCAGAAATTAAATCGATTTCTGGCTCTAAATCTCAAAAACAAAAAAGTTATAAAGTTTTCGATTTTTCAAGAAATTTTGTTTTGTTTAAACAAAACAATGGTATCAAATTGTATTAATAACAGAATTTGATTTTTAAAAAAAATAAAATTTAGCAAGAACCAGCCAAGCTACTTTTTATTGTGGTTTGTATTTATTTTCTTTTTTTTCTCTTTTTTTGAATCCACAAATCCGACAATTCTATCAATAAAAAAGAAAAAAAAATCAAAAATATTACAATTTTTCAATTCAAACACTCTCCCTTCAAGTTTATTATAAATTACATAGCCCAAACAAACTTTTCTTTGAATCACAGTTGTTCTTAAATGTTAGCAGAAAAATAAATCAAGCAAAATGTATTTACATTTGCCTTTCCAGAAAAATTATTAAAAAGATCTTGAAAAGAATTTACTTTTGAGTTATTTGATTTGACTGTCCTGTGATCCCCCCCCCCCATCTTTTTAGGTTGGGGACTTAAATGACTTGTTTCACTTTTGATGATTTTTTTTCCCAAAGAAAGACAATCGAAAATTTTGTTTTGAAATTAATATCTCATTTGGGACTAAAAATTTTAGATCTTGAGGAAATTACACCGCATATCACCAAACTCTTGTTACCACATTAGAGGTGTTCTATTCGATTCATGTGTAGAGGTATTGGTTTCAAATTTTCTTGTTTTTCAGTTACTTTTACTTTTTTTTTGAAAGTAAAGTCTGTTTAAGGTTTATAATCCACGAAATTTGAAAAAAAAATATTATGTATTTTGTGTGATACTTGTTATTTTGGTTCTTCGCTGATCGATCTTGGACTTGGTATGAATAATATGAGTGGTTCAAAAACGTAATTTTTCTCAATTTATTTTTTTTTCTGAAATTCCAATTTATGGGAGTGTAAGACTAATAAGTTTGAAGATAAGGAATAGAAAATGTGGTTTATGGGTTGCTGATTGGAATTTTTATTTAAGTTTGGCTTTAATTGAAGTTTTTAATTTATTTTTTTTTTTAGAAAATTGAGTAAAAGCGGAATGATATTTATTAATCAAAAAAACAAAAATCAAAAGTTATTCTATATAATACCTACCAATCTATTAATCTTACACTCCTATAAATTGGAATTTCAGAAAAAAAAATAAATTGAGAAAAATTACGTTTTTGAACCACTATTATTATTCATACCAAGTCCAAGATCGATCAGCTAAGAACCAAAACAACATGTCATCACACCAAATACAAGATAATCTTTTTTTAAAATTTCTGTAATTGTAAACCCCAACTGATATTTGTATTTTATTGCCATTCCAGGTTACTTTTATGATTTAAATGACATCTGTTGACTTAAAATTATATTAATTCAAGAAATCTTGTTCTATTTAAATGTTATATTGTTTTTAATTTTGTTAATATATATATATATATATATATATATATATGACTTAATATACGGAGACCTTTATTTTTTTAATGAAATTTGTTTTAATGGATATAAATATCTAAATTTGATTAGAAAATTGTTAAAACCAACTTATTGATTCATTAATTTGGTTCAAAAAACCTCAATTATCCATTGATCAAAATAAAAATATTTTCAAGGTTATATTATTTTTTTATTAAAAAAATCATATTAATTTAAGGATCAGTCAAAAGTAGAGTTAGAAATCGCTTCTTGTTTTCTTGGAAATTTAAACAAATAAAGAAAAAATAATAATTTTTATGCACAAATTGAAATTTCCATTGAATTTTTTTTCTTGAAAAAAGTACAACTGGGTTTTTTTCAATAACAAGTGGAACAAATACTACTAAAAAATAATAAATTTGAAAACAAAAAATGAAATAAAAGTATTCTTCCGATGTGTTGAGAAGATAAATTTCTCTTTTTTGTTATTTTCTTCAATCTAAAAAGAAAAGATAATATCTAAATACTAACAAACATACAAGGTATTAATCACTTCTTTCCAGTGTGTGTTTGAAAATTTTAACCCCCCCCTTAGTAATAAATAATCTCAAAAAGTAAATCTCATTCATGAAAAATATTACTAAATCCTGATATAATTCACAGATTTAATTTTTTAATAGACCTTTTTGCTTCAAAAAAAGTAATTCAATTCTGCTTTTGAGTCTTGATCTAAACTAAATAGCATTTCATCTTTGATAATTAGAAATTGTTAATGTGTATTTCTCAGAAAAATTATTCCAAAAAATAATAAATAGCTTCTTTTGTCAAAAAAAGTAGTATTTCAGGACATTTTGTTTTTCATTTAAGGGTCGAGTCATTTACCGTAAAAAGGCACCATACTCAAGGGGTGACCTGAGACCAAAAAGGGTATTGTGAAATATCCCTTCTTTTGGTTGAAAAAATTCAAATAACAAAAAAAAAAATTTCATTGGATCATCTTTGACAAAAAATTCAATGAAGAAAAAGAGTTCTCAATTTTAAAAAATCAAAATTTAAAAAAAAAATTCATCTTTTCTCATTTTCTTTTTCAAAAGAGGATAAATTTCTTTAATTTAAAACAAATTGCTTTCTTGTATTTCGCAATCAATTTTATTCGATTTATTCTGATTTGTGGTTATTTTAAAACCCTCTCAATTTGACCAAGTAAGGATTATGTAATAGTCTTTCAATAAAAATAACTCATTTGAAAAAAGAAAAAAAGAAAAAAAAAGTCACCAAGATCTCAAAAAGCGCCAAAGAGCGACACTTCAAAACTGACATAGTTGTTTTCAGAATTGTAATTCACAACCATTCTAATTGGAAATTGAGTGTCGCTCTTTGGCGCTTTTTTCTAAAAATGTCCTCATTTTGGTTGTTGATTTTTGGAGATCGATAGTACATCATAGGTTGGTTGGTTTTTGATTGGTGTTTGGTACTCAATAAAAATTACTAAAAAGTTTTTTTCCATTTCAGAATAAAAAATATCACCGTAATGACTCGACCCTTAAATCTATTTTTTATAAATATATTATGATCAAAAAAACAGATTATCTAAACTCTTTTAACCTTGCTAAATTTAAATTTCAACAATTATCCTTCATTTAATTCTAAATTAAATAATTTTTAATTATGTTATCACAACAAGTAAAAAGTTTTTCAGTTTATTATCTTTTTATTTTTTTCTCAATTAGTTTATTGATCGACATTTCCTCCTTTAATTTTTATTATTCATATAAGAGTCAATATTAATTTTGGTGTTGATTTATATAGAATTAGAAAAAATATAAAATATAAAAATTTTAGTGAAAGAAATAGCAATTCATTTATTAATTAGGTCTAATATCGAAATAATACAAAGAAAAAAATCAAGTATTCATAAAAATATTCTTTTTATTAAGTGGGGCATCCATAAATTTAATTAATTTGAAATAAATAATGATTTTTTTTTTTACATTTTTTTTCGCTTTTTTTAACATTTTGGACAAGTTGAAATTAAAAAGAACTTAAGTATAATATTATTAACTTAGATAATTATTATTATTTAAATTACAATAATTGTTTGTTTTATTTAGTGGAAATCTTTCTTCTTCTTTTTTTTTTTTCAAAATTGTATCTGTAGATATATCTTTTTTATTAATATAGAAGTAAATATTCAAGTTTTGTATAAAAAATTTTTTCAACTTGATTCTATTCCTTTTCAGTACTTTTCTCAGTATATTGAAAATTTTATGAATTATAAAAGTTGTAAGTGTTATTAGTTTTTTTTTAATATAAGAAATAAAAAGAAAATTTATGTTATTTTCGGTTTGGTTCTTAAATTAAAAAAATGCATACACTATTGTAAAACTTTTTGCAGAATTTAAAAGAATTGACTAAAATTGTTGATTTTAATAAATTTTCATGTATTCTGTAAAAATACAATTAGGTTTTCTTAATTTTCGTTTTTATTTGTAAAATCAATAAATTATTCAAATAAAACAGAAAAAGTCAGAAAACCTTATTTATATTCTTTTTAATTCTTAAATTAAAAGAAAACCTAGACACTTCACAATACTCTACTATACTCTTAGAAGCTTTACAGATTTTGAATAACTCTCTGTAAGAATATTACATAATAATTAAAAATATCAAAAATGATTTTTTAAACGTAAAAATATTTAACTTATCTTTGATTTCAATGATAATAAAATTTAGGCCATTTACCAATTACTTCTAGAGATTGTATTATATATTCTATAAAAATACAAACGAATTTAAGTCGGATCTACTTTTAAGGCACAAACTTACAAAGGAATTTAAGGCACAAAGAAAATTGCAAATTTAAGCACATTTTTTGAAAAAAAATTTTTCACAATTTATTTTACTAGAATTCGAATTTTGGTACTTTAATTTACAATTTTTTTGTGCCTTAAATTTCGTTCAAAGTTTGTGCCTTAAAAGTAGATCTGGCTGTATGCCATTTATAATTAAAATATGAACAGAAGGAAATTATAAAAAAAATATTGACCATTTTTTATATATATGTTCTTCGTATGGTAAGACAGATTAGTTTTTTAAAAAATAATATAAAAGAAACAGTTCTTAATGTATTAGTATTTTTTAAGCATAAAATGAAATTTTCAAGAGATATTTAATTATTTTTTATTTTTGTAATTTGTGTTTTTGCTTGTAAAACCGATAATTTAACCCCATTTAAACAATTTATTAATTTAAGTCTATTTTTAGAAATCCAAAATTTGTATATTTCCAATATACGGCCAAAAAAAGTAACATATATATTTATTAAATATTAATTTAATTTGTTGAAAATGGTAAAATAAATTTTTGGTTTAATTTTTTGGAAAGTATTATTTTTAAAAAAATATTTTTTATTTTATTATTATTTTTAATTATTAATATTTCAATTTTAATCTCAACAATTAAAACTAATTGTGATATAAATGATTACATAAAAAGGAATTTGATATTTTTTTAACACAAGTTTATAGATTAAATTTACATCTTTTTTTTTAATTTTGTTTTATTCTTTAAGGTTTTGAACAAGTCGTTTTCTTGTTTTCTCAAAAAATGAAAAAAAAATTGCAAAAAATAATTTTTTTAACAAATTGTTCGGTTTTATTCAGAAATAATTTTTATAAAAATTCAAATCATTTTTGGAAGAAAAAAAATGATTTTGAATTTTGGTGATAACGATACAACTAATTCCCAAAAATCTTCAAGAAAATTTTATTTTGAAAACAAATAAATTTAATCTTAAAACAAAAACACAATTATGATTAATTCTAGTTAAAAACTTTAAAACTTTAATGAGTGTCAACTATCCTTCTTAAAGCAATAATACAAGTATTTTTTAATAGGTTGTATAAATCAATTTTTTAATTTAACGAAAAGAAAATCTCAAAAAAGAAAAAAAATCTTAAGATTAATATTCTCAGTAACAAAGAATTGTTATAGTATAATCGTGATGAAAATCTAAATAAAAAAGGTAAAAAATTTAAATAAGGTCAAGATATTAAATGAATTTAATGGTTTTATTTTTCATAAAAAATCGAAAAAAAAAACATTGATCTTACTCAACTAATTTTCTTTTATGGTTTCCTAGATGATCAGAATTTTTTGACACTTTGCATCTACAAAATATATCAGTAGAAAATATGCCTCGACAACCTAAAAAACACTAAAAATAAAAACTGATCAAATATCCTCCCATTAAAAAAAATTAAAATAACAAAAAGAAAAAATAACAATGAATAACGCTTCCATTTAACTTTGTCATAAAAAATTGTTTTGCCAAAATCATTGAATTCACCCTTGAAATTGTGTATATTTTTATAAAAAATATCTTATTTTAACTCATTTAATAAAATAAATTCCAAATTAGTGGAATTTAATTTTCACAAAAGGGACTATTTGGTCTTCAAAATGTTTTTTTTTATTTTTAAATGGTAAAATTAAAAAAAAATGTTCAACTAAAAAGATAAACTCTCTATAAAAAAAAATTCTAATTTAAGAAATTAACTTATTCTTTATTTTCAAGCTTTTCTCAAACCCAATTTTTAAACAAAAAATAATAAAGTGCACAGTAATTTCCAAAATATTTTTGATATATAAAGGTTGAGAGTGTTTTAATCCTAAAAATTTTTATCCCAGTGTTTAATTGAATAAAGTTATCAGGTTAGATTTCGAAAAATATTAATATGAAAAAAATAGTGCTTAATTTTATTAAGGACATTTCACCAATAGTGTATTTTAAATTTTTTCATGTTGAAGTAGAGAGGCTGATCCGTTTATATATTAATTTTAAACCTAAAAATTTTGAAATAATTTTGATAAATTCATAATTATGATAAATTCATAATTATGAAATATATTGGTTGATATTTAAATGTATGAAAGAAAATTGAAGTCTAGGGGTAAATAGAGTGGAATTTACACTCTTCCAATAAATGTATAAATATTTGAATAAATTATTCATCACATAATAAATAAACCAAAAAAGAAATAAAGAAAGATATTATTTATCAACAATTTTTCGAAGAGAAAAATCAACAAAAACAAAGTCAGTTTAAAGATTTTTTTTTGGCAAAAGAAATAAATTTAAAAAGTATAATTTTTATAATAATTATTTTTAAACGACCTGAAATACTTATAGATCAATTGTTATTTTATGTTCAAAAATTATCAATTAATCAAATTATTTAATAAATTTTGTCAAGATCAATCAACCTCAAAACATTCGATTCAAATAATGAATTTTGTCATTTATTTACTTTAGAAAATTATAAATTTATATAATTAATTCATATAATAATTCCAAAACAGTCTTATTAATTTTTTGAATGAATTACTTCTTAAAAATTTAATAAATAAATGATAATCATTTCAACAACTAGTAGGATCAAATTATCAGAATTGCAATTTTATCTCAAAGCCAAATAAGGAACCATAATTAAATTACTAGAATTAACATTTTTCATTGGTTCTGAGGATATTTTTGGGATTTTATTTAAGGGGTTAGTATCTATTAAATTTATTTTACCAAAATTTAATAGATATTGAAAAAATTAATACCTATTACTTAGATTTGAAAATACCCTATTTATTTTGAATATTAAACTTGTTTCTAGATAAGGAATCCTTATTAAGAAATTGGTCATAAAAAAAAATAATTGAGACTATGTCCTTAACAACTATTTATACAAATATTTGTTCACTAGAATTAAAATTTAACATTTGTTAATTGGAAAATAGAAGTAATTGTTATAATTACCCTCTTAGAGTCTTAGGATTTTGGTTCACCTTTATTTTAAATCAGTCAAAAATGAAATAGAATGTATTATCAAAAAGAGATCAAAAGAACAGATACATGGTTTTGTATTCATTTTTTCTTCTTTCATTTTTTGTTATGAATTTAAAAAAAGCATTAAAAAACCTTTGTTCTTCACCTCCAAAACTACTTACAGAAAACGAATTTTCGCAAGTGTGTATAAAAGTAAAAGAAATTTTAATTGATGAGCCAAATGTTGCAAGAATTAATACCCCAGTAACTGTTGTTGGTGATGTTCATGGGTAAGATGATAAAAAATTTTTTTTTTTTTTTTTTTTATAATTATTGTTCTTTACCAATTCCTTTTTATTTTGAAACGATCTGGCTATAAACACACCATTATTTGACACTTTTGTTATTTCATACAATCAAAAATTAGCAAGTCTTTAATTTATTCTTTTTCAATTTCTTGTTGTTTATTGTTATTTCAAAAAGACAAAATTTGAAGCTGAAAAAAAATATACAAACAAAACCTTACAAATTTGTTTTATTCATAATCCAAAAATAACAAAAAAAATAAATAAAGAAAAAACAATTTTTTCAAATAAATTAAGACACAAATTTGGGTAGCCATTTCTCTCTTTTCCTTTTAAGAAAGAAAAAAAAACAATTTTTAACCAAAATCTGATTTTTAGTTTGATAATTACAGATCGAAGATTTTGATTTGATTTTTCATTCAAAATTTGTTAGAATTACAGGTTTTTTCACTTCTTTTGTTCGAACCAAATTGCCAAAGAACCTGGGATCTCGTGTTTTTAATTAGTAATTGAAAGTAAAATGGGATAAATTTTTCATTTACCTTGCCTTTTTTCAATTCTTCAACAATCCTTACCTTTAGAAATGCACCAATTTAACCCTAAAGATAAGAGATCAAAATGATCAATAAAATTGTACTTACTCTTCAAAATAAAACCGGATAACCAATTTCAAGACTCTTTCTTGTTAAAAAATCAAAGGTATTTGTCTTAGAAATTTTAATTCGGCTTTCAGAGAAAACCCAACAAAGCCCCTTCATAAATTAACTTGAATCCGAAATACTCTATTTCAAACAAGAAATTAAGATCCACGAAACTTTGTCTCTCAAAATTTTTTTGAAAAAGTCAAAAGAAAAAAAAATATTTTTTGCTTTTCTTTTAACTACTTAATTTACCATATCAAGCCAAACTTTAAAACAAAAAAAGCAAAGATCTTTGAAGATCTTTATTCAAAAAGTTTCAAAAGAAAACAGAATATTTTCATTTATTTTGAAAAAACAAATAGCAGAAATCACAGAAATCACAGAAATCACAGAAATCACAGAAATCACAGAAACCTGAATCTCAAATTTTGATAACTTTTTGGTTTTTATTCCCCACAAAACAATTCAACCACACTTAGGTGTTTTCATTATTCTAAATTAGTTCTTCAAAGTTGCATTCAAAATGATAAAGTTTGAAATTATTTTAAACTAAAACTATTTTTAAATAAATTAATTTTCCAACAAGAGTTTTATCTGAGGCAAAATATCCCTTTTTCATACTTGATAAAATAAACATTCTTTAACCAAAAATACTGATTTAATGTTAAAAAGGAAATTAATGACATTTTTTTTTTTTTTGGAAAGATTAAGAAGATCTGATTTAAGTGGATAGATAAAAGTCTTGGATCTTGGAAAAAAACGATATTGAAAAAAAATTAAATTTAAAATTCAACCCTTTCACTACATTTCCCTTTCATTACATATATATATATTTTTTTAACAAATATTGAACAAAAAGAATAAAAAAAAGTTTAAAAATGAATCATTGAATAAAAAAACATTGACTTTTTTTCTTATTTTGAAGATTAAAGAATTTATCAATTATTAAAATCAAAATTTTAACTTTTGAAAAAAACAAACAAAAATTTAATGATCAAAATATTTGTTAATATAAACCTCATTCCAAAAATTTGGACACAACCAAAATCAAAAATAGGCAAAAAAAAAATCCACAATTTATTATATTTTTTCAAACATGGTATTAAATCGCATTTATATACCCAGTATTCATGTTTTTATAAGTAATCATTTTTATTCAAATAAAAAAAAAAAATATAAAACGAAAAAATAAAAATTTGTGTGTCCAAAATGATGAAACGAGCGGAACAAAAAATTGTATTGATTTATTGTTAAGGGTTAGATGGAACTTCATCTAATCTGTTAAAGAGAGAATTCTGAAGTGACTAAATTTGAGACTTCTAATTCAAAGACTATCTAAATAGATACAGTCATCAGAAGTATTTGAATCTTAATTTGGTTTTCTAAAAAAAAGAAAAGAAAGAATAAAAAATGAAGAATTGGGGAACAAATGATAAAAACAAAAGAATGAAGAGTGGAAAAAAATAATAAAGGTGTTTAAAATAATTGTTATGAGAGACCTGAAATTTTCTGGTTTAATGAATTTGCTGATAGGCTTTATTTTGTCTTGAGCTCCTAAAAAATTGTATTGATAAATTTGTTGAAATTTCACCAACAATTGTTGATCGATCAAATGCTAAGATACCAACAAATAATTGTATGTGATTTTTCAATTTAACAAACTCAACACTAACCTTCTATCAACCATTGAAAAAAAAAATTCCCAGATCTAACGAAACAAATTATGCAACTAGAAAAAAGGAAACGAAAAACAAAACAGAAAAGACAAAAAATGAAAAAAATAGTTTTTAAAATCAAAATTATTCCCAAATTGAATGTAAAGTGTGGTATTGTTATTCTTTCAACTGTTTAGTATGTGACCAAATTTTTGGAATGGGTTTTATATAATAATAAATTTATTTGTTTGTTAGTATTACATTTTTTTAATAAAAGATATCAAATTTTCTAATCTCAATTTTATATGATATTTTTTACTGGTGAAAATTGCTATTTTTTTCATTCTTTTTGATCATAAAAATTGTTTTCCAAAGAGAGTTAATCTTCACAAAATTATCAATAGAATGAAAAAAATATAGCTGAATTTTATTGTTTAAAAAACAGTTTGAATCCCTTATCATAGTTATTAATTTTTTATTGAATTTTATCTTTACTCTTTTTCTTCAAAAAAAGTGCGATTTTTTTTTTCAATTTTTTGGAAATATTTTGATAAATATACTTTGAAATAAATCTCATAGTTACTGATTCAACCAGTATTAATATTTAACTTAAATTTTCTATTACAAAATTAATGAATCGAACCACTCACAAAGAGAATATTATCTAATGTAAAAAAAAATGACTGAATTTTTTTGGAAATACTTTATATGACATGAACTGATCCAAGTAAAAGATATTTTTACCGTACTCATCAGAGGTTAATACCAGTACAAGGGAATTGTATGTAAGAAAAAGTTAATAAACTATCACCACCGCAATTTCTCTTCTTTAATATTTTACTCGCCAAATCAGAACCAAAATGTTCATTATTTTTCTTCTTCTCTACTATTAAATTATCGAAAAAAAAAAAAAACGAAAAAAAAAAAAAACGAAAAAAAAAAGAAATTATTTTTTTTTATGAGAAAACAAAAAAGAAACTCTAAAAAAGTGAATGGAAAAATAATAAAAACATGATATTACAGAATATTTTGATATTTTAATATAAAATGATAATTTCAATAGAATTTTCACCATATATTATTTTTCAGATATTTTCAAAATAATTCAATTTATTTTATTTTTTTAAAATGATATGTTTTAAAGAAACCAAAAAAATAATATAATTCAACTAATTAAAGTAACCACATTTTTTTAAATTATTTTTTTACATTTATAATTCATATTTTTTCAAAAATTATAGTCAATTCTATGATGTTATGGAGATTTTTAATCTTGGTGGGGAAGTTCCATATACTAACTATCTATTTCTAGGGGATTATGTTGATCGTGGATATTATAGGTATGATCTTTTTAATTGGTTTTTTTTTTTTCATTATGAATACACTTCTTTATTAAATCAAGAAATAAATAAATCAAATTTTTTGAAAACAAAATATATCATTAACCTTTATTAAATATATATATATATAATTTATTATTATTATTTATAGTATTGAAGTTCTATCAATTTTTTTATTATTAAAAGTTATCTATCCTTGCAGAATTACTCTTTTAAGAGGGTAAGTTATTATTTATATTTTTATTATTTCCTTTTAATCGGTTTGTTTCAACATTATTATTAATATTAAAAAATATTATTAAAAGAGCAAATAGCTCTTGATAAAATAACTATCGATACTTTATCTTTATTTAGGCATAGTATTCATATTCAAATTTTTGAAAATTTCAAAAATGAATTATTTTTCATCATATATTATTTTGTATCATTTTCTTCTTTTTCAATAAAATATGGAGTTGTTGTGTTACTATGGATATAAACTTTTTTTAAAATAAAGTTCTCATAACAACTTTTGGAGTATCCTCTATAATGATTACGTTCTTTATTGATTCGATTTGGAAAAAATCTCCTTGTTATGTTACGAGTTTGGCCTGGAAGAACGAGAAATATGATATTGTTTGAAGTGATATAAGATTATGTTGAGGAGTTCGAAGAACGACGATTAATATAATCTTAGCACTAGAACAATATCATATTTTGAGTCTGGAAGGAGAACCAAAACGAGTAAACATAACAAGGAGATTTTTGAACAAATGAAACAATATGAGATGCTATTTATTTTTTCAACTCGGGATCTAACTCTACACAATAAAAAACAAACGAAAACAAACAAAGAAACACATTTTGCCCAATACAACTAATTTGTTATTTTTTAATGGTACTTTGAAGAACTTTTTCTTTAAAGGATCTTTTTCTCCCAATGGAGTTACTGTAAACACTGAAGTTAAATTTTACACATTCTACATCGATGATAAAACTTGGTTTAAATTCATACAGAAACAAACCAGATCGTTCAACTTTTCAATGAGTTTCTATCCCCCCCACTTTTTATTGTCCGTTTGTCAGCCAATTCTTGAAAACGATCAAACTTAAAAATCTGCATGCATCTATTATGTGTTCTTAACAGTAACCGATTTTGAATATTCCTCTAAAAATTTCTTTACTTGACGTAGTAAAAATAAAATGTTTTTTTTTTTTCTAATTTCAAAAATTTGTAAATGTTTTTTACTCCTTTTGAAAATCTTTTATTAATGGTCTCATTTCTCCTTTTTTCAAAGAAAAAAGAGACCAAACGTTTTTAATTTTTTTAAAAATGAGATTGATTTCTTTGGAAGAAAAAACGAAAAACGTTGTCTGATTTTAGACATTGTTTTTAAACCAAGAAAGGGAACCCATGCAATTTTCAACCTTTACGGGGAAGTTGATGGGCTTTTTTCTTTGTCGTCTATTGATCAAATAATTGAGTGACTTGAACCAAATTAATTTTCCAATGTCGTAAATCCTTGAGCGCGGCAAACCTTATATATTTATGAGATTCAAAATTTGCAAAATAATTTGGTTAAACTCTTCTAAAATAACTTTAAATAACATTTTTAAAGTGGAATTTAATAGTAAAATACTTCTTATTTTACCCAAATAGAATTCAAAAAAAGAAGATCAGAAATTTTCCAAACTTTGCCTAATTACTAAAGGATTTCCCAAAATCTTTCCACAGTGACTACAATACTATCCTAAACTTTTTTGTGAAACAATCACTTTCTTAGCAGTAGTTGTTTGGAATTATATAGTTAAATTTTTCCAAATAAAATGTTTGAGATAAAAAAATATATATATATAGCATTTTTATTCCAATAATATTTTGAGAATTGGTATTTTATTTACTTTAAAAGTTGATAAATTGGCAATTGTAGTGACTATAATTCATATAAATTTCATTTAATTTAATTAGCCAAATAATTTCTCATAAAATTCCACTCTTTAATATTTACAAAAAAAATACCAATTGCCAAAAAGATCTTTATTAATAACGATATACTTCATTTGTAACATATTTTTTTTTTTATTTGTTTGATAATATCAAAAATAAACCTAATTTCACTCAAAGTGTCACAGCTAAAAATGAAAAATTCTATTTTTTTTTTTCAATTCAATAGATGTATGGATTAATAAAAAAATAACAAATTTTATTATTAATAAATCCACACTCACCTAGACTTATTTATAAAACTGAAGCAAAAATAGACTCAGCAAGAATAACAATATATAAAAGAAGATTTAAACTAATTCAAAAATTAATTTTTTTAGATTTTCAATGAAATAGTTAAACATCATAAATTCAGACAACAGAAATTAGAAAATATTAACTGGCAATCAAACACCTTAAAAGAATTAGAAAGTGAACTTGATAAATACCGAATTAAACAACTGGGAAATAGTCCCAGTTGGAAATGTCGTTAGGTTTTCCGGAATTCAAAAGAATAGAGAAAAAATCTATGATTTTACTCAATTCTTTTGAGTTTAGGAAAAGTGCCGTTAGGTTTTCTTGAGTTTTTTGTTTATTTGGAAAATCAATAGAAAACTCAAAAAAAACCTAACGAAAATCAATAGATTTTCCAAATAAATAGAAAACTCAAAAAAACCTAGAACACTTAACAAAAAAAACAGAAAACCTCAAGAAAACCTAGGCATTGACAACACTCCTCAAAAATATTTAAAAATGATTTCTATTCAAAATAATATTAATAAACAGTCGTGTCGTAGAGTGCCTAGCTTTTCTAGAATTCAAAAGAATTGAGTAAAATCATAGATTTTTTCTCTATTCTTTTGAATTCTGGAAAACCTAACGACAAAAGATATTTAAAATGGAAATGTTCAACTTCAATCGTAAAACTCAGAAATTTTACAGATTATTTAAATAGTTATTCTTATGTTATGAAAAAAGATAAATCATAAACAAAATTTTAAAAATTTTGCTAAAAATCAAAAAAAATCAAAAAAAATGGATAACATTGAAGATTTAGATCATTTTCTATGGAATTGCCCAGCCTATGCAAATAATAGTAAAATCTGGATATTGGAATTAAAAAAATTAATAATTCAAATATATTAAAAAATAATAATATTATTGATATTATCAGAAAAAAAGATTTAATTTATTCATTAGCCTTAGTGGGTAATAAACTTATTTTTCGTTCTTTAATCAAATTTCTAAATAAAAAATTAGGAATTCGGGAAAGTGTCGTCAAGTTCCTCGGTTTTTTTTACTTTTTGTTTTTATTTTGAAAATATATTGATTTTCTAATCAAAACAAAAATTAAAAAAAAAAAAACGGAAAGTGCTGTAGAGTGCCGTAGAGTTTCTAGGTTTTTTTTAATTTAAGAAATAAACTGAAGATTTAAGAAATTTTCGGTTTATTTCTTAAATTAAAAAAAAGCTAACAACAAATAAGAAGAATTAGCAACTCCTCCGTTAAATAATAAAAAAAAAAAAAAAAAAAGATGTTTTTAATACTAAATGTATTCATTTTAAAAGAAATTACATCACCCCAATTCTCAAAAGTCTTTATTTGAAGTTTTCAAAGATTTTTTTTTTTTTTTGGCTTTCTTGAAAAAAAAAAAAGAAAGAAAAAGAAAATAGAAAAATTTAAAAACAAAAATTTAACTAAATTTGAAAAAATGATTCAGATCTACAAATTGAAATTTTATTTTGATAAGAATATTGGATATAACCCATAGAATCTGTTCTATTTTTTTTTTTTCAATTAAACTGGAGACACTTGAAATGAAAAAGAATATATAAGAATGAATTCAATGATATTACATTCCTAAAGATGTCATATTTTCAAAAGAATTGAAATAACCATCTTCTCGTGGAAATGGTCAATTAATTTTTATCAAACCATTTTCTTCCCTAATAAAAATAATTCACTATCGTGCAGGAATAGATATGGTATAATAACCCTATCACAGTGTGATATCTTTATGATATTACATTTGGAACAATTTTTTTATTATCAATCTGTATCACATTAAATAAATTTTTACCAGGCGTGCTAATAAGTGTGATATAGATACGATAGCTTGGTAATTGTGATATAATTATATCTCACTAAAATCTTTATTAGAGTTATGAATATTTCAAAGGATCAAAATGGTAAAGAGAAAATAATATTTAAACTAATAATGAATATGAAATAAGCCACAAGCATTTATTAAATGACAAATAATCATCATAATTATATCCATTTAATAAATAAAATTATCTCAAGAAATAATTGTTTTTTTTTTAAAAAAAATTACAAAATAAATTTATTCTTTAATTTTTAAAATTGAAAAGAAATCATGAAACAAGAGGAATTACAACTACGTATGGGTTTTATAATGAATGTAAAGTTAAATATGGATCTGAATATATTTGGGAATTAGCAATGGAGGTCTTTGATTTTTTTCAAATTGCTTCAATCATTGATAACAGAATCTTTTGTATCCATGCAGGTTTATCTCCTTCGATTACGTTTGTTGAGCAATTGTCCTTAATAGATCGCTTTCAAGAAGTTCCACCTGAAGGTCCATTCACAGATCTGCTATGGTCTGATCCATTTTCTTCCAAAGAAGGTTTTAAACCCTCGGCCAGGAACGCTGGTTATAATTTTGGCTCAAAGGTTGTTGACAAATTTCTCAAGGTCAATGGTTTGGAATTAATTTTACGATCTCACCAATTAATTAGAGAAGGATATGAAATTTTATTTGATGGCAAATTTGCTACAGTCTGGTCTGCTCCAAACTATTGCTATGTTATGAATAATATTGCCTCAATTCTTGAATTGCCAACTGATCCAAATTTATCAAATTTAAAAGATTATTTTAATATCTTTGTAGCAGTGCCAACAAACGAAAGGGTAAAACCTTCAGAACCCGATCCAGAAGAGAAAAAATCTTCTACAATGGAATACTTTAACTAAAAATTTAATTTTGTTATTTTTTATATTTATTTAATAAAATAATTTTAAGATGATTTTGTTATTCTTTGTTTTTATTTTTTTTTTTTTGAAAAGAATGGAATGAAATCATTGATTTTTATATAAAGTCTTTTAAATTAAAAAAGGTGGATGAAAAAAGAGGAGAAAATATTTCCTATTTTTTGAAAGTAAATAAAATTGTTTGATTATTTTTTGATATTTTTTATAGGATTTGATCAACAACAATTAGAATATCATAATAAAAAATCCATCTATGACTCATCCTTGAACTAATAAGCTTTTCAATAAATTAATTTAAAAATTACTTATTATATTGTTTTTTTATATGGTTTTCGAGATATTAAGTTAAATTGATGTTTCATTTCTTTTATTTATATTCAAATCCTTTTTTTAAGAGTTAAAGTTATAAAATTATAACTCACCCACTTATTAGAATGGCGATTAATAAAATTACACATGTTCAAAACACCATAAAATCAATCAAAAAACAAGAAAAAAAATTGTTATTTTCCAAACTCTAGTCAACCTCTAGAAAGCCTGATGATTTTTCAAAAAAAGTTGATCTACTTTGCCATCAAATAATTATCAGAGTATTCTCTAGACACTTTACTTTAATGGACTTTGAGTAGGTTTATCACTTGTTTTATAAAAAAAAAATGGGTATTTATATAGAGGATTTGATTGAAATAAAAAAAACTACTTAATAATTTTCTCTAATATTCGCTTTTAAAAATCTTATCAGGGATTTTTTTCATTCCAAGGATTTTTTTCTCTAATGTATTATTATTTTATAACATATTATAAGAAATTATTACAATTAAAAATTTATAAAAAGAAATTTTTTTACTATTTCTTTTTAAGGGTGCAGGGTACCTTCTGAAGTAATAATATTCTATTGGCCATATTCCAATGATTGATATAAACTATTTTTCATAAATTGAGACTCACTTTATAATGTTAATGGGGGTTTTTTTGAGGGTTTATTCCAGTATTCTTAACAAAAAATATTTTCAAATTTTTGGATCAGAATCATTTTTTCTAATTTTTCAAATTTTAGTTTTGCTTTTTCGAATTTTTGTTTTTCTTTTGTTTTTAATACTTTTTTTTTTTTGCCAAAGATCATAGAGGAAAAAAAAAAGAGATCTTCGAAAAGACAAATAATCACTAAGAAAATTGAGACTATGTAATCTCTTTGAAAATGGATTTAATTATTCATAAAAAATCTTGTTGTTCAACTTTTTTTCAGTGAAAGTTCAGTAATAAAAAATCTGTAATGCTCATTTCAAAAATTGTGACTTGCTTTTTTTTAGTTTTTGGTTTTTTTTTTTTTAATTTTTAATATATCAGGCTTTTATAGATTTGGAATGATTTAAAAGAGAATTACAAATCATATTTAGTTATTAATTGTTCTTGAATACTAAAGGATAATTTTTTTTTTTTCAATTTATTATTTCAGGTGAGTCACAATTTTTGAAAAAGAGTTTAGTTTCAGATGTCAAGGCTTTTTTAGTTAACAGATAAAGATAATTTTTTTTTTGCTTTTTATTTTATCAAAATATTTATTTTCAATTGCTTGTTTTGTTTTTTCTTTTCTTTTCAAGGATAATAATAGTTAGTAAAGATTTCTTGCGGCATGGATTCCCATTCTTGAAAAGGTAAAAATATGAACCATATCAATAATTTTTTTCGAGGATTGTTTTGAGTTTTATTTTAACAATGAATTTTTTAATTCAACCATCCCTTTGACTTTAACCAAAGTGATCTTCATTCTAATTTACTTGATTTTTTTTTTTTAAAGATTTCCAAAATATTTATTACAGTGATCAATAAAACACCTCCACCCCCAACCACCCTAATACAGATTTCAAAAGAAAAAGTATGGTTTTTTTTTTCTTCTTGTTCCAAGACAACAGCCAAGCCCCTGCCCAGTAATATACCTGCAGTGTAAATCAAGTATGGGGGTAAAGGACTGGTTATTTTTTTTGAAAATTTTAAATTAAGGATGTAATTTGATGAAAATTTTTTCATATTATATTCATATTTTTATGAAATTTTTTTGTTTTTTTTGAGATAAAAATTTTTGTAAAAAATTTACTCTATATTTTTGAGATAAATTTGCAGATTTGATCCTTTATTTTTAGAATTTCTTTTTAAATAACAGAACTTTAAGAAACCAATACTCGATTTAATTAGGGCTTATTGTCAGTTTCTTTCGTGTTTTAATGTATAGGTCTTCTACTGGTCTTTAAATTACTAATGGGAAAAATTTTCATATCATTTTTCATATTTTCTTTTTCAAATAGAGTTTTGAAATTACTAGGTTGTGATTTATAGTTTTATTTGAAAAGAGAAATATGAAAATGAAGTGAAAATATTTTCCCATTTATAATTCAAATTACAATCTAACAAAAAAATACACTTTTTATTTTGAAACACCTATTCAACTTTTCTGAAAGTCAATATTTTAACAAGAGTATTTTCAATATTGTTTTTAATTATTTTCTAAACAGTTTGGAGCTTTGTTTTTTTCTATTATATAACTAAATGAAAATTGTTGATCTGCAAAATGGAAAGAATAAAGAAAAAGTAAATTGATTTGTTTTTCTCAAAATTTTATTATAATTCGCAAACTAAAAAGTAAAGAACATCAAATAAATTCAGACTACTATTTATATTAAAAGAAAGGGAACAAAATTTTCATTCAGCTTTCCAATAAAGATTTTAATAATCCTATAAAATTTCGAACTTTTATTTCTTAAAATCAGCTTAAATCATTAATTTACCTTTGAATTGCAGACTTTGGTGATTTATTTTAAGTTCTAGGAGGTGATTATTTTTGGAAGCCAAATGAAAATTTTGATCTTTTTATTTTGCAATTAACAGTAATTATCCAATTTGGTTATCACATTTTTTTCTGAGAATTTACAAAAAAATTTCATTTAAAAGTTTTCGCAAAACATGCATTTCTTGGGGTGAAGAATATTTTTTCAATTGGTAGCTTTGTTGTGGTGTTCGTTTTAAATTTTTTTGTCAAAAAATGATTCTATTCAAATTTGTAAGTTGTGCAAAGCGAAAAAAAAAATTCAAAAGGATTTTGCTGATTAAACGACTCTGAGAAAACATTTTGGTGAATAACTAAAGTGAGTCTGTTGTGGAAATTTTGTGAGAATTGTCAATTTTTTGAACCCGAATAACTTTTTTTTCTTTATTATTTTGAATTTCAAAAAATCAAATAATAAAACGAAAATAAATCGACTTGAATATGAAACATCACCTAATACCAAAACTTTGTTGACAACCAAATCTTCTGTTTTGTTGAAAGATAAAAGTTAATAAACTATAAAAAAATACATTCTTTAATCTGATTTTTTTGTAAAGAAACATCGAAAAGTTTGTTACGAGACATAAATCCCTAAAGTTGTGAGGCTAATCCCAGTATTTGTCTTTAACTTGGTTAGTTGGGAACTGGTATTTCAACAAGTCGTTTATCAAGTAATAAAAAAAATAAAGAATTATTTTGTTCCATTCTTAAATGAGGCTTTTGTTCGTTTTTTTATCTTTATTTATGATTTTTTAGTTTTTTAAATTTTGAACTGTTAAAATCGAAATTTTTTCAAGTGAAAATTATTCTTATTTTGACAGAGTATGAGAAGATCGTTCACACATTGTTTCTTTTTCATGAAAACAACTGATAACTCAAAGCTGTATTTGCCACAATAGAATCTTTTTTAAAGATTTCCAGAAGATCATCAGTATAATTCTTCTTTTGAAATAAATAACCGAACTTGAACATTAATTTGAGAACGAATTCCAAAAGTCTCATATTTCTGGAAAAAGAATATTATTTTTCCGAATTCAACTTTTTGCAGAAAAAAAAAATTCTTTCTATGTTTTTCACAAAATTGATATTTTTTCTTTTTTTTTCGACTGGTAATAATAATTTGCCCCCCACTTAACAAATCCTTTTTCTTCCTCGAAAAAAAAAAAACTCACATTCAGAACAAAAAAAAACTCAGTAAAACAACAAAAAAAAAAAAAAAAAAATCGAAAAAAATAAAACCCAAATTCGTAAATAGCATTTTTAATTTGCACCGATTATCTTCGACCAACAATTGAAACACACTTTGCAGCTGACGACACAAAATTTTCATTTACACCGGGATCTGATGTGCATTGCTATTTGAATTACCGAGCTACAGATTCTGAATCTGAGCTTACTGCTGTGATGTCACAAGCAATAACAAACACCGGGCAGGTTTATCCATTTGCGCAGGATCCAGTTAGTAATCATGCAAACAAAAAACAGGCCTCGCACTTACGAAGCGCCCGTGTTAGTGACTCTTTTTTCATGTTTGCGTACGTTGCTGACCATACTGTTCAGAAGGAGCAAAAGAAAATATATCTATCTCTAACTGATCACTTTGGCTCCTTTTATCTGGAAGACACGGTGATAATAGAAGTGGCTGGGGAGATCCAAGAATTGGGCGTTACCTCGCGGGATCAAAAGCATTATAAATATGCCATCGTGTTTGACGAGTACCAAACAGACAATGAAGTTTTCCAAAGCAAAGTTGTTGTCGGCAATACAGTAACCAACAAAAAAGGTGTTCACAATCTAGCCCAGGATAATTGCCTTAAGTGTGTCTCCGAAAAGCCGAAAATAGCAAGCTTTCCAAACTCTGACATTTTTTGTATGATTTGGAACGGGAACACTAGTGAGAACCCTAACATCGAAACTTTCTATCGGTGTTCTGATCTAGTGACTTTAGCTGGAAGCGTCCAAGAAAAAATCTTGATACCATTTTCAGATTACATGTGCCATGGCTCCGATATTGTTGCCCTAAACCCAGAGAATGAGCTCCTTCTTGGTGTAATAGTGGAAAATAAGGATAGCGGCGCGTATACTGTCGGGATCAATAAACTCGAAGATGATCTGGCTTTAAAAGACACAGATTTCACATTTCTAAGCGAGGTTGAAGGGACGAATATCATGATTAAAGATTTAAAACTTGTTACGATCAAATCTCAAAAAAAATTTGTTGTCCTTTATTCACATCTCGTCGAGGGAACTAACAATCTTTATGGTATTACTGTGAAGGTCTTGAATTTAGATTACTCGGAACTTTTAACCGAACAGATCTCTGATCAAGACAAAACATTTAGTTATAAATACCCCAACGCGAACCCATATAATGCGAATGATATGGTTCTCGGGTGGTATTCCAATAACGGGATTACACTTAAAACGATCAAAACGGATACCCCAATGTTTCTTGATCGGGATTTGGATATGATCGAACGTCTTTATTATAAGATGAGTCACAAGGTGGATCATTTTGAATTTTATTTACCAAAAAATCAAATTTTAAATTATGATGGTAGATCTGATAGTTTAGAATACATCAAGTCTGAAACCAGCATCAATTGCATAGTTTTCGATGGCGATAAATTATCAATAAAAAGAAAGGATGGCTGTGATCTTGGGGTAGGTAAATATAATATCGAAATAGTTACTAAAAACGAATGCTGTGAAAAAATGTATTTCGATTTCAGTTTAGAGATTACTGAAGAAGCGTGTGACGAGTCCCCTGTTTTAAATCTTGATTTACCTGATCAAAATTTATACTACTTGGAAGAATTTGCTTTCAAAATTAACAAAACAACCTTTCTTGGCGCCAATGGTAATGACGAAAAAGAGTTAAATTATTTTGCTTATCTATTGGACGGTGAAGAAAAAGCGGATTTGCCGTCTTGGATGAGGTTTTATTCGAAGCAATTGCTTTTTGAAGGCACAGCCCCCTCACCCAGCAATGGAAATATTGATTATACCATTCAAATTGAATGCATTAATGATTGTGGTAAGAGCGCTAGTGAAACTTTCACTATCCATTTGGAAGAAGATCCAGATTTGTCTTGTGTTGATAGTGCAATTGAGTTAAAAAAGCAAATCCAAACGCAAATTGCAGTACCGGAATTTGAATTTCATTTCCAAATCCCAAATGATCTTTTTGCGAATAGTGGTGGCAATGCACATAAAATAGATTTACAAATTTCCTTTGAACCGGAATTACCCTCTTGGCTTAAATATGATTCAAGTAATCAACTATTATCAGGTCACCCGGACAAGAAATATGCAGAATATAATGTCATTGTTCACGCAAGAAATGAATGTAATAAAACAAATGATCACGAGTTCTCCTTAATAATTAGAACATCAAGATTTTGCCCCGCAAGTCAACTTAATCAAAAGGAAAATCAGGATATTGCCGAAATTAATCCCACTGTGAAGATAAGCCCCTGTCTATGCAAAATTAAATATGATAACGAGAATCGATTTTTTACAATATGGAAGAACAATGTGGGGACGCAAGATTTATTGGAATACCGGTTCTTGAAAAGTGATGGATCAATCGGAAATTTTGAAATTGGTGACTTAACAAATTCACAAGAATCTATTAAACTTTCGAATCCTGCTTGTCTTGATAATTCACACAACAACAAATATACAATATTCTTTACTTATACTTCATACAATATGAATGATGGCGTCTATAAAATCAACCTTGTTAGGTATGATACATTTTCAGAAAGCATACTTAACCAACTCTCAATCAACACACCAGGTGCAAGCGATAATCCCAGATCATCTTTAGCATCGAATGACAATCATCTAATAGTGCTATACAATGAAGGCAATTACCTAATCAATGTAACTACATATAATTTAACAAATTCTGATGATAACCAAACCTTTATAATATCTGAAAAAGACACTGATATTACTTCGACTGCCAATCAAAATATAATTAAACTAAATAGTAATGATTTTTTAATTGTATATGAAATTCAGAATTCTTCACAAACCAAAAGTATTGTAATGCGACACTTGTCTTCTGATTTGGATTTATCTGCTCCTTTTTCCATTTCACCTGAGAACGATTTGCATTTCCATCCTGTTATTAGTTATCTACAAAAATACGATAAAGTGGCTGTTTCATGGTTAAGGTACACTGAAGAAGCCGGTACACAGATATTAGCAAATGTTTTTGAAAGTAGCAACTGGTACGATGTAAATCGTAATAATTATATCCACATTTCTAACGATTACCCACCATTGCAATCTATAACATCAGAGAGTCAAGCTATTTTATCATCTGCGGGCCTAAAATACGATAAATTTGTGATTTCTTGGATTAGTAACGAGACTTCAACAATAATTAGATTTTTCGATCATGAAGCACAATTATTAGATTCAGAAATACAATTTGAGAATACTCTGATAGAGGATGCACACAATATAATTATCGATAGTTTTCTAATCACTACCAATCCCATGGTTGCCATTTTCACTGATTCAAATAAAATCGAAAGCAAAAGGTTTAATTTCCCAACTCCAGAACCAGATGGTCAAACTGAGCAAACTCTCGTTTTCCAATACAATAAAGAAATATCAGACAACTTTTCACTTCAAGATCTCTTTACTGATGTCTATAATGGCGAGGGAAATAGTTCTTTAACATATTTTTATTATGATCTCTCTGATGAACATCCAAATAAATGGCTGTCCTTGGATACAAAGAACGCAACATTTTATGGACAGGCACCAACGCAGTTAATTGATATGCACACGCTGAAAGTGAAGGCAGTTGACGCATGCTCTCAATATGCACACGTATATGTTTACATTAACATCACCCAACCACAATATAGTTGCCCCGGAGAAGACCTTGTGGGGCTTATGACAGCTGCAAAGGACTTTGATCGTTTATTATTGTCTTTCAAATGTGATACGGATGTGACGCATTATACATTGAATCAATCTTTAACAATAAAAAATCGTAAGTATTTAGAAATAATTGGCGGTAATTATCAAAGCGGCGATGGCTCTTTAAATGAATTACGATTTGAAGCCCAACTTTCTGATTATGAAATTCAATCAATTGAAATCATTAATTCGCATATTACCTTTAATATCGAAAATTGCCGAAGTAGCCAAGATTGTACAATTTCCTTTCAAGGGATCGATTTCAAAATTAAAAATTCCGTTGTTGTCTTTGATCCTAAGGTCGTTTTCGAGATTCCAAATGGACACGAAGGTTACCCCGATGGGATAATTACAATTGACGATGAATCCAAAGTTCGATTTTCATATTTACAATTTGCTGATAGTAAATTATCCAATTTCGAGAACTATATCACGGCAAAAAATTCAGAATTATTTATCGCCAAGCAAGAGATCAATTCTGGGAATATTGAAGACTCTGAATACTTTCTTCACCTAGTAATGGATCAAGGATATAGCTCATATCGTACAAATATATTGAATTTAGCCGAAAATACGGAAATTAAATCAATCTATTTTAAAGACTTTAATAACTATGATTATACAAAGGATTATGACGGAAATGGCATTTCATTTCTGGACTTTATCCCAACGAAGCGCATGGACATTGAAAATGGCTGGTTTACCTTAATGGGGAATACAATTAAGAAATATTCTTGTGAAGAGATACATTTGACTAATGCCGCCCTGCATAAAAACAACATTTTTGATAACAATTATCCTGAATATGAAATTGGGAGCCTTTTTTTCGATAATGGCAGAATTTTGAATATCACTGTCGACGTCCAGAGTTACGGCGAGCTTGTTGGCAACAAAGAAATCATTTTGAAAAATGTGCAATTTACGAGCCACAATGACCTATCGCTTCAAAACCCCTATCTTGAATTGCAAAATTCGCAGTTGATTAATACCAAATTCATGACAATCAGCGAGTCAAGCGATCGGATTATGAGCATTATTGGCGATGAGGGCTCCATAATCATGAATAGCAAGGACTTGGAAAATGGCTATGAAGGCGAAATCACATCAACAGACCATGTGAGTCATTTGATCCTGGACATCGATTATGAAAATTATGGCGTCTTTACTAGCTCTTCCCAGAAGGTGTCCTTTATGAAAGGCTACCGATCAGAGGGCGTTTTTAATATCTATTTGAATGACGAAAATTGGGACGCAAACCAACAGAAAGGATCTGCTATATATTATAATCAGGAAATTAATTTATCGGATGAAAAATTCAATATAAATTTCGAAAAATGGTTAAACCGAGAATATGACGCAACGGGCAGGCTAATATACATTAACGCAATTAATTCCGAAAGGGTTTTGGAATCCATCAGCATGGATGTCGAGGATAACCAATTCTTTTTACGAAAAATTGAGAAAAACGTTCTTGACTTTACATTTAAGGGATGCCCCCCGGGTACAAGTGGCGACGATCTTGTCTCGGAATGCGATTACTGCAAGGAAGGACATTACAATAGTCTATATAACCAAAATCAATGTTTAGTATGCCCGGAGGGCAGCTATTCAGCAACAGAAGGCGCAGATGAATGTCTGCCATGTAAAGCAGGATTTTATCAACCCGAGACGGGAGAGGATCGCTGCCTCCCTTGCGGGGCTGGTAGCTATTCAGACACGGAGGGCAAATCCCAATGCGAACTTTGCTCGAAGGGATCATATTCAGAAGAAGGCCAAACTAGCTGTACCCCATGCAGTGCAGGCCAATACGCCGCATCTGACGGGGCCAAACGTTGCGAAAAATGTGAAAACGGGGAATATTCCGATCAAAAGGGCGCAGCCAAATGCAACAAATGCGAATTAGGCACATACACTGGTAGCGCTATCGGCGATTATTCCGAGGGCTATACACAGTGCATCCTTTGCGGCCTGGGCCAATATTCCAACAAGCTTGGCTCGTCCCTTTGCGAGCTCTGCAGTGAAGGTACATACAATGACAATTTGGGGCAGTCGAATTGCAAATCATGCGCAAAGGGGGCATACCAAAATCAACGGGGGATAGAAAAATGCGTACCGTGCCCATACGACACATACCAAGACACAACAGGCAATTCCCAATGCAAGTCATGTGCGCAAAACGGGCTTACGCTACGGGCAGGATCCAAAAAGCAAACAGATTGCATCTGCGAAATCGGATTCTACGGCGAGTATGGCGATAGTTGCCATTATTGTGGCGAGGGCGCCAATTGCACAAAGAGCGGGATCACAGATCCTCATGCGGTGAGCGGCTACTACAAGAACGAATTAAACGAATTCATCGAATGCAAAACCAAGGTTGCGTGCCCCGGGGGCAAAATCGGGATCTGCAATCAAGACCTGGGCTATCAGGGATACGCGTGTAACGAATGCGCGCAGGGCTATTTCATTTCGGAAAACGTTTGCAAGAAGTGCCCCGAGGGCGGGATCCTCTGGCGCTTCCTGATCGCAATCCCCGTGGTTTTAGTCTTTTGCTTTATCATGTTCATCTTGGCCAAGAGGGCGCGATCCTATTTTGGCTCCTTCATCATCGCATTTAGCTTCTTGCAAATCCTGGCAATCATGAACCAATTGGACTTAAATTGGCCCACCATCGTCAGGACATCCTTTGAGTCCATTTCCGCAGTTAACTTTAATATCGATCTCTTGGCGGCAGAATGCTCGTTCCAGGTCACCTGGGAGCAAAAGTGGCTCATCATCGTCGCCTCGCCGCTTTTTTTCTTCTTGGTCTTCTTTTCCTTTTACATCTTCATATACGTCCATTCCTACTTTTCTGAAAAAATTAACCCCTGCCTGCATTCACATTTCCCGAACATCAAGGCAAACCCCACACACAGGAAAAATTGGAAAAGGATCGCTTTGATCAAAAGGATGCTTTTGAAAATGAAATACTATTTGTTCTCAACAATACTGAAGCAAAATGATTCCTATTATCGCAAAACGCTCAAAAATAATTTAATTAATGCCTATTCGACATTTTTAACAATGATATACTTGATCGTCTCCCTCAAGGTCCTCGAATATTTCGATTGCACCCACAACGACAATGGGTCATGGTCGATGGACGCGAAGCCAGAATGGTTCTGCTTCGAGGGCGAATGGATGAAGCTGTTCCCCGTCGCGCTTGTCGCCCTGATCGGGTACGTGTTTGGCATACCCATAATCATGGGGCTCGTTCTAAGACACTACTCCACACGACTAACAGAGGAAGAGTTTGACCAGAAGTTTGGCCTGCTGTCCGCAAGATACTCCAAAAACTTCTATTACTGGGAAATTGTGATCATGCTTCGAAAGCTCGCAATCGTGGCGCTTCAGCTGATGCTCGGCAAAAGGCAATTTATACAAGTTTCGCTCTGTATACTGGTGATCTTCGTTGCCATTTTGCTACAATTGAAATACGCGCCTTATTTGGAAACAAGGCACAACATGCTCGAATTTATCCTCCTCGGGGTTTCTGATCTGGTGCTTTTTTCAGGCTGGATCTTCCTCTCGGGCGAATTGACGACCGACAAAGACAAGGTCACATCCTTTTCAATAATCGTTGTCTCGATTATTTGGGGATCAATACTGTGCCTTGGCTTTATGATCATTTGCGAAGTCAGATACAAATATCGCGTCATTAAGGGCAAAGAACAAGATGAATCCAAATACCTCAAGGATGTCAGATCAGGCAAGGCCATCATGAAATTTTGTAAATCGAACCCTCAGTTTCACAAAATGTTGGACTTTGTTGTGCAGTTAAACGAAACCGAAAATAAATCCGCAAAGAAAATTTTGATTTATTTGGAAAAAATTTTGTCAAACGACGATGTCAAAAAATCTGAACTATTATTGAAATATTTAAATTTGAAAGGTTCATTGATTAAGCATTGGAAACAGGATATAATAATTAATATAGTGCAATATTATCAGCATTATGCAAGCCATTCCCAAAAGGATTTTATGATCAATTTATTTTTCTCACTGAATAGGTATAAGAAAAAAGGTACGAGAAAACATTCCAGATCTAAAAGCTTGAACATCAAAACAAATCTTAAAAAATTGAAAAATAAGTTTACAAATAAAAATAGCTTGAGCAATGAAACTAATTCAAAATCGGGTTACAATTCTGCTTCCAATCCCAGCCTCAATTCAGATTCAAGTTCCAATTCAGATTCGAGTCATAATTCTAATTCCAATTCGAATTCCGATTCAAGTTCCAATTCTAATTCGGGTTCCAATTCCAGTACAAGCCATAATTCTAATTCTAATTCTAATTCCGATTCAAGTTCAAATACCAATTCTTCTTCTTCTACAAGTTCTTTAAAAGACACTTCATCTGATAATGATTAATTCTGATTCAAGGAATGAAATTTCCTAGTATTGCATTTCTTAAACTTTTTTTTTTAAATAATGAATAAATATTAATGAATTTATTTTTTTTTTCTTTTTAATTTCCAAGTTAAAACTCAATAAACTTTTATCTATTGTGGTTTATAATATTTAAAGCGTTATATTAGTTTTATTATTTTTATTTTACTCAGTGAGAACCTCATTTAAAAATTTTTTGCTTCTTGGAAATGAATATTTTAAAAAAAATTCTTTAATGAATAGAAGATTTATTCAACACTTGTCAATCAAATATGTATTACATAATGACATTTTTATCAAAAAGTAAAAATAAAATTAATGTATTGGAATGTAAAATCGATTTTAAAAAGAAATTTAATCAATTCAGGAACTCAAACAAAAGGATTTTTAGTAAACCTATTTTTTTCATTTTTCCACCTTAAAAAAATTTTTTTTTTTTAATAATTTTTTTTTTTGAAAGTAAAAAATAAAATTTTGTGATCTTTCGAACTTTTTTTAAAATTGGGTTACTATCCCAAAAAATTGTTTTACATTTTTAATTTTTATGTATTAATGTTTATTTTCAACCAATCTAGACAATCAACGCAGTTGAAGTTTTTTATTGTGATTTGAAATGGGATATTCTACAGTGTTATAAACAACCCGTGTTTTTTATTTTAACCCATTACTAAAATTTAACTCATGCAAAAAATATTGGCTGACAATAGAAAGAAAAGAAACAAATCAATAGGGTGGAAACAGTATATAAACAAGAAATAGGGTTCTTTTAATAAATTTTAAAAAAGAATTATGAAGATATTGAAAGATTAAAATGTTATTTTTTGACAAAAAAATGAACAGTAATTTCATTTTTTGGAATTTTTATTAAAAAAAGCATTTTATCTCAGAAATTTTGTAAATATGACGAAATTTATGAAACAAAAGCATTTAATATTATTGAGCCATTTCGATTAATCAAAGATATAACCTCTAAAGTCAATTTTAAATCTGAACCAAGAATTTATAAGTGATTTCTGGTCTACAAATACTCAAGTTTGAAAAAAAAAAAAAACACCAGTTAAATTTTAGTAATGGGTTAAAGGTTGTCATAAAGGTTATTTACACCACTGTACCTTCCTAAAAAATTAAAATATTTTTTTTAGTGAAAAGTCCTTACTAGAATTCATTGATTGGTGTTTTCATTTTTTTTATTTAAGGGATTTAAGTTGCCTTAAGTTAATATTTCAAGGAATCAATTACCTTCATTTTCCTATTGAAAAAAATAAAGATAAAAAAGGTTAAAAAAAAAAAAAAATTCAAAAAAAAAAAGAAAAAAGGAAAAATAATTTTAATTAAAAATATAATAACTTATGGTTTTAAGACTTTGAAACAGAAAAATTTATTTTGGGTTACAATGTTGTCTTATCAAAAGTTGATCTATCGATTAGAAAAAAAATATAATTTCTTATGCAAATGGGGTTGGATCAGAGTAATGAGTAATTTATTAATAAAAAAATAAATTGAATTGAAAGATATTTACAGCTTTTTCTAGATAACAGTTAAAAATGTAATATACCTACCCCATCAGAAAAAAACATGTACAGATCACATCACTTTTTTTTATCAAGTGGCCAAAATAAAATAAATATACAAGTGTTGTAAGAAAATATGATTAAATACTGAGAAATTCAAAAAATATATGAAAATTTTTAATTCAATTTCTATTTTTAAATTTGTTAAAATTGTTTTTGAATCAAAAAAACTTATTGGTTTAAATGTTAAATTACATTTTTTTAAAGTGGAATATTAATTTTACTGGGATGGGGATTGTTTAAATAGAGTTCTCGGATTTATAAAAACCTAAATCTACTAAAATTATTATATAGTTTTGAATTAGCGATAATACCACTTTAAAGATAATCTAAAATATATAAAAAATAATTCAATCAAAAATCGAATTATAAAATAATCTCCGATTTTTCTGATTCCATTTTTTTTCACCCTTCGTTTACTATCGTTTAATTTTTTTTTTATTTTTATTCAAAAAAAATAAAAAATTAAAAAAAGATCAATTCAATTGTTCACTTGCCATTAGAGAGAAAAATAAATTGATAAAAAATCAAAATATTAGTAAAAGAATTTTTTTAAAAATGTTAACTTTTTATAAATTAATTAATTTTTTAACTTTTAACCATAATATTAACTATTTTTGTTAAAACATTCTAAGTGGGTTTGAAGTATTGGGTTGATGGACGGAAAGACTATCTGATGTGACCATGCACTTTTTAATGAATATAATGATTTCTTTAATCATAGGAAGTATAATGGTAATTAAATTTTCAAGCTTGACCCTTTAAGAAAGCCTCGGGATTAAACTCATAGAATAAGTGATATTTCTTCAATGAAACTGGACTAATTTGACTGAAAAAGATTTAATTTATAAACTTTTTATTTAAGTTGTTTTTTTTTCAAACTTTCAAATTATTTCCTAAAGGGAGGTAAGTACATTTTACAAATTTTGAATGTCACTTTTTATGATAAATTGGATAAATAAAATTCTTTCTTTAACCAAATACATTGATATTTTAAAGAATTATGAGAGTTCGATATACCCTAGTATAAAATATTTATATGCCAACTACAAATAACAATCAAAAAAATCAAAAAAATGAAAAAATATGATCAATAAATCATTTGAAAAAATCATTAATTTATTGACCTTATGTTTAAATTTTGATTAAATTGCTTCTTTATACCGTTTTATTTTAAATTCTTTACTGGTAATACTTTTATTGGGAAAATTTTTCAGAAACAAAATAGTATTTATCTTGAATAGACCAAACGAATTTAAAATTCTATTTTGTTAAACAAGTCATCAAATTCTAATGATTTGTTTCAAAAAATAGGATATTTTTTAAATCCGTAGAAAATAACGAATTATATGATGGAGTTGTTTGATTTGATAATTTTTTTATTTTTGATTAAATTGGAAACTCATAATAATTCTAAATTCTGGTTTCATTTTTTATTGAATTTTTTAATTAAATTCGATTCCATCTTTTGTAACTTTATTTTTGATTTATAGAGTTCAACCATTTCTATATAACCTCTGAAACAATATCCTTTGTTTTGGATTAGTTTGATAAAAACATTTGAAAAAAATAATATTTAAAAGTAAATTCTTAAGATAATATTTTGTTAAATGATATTACCATGGCGGAAAAAAAGTGAAACTGGAAAAAAAGTGAAACATGGTTTTTAATTGGGAACATTACTGAAAATGAAAAGTAAAACCAATAAAAAGAAGAAACCAATTAACTTCAAATAATAACCCATTATATCATTTTCAATCAATCCAACAAATACAATTTAAATCTACTTGCTTTATCGAAATTGTTATTGTGGTTTTGGAGATCTCAAAAATAGTCAATTTTTTGAACATATTTTTTATAATTGATCAATCAAAGAAAAACCCATACCAAAAGATAGTATTCAAAAAAAATGTTATTGTGCTGAATACTATCTTTTGTCTTTATTTATTTATTCTTTTTTTAATTGATCTTACTTTTAATTTTCAGTAATGTTCCCAATTAAAAGCTGTGTTGAACTTTTTAACGAGTTTCACTTTTTTTCCACAACGATTAATAGTAATTGTACCAAAAATTCAAGATAATAAACTGTTGTTATTCATCCAAATCAAGAATATAACTAAAACAAATCTTCGAAAATAGGTTTTTGTTAAATTTTTTATTATCCTTCTTGATTTTTACAAATTTATCTGGGAAGGTGATCATATCTGTTTGGTCTTCTCGAAGAAAGGATTTTTTTAAAATCCGCACCTGCCTCGGGTCTATTCTTTTTATTTGTTTATACTATGATTAATTTCAAATAACCACTATAAACACATATATTTATCTAAAAAATAATTTAATAAAACTCAAAAATTTACCATAAAAAAAATTGTTTTAAAAAATCGAAAAATTCAAGATTTAACCTTGAATTACTTTTGAGTTCGTTTTCTTTTCACAAATAGAGTAGTGAATGATATTTTGGTTTCTTCGTTTCAATATCCCATGACACTCAAAAAAATCTTTTTCAGAAAAGTTCTCTCACAATTAAAATTTTTCAAAATTTGGTAAAAAAGTACTTAATTCCTTAAATAAGAAATCAAAAGATTTTACAGAATGAAAAATCCCACCAAACAGTGAAATTCAATTCTATATTTTTAAAAAGTACACAAAACCTTAAATGATACCCAATTATTATTTATTTTTAAAAACAAATTAAATAACAAAACACCTGATGAAAACGTTTGGCTAATAAGAGAGTAAGGAGTCATTAAAATAAAAAAAAGCAACAACACAAAAACCAAGAAATACAATTCAAGCCAAATCACATTGGAAATACTTTTCATTTTTTTTATTCTTTGAAAACTTAAAATTGTTTTTTAATTTCTCAATTTATCAGGTACATCAAAATAAGAGAAATTTAAGAACACAAAATGAGCAACGTATGAAAATTTTTAATTTCCTTTCTTTTGAAATGATTCCAAAATCCAAAAATTTTTTGATGAAAAAACTCTTTAATTTTTTTTTTATGACTTTTATTTTCTTTTTCTTTTCCAATAGGAATATGATAAAATTTATTCAAAGTCACAATATAAACCAAATAGATCCCTATACAACAGAAACTTATCGAATTTATATGATGATGAAGAAGAAAAAAAAAAAGAAAAACGAGAGAAACTACAACAAAAATATCTTACACGAAATTCAAGAAAACTATCACAAAATAACACTCTATCAAATTTTGCTCGATCAAAATCCGACCAACCTCGTATTATTCCTACCACCACGGCCATGAAGACTTCTAATAATAATTATCGAAACCAATATTTGAACAGCTCGATCTTGAATGATAATTTTTCAACAACAACAAACAGCAACAGAAGCACTCAAAGAAACCGAACTGTTGATCGAAGAAAAGTAAAAAAGAACCAAACCAATCTCAATCTTTTGAAAAGACCTACTCGCTCCAGTGAGATTGGTGAATTGTTATCCAAGACTGAAAAAACGCTAAGCGAAATAAGGAAAAAAAGAGAAAAAAAACAAAACAAGTTTAATCAACTTTCAAACATTAGGAAGAACAAAGAGCAACCCCAAACTCATGGATTCAATAATTTGAAAAATGAACGAAATAAGAAAAGCAATTTTCAAAAGTATTCCACTACAAAGTATAATAGCGAATTAAGCCAAGAATTAAAAAGCAACCAAAACCAATTTCAAAGGTATAAACCAAACAATTATAATTTTGAGAAAGTTCGAATTAACAAGCATAACGATCAAAGTGAACACACTCATAAAACCAACAATGAACAAAAGAAATATTCTCATCAAGCTATGAATTCTAAAAAATTAAATAATTATACCAATTTTGATGAAAATTGGATTTTACCTAATGAAAGCTTTGATGATAGTTATAATAAGAATCACAATTACAACAACAAAACAATTGGTAGTAATCAGAATTTGAATCAAAATTTAGATTTGGAAATACCAAATTCTGAAGACTTTTTTATTGATGTTCAAAATAATTCGAAGAGAAATTTACAAAATTTATCAACTATCAAAAAAAGTAAATATTTACAAAGAAATAATTACAATAAGAACAATAAAATGCAAACAAACTTTTCGAATGAAAAAATTTTATCCCAAACTTATCAGCCCAATAGATATTTATCTGAATTCGATAATCAAGAAATAAACAAACAATTTTCAGGAATTTCGACTTCACTTAACGATGAATTTGAAGATATCTCTCCTTTAAAAACGAAATCAAATCCACAAAATTATTCTCTTCCAAAACTGAACCATAATGAAATGAATACTTTTGTTATCAATGAAAATATCAGGCCAAATTTAGACATATATCCAAAGTCAAGCAATAACGAAAAGATGAACGTAAAACCAAATCAAAATATGAATATACAATCAAATATAACGATAAATAAAAACAAAAAAAGAAATGATAGCATTGATATTGATCAACTATTACAAGAAAGTAGGCAATCTTTAAAATTTTTTAATGATATTGATTCAATCATTACAGATAATTCTTTATTGTTTTTAGATCCAGACGAAACAGAGGAACATATGGAAACAATGGAACCTTTAGAAACAATTAAACAATTTGAAAAATTCAATCAAAAAAAATTAAGATCATATAATAATAATAATAATAATAATAATAATAATAATAGTGGTAGTAGTGGTAGTAGTAATAGTAATAATAATGAAAATAAAAATAAAATATTTAATGTAAATAATCGATTTAATGAAAATAATACTAAATATCTCGAAAATCGAGAGATTGGAGAATCTGTATTAAATAATAATAATGAAAAAACATATTTAAATTATGAGAATTTATTTGTAGATAATTATTTAATCAATAATAATAATAATAACAATAATGATATAAACAAAAGTGGCGGGAATAAAACCATTTACAATAATAAAAATTCTAGATCAAAAAAATATAATAAAAAAGAAATAATTGAGCAATTAAGGGACAAATTAAATAAAAAAAAACAAACGGTTTTAAATTTAGAAACTAGATTATATAATTCAACAAAATTAATCAATTATTTGAAATCAAAATTTGAACCATTTAAATCTTTAATTAATATTTTGTTTAAAAATGAATTGACAAAATATGAAACAAAAAATATTTTAACTTTTATTGCTAATTCATGGGATTTATTAAACAATTATCAGATTTTTGATTCAATAATTCTACAAACAATTAAAAAATATTTAAAATTAAAAAATATTTCAAATTTAAATAAAAAAAAGTTGTTAATCAATCTTTCTTTATTATTGGATCATGAAAAAAGGGAAAATCCTTGGAAAAGAGCAATATTATTTTTTCAATCTCAATTATATAAATATATATTAAAAAAATTTAATTTTAAACAACAACAATACCAATAGCAATAATAATAGCAATAATAATAACAACAACAACAATAACAATAATAACAACGACAACAACAACAACAACAACAACAACAACAACAACAACAACAACAACAACAACAACAACAACAATAATAAAAATAAAAATAATAATGAAGATGACAGCCAAAACAAAATAAATGTTAGTAAATTATTTTCAAAAATTGATTTAATAATTGAAGAAGGTTATAACCCAATCAATCTTAATTCTATCGATATTGTTCAGAATAAAATAATAAAATTAATGTCAGATGAATTAAAAATAGATTTAAATGAAAATAATAAATTTAAAAATTTTCTATCAATATTATTTTATACAAATTGTTATAGTATCCAATTTTATAATTTATTATCAACAAATATTTCCAATTTTTTTTTAGAAAAATTCAATAAACAATTAAAAAATTACAAAAAAAAAAAAACTTTACAAACAACAAAATCAACACCAGTAATAACAAATAATCCAAAAAAAATACAAACATCAACATCAACATCAACATTTTCAAACATCAATATATTAGATTCCGATGCTTTAATAAAAAAAGTTTCAAAAAAAATTAATAAAAATCTTAATAAATTTTTTTATTCATTTCCTAAATTTCAAGAGCTTCACCAATTCAATTTAATATTATTTAAACAAATGAATTTGGCTATGAAAAAAAAGATCCCCCAACAAAATAGTGATAATAATAATGATAATGATAATACTAACACTAGCACAAATAATAATAATAAACTTAATAATCTTGAAACGAATTCAAAAAGTATTATTAAGGAAACTAAAAAAGTTTTGAATGGGGAATTTATTGAAAATTTATTTTTAAAGTTTTTAAAAATATCTAATAATAAGAATAAAATAAAAGAAATTATTAATAATAATAATAATTGGAAATCTAATTCAATTCTGAAATTATGTTTTGAAGAAAATAAAAAACAATTAAATCAAAATTTTCTTTTAAAAGATCAAAAATTTCTAATTGCCTCCATTTATTTTTTCACAAAGGAAACTGATCAACTAAAGAACAAATATCCTAGCCTAATGGAAAATCTATCAATCCAACTTTTAGATCTTTCAAATTCTTTGTGCATAACTTCATTAATCATCTCAATTTCAATTAATATATCCGTTTCGACAACTTTGGGTGGTGGGTCTTTATTTAGAACTAAAAACTTGATGTTTTTTTTGGTAATTAATTTATTTAAGAATTTTGGTAAGCAATACATTAAAGATTTGATATCCCCTATAATTATCGAAATTTGCCAAAAAGAAAATTTAAATTTTTCAAAATTAATTAATAAGTTAAAAAATGAAGAAATTGATGACAACAACAAATACAATAATGGCAATAAAAAAAAGCAAGTGGTAAAAGAAACAGGGGGGGAGGAAGATGAAAAAATAATATTAGATAATTTAGACGCCTTAAAGGATTATTTTTTACAATTAATAAATAAAATAATGAATTCTACAAATGACTTTCCAAATTATTTTTCCAAGTTTACCTTTATGATTAAAAATAATGTTATTCGAAGGTACCCTGATCATATTTTGCAAATCGCAGGAAAAATCATTTTTCAAAATTTTTTTTGTCCCCTAATTAGAAATCCTTATGAAAATAAAATCATTGATTTTGAACCAAATACAATTTCAAAAAAAAATTTATTTGTGCTTGCTAAAATAATACAAACTTTAGCAATGGGAATCACCTTTCTTGGAAAGGAGAAATATATCCAATTCATCAACAAAGAAATTATAAGATTATTTCCGGTTAGAGCAATTTTTTTAAATTCATTGTTCCAAGAGAAAAATATTTCGAACAATGCATTAAAAAATGTTTTAAGCTCTAAAAATTACTTAATTTTAAAAAATGATAATATAATATTTAATAATAAGAATAAGAATATTAATAATATTTTTGTAACATTAACTAAAGAAATTAAAGAATTGCTCGCTGAAAAGGAAAATATGACTTATGATATTAGATTGAAAAATATTTTAAGAGATTTTGAAAAAAGAATTATCCTTTTAAAAATTATCAATCACAAAATTCAATCAATAAATAATCCACCCAGAAATTAATTTATTTAGTAACTAACAGCTATTATATCCACAAATTTGATTATTCCCAGAATTATTTTTCAAAAATAATTTTCAAAATATTGTCTCGTAAAATTAGTTAATTTGTTGAATAAACATTTTTAATTTTTTTTTTTTTTTTTTTCTCTTTTTTGTTATTAACTCTATCTAAAAAAAAAAAAAAATTAAACATTTTCAAATATATTACATTAAAAAAAAAAACAATCAATAAAATTATAATATTATTTTATTTATTTTTTTTTATTTTTTTCTGTCACTGGTTTAAGAGATAATAATATTTCTCATATAAGACGTGAAATTTTCAAAGTTAATTTTTAATATATAATAGAAGACATCATTATCTAAAGTACATTTTTATAAAAGTTGTTTCTGTCAAAGGAGACCCAACATTTTTTTCAAATTTCTATTATTTTTTATCATTGAACTTTCAAGAACAAATACGAAACAAGTAGAATAATACATATCAAAGAATTGTTGGTAGTAACTGAAATAAAACGAATAAATCAATCTATAGATTTTCTTAAAAATTTCAAAAACTAAATTCTTAGGAGCCTCATGGAGGAAAAAACAATTTTCATTTTGATCTTCAATTGAAGATCGAAATAAAATTCCAATAGTAATCAATATGATTTCTTTACAATCATTTTCACTGTTCATATATTATTAGAATAAAAGGTTTTTACCCAGTGACTATGTATCTTGCAATAAAAAAAAAACATCAACTTAATTACTTTAAAAAATAAAAATGAAAAAAAGTTTCAAAAATGAGAAAAAAGATGAAAAATGTTTTCAATTTTGAACTTTTCAAAATAAATTTTTGTTCTAATATTGATTGTAACCTTTTTTTTTTTTATGTACAATCCACTCATTAAAAATGGGCCCCTTTGACTAGAAAAATGGTTTAGAAAAGGTTAAATATTTATATCCAGTTTTAGATAAATAAGAATTATGTATTTTTTAAAAAGGTTGTTTTTTTTTATCTTGAATAATTTTAAAGAAGGATTTTTGTTAGAGTTTTATTGATTAAAAAAGAAGATTTTTGTTAAATTCCATTTTGAAAAAAAAAGAAAGATGATAATTATTTATACAAGTGTAGAGAAGAAAAAAGTATTTTGTATACATTTTGAGATCAATTTCAGAGGATTATTAAATTTCAACTGAATATCTTTTTAAGTATGTTGAAAGCTCGATCTTTAATAACTCTTTTTGATTTTTTAAATTTTTGAAAATATATGATTTTCATTTTTTTAAGAAATATATGTGAAATTGAATAATTTTTTTTTGTATTTTGAAAAATTGTATCTACAACAATATGAACAACAAATATCAACATTATGAAAAAAAGGATCTTTTTACAAACTTCTAACAAGTACTAGTACCAGACCAAAAAAAAATAAATGTAAATAATAACAATAACTTTTTTCAAGAAAAGCAACACCATACAAAAAAAAAACAAATAAAAACTTGTAAATAAATTTGAATAACCAAGGTAAAGGAGGTTTCTGTTGCAATAATAAATATAAAAACATAAATAAAAAAACAAAAACAATTCCAACTAAAAGAACAAAAATGAGACTTAATACATTTTCTTTTAACCTTTAAGTCCGTAAATTGAAAAAAAAAAAAAAAAAAAAAAAAAAAAACTAATTTAAAATGATCACTATTATACAACCGGTAATAATAAAGGATTCGACTAGATATTTGAAAAAGTAACGATAAAGTTATATTATCTGAATTCTATTTATTATCATGATTTGTGATATTATCATGGAATTTTTGATTTTCACCAATATCAACAATACCTTGATTTGATAAAGATGATCACAATTTGTGAAACTTTATTGTGACTTGGTAAAGATATTATCAAATTCTCTAATGTATAAGTCTACTTTTTATTTTTATTTTACCTTTTAAAAAAATCTTTCCCCAGTTTTGTGGTTTTTAATTTTATTTTATAAAAAGTTAAATACAATTTTTAATGATTACTAAAAATATGAATACATGGATTAGTCAGGTTTATATTCAAAAATACACATATGTGCCCATCTAGACTAAATTGTAAAATAAATTGCCCAATTTTATTTTTTTTTATTTTTACTTTTTTTTTATTTTATTTATAGAAGAAAAACAAATATTTCCAGTGATAGGAACTATATACTAAAATAGTAATTTTTTTATTATTATCGATAACTTCAATTTATAAAAATATTTATTTTCAAAATTTGATTTTTAATGGACCAATTATTTTGAAATTGTGTTTATTTATATATATATATATATATATATATATATATATATTGATTTGACTTGTATTTAATTGCGCAATTTTGAAAGTGGCATATTTATAACCGATATTCTGACACCTTTTTTTTAAAATTTGTTACTATGGGGATTTAAATTAAAAGATTTATTTTTTTATGAGGATCAATTTATTAGTTTGAAAACATTGTTTGTCATAAAATCAACATGATTTCTTTTTTCAATAAACTAGATATAGAAAATTTTATAATAAATTTGGAAAAGCTTGGCCAATCTGTGTTCACTCCAGAACCAATCCTCTCGATTTTTTTTTTAAAGAAAAGAGAATAATAATCAGAGATTATCTGTAAGAAATCTACACAATTGTAATTTTGATTGTTTTCGTGATTATTACAAAATTTTTAAAGATGAAAAAAAAATTGAATTTATGCAAAGTAAGTAACTGATTAAAAATTCTCATTAGAATTATAATAACTTATTTTATCGTTTAAAATTCTGACAAACGCTAAATCACATTTTTCCTTATAGAATTATGGGTATACTATTTCTAGCTATCATATCTTTTTCATAAATTCAGGTTAATAAACTTTTTTTTATTTCACAATTTTCCATTTTAATTTATTTATTTTTTTGACTTTTCAAGGATTCAATTTTTATCATAAATAATAAACAATTATTCTTAACATTTTCATATTTGTGAAAAAAAAAAATTAACTTATGGAATAAGTATTAAAATTATTTCTAAAACAGATGGACATTTAAATTTTAAAAGATCTTTATGAAACTTTACATATTTTTATTGAAATTTCAAAAATTTTTAAAAATCATTTATTAGTTACTCATAATATAAGAATCTGTTAATACTTTAGAAAGTACTTTAATTGGAGATAGAAAAGTTTCTGTTTACAATTATATATTAATTGTTTTTAGATATGAAAATTATTAGTGGCTATTTATTTTTATTTGATAGTAATTAATTGTTTTTCCAAAGAAGTTTAATCTGTATTATTATTTAAATACAAGATCAAAACTTATAAAAGCATGGTATTGTTTAAAAATCGTTTATATCCTTATCATAATACAATTTTTTATTCAAAATAAAAGTGCCTTGTTTTCTCCAAAAAAAGTGTTTAAATTTCTTTCATTTTTTAGAAATAGTATGATCAACTTATTTTGAAACACAAATACCATAAATTTTGATTTGATACATAAAAAAACCACTCTTAATTTTATATTGCCAATTTACAAATAGATCCACTAAAAAAGAGGATTTTTTATCGATCTTAAAAAAAATCCACCATTTTTATTGAAATACCCACAAATAGGGCATTATTTGAAATCTCCCAAAAAAACATTCAACAATTAAAAATACATTATGAAAAAAATTAAAAATAATGAATAAGAGAGAAAACATAAAAAACAATTTTTATTTATAAATTGTCATTTAGTCAATTAATTTGGTATTTTCATTAATGACTTGAGTGTTCTTTTCAAAATCAAAACTAGAATCGGTCTCACTAAATGTGTCTGAAAATGGCATTGATTCTGAAGAAGAGGAAGAGGAGGGCGAAGAAGAACTTTTGTTTTTCTTTGAATAAAGATTGTAGCTGTGACTTTTTTTGCATGCTATCCAACCAAAGAATAGTTTCCTCACCGATGATGTAAAAAAAACAAAAATTAAACAATAAATGAAGCCACAAAGAGGAAAGTTAATACCATGCATAAAGGCAAGCCAGACTGGAGGCGTCTTGTCATGGAATTCCATTACCCTACAAATCGAAGGCCAGACATAAGACCAAATAAAGGTTAACGGGATACACAACATTTTCAATTGGATCACCAATTCGCTTTTCCTTTCTGTTTTCTTCCCTTTGTCCAGTTTTTGCAACTCAACAAACAATTTCCTGATTCTGAAAACAGACAGCAGATAAAAAACAAAGCAAGTCAAGATACAAAGCCAATACCAGGAATAAGTCAAAATCATCCAGATTTGATCAGGAACACACCAGTCAGTCTCCAGCGGTTTGTTTGCACTTGTTAGCACACTTAGCAGCGAGAATATAAAGGAGAAGAGCAGAATGAAGCAATGTACATAGATGTATAACCTTGACAGCGCCTTTTTTGTTTTATGATAGACCACCAACAGCCACGTGAAAATGGCAATAATCGAGGACCAGTACGGCGGAAGTAACGTGAAAAAGGTGACAAAAAAGGATTGGGTTTTACACAACTCCTCCTTCCGAGACGATGGCACCAAAAAGGTGATTCCTGAAATAAAATCATAAATGGCTAATGTGAACAATAATTTTCGATGTAATTTTCTTAGTTGTGGAAATTTTAGATAAAGCGCAATAATGATCAAATATCCTATCATCGAGATTATGAGAAGAACACAAATGATTAGATGAAGCAAATCTTTTTGTTGAGGTGTCAGTTTTGTCATTGTGCTTGGTCTTAGTGTCGATAAAAAAATTCGGAAAAAAGAGCAAAAAATGAACAAGTTCTTTTGAGAAAAGTTTTGAAATTTTCATGTTTGTTTATCAGAGAAAGGGTGCATTTCAAGTATTAACTTGTACTTTTTTTTTTTTCTTATTTTTTAATTCTCCTATTAAACGAGAAAATTTGCTTTCTGTTTGTAAAGTTACAGTACTCATAAAATCAGGAAACCTTATAAGATGAATTACAAAATTGAGAAGTAAAAAATTCATTTAAAATTCATAAATTTGGTTATCTTGAAAAAGAATAATGACTAATGAACAATTTCAGAACTTTAAGTGCTGATAAGCAATGAAAATTTGATTCATATGATTCAAACCAGATTTAATTATCGATAATTTTACAAAATCAGAAAAAGACAGGAATTTTGCGAAAAAAACTTTTTAAGTTTTATATTCTTGACTTAACTTGGTCTCCCATTTGGTACACTCTGACCCTTTCCTAAAATATGACTGATTTTTTTTTTCAAGATTAGGTATTTAAAGATCGGAATTTGCAATATAAAATTCTTGGTTCAGATTTAAATTGACTTTAGAGGTAAGAACTTGGATTAGGGAAAAAGGTTATATAAATATTAAATACTTTTGTTCAAAAATTTTGGAATATTTTGAAAAAAATTTCAAAGATAAAATGATTTTATTTAAAAAAAATTCAAAAAATGAAATAATTTTTTTCTCATTTTTTTATCAAAAAAGTACATTACAATCTTTTAGTAACTTCATAATTCGATTTTAAAATTTAATTAAAGAAACCTATTTCTCTTTTATATATTGTTGTCACCATATTGGCTTGTCCCCCCCCCCCCCCCCCACACACACACCCGACAGTTAGCCAATATTTTTTACATGAGTCCAATTTTCGTAATGGGTAAAGTAAAAAAATCCTATTATTGTAGTCACTTTTGTTGACAAATAATCAAAAATGAATATATTTCCATAAAGGAAAACCTTGTTATTTGCTCATAATTCGTATGACAGTCAAAATTGGAATTGCATGGCAATACTATTTATTGATCTTATCAAATAAACCTAATTCTTGTGAAAGAAAAATCCCAAGAATTTCAGAAAAAAATCTACATTTTGGTACAAATTTAAAGGCTAGATTACCAATTTTTGGACTACTAAGTTACAATATATCTTTCTTAAATTTTTTTTAAAAATATTGATTAATTGCTAAAAAAATTCAATTTTTTCGAATAAATTAAATAATTAACTAAATAGATTTTTTTGAAAAATTATTTGTGAAATATTGAAAACATATTGGTGTTACAATTAGCTATATAAAAAAGAAACAAAAATAATCAGTCTTTGAGGTTTTTTGTGTTGATGATTATTGAGCTATCCTTTACAATTAAAAAATTATAAAAATAATTACTTTTAAAAGTTCTAAATATGGATTATTAAATACCAGAATAATATTATTTGGGTTTCTATTTTTAGATTTCGGAAAAGGAATGAAAAAAAAAATTCCACAAAATGATACTTTTTTAATCTGATCATTCATAAAAAAATGTAATAATTTTTTGTGCAACAGGATTTATTATAAATTTTTTAGAGCTACATGAGACATGGTACATTAATACCATTTACACCCAATTACAACATACTTTGATTATAGAGAAATCTATGGTGATACTAATCCCTTAAGAAAACAAAAACAAATTTAAGAAATTTTCCTTTTAGTTCTTGGATATAATATAAAAAACACTAATGACATTTTTCTCGAATTTTTTTTATTTTATTTGGGAAATATATAGATTTCTTCACACTGCCTACCTAAAACACTGGCGAAACCGCTGTTAATTTTTACAGGGTTTAAAAGAATATATTAATATCTTGGATTTTACAATATTCTTTCAAATTTTCGAAACCCGCTGCACGCTACAAAAACTTAACTGATGTAAGCACATCTTTGATTTTCACCCAACCAATAAAAAAACAAATAATATTAATAATAAATATTTATTTCATATGAATGTTACTATTAACATTAATATTCGTTGTGTACCCAGCCTATATGAACATGGATTAACCACACACTTGACTCTTATCATTTTACGCAACGCACCTTCACATATCTCTTATTATAATTTAATTTAATTTAATTGATTTGAATACCCAATAAATCAAATAATATCTAAGCTATTTCCAAAAAAGTGGGGCAAATTTATTTTAAAATATATCTTTTAAATTCGATCTTCAAAAAAGTATGTAAACATCCAAAATCATTAACCACCATTTATAGATTCTTGATAGTGATTCAATTTGTTTCTTAGTATTGTATTACATAAATAAATAATATTAAAATTTCTGATCTTGATTTTATCTGATATTTTTTTGAAGTTAAAATTGTTGTTTATTATTTTCTTTTTGATAGAAAAAATCATTTTCATAACTTGTTTAATCTCAACAAATTTTCAAATAGAATTGAAAACATATAACTACATTTAATTGTTTAAAAAATTATTTGTTATATTTCCATATTTCCAGTTTTTTATTGAAATTGGTTGTACATTGTTTTTACCAAAAAAAAAAGTGCTATTTTTTTTTTCATTTTTTCAAAATATTTCATCCAATATATTTTGAAATAAATACCTTAGTCATTTATTCAATCGGTATTAATATTAAACTTAATTTGGTAATGTCAATTAATGAATACATTCGCTAACACAGATTATTTTTAATGAAATGTAAAAAAAATGCCCCACTTTTTTGGAAATACCTTATTATTAAAAATAAAATAAAATAAAAATAAAAATAAAAATAAAGATAAAATCAATAAAGCAAATTATTCTAATTTTTTTAAATAGGAACCATTGGCAAATAATTAAATAAAGAATACCCCCCACCCGCATTATTTTTTAAAAAGTATAGACACTGTAAAATACTTAATCGTTCATCATAATCCAACAGTTTCTGCATTTTCTAGCTTCTCTTCGCACTTTTCTTTTTTTATCGTTGATTGGATTTTTAAGCTCTTCAATAATTAATTTTTTAAATTTGAGAATATTTTCTTTGGGGAAAGAGAATAAAATCAAATTTAAAAGTTGAATAGAATGTATTCTAACTTTCATTGAATTTGAAAATGAAGTATTTTGTAAAATAAAAGGAATTAAGTCAGAGATAATTTTTTCAATTTTTGAATTTGGATCTTTTAATAATTTTTTTAATATTTCCAAAAAGGATATAATTATTTGAATTTGTATTTCATTGTCAGAGGATTTAAAAGGAAGGTTTTCTAATATTAGAAACAAATTTGAAATAATTGGGAAAATATTGTTTATTTTATCAATAAAGGAATCAGTTGATATATTATTTATTGCTATCGAAATTGTTAATAAATATAGATTTGTCACATTTTTAGAATCGTTTTCTACCGATTTTTTATATCTTAATTGTAGATCTGGGAAAATGATATTAAAGAATAGATCAATTTTCTTTTCCCAATCAGCTTGCAAAATCGAAATTTCCATATTTTTTTCAAAAATAATATTAGAGCATTTCAACAATAAAGTATTAGATTGTAAATTAGAAATTGTTTTTAATAGGGTTTCCCAATACCTTTTAGCCATATCTAATTTGTTAGTTATTAATGCCGATTTAATTATCCAAGAGAACAAATAATAATTTTGATAATTATTAATCATTTCAATTTTTATTTCATTATTACTATTATTTTTATTATCATTGTCATTACCCTTTAATAATTTTAATAAGGTGTTATCCAAAAAATTTGAAATTATTTCTTTATTATTTTTGAAATTATTTTGCCAATAAATCGAAAAAATTTTTGTTAAACAAAAAAAAGAATATAATTTTGGATTGTTATTAATTTGGACGAATTTAATTAAAGAATTAAAAATTATTTCAAAAGATTCAACCGTGGATAAATATGATTGATCTAGGGAAAGAAGAAATAAAGAAAAATGTTCAAAATAATTGGTTGAAAGATTTAAAGGTTTGAAATCGTTTGAAATAAGAATTGGATTAAATAGAATTTTTTTAATTTTTTCAAATAATTGGATTTTTATTTGTGAATTCAAAACATTTAATAAATTATTTGTAAAATCTAAATCAAAATTACAAAATAATTTTGGTTGTTTTAAAAACATTAAAAATAAATTAGAATATTTTTTTTGAAAAAAATTATTGATAATATTTTGACAATCAATCGAATTGCCTTTGTTAATTATTCTCGTAAAAGTTTTTATTATTTTTAAAATAGAATTATTTTCAAGTTTTATTAATTTTATTAATTTGTTCAAAATGATTTCCATGTACAATGGGGAACTTGATAAAGAAATAATTTTTAAATTAATATCATTTTCATTTTCATTTTCATTTTGATTATATATTTCATCTTTTGTCTCCTTTATTTTACCCGTTCCTTTCTCTTTTTCATTTTCAAGAATCATTTTGTTATCTATGTTGGGTTTTATTTTTTCACCATTATTAAGATAAAAATTTATATATTTTTTTATTAATGGTGAAATGATTTTTTTTTTTAAAATGGGAATATTTTGTTTATTTCCCCCCAGTAATATTAATAATTTAATACAAGAATTATGAATTAGAAAAAATAGTTTTCCTTTTAAATTTAATCCCTGATCTAATAAATCTATTGTTTGTTGAAAAATTTCATTTTCAATTTTTTCCTCAAATAAATTCTTGAATGTTGCAGTATACGTACAAAATCGAAGTGCAATTTTCGTCAATTTAATCATTTCCGGTTTAATCTCTATTTCCATTTCCCTTTCCTTTTCTTTTTCCGTTTCCTGCTGCTTTCCATCTTTCATATTATTTTCATTTTCATTTTCTTTTTCCTTTTCATTTTCATTTTCATTTTCATTTTCTTTTTCTTTTTCTTTTTCTTTTTCGTTTTCGTTAGTATTTTCACCCCCTCCCTCTTTTTTAAAAATAGATGTTTGATAAGGTAATAAAGAATAAATTTTAAACATTTGATAAATTTGATCTTTTTGCTGTGAAAGTTCGCTAATCTCCACATTTTGATGGATTTTTAACATACTTTTCCCCAATTTCAAAATCAAAATTGCCAAGTGTGCAGGTAACTTTTCCAGCTCTTCAAGTTTTAATATTAAAGATGGGAAAATAAAATTTCTTACAATTTCTCTAATTATTCCATGATTACAAATTTTGATTAAAATTTTTAATGGAACATTAGCAACTTGAACATTTTTGGCAAAGAATATTGATTTTGTTACTTTTGGAAGAATGTTTTGTTTGAAAAAATTTTTTAATTGATCATTATTTGTAAATTTATTAATTAAAGATGAAATTATTTGTACCCCGCTTTTAATCATTTCATTATCCGTGGCATTATTTTCAAGTTCATAATAAAGAGAATTGAAAATTTTAGTCGAAACATTAGATACGCTTTCTGAATCAAACTTTGTTAGACAATACTTTATTGTATTTAAACTTTTTAATTTTGTTTCGCGAGAATGAGATGCAGATTTTTTAAGTAAAAACGGAAGCGAATAATTTAAAAATGAATCATGCGCACAGAAGCAACCATCAATTAAACCATTTAATTCGTTTAAAGTGAAATTTAATTTTAAAGTTTTTGGCATTTTAAAATTAATTGGATAGTATTTTGATATTATTGAAATCATTTCTCGTGCTTGGTTTGGAATTAGATCTGGAAATTCATTACAAAGTTTCAGAAAAATTTGAAAAGTTAAAAATAAATTTCGTGGATCCCTTTCCCCATCAATGAAATCAATTACCCCTTCAAGAAAGGGTTTTGAAAATTGAGTTATACATTCTAAATGGATTTTTAATGAGGTTAATACTAATTGAAAAAATTTATTTCGAGCTGGTTGCCATAGACTTTGGACATGAACATGTTTCAAAATATTTTTTAATATCATTTCAGTATATTGATTTGGCAAGGACGAGTCATTGATCAAGTAAAGAAACCCTTCAACTAAGGCAGAAAGCACAGAATAATCATGTATTTTTGAAAGATAAAAATTTATGATAAAGTCTAAATGTTGTTTATTATATTCATCTGTGTTTGATTTGATCAAGTTTGTAAAGGATGAAATCCCTATAAATTTGTATTTTAATATGTTTAGATATTTTGAATAGATCGATCAGCAATGATATAAATATTTTTAAGTGCAAATGTATACATACATGCAGAAACATATATGAATATTAATATAATTTGTTTATGTGTTGTGTAAGGAAAAGAAAGAATCTTGATGAGACAAAGAAATTAGAAAAGAGGCGATCTGGGAAAAGAAAGAAAATTTACATCTAATTTTAATTTTTTCATTATTTAAATCCATCTCATTTTCAAAATTTTTGATTATTTCTTCAAATTTAAGATTCTTATCTTCGCTAATAGATTGGGAAATTCTATCTATTTGTTTTTCAATTTCGTTTATTATACTTTCCATTTTTAAAAGTGAAACGATTAATTTCCAAAAAAAATGTTACTTGAAAAATCTTCTATTAAGTAAAATTAAAAAAACAATTGAATAAATATAGTTATTATATAAGAAATTAATATTATTTGGATATGATTTAAAAAGTGTTTTTGTTTTTAATTTTTTTTTGTTTAAAAAAAAAAATGTTTCGTATATGTAAGATAACGTGGAATTGATTTGTTTAAAGTTATTTAATGTAATAAAAAATGATTATTATTTTGATTGTTTTGTATTTTTTTTTTTCTGGTTTTGCTGAAAAAAAAATTATAATTAGAGGAATTATTAAGCCAAACTATTTATTTCGATCCAGTAATTATGTGGTGTTTATATATGGGGGGTCAAGATATTCTAAAAGAGATATATGATGATAATTGTTTTGTTTTTTTATTCTGAAATAATTTTTGTTTGTATAATAAATTTTTATTGTGCAATCAAAAAATTTAAAATAATTGAAGATTTTTAGCACAGCCATCTGATACAGTTGTTCCAAGTCAACCTTGATTTTTTTTTTTTTATAAGAATCAAATTTTGATGCGGAAACCGATTTTTTAAAAAGTTGAATATGAGGATAAGAAAGATATTATTGAAAAAAAAAAAAAAAAAAGATCACAAATAAGTCCAAAGCCAAGAGAATTTTCTGATATTTGAACAATAAATTTTCAGATCCCAAAATGCTCGAAAAATTGAAAATTCATTAAGTAACTGTATAAATTTTACTCGTAAAAAGACTAAAAAAATTTTTGATCATATCAAGAGATTATGTTTTATATTACCCAATTTTTTTTTTTCTTTTTTTTTCAATATGATCTTTCTTGTTCTTTATATTCGACCTTTTCAAGAATCTATCTCAGTATCAAAATCCAATATAACCCCCAATTCAAAATTTTTAACACACCAAAATTCAATTTGTGAAGAAAAAAACTTATTTAATTAATTCTCGAAGAAATATAAAATCAGAACCATTCACTAATTGGAATGTTAACACTTTTTTATAAATTACTATACTTACTAAAAAATAAATAAATAAATATCAATAATAATAAATCATCGGTGTGTTAAAAATTTTTGAGATAAGTACAAAAAAATCCATTGCTAAATTTGTTGAAATTCTATTAGGAATATTGATCAATCAAAAGTTAGATACTACCAACTAATTTTATTTGAGTTCTTCTATTTGGAACAATTCAACTTTAACATAATATCAATTGTTCAAAAAAAATTTTGATCCAACCAGACAAGTTACGTAATTCAAAAAATGAAATGAATAACAAAAACCAAAAGATGAAAAAATAATTTTCATATTTTTCAAAAAATGAAAATTTATTTCGAATTTAAATGAAATTGTATTATTGTGATCATTTGGGCTGTTTTAGCTGTGTGGAAAATTTTGAATTTTAGTTTAGAAAAAAATTCACGATATCTTTGGAACGGGTGTATCACCTGTTTTAAAATTAAAATTAATTTTATTTGGTTTGTTATTGTTTTTTAAAAACAACTGTCTAATAACTATTTGATTTTCAAAAGATTGCAAGAAAGGTATCTATGTTTAAGTATATTTCAAAAGTTTTTTTTGAAAAAAAACAAAAGGATGATATTTTTCTTATTAATAAATTAAGTTTTGTAAGCCCTTTCTAACAAAGCACACAAATTTATTTAATAACAATTTTATTAAACTTAATTCCAATATTACTATTAAAATATACAAATTTTTATTCATTATAAATTGATTATTCATAATAATTCAATTTGTTTGTTTCTACGAAATTGCTTCAATTAAAGATATCAAAGTATTCTGATGAAAATTTTAGACAATATTTTTTCTTTGTGAAATTGGTGTCTATTTTCTTCTAGTTGATAGTAAAAAAAAAATTTTTTCTGAAGATGTTTAATTGTGATAGAATTTTAAATAGAATAAAAAACTTATAACTACTTTTTGGTATTTAAAAAACAGTTTGTATCCTTGTCATATTCTCCATTTTTTATTGAAATTGGTCGTGCCTTGTTTTTTACAAAACGTGTTTAATTATTTTTTCATTTTTTGGAAATATTTTGATCAAGATATTTTGAAATTTATCCAATAATTACTGATTAAATTAGTAGCAATATCTCTTTTATTTTATAATACTTTTCAATTTATGAATTGAACGATTAACAAAGAGAAATAATATTTGAAATGTAAAAAAAAATGCCCCATTTTTTTGAAATACCTTAGTTTTAGCCAAATGACAATAATTTAGAAAAAAAACCAAAACTTTATACCTAACAAGATCTCTTACTAAACATTTTTTTATGTCAACGAATATGTTGTTTGTCATAAAAATAATATTAACTGAGCATAAAATTAGGATAATCGTTAAAAAATCAATAAGCTATTTTCCAATTAATAAATGGAAATTTTTATTTCAATTTCCTAAAATATGTTTGATAGTAAAAGGTTGAAAAAACCCCAAAGATCTAGATAATCAATTTACAATGAAATTTTACAGATTAATTTCGCTCTTCCTAGTTGGATGTTTTGTATAAAATAGTATTTTGTTTTAAATAGTAATCTAACAGTAAAATGGAAATTGAACCAAAAATTTTATTATCACTCTTGAAAAAAATTGTCAAAGAGAAAAAAAATGTATCAAATTGGTTTTAATTGTAAAAAAGTCAAATCCCTCATTTTCTAATATTTTTTTACTTATTTTTTTGTCCATTTTAAAACAAACACCAAAAGCAAAAATTAAATTGATTATTCAAAGTAAAATAGAGCCCAAAACATCCAATTAAACCAATATTTAATTATACCCAATTAACTTTTTTTGAATTTTAATTGTAAAAATTATCAAAAATGAATTTTTTTGGATTTTTTGTTGATAGGATTTTCCTTTTCAAGTGGAATTGACTTTAAGATTTGAACAATAGGTATTAATTCAGTTTGAGCAATTTAAGATCTTTTTATTGATCTTTCTCAAAAAATAAGTCAAAAAATATTTCAAATATTTTTTCTTTTGACTACGGTTGTTAATAATTAAAATAGGTTTGACAATTTTTTTGCTGAATGGTTACATTGTTTTAAATTTAACAATGTCATTTTTTCACTTTTGTCAAATAAGCTTAAACAGTTATCAAGAATTTGATTGGTTTGGTCGAGGTTTTTTATTGAAAAAAATTATCTGGAAAGTACATTGTTTTCAGGTGAAAACAGGTAAAATTATGTGTAAAAAAGGCACTTGAAAGAATTCCTAATCTCAGTAATATGTATACACCGAGAATTTTGTGTAACAAAAAATGTGAAAATTTTTTACATTTCCACAGCTTTCACATTTTTTGTTAGATCATGCCAAAATTTGATTTTAAGATTTCAAAATTTCCATTTCAAATCTATAAAGACAAAAAAATTCCTGTGGCTTATAAATATTTTTTTTTTAGTTACTTTTACAAGTTTGAAATGTTTTAAAAGTTGAATTTGTTTTTGAAAATCCCTTAAAGTCATTTTTTTGAAAATTTTTTGTTTCACGACAAGAATAGCACAATCCATACAGTAACTTTCAAGACTTTTTCGAACTTTCAGACTGACAGTCTGCAAGATTTCAATCTCTGATATTCTTTCATATTTTTTCAAATTTCAAATAATTTATACAAACTTTTGTAAGCCAAAAAGGGCAAAAAATAATTTACAAAAGATAACATTTTGAATTTAATTGAAATTTTTGAAAGTTATCTAAAAGAAAAATATTTGTTATGTTTTCAATTACCTGAAACTCTTTTTATGAAAACCAAAAATTGGAAAGTTGTTTAAATTACATGTTTTTAAAAGTTTGACCTGTAAAAACTTTTAAATTGAAAGTTGTTGAATTGTGATCTTGTAATACTTTCAAAATTTGGAACAATTTCAAAAAAACAAATTGTTACTAAGTAAAAAAAGTGACTACAATTTTTGTGCTTCTTGTCGTGTTCAGAAGATCTATTTAACATTTTATTTTGTGTTGTTTTTAACTTTGGATATTTTTTGTCCAATTTCTTCAGAATGAAAATTCTTTTTGAGAAGCGAAAGTTAAATAGCACAACAACACAACACTACCCAAGTTTGAAACGTAGTCCTTAATTCAAAAGCGTGTATTTTATTATTTGTTGGTTGTGTTTCAGTTGTATGTAAAACTGTTGGAATTCGAACCATTTTTTAAATTCAATTTTAAAAATGATAATAGTTTCGAAGTATTCTTTGAAAGAAAATTCTATTCCAACAGTTTTTCTCACAACTGAACGTTTCTTTAAATATAATCAAAAAGGAAAACATTTGTGATCGAATAATTGATAATCGCTATTAGGACAAGTGAAAACATTGGCTTTGTTCGACGATTTATTTCAATGGAAATTGTTGTCAACTTTTTTCAATTGCAAAATGAGGTTTTAATTGGGGAAAAGTATCGTGAAATAAAAAAATATGATCTCTTTTTTAAGTGATCAGGAAAAACTATTGTTTTTTGATGCAATATTGCATCAGCCTTGTTTTTTTTTCAAAACAACAAAAGGAGAATATGAAAAGTCGTCCAGGTTAATACTAACTGATACCTTTTTATTTTATAGTGTATGTTTTCTCCTAGATATCTAATAAGTTTTTTTGGTTTTTTTTAAAAGCAACTTTTGAAATGAAAAAGAAAAGTAAAAACCGTTTTATTGGAAGATCGTCTTGAATTTTACTTACAATTCGTTTTTGTCTTTATTTGACCTTTTAAGGAGATTAATTAAAAAGAAATTTCAGAAACAAGAAAAGATAAAAAAGGAGTGATCATACATTAAGGTTTGATTTAAATTATGACTAGCTCGAACGTGAAAGAATAATTGTAGTTTTTAAGATCAAAAAGGAATCAAATTTGGAGGAAAGATTCAAAAAAATGAAGTAAATCTTAAATTGTTCTTCAGGGTAAAGGTCATTTATTGTGCACAACAAAAAATAAAGTAAAGTGTAATGTCTGTTTTTGTAAAATAATTTATAAGGTTTTTAGTCTTTTCTTAATTTCGATCAAATAAATGTTGAAATCTCAAAAAGAAAATTCATTTTCAAAAAGTTGGGTATAATCAGATTTTATAAAGACAAGTAACATCAAAGACAAACATAAAAATACCTGTTTTTGGGGATCTTGTAATAGAATTTTTTCACACTTTTTAACAAGATTAATCCATCTTTTTTCATTCTGAGGGGAATAGTAAATATCAAGGAGAAGTCGAAGATTACAGTAAAGTTGTTATAAAATATATATTACATGTGTTCTATATGGTTTAAATGTTTTTAAAAATTCTGTTCAAAAAGTTGATTTCATCAATTAAATAAAAATACCAGTACTATTGTCCAAATAATGTCTGCAGAAAAGTTTAATCTGTGTTTTCAAAATAAAAAGTGGTTTTTTTTTTTTTTTTGTTAGAATGCCTATAAGTTAATACAATTAAATAAAATGACAATAAACCCGAAGTAAATATGGGTTTGGTTTCTTGAAGTTCTATTATTTAGAAATAAATACCAAAAATAACGGATTTAATTGAAAGATATATCTCAAAAAATCGAGTAATATTTTTATCAAAAAATATCATTAAGGGTGGGGTCATTATGGTTTAATTTTTTTTCTGAAATGGAAATAAACTGTTTAGTAATTTTTATGAGAACCTAACACCAACCAAAATCCAATCAACCTTTGATGTAATGATCGATCTCCAAAAATCAACAAGTAATGATGAGGATATTTTTAGAAAAAAGCGCCAAAGATCCATACTCAATTTCCAATTAGAATGGTTGTGAATATACAATTTTGAAAACAACTATGCCAGTTTTGAAGTGTTGCTCTTTGGCCTTTTTGAGATCTCGGTGATTTTTTTTTTCTTTTTTTTCATTTTACAAATGTGTTATTTTTATCATAAGACTGTTACAAAATCCTTACTCTATTAAATTCAGAGAGTTGCAAAATAACCACAAACCAGATTAAATCGAAATAAATTGATTGCGAACTTCAAGAAAGCAATTTGTTTTAAATTAAAGAAATTTAATCATTTTTAAATAGAAAATGTGAATTTTTTTTTTAAAAATTTTGATTTTTTGAAATTGAGAACTCATTTAAAACTTATTTTTCTTTGTTGAATTTTTTTTAAAAGAGATCCACCGAAATTTTTTTTTTTTGTGACATGAATTTTGTCTACCAAAATAAGGACTATTTCACAATACCCCATTTAGGTCTCATGTCACCCCTTGATTATGGAGAAAATTCGTCGTAAATGACTAAACCCTTAAAAAAAACAAAAAGAATTTCAAAAAAACTAAGAAAATTATGATATAATTCCAACAAGTCACATTCCTAATTTAAAATTCACTGAAAATATCCAGTAGTTTACATCTAAAATTGAGTTTAGCTTTGGTATACTATGGGTAGTGAATTGGGTGTTCCATTGGAACAAGAAGAAAAAAAAACACGGATTAAATTTTGAAACACCGATTATAGTTGTTGGACATGCATTATTTTGATCACTCTATCATTAAAAAATCTAAAGAATTTTCAACAAATCTAACTTTCAATCTAAAATTGAAAGTTTGAATCCTACATGCCTAGACTTCATAGGTTGTATTATATCTTTTTTAAAAAGTGAATTAGTTTTTTTTTTTTCACAAAATTAAAGTGTATGACAATTTGTACAATTATCCAATATTTTCTCGGGTATAGGTTATAGAAATAAATTAAAATAAATTAAAATAAATTAAAGGGTGCGTATCAAATTAATTTTAACTATATGTTCAAACTTTTAGATTGAATCAAGTTAATTACAATTTAAACTCCATTTCACTCAACACCCAACCAAAAATAAAAAATTCTTTTTTTTTTTCTTTTTAAGAATCAACCAAATTTAGATTGTTTAGAGAGACGAGTAATAATAAACTTTCGATTATATTAAAGGTTCATAAAAGAAATACACAAACTAACCATAAATTTAAAAAAAAAAAAAAATTTTAAAAAATTTTTTTCTTCACTTTCATTCTAATGTCTTGGCAAAATTCACAATTTCTTTGAAAAATTAAAATTGTTGACAATAAGATTGTTTAATTTTAATACATGAATTTTTAAAGAAATTATGAGGTCTCAATTTTTTTAATGATAATTTTAGAGTTTAAGAACATTTTTTTTTTTCAAATTTACTTTTTAATAAAAAAAAGAAAAGAGAGAAAAAAAAAAAGCAAAATAAACACGAAAAAAAAAAAATTATACTAAATGAGAAAAAATGATCAGATCTTAAATTGAAAATTTATTCAGAGAAGAATAATGAATTAAACTCATAAAATATGTTCTATTTATTTAATAAAACTGAAACTTTGACTGAAAAGGGGTTAACTTTTTTGTGATTTATCATTTTTATGTAAAAAAAGAAAAATATACTTGTATTATTTGAAAATTTTACTTTTTGATCTGAAATTCAAATAGGTGTAGTGAAAAAAAGGTTTTAAAATCATATCATATTTGATTTTTTGGAACATTTTTCGGTAAATTATTTTATTATGATTTCAACCATTTCCATTATAAAAAAACACAATACAAATTTCTAATTTTGATGGGGAAATAAGTCAAATATAACAAAACAAAGAAAGAATTTGAATCTTTAAAGAAAATATTAAACAATTTAATACTGTTTATTATATGTTTATATAGACCTATTCCTATTTTTTATTGTGTAAAAAATATACCAACTGTATTTCAAGATTAATTTAATTTAAAAAAAGAAAATTGATTAAGAAATAAGATATTCTTTATTCGAAAAATACTTAAAAAAATGGAATTATTATTTATTTCATTTTTAAAAGTATTCTAAAAAAGATATTTTTCCAAAATTAAATTACTTCGATAATCTAAAAATGGATTTTAATTCCATTGAGAATAATTGTTTGAGATTTTTTTTTGAAAAAAAAATTGTCATTTTTTAATAATAAAACTACTAAAATTATTATAGTTGAGAATCAAATTCGCTTAATTTATAAGAAATGCCTTTCTAATTATGTTTTCTAATTTTTATGATTCATGATTTGATATAAACTGTTTATTTAATTAGGATTGGCAGTGAAAAAATAATACACATGAACTAGTCTACTAGGGTATTTTATATCAGTAAAAGTATTTTCAACAAAAAATTAATTTGGGGTTGTTCAAAATTTTGAATTCATATTGATAATAAAAAAAACTAATATTGAGCAATTTTTAATCATTAAACCTCTTCTTATTATTTTGCCAAATACCCATCAAACACGGTTTTAATGTCTAAAATATTTTTCAAAAATTTTAAATTACCTTAAAATATCATTTTTTCTTGTTTTGTGATGTTTTATACAATATTCTTATCAAAAAAAAAAATTCAAATTTTCAAATAAAAATCCATTTTTAATTTCTTGAAATTTTTTTTTTTTTTCTTTTTTTCGATCCTCTTTTTTGAGAAAAGTAGAAAAATAAAATTCTTGGGAAATATTGTGAAGCATTGATAAAATTGAGATAACAAAATGTTTTTTAAAGTTCATATAATTATTAGTAAAAAATTAACTTGTTTTTGCATTTTTCAGTGAAAGTTTCGTAAATAAATAATTAATAATACTCATTTCAAAATTTTAATTCACTTTTTTTAGTTTTTTCTTTATTTTTTTTTTAATTTTTAAAATATCGGGTTTTCCAATATTTATAATACCATAAAAGTGAATTATTGGAAAAATTTAATACTTTGTTGTTTTTGAAAGAAAAGATTTATATATTCAATTTATTATTTCATGTTATACATAATATAAGAAAAAAGAATTTCGATAAGAATGGTAAGTAATTTTTTTTGTGCAAAAAGTTTTTTTTATCCTGCTACATGATTTTCACTAAAATCATATAACCTCAAATAAAGATGTTGTTGATTAAGGAGACCAGAGTGTAAATACTTGACTTTTTAAACATAAATATTTTCCTTGGGAGTGGTTTGTATTGTATTTTCTCAGAATATTTTAAATTCAATCACAAAAATGATTTTTACATCTACTGTTCAGAAAACAATTGAATGATGATTATTTTCTTTAAATTCTCAAAAGAATTTAGTTCTGATAACTAAAATGATTTCCATGTTAAATACATCGCAAGAAGTTAAAGCCGCTATAAATTCGTATATAATTAAAGTATTTTATAATTGGGCGTAAATGATATTTGTACTCCAAGGTTAATTGTTTCTGTGAATCGAAAAAATCTATTCGAAATAATATTGTACAATAAATTATTATAATTTTTTACTAAGGATCACAATTTAAAAATTAACAATTTTGAAATTTTTTTTAATTCGTTTTCCAAATCTAAAAATAGAAACCCAAATAATTGTATTCCAGTCATTAAAATAATTCATATTTAAAACTTATAAAAGTAACTATTTTTTTATTTTTCAATTTCCGAGATCAAATCAATAACCATTAACACTAGAAATATAAAAATAATTTATTTTGTTTCTTTTTTTTATCAAGCTAATTGTAACATCAATGTATTTCGAATATTTCACGTCAAAATTTGTCAGAAGAAATTTATTGATTATTTATTTAATTTTTTTAAAAAATTGAATTTTTTAGCAAGGAATCTACATTTCACTACATATTTATGAAAAATATTTAGCAAGCTGGGGTCTGAATATTGATAATTTAACCTTTAAATTTGTAGTTAAATATAGATTGTTTTCATAAATTCTTGGGTTTTTTACCCAGGTGATCAAAATAATATAACAGTTGTGGAAAAAAAGTGAAACAGGGTTTTTAATTGGGAACATTACTGAAAATGAAAAGTAAGATCAATTAAAAAAAGAATAAATAAATAAAGACAAAAGATAGTATTCAGAACAATAACATTTTTTTGAATACTATCTTTTGGTATGGGTTTTTCTTTGATTGATCAATTATAAAAAATATGTTCAAAAAATTGACTATTTTTGAGATCTCCAAAACCACAATAACAATTTCGATAAAGCAAGTAGATTTAAATTGTATTTGTTGGGTTGATTGAAAATAATATAATGGGTTATTAATTGAAGTTAATTGGTTTCTTCTTTTTTTCATTGATCTTACTTTGAATTTTCAGTAATGTTCCCAATTAAAAACCATGTTTCACTTTTTTTCCACAACAGTAAGTATCATTTTTCAATTGATGAGATAAAAATCAACTTTTAGTAATATCTTACAAATGGATTTTTAGAGACATTTGAACCATGTCGAACTGATTTCATGTGGTTTACATTCAATAACAATATACTTTAATTTGAGCGTCTAATGGGTAGTAGCTAATCCCTTAATCCACAGTAATTCAAGTAAAGATTGTTAGTATCAATAATCTTTAAACAGAAATTCTAGACTTGGTTGGTTATTAGGTAAATATTAGGCACATTATCACAAAGAATGCTTTGATCATTTCCATTTTCTGAAAATACAATTTAATAAAAATTTAGATCTTTAGAAATTATTTTTTGATACTCAGTTTTGATTTCAACTATTTGCCAGTGTTATTATCTCAAAATTTTTTATTAGTTGTCAAATATTTGATAGGTATTGATATTTTTTCCATTATGAAAAAGGCATTTTTATCGAAAATTCATCAATTTTATCTTGAATAATATTTTCTTTAAAAAAAAAAGTGATTTGTAATTTTTCAATATGAGGAATAGGACTTTACACACCCATTCTTTTTCTTAAGTGTTTGTTGTCATTACTCAAAAAAACACAAAAAGAAAAATTTTTGTTTAGAATAAGAAAGTAAAGTCGAAAGTATAATTGTAAATCTATTCTTCGAGAGGAAATTCTCTTCTTGAAAAGATAAACCAGTTGACAAATTAGGTGGTTATTGGTTTCGAATATCCCAACTGTACAGTTCCAGCTGGGCTGATTTGGATTTTGGTTCACAAAACTAGTCAATAATTAGGTTTAAAAGGATTTATTGATTCGAGGATCAAACAACCAAATAAATGGAAATTTTCTGTTACATTGGCATTGGGCTATTTCGAATAACCATCTTTAATAGGACAGAACTGATATTTCAACTTCTGTTTCCCCAGATTCAAAAATAATAGTACATTTTCTAGGGTAACCCAAACAATTTTCCATCTAAAACCCTTTTCTATTTTTCAAAAAATACAAACAAATCTTGAAAGTAAGAAGATAGGAACAGAAAATTTTAATTCAACTTTTCCGAAAAAATCATTCTGCTCAGAAGGAAAAAACATCACCATAAACAAAATTCTAATGGGGGCTAAATTGAAGAAGTGTGCTTTAAAAATATTAAATAGTCAAACAATTTTCATTCGTCTTTTTTATTTTTTTTTCGAGAAAGTCTGGCTGTGTGTTTTGTGTGTTTTGTGTGTTTTATTTTTAAGCAATGTTAACTTTTGATAACCAATGAATTTATCTTGAAACAGATTTTTTGAATTTCTGGTCTTGAATAATGCAACATTTTTTCTTTTTTTCTTTTTTTTTCGAAATTTTAAAAAGCAACCACCTTCTGTTTCAAAAGGCACAATTAAAATAATACCTAAATAAAAAAACGAGAAAGAAATCAACAAAAAAAGTAAAAACAACAAAAGAAACAACAAAACAAGAAAAAACAAAAATATCTGAAAAAAATGAACGAATTTCAATCTTTCTTATTAGTTCTCTGTCCCATTTGTTTTTTTACAGGTATTGGTAATTCAACATTAGCACTAACGCATTGGCAGATCACCGTACCCTTAACGCTCAGTGTCTGGAAATATGACATTGATCAATTAATATTCCTCTCTGGTGCACTTGATTTCTTTTCGAGCCCGCTCTCGATTGCGCTCCTAAGATACTTATTTGGTAAGAAAGGCATCAAGCTTATTATACCAAAATTTATCAATACCTTTGTCTTTGTTGCAATAGTTTCATCTATTGTGGGCTGGCTTATTCGGGGATATACATTAAAATATCTCTCCATGGTATTTGGAACGGGAATAAGCTGGGCGCTATTATTCTTTTTCGTTGTTTTTGCTCTCAAAACATTTCGCGAAATCCAGAGAACTCGAGAAGAAAGATCGTTGGCTGCAGAAAAGAAAAAAAAAGTGATTTCCAGGGTCGGTTGCTCATCGGATCCCGAAAACTTGCCTTTAAACGATCTAAAGATAAACGATCAAGATGAATTTTTATCACAATTGTCTCGGGACGATGCAAAAGCTGAAACTGCAGATAGCAGCAGCAAAGTATCAAATGGAAGTGATGATCGAGCCAGCCCAGGTTCATTATTGCATAATGGTGATGAGAAACAAGATCAGAAAAAGATGATTTTGGAAGAGGAATTAAAACCTTGGGCTGGCGATTTTCAAAATAAGCAATTTAAAAATGCGTTCACTATCTTTGCGCTTTTCTTAATTCCTATTTATGTCTTTGGTGGTGTTCTAGGGGTTGGACCAGGTCTATTTTTAGGGGTTTTGCTGACAAGATTTTTTGGCTTTGGCCCGTTAAACGCTTCTGTTGTAGCAAACCTTTTAATGGAATTGCTGATGATTGTACTCGGATTTGGCTACCTGATACAAAATAAAATCGATTATTCATTTTTCCTCCCAAGGTTTTTTTCACTTCTGCCCTGCTCGTTGGCTGGTGTAACCATTGGCTCTATTTATTCCGTGAAAATTCCAAAACTAAAAGTATTTATTGTAAATACAGCAATTTTTTTTATTGGGTTTGCCATTTCAGTAATTGTTTATCTAATCAAAAACAAATAATAAAATTAAAAATAATTTGAAATTTTGATTATTATCTTTTTATATTTAAATTCAGAAAATGTATTCCCATCGGGAACACCAATTAACACGATTTTAAAGTCATCTTTTTGTGGGAAATTCGCAATTTTAATTTAGACGCTCGGCGATTTTTGGCAAAAATAGTTTTTTTTATCAAAATTATGATTTTATAGAGATCTTTGGATATTTATAAAAGGTACAAAATTTTTAAAAATTAATCCACATTCCCCTAGAATAATTTATAAAACTGAAGCAAACATAGACAAAGTAAGAATTTCGACATATAAAAGATGATTTAAACTCAAAAAGAAATTAAAAAATCTTCGTTTCGAGTACATTTCAAAAAATTTAAAATTTTTAAAAAAAAGTCAATTAAAATATTAATTGCTAAGTAGAATATTTAAAATTAAAAGATACCAAACTTAATCAATTTAGGTAAAAATTTATAATAAATAGTTCTGGATGGAAATGTCAAGAATATTTAAAAAATATTTCGAATAATAATAATATAAATAAGAAAACTGTCGTTTCTTCAAGTTCTGTAGAGTGCTGTAGAGCACCAAGACTTTTTTTAATTTGGGAAATAAAAAGAAAATTTAAAATTTTTTTTTTTTTTTGATTTCTTAAATTAAAAAAAAACCTAATGGTAGTTTTTTTTTTTGAGGTTAACTGTTTTATTTATAAAATCCATTGGTTTTCGTTAGGTTTTTTTTACTTTTAGAAATAGACAGAAAATTTTAATAAATTTTAGGTTTATTTCTAAAGTAAAAAAAACCTAGAACACTTCAGAAATAAAAAAGAAAACCTCAAAAAAACATAGAACACTTCATATTTAAACAGAAAACTCATGAAAACCGAACCGCGCTTTTCATGAATTGAAAAGAATAGAGAAAAAAATATAGATTTTGCTCAATTCTCTTAAATTCTGGAAAAACTAACCACAAAAAATAGTTTAAAAAATAGAAAGGTTAAAATTCACCTTAAAAATAAGAAATTTCACAAATTATCTAAATAGATATTCTTATCTTTATGATAAAAATAAAATAAAAACAATATCGTATATCACTATAATAAAAATAAATTGGAGATTTTGCTGAGATTACTGAATCTTGTTAAATTTTATCTGAATTATAATTTTAATTTAAAATTATAATTATCCTAATCCAATAGTATCAAAAAATCACTACCTATACCAAAATTCCTATAATTGCTAATATTTATATCTATATATATATATATATGTATATATATTTATAAGATTTTTTTTTTTTTCTTTTTTCATTCTTTTCTTTGAAGTTATTAAAAAGTGAAAAATAAGCAAATGTTTAATTTTTTTTTGAAAATTTTAATTTAATTATTGTTTTGAAATTTTCATTCAATAATATTTCATCTCATTCTCCTTTTTTGTAGAATATCTAAGGGTATGGGCTAGACACTTAAGAATTATCTAAATATTTCTTTTGTATTGAATTATAGTTTGGCCCAAAAAAAAAGCAATGAAAACCAGAAAAAAGTAGAAATAAATAACATAGAATAAAATTTAATTTATTTAGATTGAAATTTCTGAGGCTATAACAGAACAGGAAGCTGAAAATTTTGCCTTTTTACAAATTCTAAGAGTTGTATAAAAATCAAAAAAAAATATTTCGCACAGATTTTTACTTGATAAATAATACAAAATTGAAAAAAAGTTAATAATTGATTTTAAACACACAAAATACGATCTCTTATTTTCATTTCTTTTTAAAATAAAGAGGTATAAGTAAATGAGAAAAAAAAATAAAAAATTCTCTTGGGATTGACGTGTATTTATTTTAATTTTGAATTTATTGAATACTGTTGACATAAAGGATCATAAAAATGAAAAAAATTACTCTTGAAACGAGATTAAAATCTCTTTTTTAAGGAAGATTTGAATAAAAAATTAAGAAGAAAAAAAAGAGAGTAGATATTCTTTCCACAAGGAGAAAAAATGATTATGTCTTGGCCAAAAAATGGTTAGTCTTTGATAACAACTTCATAAGTTACATTTGAGGTATTTTTAATTGTTGCATAAACACCGCAATATTGGTTAATTGAAGTGTCAATAGCTTTTTCAACTTTCTGTTGTTTCACATTCTGACCACTTACTTTAAAAATCATATGAATGTCCTTGATAGGCCTTCCCGTTTTTTTTTCGTCACGTATTCCATCCACAGAAATTTCAAGCTTCTCAAGAGGCGTTCGTTGCTTTTTCATGATTTCAAGAAGATCATAAGATGCGCACGCAGCAACACCTAAGAAGATGCACTTCAAAGGGCTTACACCACCATCGCCAAGAATGATGCTATTGGATCCATCATTTCCTAAAAAGGAAAGATCCTTGATCCATGTTGTTGAAGTTTTGTAAGGAAAGTCAACTTTTCTTTTCAATAATTGAGCCAACCCTCGTTTTACAAGAGAGTTGCTTTGTTTGAAATTTGGTTGAACGGTATTAATCATTGTGTTTTCAATTTGAAAGGAAACTAAAAAAAATGAATTTTGTTGTTAACCTTATTATTCTACTAATAGTTTGTTTTCCTTTTTGGTTTGGTTAGCTAACGGTTCACATTGTTTGGGAGATGAATATTGATAAAATATCAGAGTCTAGAAATCCTATTCTTCTTTTCCTATGGAAGGAAATTATAGTATTGCCCCGTTAAGCCACTTTTGCTTTTATATCAAAACTAGAATGTAAAAAAGGTAAACACCACTTTTGGCATTAATTTGTCAATACACAAGCTTTATAATCAAGTGGCCTAAAACACTCAAAAATTGAAAAGTTATTTAGTTCTGGACAATAAGAAAAAATTGTAAAAAAAATAGTTTGTAAAAGGGATAATTTCGCTTTTCTTAATTTTAGTAATTCCTGTTAGTATTTCAATCATCAATGAGTAAACATTTTTTCATAAGTTTCCTTCTTTTTCTATTATCAAAGAGTTTTGTAAGATGAAATTTACTTTCAAAATTGATTTGAATTTAGGAAGACTATTGGAAGTAAATTAGAATTTAATTTTGGAACAAGAAGAAAAAAAAAGTAAAGTATTATTTTTAAAACTGGGTGAAATTTTTCGGGGTGTATGGGTTTTATTGATCACTATAATTCAAAAAAAACAAAGTTCTCCTCTTTTGTTTTAACAATTCCTTTCAAAATTTGGGAAAAAAACAAAAAAAAAAGCCAAACAAGCTTTTTAATTGGGACATATCTTGAAATCAATGACAAAATAAAAGAAAAAATAAATTCAACTTCATATATCAATTTGTTATATTGTTATCAACCATAACAACAAAAATAAATTGTTATTTTTGATCGATAATAAGAATCAGATAAATTATTTTGGAGATCTCAAAAATATCTAATGATTCAACAAATTTTTGGATATTTTATATAGTTAGAGAAAAAACCACATCTGTTATAGATAGTTATAGAAAAACTGTTATAATGTTTAACCCAATATTTGGTATTTAATTATTTATTATATCTTTCATTAATTGATCTTTCTTTTCATTTTCAAGTAGTCTTAGGGCTTTCACTAAAAAATCTTAGTGAACTTATTAATACTATTGATTTCAAATCAAAAAAAAAACGAAAATTTAACTCTTGAAAAATACAAATATCAGTTTAAAGGCAACGTTATATAAAATTTGTCAAACAAACAACTAATTTGAAACACAATTTAGAAATTAGTTCTTATTTCAAAAACCATAATTATTCTAACTTGACCCTTTTTAACAACCAAAAACTACCTTTATTTTTCAAAATTTTTAAAAACACCAATTATTTATTTTTTCCAAAAACACAGAGAGTTTTCAAAACAAAAGTTCTCGGGGACAATTCACACCTTTAGAATTTATTTTAGCAAAAAATGGGAAAATTTCAATTTTCAAACAATTTCAAATTTATTAAATTATTCTTCTTCCTTTTGTTTTGACTTTTATATTAATTGACTAGTCTCTATTATTTTTTTTTTGATCAATTTCAAATAAGGATTCCTTATCTAGAAATATGTTAAATATTGAAAATAAACAATGTTTTGGAATCTAAGGAATTGGCAAAAAATTTTCTCAATCTATATTAAATTTAGGTAAAAAAATTGAATCGAGATTTATCTCTTAACAAAATATAAAGAAAAATTTAAAAAAATTTTTAATTTTATGAAAATCAAACTTTTTGTAATTTCTGATGCTTTCTTTGACGAATAATATTATGAATTACATCTTATTTTAAAAATACAATGAAAATTAATCAAATATTGAATACTTGGAGAAGAGAAAAAAATGAAAATTTATTTCCACATGAAATATTTATTAAATTGCTTGAAATTTAAAAGATTAGGCAATTTTCTTTTTTCAAATATCGGGGTACAAAAACAAAATTTTAACCCACAAGATAAATTGTTCTATAATATTTATAATGAATTTTTTTTTTTTTCTAATGATTTAATTTGAATTTTTTTTTATCTATTTGAAAATAATTAATTTTTGAGAAATAATAATAAATTCAAATTGATATTTTGTAATCTTTGGTTTATTAATTGATCCGACTGAAATAATTCAGATTTTTGAGTTATTAATAATTCTTAAACAAATAAATCAAATGAAAAAAAAATCCCTTTATTGTTAGAAGTTAAATTTTCCAGGTTTTAAAAAATTGTTTGAGGGAAATAACTCTCTTGATGTTTTGGTTGTTTTTATCATTTTTCTTTAGTTAAAAAATTAATCGGAAATCTGAATTTAATAAACAAATGTTATTTTTTTTCACAATATAAAATAATTATTGTAATTTTTTTATATGTATATTTTTTAAACTGTTTAATTTTAAAACTTGTAGTTTTGATTCTTAAATTTTATTTTGATCTAATTCATTTACAGAATATAAGATTTCTTTTTTTAACAAATATATTTTTTTTTTAGAAATAATTTAGAAATAAGTTAGATTTTGAACTTTTCAAAAAAATGAGAAAAATGTATCAAACTTTAAAAAGCACTAATTCATTTTTGAACATAGCTTTAAAAGTAAACTTTGAAATATTGTAATCATTTTTTACTGGGTTTTCAAGTTCAAGATGCTGTTATTTTTTTTTCAAATATATGTATAATTTCTAAAATTTTGATTGACTGTTTTTTATTTTTTGGTTTTTTTTTTGAAAATTTTTGTAATATAGCACTTTTTCTCTGTTGAAAATAAATATAAAAAAGTGATTTTTAATAATATTTAATAATTATTTTCTATTGAAGAAAAAAGAATAATATTTCAATTTATTATTCCAGACAATTCATAATTTTTGGAATTAAGTTTATATTTTTATAGTTTACTTCAATAGTTTAAAACAATTTCTTTCTACTTGAAAGAAAATAGGTTTTTTTCAAATAATTTGGTAATAAATTGGAAAATTTTGAACTTTTCAACATAAATACAATGTATCAGAATTTTAAAAGCAATAATTCAATTCAAAAAATTGGATTTAAAGTAAATCCGAAATTGGACTTTGCAGATTTTCATTTGATGTTTCAAACAAAGTTTTTTTAAAAAGTTTTCAAATTTGATATTCAAGTTAGGAGAATATATATCCAATCACCATTTTACAAATTGTGAATTACAGAAAAAAATAAATTGATAAACAAAAAAATTCTTTAGTATTCAAGAATAACAAATAATGAAATCTGATTTGTAATTCACTTTTAAATCATTCAAATATATAAAAGCCTGATATTTTAAAAATTAAAAAAAAAATAAAACCAAATAAAGTAATAAAGTTGATCAATTTTTGTAATGAGCATTACCGATTTTTTATTACTGAATTTTCACTAACAAAAATTTAACAAGAAGATATTTTATCAATAATTAAATTCATTGTTAAAAGACATTACATATTATCAATTTTCTTAGCGATTATTTATCTTTTAGAAGATATTTTGTTTTTTCGTGATAATCTTTGCAAATAAAAAAAAAGAAAGAAATAAAAAGAAAAAAAAAAAAAAAAAAAAAAAAAAAGAAAAAAAAGAAATAGAGAAAATCAAAAGAAAAAAAAAGAAAAAGAAAAAATAAAAGAAAAATTTAAAAAAAACAAAAGAAAGTCAAAAATTAAGAAAAATTTGAAAAAGAAAAAGAAAAATTGTAGAAATTAGAACAAAATATTCCTGATCCAAAAAAATAGAAAATATTTTTTATTAAGAAGAATACCCAAATAAATCATAAAACAACTTCCATTAACATTTTAAAGTGAATCAAAATTTTTTAAAATTAGCTTATATATATATATATCCCTTAGCACCCCAAATAACCTAAAAACATTTCAAACAAAAATTTTAATTTGAAATGTTATCAAAGGATAATAAGGTATAGAATTAATAAAAAATTATCTTAGAAAGAAAATTTTCTAATTAATAATTGTATAGTTGTTTAAAATAAAAAAATAACTTGAAAAAAAATTTCAAAATTGGGAATTTTTTTTTGGTTATTGTGATTTTATTATTTTTTCAAATTTTGTCAGAATAAATTTTTTTTTTTTTTTTGAAAAGTTTGTCTAGACATCAAAAACCTCTTAGTTTTAACATTTAAAATACATCATACTTTACTGGAAATTTTTCTGGGGCCCTTTGCACCCCAAAATTGCCTAAAATGCTTGATTAAATAATTTATTCATTATAAAAGTTATTATAACATCACATAGAAAATTTGTTTTATCAATAATTACTTTTTAAAAAAATATCTATATTAGATTCTAAATAAATCAAAAATAAAAAAAAATATAAATTAAATTAGAAAAAAAAATCAAATTTTTTTTCATTGCAAAATTTTGAAATTTTTTCAACAAGATTTTTTTTCAATTTTAAATGATTTGGTTAATAGTTCGAGTCAGATTAACAATTGATTTTTTTTTTTATTTTTTTACAATTTTTTAATTTTTGACTTTTTAAAATCTAGACATAAAATAAACAATATTGTTGAATTAGAGACCATATATCAAAACTTATTTAACAAGATCTGGATTAATTTATTAAGGAAAAATCCAAATATTGCAAATATATTATTCAAATTTTTACCAATAACAAAATGCAATAAAAAAAATTTGGTTTCGGAGATTATTTTATTATATTGGAATAATATTTAAGAATTATTTTTTATTTTATTTAAATTTAGGTATAAATATTTTATCGATTAAAAAGTAATTTATATTTGTTTTAATCCAATTTAATAAATTGAAATTATTTTACAATTTTTTTTTTTTTTTTTGATTTTTAATTATTATCTATTGCTTAAATAAAAGTTTTAGAAAATTAATCATATTAAAAATTTAATTTTGTCCTAAAGAAATAAATTTCATTTTTCTCTCAATTGGATATTTATTGAAATTTTTTCTAAAAAAAAAAATTAAATTTCAAAGTAATTTATTTTTTTATTTATTTTTTTTTTCATAAAATTAGCAAAATTTTTTGGTGGTTATTATTAATAAATTAATGTGTTGAGTTTGAATTACTATTAATGTAATAAAATTTCTGATTTAAAAAAATAAAATAAAAATAAAAATCTTTAAAAAAAATGTAAAAATGAATAATTATTTTTTTTTTTTTCAATTTCAAAAAAAAAAATCAATAACTTAACTACTTTATCTTTGAACTATTTTGACTTTTTATTATAATTAAAATCTGGATTAAAGACAAATAAGAAAATTAATATATTAGTAGATCAATATCATTTTAAATCTAATTTAAAACACTTGATGAAATTTAGGCAAATCGGGGTGCTAAGGGATATATATATATATATATATATATATTAAGAGTATTTGTCACTTGAGAGAGAAGTATTTTTAAAAATAAAATGAAATCAAATAAATAGTTTAATTATTTCTTTTATTTTAATTTGCGTTTTTGCTTATGAAATCGATAATTTAACCTCATCTTAGCAATTTATTAAATTTAGTCTATATTTTTTTTTTGAAATTCAAAATGTCATATTTACAACCCAAAATAGAAAGAAAGTAACATATTATTTTTATTAATCATTAAGTTATTTCTTGAAAATGGGAAAACACACTTTTCATTTTATCTTGGAAAGTGTTAGTTTTGTAAGAAAAGTTTTTATTTTGTTATTATTTTTAATAATTTAAATTTCAATAGAAATATCAACCAATAAAACTTATTGAAGTAGACATGATGCAATAAATGAATATTTGATAGAATTTTAATAAAATTTTCTCAATCTAATTGAGATCTATTAGACTCATAATTTTTTTATTCTTTAAGGTTTTTTCAAAAAGTTGTTTTCTGGTTTTCAAAAAAAGAAAAAACAATGATAAAAAAATTATTTTAACATAATGTTTGATCTTATTCACAAGAAACATTATATACAATTTAAATAATTTTTGTAAGAAAAAAAATCAAGTTTGAATTTTGAAGATAATATTGCTTTTTACCCAAATATCTTTAAGAAAAGATCATTTTGAAAAATCGAATTTTATCTGAGAACAAAAATAAATTTCTTAGTAGAATATGAAATGACTGTAAAAAATTATTTATTATAACTACTCTTCTTAAATCAATACAATTATTTTTCAAATGGTTGAATAAATCATTATTTTTTTGATTAATCAAAAGATTTATCTCAAAGAAGAACAAAAATCTTTATATTAATATTCCTGGCAACAACGAGTTGTTATCGAATAATAATGATTGGGATGGCAATAAACAGGGGTAAAAAAATTTTAATATTGTGAGAAATAAAATGAATTTAATTGTTTTCTTTTTCAGAAAAAATGGAAAAAAAAAATTGATCTCACAAAAAAAATATTCTTTTTTGTATTTCTTAGTCGATCACAATTTTTAGACACATTGCACGCGATAAAATTTGCAAGTAGAGAATACCATCAATAACATATTTTAAATTTTTTCCTTGTTGTTCTCGAGCACTGATCCCTTAAATATATATTTTTTTTTTGGCAGAAAATAGAAAAATTAGGAAAATTGAATTTAGTAACAATAATAATCGAATCTTTAAGAACATTTATTATTTAAAAAAAAAATATATTAAACTTTATTTTAGATTTTTTGATACTACATGTGATCAAAAATTATTTCAATATACAAAAATTAAAATAGATAAAATAGTTGAAAAAAGAAAACAAGCAAATAAAATTCAAATTTTCATGATTATTTTTTTAAAAAGGAACGTGATTTTCCCGATCTTTTTCTTGAATGCATCCAATGAACACATTTTAATAAATGAAACAATAATTTGAAAATAAGATTTTCATCTGGTTCAAATCTGTTTTCTAAAAAGTGTAAGGGATAATTAACATTAATTTCTGTTTCAATTAATTGAAGATCATTATTTGCATTTTTAGGATTATATTTTAGAGCATCTTTATTAATAATTATTTTTGGATTCAAATTCTGTAAATTTAATTCATTATTTAATATACCCTTGCTATTTAATTTATTCAATTTTTTGTTTTTGTTATTGCCATTCTCTATCTTTTCGATTGATAAATGAAATTGAGGGAGTGTATTTGGGAAATCTTGAGGAATGACGACTTTACAATTGATTGCTGGATGCTTGTTATCGGTGATTTGCAATTCGAGGATTGTTTCAGATCGTTTGGTATTAACAATTTTTATATTTTCGAACTTTTCCTTAAATTCAATTTCAAAACCTTTTTCTACATCATCATCTTCGTTGTCATTACTTTTTTTGTCAGACTCTTGTTTTTGAAGAATTTCCAGGCAATCTTTTCCACCAAATTGGACAAGATAATCCATTCCATTAGCAATCAATAATTGGATTTTTTCTTTTAAATTTTTTTGGATTGAAAATCTTGTGTTAATTTTTGAAATTACTTTAGATAAATTTATTTTTGGTCCGAAATGTAAAGGTGTCACAGTGTTACTTTTGCCTAATGGCTGTGCCCATAAAAATGGATAGCCAACAGTTTCGTAATCTAAATTAAAAAGAAATCCATTTTCTTTAAAAAACAGATTTTTTAATAATCCAATTTGTGGACTTTTCACGGTGATTAAATCCAATTCGGGAATAAACGAAAACGAAATGGGTAAATCATTCTCAATAATAAGTACAACTTTTAGTGGGAATAAAGTAATTGTTTTACCTAAAGATCTTTCTGTTGATGTTAAAATTTCGCCTTTTAAAGTTAATTGTTTTTCAATTTTTATATTAATTAAAATGTGGTTCTTCTCTCCGTTTCCGTTTTCGTTTTGGTTTCCGTTTCCGTTTCCCTTATCCTCTTCTTCGTTTTGTTCTATTTGATCTATTTCTTCTTGTTCTTTTTTTTCCTTATCTTCTTCAAATTCTTTTTCTTTTTGTTTTTTTTTCTCAATTTCCATTCCCTGATCAAGATTTTCATTCACATATTTGTTTGTTATTTCTTGTTGATTCTTTTTTGCTTGATTTCCGAAATGTTTATCTTTTTTGCTTTCAATATAAAAGATTATTGAATGGTAAAGTGTATATAAAGGTGACGGTAATTCGTTTGAAATTTTGGAAATGTTTTCATTTGCAATTTTGGGTATATTAAAATAAGTTTCAAATTCTCTAGATTTGTTTGTAATAAAGGATATTTCTTGATTTAAAGAATTAAGCAATCTTCGATCTTGTTGGTTTTTAATGAGTAGTTGTTTTCTTTTTTTTTCAAGATCTAAGAGCTCTTGACTTGATGAAGTAGTTTCAGTTAAAATTTGTTCAAGTTTGTTTCTTACTTTGGCAGTGTTAAAAAATTCATCAAAATTAATAATGTTTTTGTTTTCATTTTGTATTTCTTTGTCGTTTTTTTTTTCTTTTTCTTTTTCGAAACCTTGTTCTTCTTCTTTGCCTTTTTTATCTTTATCTTTTTCTTGATCTTGTTGTTTAAGAGTATTACCTTTTTTTGAATAGCTTCTTGGGAGAACTTTTAAATCTGATAAAGAGCCAATTGTTCTTGGACTAATTTTTTCAATGACGGCTTTGTGTTTAAGATGATGAAGTTCATGTTTTAAATTTGATTTGATTTGTGATAATTTTTCAATGCTATCTTTCATTTCATTGTATTGATTGTTTTGTTTTTTGAACTTTTTTGATTCTTTTTGGCTTTGCATTCTGATTTGGGTTAAGAACAAATTAATCATCAATTTTAGTTCTTCTTCATTTTTGAGATCTGAGTTTTGCTCAGAGAATGCCTTTTCAAGTAAACTAATTAAATTTTCGGAAGACTCCATTAGAAAAAGAAAGATGTTTGAAAAAGAAAAGTAAACAAAGAAAAAAGAAAATGGAAAAAAATGATTATTTGTTATAATTTTAAGGGTTTTGACACAACAGTCAGTGTGCTTTTAGGTTTTGTTTTAAAAGTAGGAAGATTAAAGGTTTTTAGGAGAACAATATTCCCACTTTTCAGAAAAGTTAATTTTGTACATCTTTTTAGTTTTGCAAGTACACTAGGTTAAATATGTGTGTTGTAAAAAATAGAGTTTCTAAAATATTAGATATAAATAAAGAGTTCCATGCAATTTATCCAAATTTTGGTTATAATAAATTTAATACAGCCGTTTCAACTCAGGTGTGAATCGCGCTCATTCGTTGAATGGTCGGGAAACATTTTAAATTGACTTGGAAGGTTTCCCAACCATTCAATGAATGAGTGCGATTCACACCTGAGTTGAAACGGCTGTATCTAATTATCTTAATAGATTAATAATAAATATAATCAAAAAATCGTTTGGTAAACACTAATCTTTCAATTGTCCAAAAAAAAAAAAACATTTTCCAAACAAAGTAGGGGTATTTGTCAAAATGATATTATATTTAAAATCACTCTCAAGATCAATAATCAAACAGTGCATTTGGTTTACTAATAAGAAAATTGAAGAAATTGCATGGAACTCTTTATTTATATCTAATATTTTAGAACTCTATTTTTTACAACTTTCCTTATTTACACTTGTGCATTAGAGTATTGAAAAAGATCAAATACAACAATATTAAAAAAATTTTTCTCATATTATAAAAATAAAACACCTATGTGAAATAATACTTACTGAGAAAAAATTTAATTTTATTGGAGATTATTATACTGATTAATTGTTGACAAATTGTTTTCTTATAAGTTTGTAACATTTCTGACATTATTGTATAACTTCAATAATGAGTGAAAATTGTCTAGCAAAGAGAATATTCAATTATCTAACATTAGTGAATATTTTTAGAATACATTTCAATAAAAATGTAGTAACACTTCGTCATACATGAAATGTTCTTTCCTCTTCAATACAGTTCAAACCCACTTTAACCTACTATTCATCACAAAAAGAATGGAATAAACCTAATTAACCCCCCTATCGAACTCAAACCTGTGTTTTCATTCTTAAACATACCCTACACGTACTATAACAAGCCCGAATATACCAAGATATAATATCAAGATAACAACTATCCCTTATACAAGCCCTAATAACCACCCCTAACTTAGGAAATTCACATATATTTTTCAATATTATACCTAAAGCTACCTCTAAAATAAAATGTATACAAGTGGAAAAATATAACTTTGGATATTGAAAAAGGATATTTCATATTTTCCAGTAACTATGGTAATTACAACAATAGTAATAATAATCAAAATCAATTATTTAACATTTGTTTTCTTTTTTTTATTTTATCATTTTTATTACTTGCACTAATAAAAAAGAATCATTTTCATATTTTCCCTGTTTTCTATTTTTTTACAAAATATTTTTTTTTTGAATTCTCTCTCTGTAGCAACATTGATAAATACAGTTCTTTAAATACCTTTATGGTTTCTAATCTAATTTTTTTTTCAAAAAAATAATAAAAATAGAGAAATATTTGTTAATTTCCATGTTTATTAATTTAAGAATTTGTTAAAAAGTTTATTTTTGAATATATTTTTTTTATAATATTTGAAATTATTTTATATTTCTTTTAAAAAATATTTTATATTTCTTTTTAAAAAAATAAAAACATTGAATTTTTATTAAAAAAATATTAAAATAATATTCAAATTATAAATTTATACCAAAATTGATAGTTTCAGTTGATATTTTTTTCAAAATATATCGAAATATAAAAAAAAATTCAAATATTTTTTTTTTGTCACAATTAGTGAAAAAAGTTACTTTCAAATAATTTTTTTAAAAAAAATAAAGGTAAAATTATTTATTCTAAGATTATTAAATACACTTTTAATTTATATTTTTTTAAAAAAAATAATGAATACATTAATAAAAATTGTTTTTTGTGTTACTAATAAAATTTCAAATGTACTAAATCAATTCAAAAAAATTTTTTTTAAATTTTTAAGTTATATTTGATTAAACAAGCTTTGAAAAATTAAAAAAATATCAAAAAAACAACTGGAAAAAAAGTAATCTAAATAGAACCATAAAAATAGTACACTTTCTGAATAGATAAAAATGAAGATTTATGATTTTTAAATTGCCAAAAACCACCACTCTTTTCCAACCATATAATGATAAGGATTCAATTCAGAAACCTAGAAGATAACGATAAACTATCAAATATTTCCTTCTTTTCCTATTTTTTGGCAAAAATTCAAAGTCTCATATCGTTAGATCGCTAAACCAGGCCTCTAATGAGATTTACAATTATAAACTATGAGAGGATTTGTACAATAATCATATAACATAAATAAATCAATTCTGCAATAACAAAGCCTATTTTAGAAGGTATTTTGGAATTATTGTTTCGGTGTGTGAATCTTATAAAACCTGTTTCTCCTAAAATTCCAAGTTAACACATCATTTTTTTCAAATTTTCCTAAAAAAATTGTCAAAATGGTTTGTTTTTTTTTTCTTCAACACCTTTTATCAATTGTAGTTGTAACAAATCGTTTTTCACTTTCAACTAAACACCACCAAAATATTTCTTTTTTTTTTTTTTCAATCAATTACAAATTCTTTCTTTTTTTTTTCTAATTTAATGAATAAAGAATAAACGATTAAAAAAAATTATTTCGCATGAATTCGGTATTGAGTCTGATTCTGATGATGAGACTGCATTAACTGAAACAATTGTAAGTGGATCTGAAGACAGCGATTCCGATTTTGGAAGTGAGAAGCAGGTACGCACGCCAAGAAAGAAGGGCGATCTGCTTCAGCAGTCTACAGGGGTGAGCAAAGAAGAACGCAAAAGGGTCTTGTTTGCCTTGCAATTAGAAGTCAAGTTCCTGAGAGAATTAAAGCGTAAAGATCGAAAGCCCCCCCAAGATGAAGAAGATGAAAACGATCCACAGGCAAACATTCTCCGTGACCTGAGAAGAGAATTGATTGATGAGCAGTTCTCCGAAATGTTGTATAAAAACGAAATCAAATTAATACAGCAAACTTTTCAATCCATTGAACAGTCAATTCATGAAATGGACAAAGCGTTCCATTCCAAAAAAAAAGAATACACTCAACTTAGCAAACAATACAAATCACTTCGCTCATCGTTCAATGAATTGAAGGCTCGAAATAAAAAAATAATAACAGCAGTCGAAAATAGGTTAATTACTCTTATACATGAACTAGACTGGAGAGCAGAATATGTTGTACAACTCAAATCTTCAAAAACTCGATTAAGTAGTATTTGCCGTGAGTCTTTACAAGAGTCAAAGAAATTGAAATGGGAAACATTACAGTAAAAGATTTGTTATTTTTTTTTTTTTTTTTTTCTTTTTTTTAGGTTGGTAAAAACATTGTTTTTAGTTTTTTCGTCAAGTAAGGAAAGTATAAGGTGAACTTTTCACACAACTAGAAACTAATTTTAGAAGTAATACCTTTTTAGCTTTCAAATAAAAAGTCTAGGATCAAGGGCTTTTTTAGTATTTTCACTTTTAAATAAGCGCATTTCACGTTTTTTTTTTCTCTTATTTTCAATACAAATGTGGACTATCAGCTGAAATCTTATAAAAAACATTAAAAACCACTCCTATTTTAACAATTTTGAAATATAAGGTCTTTTTTTTGAAATATTATCAATAATAATTAGCTGCATTTTTTCGCATAAGTTGAAGAAATTAAAATTATCTTCTGGAAAAAAAATTGACCAAATTGGAAAAAAATTGCCAAACCGATTTTAATTGTAAGATTGTAGTAAAAAGAATAATTTTTCAAATATTTTTTGAATTACTTTTCACTGATCAAAGAAACAGATCTGAAACTGGATTAATATCTATTGTTAAAATCTTAAAGTCAATTTCACATTAATAGGGAAAGTAATGCAAATCAAACAATCTAAAAAATTCACTTTTACTCATGTTCACAATTAAATCTCAAATTTGGAAAATTGTAACATGTTTAAATTTTTGTTTAATATGATGTTTTGAATTCTATTTTTATTCAAACGATCAATCTAGTTTTTGGATTTGGTTTTTGTTTTTAAAATGAATAAAAAAAGAAGTTATAAAATATTTGAAAATGAGAACATTTCATTACTATTTTACAATTAAACTCAGTTTTACAATTTTTTTCCAATTTGACAATTTTTTTTAAAGAATGGTTACTTTTTTTTTTGTTATGATTATTGAGCAAGAAGTGTAACTTACACTATAGATTCTCTTGTACTTAATTTTACAATCGGAAATTTAAGCATAAAATCATAGATTTCATGATTATTAATTAATGGAAATAATTTCCAACTGTATCATGGTTTAAAATTATTTGATTAAAGTTTAATTTCTTTGAATTTATTTTTAAAGATTAATCTACCATAAATATCTGAATAGCACACCCATAAAAAAATTGTAATTTATTATTATTATTATTACTGTAGAAGTTTAAATTACGCCCTAGATGTCCTTATACTTAAATTCCCTTTCAGAAATTTAAGCGTGAAATCATAGATTTCATGATTATTAATTAATGAAAATAGTTTCAAACTTTCATGATTTGAAATTAATTCATTAAGATTTATTTCTTTTAATTTATTTAGAAAAATTAATCTATCATCTTTTCATCAGAAGTGCATACCCATAAAAAATGATCAATATTTTCTATTGTTATTATTTTTAAAAAATGAGTACTTTTTTTTTTTTTTGATAAGATTGTTAGAATTAAAACTTTTTCATAAGAATAAAGTTTTAAAAAAGTGAGGGATTTTTTAAAATACCTGCATTTACTTATGCTCATATTTTAAACATAAAATCCAAAATTTATTTGAATTTCTATTTATTACATTGTACTTGAAATTAACAGAACTTTTAAATAATTACTTTGGATAAACAAAGAAAAAATAGTTCATTTTTTTTCGTATTTTCGAATTTGTCATGCCTTATTTTTCAATTTAATACACTTGGTACTTCTTTTATTATAATTCTTTTTCAGTTCAAAAATTTAAAAAAAAATAATTTATAGAATTGAACCATCCGTTTTTTGGACAAAACGAGAAAAATTGAAAATCAATTTCTTTTTATTTTTAGATAACTCTTCAATTATGCATATACAAAAATGATTTGTTAATTTTTCATATTTGTTTTTTTGATAAAATCGTGTTTTTTTCATTAACAGTGATACTTTTTTCTGGTCTGTATGCACAAGTACCAAGAAACTTGACAATATATCCAATGTATTTAGTAACATTCTATTGTTGTTAAAAAAGGAAAGTAAAGTGATTTGGGGTCGAAACATCAATGAGAAAACCCAAAATACTTTTTTCAAATTCAAACAAACCCAAACATTTTCAATGGTTTATTAAATGGAATTTATTTTCATTTTAAAAACATTGAATATACTGTCAAGTTTCCTGGCACTTGTACACACATACCAGAAAAAAGTATCACTGTTAATGAAAAAAACACGATTTTATCAAAAAAACAAACATGAAAAATTAAAAAATCATTTTTGAACATGTATAAAACCAACTTTTAAAAAAATTTTTTTACTAAAATTTACAAAAACTGGAAATTTTTAATCAAAGTATTTGAGAAAATTAATCACATAAAACGGATTCGGTTTTATCATTAAAGGTTAAAACTTAAAAATATTTAATCTGATAAAGGGGATAATTTTGAATTGACTAAATGTGTGTCACCTAATTCAAAGAGTGTCTAAATAAAGTGTCTGGTCAGAGTCATTATAAGTATTTTAAACTTGATTTAATTTACCAAAATTTTAAAAGTTTTTTGACTAAATTTGTATCTTTCCAAAAACTATGAAATATTTTTGAGTTACACCCTGAAGGGAGAGGTTTCTTGTCAAAAAATCTGAGATTTCGATCGCAAAAATGTAAGCCAATAATAAAAAAAATTGACGAAATATGAATAAATGATTTCTGATCTTAAAATTGACAATTTATTCTGATCTAAAAATTGAAAATATTGTTTTGAGAAGAATATTGGATAAAACTCTACAAAACCACTTCCGATAACATTATAAAGTTAGTCAACATTTTTGAAAATTAGTTTTTTTTTTTTGTTTTCAACATCTTTCCTCAAGTGTTATTATTTGTTTGATTTGACCATTTGCAAAGAATTTTATATAGTATTGGTAAAAAGAAATAAATAAACAACAAAATATTTTTTTTTATTCAAAAAAATAATTTTCTTTTTTTCATGATATTGTGGATTTATCAAGATTCTAATTATTTATCGCGATAAAGTTGGATTAATTGTGATTTTGAATATTATAGTGATTTTGTTGATGAACACGACTTTATGATTTTTTGTGATAAAATTAGATTAATCACGATTTTTTCAAATCATCAACATGAATTTATTTCTAATGTCGTGATAATCCATGTTGTCATCAAATATTCTAACGTCTCTGTAAATAGTACAACTTATTTAATGGTGGTGGTAATTTTGATTGAAGATATTAACTTTTATATAAAAACAAAATTTTATTATTTTATAGTTTTTTAATGCATCACTGAATGTAGAAAGTTTATTTTTTTTTTACTCTGTATTAAAAATAATAAATTAATGAATTTACCAATTAATATTTTTAATTTTTTTCTCTTATTGTATATAGAATGAAAGAAAAGCTTTTATCACTTCAAAAAGAATTACAGACTGTTCAAGGGATTTGGAATGAAAAAAATGAAAAAATGAAAAGATATAAAGAAACATTTTTATCGTTAATTCAGCAATACGAAAAGGAAAAAGAAGAAATATTCAAGATCAAATCAGAAAATGAAAAAGTATTTCAAGAAAAAAAAGTGGAATTAGAAAAACAAAATGAAATTGTAAACCAAACCATTTCTTTCAAAAAAAAAACTGAAAATGAATATTTTGAAGCTCAAAATTTATTTAATGAATTACAAACCCAATATGAACAAGCAAAAATTACATTCAAAGAAAATGAAAAAAAAATAAATTCCTTATTAAAGAAAGTAGAAACATTACCAGAAGAAAAAAATGAGAATTAATATTTATGATGTAAATTTTTTTTTTCTTTTTATTTCTTTTTTTTTTCATTTTTACAAGAAATTTTTGTTAATTATTTTTCAATAGTTATTATCTTTTAATATCTCGCTTTTTGGAAAAAAATATTTGACTTTAAATTATCAAATTAATTTGAAATATTTAATTTGTAATAGATTTAATAAAATAAATTTTTTAATAATAATTGGAACAATAATCCTAATTTTTATGTTTTTTTTTTTTTTCTGTTAGTTTATTCAATTTATTTTTAATCTGAAAATTTTTAAGAATTCTTTTCAAATCTTATTGGCCGTTATAAACAAAAATTCAAAATTTTTGATACAGTGCAAATAAGGAATTTCCGAAAAAATGGGGCATTTTTTTTTACATTTCATAAAAAAATCATCTTTGTTAGTGGATTTATTTCGTTAATTGTCAATATCAAATTAAGTTAAATACTAATACTGATTAAATCAATGCCACAGGTATTTATTTCAAAATATTTTTGTCGATCGAAATATTTCCAAAAATGAAAAATAAAAGCCCTTTTTTTGAGAAAATGAGGTACACACTAATTTAAATAAAAAACTGCAAATATTGTAAGGACACAAATAATTTTTTAAACAATAAAATACAGTTATATGTTTTTCATTGTATTGCAAAAATTTGTTGATATTAAAGAAGTTATGAAAAAAATTTTTTCGATCATTAAGAATTTAATAAATATCAATTTTCATACTTAAAAAATATTAGATAAAATCGAGATCAGAAAATTTAATCTCTCTTTTATTTAATGCCATGTTATACTATCAAACAGATTGAATTATTATCAAGAGTTAATAAATGGATATTAATGATTTTGTATATATTTAATAGTTTCCTTGAGTTTAATAAAGATATTTTAAAATAAACTTTCCCAACATTTTGGGAAATAGCTTGTTCAAAGAATCAGAAAATCCAATTTCATTGAAATTGAAAATAATTTTTTTTTTGCAAAATATTTTGCATTTTTTATTTTTTTCCTTTTTTTTGTTTTCATTATATTTTTTGAATTTTGTAACTTGTTACATTACGATCTGAAAAATAATTATTTATGATAATTGATATTATGTTAAAGTTAAGTTGTTCAATATAGAAGAACTCAAATAAAATTAGTTGATGGTATTTAACCTTTGATCAATCAATATTACTCATTAATATTTAAAACAGATTTTCACAATATTTTTTTGTTCTGCTCTACTCCAAAATTTTTGATAAACAGAGAATTTTTTATATTTGAATTTTTTAATTATTTAATTTCTTAAGTATTTTTAATTGATAAATAATTGTTAACATTTCAATTTGCGAATGGTTCTAAACCATTTTACAGTTAAAGTGGTCCAGTTGTGAAGAGTGAATTACACTTTTTTAAAGGTTTTGCATGGATATTAGAAGAAAAAATTCTTTTAATAAATTGACAATTGATATAATTTTTGCACATTTTTACTTTTTTTTTTTTTGGTTTTTTTTTAAAAACATAATTCAGTTGGAAAAAATTTTCCTATTGCAAGATCAATAGTCACTTGGTAAAAATGTGTCATTCAAATGCTATTGAAACAGTAGAAATGATTATAGAGAAATCATTTTGATTTCTATTGAAATTTTATTTGGATCTTCAATGGAAGATATTTGTTCAAAATAAATGTGATTATTTTTTACTTCAAATTCCTTTCCTTTTTCAAATAGAGACTAACAAATATCAACAGACTTCGTTTGGGGACTTTTTTCTAAAAGAAAAGTATGGAAAATGAAGTGAAAATTGTTTCTGTTTATTATTCAAATTCCAGTAGAAGGTAAAATCGAAAATTGTAGTTTTTCTCAAAAGTGAAATAAGAATTTGGGTTTTTCAATTTTTAAGAAAATATATTTATTTATTAGTTTTATTTAGGGCGGAATATCAACTATTCTTTGATTTTTATTATTCTACTTATTTATTATTTAATTTTCAAAGGTCAATTATAAAAAATATTTGATATTTGAAAAAAATTTTGGAATTAAACGGAATTATTAAATATTTTCTTTAAAATTTGGTATTTTTTTGTTTTTATGGTATATATTTGCAAAGTATCTTACTTATAAAATAATATTTCTTTCTTAACAAAAGTAAATATTTGATCATTTTTTATGGGTATATCATTGTTATGAAAATAATAGATTAATATTTCTAAATATATTAAAAGAATTAAACTTCAATTAAATAATATCAAAAAGTCTTAACATTTTAAGATTATTTTTGTTTGTTAATAATCAGGGAAATCTATGGTTTTATAATTGACTTTTTTAAAGGGGATTTAAGCCTAAAGGTAACTAGAGTATAATTTACACTTCTTTAATAATAAAAATAGAGAATAAAAAATAAAATATTTTTTAAAAAATAAATTACTTGAGATTCTGTTAAATTTTGAACTCTTCAAAAAAGGAGAAGATATGGAAAACTTTTAAAACAATAATTCATTTCTGAATATGATATTTTAAAAGTAAGTTGGATCTTATAATAATCATATTTTTACTTCGTTTTTTAATTTCAAGTGAGGTAAATTTGTTTGAATTTACATTGAATTTCAAGAAATGAATATTTTTTTATGTTTATTATTACCTTAAAGAATCCCAATTTCACTTAATTCTCAATTTTTTACCTACCAAAAACGATACAAAGCTCATAAAAAAGAGAAAAAAAACAAGTTTATCAGACCACCTCATCACAAGATCACAAATTAAAAAGCTAAGTATACTAACAAACAATTTATCAAACCAAAATACCAAATTCAAACAATTTGTAGAAAAAAATAATAAATACAAAACATAAAAATAGTAATTCGGAGATAAAGTAAAAAAGGAAAACAAAAACCAAAAATAAAAAATTGATGGCTCGATAGACAAAGGCCATGATTCTAAACCAAGATAACAATAAAAAAAAAAAAAAGTAAGAAAAATTGAAAATAAAATTTTGAATAACAAAAATAAATAAAAAAATAAAAGGACAAAATCTAAAGGACAATAAAACAATTAATTACTTTTATACTTCAATAGACATTTTTTGTCATTTTTCAACCGAAAGATAAACCAAAGAAGATCTCTTGAATAAACTTGCTATCCATGATTATCAGATAGATAATATTTTTTTTGGAATAGAAATGAATTTAACTCAAAACAAATGTATAAATACAAGGATTAAAAAATGTGTTTGTCAACCCTTTTCAGAAAGGACCAACAATTTTGGGTGTGTTCAAATTTTATTTTGATGAAAAATTTTTTCATAAAACTTGGAGTCATTTGAAATAAACCAACAGAAAAATAATACCAATTATTTTTTTTTCAAAAATTTGTCACGGCACTAAAAAAAAGGAGGATAGTGATTAATGGGGAAGTAGAAGACAAAAACAACATATTGAAATTCAATATAACAGAGTTCTGAAATTTATTGATTGTTCTGATCCAACAAAGTACAAAAGAGAATTTTCAAAACGAGAAAGCATTTCAATGGGAAAGTGTAGGTTTGATTGGAGATTTTGTTATTACTTGGAATAATAAGTATGTTATTTGGTAGGAATTCCACGAAGATTAAGAACATATTTTGAAAACAGGGCGGTTATTGAGGAATACTGTAAACAGATTGGAATTGAAGACTATAATATCAATAATTCCAAAATAATTCTAATTGATAAAAGTCTAGAAAATTGTCTAACAGATGGTGATCCTATTAATCCAGAGAAATGTATATTCGAACAATACTCCCATTTATTTTTTCACTGAACATCAGCTATCAAAATCTGCCTCAGAAGTTCAAAAAATTACACAACAAAATTTTAGTTGCACAAACATTGTTTTGTAGATCATCATAAAACCAGAAGAAGAAAAAAACATAAAAAATCAAATTTTTGTTTAACTGATAACTCTACAATTTTTTACTTTATGTCCCCGTTTTTTTTTTATCCCACCCCAATAAAAAAAATTATAACATGTTATAAAAGTGTTGTAAAGGTTTTATAAATGGTAAAAATGTTACAAATTTTACTATAATAATTTTTATAACCTAAATATTTGTTATAAAATGTGTTCTAAAAATTGTAACATGTTATAATCCTGTTATAAGAATATTTTTTTAAAATATATTGAAAAATCATCATTTAAAAGGAAATTTTGTTATAAAAAGGTTATATAAATGTTAGAAAAAAAAATTTATAAGGGTAAAATGGTTATATTAAATTTTGGTTTACAGTCAGTACTATTTTTAAAGTGCAAACTTGAAACGAAAATTAAGGCACCGAAAAAAATCTAATTTAAGGCACAAAATTGAGTCATCTGTAAAAACATTTGATCAAAAAAAAAAAAAAATAAACTCTTTTTCAAATAAAAGGGCACAAAAAATTTCAAGAATTATTCATAAGTGAATCAAATTAATTGTAGTATCATTCTAAAATCTAAGAAACGCTTTAAAACATAAAAAAACACTCAACAGAATCTTTAAAACTCATTAAAACAAAACAATAAAAGTTAAAATTCAATATTTGAAAAATTGGTGTGCCCTTTTATTTGAAATGAGAAATCCCGTTTTGGAAATTGTAATGAAAAAAATAATAAACCCAATAAAAACCTTTGAACAAGGTGAATTGGGAAAAAGTTCTCAACATTTTATTGATAATTCTTTACACATCAAACTTTTGTACTTTAAAGTCTCATTTTCAAGATAAAGCCCCAATTCAGCGGGTATTTTGTTGGAATGTTTTTTCTTTATTTCTCTTTTCTTTGTTCCATACATCAATCCAATAATGGTCTTTCTTAATTCCTATTTCTCGCTCATTCAAAATCAAACATAAACTATTTCCGTTTATACATAGGTAGATTATTTCCAAATTGGTTTCTTCTTATCTTGCTTTTTCATTTTCCAACTGTTCAATATCCAAAAATAAAAAAAGCAAAAAATGAAAAAATGAATGATTAAAAGAAAAATAACCAATAAGTAATTATCTTTTTAAACATCAAATTCGATGGGATTGACGATTTGAGAGGTGTGCCCTTTTGTTTGAAAAATAGTTTAGATGTTATAAAAAATTTTCTTTTTTTTTTTTTTTTTATTGGGGAAGAAGTGTAATTTACACTCTAGATGCCCTTATACTTGAATTTCCTTTCAGAAATTTAAGCTTAAAATCATAGATTTTTCGATTATTGATTAATGAAAATAGTCTCAAACTGACAAAATTATATTTTATTCTGGCAGGACTGATCTTTTAAACTGAATATTTTTATTAAACATTTTCGTTTTTTTTTTTAATTATGCAAAAAATAACAAAAGAAAAAAACAAATCATTGATTAACTATACATAAGAAAATAAAATTAATGAAACACAAATCAAAGGATTAGAAAAACATTTATTTTCACAGCTGGGCATAAAAACAAACTTAGTTTTTTTTTTTTACAATTTTGAACAAGCATATCACATTTTAGTTTGAAAAAAAGATATTTAGCAACCATATTCATTTTAATAATGATAATGTATTTTTTATTCTCAGACAGTGAAAATGAAAATATTTTTTTCTAATTTGATCTTTTCGGAAAGCCTATGGTTTTTAACTCATGAGATAGTGAGTTAAATAAAAACTTTATAAAACAATAAATGATTAAACTAAAAAATCTTTTTGTAGCTTTAAAAAAATTAAATGGCCAAAATTAAACTAAAAATTCTAAAAATTCGTTAAGTTGTGAAAAATGAATAAACAGAATTAATTTTATTTGAGTCATTTTGTCAAATACCTGATAAATTTTTATAAATTTTCAATTAATTCAAAAAAGAGAATTCTCGTTTTTTTAAAAAAAAATTGGATTTAATTAAAGGTGAATTAAAATCGAAAAGAATCTATATTATTAATTTTTATCGTTTTGTAAAAAAATGGGAATTTTCAATTATTTAAATTATTTTTTGATTTTAAAAATAATCATTTTTTTTAACTGAAAAAAAAAATGAAAATAATAAAAGTATTCAATATATTAAATTATAAAAAATAAGAGATCGAAAATTTACAACAACCTAAATTTTACTATTTTGTCTTTCTTCATTCCTGTTAACTCTTTAAAAGTTAATTATTTCTTCAACTTATGCCAAAAATATCAACCAAATCCTGGTATCAGAATCTTGTATGGAATTAATTTACATATAATTTTACTTTTTTTATCTTTTTCAGAGTATCAAGCTACCAATTATTGTAATTTTCAAAAAAAAAAAACTTTCCATTCGGTAAAATAGTGAAACATGGAAAAAAAGTTAAACCGGGGTTTTAAATTGGTAATATTAATAGAACCTGAAAACGAATTGTAAGATCTATTATATTAAAAAAATGAATTAATATTCAACGAATTATTCATTATATTATTTACAGTCAAACCAACAAAAACAATCTAAATCTTCTTTTTTATTGAAATCAATAGGTGTTTTGTAGGATATTTCAAAAATCAGTTTACTGGTATTTGAATTTTGGCTGGGGAAAAATCTTCTCTTCATTATCTTTTTCCTTTTTCAAATAGAGACCACAAATTACAGTCTACTTCTTTGAGAACACTATTGAAAAAAGAAAAATATCGAAAATGAAGTAAAAAATCTTTCTTATTTATGATTCAAATACCAGTAGTGAAGATTTCAAACAATTTTTTAAGGATAAATCAATCAAAGAAAAACACATTTACCAAGAGGTAGTATTAGAAAAACTTTATGTGAGTTAATTCCTCCATTTTGGATTGAATGATTTTTTTTATTCGTTTATTAATTGAACATTCTTTTCCTTTTTGATAAAGTTATCACTGAAAAATCGTGTTAGACTTTTTCCCCAAATGGTTAGATTTCAGAATTGTTAAAATAGAAAGTAGTTTTTGATGTTGTTAATTGGGATTTTGTTCAAAGTATACATTCTTAATTATGATGAGAGAAAAAAACGTTAAAAGTACATAAATGTCCGATAATCCCAACGATCTATCTTTATATCAATTATGAAATCTTCATATTCGTTTATGACTGATAATTCATAACATAGTATATCAGTGTGTCATATAAAAATGACCTAATAAAAAAAAGAGAAAACAAATTACAATTTATTTCTTGGAAATTTCTAAAAAAAATAGAAAAAAAGGAAATGGATTAAAAATTTTTTCCGATTTATTATTTAAATTTATTTTGATTACCTTTAACATTTGGACTGATATTTCATCCAGATATAATTATTCTTGATTTGTGCTTTTTTATCGTTATTATAATGGTTTTATATTCTCGTTTTTTTAAAATAATCCAATTCTTTCGAAAAATTTGAAAAATCATGAATTACTCAAATTCTTCTTCTTTTTCAAAAAATATTAAATACACAAAAAAACAAGTATTCATACCTTAAGCAAGATATTTTTAGATTCGTTCCATAGAGCTTGAAAACCTTAATCCAAATTCTTTCGAAAAAGTTCAAAAATCATGAATTTTTCAAGTTCTTCTTCATTTTCAAAAAATTAATAAAATAACAATTAACCAGAAACAATCAGAAAGAAGTAATAAGAAATGATTAAGATAAAATTTGATTTTATTTTTCAAATTGTTATTTTTTTTATCAATCCAAGCTTGAAAATAAATATAATTGGGAATTGTTCTTTTTTGATCCATGAGTAAGTACTTTTTTAACATTTTTTTCAAAAAAAAGACAGTATGATTCGTTTGGGTTAACAATTGATTTCGTGAAAAACTTTCTTTTTGTGTTGAAAATCCCATTCAAAAAAATCCTCATCAAAACAAAAAATAATTAAAAAAAAAATTACCTTTCCATCAAACTAACCAAACTGAAGGTAAAAAACTTGCACCGATCAAAGTGCCAAAAGAAAAATTAAGAAAATTAAATTCACCACTCACACCGCGATCGTCTCGTCAGCATTCGCTTCATAGGTTATCACTTTTTCAAGATCAATTCTTACCAAACAAACAGTTAACTCCCAAGATTTCGAGAAGGAAGTCTACATCTAAAAGGCCTCGAAAGGGAGCCACTGAAAACAAAAAACAAAACCACAGAAAAAAAAGATCTGGATCCCACAGTTCGGCAACCAATGTCTCTTCCTTTCCAAATATTTTGGACTATGCAGAAAAAAAACTTTCTCGGATCAAAAGTTTTGGAAATTCAGACTTTAGCTCGACAAACCCAAAAAGCTTTCAAGATCCCTTAAAGGTTTGTGAACAAGAAATTCTCAGATACCACATTTTTGAAAGTTTATCAATGAAACAAAGAGAAAAAATAATTAAGAACATTATCCAAAGACTATGCACAGTTCAATTTATGTCGGCAGGAATGCCAAAAACACTACACAAACGAATAGTGAAAAAAAGCACAGACTTGGCTTCTCTTTTTACGTTTGTTTCTTTTTGTTTTTATTTTTTTCTTTTTTTTGGTTTTCTGTTATTATTTTTGTTTTGGTTGGATCAAAAAAATCAAGTTTTTTATTTGATAAATATTTTTCCTTTGTTTTTTTTTTTTTTCATTGGACTTTTTTCCCAAAATTATCTTTTTTTCTTCAGCAACATGAACAAACATTTTTACACTTTAAAATTTAATTCTATTGAACGACTAACTCTCTTACTTTGGATCTTTGATTCTGTTCCAAAAACAGAGAGTAAAATTATAAAGAAACAACAAAACAAATCCAATTCCAAGAATTTCTTTCATCTTAGTTCCTTCCACTTTTTAAGGGGAACACCAATATGACAAAAAAATTTTGAAACAAAAGAAGGAACATCAAGTGAATCTGCCTAGACTTAAATTTTCGATTCAGCTTTACGATGTTTAGAAACAATTTGTTATTTTTGTTAAGAGACAAGTGTTTGGGTGATTTTCTTCTCTTTAATGAGTTGTTCAGTAATTTATTGACTTTTTTTATAAAGCCCCAAACAAAGTTATTCTCTCATTTTCAATTTTTAGTGTTTCTTCATTTGGTAATAATTCCTCTTATCTTTGAAATATTCCAAAACTAAATCAAGATTTTAAAGAGGTGTGTTGTTATTGTTGTTGTTTATAATTATTTTTGGAGATTATATTTATATTGTCTCTCTTGAAAAATTTAGTATTCTTTTGATTTTTTGATCTGTCAAAAATTACTTTTGATTTTTAAAAAAGTTTTTAATTTGACAAACAAATTTAAAAATCAAATAAAAGTTAAATAAAATACTCAGTATGATTTCTGATCAGATGAAATTAAATTAGTATATAACAAAGAATTATTCTAGATCTTTAAGAATAAAAATTATTGGATTTTTTTTGAGATTGGTGACTTGGATTATTTTTTACAATAATACCCCTTAAATTTGTATTTTGAAGAGCTGACAGATCCTTTCATTTTTATTCTTCCAATTCGAATATTGTTTGGGACAATAAAATCAAAAATAAATTTTTATCAAAATTGGGTTCGTTATTAAACAATTTCCAAAAAAATCAAGATTGGTCCAGTTAATTACCGTTTTGATAAATTTTGTCTTTAAATAATTCACATTTTGACTTGTAATAAACATATTTCTTCAAAAATTGATAAAGTTCAGTTAATTTTACTATTTTACTTGCTGCTTTATGAAAATTTATGAACGGTTTTTTTATTCACCTTGTTTAATTAATAAAGGAAGTCACTAGCCTCTGAACCTCTCATTTTTTTTCAATTGAACCATTGACTAAGTCATTACATGAAAGAATTATTGGATGTAATGCAGTGGAAAATTTTTTTCTGACTTATTTTTAATTTAATCAGTAGTTTAGAAATGACACAAGAACAAAAAAAATCATCAATTTGTGAAATAAATAAATCAAACAATAATTCAAAATTGATTCCACAATAATGATTAAAACGGCTCCAATCAAGTATTTAATTTATTCTGAATAATTGTTGTATTTTTCAAATCTTTTTAAAAGTATTTATTTGATCCATAGATTTTAAAATAAATACTCAAACAACAATAAGTGTTCAATAGCCAGATCTAATTTAATTACTTTGTTTACATTAAAAAGTTAATATTAAAAAAAAAAGAAAAATAAAAAATAAAAAAAATTCTATTTTATTTATTGGTTTAAATGCCCCTGGTTTCTTATTTTGGATCTAGTTATTAATTTTCTAATATTCTTCTTAAAATTTCATTTGTTATTATTACTTTGCTAATTATGAATGTTTTTATTTAATAATAATTTATAAAGTTGCTTTTTGTTTTTTAATTTTTTTTTTTTTTTTTTTTGAAAAAATTACTTTTCAATTATTGATGAAGTGATTTTAGATCAAGCCTAATATTCTCTATTTTGAAAGAAATAGTTGTTTCTTTCTCCTAGTTTGTCAAAAATAGATTGGTAAAATTTAATCATTTTTTTTTTATTATTATTGAACAAGTGTAAATTACATCCTAGTTTTCCTTAGACTTAAATTTCCTTTTAGAAATTTAAGTGGGAAATCATAAATTTCACGATTATTAATTAATGAAAATAATTCCAAACTGTTTTGGTTTAAAATTCATTCATTAATATTTATTTATTTTATTTTATTTCGAAAAATTAATCTATTTTTTTTTCATATAAGGACATACCCATAAAAAATAGTCAATATTTTCTATTATTTCTTTCTGTTCATGCTTTGAACATAAAAGGACAAAATTGATTTGAGTTTTAAATTTATTACATAATAATATCTATTTAAACAGTTAGCGAATTCCCTGGATTTTAGAATTGTTGATCTTGATGGATACCTTAAATATCTTTTGGTTTTATAATAAACAATTTTGATATTTTATTATTGTGAAATAAATTTATTCATTTTTAATTGAATCTAAAATTTATCAAACCTAAAATAAAATAATTTGATTCTTTATTTTTTTTAAAAGACACTAAGGGGTTATTACAAAAAAAAAAGAAAAAAGAAAAAGGAAAATGGATACCTCAGAAAAAATCCAAAGGGAACCCCTATGATTTTTAGAGAAAATTTAACAATCAAGTAAATATCATGAATAAAAAATTCTTTTGATAACATGTGACACGTATGTTATATTACTAATATATATATATATATATATATATATATATTAGACACAAACTTTTTATTTGTAAAAATTAAAAGTATATAATTCTTGATAAATACTGATAAGAAAGAAATTAGCTTACTAAAAAGTTTTATACAGTACTGTAGTGGATGCGAAAATGTTTTGGGAAATCATTGTGCTTTATATTTTTTTTTTAAACTCAACCATTTTATTTGAAAACTGAAGTATATAATTTGGATCAATACAAATAAGAAAGTGATTTTCTCTCAAAAAAGTTTAGTATAGCACTGTAGTTGCTGTGGAAATATTTTGGGAAATCTTTTAGTTATTAGGCAAACTTGGAAATTTTCTGATCGTTTTGTATTTTTGAATTCTAAAAAGGTGAAATAATTTGTATTTTACTCATAAATTTAACTTTAAATATGATATTAGAAGTTATTTTAGAACACTTTAACTTTTTTTTTTTGGGGGGGATTTTTTATCTCATAAATCCCAAAAGAGCATACGCCTCAACTATTAAGATTTTGAAAAAATAATAGGGCAAAGGAACCTAATTATTACTTCGAATAGAGTTCAAAAAAAAAAGTCCATCTTATAATTTTGGAGAATCTTTGGAAATTGAGTAAATTCCATTTCTTTGTCTAAAAACAATATCTAAATCCAAACATTTTTTTTGGTTTTGTTTTGATAAAAAAACTATCTCATTTACAAAAAAAATTAAAAATGTTTAGTTTCATTTTTTCAAAGTAAAAAGAGAAAAAAATACCCATCTTGAAAGATTTTCAAAAGTGGAAAAAAAAAAAATACAAAAACAAGAAATTAGAAAAAAAAAAAAAACATTTTTTTTTACTATGTCAAGTTAAGAAATTTTAGATGAATGTTCAACAATCATTCATTTTTAAGATCATCCAATAGATACAATATTTTATATTTGATTATTTTAAGGTATTTCGTGAATTTTCGTAACAAATGTGGAATAAAAGAAGGAAATGGCTATTGTAAAGTTGGATATGAGTTTTCTCAGTAAATTTAAACCAAGTTTTGTTTTAAATGAAACTATTTTAACATTTGACTTCAACGATCTCAAGAATTCCTTGGATTTTTAATTGATTTAATAAAATTAACAGTATAAATAAAACTTTAATTAATCTCAATATTTTATTCTTAATCTTTAAAATTAAATTATGATTAAAGTTATTTATAAATTCATTATGTTTTATTCCTGATGTTTTCTTAATAATTGATTTTAGAAATAATCTAGATGTTTAGAAAAGGAAGATAAAAATAAAAATAAAATATTAAGTTCTAAAAGAGAAAATAAAAATCCAAGATTAAAATTTTTTTAATAAAAACACAAAAATAAAGAATTTTTTTTTTTATGTTCTAATATAATTTCTTTTCTTATTCCGAAATGTAAATAATTATTATTTATTTTTATCAAACTTAACATTATTAATTTTAAAAAAAAATATTTAGACTTTGCTTAATTGATGGAAATATTAACAAATTTCATCCTACTTTTTGTCGAAATGTATTAATTGAAGTGATAAAAACCATTCCACAAAACAGTAATTATTTATTCAATTTATAATCTATCTATTTATATTTAATTATATATATTTCTTTTCTTTCATTATTAAATGTTTTACTTTTATGAAATAAAAAATGTAATCATAGTTTAAAAATATCTATTAATTTCTCAGTAAATTTGGAAATGATATTCAGAGATCAGAACAGAATTCCAAAATCAAAAAAATTAAAATTTTAAATATGTTCACATATTTATAACCTAAAAAAAAAATATTCTAGTAAATTTAATCTCAAATTCCAATATTTTTTACCATATCTTGAAATTGAAAAAAGAAGTAAAAATCTGATTACTGTAATACCTGAATAACCTTTAAAAGCTATTTTTCAGAAATGAATTATTGTTTTTTAAAATTATAATCCATTTTTTCTCATTTTTGAACAGTTCAAAAAAACAACATCTTTTCAAATTATTTCAAAAAAAAATATTTCAAACAAAAGAAAGAAATCTTAATATTTGTGAGTAGAACATATATACAAAAAAACTTTAAAAATAAAACCACAAAGTTATAAAATAGTTCAAGAAAAAAATCTACTTAATTTCAAAAAAATTACAATTATTATTTTATACTTGAAAAAAATATTTATTTCTTTATTCAAAGAACATTTCAAATCATTTTTTTCTTTTTATTGAATGAAAAAATATGAGAAAAAAACCAAAATAATCCAATTAAAAATTCTGCCAAAATACTTTTTTAAAAACCTGAAAAATTCAACATATAATACTTAAAGAAATATTTTTTAATTTGATTATTTATAATCAATAATTAATAACAAAATTTTAATTTTTCCATTGGGTTGTTAACAACCCAATGATCAAATAGTATTAATAAGCTTTACAATTATTTCTCTATTTTGTAAAGATTTTCAAACAAATAAAATTAATTCAAATAAACAATTGAAATAAAAAAAAAAAAATACATAACAAACTTGTTCTTATTAAAATCAGTTATTTGATTATACTCTAAATTTTTGAAAAAGAATATGACATAATCTTTTAAATTTCAAGAAATTTAATAAATATTTGTGAATAAAAGAAATGATCAATTTTTTCAGAATCTTCAAGGAATAAAGATTTGATTTCTTTTTCTAAATGAATCTAAAAATCCAATGAAAAAGATCAGATTTTTAATCTTGTTTGTCTATTTAAACTCACAGAAATTATTAAAAGTGAGATTTCTTCAAAATAAAAATCTTTTGGCAAATTTTTCTTTTTCCTTTTTTAATTCAGAAAATTTAAACAAAAAAGGAATAGATCTTTTGACTGAAAATTTAATTGAGAAAAAATTAATTCTTTTGAAAAAAGGATAATACATTTCTCTATAGTTGATAAAGGATTTTGTTTTTCAAGTTTAATTGAATGTTTGTGAAAATTAGTGCTCTATTACCTTTTGGGGGAAAAAAATAAAAAATAGTTACTAATCACTTCAGTTTTTCAAGAATGAATTTGCAAATAACTCTTTATAGGACCAAATCCCACAAATGAAATTAAAATAATTTTTTTTTTATGAATTCCTTATTAAACTTGAATAATATTTTACTTTCTTTACTTAATTTCTTTGATATTTATCTTTATATTTTACTAATCTCTATAATTTGAATTTATAATCAAAAAAAAAAAAAAAAAAAAAAAAAAAATACAATAAAAAAAAAAAGAATTATTGCCAATTGGATTTGTAATTAACAAATTACTTGATGATGATCAATGTACTTTTAAAGATTTAGAAAAATATATAAAAGATTCCATTATTCTTAAAATATGGAAATATTTGATAAGATATTGGAAGCATTTTTGTAAAACAAAACAAGATACCGTCACCGATATCTCATCGATTTTTTCATCTGTTATAACGCATTCGTCATTAAATCATTTTGATAAACTTAATTATTATGCAGCTAATGAGATTAAATCACAGCTAGTTAAGGAATTAGAAAACCCAGAAATAGACGAAGAATCATCTGTCAAACAAGAAAACGATCCAAAGATATTTGGAGATTATGTATTAATATCTACTGAACAACAACGACTAATTTCAGAATCACACCAAAGATCGCAAATGCAAAGCATCCAATCAATGAAGAAATCCAAAAAGGACAAGCGTAGTAATAACAAGGTAATTGAAGATCAAACATTAAATCAAGAAAAATTTTCAAAAGAATACAACGATGTTTGGAATCAAATATATTTAGTACTCACCACCCACCATGTATTTTTTTATACCAAAAAGAAAGGAAAAAAAGTTGGTTCCATTTTATTAAAAAATTTATTAGTTTCGATAAAAATTGACAAAGTTGTTGAAGTCGCAAGAACTGGTGGTGATGAGGATAATATGCCCAATGAATCAAATCCAAAAAAATTTACAAATACACCAATTAAAGAAAAGAAAGGCAATAATAAAACAAAATTTAATGAAGAATTAATAAAACAAGAAAGTGATCCACGTTCCAAGGAAGACCAATTATTATTAGTGTTATCTGAAATTAATCAATATAACTCGATTTTAATCAAACTTAAAAATAAAGAAGAAGTAAAAAAATGGACTTCAAATATTTTAATTAGAAAGCGATCATTGATTAATAATTTACCATTCATTTCTCAAAAATTATCTTTAAAAGATCCCGATAATAAAATTCTTCACAGCTTATTATTATCCAAAAATATTTCTTTAGTTTCGGCAATAATTGAAAATTTTGATACAAGGGTTTTAAAAAATAATTTCGAATCTGGCGATTTGATTGCCAGAAGCTTGGTTGTCGCTTTTCATTCAAAGGGTAAAGTAATGAGAATATTAAGATGGATGATTTATAGAGAAACAGTTAATGGCAAAAGTAATTATTATTTTTTTTAATTTTTATTTTTTTTTTAGCTTTGTGTTTGTCTTTGTCTTTTCTGGTATATTTCCTAAAATGATTATCATAAGAAGTTTTGATTCTATATTTTTCAATATATTTTTGAGAACAAATTCTACTTTGAAAATTTTGATAATTTTTTGAAACTTTTGAATTCAATATTAATTTGAAATTTATCAAATAATGATTTTAGACCAAATTCAAGCGCCTTTTTAAAAGGTTACTCAACTTAAATCCAAAAATAGTTATATAAACAATTTCATATTTAAACCAAATAATAAAAATTATTTTTATAACATGTGATAAGTATGTTGTATAGGTGTTATAAAATTTAAAAGAAACTCATGAAAATATTAATAACAACCTCTATAACAAGTTATAAAAAAATGAAGAAATTTTAAAACATTTTTTTTTATTACTCAAAGGAGTTATAAAAATTTTGTAACTTGTTATATTTGTGTATAAATAAGATAATACATGTTATATAATGTGTTATCAATTTTGGATATTAAAAAACAATAATAGAATAAAAAATGTACATAAAACATCTTTTTAAAATTGTTCCAACTATTAAAAACTTTGATGTAAAACTGTTTTCAATTTGTAAAACTGGTTGGAAAAACGATTTTTTTAAAACAAATTGTAATTTAATATTTTCTACTTTTATTTTTTTTCGATCTATCAAATATTCCCGATATTCCCGAAAATCAAAAATAGTAGAAAATTTTTTAACCATTAAAAAACACTTTTTGAACAACTTCAAAGAAACCTAGTGCCCATATACTCAGCTTAACAGTAGAATTGGACTTTTGTTGTAGAATATTTTTTTTTTTTTTCGTGAAAAATATAAAATGTGGAAAAAATTACAAATTTTAGGAAATACTATTCAACCCATTTTATGTGAAAGGAATTGGTATATTAGATGTCTGTAACATTTCTGATCATTGCTAAACAGTATTAATAAATTAGACAAAATGTCTTTTTGAATACAATTTCTAATTGTGTATCATTACTCATAATTTTGTAATCTTCTATATAATCAAAAAAATAATCGAGTAATATCTAATTGCACATCCTCGTATCCCATTCTTAAGGTGAGCCAAGCTATACCTTATTAAACTTTTATTCCAGAAGAGAAATTGGTTTAATCTAAGCATACAAACACACACCATACCAAACCTAACACAACCTAATAAAAACCCCAAATATAACCTGGTATACACATATATGCCCTAACAAGTACTAACATACTCAAAACTATTCAAAAGGCACCAAAAAAAAAAAAAAAAAAACTATTCAATAATTTTACAAAAAGAAACCGCAAAAAAAAATTATCAAGCGAACCCAATTTTTCTGAAACAATGAAAAAAAGATAAAATTTTTAACAAAACCAAAAAGTAAAAAAAAATAATCATTCTTATTTAAAAAAATTTAACACAAAAACTGATATTTTTTCCAATCTTAACTTTTAATTAAAATAGATAATGCGAGAACATTATTTAGATCAAGTTCATTATCATCCAAAATAATTCCAGTCTTTGTTCATATAATTGGAAACGAATTTTTAAAATCAACGTTAAGTTCCACGATCGCAATGGCAGCAAGAATTAAATCTCATTTAGAAGTAGATGAAGATCGAGTTGGAAAGGAAGTAGCAGAAAAAAATACAAATGCACTAACACTTTTGACAAATGAATTCATTGGTAAAATTATTTTGTCTATAAGAGAAACACCTTATTATTTTAGATTGATTTGTAGGGCAATGGAAAAGTCTGCTAGAAGAGTGTTCCCGGCAAGCTCATATCAATCAATTAATAATTTCATCTTTCTTAGATTCTTTGTTCCTGCAATTGCCACCCCGGAGGCCTTTGGAATCATGGAAAAAAAAGATATTGACATTACATTAAGAAGAAACTTGGTAACAATTTCAAAAATTATACAAAGTGTTGGTAATCAAAGTGAAGGGATGAGTGGCTCACTTTCCTGTTTGGATTCATTTGTTCGGCAGAGTGCAATGAGAATCATGAGATATTTTGAAGAAATGACTGAAATTCCTCAAAATATTGATGAAGATGAAAACAAAAAACATGAATTGCCAGAAGAGCAAGTAATAGAAGCTTTAACGATGCTTAGAACCCATATAAAAAATAATTGGGAAGATATTCGAGATGTTTTAATGCATTCCGATTCGAGATCAGATTATTCTGTATTTATAAGTGATTTTATTGAAAATTTAATTACAGATTAAAAATATTATTGAATTTTTTTATTTTTTATTATATCTTTTTTTGAAGATTATTTGATTGATTTCTTGATAACTAATATCTTAAATATTGATCCAAAATATTTTTATCATAATTAAAAAAAATTTTTAAATTTTAAATTGTTTGAATATTTATTTATTTATTTATTTTGGAATTTAACAAAAACATTTATTTTTTCTTTTTTTTTCTAAAAGTATGATTAATAATATTTAAGAAATCATTATTTTTAGAAACAAAAAGAAAATTTTTTATTTTTTATAAACTACTTTCGAAAAATAAGGGCCCAGTTTTTCAAATTATACTCACTAAACTAATTATATGAGGAACCCTGTAAATAATCATCAATAAACTAGAAGTTGATGGATAATCATCAGAAGATTAAATACTAACAAGGTGTCTTCTTTAAAAATTTTTATACGTTGAAAAAAATCTATTTCATTTTTTGTACAAAAATTTGGCTAAAAAAATCATGAAAAATTTTACAACATCTGGATATTATCGAATTTTTTTTCGGTTGTAAGAGTAATTTGATTGAGAATTAAATTGAAATTTTTCATCATGTAAAAATATTAAATGTAAATCAGTGAAGAAAAATTGACATCTGAAACTATTTGATTGAAGAAACTAACAAACAAAAAAAAATCAAATTGTCATCTGATTGTTTGAAAATTTTTTTATTTTCTTCCAATTTTTCAGTCAAAAGTTTGGTTAATAAATTATGAAGTAGAAAATTTTATTTAAATTACATAATTAATCAACTGCCCAACATCATATTGAAATCCAATGATTCTAGAACGAGATCTCGAAATTTGGGCCCCTATTTTTTGAATTTAGTTTACTTTTTACTTTTTTACAATTTTGTGTTTTTAAGTTTTTGGGTTCCTTCGGTTCCTCCTCTTTTTTTTTTTTTTTTTTTTTTTTAGTGTTTTAAGAGGATGTAAAAGAGAGAAAAAACCATAATAAGAATTAAACAACTTGTTAAAGATTAGATCTTAAATAAACTTTTTCATGATCAGATCTAAAACTAATTGAACTTTGACTTCTGTAACTGAAGAAAACGAAAATCCAACAAATAAGATTTGAAATCAACGAAAAGGATTTGAAGTCAAGTTTTTCTGTACAATCTATTGGTTGGTGTATGAACCACCTTAATACTGACCAGTAAATCTCTTGTACTTGTATTTCATAAAAACAAGATTTGGGAAACTTACAAAAAAAAATAAAAAAAAACACTTATAAAAAAAAAAAACCAAGCAACTCAAAAGATAATTTCAAAACCCAAATCTTATTCTTAAAAACTTAGACTTTATAGATTCATCCTATATAAATAATTCGAATTTAAAGCCAAATAAAGTAGCCTATATCTTTTGATATATATTTATTCAAATATTTAAACAGCTTTATTAAAACAAATTATGGTGATGATCCAAAAAAATTCGACATAAAAGGAAACAACTACCAGCCTATTTAACACTCAGTCTACAAAAAACTGGTTTAAAAAAAAATTTAAATTTTAGCTTTTATTTTATTATTTTTATACTCTTTTTCATTTCTTTTTTTCTTTCTCTTTTTTTTATCTTTGTTTCGAAATAAATTTTTTTCTTTTCATTCTTTCAAGAAAAGATATCCTTTGATTAATAAATACCTATATTATAGCTAGAATAAAAAAAATATAAATAAATTCTGTGTTTCTGAAAGTGTGGTCAAGTGCAAAGAGTGTAGTCAAGTGTCTAGGTTTTCTTGGGGGGGTTACTGTTTTATTTGTATAATCTATCGATTTTCCAAATAAATAGAAAACTCAAGAAAACCTAACGAAAGGTGCATAAGTTTTCCAGAATTCTAAGAAATGGAGAAAAATCAAAGATTTTTCTCTATTCTTTTAAATTCTGGAAAAGCTAAAAGAAGTTTTTTTTAATTTTTACAATTTAAAGAAAATTAGGAAATTTTCTTCTTATTTCTTAAATTAAAAAAAACCTAACGGTAAACAGGGGGGGAATTATGTTGAGTCACCACTCTTCAATAATCTAAAAATAAAAAAAAAAGTTTTTTATTAATATTATTGAATTTTTTGTTTTTTCTTTTTTACTATAAGGATAATTTGGTTATGTTTTTTCAATTAATAATATTGAAATCTATGATTATACGATTAAATAATCTTCAAGAAATTTAAGTAAAAATACATCTAGAGTGTAATTCACACTTCTTCTTCAATAAAAAAAAAAATTGGGAAGAAAAATAGAAAAATATAAAAATGAAAAAATAAACAAAAGAAATTTTCAGAAGGATTTACAAGATCCATTGGTAAAAATCAAAAAAAAAAAAAATGCCATCTTTAATTAAGAACACCCAAAATCACAGCCAGAGTACTTTTGGTTAGTTGACTTACTTTTAATTTAATAATTGATCAGAAATATTCATTTGGGATGTCGTTGTTTAATTCTTGTAAAATATTTTTTTTTTTTTGATCTGATTTGCTTTAAACCTTTGGTCATTTTTTGTCTTTGCTTTTTCGTTTTTAAATTCAATCTACACATGCCTTCACATTTCCATATCTAAGTATTCGCAAGAAATCACTTGATCTTTTCTCTTTCTAACTTTTTTTCCCAATATAAAGACAATTCAGCTCGGGAAATAATGTAAAAAAAAAGTATATTCATACTAGGTGAAGAATCAGCTAAGAACTGAAATAAGACGTCACTACACCAAACACAAGTTATTTTTTTGTTTTCCTTCTGGGGGGATTGTAAACTTTAAGGGACTAATAAAAAAAAAAAAAATCTTCTTGTAAGTTAAATATCAAATTCATATTTTTTTTTACATCCTCAAAATCGAAAAAACAAAACAAAAAACTGATTACTATAAAACTTAACTTTGTTAAAATATGATTTTCACAAATGAAAAATTGTTTTTTAAAAGTTTGATCCATTTTTTCTCTTTGGAATAGTTCAAAATTCAACATATTTTCAAATTATTTCAAAAAAAATATATGTTCTTAAAAGAAGAAAATAAATCTTATTGTTTGTGAAGAAAGTGTATTATAAACTGTAAAATAGATAATAGGTATTAAAAATTATTTTATCCATTTTTTGGTTCGTTTGATTTTAAATTTGACAAAAAATTGATAAAAAAAATTTCTTCATTAGTTTAGATCTATCTTCAATTTTCAAAATTAAAAAATCACAGGTTTAAACATTCTCTGAAGCAATGATCGAAAAATACTTTGAAATTTATTCTGTTTCTGTGATTTCTGTGATTTCTGTGAATTATTTGATTTCTTTTCTTTTGGTATTCAAATTGTGTATCTCTTTCTTTGAAAAAAAAAGTTTTCGTATGATTCTACAGAATTGAAATTTTTTAAATGATTCAATAGAAATCAATTTTCTCATATAAAATTTTATCCATGAATGGGCAATTGTTTTTCTAGGGTATACTAAACAGTACATTTTAGAATAGAGAAAACTAATTGATTTTATCAAAATTATTGTTCTATACTGATATTTGCCCAATAAATGCAAATAAATTTTCACCTCATTTTCCTTATTTTCCTTTTATCCAAATAGAGTTTTCAAAGAAATTGGTTGTAAGCTGTAATTCGTAACTCTATTTATTTTTTTGGACCCTTTTTTTTATTCAATGGTTTTGTACTATTGAATTCAGGAAGAATCCCTAAATCAAAACTCAGATTTCGAGAATTTAAAAAAGATAATCAAGATGAGAAATTTGGTCACCTTAAAATTTCAAAAACCAGTAGAAATTGAATTTTCGATTTCAAAAAAGACAATCTTAAAATATACAATTAATCTCATGTCTTATAACTATTCATGTTAGGTTTGTAAAAGTTATTGTAAAACAAAAAATTAAAGAAGATGAGGTAAAAGTTTTTTCTCTTTCAAATTTATTAAATTGTAAAACAAAAAAAATATTGAGGAAAGAGAAGTGTTGAAAAATAATGTTTGAACAAGTTTGTTTTGAGTTCTTCCGAACCTTATTTGATGGAACGGTTTCTGAAAAAGGGTTTTATTTTTTTATTTGCATCATTACTTTGCTTCTCCCAAAAAAAATTTTTCGGGTTGATTTGAAAAGAATCTCTTCTTCATTATGAAATTACAAAAAGGAAAAAAAATTTATATGACTCCAATTCTTTTCATGGTTTTATTCAACAGTTTATTATTAAACGAAATAAAAACAAAAAAAGAAAAATGAACAAAAGAAAAAAAAAAAAAAAAGAAGCAAAAAGCACTAAACTAATTTTTTTGTGTTTTTGTTTTGTTTTTTATTTAAAAATTTGTTACTGGATAGCTTGATTAAAAACGAATTCTATTTTAGTTTTGATTTGCAAAATGCTTTTTAATTTCTTCATTTCTTCTGGTTTCCATTTTTTGCCTTTCTGAAATAGATTGTTCTTCAATTCTTTCTTCAATACGTTGAGTGAATTCTAGAAATTTTTTAACACATTGTGTGGTACATAACTTTTCGCGTTTGTTTAAATCTCTACGTGAAAAAGAGTTGACACACTGATCAAAACAAACATCAACAAGCCTAATTATTGATTCAACTTGGTTTTTTTCTTTAATGTAAGCGATGTCTTTTTCGTGTTTGGAATTTGAAGCTCCCATATTTGATAAATTATGAAGTATTAATTTTTGAAAGTTGAAAAAAAATGATATTTTTGCTTTTTACAAATATTTTTGAAATCTAATCTAAAAGTGACTATTTGAACAACCTCAAACACTTGTAAAAATTAGGAGATTGTTTTTTGTTGTCAAGAATTGTTCACTTTCAGATAAGGGACAAGGTGAATTATTCATTATAACAAAATATTCCAAAAATATTTACTTCATAAGGTTGACTGTCACCTTAATATTAAACTGAAGAGAAAACAAAATTTGGACTTTTTTTCAGTGGTTTATTTAATTCTAATACTTAGTTGAACAAGCTCTAAGTTTTCTTTTGAATTTCTTTTTAATATTTTTAAAATAATATCATAGAGACAACAGAAAAAACCATTTTGTTAAAAAATTGATAACGAATGATTTTTTATCCTATTTCCAGAAATTTGCCTTTTTGAATTAGATCCTTTAAAGTTAATTTATTTTAGACATATGTATATCTTATTAATGATTATTAAAGTTTAAAATCTTTTTTATTGCAACACCCTAACCTGAAAAAAAAACAATTAAAAAATAAAAGTAATACAAAACTAATACATTCATAGACATTTGATCATTAATAATAAAGTTTATTCACTATATAATCAAAATACCTGAACTTCAAATTCATGAAGCTATTGTATGTATTGTTATTAGTATAACCACCTTTTTTAAAATTCTATAGTCTAGAAAAAAAAATGTTTTTTCGAGGAAGAAATTCAAAATAAACAGAAGGATGAATTTTATACTAAGTTGATTTTGGAGATATTGACTTTGATAATAAAAAATAGTTTTGTAAATTTTTTTCTCATCTAATAACATAGAAATATCTAAAAAAAAAACTTGATGATAATTATTGCTGTGTTATGGGTTTTCCAGAATTCAAATTAATAGAGTAAAAACCATAGGTTTTACTCGATTCTTTTAAATTATTGAAAAGTAAATGAAAGTGTCCGTAGAGTGCCTAGTTTTTCCAGAGTTAAAAATAATAGAGAAAAATCTTTGATTTTACTCAATTCTTTTAAATTCTGAAAAAGCTAACGATGTTTTTTTTCCTTTTTGGAATAAACTGAAAAATTAAAAAAATTTCAGTTAATTACAAATATTTAAAAAAAAATAAGGAAAGTGTTCGTAGATTACCATTTTTTTTTTTTATTGAAATAAACCGAAAATTAACTTTAATTTTAGGTTTATTTTAAAAATTAAAAAAGAAAAATGAACTGAAAAATCAAAAAAAAAAAAAAAAGTGTTTTGTTTTTTTTCAATAAATAATTCTTTAATAGTCAAAATAATTTATTATCCATTTGAAAGATATTTATTATATCTAAACTACTTTTAAAATTTATAATTATAACCTCTAGACTGTGAAAAAAAAATAAATTCAATTTTTTTACAATTAAATTTGAAAAAAATATTAAGATAACCTGAAAAATTGGATTTTCCAACTTTAATTGTAAAATACCTCGAAAAATAATTTTTGATTCAAGATCTTTCAATTATTCAATAGTGTTTATTATAAATGAAGTTATCAAAAAGTAAAAAAATTATCAAATGTTTAAATTTTTTTTTTAAGCACATTTGTTCTTGATCACACAGTTCAAAAAATCTATATTTATGTTTGGTCAAGCAACCAAATAGCCAAAATAGATTGTAATTTTTTACATAAGAATAGGATAGGAAGTGAAAAGATTACGGCTCACTTCTTTAGGTTTACTCAAAATTTTTCACCAGATTGATACTTTAAAATCGATCAAATCTTCATTAAATATTTTATTTTATACCTGAATAAAAGGATTTATTTTCTTACTTTACTAAAAAAACTATAAAATTTAAAATCAAAGTAATAAGTTTGAACAATATTATTTTTTACAATATATATATATTTATTTTATTAATAAAACATTCCATCCGATTCAATAGGAAAAAAATTAATACTTTAGTATATTTGAAATAAATTTTATATACTTTTTATGATTTATACATTTTGGATGTTTTGATCAGTTTTAATTATTTTCGAGAATAAGAAAAAAATATGGAATATTATCGTTATTATAATGAGGGAAGAAGCATAAATATCATTCCAAATAAAATTCGACTTAAATTCCCTTTTTTTAAAATATAAGTGTAAAATTATTGATTTTACTTTTAATAATAAATAGAAATAATTTTTATTTACTTATACTTTTTACTTTTTTCAAATTTTTCTTTTAAATTTGTTTACCGCCGAATTACAGCCAATTCTACTCTTAAGACACAAAATTTAAACAAAAATTAAGGATGAAAAAAAAATCTAAATTAAATCACAAAACTTTCAGTCAAGTAAAAAAATATGTGTATAAAAAAAAATTTCATAAAAATGTTCCTTAATTCGTAGATTTTTTTTGTGTCTTAAAATTTGGTTCAAAGTTTGTGTCTCAAAACTGGAACTGAATGTAAAAATAGTTTAATTTTGTGTTGGCTTTGGGGGAAATTAAATTAAGGAAAGTTCACAAAAGATAAAATAAAAAGATTAAAAAACAATTAGCTGTTAAAAATCCAGCTATCAATAGATTGTTAATTCTTTATCTATAACATACAAATGTCATTTTTTGGATGTAAAAATATCTTTCGTTGCCCATTAATTAATTTTTAAATTCCAATACTAATAAATTCACAGATATATTTTTAAAATTTTTAGTTCAATTTCCTATTTTTGTTAAAGTTTTTATAAGCATTGAAGAAAAAAGAAGAAACAATTTACTTTGTCTAGATGTTAATAAAAATTTGAAATTAGTTCAACAGCAAGACTTTTGTTTGTAACAAAATGATTTGAAAGTTGATATATCATTTTTCTAAAACTCTAAATTGAACTAAAAGTGTATTTTCACATTATAGAATTTATTAGTATGTTAAAAACAATAAAACAACAAGTCAGAACTTTAAATTAATTATGAGAAATTTATTCAGCAAATAAATATATTCATATTTAAAGAATTTTTCAAAAAGTGATTTAACTATAAAAAAAAGAAGAAGAAAGAACAAATTGTTTTAATTTTTTGAACTCTCGGTTTTTTCTTGTAAATACCTGCTTTGTGGGTTAAGAGGAATTTTGTTTATCGTAAATATACAAATTGGGAGCTTGTTGCACACTACCGATACCTTACACTGTATTCCTAAATTTGAGATTGCTCCTTGGAGTATTCCAATGAAGAGAGACAAATACCTTTGTAAAAATTCCTTTTTCTCGGAATTTAAAGCAGCCTTATTGTCAAGTTGCTGTTCTTGTTCAAATTTTTTTTCTTTTTCGATTGTCTTTTTGATCTTTTTGGTGTGCTTGTTAAACTGAAAACTAGGTAATTTTGAAGAATTTCTTGTCTTGTTCTTTGTTGACGATAGATCCTTTTTTTTAAATTCATTGGGTTCTTTTGTTGATTCATCCCAATTCGAAGAAAATGAAAAAGAATTTTGAGAAAAGCGAGGGAATCTTTCCATTCCTCCAGGATATGTTGATTTGTGATCGCTCTTCTTCTTTGTCTTGGGGAAAGAAAGGTGACTCAACAATTTAAATTCGATGTCTTGAAGTACCCAAGTACCATTATTGTTCGTTCTTAAACTATTGATCGCTTTGCCAAAGAGCTTTTTCCAAAAATTCTTTGCAATATATTTTAGTTTCGATTCATCACCTACAAGACGCGGTACTTCAATCGAATATTTTTCAACCAACCTCCTTCCAATTCGGAACCCAACATTAATTAGTTTTTGTTGTGAAATAAATAATGATTCTAAATAATTAAGAAGGTATTTGTCATCTAAATTGATGAATTTTTTTTCCTTTTTTTTTTTACTTTTTTTTTTTTTTTTTTTTTTTTCTTCTTCTTCTTCTTCTTCTTCTTCTTCTTTTTTGCTTTGTTGGAAGTTTTTACTATTTGAATTGTTTCTTTTTAAAGATTGATCAAACAACGAAGTAGATCCTAGAATATATTTTGTGTATTCAAAATATAAAAATTCAAAACTTGTATAAGCTACAGCCATCACGAATAATGACGGCAATTGAAAAATATATTTTTGAAAAAATGAAATATATAATTTTGATTTCTTTTCTCAATTCATAAAAAGAACAGTTCTATAAATATTTGAGTTCTTTTTTTTGGATGAAAGTATGCAAATAATTGTGTTTAAAGATAAAAAAACAAGATTAAAATAAAAAAATGTTAATTTTTTTTTTTCTTGTTCCAAGGCAACATCCAATCTGCTACATAATAGTATACCTATGTTAAAATCCTTTTGAAAGGTTACTCCTTACTTGATGTTTTCAGTAAATTTTAATTTATGAATGGAATTTGTAAAAAATTTCTAGATTTTTATTAAAATGTTGAGTTTTTTTTGAAGACCGATTTTTTCTTCAAAATTTAACTCTATTTTTTGAAATATTTTTGTTTTTATTTTCCAATTTGATCCTTTATTTTTAGAATTTTTTTTTTTAATAATTGAACTTTAAGAAAATAATAATACCTTTACTTATTATTTATTTTTTGTTTCTTAGATTGTTTCGATTTTTAAACCTTCGAAAAAATAAAAGCAACTATTCTAACTTTACATTTGTAGTTTAAAGATTCTCCTCCGTCATTTTAATCATAGAATATTTCAAATAAGATAAGAATTTATATATATATATATATTTCATTAATAATTATATTTAAAAGAATTTAATTTGTAAATAATAATATAAAATCAAGTGGAATGTTACCACAGATTAAACCGATACCTATTGATATCTATTTCAAAATAATTCAAGATAGTATTCATAAAAAAATAAAAAATTCAAACTTTTTTGGTGAAAATAAATAACTACTATTTTGAAGAAAAAAAGGGCAATACAAGGAAAAAACAAATGATTTTTGAAACAATAAAATACAGTTATAAGTATTATAGAAGATGGTAAATTCTCTAAAGATTAATCTGATTTGAAAAAAAAAATTGTCTGATAAGATTGTAAAAAAAAATAATTTTCAAATTATACACCTGATCATTCCAGATATTATTTTTCTCGAAGAAGTATAAATTACACTCTAGATCCCTTTTACTTTAATTTCCTAAAATGAAGTTTAAATATAAAATCTTAGATTCCAAGTTAATAAATGATAAAAATATACTTTAATTATATTTTGAATATAGTTGAAAAAGTAAAAATTATAAAGTTGAAAAAGTAAAAGCAAAAAATATAATTTAAGAATTATACGTTCAGAAACAATTTATAAATAAAAAAAATAAAAAAATCAATATTATCTTTAATTTCAGACATTCAAAATCAGAGTCATGAAACTTTTATTTACTTTAATTTATTTTGATAATTTGTTCTGAATTTTTCAATGTGGTCCTTGTTTAATTGTTTTATTTTCTTTTTTCTTATTTATCTGATTTTCTTTAACCACTGGTATTTTTGTGTTTCGTTTTTCTTTCTTTTTTTTCATGTTATTCCCGACTTTTGTGTTTCATTATATCAGTATAAGTAAATAACCACTTTTCTTATTCCTTTTAACTCTTCTTCCTGAAATAGAGAATATTCAGCTCAAGAAAAAATGTAAAAAAAATATATATTCATAATAAGGTGAATAATGGGAAAAAAATCAAAAATTATCATATTAAATGATAATAAGATTCTCTGGCATCTATTATTCAAATAAAACCATTCAAAAAAAAAAAAAAAAAAAAATTGAAACGTCACAAAGGATCGATTAATGAAGGGTAAATATTTTGTTGATTTGATTACATTTATCGAATATGTTTAAATAATGATATTATAAAATAAAATTTTTACTCTTTGTTGGGAATGGTCTAGTAGAGAGAGAGATTCATGGTAATTCATTAGTAAATTTCTGTAAAATCATTTATTATAAATAATCTTTCTTGTGATTTAAAAATCTTGACAGTTGTATTTTTAAGGGGTTGGTAACTGAGGTTTTACAATTTGAATAAAAAATAAAAATCCAAATTAACATCCTTTTTTTGAAGAACAAAATCAATTTTTATGAAAAATAAATTATTCTAATCTATCCATAAAAAATCCTAATTACTTTATTCAACATAATAAAAAAAATACCGATATACTTTACAAATTCCATGATATCTATCTTCCTTAAGGGTTGTGTTTCCATATAGAAGAATTTTCAATATTATTTTATTTTAATTTCACTTTCCAAAAAGAATATTCCATTTTTAAGTTATTGGACAAAAAAATACTCGTTTCGAAGTTTAAGTCAAAACAATAAAAAAAAAAAACTTAAATTTTTTCATTTAGATTTATGATCGAAAATTTTTCAAAAAAAATGGATTAAAGGGATTTTCAAGTACAAACCCAAAATTTGAAAACATTTCAAACTTGTAAAAATAACTTTAAAAAATATTGAGAACAGTTTGAGGAAATTTTTTTGTATTTATAAATTTGAAAGGGAAATTTGAACATATTAAAATCAAATTTTTATGTCGATCTTTACTATGGAGGTAAAATTGTGAAAAATCTTTCAATTGAGAAAATTTTGCCTTTCTTGTAAAAAGAAATTTTCGATGTCTAAATATAACTAGGATAAACGAACTCTTTTAAGAGAAAGTTTTTATCCATTAATTTCACTGTTTTCACCAGAAAACTTAGCCCTTAAATTCAAAAAGTAACAAGTAATCTTTTCATTTTTTGATATTTTCTTCAAATGACAAATACAAAAACTACGACAAAACCAAAAGAGCCAGCAGGTTATAAATACCTTTCAATCACCAGGCCTGATCGGGTATTAATTATTGCAACAGTTGTGGGTATCCTAAATCTTATAACAATCCATATTATCGCAAGGGCGCTTCACCATGTGATTGTTGCAATTCCTTATATCTCAATGACAGAAAACCACCGACCCGAGCATTACATCACATCGATCGTTTTTACTTCCGTTGCTGTGGTTTTATGTTGGACACAATATTTAGTCTATGTAAGACAACGCACACTTTATCCACAGAACAAAAAGCTGTTGATGTGGCTTTTCTTTAATGCAATAGTGTCCTCGATCGGCCTTTTTGGCCAAGCCGTCTTTGAGTTGCAATTGGATTGGAATACAAAGAAATATAATTCTGAGGAAGCCCAGGAATTAAAAAACAATATTACTTGGCATTCCAATATCCATTTAACTCTTACAAATTGTTTATTCATTTCGACAATGATCCACACACTTTCCTATTTGGTCTTTATGGTGAAAAATAAGCTTCATAAAGAGAAAGAGACAAAGGGTTCTTTTAAGTTAAAGATCTTTGTACTTTCTTTGCTTGTTCTTTCTTTTGTGATGCAACAAATACTACAAAACATCTATTTCCCCAAAGATCAAGAACAAAAAAGAATTACAACAATGCAATTTGGTGCAGTTTTCCAATATTTGATGGTAATCTCGATCATGGCGCATTATACTTCTTTTTATAAGGAATTAAAACGTGTTCATGTTTTTTCTTATTATTCTCTCTGCGAGTCTGAAAGCAACTTACAGGATCCGAAATCAAGTCAAGATAGCAATCCGAATAATTTACAAATTAATACTGAAAATGATTACCTAGTCCACCAATCACCAAACAATTCTTCAGACGATGAAAAACTTTAAATGTCTTCCTTCATTGACAATAATTATTAATGATGAGTTATGAAATTTTGGTTGGCAATACAAGTGTAAAATTACAGTCTTAAGGCATTCATGTCACCCTAGATTTGCATATAATCAAAGTAAGTTGTAATGGAATTTAAATGATATTAGTAATCCATGGTTAAGGTGACTCTAAAAAATCTATCAAAAAATATTATTTAACAATAAATTATTTGATTTTTTACTAATGATTACAATTAAAATTTGCCATTTTGTGGAAATAATTTTTTTTTAATTTCTTTATCAAAGACAAAAATATAAACCTAAAATAATATTATTCCAGTCTTGAAAATTCAGATTTTAAAACTCCCAAAAGTAACTATTTTTGGGATTATTTAATTTCAAAGAATAAATCAATACTCATTTGAATAAAAATCCAAAAACTGATTAGTTTTAGTTTCCTTTTTATAAAGATAGTTGTATTTATCATATATTTTTTACATATAAACAATAATTTTTTAAAAATTATCTATTAGTTAATTATTTTATTTTTTAAAAAATCTAATTTTTTAGCTACTAAACAACATTTCGAGACCAATTTAAACAAGATATTTTTCAACTTTGGAGTGTTGATGATTAAGCCTTTGAATTTGAATCAGAAATGCTGATTTGTTTTTTCTGAAATCGTTGGGTTTTTTCCTAGTTAAAAGGATAATTGCCTATTGATGGAAATCAACAAATAGTACTATTTTACCAATCAAAATTTTCAAGGCAGATTTAAACCATGGAGAACTAATATGATTACCTTCAATTAATTACAGACTTTAATTTTAAACTTTTTTTTGATAGATGAAATTCCCTTAAAAAATAGAGTTTTTCAAGACTTTGATAGTAAATCTTGTGTACTCGCAAGATTTTGAACCAAAATTTCTAGTTTAAAATAAACGATTTTCCAGCATAAGGAATTCAATTGTAATAGATGAATTATAAGTATTAAAGTTAATTTGAGTGGGTACCATAAGAAAAAAATTAATTTAGGAAATTTCACAATTGAAAACATTTTTCTACTTTTTTTCTTTTTTTTTAATTTTTTTTTTTTTATTAGAAGATTTATTGTCACAAAGCAAAAAAAAATGTTATTTTAAGGTCATTGAAAGTCTGAGCGTAGAATGAATATATTGATTTCTATTGGACTTTATTTTGATCCGAAATTGAAGATTAAAATATGAAAATTGTTCACTTCACATTCATTTCCTTTTTTAAATAGAGACAACAAATACCAACAAAGTTTGTTTGGAGACTTGTTTTCTAAAAGAAAAGCATGGAAAATAAAGTGAAAATTGTTTCCTATTTATTATTACAATAGGAGTAGAAATTCAAAATTAACATTATGTTTATTTCTTAATGGGGCCTAAGAATTCTAGTTTTTCAAATTTTTCACAACATAAACTCCAATTCTAAATCTTTAATACACCGAAAAAATAACTTTTGAAAAAAAAAATCTCTTTTAATCAATTCTTGAAGAAATACTAAATTAGAATGATTCATTAATTGAAATGTTAACAATTGTTAATAAACTACAATATCCATAAAACAAAAATTCAATAATTATCAATATTAATAAATTATCCGTATGTTACAAATTTGGAGATAAGTAAAACAAAATAAATTTATTAAGAAATTTGTAAAAATCCTATTTACAAAGAATAATTGATCAGGGGTTAGACATCATTAACTAATTTTATTTGAGTTCTAGTAATTTATAGAAAGTAACTTTAGTATAATATCAATATTTTGAAAAATTTTGAACACAGAAACAGTTTACTTATTCAAAAAATGAAATCAAAATAAAAAACTAAAATATCAAAAAATGGTTTTCTCTATTTATTAAACAATCAAAATTATTACCAATTTGAATGAAATTGTATTATAGTGATTGTTTTAACATTTTAAATATGTGTAAAAATTTGAATTCGAGTATATTGGTTGGTTAGATTTGTTTTATATATTTATAAACTATTTTCGGGTGTATTTATTTATTTTTTTAATATTTATTATTTTAAGTTTCTATCATATCATTTGATAAAGAAATTGTAAAAACAATTATCTCAAAATGTCAATTTTATTATGTTATTATTAGTGTAAAAATTAACAATTTATTGTTCAATAATATGTTTCTTTTAGATTTTTTCAAACAGTTAAAACTCTGGATTACTATTATAAATGATAAATATTATTTTAAGAAAATAATTATTTTTCAGCACTCATCAAATTCTCATTTTTTCCAAATAGTCAATCCCATTGAAATATATTGGTTGTGGTCGTTTAAAAGTTCTTTTTTTGAGATAGGTTAAGGTGTTTTAGGGTAGATTTGGGTAGTTTTGCTTGGATATTAGAGAATTTTGGCAAGTATTTTGAAAAAAACAACAATAATTAACACACCAATTATACTTTTGTAATGGGTTTTAAGGGGGGGGGATTTTTACACTTAACTTTATTAGTTAAAATTGGGCTTCGAACCAATTTTAAAAATATCAAGTATTAGTGATTTCAGCATTAAGGATTTTGTAGAATTTTTGAAATAAAATACTATCAACAATAAAATAATTTTTTTGATTTTTCCACCACAAACCTTAAAAATCATTAAAATTTTTCATATAGATGAAAATAATCAAGAAAGTCTCAAAAATCTAAAAAAAATCTAATTTTTTCAAATTTGAAATTTAATAATATACTCGTAATTTCGTATTTAGTTCTCGATAAAATTATTATTTGTAAAATTTTTGAGAAACAAAATTAGTTTAAATTTCTAAAGAATTTTATGAAAGAATTTTAATTTCAATTTTCAACTTTAATCTGTCTAATTCTTGATCGGGCTGAGAAAATAGGATATTTATTAAATTCCTCTGCAAAAATAAAGGTTTATTGGGCAAATTCGTTTATTTGATTTTATAAGAATTTGTTTTCCAATTAAAATTATAAAAACAAATTAAATCTAAATATTGGTTATTTTTTTTTACCCAATTATCTTTTTCTTTGGGTTGGATATTTTGCAGTTGGTTTTTGATTTAAATAATCCATGATCTTTTCCTTTAATTATTGTATCGGATCTATTTATTTTTAGGTTGGTTTGAAAAAAATATTTGATAATACGGATTTTGAAAACAAATATATAAAAAAAAATTTTCTTCAAATAGAAATAAATAGTAAAGAGACGAGAAATTCAAAGTAATCTCTTATTTATTCTCATTCAAAGATATGAAAAACCAAAATCAAAATGTTTTCGAAAACAAACCTAAAACTAAAATTTATTTTTCATTAATGATTTTAACAAGATTCAGTGGGGAAGTGATCTTTTTTGTTTAGTCTTCAAAAAGAAAATATTTATATCAAATAGACAAATTTTCACATGCCGAGTTTTATTGGGTTTATCTTTTATTTGTTTCAAGCATTCGCATAGAACAAATTTCTTAGATCCAAAAACCAAATTTAATAAAACCAAAAATTTAATAAAAAAAAAATGTTCAAAAAATCGAAAAATTAAAGAATTCAACTCTGATTTGATTTACTTTTATTCTTTTTACAGATAGCGACATGAAAGGTATTTTGATTTCAAAGTTTCAATATCTCATGGAACTCCAAAAAAAAAATTGTTTTCAGTACTGCTTTCAAGCAATGGAAATTTTTAAAAATTGGTAAAATGTACCTGCTTCCTTAAATAAAAAATTGAAGGGGAAAATAATAGCAATTGGTTGTTTGCTATTCTAAAATTAAAGAAGAATTTTTTTTCATTCAAATACCGCAATTATAAAAAAGTGTGTGTACAAATAGTTTTCTCAAGTGTGACCCAAACTACTTAAAACTGGTGAATTAGACAGTTTGAAGTTCTCACCTATAAAACCTTGAGTCAACACTCTTTTAAAATAGCATTATTCGCCAAAGACATTTGATTCAAGAAAAATTTCTTGGACAATCAAATTGATAATGAAAATGAATTAGGCTGGTGAAAATGTAAATGAGTAATGCCTTCTTAAAATGTAAAGGCTATCCGAAGATGAAAAAAAACTGTAAGACTCTATGCGACTTATTTAACAAGATAAAAAACAGTTTTAAATGCTTCTGATCGAAGATTCTGAATCTGCAATTTCAACTATTTCATTATTACTTTTTCTCACGACAAGCCGCCCATTTGTGTTGATGTACAAAGACTTGGCTTTAAACTTCTCGTTATCTTTAATCACCATCACGTGTTTGTTGAGATTCATTTCTTTTGCTTGGTAGGACTCGAGCAGCTGATTCAAGGAAATATTCTTCGGATCCAGGTAGTATTCATATCTATTCAAAAAAGAGGCAAGCACTTTTTCGCGAACAAAGCTGTGCCCATCGCAGGTGCTTTTCATTGAAGTTGCAACAGACTTGAGTTCTAAATTGGACTCGGAGGGGTCAATGTTGACATTGATGCCAACACCAACTAAAAAGGTCGTGAGGTTTGCAATTGACCGAGGGTTGTTGTTCTTGTCGGCCCTTTGAAAGGGCAAGAGGCAGTCTTCAAAGGACGACTTTGGCTTCTGTTGGAGAACAGTGTCAACCAACATTCCAGACAGTTTCAAGTTGTTCACATACACATCGTTTGGCCACTTGATTTTGGATTGGATTCTTGAAAAGCCGTTTCGAATGAATTGATCATGCACACTCTCGTGTGTTGACAGGGGCACAGAGAGGTTGATGCGTGTGTAAAATTCCGTTGTAACTCGGCCCTCATAGTGAAGAACAAGTGTGAAAAAGAGATTTCCCCCTTTTGGTGAATGGAAACTACGCGACCTTCTTCCCTTGCCTTCAGTTTGCTCCTCAGCCAGAATTACAGTCCCATTTTGAAAGAAATTTTCTTTCCCAATAGTCATTGTCGAAGTCACTCGTTCTTTGTAAAAGAGTGGCCTTCCAAGTTGCTGTGTTTGAAGGTTTTCAAAGTAGAGGTTTTGGTTGAAAATAGTCATTGATCAGATCAGGAACCAAGATTACTTAAGTAGCTTATGAAAAGTAAAAAAAATAAAATAATTCCTTTTGAATTTTTGTGTAAATAAATAATCCATTTTTTATGGATTCACCTAAACTACCCTACAGAAGAGTCTATGACAGAATTAGACAGATTTTTTTTTTTTTCATTAAAGAGGGAATTTAAAGATTCTTACAGTTTTTGAAAAGCAAATTTGTAAATCTTATTTTAGGAATATAAAAATCTTATATTATTTCCATAAAGGGGATTGTTTTTTTGAGCCCAGGCTGAAAAGAAATGTTTTTTGGAAAACATTTCTGAAATTACAGAGTGGAACTACTTTCTTTTTAGTTCCATTCCTTTGAATATCTACTTATATAAAATCCAACCACTTTCTCTTAAAGAAATTGAAAATAATGGGTTTTGTATTCTTAAAAAGTAAAATTTTACCATCCTAGGGCAGTCTGGAACAAAAGTTGGTCTAAAAATTTTATTTGTTTAAATTTAACTTTTTATTTTTAGAAGACTGTCTTTTTCCAATTAATAAATGAAAATCTTTCTTTCCTGTTCACAAAAATATAACAGCCATTATTTATTGAAGAAACTCAAGAACTTGTAAAATGTTAATTAGAGATAATAACCACAACTAATCTGGTTTTTCTTTATGCTATTTTCAATTTCTCAAAATTGATTTTATCTCACAGTTTCAAAGATAAAGAGATTCAAATTAATAAAACTCAAAATTATCACGATCAAATCGTCTTGTGAAGATCTTGATTTTTTTCAAAAGGACTTACAGTTGTTGGATAAATATTTGAGAATCTGAAATAATAATTTTTTTTCTTAAGGGACTAGTCTCTATAATTTTTTTTTTGACCGATTTTTGAATAAAAATTCCTTATCTAGAAATATCTTTAATATGAAAAATAAACAGGATCTTCAAATCTTATTAATTGGCAAAAAATTTTATCAATCTCTATTAAATTTAGGTTAAAAAATTTAATAGAGGCTAGTCCCTTAATTACAAAATGAAAGTACTAACTTAAATCGAATTTTCTATCAAAGCCCAATAAGGAAGCATAATAAAATTTTTAAAAATAACATTGTTTTTGGTGTGATCACGATCCTTTAGTTTTCTTAACATCTCAGTTCATAAAATATTTAGTAAATTGATATAAAATTTTACTTTTTTTTTTTTTTTGATTGTTTTAACCCCCTTTTTTTTTATAATTATTTAAGTGGCTAGTCTCTATTAGTATTTTTTTTTTTTGACCAATTTCTAAATAAGGATTCCTTATCTAGAAATAAGTTTAATGAAAATAAAAATGGTAGTTCAAATCTTAGTAATTGGCAAAAAATTTTATCAATCTCTATTAAATTTAATTCAAAAAAATTATTCGAGCTTAGTTTCTTAAGTAGGGGGTTAATTCCTTTTATTTTTATGTTAATTGTTTTTGAATTTTTGAGATTAAAAGAAAATATAAAATTTCGACGAATTTAAAAATTAAAAAATCCATATATTATATGCACCAAAGGATAAAAGAATTTGGTAAATCATATATTTTTTTTCTATTCTTTTAATTTTTGGAAAGCCTAGTCTTGTGATGACATTCCCCTTATTCCCAAATTTTTATTTGGAAATTTTTTTAAATAGTTTTATATTTTTTCATTTTCCACTAGGGGTAATAAATAAGGGCGGGCCTTTTATGTTTGTATTATTGATATTATTATTAATTTTTAATATATTTTAAATATTAATTTTCTTTAATTCATAAATCTAGATTTGCGATTATTTTCATAGATGAGCAATTCCATTGAAAATACCCAAAAGGCAGTTTATTGTACAATTTATTTATTTATTTATTTCGTTTTTTCACTTTTTAATTTGATTTGTTTGGACAATTTCTTTAAAAATAAAATTCATATTAAGAGGTGAATGTAAAATAACACAATAACTTAAAAATTCTTCTAGTGTAAATAAAGTCCTTAACAACTCTTCTCTTTTTTTGAGATTGTTTGAGACTCAAATTTTAATACTTGATACAATTTTTTTTATTATTAAAGTAAAAATATTAAAAAAAAAAAAAAATAAAATCAAATGAATCAAAAGATCAAATATAAATCCCAATTAAAATTTTTTAAGACATCAAAATAACTACCTTTGAAAAAAAAAAACTTTTTTACTCAATTCCAGAAGAAAATCTCAAATTTGAATTATTCATTAATTGTAATATTGGTAATTATTTATAAAAATCAAGTCCAAAAAACAAGAAATAAATAATTATCAATACAAATAAAAATAACAAATATGTTAAAAATTTGGAAGATGAGAGCAAAATAAAAAAATTTTGATTAAATTTGAAAATATTCTATCTATAATTGCTCAATAATATGTTTTGATATCATTGAAATTTTCTTTGAGTTCATCTATTTGGAAGAACTAAATTTTAACCAAATAGTAATTTTTCAAAAAAAAAAAATTCTGATTGAACGAAAAAGGTTAAGTAATTCCAAAAATGAAATGAAAACAAAAAAACTAAATAATGAAAAAATAATTTTCCCATTTTTACAATAAATCAAAATAATTTGCAGTTTGAACGAAGTTATATTATTCTGATTCTTTAAACTATCTTAGTTGTATTAAAAATTTTGAATTTTAGTTTATTATATGGATTTTTTTTTTTTTTTTGGTATCCTTGGGGCTATTATGTACCCTCAGACAGACCTTCTCAAAAATTGGAAAATAGGCGTTCTTCGTAACAAAAATAATTGCCAAATTATAAAACACTTTTGCCACTAAAAAAATTACACAAAACACTAAATTATCCAATAAAAATAAAAAATTCACAAAACCCCAATTAAAAAAATTAATTTACCAATTAATTGATTAAACAATTATTTTATTTATTAGATTATACAAATATATTATTTTTATACTATAAAAAATAAATAAAAAAATAAGAAGAATAAGAATAAGAAAATAAAAATAAAAATAATAAAAAAAACTAAGAATTAGCATTCAATAAAACAAAATTATTTTGAAAATTATTATAATTACAATTATTTTTGATGAAACACGCTTTAATCAATTACTTCATTTTTTAAAAGAAGTGTTCAAATTTGGTTGATTAATTTTGCGAGTTTTATTTCCATTTGTAACGTTCAAAGGTCTTTTAAAGGTAAATTGGTTTGTTTTTTGGAAAATGCGCTTTCTTACTTGGATATTAGAAAAATTCTTTTGAAAGCTGAGATTTAATTTTTCAAAATTTTGGATATTATGGGTCAAGATATGTTTCCATTCTCCAAATTGGTATATTTGAGGTTTTTTAATTTGTGCCTTTTCTGGGCTCGGTGTTGGTGACTTTGCGAGAATTTTTTCGACCAAGCCATCAACAACCAGATCTTGAAGAGTAATTGGCTGAGAGCAGCAAGGGCAGACCCATTTCTTCGTCATTTCTGCGTGTCTAATAAAGGCACCTAGATCAAAGCATTGAAGGTGTTTGCATTTCAAGCCTCTTGCGGGGACACTGATCCTTTTCTTGGACAGGGGGCATTTGAATGAAATTATTTCATTTTTTGTATTGCTGGACGAGAAAAGTAGCTTTTCCATCTCTTGGGAATATAGATTTGAGTTGACCCTTTTCTTTGATTTCACAACGTTTACAATATTGCTGATCTCTATTTGGCACATGTGTTGCAAAACAATCACAGTGTCTTCGATTGACGATTGCGCGACAAACGTCAGTTCGTTTGTTTCCTGGTTGAATAACGACAAATCGATTTGAAAAGGTTTGTACATCGACAATTGAAACGAAACCTTGTTAATTGTGACCAGAATTTTGTTGTTGTGATCGTCCTTCCCTTTGCCTTTCCTATTTCCGAGGTTTGACAAAAACCTTAAACAAAACTTGGAATTTTGATTCTCAAAATTTCCTTTGATTTTGTCGATTCGTTCCTTTGGTACAACAAACCGTAATGACTTTTTGTTGTTCACAACACCTGGTCCAATTAACGGCGGGTACTTTGGCCTTAACAACAAGGAATCCCCAAATAAGATATGGACGATTGCTTGATAGCTCACTTTTTTATTTTGGTGATAATGGGCTTTTAATTTATTGAATAAAGAGCGCTTGATCGGATCGTTCAATTTGCTAATTTTACAATTGAGTGATTCTTCAAAGTAGTTTTTTCTTGATTTGTTTTGAAACATTCTTTGGTGATTTATTTAAATTAATTTTAATATTTTACGGAAACACAAACAATAAAAAATGAATAAGATTTGAAAACAAAACGATTTTTGATATGACAAAGTTTTTTTTTTTTTTTACAAGTAGTACGTATTTGTGACTATTTTATTCAAATATCAAAGATTTAAATTCATTAACAGGGTTTCAGGTTGAAATTCACCCAAAGAAATATTAATATTTGAAAGAAAACAGTTTATATTTATGCAAAAAAAGATTTGATTCAAATACTAAAAATTTGAAATTGTGGTTTGTTTAATGATTGAAACCATTATTGTACAGACAGATTTTTGTCAAACAAAATCTATTTTGAGACATAATGTTCTCTGATCCTTTTAATTAATTAAATGAAGAAAAAGTTAGTCTTAATTTTAGAGTGAAGGGAATGGTAAGTTATTTCTTTTGTTCACTCTTTTTTCAGTTTAAATTGGTTTGTAAGGATAAAATGATCGAATTTCAAAAAGAAATTTTTTTTTCATTACTTCACTTTTTCCTGAAAATTATAGTTTAGTTTGAAAGGATACAAAAAATGAAGTTCAATATTTACAAAATCCATTAATTTTGAATCAAAATAGAGATTCTCTTTTAATTAAATCCAAAAAATTTTAAAAAATTGTCCAAATTTAAAGAATAATTTTTAACTTATTTTTTCAGTAAAATCAAAGTATACTCTAATTCCTCTTTACTCTTGAGATTTAGGTTGGACGTTCTTTGTGTTTGGATACTCTAATTTTCCCTTTTTATTTCTCTTTTTAATTTTAAATTCTAATTTGATCAGATTCATTAGAATTCAAATATTCAGAATGTAATCTTCTTTATTATTATTAACTTTGGCAATTGTAAACAATTTAAACCTTGGGAATACTTTTTAAGATTTTGCGAATAAGAAAATAATAAATAGACCTTAAAAATTGTACTTAATTTGAAATTTTGTGCAATTTAACACGACCGATAAATTCAAAAAAAGATCTGAAAATTTTCACTTCATTTTCCATTTTACAAATTGTTTTACTTAATCTTTGAAGAAAGCATTTTATACTTTTAAATGTTAAACAACTTTGTTAAATTGGTTATTATTCAAAAGGTTCAATCTCTTGAATTGTTTTAAAAGTTGAGTTAATTGATTACAAAAATGGAAATTGAACGAAAAATTTTACCAAAGATATTTGAATTTATCAGTATTTTGGAGAAATTCAAATTGGTTTGGGTTGTTTAAGAGTGTAGATTTCGAAATTGTAAAAATCTACAAAATTCTAAATTACTATTGTCTAAATAATTCGTGTAGAAAAGTTTGATTGTATTTGAAAAGAAAAAGCATGTTTCTTTTGTTATAGAAGACCTATACATTAACTGATTGAAGAAACTGACAACAAACCCATTGTAAGTATAGTACTCATTTCTTCAAGTTCTATTATTTACAAATAAATTCTATAAATAAAATTGATCAAATTTGAATAATAAACTCAAAAAATAGAGTAAATTTTTCATAAAATTTACATCAAAAAAAAACAAAAAATTTCATTCAAATTTGCACTCATTTTAAACCTAATTTTAAATTTTACTGGAAATATCAAGGTGTTTACACTCAAAATTGATTTATACTTGGGTATGTTATTGGTAATGAATTAGATGTCCCCTTGGTACAAGAATAAAAAAAAGTACAGATTTTATTTTGAGATACACGGATTATAGTTTTTTAGCATGTACTATTTTGATCACTGTAGATGACAAAAATTTGTGATAATTTCTTAAGAATTAGTTTGGTCATTTATCTCTTAGAAATATTTCAAAACATCTTTAAGGGAGTAGCCACCATAAAGTCAAGTATTTTACCTTTAAATATTTTGAAAGAAGATTAGAAAAAAACATTTTTTACTTGACTTCACTACACGATCATGAAAAAATTATTTCAAAAAAAATTAAACATTTGCTAAATTTTCACTTTTAGATAACTTCACTTATAATAAACACTCTTAGTTAATAAAGGATCTTGTATCAAAAAATAATTTTAAAGATATTTAACAATTTAAGTTGGAAAATTCTATTTTCCAGTAAGATTTTTTTCAAATTTAATAGTAAAAAATTTGAATATTTTTATTTACACAGTTAAGAGTTTATAATCATAAATTTTAAAAGTATTTTAAATTTAATAAAAATCTTTCAAACTGATAACCAATTATTTGGACTATTATGAAATTATTTATTAATATAAATTTAAAAAAATCTTTTTTTTTGATTTTCCGTTAGGTTTTCCAGAATTTAAAAGGATAGAGTAAAATCAAAGATTTTACTCAATTCTTTTGAATTTTGGAAAACCTAGTAGACTCACAATAATGATCATCAGTAATTTTTTTTCTCTGTTTCAGTTTTATTAGATGAGTACAATCTTTTCATAACTATTCGTTATTACCTATCAAAGTAAATATCTCCAAGTTGAATTAATCTAAAATTCTTCCGTTTATTTGTAGTTTTTTATCCTAAAAATGCCTTTTTTTCTAGACTAGATACTTTTAAAAAAGTTGGTTATATTAATAACAATATTTACAATAGTCTCATGAATTTAAAGTTCGGGAATTTTGATTATATTGTAAAACCAATTTTATTATTCAAGATTATAAGGTTAAGGAAGGGATTAATTTTGTCTAACTTTATTTTTTCAATTTTATTTATTCATACTAGTGTTGTGTCTAGTTTGCTTTTTAGTATTCAAAGCACTTATTGAAAAACAAAATATTAGTTTAAATTCTACAGACAAAATAAAGTGCCACAATAGAATGTCCTGTTGATTTGTTTAATCAACTTTGGAGGAATGTTTAATGGTTTAACTTTTATTCTTATCTCAACATTCTATTGTGGCATTTTATTTTGTGTTTGTTAAAAAAATCTAATATATTGCTTTTAAACAAAGTACATTTCAGGGATTAGCGTCACGATAGATTTCACTATAATCAAATTATGTTATAATTGGGTGTAAATGATTTTTGTGCACCAGAACTCAAATAGTTTCTGTAACTCTAAAAAATCTATTATAAATCTTATTACACAATAAATTATTACATTTTACTAATGATCACTATTAAAAAAGTTTCATTTTGAAAAATTTTTTTAATTCCTTTTAACAAATTTAAAAATTGAAACTCCAAAATACAGTATTCTGGTATTTAATAATTTATATTTAGAACTTCCAAAAGTATCTATTTTTATAATTTTTGAATTTCAAAGATTAACTTATTAATCGTCAACATAAAAAACACAAAGACTGATTAGTTTTGTTTGCTTTTGATAAAAATAATGGTGGTATCAAAATATTTGCATGATTTGAGAAATAATTTGTCAAAAAAATCTATTCATTAATTATTTAATTTTTAAAAAAAATCGAATTTTTTAGTAACTAATCTACATTTCGCCTCAATTTAAGATAGATATTTTGAAACTTTGTAGTCTGAATATTGATAATACAACCTTTAAATTTATGGCAAAATGCAGATTTTATTCTGAAATTGCTGGTTTTTTTACTAATACAAGCATCATTTTTAAATGATGAGATCAACCAATATTACTACTTGACTAATTGGTGTTTTGAGAGACATTTGAACCATGTAGAACTAATGTGATTAGGTCTAATAACAACATAATTTGTTCCTAATTTTCTCTTTGGTCGACCCTAATCCCTTAAATACCCAAAATCAAACAAAACCATAACTCAATAAACAAAACAACTTTTAGATCCAATTATAAAATAAAAAAAAAGTGAAAATGTTGGCTTGTGATATTTGAGTCTTATTCTAATTTATATTACTTGTAAATTTAAAAAAAACAATATACTGTTAAATTCAAATAAATTTCATAAAATTTTTAGTTCATTTTCCATTTTTGTAATAAAGTATCTCATTTAACTTTTAAACCAAACCAAGAGAAAAAATATTTTGAAGGGGAACCAAATTTTCATTTTTTTTTAAAAACATTTAAAGGAATAAAATGCTTTATTCAAAGCTTGTGTTTAAAATATTTTAAAAATTTGCAAAATGAAGTAAAATTTATTGATATTTATTTGAATTTATCAGTATACTTGGACCAATATAAAAAAAACCAAATTGTACAAGGGCTATAAGATTGTTCATTTTATATAAAAACCCCCTTTTCCAAATATTTTAAATTTAAACTGTTGCTTTCAAAAAATGACTCTGATAAGCAATTGGTTTTAAACAAAAGAGTATTAAAAATATAGTATACAGTTAAATGATTTCTATTACACTGATTATTTGAATTTTTAGTAAATCTAAGATAATCATTAGTTGAGATTTTAAGGATTATTCCAAAAATATAAAGTATTGGCAATGTAAATGTTCACCCAATCCACCAATCAGGTATAAAACGAATAGAAAAATATCTTTTAAGCTGATCACTAGTTTAATATGTTTCTTATATAAATTTTTATTTAATAGTGTCCTTTCTTTAAAGATCTTTTGATGATCATATTATTATTTTTCTAATTCTACAATATTTTAATATTACTTTAAAAAGTATCAAAGTATGAAATTAAAATTAATTTTTAAACTGGTATGAAGACTAATATCATGATTTGTAATTTGCTCTTATTAAATAGAATCTAGTAATTCAAAATAATTATACATTTTTCTAAAACTGAATAGGAATTGAAATAATAATGCTAAATTAATCTTTTACTTGGAAATAAATAATAAAAGAATAAATATTATGAATTCATAGTATTTATTTTTAAAATGTATAAAACAAAATGACAAATTTTAAAGATTGGGAAGGTAATAGAAATAGTTTTTTTTTTTGATTTTATTGCTCTTTTATATTTTGCTAAATTGATTTGTTGAAGTTGAGAAAATAATTTTAAAAAAATGTACGAATAAATCCAAGTTTAATACTTTTAAACTTAGTATATATTTTTATTTATTAAAATTCAAAAGAATCCTATAGAAAATACAATGAAACTTTAGTAAGATAAAAACAAAAGAGGGATTATTATTTTATTAATAATAAATAAGTTACTAAAAGTATTCCAATAAGGAAAAAAAAATATATTGAATTAACAATCATAAAAGTGTTTAATAATATTAAAAGAATATTATCAAAAAAAGAGAATTATTTTCTTAAAGAAATGACACTATTAAATAAAAATTTATATAAGAAATGCCAATTAAACCTGAAGTTCTCTTTTCTAAAGGTAGAATTTTGAAAAAACATAATTATTATTAGAATTATTTTTTGAGATCTCTCAAATATTTTGTTTTTTTGGGAAATATTTGCAGATCTGGTTATAATCAAATAATTATTAAGTATTATCTAAATATAATCTGAAATAATAAATTTATGGATTTAGTCTTATATCTCAAAAAATAATCTCCATAAAAAAATTAAATAAATTTTTTTAAATATAATTTTTTTTTTTCTGAATATTTTCTCTCAAATTTTTATTTTTGATATTAGTAAAATTAAAGTTTTAGATTTTTTTTTTTATTAAAATTTTTTGGGAATTTAGAACTAAAGATCACCAATATAATTTTTAATAAAAGAACACATAATTCAATTCAAGAGATTTTTATTGTATTTCTACTCTTATAATTTTCCAATTGAAATTTAGTCCATAATAAAAAATTGAAATTTGACTGTGTTTATATCTTATAATTTTATTTTTTTTTCCGAAATTTATTCCAATAATTCTTCTTTTTCAGATTGTTAATTTTCGAAATAATTTTGGTGGGTTCAGGGTTTGGATTTCAGCCCATACAGATTTTAAAAATGTAAATAGTCCTTGAATCAACAGATTCATTTTTTTCAATATTTTGATAGTTTTTTTACTTTTTCTTAATTCCTCCAAACCCTAACCTTTCTCTTACCATCAAAATCCTTGTTTTTGAGCAATTTCATTCTTGTTGACTTTTAAGATTGTATATTTTTTTCAAAATATTTTTTACGAAAAAGTTAATCATTTTTATTTAACTTTTTCAATTATTTAGCTTCTCTTTTTATTTCGCAAATTACTAATTGCTTTTGAAATAACAAAAGTTCTTAATAGCGAAAATAATTGAGAAAATCAAAAATGGAAACAATCCCAATTGTTATTGATAATGGCTCATCAACCACAAAAGCTGGATTTGCTGGAGTGGAAAAGCCAAAAGTAGTATTTCCTACAATTGTTGGAAAATGGAAAAGCGCTGATCTTGTTGAAGAAAGACAAAAAGATTATTACATTGGGACAGAAATATTCAAGGAACAAGATTCGTTATTCTTCAACAAACCAATAGAATTTGGGCTTTACCAGAACTGGGAATGGATGGAAAAAATCTGGCAACATACCTTTTATAACGAATTGAGAGTATCGCCAGAAGACCACCCGGTTTTATTAGCTGAAAGGCCGGCAAGCACAAAAGTTATTCGAGAAAATATCACCGAGATCATGTTTGAAACTTTCAAGGTACCATTTATGTATCTTGCGAACCAATGTGCTCTTTCACTTTATGCGACTGGAAAAACCACAGGCGTTGTTATTGATAGTGGTGGCGGCGTCACACACGTCTTACCAGTTTATGATGGATATGCTATTCCTCATGCAATTAACAAAACCCATATTGGTGGTGATCAAGTGACTGATTATTTTACAAAGATCATTAATGAAGAAAGAGAACGCACTTTTACAAATTCAATTGAGGACAAATTAAAAGTTAGCGGTGTTAAAGAGCAATTGGGATATGTAGCACTAGACTTTGAAGAAGAAATGGACAATGCTTCAAAGAATACCGCGAAATTTGAAAAAAGTTATCGTCTACCAAATAAAGAAGTAATTTGTCTTGGGAACGAAAGATTTAGAGGACCAGAAATAAATTTCAACCCTACCTTAGTTGGGTCCGAACAATTTGGTATTCACGAAATTGTTTTCAATTCAATAATGAAATGTGATCGAGATTTCCGAAGGTATCTTTTTAAAAATATTTCTTTAGCAGGCGGCAACACATTGTTTCCAGGCTTTGAAGAGCGTCTAACCAAGGAGATGAAACAGAAAATCAAAACATTGGAAATTTCTGTAACAGCTCCACCAGATAGGAAATATTCTGCTTGGAAAGGGGGGTCGATACTTTCTTCCCTTTCAACTTTCAAAGAAATGTGGATCACAACAAAGGAATATGAAGAAACAGGAACATCAATTGTGCACAAAAAATGTTTTTAAGGGTAGGGTGGGGTATAACAAACAAAATGAGCAAAATGTTAAAAAGTTTTTTTTGGTAATCACAGCAAAAATTAAAAATTAATTTTTCACGAGATATTACCTTTAAACAATTTTTTATACACCTATTACGCAGTTACCCTTATTTAAAAAAAAAAAACAAATAATAAAAAACAATTATTTTCGAAATAAAAAAACAATAATTTTCTGTTTCAATTATTTAAAATAAATAAATAAATAAATGTGTGTATTCAAAATAAAAAATATTTTTCTCTTTTTTCCAATAATTCTTTAGAAAATTTCCTTGAAATCTTTTTTATGATTATTTTTTTTTTTTTTCAATTTTTGAATTAATTATAAAATTTTTCAGCAAGTTTATCGAATTCACTTTCCAAATTAAAGTATTTCTCAATGAGTGGAGTTTTTTCACGAAGCGATAGCATTGTTGCTATTTGTCTTTTAACTATTTTGCTATTGAGCCCGGAATTGCTTAGTGCTGTAACTAAATTGCTATTTGTCATTGGATCAACGGGCTTTTTTTCTAAGGCTTGCTTTAAATATTTTTCTGCCTGTGAAAATTCACCTAATTTCATATGGCAAACGGCAATCGAATTTAAAACTGAAACAGATTTACCATATAATTGGCCAAGTTCATTGTAGCTTTCAAGTGCTTTTTGGATTGATTGTTCATCATTCTATTGAAAATAAATCAATGTAAAAAATAATAATGAACAAGAAAAATATTTTTTTTAAATTCAATTATTGACACAACACATTATTATTTTATTATTATTATTAATGAATGAATTATAAAATGATGGATTCAGTTGAAAGTTGTGAAAATGAAACAAAAATTAAAAATATTATTTTTAAAAAATTTGTTGATATTATTGTTTTCTAAAAAATGTATATTAATGATTTTTTTTAAAAATATTCCTTAAAAGAATAATTTCATTTATATTTTGAAATTGGTGAAAAGCTATTTTAAAAAAACTGTGTTAAAAAGGTTTTAAAAAATTATCTGTCAAATTGTTGAAAAACTTGAAACGAAATTATTTTCTAATTAGTCTTTCAAAACTTTTTGAAAAATTACTTCATTGACAAAGAGGTTTCCTTATTTGTTGATGTCCAATGAATTTCCAGACAACGAAACCCCATTCCAAAAATTTTGACACACCCAAAATCAAAAATTGGCAAAAAAAAAAAAACTCAATTTATTATATTTTTTCAAACCTAATATAAAACCACATTTAGATTGCCCAGTATTAATGTTTTTATAAGTAACCATTTTTATCCTAATAAAAGAAAAAAAACTATAAAACCAAAAAATGAAAAATTGGTGGGTCCAAAATGATGAAACGAGCGAGAACAAAAAATGTATTGGTTAAATTTGTTGAAATTTCACCAAACAATTGTTGATCGATCAATTGCATAAGATACCATCGGCTAATTGTATGTGATTTTTCTATTTAACAAACTCAACACTAAACCTTTTTATCAACCATTGAAAAAAAAAAATTTCCCAGATCTAACGAAACAGATAACGTAACTGGAAAAAAGGAAATGAAAACAAAATAAAAATGACAAAAAATGAAATAGTTTGTAAAATCAAAATTATTTCCAAATTGAATGTAAAGCGTGCAGTATTTTTATTCTTTCAACTGTTTAAACAGTTTTCAAATTTTTGGAATTTAGTTTACTTTACAATACACCACAAGGAAATTTATTTTAAAAAAAAGTCTTAAAATTTTCATTTTTTTATAGTTTTGGATATTAAAAATAAAAAATTTCTTTAAAAATTGATAAATATTGGAAAAATTTAATCCAGGAAGGAGAAAATTTCGAAACTTTATTTATTTTATGAAAAAAAAAGGCACTAAAATTTGCATTTTTGAAATACACACACAAATAAAACAATTTTAAAACCAAAAAACTTGATTAAACTATTCTTCCTCTAGGTTGAGGGATGATCTTTGTCTTTTTATTTTATTTTCATCAATTTAAAAAAAGATTTAGATCTAACTACTAACCAAACATCCAAGTGATAAATAGTTTTCTTTACAGTGTATATTTGTAATTTTCCAAACCCACTTGGGAACAGATAATCTCAAAAAATAAATCTGATTAATGAAAATGAGTACAGGTACCTGATGTCTGTCAAAGATTGAATTTTTTCAAGAAAATTCATTCAAAAAAATCAATTAAATAAGATTTTTCAGTCCCACTCGAAAATAAATAAACCTTTTTATCCTTTATGGATTTATAATTTTTAAGAGAGTTTTCAAAAAAAATATTTAAGGGAGGAAGAAAACATTTACCAATTTTAAGTGCCTCAGTTTATTCAAAATTGAATCATTAAAATCATTTCTTTGATGAAATAAATTAATGTTTAAATAAAAAGGGAGTGAAATATATCCTGGTATAATATACTTGCATACTAATTAAAAAAGGGAAAGATTAAGAAAAATGAAAAAATTGAGAAAGAAAAAATAAAAATAAATCATTTTTTTCTTGATCTTATCTATAAAATTTTACACAATTCTTTCTTTTTTAATCAGTTTAATTTTTAATTCTTCATTGTAAAAACTTTTATTTGAAAAATATTTAAGAAACAAATTACTTTCAATTTCAAAATAATTTCAAAAATGAATTTTAATATCCTATTTTTCTTTTAATTCATCTAATTCTTGTTTTGGATTAAAGAAAAGATAGGATATTTTTTAAATTATTCTTCAGAAATATAGATCTATTTGTATAAATTTGTTTGATTTGATAATGATTTATTTTCCATCCATATTGGAAACACAAAATAATTATGAGAAATATTAGCTTAAATTTTTTCTCAATTTTTCAATTATTTTGGGTTGAAATTTTTGAAAGTTTTTTTTGGTTCCGAGAATTCGATCCTTTTCCTTTAATGTTTGAAATAGTATTCTTTGTTTTCGGCTTTGTTTGATAACAATATTTGAAAAAAGGAATTTTGAAAACAAATTTGCAAAAAAGTTTTTTGTTAAATAATAATAAATAGTAATGGCGCGAGAAATTCAATGCAATACAATTCCTTGTCTGAACACATCCAAATTAAGAATATAAAGAAAGCATATCTTCAAAAATATATACTTTGATTGAATTTTTTTTTTTTTCATTTTTAATTTCAACAAGTTTATTTGGAAGGTGATCTTTCTTGTTTGGTTTTCAAAAAGAAAAGATTTGTTTTAAATGCGCACCTTCTCATATCTAGTTTTATCGTTTTGCTCTGAGGTTAATTTCAAGAATTCACTAGAACATTTCTATATTCAAAACACAATTTAATTAAAACCAAAAATTTAAACAATAAAAATTTTCAAAAAATATATAAATTAAAGATTCAACTCTGATTTACTTTGGCATGTATTTCTTTTCACAAATATAGTAGTTAATGATATATTTGGTTTTAAAGTTTAAATATGCTGTGGAAACTGAAAAATCTTTTTTTCAGTAAGGTTCTCATCATTAAAATTTTCAAAAATGGGAAAATGTGCCTACTTTCGTAAAAAAAATAAAAAAAGAAATACCTTATTTTGTTTCTTAAAATCTTTAGTATTTGAATAAATTTCTTTTTTCAATCCAAATCTATTTTGGATAAATCTTTTATGATCAAAAAAATAGATTATCGAAACTTTTTTAACCTTGATGTTGCTAAATTCAAATTTCTATTTGCACTCTTAATTCAATTCCAAATTAATAATTTTTTTATTTATGTTTCCAAAATATTAATAAAGCCGTTAAATTTTATCATATTTTGGTATTTTTTTTTATTTCTTTATTAGTTTATTGATAAACATTTCCCTTTCATTTTTTAATATTCAAATAAAAAATAAAACTATTTTTGGTGTTGTTAGCTTGAAATTAGAAAAAATAAAAAATACTGAAATTGTAGTGAAAGACATCACAAGTATGAAAAAATAAAATTGAAAAATCCCAAGTTAGATAAAACGGATACTTTAATTAACAGTTCATGATTAGTCAATAATAACGTTTATATACAATATAATAAATGTTCCAGAACTTCATTTTTTTTTTTTTTTTGAGGCTATTGTATTTATTGTTATTAGTAGTACCATGATTATTAAAACTCTCTCTAGTCTAGAAATAAGTTGCTATTTTGGGGTAAAAAATTATTAAATCAATGTAAGAATGAATTTAAGTTTAATTCAACTTGAGGATATTTACTTGAATAGATAATAACCAATAGTTTTAAAAATGTTCTATTTAATTTTAATAAAACTGAAATATAGAAAAAAAAAACTGATAATAAATATTGAGTGTCCTGTTTTTTCCAGGTTTTAAAAGAATAGAGTAAAAATCTCAAAGATTTTACTCTATTCTTTTAAATTCTGGAAAACCTAACGAAAGTTTCCGTCAAGTGTCTAGCTTTTCTTGAGGTTTTCTGTTTTATTTGTAAAATCTATTGATTTTCGTAAGGGTTTTTTGAGGTTTTCTATTTTATTTGTGAAGTGTTCTAGGTTTTTTTGAGGTTTTCTATTTTATTTATGAAGTGTTCTAGGTTTTTTTTTACTTTTTGAAATAAACAGAAAATTTTAATAAATTTCCGGTTTATTTCGAAAATAAAAAAAAAACCTAACGAAAACCAATGGATTTTATAAATAAAACAGTTAACCTCAAAAAAACTAACGAAAATCTATTGATTTTCGAAATAAATAGAAAACTCAAAAAAACCTAACGAAAATCAATAGATTTTACAAATAAACAGAAAACTCAAGAAAAGCTCGACTGAAAATCAAAAAAATAATTGGCTTTCAATTTTAATCAATAAATAATTCTTTGATCGATCAAGAATTGTTAATAGAATTTAAACAAAATAACCAATACTTTTTTTTGTTGTGGTATCTCTAAAATTTTTGGAAACAACATTTTTTCTTTTGTGTTGTTGATAATTTTTTATTTTTTCATTTGTGATATATGTAAATGATAAATAATTGTTAACATTTCAATTGGTTAGTATTTCTAATTTGGTATTTCTTCTAGAATTGATTAAAAAAGTTTTTTTTTTAAAAAAATTGAATTTTGGTATGTTAAAAATTTTATATTTAAGACATAACATATCAAATTTTAATTATTTACAATATAATAAAAAAAATTAATAACATGAATTTCTCATATCCATTAAACCCAAAGGTATATAAAATCCAATTTAAACCATTTCCCAGTTAAAATGGTCCCTGTTGTAATAGAGTAAAATATCTGTGTCTAAAGGGTTTGAATAGATATTAGTAGAAAAAATTCTTTTGGAAATTTTCAAAATTGAAATCGTTTTTTCTCATTTTGCATTATTTCTTTTTTTTTCAATTTTTTTTTGATAATTAATTCATTTGCAAATTTTTTTTTTATTGCAAGATCGGTAGTCACTTGGTAAAAATGTGTTATTCAAATGTTATTGAAACAGTAGAATTGATTGTAGAGAAATCATTTTGATTTCTATTGGAATTTTATTTGGATCTTCAATGGAAGTTCAAAATAAAGGTTGTTTTTTTTAAATGATAGGAATATCAGAATTTTCAGTTTTTCAATTTTTAAGAAAATCTATTGATTTATTAGTTTTATTTCATACAGATATCAACTATCCTCTAATATGTATTATTTAACTTATTTCTTATTTAATCTCCAAAGGTTAATTATATAAAAATATATGATATTTGAAAAAAATGTTGGGCGCCTTTGACTAAAACAAAGTTTATCAAATAGATTATTTACAAGTTGATATAACATGACAAATTTTACAAATTTATAGAAAATCATTCTACATCGCCCAAAGAAATTAAATCTTTTCACACAGAAATTGTAGAATGATATACATAAAAATTTGCAATTTTTCTCATGTTATGCTTACAGCTAAATTGTTCTCACCCGAAATATTCAATTTTTTCTTTTCTATGTAGTTCCAATTAATGAAATTGATTAGGCAAAAAAGATGTATGTTTGTTTATTGATTCAAATTTTTCTTCAAAAAAAGACCAATGTGCTTGGACCTATTCAAAAATTTACTTTAAATATTTAGTTGGGAGGGGGCAATCAATTAAAATTTGTGAACGAACGAATAACAATCATTGGACAAAATGTTTTGTTGTACAGTTTGGGATTCACTCTGAAATTTGAGTTTGGTAATTTTCCGTTATGAATCTTAGCAGTACTGCACATGCGCAAAAAGTGTTGTCTTAACATGTTAAGTTTTTTGACTAAATTTTTCATTTTTCCAAAAACTATAAAACTTTTCCGATGCACCCCGACGGAAGAGGTTTATTGTTAACAAACTTGAGGTTTCTAATACCAAAAAAAAAAACAATTTGGTGGTTATAATAGAATAAAAATGTTTGGGGTTGTTTTTGTGTTTTGATTTCTGATAATTATTTTCGATTTTAGAATTTCTTTTTCAACCCCAAACATTTTTATTCGATAATTAAATCGAATTTTTTGTTCTTAAAATCCCCAAGCCCGCTGACAAAAAACCTCTCCCGTCGGGGTGCATCGGAAAAGTTTTATAGTTTTTGGAAAAATGAAAAATTTAGTCAAAAAACTTAACATATTACGAAAACACTTTTTGCACATGTGTGTAAGTTTCCAAATGATAAAATTTAAACTTTAATCCCAAAGTTCAATAAAGAACAGTGTAATTAAATTCTAAAAATGTTAATTTTTAATTGACTTTTTTCGTGATCTTGTGTTTTTGTTTCATCCAGTCGTTTAATAAGGAGGAAAAATTTTGAGGAAATAGATCTAAAAATTATATTTCGTTACAAATGAGAAAAAGACTGTTTCATGAACGTGATCAAAGAATTGCAAAGCTACCACTTACACACCCAACTACCAAAAGAAAGAATTTGGGATTATGTGTAAAATTCGAAGACAATTCTTTTGTGCTTTTTGAGACTCTTGTAATTCAAATAAAAAAAAGAAAACGGAGTTCAATTAGCAATTTCTTTTTTGAAATGAGTGTCAATTTCATTAGAAAAAAATTGACAAAAAAAAAAAAAAAAAAAAAAATAAATAATAAAATATAAAAAAGAAAGAAGAAAAAAGAAAAAAAAACGAAAACAAAAGAGTTGAGAAACATACCAAAAAAAGATCGATCCAATTGGAAGCAAGTTGGTATATTGTAGCGTCTTCATTTATTTTTCGAAGTACTCCTAATTCTTTGACTGCTTTGTCTTTTCGGTTAATTGATAAATAAATTTGGATTTTGATCGCACAAATTTCCAATTGTTCGGATGAATCCAAGATACGAAGAGCTTCTTCATAATTGTCTACAAAGGCAAAAATCGTTGCTGCATTTATTTGGAATAAATAATTGTTTTCATAACCGATCTCGGTCAGCCAGCTTTTTAAAGTTTCTAAAACAATCTCTTTATTCTCTTCAGGATTGTTTAAAAGAGTTGCAAATAGTTTAATTACTTTAAGTTCAATAGCATCAGATTCCGAAATGCTATTCAGTATCATTTGGTAATTTCCAAGTGCAATATGACTACGATAAACATAACAGTCCCTTTCAAGTTTGTCTTTTGTGGATTTCAATTTTAGAGATCCTTCGTTAATTGCTTGTTGGTAATTCCCAATGTAAAATTGGTTTCTTAGTGCAAATAGTTTGGAAGACATTTTTTAAAACAAGGAAGAAGTAAAAAAATGGTAAAAAATTCATCTTAACAATTTCAGAACATTTTAGAACATTTTAGAACTTTTAGAAAATTTGAACAAGCAATAGACATAATTTTCATATTTAGAGAACAACGAATAATGAATTTCTGTTTGTTGTTGGAATTGGTAATTTGGATAAAATTTTCGTTAATTCAGCTCTCGTAATTATTGGATCTCTGGATTAAGGTTTATAATCTCTAAAACTGGAGACAAGATTATCTTGTAGTAGCTATGGAAACTTGTTGTTTAGGTTCTTCGTTGATTGATCTTTCAAAAATGGGGATGAATTTTAAAATAGGTTTAAAAACAGCATTTGTATTATTTTTCAAAATCCTAATTTAAGAGTTTAAAACTAATACATTGAATAATCTTTTAGAACGAATTTTAGTTTTTGGGTTGTTGATTGAAATATCTTGATTATCATTTTACTCAGTTACCTAAAATCTAGAAAAAAAATGTGAAAAGCTCCAAATAAAACAAAACCAATAAAAAATTTCAATTGATAACCCACAAGTCACTTTTTAATTATTAAACACCCCCCAGATTATTCACCGTAGACTCTTAAATTCGGATTTTTCAAAAACAAAAATTGACATTCTTTTTGAACATATATTAAAAACCATACAAAGTTTAAGATCAATCAATTAAGAACCAAAATAACAATTTTTCATAGCTAATACAAGACAATTTTTTATCGCCCTTGTAGTATTGTAAACCTTAATAGTACAGTAATTGCAGTTCAAAAAGATTTGTTTGAAATTGAAAATTACTTTGTTTTGTGATTTTGAACAGTATAATAAGACTAATTAGTGATAAGAAAATTGTGGTGTTCGATCGATCTCTAAAATTCAACAAGGAAATACAAGTATATTTTTTGAAAAAAGTACCAAAGAGAGACACTCAATATCCAATTAGAATGGTTGTGGTTTATCATTTTTAAAACAACTATGTTAGTTCAGAAGTGTAGATCTTTGAAAGTTTAAGAGATCTCGGCGAATTTTTTTTGATTTTTTCTACACTATTTACCATTCAAAGGGACCGAGTTGTAATAGGTGAAATACCTGTTTTTCAAGGGTTCGAATTGATATTAGAAGAAAAAATTTATTTTGGAAATTTTTTAAAATCGAAATCATTTTTTATACATTGTTACTTTTTTTTTTCGATTTATTTTTTACACCTGATTCATTTACAAATTTTTTTTTTATTGCAAGATCTATAGTCGCTAGGTAAAAATGTGTTATTCTCATGCCATTGAAACAGTGGAAAATGATTGTATGTAAATCCGATTTGTTTCTATTGGGATTTTATTTGGATCTTCAATAGGAGATCAAAAGGAACATTGTTGTTTTTCTCAATAGAACCCTTAGAATTTTGGGGTTTTTCAATATGTACGAAAATATATTGATTTTTTAGTTTTCTTTAAGACGGATATCAAGAATTCTTTGATATGTATTATTCTGTTTTTTTCTTATTTGTTTTTCAAAGGTCACTTATATAAAAAAATTGATATTTGAAAAAATGCTGGGTCACTTTGACTGAAACAAAGTTTATATTCAAATAAGTAATTTTTTTCTCATGAATTCTACAAAATCCCAACTGTGTCAAATATAGAGGATTAGAAACAAACTACAAATTAGATTCAATCGGATTAACTAAATTGATTGTGTCATTAAAGAAAACAATTTGTTTTAAAATTGAAGAAATTTATGCTTTTGGAATTTAAAATTAGAAACAAATCAGATTTTTTTCTTATTTTTGATTTTGGGTGTTTTCAAATTTTTGGAATGGAGTTTTATTTTTGATAATGAATTTGATTGGATTGTATTCATAATAGTATCATATTTTTGGTAGTTTTAAAACATGTTTATTTGCCTTTAGGAAGAGTATATATTTTTAATTACTTTAAACTTATTAAAAAAAAAAAAAAAAAATGAGTAAAATTAACATAAAAAAAAAAAAAAAAAAAAAATCAATTATAACAATTAATTAGTTTATAAATAATTCTATCCAATCTTATTCAACTGATCGATATTTAAATCATTATGAGAGTTACCTTTAACAAAATTCAAATGATCGTCTTCACTCATTGGTAAAGCAACATGATGCCCTGTTTCTGAAGAAGTGTATCTAAACATGACAAACATCATCCAAAAATGAATAAATAGGATATAAAAAATAATTAGTATTCTGTAGATTGGGTAAACTCTTAAAAACCCAAAAGTTGTTTCATACATTCTATCCAAAAGCAAACAAATTTTTGCAATTGGAGAATTTGAACGCCGATTGTAAACATTCCCAGGTAAAATTGTGGTTAGAGGGTTGAATCGCACTCTTAGGTTATGACTCAAACGCTGTTCTCTTTGGATTTCGGAATAAAGAAGTGAATTGTTTGGTATGTTTATATTAATATCTGAAGAGAAATTATTTTCCTCTTCATCATAAATTTGATTATTATTATTATTATTATTATTGCTATTATTATTATGAAATCTATTTCTTTCATACGTATTATTTTCTTCAACCTTTTCAAATCGAAGTCTTTCTGTTTTTCTTTTTTCTGATTCTAATTGAAACGATAATGTTTTTTTTTCGATATTTAATTTTTCAATTAATTCCTGCTTTTCAATCAAATTTTCAGTTAATTCGTTGAATTGCTGATTCAATTCATTTTCGCCCAATGAAGATGCCTTTTGAATTTCGATATTTTTCGTTAAACTATTTATTTCTTTTTGTTTTTCTTGGATTTGAGATTCTAGCTGTTGATTTTTTTTTTCAAATGTTTTAATTTTTTTAGTGTGCAATAATATTGTTTTTTCATTTTCTTCGCTTTTATTTCTTTCATTTTCAAGCAACTTTTCTAACTCTTTTTGAAATTGTTCCAACTGGTAAATATTTTCTCGAAGATCAAAAATAATTTTTTCATTTTCGTCGACTTTTTGACTTAATTCGTGATTTTTTTTTCTTTCTTCATCCAATTCGTTGGTTCTGGCGAAAAACTCGGTTTCTAAAGTGTTTTGTTCGTTCTCGTTTTCGTTTTCGTTTTCATCTGCATTTTCATTTTCATTTTCAATTTTATTTGTTTCATTTTGTCTATTTTTTTTTAAAGTTTGAATAATTTTTTTTTCGTTATCGGAGATCTTTTTTTTTAATTTTGAAATCTCTAATATTTTGATTTGCAAGGCCTTTGCTGCCTTAGTTTTATATTCTCTGTTCTCCTTTTTAATTTGGTTATATTGAGATTCCAATTTCAATGCCTTAGTCTCTAATTTGGTATTTTCATATCTTGATTGATCAATTTCTCTTTGTAATTTTGCGAGGTCTTCGTTAGCAGTTCTTAAATCGAGATCTAAATTCTCGACCTGTTGTGAAAGTTTTGATCTTGTTTGCTGATGGTTGTTTCGTTCATTCACAAATTGTTTAGAAATCTCATCTAATTCTTCTTTGATTTTATGTAAACTTTCCTGAAGAACTTGCTTGTTCATCAGTAACATTTGAATCGAATTTTCTTTCGATTGAATGGTTTGACTGATTTTTTTGTATTGGGTTTTTAAGTCAGACAATTGCTTGTCCAACTTTTGATGGTTATGGAACAAATTTTGGAATTTTTTGTTTTCTTCTTCCAATTGTGTATTTCTTAATTGTTGCATTTTTCGACTTTCATTTAATTTATTAAACATTTGGCCAATTTTGGATTGTTGGTTGTTGATTTTGGTTTGTAAATTATTTATTTCTAATTGGTATTGTTGAATGATTTGTTTCAAATTTTCATTTTCAATAATAATCTCATTTCTTTTGTTTTCGAATTCTTTATTGTTTTGTTGATCATTTGTCAAAAAACTTTCTTGATTAGAATTATTTGTTAGGTATGATCTCGTTTGGTTTTCTTCATTTTCATTTTTTTTTTCGTTTCCTGTCACAGATTCGCGATTTTGATTCAGAAATAATAATTTTGAATCATGTAAAATGTTGTTTTTTGTTTGGTTCTTGGGGTTAGACTCTTTTAAATTTTGATCTTGCCCTTGTTTTTGATCTTGGTCTGTCTTCTGATCTGTTCCTTTCTCTTTGCTTGATCCAATTGTGAAATTTGGATCCTTGATGTCTTCTTCAGGTAATTCGAACTCTTGTTCAAAATCATTGACATCAAGTAAGGAATCAATATCTTCAATCTCATTGAAAACCTCAAGACTTTCAACTCGGTCATCCTCTTCCCCACCAATTCCTTCTTTTTGTTCTTCTTGTTTTTGGTTTTCTTTTGCTAGTTCTTCTTCTTCCTCTTCCTCTTCTTCATCGTTTGAATTAATTAATTCGTTTTCTTTTTGATTTAAATTCTCATTGTTCTCTTCATTTGAATCCTCGTCTTCATTATCTGAAGTTTTTTGATCCATTTGATCCAACAAATTTGATGCAAATTGTAAAAGACTCATTTTTAACAAGCCTTTAAAAAAACCTTTATTCTTGAGGAGTGAAAAAGTATAAATAATGATTTCTTTTTCATCTGAAGCTTGGGGTTCTAAAGAGAAATTGAAATTGAATTTAAATTTCAATACTTTCAGGAGTGTACTGGTGTTTCATTAGAAATGGGTAAGAAATTATGAAGCTGTCAAAAAAACAAGGTAAGATAAGTATAACCCCAGTTTCCAAATAAAAAATTTTTCTTTTATGTAAAACATATACATACCGATCAAAGAAAATGGATATTAAACAAAAAAGAAAAATAGTTTCGGTTTATTAAAGTTTTACTATTCGAAAAAGAAATAGAAAAATGAAGGATTAAATTAGAAAAACTTTCATCAAAATTAAGTTAAATCATCATAAAAAATATTGAATCTTAAGGACGAAGTTTTCAGAGGAAAAGATTGAAATAATGTATAAAAACACCCCTGGAAGAGTTTGGTTATCTCGGTAATGTGACTTAGAATCTGGGGATAATGTACTCTTTGCCCAAATCTTAAAATCGATTCATTATCAAAAAATTGCAATATTTAGGAGAGCCAAGTTGTTTTTTTTTAATGATTGGGAAGATCAAGTTAATAGAACCAGAAAGAAGGTAAAGATAAAAAATGTTTTCATTGATCAAGTTTACCACTCACTACCAAAATAAAATTTTATTCACCATTTCTTATTTTATTATAATTTTGACTCATATTTCGCTTTAGTACAGAGAGGGTTGCACACACCCAATGGTAAACAAAAACGTGAGTGCTCTCACTTTTCAAGAACTGTAAATGTAACCTAAAATTTCATAATCCATTTTGAGAAAAATAAAAGTCCTCTAATCAACCTGAAATACTTGGGGTATTCCAACTTCAAGACTCATTATTTCTTCATTGTCATTTAAAAAGAACCAATCAATACCTTTTACTTCTTGAATTGTTTTATTTATTGCTAAAACAATAGCTAATTTTAGTACATTATCACCGGACTCAAATCACATTTTAAAAATTTTTTGAAATTTATTTCTAAAATTTTTAAAAAAAAGTCCCATTTCATTTATTCCTCATCAAATGATAAAACTTTAGTTTTGAAACTGATCAGCTTAGAAAAATTTTTTTACGAGAAAAAAATTAAACATTACAAAGTTGGTATTTTTGAAAAAAATATTTTTGAAAAACGTAAAGCACTTCATTTAAAAATTGAAGGATTGCTTTATTGAACAAAATACCCAAAAGAAAAAAAAATAAAATAGTACTGGCATTGTAACGTGACATATTTACCGACTGAGAATTTCCTTGAGAAAAAATGATAAATTTTTCACAATTTTTGCGTGGAAAGATCATGTCAAAATTGATTTTAATATTTTAGAATTTCCATTTCAACTTTTCTTGACTCATATAATTTTCGGCGGGCTGTTCTATATATATTTTGAATTTTTTTTTACAAGTTTGAAATGTTCTCAAATCTGAACTAGCACTTGAAAATCCCCAAAAGCCAATTTTGTAATTATTTTTTTTTGTTATTTTAAATAATTCCTTTTTATTTAAAAAGAAAAAAAAAGTCAGAGTGAAAATGTAAAGATAACAAAAAATGTTTTAAAAATTTTTTTTTGATCCAATTTATTCAGAATGAAAATTTTTTTGAGAGAAGCGAAAGTGAAATAACAAAATAACTCAACATTCTCAAGGGTGTGAACGTAACCCTTAAAGAAAAATTGGGATAATTACAAAAAAAGTTTAAATCAATTCAATTCCTCAGTTACTATTTACTTAAAAGATTACTGTTTTAAATTTAAAAATTCATTTGAACTAAAGATAGACAATTGAAAAAAGAATTAGAAGTTACATTATAACAAGAAAAAAAGACAGAATTTATTTTAAAGTATTAGTTTATAGGATTTGGGAACAGATTTTTTCATCATAGTACTTGATTTTCCTTAAATAAATTTTTAAAAAAGAATTTTCAAGGAAATAGGTTGAAAATTTTGACTTTCTGGAAAAGGAAAAAGGAGAAAAAAGTCAATTTTTTTACTTTCTATGATGTAAATACAAGCAAAAAATTTGATTTTTAATAAGATTTAACTATTTGTACTGTGTTAAGATTTCACTATCTTTAAAAAAACTTTTGGATAGATAAGTAAATCCCTCTTCAAAATAAAATCTTTTTTTATTTATTTTTATTTTTTTTTGTTACAATACAACTTTTAATTCATTATCCAATTGTAAACACTTGGTTCAAATTAACTTTGAAGCTTAAAAAAGTGATTTTACAAGTAAATTTTTATTTATGAATAGAATTTTTTTAAATTTTAATTTTATTTTTTGAAAAATTTTTAGAAATATTGTTAATTTTTAGAGAGTCTGATGATATCATGCTTAATTCACGATAAAGTTACAAAAATCGCGATAATTTCTATCAAATCGCGATATTTCAAAAGATCTTGATATTAAATATTATCACGATCATATAACAAATCGCTTATTCCTGAAAATCTGGAGAATGATTACAAAATTGTGATAAATTCCAAAATATCACATTAAAAAGTAATCATGATATATTAGTTAATAGGTTTTTAGGCTAATAGAGAAATATTTTTACAAAGAAATTTTACGTGATCAAAAATACTGTTCAGGTCAAAAAAAGTTCTTCTTTTAAATAACAACAAAAAAGATACTTGATCCAATCAATGATCAGATCAAAGAGTTTTGTTGTATTTTATTTTGGAATGGTTTGATTGAACAACCTATCGATCCTTTAAGATCAACAACAATAAGAAATAATGAGAAATAAATAATTTCTCAGTTAATCATGGTGTTTGAAATTGCACCGAATAATTAGCTTCTAAAACAACCAAAACTTCACCTGTTCTTTAAAGAATTTTACTTGGGTGAAAACATTTTCAATATTCTCAAAAGCTAAAGGGGGTAGGATAACTTTTCGAAAGATTTCAGAACATCCTTGTCAGATAATCACCTATTATAAAAATTTTTTGTACAATTATTTTCTTTTTGGTCTTCTTTTTTTTCTTTGAGCATCTCTGTATTGGACAGAAAACACAACTTGAGCTTAGAGGTTTTTGTTTGACGTATCTCGAATAAGAAGGAAAATTACTCTTAATTCTTTTTGGTTATTTAAAATTGTGATGGTTAACAACTTCATTTTAAGAAAAAAAATCTATTTTATATTCAAATCTATTGTTAAAATGGGTAATTATTAGTTTGATCATAAAATTTGATTCAGATTTTATATTTTGATAAAAAAAAATGAAAAGAAAAAAGACTTTTTTTTCCACTGTAAACCAAACTCATTTCGTTTATAAAAATTTTCTGTCTTTCAAAACTTTCAAACACTTAAAGAAAATTCACAACTATTAAAAAAACTTTTTAACATTTTTAAAGGGAATTGGCTGTTATAAAAGTCTCAAGGCTTTGTAAAAGTCAAGAGATTTTTTTACGGTGATTTCAAAAATTTAATTTTTCTTTTTTTCGCAATATTGTTGAATATCGTGATAATATTGAATATCGCGATTTTATGATTTTTTGCCATAAAGTTGGACTAATCGCAATTATTTTAATACTACCGCCTTTTTTATTGTAAATATCATGATAATATATGTTATCATCAAAAACTCTTTTGGATGAATAATTACAAATTTGTTTCTTCATTTAAAAAAAAAATTTTTTGAATAATCGAACTTTAAGAAACTCAAATTATATTTATTTGTTGTTTATTATCTATTTCTCTTAATTTTTAATGTGTTGTATTTGTAAAAAAAAAAAGAAATATCAAATTTAATTATAAGTAAAAACCGACGCCTTAAATTGAAACTTTTTAAATTCATAAAATTTTAGCTCCAAAATTACTATAATTTCTACTTTTATTTTATGAATTTTGATGAAAAAAACTCGAAATTTGCTTGTTTTGAAATTATTTTGAAGGTATCCTTTATCCAAAATCAGATACTGTATCTTCAGGATAGTTTGTGTTTGTTCAGAAATTTTTTGGATATGTTATCCTTATTGTTTTTATTTTTTTTTACAAAATAAATGTTGATTAAAAGATCTTTTTATCGTGAGATTTCTTCAAGTTTAAGAATAACGAGTTTACTTTCCAGGTATAAACTAACATCTAAAAAAAGGTAAGGATCAAAGTTGTTATTCACCTTAAAAGTGTAAAGAATAAACAAAATCAATTTGTTACCTACTACTCTTTATTTCAAAATAATTGGAACAATATTTTCATTCAGATAACCAAAAAAGGATTTTAAAAATCATATTTTTACTCCATTAAGTGGGTTTACATTAGTTTAAAATATTAATTTTGAGACTTTAGAATTGGGAACTTTGGGGATTTTTTTGTATTAATTCTTGAGAGGTGTTTTTTGGGAAGTGAATGAAATTTTTGATATTTTTATTTTGAAATAAAGAGTACTTTCATATCACCCTTTTAAGCTGTCTGAGTAACAATTAGGTGAACTGTTAATAAATTGGTGTTGAGAGAATTTGTGGTTAAATTCTCAGATTTTTACGTGATATCTCTTGATAAAATTCCAGAATTTTTCATTTTTTTTCGTTAATTCTAAAGTTTCGATTTTAAGAACATAATTCTTTTAAATGACAGAACAAAACCAAAGAGCATTCCAAAAACAAAAAGGTGTCTTTGTTTCAGACAAAAGAAGAGTACTCGGAAGATGGGTCAAAGGAAAATCAAGACTTGTTAAAAAAATTGGATTAGGTTTTAAAACACCAAAAGAAGCCATTGAAGGAACCTATATTGATAAGAAATGGTAAGCCTTTGTTTTTAATTAGAAACACACAGAACCTCCAACGATCAAATAAAATAATAAAAAAAAATAATAACTTTTTGCTTTTGAAAAATTCTTTTCTTTTCTTTCCTTTCCCTTTCTTTTCTTTTCTTTTTTTACTTTTTGCTGATCTGTTCTTGTTCTTGTTCTTTTTCTTTTTCTTTTTCTTCTTCTTCCAATAAAAAAGTCCATTTACTGGAAACGTCAGCATCAGAGGAAGAATTTTAAGAGGTGTTGTTATCAGTACAAAAATGGAACGAACAATCATCATTAGACGTGATTATCTTCACTACTTAAAAAAGTATAACAGATTTGAAAAACGTCACAGAAATCTTCCAGCCCATTGCTCTCCATGTTTCAAACATGTTAAACCAGGTGACATTGTTACAATCGGTCAAACTAGGTAAATTTCTTTTTTCTTTATTTTTGTTGTTCTTTTTCTTTATTTTTTTTTTTTTTTTTATGAGGTTTCTTTAACTTGTTTATTTTTTTTTTGCTTTTTTTTTTTTTAATTTATTTTAATTTATGTTATCTCCCCTATTAAAAATTTTTAGACCTTTATCAAAAACCGTACACTTCAATGTAATTAAATGGGAACCACAACAAGGTGTTGATGCTGTTAAACAATTTAGACAATTTTAAATTTGGATCGACTCTTATCATTTATGATGATCTATCAAATGATTTTTCTTAGATTTATTTTTAGATCAAAAAAAGAAATGTTATTCATTTAATTAACCATACCAATTAATAATAAACATTTACCAAAAAAATAAAGTTTCTTTGTTTTTTTCTTTTTTTCTTTTTTTCTTTTTTTCCTTTTGAATTCCGAATATTTTGTTGAATTTTCTCTCACGAAACTCATGAGTAAACAATGTCCTATTATTAAGTAAATCTTGCGATTTTCAAACCTTTCAAGTTTGCAATTATTTAAAATTTAAGGGTGTACATTACAAATGAATTCAGGGCATACCACAGATACTATCCTTTGAGATTGGTTAAGGTGAATACGATCTTTTATCCCAAAAGAAAATAAATTGTTTGTGTAAAAAATGGTGTTTTGGTTTTTTCATTTTTTAATTCGAGTTAGACTCTAAAAACATCATTTACCAAGATTTTAGAAAGACACCCAAGAAGATATTTAACCAATTAGTTTTTTCATTCAGGCCAGTTATTTGCCATAAAGTATAAGTAACCCAGTAAAAATTAATAATTTCCCCATAAATTAATACCACTCTTCATTAACACTTTGTGTAAGCGTTTATAACAACCAAAAATAAAAAACACGATTGTTCAAAATAAATTTATTTTAATTTAAAGATCAAAAATCGTGATAAACTGAACCAAAATGAAAAGAAAGTGATTGTAAGGTATATCAAGAATTCATTTAGAACATCCTCCATAAGGGAGTAGCCACAGTAAAGGAAAATTTTTCACTTTTTTGAAATTTTGAAGAGGATCAAAAAATCCTATTTTTTACTTTGGTTAGTACCTCACTGATTTTTATTATTTAAAGTACTTCATACATTAGATTTTTCAATTTTTTTTTTTAAAGGCTGAAAGAAATTGCCACAATAGAATGTTGAGTTGAATTGTTTAAAATAGTGTTTTAAATATCGAAAGACTTATCATTTATCCTTATCTCAACATTCTATTGTGGACTTTAATTTTTTCATTTGTTATTTTTTCATCATTTTTGAATTTTTTTTTCTATGACAACAAAAAGCAATTCGAAGGATTTTTTTATCAGTGAAATTTGGAATAAATGAATTTTTTTTTAAAATAATAACACCATTACAATTGAGAGAATCACAAAAGGAAATCCAAAGGGGGTTTTAAGAGCTATAAGGATTCCTAAAAATAATAATTATCTGAAAAACATTACTTGTTAGTATTGTAAATAAACTCTGTTTCCGTCAAAGGGGCCAATTTTTTTTTCAAATATCAATTATTTTATATAATTGACCTTTGAAGAACAAAAATGAAATAAATAGAATAATAAACCTCAAAGAAATGTTGACACATGTCTGAAAGAAAATTAATTAATCAATAAATTTTCTTAAAAATTTCAAAACTCATATTCTTAGGTCACTATTGAGAAAAACAACAATGTTCGTTTTGAACTTATACGGGTATTTGAATAATACAGGGTAAAGAATTTTCAGTTCATTTTCCATACTTTTCTTTTAGAAACAAAGTCCCCAAACGAAGTGTGTTGGTATTTGTTGTCTCTATTTGAAAAATGAAAAGAAAATGAAGTGGAAATTTTTCACATTTATTAAACAAATATCAAGATCAAAGATCGAATAGAATTGCAATAGAAATCAATATGATTTCTCAACAATCTTTACATGGTTTCAATAACATTAGAATAACACATTTTTACCAAGTGACTATTGATCTTGCAATAAAAAAAATTTTTTGCAACTGAATTACCTTTTTAAACAAAATCAAAAAAAAAAAACAAAAATGTGAAAAAATGATTTCATTTTGAAAAAATACAAAATAAAATTTTAACTTATAATATCTATGCAAACCCTTTAAAGACATGTATTTCACCCATTGCAACTGGGCCCCTTTGACTGGACAATAGTTTAGTTGGATTTTGTGAAATTGTTGAAGTGAGTATGAGTATATTTTATCAAATTTGAAACCATAAAAAAGCTATAAGTTTTATTCTAAGAATCTAAATTTATCTTCTCCCAAAAAAAAAAAAAATAAATAAAAAAAAATTGAATAAATTGAATAAATTTTATCAATTCATATCTCTTTTTTTTTGATTGTTTAACATTACTAAAACTTAAAATATCAAATAATTTATTAAAAAATTTTTTTAGAGAATCATGGATCACACACTACTAAAATAAAATACTCTTTTCTCATTTCTCTCAGTTTTTTATGTTATATTATGGTGAAACTACTCCCTAAATACGTGTATTTGTATAACAGATGGATAAAATTTACATTTTTTTTTTCCTTAAGGTATATAAAATGAGTAAAAGAATTACATTTAAATATTTGAGTTTTTTTGATAAAAATTGATTTTCAAAAGAAACTATTTAGAAATTCTCAATGTGGTCGCTTATAAAAAGACCTTTAATAAAGAACGTTTATATTAGTGAAATTTTTCTTGAAATTAATTAAAGAATAACTTTATAAGTGGATAAAATTGTTTTCAAAAAAAAATATATTTAAAATAAAATTTAAAAAATAATTAGGTAGAACTATTCTCAAAATAAATTTAATAAAACTCATGTAAAAGGTCTATTATTAATTGAATTTTGTCTTCAAACTCACAAAAAGATGATACCAATATTTTTTTAAACATCAAATTTTAACGAAAAAAAACTCAAAATAGAACTATAATATTAACATTTAGAAGAACAAAACCTCAATAAAAGCTTTTAATAACAATTCAAAAAATTCAAAAAGATAGTAAGAACAAAACAATTATATTTAAACAAATTAACTTCAAACCTATTTAGAGAAATCATCTAAGATAATTAAAGTTACAAAAATTATTCTATTTTAGGAATTGTTTCAAATTACAAAAATTTATAATTTGGAACCCTAATATTAAAATGATTCCTCTGTAATCAATTTTTATCAAACATTTTCCGACTTGTTAAAGTACCTTTACGAATAATTGTACAAAATTGATAAAATTATCAAAAATTATTTTATTCTGGTTTTATATGATCCAAAATAAATTTTGTTTTTAGTACCAAAACTCTATTAAAAAAAAAAAAAGAATTTTTTATTGATTCTTATTAAAATTAAAATAATTTTCTTGAGGAGAATTAACTTAAAAACATCCGTATTTATGAAAAGATGATTACAACCTGATCTCAAGAAAAAAATCGACAAATCTTTATTTTTTTTCAGAAAAATTTATGAAATTCTTTTCGATGATTTTTAAAAAAAATAATTATTTAATTTTGAGAATGATGTGATTCCTTGTAAAAACGAATGTAAACAAAAAATAAGTTGAAACTTATCATTTGAAATAAAAAAGAATAATTTTGGATCCATCGAATCAAAAAAGAAATATTAATTTTTGTTTTTTTTGCTAAAAGTAATCAATGTGAACTCTAAAGATGCCATTTAAGACAACAACAAGAGTTGAGTGATATTGCATGTAATTTCTCCAAGATATGAATTCCTTTGCTAAATGGGATACACAAATCCAAGTTAAAATAAACTTCAAAGTATTAAAAAAAAAAAAAAAAAAAAAAAAAAGAACAAGTATAATAATCAGAACCATAATCATATTAAGAATAATTAATTTTATTCTAAATAAAAATATAAAAATCTGATAATGATTAAATATTATAATAAATTTGAATAATAAAAATTAAAAATGAATACCAAAATTATAAAAATATAAATTTCCATCTCCAAAACAAAATATAATAATAATAATATTAATAATAATAATAAAAAGAAAAAAGAAAAAACAAAAAACAAAAAAAGTCAAAATTAATTAAAAAAAGAATCTGCCCTTTTTTTTAACATTTCTCGGAGAAGTGACATCATATACGAAAGGACGTTTACCCATGTTTATTTGGAATTTTATTGATCCTTGATTCCAGCCAAAGGCGGGATAAAATGACTCATTGAACATACTATGTCCCCTTCCTGCGATTGAAAGCTTTTTTCCATCGAGCACATAAAAGCAATATTTTTCTTTTATATCGATACCCAATCCTACTACCTGCCCAACGCCATAAGTTGGACCGTACTCAAGGCCTTTCCCATCGTCAAAGAACAATTTACCGTCATCGCTATGATAACCGATTGAATCCCACCAGCCAGGCATCCCGAATAAATCATGATTAACTTTAACAATGCCGAGACCAAAGGCTGTTTTATACCCCAATTCTAATAACTTGACCTCAAAGTAGATGAGATCCTGATCTTGAGGGATTGGATTTGCAATTTTTTTTCTAATTCTTATCATTATCGGATCCTTATATTGGGCATTAAATTCAAAAATTTCATTTTCAGGATAATATTTCAACTCTTTAAAATAGTATGCTGTTTTAAAATTTTGGAGGAGTGACATACTTTTTTCAAAATTATCATTTATTTGCTTTCCTAAAAAGAGCACGCCATCATTTTTACCCATTATCTCTTCCACTGTCTTTTTTTGGCCCAGTAGATATCCAATTCTTGATGGGTTGTGCTCCTCTAATGTATAATCAACCCTGGTATTTGTCCAGAAATTTAGATAGACTCTAACAGTATCACTCTTTCTTCCATACTTGCCATTAAGTTCAGATAATTCGTTTTCAATATTAATATAAAAATCATGAATGTGATTCGATTTTAAGGTTACTAACAAATTTGTTGACTTTAAAAAATCTTTTTTCGTTTGCTTCATTTGTTCAATTAAAGAGCTTGCTTTAGTTTTTAATAATGGCATCATTTTTGGATTTTTGCTATTTTTATCAACAAGAACCACTTTACCTTTCTCCTTTTCCTTCTCCTTATCCTTCTCCTTCTCCTTCTCTTTTTCTATCTCTTTATTCCCCTTGTTTGTATTTTCTTTTTTTCCATCATTTTTATTTTTGTTTTTGTTATTCTCGATATTTAATGGATCAATACAATTTACTCTAATTTGAATTTTTTTTTTTGAATCGGATAACAAGGAAATATTTTCTATATTTTCCTCGCCAGTATTAGAGAATTTAAACAATTCAATTGAATTTAAGATCGGGTCAATATTAATAACTTTGGTTCCATTTTCTGCTTTTACGATTGGTTCTGAAATTCCATTTTTAATAATCCCTGCAACATTTTTTAAAACAAGTGAATGGTTTATTATACCCACATGATCTAAAGATTCTTGAGATGTCGATAACTGCTCCAATTCTTTCTCGACATTATTAATGGATTCTATATCCTTTTTAGATTTTTTAATTTGATTGTCAATCTGACTCATTTTCTCATCATATGTATTAAAAACCTTTTCACTTAACATTTCAGATTTCTTTTTAATAATATTTAATAATATTTCTGATTTATTTTCAAGTTCTTTTATCAATTTGTTTTTTTCTTGTTTTATTTTTTGTTTTTCTTGGATTAATAAGTTTAGAGATTCGTTGAAAGTTCCCGTTTTAATTTTTGTGTTATTAATTAAATTCTGAAGCTCTTCAAAATTAAAGCACTCTTTGCAGGCCTTTTCTGGCTTTAAAACACCATGCTTTTGATGCGATTCCACTAAGCAATCTAGACATATTAATACTTCACACTCAGGACAAAATAATGTTAATTGATTATTTGGATGAAGCGGACACGAATAATTAACCTTTGTTTGCTTTTCTATTATTGACATTGGCATTATATAAATAATTTCAAAAATAGTGATTTAAATAAGTATATTTTTTACAATTGATAAGTGTTATTTTTAAAATATAAATAATAACAGGATTTTATTTTGTTAATATTCTTTTGTTGTTTTGTGAGAGTTTGATTTTAAAATAACCCAAAACATGTTGATTTTATTTTTTAGTATTTTTTTTTTTTTTTCTCAGATAAGAACCTTTTGTAAATTTTTATTGAGAACTTATTATCGATCACAATATATTTTTTTTATTTTTTTTCCATTTTTTTTGTGGATGAATTTTTTTTTATAATAAGAAGAAGAGTAATTAAGCGAAAGAGATCAAGTGGTTACTTGCTAATATTGAAATACTGGAACATGAAAGTCAAAGTAACTTAACAAAGAAAAACTTAAAAGGCAAAAAATATCAGAGAGTTAAATCAAATCAGATTAAAAAAAAAATTAGAAATTACAACAATTAAACAACGAACTCCAAAATGATCATTCATGATGTTAATATCAATTATCAAACAAATAACTTGAGATAATTTTTGCTTTAAAAAGTCAGTGAAAACAAAATGCTAATTAGTTGTTCATTTCCCCATATTTTTAGGTTAAATCAGAAAAAGGTTTAAATTGATATTCTCTTTGTTTATTCAGTTTTAGTTGTTCAGTGATCAAAAAAGCCAATGCTTCAAATCAAACTCGTACTTTTTTTTTCTTCTTGTTAAAAGGCAAAATCTAATTCACTATTCAATAGCATATAGTATACCTACATTAAATCAATTTTGAAAGTAAACTCCTTGATATGTTTTCGATGTAAAATTTATATTGTAAATGGAATTTGTTTAAAATTTTTCGAAAATTGTTCTCAATTTTTAAGAAATGTAGTGTTTTTTTTTTCGATGGTAAAAATTTCTGTATCAACTATTTACTCTATTTTAGTCAATATTTTCGCAATTTGATCCTTGATTTTTCTATTTCTTTTTGAATAATAGAACTTTAAGAAGCCTACACCAGATTTATTTATTGTTTATTATCCATTTTCTTTGATTGGTACGTTTAGGTTTTCTATCTAATAAGAAAAGTTTTTTATTTGGAAATACTAAATTTTGAAATTGCAAATTGTTCTCTCTCACAAAATTGGATCTATTTTTTGAGTAAAATTTTTCGCATTTGATCGTTCAATTGTCAAATTCCTTTTTTAATACCGGTGTTTGCATACTGGTATTTGAATGATAAATGGGAAAAATTTTCGCTTCATTTTCAATTTTCTTTTTCAGATTGAGAACTCAAATCAGTCTACTTCTTTGAGAACTCAATTTATTTAAGAAAAATATAGGATTGGAAGTGAAAATTGTTTCCCATTTAGAATTGGAATACCAGTAACAAATGGTAAAAAGTTTTCACTTCATTTTCATTTTCCTTTTCCTTTTCCTTTTTAATTTTCCTTTAAAAAAGAAATCAAAAATTACAATCTACTTCTTTTGTAACCCTTATTGTAAAAGGAATAATATGGAAAATGAAGTGAATACTTTTTCTTATTTGCTATACAAATACAAGTAATAGAACTTTAAGAAATCACTGCAATGCTTACTTATTGTTTATTGTCTGTTTCTTTTATCTGTTCAAATATAGTCCCTCTCTAACAAAAGAAACAAGACTTTTATTTTGAAACATGGATTTAAACAAGTCTTCATAGCATTATTTCGACAACTGTAAAGTTAAAATTCCAACTTAAAAAACAACGCGAATGTTTCTATGTGATCACTAGTTAAGGAGTTCTCAAATTTCTGTGAGTGCAACAAAGTTAAATTGTTTTTTCTTGAAAAAAGATCGTTTAAAAATGAAAAAAGAAAAATAAAAATGAAGTAAAATTTTTTTTTTTTTAATCTGAGAATAAAAGTAAGAAGTAAAAGGGTTCTGGAATTAAAAAAATAAAAACACTAAAACACAAGAACCAAAAAAATACCATTTGGTTAGTATTTTGATCAGAAGGATCATTTTTTTAAAAACAACGTGTTTTATTAGTTTTTTTGTGAAAATAAATAAACAAATTTTTTATTTGTTGTTTGAATAATGAATTGTGGAAAAGTAAAACTTTTAGATTTTCAAACCTCTAAACAAAGAAAATTCTTCAGAAAAGAAAAATAAGAAAAAATTCTTTGAGTTTGACAAAAAATAATATAATAAAAAAAAAAAAAAAAGAAAAACAAATATTACTCATTTTTATTTCAGTTCTTTTGTGCGATTTAAAAACTGAAATGGAGTGTATGATTTTGTCACATTCTTTACAATAATTTTGGTTACAGTCAGAACAAAAAAAGTCCGCATAAACGTTGGCTTTTTCACAATTTGAACATTTAATCTTATGAGAATTTTCTCCTTCTTTTTCTTTTGGATTGTTATTTTCTTCTTTTGAACCTTGAAGACTATTTGTTTTGTTTTCGTTTTCATCTTCATCTAATATTGGAAGAGTAGTTGTTTTTTCTTGTTCTTTTTGTTTCTTTTCTTCTTCTTCTTCTATTGCAATGAGGTTGAGATTCGTTGGATAGCTCATGAATCAAAAAAAAATAAAATCAGTAAAAAATGGCAAATCAATTGTATGTTTAATTTGGAAAAACTCATGACATTTATCAAGTTTTGAAACTTTATTCATTTGTGAAAACTTTTTCAAAGAATTTAAAAACCTTTCAAATACTCGTAAAGAGAGAAAAGTATCGATGAGCAAGATTTTTTTTTTTTATGTTTTTTCAACTAAAAATTGGTAAAAACATATTGTTTTAGATTTTGTAATAATTTGTATAATGATTCGCAAGTGCTTCATTAGAACTCTAGACTTATTTGATATCTTGAATTTCAAAGGTTATTTGAAAAATTATTTTGTGAGGAATCCAAAGTTCTTGTGAGTCTGTTTCTAAAAAACAATTTGGTTTTAAGAAACAAATAGATATCAAGATTGTATTCAAATTTTATCAAATAATTTCAAAAAATAAGAAAAAAGAAAATGTATAGATATAATAACAATAGATATCCAAAAGGGTTTTGACTCTATTTAACCCTCACTTTTTTATTAAACAATTAAAAAATTTATGAAAAATGAAAAATATCTTAAAATCTGTACTTTCTTATTACTCAAAAGAAGGAATTGGTGTTTATCAAGGGGATCTATTATCTCTTTTATTATTTGGATTTATTACCCTTTTTCTCTTAGAAAAAATTAAACCATTCACTGGCATTGCATGTACAAGTGTTTTTAGTAGATCTAATGTTACTTAGGAAAGGTTCATTAGTAGAAATCAACTTTTAATTATAAATAATCAAAAGAATAATAAGAGATTTCCGAATAAATCCGAATAATAATCAAAATAAAAAAACTAAAAATTCCAAAAAAAAAATTTTATATCTTGGTACTTGACTAGATAAAAAAAGCTATTAAATTTTAACCATGATAAAGTTAAGACCGCTTTAAAAAACATTAATTAATATCTTTTAAAAAAAAAAATTTTCTAATGGATTAAAAATTCATTTTTTTAAAGCTGTTCTACAAACGGGACTATTATATGGATTAAAAATATTTGATTTGAAAAAACAGATTTTAAAGATAATGAAACAAGAAAAAATAATAAAATTAAAAAATTTTCGTTATTCAACATACATACTCTCCCCAGACTTCATTATAAAACTGAAGCAAAAATTGATCCTGTAAGAATAACAATCTATAAAAGAAGATTTAAGTGAATTAAAAAATCAACAAATCAAGCACCACCCTTTTCGAAAAAAAGAATTTGAAAATATTAATTGTTAAGGGACTAGTAACTCTTATATATTGTTATTTTTCTCTCGTAAAAATATTTAAAAAAATATCACTAATGATGCTATATTTTTCAGATCTACATCACCTTATGTATTTGATATTTTATTTCTATTGAAATACATATAGATCAGTTTCTCTTTATCTTAGGATAAAGTATGTCCAAATTTAATTGAATATTTTTTCGAAAAACAAAAAAAACAAAAAAAAAAAAAAAAATGAAAAATTTATTATATGAGATTGAAGTCGATTGCTTTGTTGATATAAAAAATCAAGATAAATTTCAAATAAACTCTGTTTCAGTCAAAGGGGCCCACCGTTTTTTTCAAATATCAATTATTTTATATAATTGACCTTTGAAGAACAAAAAAGAAATAAAGAGAATAATAAACCTCAAAGAAATGTTGATACATGTCTGAAAGAAAATTAATTAATCAATATATTTTCTTAAAAATTTCAAAACTCATATTCTTAGGTCACTATTGAGAAAAACAACAATGTTCGTTTTGAACTTCTACTGGTATTTGAATAATAAATATGAAACATTTTTCACTTCATTTTCCATACTTTTCTTTTAAAAATTAAGCCCCCAAACAAAGTTTGTTTGTATTTTTGGTCTCTATTTGAAAAAGGGAATGAAAATGAAGTGGAAATTTTTCACATTTATTAAACAAATATCAAGATCAAAGATCGAATAGAATTGCAATAGAAATCAATATGATTTCTCAACAATCTTTACATGGTTTCAATGACCTTAGAATAACACGTTTTTACCAAGTGACTATTGATCTTGCAATAAAAAATTTTTTGCAAATGAATGATATTTTTAAAAAAAAAATCGAAAAAAAAAAACAAAAATGTGTAAAAATGTGAAAAAATGATTTCAATTTTGAAAATTTCCAAAATAAAATTTTTGTTCTAATATCTATGCAAACCCTTTAAACACGTGTATTATACCATTACAACTGGGCCCCTTTGACTGAAAAATAGTTTAGATCATCTAATTTTTTCCAGAGATTACTGGAAGGTCTTGGGCGTGTTTCCCGATATCTTTTGAATCCTCTTTTGGTGGGAATACTGTGATGACATCTGGTTGTTCAACAGAAACACCGATCTTACCCTCTGGGTCGTATGGTTGCATGATTCTTACTTTGACACCAAACATACCTTGTTTCATCATGATGTGTCTAACAGCAATATCAACCATATCCTCTGCTGGTTTACCTGCTTTCAACATGTACCCGTCTCGGAATTTTACTCCTCTTGCTCTTTGTCCTCTAAGCTTTCCTGCAACAGTGATTTCAATACCTCTGGCTCCTCCTTCCATTGCAAATCTCATAGCTCCATAACAAGCCCTAATAGAATTTAATTTGAATTGTTAACATTGAAATTTTTCATAATTGTGTTTATATTAATTGCAATTCAAAAATTAATGAGTAATGGTTTGAAAAATTAAATAGAAACAATCAACAAAATTTGCGGAGACGAATTCATAAAAACCATTCGCTATTTCCAAAGAATGTAACTAAAAATTTTTTAAACACTAATAATTTCAATAATATCCTTAAAAACTATTTAAATCAATTTCCATTTTGAAGTTTTTTTGAACTCACTTTGAATTCAGAATATTAGAGGGTCTAAATATTAATAAACGTTCTAAATAAGTTTATTTTCAAAATATTCTTTGAAATGAAATGTTTTGAAAGCAGAGTTTTTAGATTGAATCAATGGAAATTGACATTACAAGAATATTACAACTTGTAAAATTAATTTCAAAACTGTTTCGAACTTGCAGCATGAGAGTTCTTAAAGATTTCAATTTTACGATATTCTTTCAATTTTTTTCAAATTTCAAAAACTTGAAACAAACTTTTTAAAAGTCCAATAAAAAGGGGTAACAAAAAAAATGATTTAAAAAAAGATAACATTAAGAATTTGTTTGAAAATTTTTTAGAGTTACCCAAATTAAAAATAATTGTTTTATTTTCAAAAACCTGAAACCATTTTAATGAAAACCAAACATTGGAAAGTTGTTTAAATTACATGTTTTTAAAATGTTTGTTTTAATTATAAAAACTTTTAAATTGAAAGTTATTGTATTTTGATCTTTTAATTACTTTTCAAAATTTGGAAAAATTTCTAAAAAACAAAAATGTTGTGAATTAAAAAAAGTGACCAGAATTTTTGTACTATTTTTATCGTGGAAGTTAAAATTTTGTATCATTTTTTTTGAATTTATTCGTTTATACTAGTGAAAAAAATACTGACATGAAAAAAATTCATGACAAGATTTTTAATTGTTAATATTAGGAAAATTGTTGTTTAATTCCCTTTATTTAAAATCAAATCCTATTTATAATTAACCTATTTTGTTATGAGCCAAGTAATAAACCTACCTAAAGTTTATTAAAGTATATGGGGTGTATATAGAATACTCATTTAATTGTTTGATACCAAAGTAGATAAACTTATTTTGAAAAAACAATAGGGTTTTAATAGAGGTTTACAAGAGTTTGGAAAATGATAATTGTTATTCTTGTTTTTTGATTGATTGATTGAATATTGTTTTGAACAAGTGTAATTTAATTAATCATCATTCTAATAAGTGGGTGGGTTATAATTTTCAAAAATTTGATACTTAAATAAAAGAAATTTGATTTTAAATTAAAGAAATTACACAATAATTTTCCTAATATTAACAATTAAAAATCTTGTCAGGGATTATTTTCACACCAGGTATTTTTTTCACTACTATACCTTAAAAGTGAAAAATTTAAAAGTCATCCATAAAGCAATTGAACAACTTTATTAATTCTTTTATTATTCTCCATACTTACAGTCTGTTCCAAAGCTACCTTGAAATTTTTTCAATATCAAATTTTGATGTTGAAAGTATTTTTAAATCTAAGAATTTATGAATAAGAAAGCTCATATTGAAAATATTTTTTTTAATAAATGAGTTGAAAAATAATCTTCTGGGGTGATCAAAAAAATAAATTCATTTTTTTAAGAGTAATTTTATGTCGTTTCTTAAAATATTTTCGATGTTTAGAGTCATTTTGGGTTCGGAAAATATTTATTTTGAAAATCAGAAAAAAATTCTTGAATATTGGATCAATTAGGAAATTTTTTTTTCAATATAAAATTTATTATTTTTATATTCTTAGATTTAAAAATTTATATCAACACCAAAATTTGATATTGAGAAAATTTCACGGTAGCTTTGGAAAGACTGTAAAAACTTTTTTGTCACACTCTTTTTAAAAACAACTTTATTCAAAAAGAAGCAAAAAGAACAATAACAAAGAATTTCTAAAATACTACAAACCTTCGGACTGGAAGACCTGCAAGTAATTTAAATTTAATAGACTCGGCTTGAGAAGCAGCTGATAAGGATCTTCTTTCCACACGATCTGCATATAATTCGATCCCTCCTTCTTTAAATCCAAATCTTTTTTCAACAAGAGAAGTTAATTCCCTAATTCTTCTTCCTTTTTCGCCTTTTGACAAGAATTGTTGTTAATTTTTGTATTTTCATCAAAGTTTGTGTTTTAAAGAATATACACAGTTTTCAGATTTAATTATTAGTTTGATTATTATTTTTTATAACAGAACAAAAAAAGAAAGGTACAAACAGAACAATCGGAAAAAAAAAAAGAAAAAAACTTTAAAAAAATTTTCAAAACTTGTTACTGGAACATCCCTTCCATAAAGTGAACCCAAAAGCCTTTTTAAAAAGATCCCATAAAGGGGGGCTGAACAACTTAAATAGCGATGTTTGTGTTCAGGATATTTAAAACTTTTTGTTTTTCACTTTGAGAAAATTACCTTTACTTTTTCCTTATATTTTTGTTTTTCTTTTTGTTTCTCTTTCTAAGCTTTTATTTTTTTATCTGTTTTTTATAATTTCTAAAGAAAAGAAAAGTGATTTCCTAAGATCATAAAGATAGAATTACTTACCTAAAACTTTTTGAGGAGCAGTAGTTTTAAGAACAACATCGGTTCTTGAAGCGGTTACTCTAACATCTAAACCAACATAACCATCTTCACCAATTTCTCTTTCAAAAAATTCTCCAAGTTCTGATTTGAAGACCCCATCACCAACAAATTTCTTTTTTTTTGAGATTTGTGTCATTTGTTTGATTTGAGATAGATTCAAAAATTATTTCAATTAGGAAATAAAAAATTAATAATGAATGTAAATTAAAAAAAAATGAATCTTTATCGAAATCTGGAAAATTTATGGTGTATTGTAACAATTTATTGTTCTGAGCTAAAAAAGATTAATTGCTCAATTACATACCTTTAAAGTGTTTGTGATTTTTTTTTTGAAGAGTTTTTATTGTTATTTGTAAGTTGAAGAGTCGATATTGATATTATTACTAGTCAGTTTATTATAAACAATTATTACGATTGTTTATTTATTTCTTATTTATAATTTATTTTTATTAAGATTATAATCTCCACAAATTACCACATCATGAACTTGGTATTGAGTTGAAAGTTTGAAAAAATAATTTTTAAATTTATAAGATTTTTTCCTTCTTCTGTTAACATTGGTAATAATTCAGTAACATAAAGGGATTCCAATGAAATTTTAATGTGAAATTATAAGTTCTCTAATGAAATCAGTTAAATATTTATTTGAAGGATAATTAATCGGCCCTTATTATATTACTTATTCTGGGAAATTTTTAATTATTGAAATCCAAAAAATTACAGGTTTTTATTTGGTTGTGAAGAATTAAAAAGATAATTATTAATAAAATTTAATACTCAATTGTTCTTGAATAATAATTTTTTTTTTCTTTTTCAAATTTATATTTTTGGTGAGTAACAATTTTTGATATCGAGGATCATTTGTTATTCCGGAAAAAAAAATAAAAAAAACATCTTATAGTTTATACTATTTTGATAATCTTATTGATTATTTTAATAATAATTATTATCTTTTTTCTTTTTCTATTTTTTGTAAAATTATTTTATTCAATGTTAAAATATGTCCTTAATAAAATTAAGCACTATTTTTTTCTGATTAATATTTTTCGAAATCTAAGTTTCATACTTAATTCAATTAACCACTGTGATAAATTTTTTTAGAATAAAAACACTCTCAACTTTTGAATATCGAAAATATTTTTTGAAATTAATGTGCACTTTTTTATTTTTTTTTTGAAAAATTGGTGTTGAGAAAAGCTTGAAATCAAAGAATAAGTTAAGATATTAAATTAGAATGCTTTTTAAGAGATTTTATCCTTTTAGTTTAACTTTTTTTTAATTTTATCATTTAAAACTAAAAAAAACATTTGAAGACCAAATTAGTGCCTTTTGTGAAAAGAAAATTCCCCATAATTTAGAATTTGTTTTAGTAAATGAGTTAAAACAAGATACTGAATCTAAAAATATACATAATTTCAAGTGTGAATTCAATGATTTTTGCAAATAATGTTTTCAAGAAAAAGTTAAATTGAAACTCTATTTATTTTTATTTTTTCATTTAGTTTTTTTATTTGTATTAATGGAAAGTATTTGATCAGTTTTCCATTTTTAGTATTTTTTGGTTCATAGGGACATATAAAGAAAAAAAAAAAAAAAAAAAAAAAAAAAAAAAATAAAGTATAAAAATCGGTATTTATTGTATTAATTGACAATAAGAAAATATCTATATATAAATTACATTATCCTGATCGGTATCTTGTTTTGATAAATGTTGTGTTGTAAAGGTATCATACCAATTTATATGGTTCGATATCCCCCAAAATTGTTTAAAATTATTTATGTACCCGAGGTTAAAGGGGTTAATGAAAAGGTGATGATTCCAAAAGTGTTGGTATTTATTTTTATTTATAAATTCATTTATTGTAAGGTTGTTAAATATTCCTTTCACTTGGTGAACTAACTGATTTAAAACAAAAATATTTAAGATAGTCCAGATGATATACCATAATAAAAGGGAAGGATTCTGTTCATAAAGGTTCAAAAATATTTTGAAATAAATGTAATTATTTGATTTAGTTGGTTGATAAACCATCAAAAAATGCGACAACATTCTAATATTAAATATGCATAAAAGAATTAAGAAGAAGGAAAGAAAGAGGACAAATTGTCGGTGATTTTCTTGACCAACCGACGAATATCCCCAACCACAATAGTGGTCGAATTTTGCAATACATTTATTGGAAATTGAATCATGTTTTGAGCGTAATGGTTTAATAATTTGACAAGTCGGGCAAAATTTTAAATACCTAAGTTGAATGGGGCTGTTCTCGTTGTTCATTATTTGTTGTATTTGGTTTTCAATTTTAATATTGGTATTTTTTTCAATAAACCCAGGATTTTTGAATGAAAAATAATAGTAATATGTTATGGATAATATCGAGAACAATATTATAATATAATCAATGAAAATAAAATTACAAATTTGAGTAAAAAAAATATATAGTCCATAAGATGCTATTCCGTGTGCTATTCCGTATACAAATATTGAGGAAAATACACTGAAAAATATCTTTAAATATTTTGTACATATAAAAGTGGTTGTGAAAAATATCAATATTCCCCAAAATAATCCTAAAAAGGCGAATAGTGGGAAAAGTGCATAAAACAAAAGAATGGCAGAACAAAAAATAATCTTTTTTCCATTTTTTCCGTTATATTTGTTTTTTAATCTTGTTTTTTGTTGAATAATATCAAAAAGTTCTTGATTGCTAGTATTTAAAACCTTTCTTGGTAAAGTTCCGTTATTGTCAGGGATGCTTGTATTTGCCCCTAGTTCAAGTAATGTGGTTATAGCATTTGTGTTGTTCTGTTTGCATGCATGAAAAAGTGCTTTTTATAAGAATTGATTAAATTATTATAATAATTTATTTATAATTATTAATATTAGTTAATATTTTTTTTTTTTATTTTTGTTGAATTTTATGAAAAAAAAATCAATAGATTTTCTTGAGCCAAAGTAAATAATAATCTGAATGCTGAATAATTTGAATAATAATAATTAGTATTAAAAAAAAAAAATTATATCTTGAATTAATTAGATTTTTAGGTAATTTTTATTGACTACATATATTTTAAAAATATAAATCTATGGTTATAGTGTAATTTCATGGTAATATATTATCCAAAAATCAACAAACCCATTTTCCAGTTAAAGGAACCCAACTGTAAGAGGCAAATTGTATGAATTCGAAGGGTTTTAATGGATATTAGAAGAAAAAGTCTATTTTCGAAATTTCAAAATTTTAATCATTTTTGCACTTTTTTGTTATTTTTTTTCAATTTTTTTTGATACTGAATTGTTTTGAAATTTTTTTTTATTGCAAGATCGAGTGTGTTTTAAATTTTCTAAAAAACCCCAAAAAAAAAATTTTTTTTTAAATTAAAATTCTTCCAAATACAATAAATTCGGGAAGTTTATTCTCATTTTAAACTGGTTTTTAATTTTTCGATATAAATTGTGATTTTTTAATCTTTAATATCTCATTTTTTCTTAATTGTTTCCAAAAAAAAGTAAAATTCAAAAATATTGGATTACTTTTTTTCATTTTTCAAATTATGTTTTAATGATCAAGTTAAAAGATAAAACCAAATCGTCAAAAATCATAGAGCATGTGATCTTCTAAAATTAGAGTTGTTTATTGAGAGTGTTTGAAATGATCTTCATTTTTTAGGTTTGAAAATCTTGATTATTTTTCTTTTTCATTTTCACGTTATTTAATTAGGGTGTTAGAGTTTAGGTTTCTAAAATCCATAGTTCTTTCTTTGATTTTTTCATTAAAAAAATTACACATAAAATGTTTTTTGATCCAAATTGGAGAATATTCCATGAATCTGACTTCACAGTTTAAACGATATTGGAACAAAAGGTTTTTAAGTCAACTTGGAATTTTTCAGACTTTGGGTTAAAAGATTTAAAAAATGAAAAGTGAGAGAAATTTTTTTTTATTAATTTTCTAAAGTTTTTCTTTGAAAATCTTTTTAGTTCTTAAAAAATAGATTTGAGTATTTTTTTGTGAAAAATTACTGGTACTATTTGTTGCAAAATAAATTGAACAAAATTTTCATTCATCTTTCCAAAAAAAGAATTTTTACAGAGATCTAAACCAATAAAATTCATTTAATTCTTTAAAAAAAAGTTAAATTCTTATTTTCCCTTTTTAAAAATGCAGAATTTGTTGAATTGTTGTGTATTGATCGTTTTGTTCTTTAATTTTAGGAAAGCTATATGAAAATTTTAATCTTTTTATTTTACAGTTAACAGTATTTGCAAAAAAATATGAAAAAATTTTCACTTCATTTTCTTGATTTTTTTTTTTACAAATAGGGTTTTAAGGAAATAGGTTTGGGTATGTTGCGATATTTCAAAAAAGGAAATGGAAAATGAAAATAAAGTAAAACTATTTTCCTATTTGTTGAATAAATTTAAAATTGATGCTTTTTTTCATAAAAATCTCTTCTTTTCTAAGGTTATTAATTTTAGAGAGTATTCAAAGAAGAAAAGTAGTTTAATAAACACCAATAAACCTTCTCTCAAATTATTTAATGATAAAAAATTAAATTTCTTTTGGAAAATAAAAAAAATATTTTTTTTTCATATTTCAAAGAACGATCAGGTTTGGGAAATTGTGTTGTGTTCATATGTTTGAATTTGTCTTAATATTTGATTAAGTTTATTAAATTTTTAATTGTGTTTGTGAAAGATCCACAATCAAAAAATTTGGTGATTATAAAAATGTATTTACTTGAATAAAGAAATGTGTATTTAAAAGGTGATAAAAAGTTTCTTTGTGCTATTTTCAGATAATGGATGTACATAATTAATATTAAAAGGTTTTTGTTTTCAGAGAGTTTGATTTACATTATAAAAAAATAAAAAAATTACTTGTATTTTAATTATAAACGTAAAAAATTTTTTCACTTCTTTTTCAGATTTTTCTGAATAAATAAAGTTCTCAAAGAAGTAAGTTGTTGTTTGTGGTTCTATTTGGAAAAAGAAAATGAAAATGAAGTGAAAATTTTCCCCGTTTATAATTCAAATACCAGTAAGAAATTCACAAAAAATAAAATCAAAAATAGTTGCTTAAGGGGGTAAGTACATTTTTCATTTTTTAAGTGCCACCATTTATGTGAAACTGAATTATTAAAATCATTTCTTTAGCCAAATACATTGATATTTTCATAAATACTAGAGTGGAATATATCCTATTATAAGATATTTTCATCCCAACAAAAAAACGCAAATCAAAAAAATGAAAAAATCGATCAAAAAAAAATAAATAAAAATCATTTATTACTTGATCTTATCTATAACATTTTACACAATTACTTATTCTTTATTTGGTTTTATTTTTAATTCTTTATGAAAATAATTTTGTTTGGAAAATTTTTGATAAACAAATTACTGTTTATTTCGAAAGAATTTCCAAAATGAATTCTGAATTCCTATTTTCATTTATGCCATCTAATTCTAGTTTTAGTTCAGAAAATTAGAGATTGTTTTAATTCTTCTTGAGAATGAGGGTTTATTGGACAAATTCGTTTGATTTTATAATTATTTATTTTCCGATTAAAATGAGAACTCAAAAAAATTCTGAATCTTGATTGAAATTTGTTCTTGAATTTTTCAATTATTTTGATTTGAATCTTTTGTAACTGTTTTTTGATTCCAAGAATCCAACCCCTTTATTTCAATTTTTGAAATAGTACTCTTTGTTTTGGATTTGTTTGATAAAAATATCTGAAAAAAGAATTTTGAAAGCAAATTTATCAAAAAAACGTTTTTTAAAATAATAATAAATAGTAATGGGGCGAGAAATTTAAGGAAAAAAATAGTTTGTATTCATACAAACTAAGAAGATAAAGAAAACCAATCTTCGAAAATAGGCTTTTATCGTTTTTTTTTTTTTCATTCTTGATTTTAACAAATTTATTTGAAATGGTGATCTTTCGTGTTTGGTCTTCTAAAAGAAAATATTTGTTTCAAATGCACACCCTTTCGGGTATATTTTTTTGGTTTACTGTTTGATTAATTTCAATCGTTCGTATAAACACATCTCTAGATCCAAAACCAAATATAATAAAACGAAAAATTTCATCAAAAAAAATGTTAATTAAAGATTGATAAATTTAAGATTCAACTCTGGTTTACTTTTGATTCTTTTCACAAATAGACTAGCGAATGGTGTTTTGGTTTTAAAGTTTCAAATCTGGTGGCACTCAAAAAATATTTTTCCAGTAATGTTATCACAATTAAAATTTTTCAAAATGAAAAAATGTACTTACTTCCTTAATACAAAATTAGGAGTGTAATTGTAATTTTCATTTACTAAGAATGTTTGTTTTCAAGTTAACTTTGGACTTGTGTTTGATTATTTTTTGTTTTTCTTAAAAAAAAAAAAGTAATAGTAGAAACAAAAAAATCCTTATTGTTTTAACTGATCTCAAAATTAAAACAAAAAAAATCAACTATTAGACTGAAAAGGTGTTTAAAAAATTTAAAAAACTCTGAAGTTTGGTATACTTTCACTTTTTTCCTCTAAATACTTTTCTCAAAATTCTTTCCAAATTAATTCTAGAATAAGAGATCTTTTCAACAATACTATTACTTTGCAAGATTAAAATCCCTAATTTTGTACATAAAAAATTGTTATTGAAAATAAAATTCAAAATATAAGTTCCTATGAGGTGATTCAAAAAAAAATAACAAGTTCTAAATCACAAACTACTCAAAATAGCAAGTTAAAAAATTTCGGGTAAATTTTTTTTTCGGGTTTTTTTCGAAAATTCAAAAATTTACCAAAATATATGAGACGATAAATAATAATTGAATCTAAAAAATAAAAATATTTTTACATTTATAGAAATTTTCAATTTTTGTGAAAGTGGTTAAAAAAAAGAGGGGAGGGGAGGGGGGTAGTAATAGATGAGGTTAAAAAAATAAAATTCTTACGCGTTTGGCCAAAAGAGTCTCTGCAATTTAGATCTGCATTTTTTGAGAATAAATATCTTATTGCTTCTTGGTTATTGGTATGTGCTGCTATGTGAATTGCTAATTGGATTTGTTGTGAATAAATGTTTTAAAGGGGTGTATATGTATATGTATATGTATATATATATATATAAATGATAAAATATGTTATGGTAAGAGTGTTCAAATTGTAATTTTAATATTTTATTTTTCGAAAAAAAAAAATGTATAACTTCAAAATTTATATTTTTTTTAATAACCAGGGAATATTCCCACAATTTAATCAAGTTCATTTAAAAATATGAAAATTTAAAAAACAAAACTCTATAATTTAAATTTTAACACTTTCTATCGAATTCAAATTCTTTATGTTCAATAAATATAAAGATATATCATTAACGAAATATCCACTGAAAATTGAATTCAGATAGTATTAAAACAACTTTTAAACAAGAATTAGTGTTATTTCTACTACATCGATTAGTTACTAAAAAAAAAAAAAAAGCATAAATAAATTTTTTTTTATCCTCAAAAAAATATATGTTAAATGGCAAAAATGTTATTTTCTTCAATAGTTTTTTAAAAAAAGTTTATCTGTTTTTCTTCCTTTTAGTTTTTTTTTTAGACTTTAGGGTATTGATGAAATAATATGATATACAAGGTTATATAAATCAAAATAAAAAAAAGAAGGGGTGTTAGCAATATATAAAACCAAATTAATTCTTGGGAAAATAATAATAATAATTATCATCAAAATAGTATTGTCTACAGTCAATGGCAAAAAGATGGTAATAAGATTGCCAATGAAAATTTCAAAAAAATAAGGTTGTAAAAGTTTAATTTAAAATAATTTTTAATTAGAAAAGAAGTTGAATTTTTTCCAAATTTGGTTGAAATAAAAAAAATTTTCTACAAAATAAATTATTTTTTTCTTAGCTGAAATCAAAAAAAAATGATCCTAGAGAAAAAAAAAAGAGCTAGAGTTTAAGCAACTAATGTTTTGTTTATAATTTTTCAAAAACTTTCTAGTTTTTTATTTTAATTAAAAATTATCACAAACAGTATCTTATATTTTCTTAAAATTGTATGAACCAAACTAAAAACCAAAACAATTCATTGATAAAAAAAAAAATTCTCATAAAATGAGATTTTATTTACCAAAAAATAATTTGTATCAAGTTAAAGCTCATTAAAAAAAAATACCATTGAATTCCCCTCTTTTTGTCACTGGCTGTATAAGCTTAATTCCAAAAATAGGGGCAGATTTTTCATCAGAAAAAAATTAGTTTAATTGTGTTTTTTTTTTGAATAATAAGGTATTTTACTAAATTTTTTAGAGAGACAATCGTCAATATAAGCTTAATTTCAAAAATAGGGGCAAATTTTTGATTGAAAAAAAATTGTAGTTTCTCATTTAGTGAATACCAAAACTCAACCCAGAAAAATCAGAACTTAAAACTAAAAAATAACTGTATAAAACACCCTTTTATGTTTTAATTATTATTTCTAATAAAAGAATAGAGAAAAGAAACCCATTAAGAAAAAAATAAATCTGACCCTATTTTTGAAATGATTTTTCATCTTAAAATTATCCATTTAAGATTCACCATTGCTTCCAAGAACCTTTTGAAACAACTTTCCATCAGAGTTATCAGATTTTTACTATTCAGCCATTTGGTATCAACCCAAACTTTCCTTGATACCTTTTTCAAGATAAAAAGAATCTCAACAAAGGAAAGAAAAAGAAAAAGAACAAGAAAAGAAAGTGAAAACAAAACCAATTTTTTGAATGTACAACAAAGAACTCAAAGATAAAATGAATACGATCACATTCATCACATTGTCTCCAAATGAAAGAGAAAAGAAGATCTTATTTGATCTTGCTATTTCTTCACTTTTCAAGGAACCATTGTAACTCATTAAAGCAAATTTGGTTGATACTTGTTTTCGAAGCAAACACTTCTTGGGTGTTTTACTTTCTTTGAATTTTACAATCCCTTTCTCCAATGCTAATTAATCTCATCTCTTGAATATTAACGGTTTTCAAAAATGTTCTTATTCATTCAACATAAAAATAAAAATATGGAATCATTTTGAAAGAAAAATTGCAAAAAAATGAATTCAACTTTGAGAAATTTTCATTAAAAGAAGATTGTTTCTTGATATTAAATATTCAATAATAACTTTTAAAAGATATTGGATTCAGAATATTTGGTTAACACAACACACATACCAATAATTTAGAAAATACTAATGATGACCCTATTTTTGAAATTTAGCATAGATTAATAAATAAAAATGCTGTATAATCATTGTATTTTTTGAAAGACAAATGAAAAAAGAAAAAAATAATAATAACAAAGTTTGCCCCTAATTTTGAAATTTGGCTTATATGCAAAATATCTGAAATAAAAAAATTACAAAATGATACGAATTTAATAACGTTCTAAAAAGGGATTTAAAAAATTCAATTCATGAAATGTCTTATAATTAATCTTTTACAAAGGTTTCGGGGGATTTTTTTTTTTTTTTTTTTTTTTGGGGGTAACGGTCATGCAGAATTGAAATAATGTTAAAGGTAAACCTAAATGCTTCTTTACATTTTTTGTTTGGCAAATCAAAATTGTTAAAAATCAAAAAAGTGTCAATTTCATATCTAACAAAACTAAAATTTGCAAAACTCAAAATCAAATTGTTTTTATATCATTTAAAATATAATTTTTTTTTTTTTTTTTTTCCACTTTTTCCTTTCTGAATTTCCTTTTTATAGAAAAGAATAGTTACAAAGAAAAAAAAGCAAGTAATTACTTACTAATACTAAGATACTTAAACATGGAAAGTCTGAGTAGCTTGAAAATATAAAAAAAAAAAAAAAAAAAAAGGACAAAATTATCAAGATAAAGCAAATAAATTCGGTCAAAATGGCGAAAATGGCAGCTACAAAAAACTACCTCTCAACCGATTTTTCGCAATTACTTAATTCCATAAGCGATAAAATCTTAAATCAAAAGATTTTGGTTATGATTTTGAGTATTCTTAATGAAAAACTGGTATTATTATTTTTTTTTATATATCAATTTCCCATTATAAAAATACTTCTTATAATTTTTCAGTTGTTGTTCTGTAAATTACTTCTTTTTTTTTTACTTTTTCTGTTCTTTTTTAACAAGATATTTTTACTTTTTCTTTATTTCCTGTTTGTTTTTTCAACAAATTTTTCATTTTGATGTTTTTTCAATCAATAAAAAACTTGGAACTTGCATGATTCTAATATAGATATTCTTACCATCAAAACTGCTAATTTACCATTAGTAATCAATAATAGTAAGGAGATCTTTGATCTCCCCCTTCATCAATAATAATAAAAGATATTTTTTTTAAAAAATTTATTATATTTTTTTCTTTGGCAGGCTTTCGCTTATTGTATTTGGTAGTAATCGTTTAATTTTTTAATTTTGCAAAAACTTTTGGGATATTTAATTTGTTGTAAATTTTGTTCTTTGTCTAGTTTTTTAAATTTTATATTGAAAAAAAAAAAAAAAAGAATCAAATAACAAAACCTGCTTTTAAAATGAGGTTTTCCAAATTAATTTTAATTTTGATTTTTTTTTTTTTTTGGAAGTTTCTAAATTTTTTCAATAAGTACAAATTTTTGATCAAAAAAAAAAAAAAATAACTTTGATAAAATTGAACACAAAAATAAGTATTTTCCTTTTTTTTTTTGATTTTTTTTTTAACCTGGTATAATCGGCTTTTAAATTATATTGTAAAACTTTTTCTCATCCTAATCCTTAATACAAAAACATTTTCATTTTTGATTTTCTGATTGGTCCTTAAGTAGAAAGGCTAGATTTCAAGTTTTATTTGATTTTACGCTGAAAAAAATGGCTTTTAGTGTCTGTTTGATTATTACTCATCGCATAACTTCTTTAAAACTCATTTTTTTTTTATTTTTTTCTTAAAAAATCTTTTACATATTTTCATAAATTTCATCAATTCGGTTCACTTGTTTAATAATCTTCCAAAGGAAAACTTGTAAGCTGGTAAATTTTTTGCCACCTTCGGGGATTAGCCTAACAGTATATTCGTCTATAATTAAATCATGCCGTAAAAGAATGTAAATCAGAGTGGTGCTCTGTGGTTCAAATAGATTTCAAATTTTATTTGAAATCTAGCTTTTCTACTTAAGGATGGCTATTAAAAATTGTTATTTTGAAAAATTTTGATTTTATTTTCCTTTTCCAAATTCCAAAAAGAGAAACCAAAATAATTGTTTTCCAGTCTTTAGAAATTAGTGTTCAGAACTCTCCAAAAGTAACTATTTTTTAAATTTTTTAATTTCAAGATTTATTCAACGATAATTAATCATCAGCATAATAATCTAAAGATTAATTATTTTTGTTTCCTTTCTATAAAGATAGTTGTATTTTCAATATACCTTAAATCTGTGAAAATAATTTATAAAAATAATTCATGAGATAATTTGATTTTTTTCGAACTGAATTTTTTAGCTACTAATCTATATTTCGAGTCAAAATTTAAGAAAAGTATTTTCCAATCTTTGAAGTCAATAGATTGATGATTTCAACATTTAAATTAGTGTCTAAATGTAGATTCTTTTCTGAAATTTTTGAGTTTTTTAATAATATAAGGATGATTTTGATATTGGTGTGATAAACTTTTAGTACTATTTTACAAAAAGAATTTTTACAGGCATTTGAACTCTCGAGAACTAATGTGATTTACTTTAAATTACAATATAGTTTGATTCTAGATTGTTGTTAGAAATTAATTTCCCCCCTTCAAAAGAAAAAAAATTGAGCCTACAGCGATCAAAAAAAAACTGTGTCCAAAGTATAAACCTGAGTTTCACAATAAAAGTTATGCTTTTTTTTCTTCTTGTTCCGATATAACATCTAATCAATTGCCCAATAGTATACCTTAGGTTAAGTAAATTTTGAAAGGAAACTTCTTGGTGTTTTAAGAAAATTTTAAATTATGAATTGAATTTGTTTAAACATTTTTTTTAATTTTTACACAATTGCACAAAAATGATTTTTTAATTTTTCATGGTCTTCTTGATAAAATTGTGATTTTTTCATTTTCTGTGATCCTTTTTGGGTATACGCACCAAGGGTCAGGAAACTTGATCAGTATATCCAACGTTTTTAATGATATTCAATTCCATTTTCTAAACCATTAAAGATGTTTGGGTTTGTTTGATTTTGAAAAAAGTATCTTTCGATTTTCATTTGATGTTTCTACTCCAAACACATTCCTTTCCTTTTTTAAATCGAATAGAATGTCACTTAAAACATTGGATATATTGTCAAGTTTGCTGAATCTTGTGTGCGTGCCAGAAAAGTATCATAGTTAATAAAAAAAGCACAATTTGATCAAGAAGAACATGAAAAATTCAGAAATCATTTTTGCACAGTGAATTTATATCAAATTTGTTATTGAAAAATAATTATCTCTATTTTTAGAGATTACTGGGCACTTTGATTGTTCATTTTTTGAATTTCATTTTTTAAGAATAGAACAATAAGAAACAATAGCAGATTTACTTTTTATGTTTACTGTCGGTTTCTTTGATCGTTGGATGTATAGATCTTCTGAAAAAAGAAAAAGAGCGCTTTTTAATTTGAAATACGATTAAACAAGTTTACACAGGTTATTTTGGAAACGATATTTTAATTTTAGACTTCTTTGTGGTTGTGGTTGTCCCTTAAAAGTTAATAAATAGAAAAAGAATCCAAAAAATGAAATAAATCAATTACGAGACACTTGTTTTGAATTTGAAATATTAATTTTTGAACCGTTTTGTACAAGTAATTCAACCAAAAAAAGATTTTTTTTGTTGATTGCATGGTGAAGTGGGGAATAGCCACGATCGTCGTATTGGTTTAAATCATGGTATATCTTTTTTTTAATTAGCAATAGCGCAACTTCAAATGCGCCAGAACTGCAGGCAAAATGAAGTGCATTACGCGAAAAGGTTTTTGGATTTGTTAAAAGTGGATCTGCCCCATTTCTGAGAAGGAGCGAAACTATATTTGTTGAATTGAGATAACATGCAATGTGTAATGCAGTGTGCCCTTTTTGATCAAACGTATTTATAATTTGTGGATTTGATTTAATTATGGAGTCGATTTTTGGTAAATTCTTAAAACGAACAGCGTCTACAAGAGGGTGTGTAGAAAACATTTTCGAAGGTTTCTTATAAAAAATGAATTTGACTTGATTAAAATTTTCGATAAAGTTATTCTCTTTTTGTCAACAACTTGTGATTGTTTATAAAGAGAAGAAGTGCTTGGGTAGTTCTCTTGTCTTTAATGAGTTGTTCTGTAATTTATTTATTGTTTTTAATTCCAAATTAAATTTATTCTCTCATTTTCAGTTTTTAGTGTTTCTTCATTTGGTAATAATTCCTCTTATCTTTAAAATATTCCAAAACTAAACAAATTAATAAAATGGTGTGTTGTTATATTTGTTTTTTATTAAGAGTTTATAAGATAATTTTTATTGTCTCTCTTTGACAATTTAGTTACTTTTAATTTATATATTTGTCAAAGTTTACTTTTGATTTTAAAAAAAGTTTGTAATTCGATAAATAAATGTAAAAATTAAATTTAAGTTAAAATAAAAGACTCAAAATGATTTCGGCCGAGTTGAAATTGACTTAGTATATAACAAAGAGTTATTTCAGATATCTAAGAAAAAAAATTATGGAATGTTTTTTGAGATGGAAAATGGGATTATATTTAAATAAACCCCATTTAATTAATATTTTGAAGAAACTGATAATCATTACTTTTATGTTCTTATAATTCTCAAATTGTTAGTGACTATAAAATCAAAATTGTATCAAACTTGGTATTAAAGAATTTCCAAAAAAATGAAGGTAATTCCTATATATACAAAAATATTAGTGTCGAATTTATAATAATTATTCTTTCATGGTCTCTTTGTAACTTTTAAACTGTATTTTTGTGTAGAGTAAGTGAAAAAAAAGCAATTTCAAGTCAAGGGTAAATCTCAATTATCCTGAAACCAAAAATAAAAAAATACTGTATTTATCAAAAGAGACTCAAGATAAGTCATACAAAGCAAACAAAAATTGGATCAAAAAGTATATTTATAAAAGTGTTTGGAAAACTCTTTTAAACAGTTATTAAGATAGTTTTATAAACCCTTTTTCCACAATTTCTTTCAAAGGGCTTTCTCACATACCTTGGTACATTAATTGCTTTTTCCAAAAGTGTATTGAAGAAATATTCAACATATTTTTATTTGATTTTATCAGTAAAAGAAAAATGATAGACAAACATCTGCAGTTGGTCTCAAAAGAATCCGTGCTTGATAAGCAAACTCAAACCAGATCTTTCCAATTAAAATTAAAATTGCTTGCAAATTTGAAATTCAAAACTGTAAATTCATATTTCCTTGTTGGTGATTTTGTGAAGTGAGTCAGAAAGGAATTAAAAAAAGAGAGACGATATTATTTTTAAGAAGACTTTGACCAATACTAATGCTAAATTCAGAGATACCAAGTTTCACAACAGCAACATTTGTGAGAGAAAAAAATGAATTCTTTTCTTTTTTTTTGGGTTTTGTTGTTGGAAAAAAAAAAGGTTTTTTTGTTGGGGATCTTTCACAATTCAAAAGAAAAAAGAAAAAATTTGATAAAAGTTTATTAAAACAAGAAAAGTAAAATGTTAAAATAAAAATTCACAATTTGTCTTTGTTTTAATCTTTATTTCGTTCAATAATTGTTAATTTTTAGTTTTTTTGTTGATGTTTATTTTTTTTTTAAAGTTTACTAAAGCTTATTTTATGAAAAGTGATCAATCTATGGTGAACAAAAACGAAAACGATTTAGTTTTTAACAACCTCCATTTCTTTTTCTTGGTTTTTTTTCTTTTCCATTTTTGCTTTAAGTGTTCCTTTTCTCACAAATTTCATATTCTTAACATATGGAAGATACATTCCTTTTTTTGATCTGTTCTTTTGTCTTTTTGGTTTTTTGATACCATTTCTATGGTGTTTTCTGTTTTGGTTGTGGTTTGAGTGGTTTCTTCTTTTGGTCATCTTTTGTTTTGTGTAGGTTTTGAACAAAAATAAAATTTTTTTTTTGAAAGAAAAAATAAAAAGAAAAAAAAAAAAACAAAGCAAACAAACAAAAAAAAAACAAAAAATTTAAAAGTAAAAGGTAAATTTCAATAATTTTCAAATCTAAAACTTGTCAAAAAATTAAGAGGAGAAACTTACTTTGAAATAGAAATTTTTGATAAAAACTTAAAAAAAATGAATTTTAAAATGATGTAGAAGAAAATCTTTTGAATCTGGTCTGTTTTGTTTTCTTAATCTAAAGTGTACTTTGAACTCTTGACTCTTGAGTGTTTACTTCTCATTAGAATCTTATTTGCTCTTTTATTAGACAGGAATTTATGTTTTCTGAGAACTTTGAAAAGAGCATGTACAAATAAGTATTCAATATTCCATTTAAGTAAGAACAATTTTAGGAAGGGATGTAATAAATTCAATATAATTTCTCTGTGAAAAATGCAAAGATAGGGAAATTTAAAATCTAACCCATTAGTTGTGAGAACGAACTTATTGATATCATCGGGAAGAGAAGGTGTTACCTAGATAAGTGACCTTGTAATTTTTAAAGGACTAGTGGCTATTAAAATGTTTTCTCGTAAATCTAATAACAGATTCAATAAAATTTTACTGAAACTTGATATTTAAAAACCAAGTAAAAATCTAAAAGACAAAAACCAGTCTTACTTTTCAAACTATTTTCAAAATGAATTATTGTTTTTCAAAAGTTTGATCATATTTCTTCAATTTCTAAAAGTTTAAAATTCGAACATATTTCTTAATTGTTCTATCAAAAAAATTATTTTTGTTTCAGAAGAAAGAAAATTTATTTTTGTGAAGGAAATAACAAAATCTATACTTTTGAAATAAAAAGATATAGTTAAAAAATAACTAAGTTTGTAAAATCTACTAAAGCACTAGTCCCAATATAAAAGTAAAAAATGGCCTTTTTTTTGTAATTGTTTTTTTTCAATTAACTTTTTTTTTCCTTATCTTTTGTTTTTTTAATAAATTCAAACCAAAAAAAGTTCATATTTTCGAGACTCTGATCTTTTTGATTAAAATATATTGTTAAAAATTAATTCTTTTAAAAAAAAAAATTATTTAATCTAAAGTTAAAACGGATGTTTATATTTTATAAAGTTAAATTGGATCTTTGTAAAAATATTTACTCAATTAACTTGGTGAAAAAAATATATAAGAATTACTAACACATTAATAAAATCTAATATAATGAAAGAAATATTTTACATTTTTATTTTTATTTTTTTATTGATATCATAATAGTTTCATGACCGAAATGATATAATTTTTTTGCATAAATATAACATTTCTTAAAAGTTATTTTCAGGTTTATTTATCTATCAAAATAAAGGAAAATTAATAAATTTCAAAATTGGCCAAATTCTCATTTTGTACAAAAGAGTTAATTTTATTCAAATATATTGACTGTGGGTATTTAAAACCCCCTTTACGGGTAGGTTAATGTATATTGGGTAGATTAGAGTATGTTAGAGTGGATTTGGGTGGTTTATATGTTATGTTAGGGAATTTTGATTAGGATTTTGAAAAAAAAAATGATCTCGAGATCAATTAGACTTTAGTAACTTTTTTTAAAGGAAAAAAAATTTCCACTTAACTTTTTATGTTAAAATTGGGTTTGGTACAAATTTTTAAAAAAATTTACTATTGATAATTTCAAGATTTTGAATTTTCTACAATTTAAGAAATAAAATAACGACCAATCGTAAAATAATATGTTTCATTTTTCCTCACACAATTATAAAAAAACATTAAAAACTTTCATACCAATAATAATTATCAAGAAACTCTTCCAAAACATGAAAAATTTCAATTCGACCAATTTTTAAATTTGACCAAATTCGAAATTTAATAAGATACCCCAAAATAATTGATTAAAATATTTGATTTTTATCCCATTCTTTTTTAATATAAAAAATTTATTGATAATATAATAACTAATTATTAACTCTATATTGTGGATATTTTATTTATTCTTTCTAATCCTTTTTTTTTTTTTTTTTTTTTTTATGGGGGTAAACGTCTCATCAATTCATATATAAATTTTTTTCACATAACAAGCATTTTTTTTTAATTTTAAATATTAGAAAAAAAGTTAAGTATTTTTCTCCAGAATTTAACTACAATTTACTGAAATATTTGATTTTGCTCCATATTTTTAAATTATGGAATATCTAACTTCATAGTATAATTTTTAATTTATTTATGTCAATGATATTATCATTTTTTATTTGAAGATTTTAATTATTTCTATTTTCTTTTTTTTTTTCATTTTTAACTACTGAGTTTTTCTTGATTATACATTTTATGGATAAAGATTTTTTGTTTTAGATGAACATATAACATTTAGAAATTTATTTTATTTATATGTTAATTATTTATTTTGGTGAAATTCTTGTTTTGATATTATTTTAATGAAACTCATATTATTTTTTTTTAAAAAAAATAAAAAATTTTGGGTTTTATGAGTAAAAAAAACTTTTCAAGAAAAAAAAATATTACTTATCTTCCTAGAAAAGCCAATAAATATTCTTCAATTGGTTTTTATTTTAAAAAAAATATACATTCAATAAAAAAGTAAAAGAACGATACTTATAAAAGTTATCATTAAACGAGAATTTATTCAAAGAGTTAATAAATATACAGGATATCAATATGAAAATGGTATTTTTTTCATTAGTGTAAAAATTAAAATAAATTAAAATCTAGAATTTGTGGCAAAAATACAAATATTGTTACCAATAAGATTTATTTTTATTTGAAAAGAATTTTTTTTTTTCTAAAGTATCAGATATTGTTTTTTTTTGCTTTATTTTGGAATATCTGTTATTTTTAAAGTTAGTGACTGTTATAAATTGTTTGGATTAGTTATATTGATGATAAAAGTTGAATCATCTGTTTGTTTGTTTTTTTTTTTTTTTTTTTTTTGGTTCATATTTTATTGTGATTATTATTATAATTATTGTTTTTATTGGGGATAAATCTTTGAATAATTATAATTAAAGATATAAAACCACAAAAATATCTTATTTTTTAGTTTTAATTTGTTAAAAAACACAAAAAATATTGTCCAAAATTCAAAATTAACTGATCAAATACAATACTGTCTCTCTAAATAGTTGGAATATTTTTTGAATAGAAAAAGATGCAATTTTCTTATTTATTTTGGATTAAAATTATATTTTAAAAATTTAGACTTGTATCTACAGAAAAAGAAAAAACACTTATTTTTTAATTTAATATATATTTTTCTCAACTTTTTTTCTGCCAAATTGGGCCAATATTTGTTTCTAATATCAATTATTTTTTATCAATGGCCTTTGAAGATCAAATAAGAAATAAATAGAATAATACACATCAAATAATAGTTGATATTCATAGGAATAAAACTCAAAAACCAATATATTTTGTTAAAAAATAGAAAGTTTAAAATTCTTTTGTTCCTATTGAGAAAAACAACGAATGTTTGTTTTGATCTTTAATTTAATCTTAAATAAAATGTCAATAGAAATCAAAATCATTTCTAGATAATCATTCTCACTGTTTCAGTTACATTAAAATACCACGTTTTTATCCAAGTGACTATTGATCCTTTCAAAAAAAAATTTACCAATGAATAAATTGAAAAAAAAATGTTAAAAAAAAATGCAAAAATGTGAAAAATTGAAAAATTTCCAAAAAGATTAAAATTAATTTTTTCTTCTAATATCCATCCAAAGCCTTAAAAACCTGTAAAATACCCACCAGAACTAGTTCGCTTTGACTGGAAAATGGTTTAGATAAATAAAAATATGTTTGAATTTCAACCAATTATTCAATAAAGTATAAAAATTTTAAATAAAATTTAATTTATTGAATGATTAAAAATTGATTCTATAGTAAATTCGAAAGTCTTATTTTGGTTAGTAGTAATAATAGTGAAGAATTCTATAGAGTTTTAATTCTTTTTTAAATCAATGAAAATTCTTAAAAAAAAATAAAATTTGTAAAAAAAATAGGTTTTTTATTCTTTGTTATTTTGAATTAGCAAACAAAATATTGTTTTCTCCTTTGTATTTGTTTCTAATAGAATCCTTTAGTAAATGATGATGATTTATATTAATTAATATAATGTTTGTCTTACTGCGGCCCATTTCTTTGGAATAACCATTTGATTAGTTTCACTTGGCTTAACAATAACATCAACCAGATTTGTTTCCCATTCTTTGAATTCTTCGGACATGAAATGTACGTCAAGATCCATTTTGTGGTCCCAAATTTGATAAACCATAAATTTGGTAACATCATTTTTAGGCTTTTCCTTTCTTAAGAATAAATAATAGCAACTCTCTTCATCAACAAGATCGGATTGGTAGTCACTATAAAATTCGAGAAACTCTTTTTCCTTGATTGTTTCGATATAATGGGTAAAGCATGCTAAATATTGTCCTCCTTTTTCTTCGTCCAATCTTCCATCGCCAGATCGTACATAGAATTTAACCAATTCTTGCCCTTTTTGTTCACCCTTTACTTCCACTCGATCAAGCAAATCACTTAAACGGTCGACTTGATAGGAAAGTGGATCTTTTTGTATTTTTGACATCATGATTTTCTGTACTTCCAGTTGAGTAAGTCCGTTCACTATTTCATCAGTTTTATCCATTGCGCCTAAGACTCCAATTGCTCTTTGCACAGGTACACCAAGTGCAAACAGGGAGTTTAACATTTCCCTTAAATAAAGTCTAATTTTGAATTGCTTTTGTTTATCTGAATTTGGGTAATCCTATATAGAAATGATTAAATATTTTGTTATTTTATTATTTATTATTTGGTTTTTTGTTTTTTATTATTAATTTTTTGTTTTTTATTGGTGTTTTTTTAAAAAGGAATATGGTTTAAATTATTAGAATAATCATGGAGTATTAAAATATTTTTAAAAATTTCCACTTTTCTTTTTCTTTTTGTTTTCCTTTGTTTCGTTTAACTTTGTTTCCTGATAAATTTAAAATGAATTGCAACTATTTTTCTATGGAATATATTTAAACAATTTATCATAATAAGTATATTGTATCAAGAATCCAAAAGATCCAAGGATCAATATTACTATTTTATAATAATGAAATAGTGTTTCAAGGGATATATTGAAGCTCAGAAATTATGAATTTCTTTGGGTGCCAAAATGAAATAAAAATGAAACTTTTTTTTAATGAGTTTTTTTTTTTGAAAAAAAATATTTTTCCCTAAATCCTGTTATGGTTTGTAATTTTTATTCAGAAACAACAACCTTTTAATTCAACAAATTGATTTCATATATGAGGTGTAACAACATATCGGAGTAATTATAAAAAAGTGTGAAAAAAAAAAGTTTTCAAAAGTATCTATAAAATAATTAACAAACTTTAATAGATCTATTTTCAAGACTTGACTATTATGAAAAAAATTTTTGATCACACTTTTTTCAAACAACTTTATCAGTATTGATGACATTTTAACAGTATTAATGAAATTTAATAAATACATTTATTTATTTGTTTCTCACTAAGTGTAAACATTTAGTTGGCTGTTTTGAGTTGTTTTTTTTTTTTTGTAGAGAAAAGAAATGAAAAAAAAAAAATCAATGGTGTTATTTTATTTTTCATTAAATAAAAAATATTACCAAGTTTACATTCCTGGTTTGTTACAGTCAGTACCACTTTTAAGGCACAAACTTTCAACAAAATTTTCGGATCATAAAAAAAACCTCAAATTAACTGTTGTGGAAAAAAAATGAAACACAGTTTTTTTTGTAAACATTACTGAAAACGAAAACTAAAATCTATTAAAAGAAGAAACACCAATTAACATCAAATAATAATCCATTATATTATTTTCAATCAAACCAACAAATACAATTTAAATCTACTTTTATATCGAAATTGGTGGTGTGGTTTTGGAGATCTCAAAAATAGTCAAATTTTTTGATAAAATTTTTAATAATTGAATAATCAAAGAAAAACCCATACCAAAAGATATTATAAAAAAACTGTTATTGTGTTGAATCTTTCATTTTGTCTTTATTTATTTATTTATTCTTTTATTAATTGATCTTACTTTGAATTTTCAGGTTCTATTAATGTTCCCAATTAAAAACCGTGTTTCACTTTTTTTCCACAACAGTAAGGCACATTTTTGCGTAATTATTGTTCACAAGGTGTATTTTACTAGAATTATTATTTTTGTACTTGTTTTTGAGATTATTTTTTGTACCTTAAATTTTGTTCAAAGTTTGTGTCTTAAAAGTGATATTCAATGTATTAGAAAAAAGAAAAAAAACAATAAGAAATAATTTTAATATATTATGCTTATAAAATGGTGCCTTCCAGTTCGCATGAAGAATTTTTTACATGCACTCACTTCTTAAATATAGAGTGAATATTTTGAAAATAGAAAAAAAAAATCATTTATCATTTCAAATGTTTTAAAAATTAATCGAAGAAAACCACATAGAATTAGTGATTCTTTGTATTATAATGAGGATTTTTTGTTTTTATTTGTAATTCTAGTTGTGGATTTTTGTTTTTTTACTATTAGGATATTGCTAAACAATCTGGGAATAGCTGGTTCGATATTCGAACCTATACTGTTTTAAATTGAAATTTTACATTTTTAACACTTTATTGTATGAGCATTTTATAACCTTCTTGAACTTCATTAGAAATTTAAAGTTATCTCTAGATCCAGATTCTATGATTTTTAAAATATGTTAAGAATAAGCCTTTTTTCATTTAAATTTTTCATTAAATCAAAAGTTAAGTTGTTTTTAAAGCAATTGAAAAATTTAAGGATGGGATTCTAAATGAATTCTTAGGATAAACCCCAGATACTATCCTTTCATTTTGATAAAGGCTCTTACGATCTTTTATACACAGATTAAAATAAATTTATTTTTCGAAAAAAAGGTGTTTTCTTGAGTTTTTATTTTTATTCTACTCTAAAACCCTCCCATTTAGCATTTCCGAAAAAAATCCACCCAATAAGAAGAGATTTCTCAAATTAGTTTTTCCTTTTAATCAGCTATTAGTACAAGAGTGCTAATAACTCTGTAAAATTCAATAATTTCCCCATAAATCAATACTATTCTTAATAGTGAGTTTGTGGTAAGTGGATATTTACAATAGAATAAAAAATAAAAAAAACATTTCTTTTCTAAAAATAATATATTTTAATCTTTGGAAAAGAAGGATCTTAAGAATCTTTAACCAAAATGAAAGGACTACATTTTTGGTGTATCTGAAGAATTCACCAAGAACACTCGTTCCGAATATAACTATTTTCAAAACTAAATTAAAAACTTTTTGGGTCACTCTTTTTTTGAGAGACGTCTAAGACGTTTTTATTCCATTTTTTGAAAGTGATCAATTAGTGTCAAAGAATGTAGACAAAAAATAGTTTCGGGAAAATGGAATAGAAAAAAAAAAAAAAAAAATGCAAGGATTTTTAAAAGTTGTTTTTTTGATAAACAAGTTGTTATTTGTGAATTTTTAAAACACTTTTGTCTTTTGAAAGGAAGGAAGTAAAAAAGAATTTATTTTAAGAAAGGAAAATTTTTTGAATAAAAAAAAAAAAAGAAAGAAATCAATGTTACTTTTGATGCTGAATGAAGTGATTTTCCAATTGAGATACTTAAGTCTTCAATTTTATCAAATAATGGTTTGAAGTCTTCAAAGTCTTCTAAAAAGAACTTACAAATTTCTTCGATGTCTAATACGCTTTTTATGATTAAGAATAACAAGAAAAAGATTTTTACAAAGAAATAATTTTGACAACAAATAAAGAGAGTTGGTAGGTTAGTAGGTTAAGAGACGAGAGAGACACTTCTTAACAAAACAATTTTAAAAAAGTTAAAAAAAAAAAAGAAAAAAGGAGAAAAAATATTTAAAAAAGAAAAAAAAACAAAAAATTTACCCATTTGAATCGGCATCAATTAATTTAAATAACTCTTGAAGTTCTTCGTCTTTTAAAACAGTGTCAGAAAAGTATTGAATAAATTCTTCATATGAGATCTCACCATTGTCGTCTTTATCTGCTCTTCGAAAAACATCTTTTTTTTAAAGAATTATAGAAAAGAAATATGATTTATTTATTTTTTTTTTTTTTGGTTTGGAACAAATGGAAATTATTTGGTTTATTATTTGAAAAGAATAAGTTGTGTACATTCACACAAAGAATTTTAATTTTTTTTCCTTCTTTTAAAAAAAAAAAAGATTAATTGTCAAGAGTGATGATTTAACAAGATCAATTTTTTGGAAAAATGTATTGTTACCAGTAAAAAGAAGTTCTCCAGCTGATCTGCTAACTTCCTTTGGTTTTTCAGTTTTTCCAGACATTTTGTATTTAAGAGAAAAAGGAGATATTAAGTTATATTAAGAAAAAAATGATTTCATTTTCTCTTATTTTGGGAAGGTTAAGGTGTTAAATTCCAACCGTAGTGATCATTTCTGAAAAGAGTACTATTGCTAAAAGATTTTTTTAAGAAAAAAATTTGTTTTAAAGCAATCTCTGATATTTAAGGAGAGGATTCTAAATAAATTCTCCCGAGGTGCAAAAAAAATAATTCTTTTATATTGATTAAGGATTATTAAGATCTTTCTTTCCTAATTAAAATATATTATTTTTAGAAAAGAAATGTTTTTTTTATTTTTAATTCTTTTGAGATACTTGCACACCACAGAACTCACCATGAAGAGTAGTATTGATTTATGGGGAATTATTGGATTCTACAGGGTTATTAGCACTCTTGTACTTATAACTGATTAAAAGGAAAAACTAATTTGAGAAATCTCTTCTTATTGAGTGGATTTTTTAGGAAATGGAATATCGGATTTTTTTGGGTAGAACAAAATATAATTATCAAAAAACCAGTACTCCATTTTTTCGAAAATTAAATTGGTTAAATTACGAATAAAAGTTCATTTCACCTTAACCAATATGAAAGGCATCGAATTTTGTATATTCTGTTGTCTAAACAATATAAACCGAAAAGTTTCAATGTGTTATAAGAAACTGGTATTTGAATAAAAAATGTAAAAAATTATTTCAATTGATGATAGCAAGAAGATTTTGTTTCGATAAAATAGCTCTTGTTTACACACACGAACACACACACACACACTATTCATTAAACAACCAACGACTTTAGATTTTCTTTTCTCAAGGATTTTTAATTTATTTCATTTAATTTTGAGTCTCACAACATGTATAAAAAAATATTTTAAAATTATTCTGTTTTTTTTATTTTTGTCAAAAATAATTCGAAAATATAAAAAAAAAAAACAATTATTCATATACCCGATTAGTAAATGAATTAATCAATTAAAGAAGAGATTTGAAATAAAAAAAAAATTTACAAATACTCATTCTAAATATTTTAATTATACTATTTTATTTTTAAAACAAATTCAACAATAAATTTGTATATTAAAGATAAGCCAAATTTCAAAATTAGTGGTTAAACTTTGTTATTATTATTATTTTCTCCTTTTCATTTGACTTTCAAAAAATAAAATGATTACACTATATTTTTATTCATTAATCTATATTGGCTATTGACTCTAAACACTTTATCAAAAGACATTATTATTCAAAAAAAAAAAAAACTATTAAACAATTTGTTTTTCTGATGAAAAATCTTCCCCTATTTTTGAAATTTAACTTATAATAATTAAGAAAATAAATTATTTTAACTATTTTTTTTTAGATATTTTCATTTTAAAAATAATTATATCTTATTTTATTCATAATTATCCAGAGAGGATCCTGAATCAATTTTTTTTATAAAAAAGTTTGATCAAAAAAAATATTTATTACCCTTTGGAATGTATAACAGTCCCAGCTTGCTTATTATTGAATATTTTTATAAAAGGTATTCAAAACTTTTCTCAAAAGTGGAGACTTTTAATTATTTTTCCCAAATTAATTGAAGTCCTAAAAATAGTCTAAGAACATTTAAGTCCTAACACCCCATTTCAGATTTTTTCTTCCAATTTTTTTTGCGTGGTTCTTGTAAAACGTATTTTTTTATATTAAACTCTTTTTCAACTAAAAGGACACACAAAATTTCAAGAATTATTTATAATTATATCAAATTAATTGTAGTATCATTCTAAATTACAAGAAACTCATTCAAACATAAAACAACACCCTCAACCGAATCTTTAAAACTCATTAAAAAAAACCAATAATAATTAAAATTTAATATTTTAAAAAATATATTTCCCTATTATTTGAAATATGAAATATCGGGGTCCGATTGTATGGGGAAAAAAATATAAAATTAATAAAAATCTCTGAACAAAGTGAATTGGAGAAAAACTTCTCTTTATTTAATTGATAATTTTTTACACGTCAAACCTTTTATTCCATAAAGTTTCATTTACAATATAAAGAAAATATTCATCTGGTAATTTGCTGGAAAGTTTTTTTCTTTCTTTTCTCTTTTCTTTGTTCCATGTATCAACCCAATAACGGTCTTTCTTAATTCCTATTAATAACCCATTTGAAATCAAACTTTAACTGTCTCCGTTTATACACTAGTAGATTATTCCCAAATTTATTTCTTCTTATCTTGTTCTTTTTTTCATTTTCCAACTGTTCAATATCCCCAATAAAAAAATTAAAACATGAAAAAATGAAAATCACTAATAAGTATTTATCTTATTAACAATTAAATTCAATAACATTGGTTATTTGGGAGGCATGCCCTTTTGTTTGAAAAAGCTTTTCTTTAAAAATACTCATTAAAGGTAAAGAATTGAGGTTTAATGAAATTAAAAAGAAGACTGTTTACTTGAAATAGTGTTCAGCTTTATTTCTTTTTGGAATTATATTCTCAAAAAAAAAATAATGGAATATTATTTAAAATTTCCCACTTAATAAAACGGTTAAAATCAGATTAAAATAATTAAAATTTTATCTAAAGGTTAAATATGGAAACTTAATTAAATTTCAAAAAATATCATTGGAAATTGATTTTGTCAAGATCTTTGTTTTTTCCAATGAACAAATATCCTTAATATCCTGTAATGCTGATCCAAAAAATATTGCAAAATTTTATTCATTTTTTAACATTTTTCAAAGTAAAAATAATAAAAAATATATTAAGTGATGTAAAGCAGTGAAAAAAATACCGGACGTGAAAAAAATCCCGGACAAGATTTTTAATTGTGAATATTAGTAAAATTATTGTGGAATTTAATTTATTTTAAAATCAAATTCCTTTTCTTAAGAATCGAACTTTTAAAACTATAACCCACCCACTTATTAGAATGATGATTGATGAAATCACACTTGTTCAAAACACCATTCAATCAATCAAAAATCAAGAAGAAAAATTATCATTTTCCAAACTCTAGTAAACCTCATTAAAACTCGATTGTTTTTCAAACAAAGTTGATCAACATATGGCTATCAAACAATTACTCGAGTATTCTAGAGAAACCCCCACTTTAATGAACTTTAGGTAGGTTTATTACTAATCTCATAAAAAAATTGGTTATTTATAATAAGGATTTCATTGAAATTAGACAAAAATTTTACTAATACTCACAATTAAAAATCTTTTCCTAAATTTTTTTCATGTCCGGTATTTTTTTCCCTACTATATATGCCAAATTTCAAAATTAGGGGCAAACTTTTTTATTATTATTTTTTTCTTTTCTCATTTGTCTTTCAAAAAATACAATGATTATACAAGATTTTTATTTATTAATCTATATTGGTTATTTTCTGTAAAAAATTTAGTAAAATACCTTATTACAAAAAAAAAACAAAATTAAACTAATTTTTTTAGGATGAAAAATCTGCCCCTATTTTTGAAATTAAGCTTATGTGAAAAATATAGCATCAATATATATATATGTCCCTACGGCCCAAAAAACACTAAAAATGAAAAACTGATCAAATACTTTCCATTAATACAATTAAAATAACTAAATGAAAAACTTAAAATAAATATTGTTTCAATTTAACTTTTTCTTGAAAACATGTTTTGCCAAAATCATTGAATTCACACTTGAAATTATGTTTATTTTTCGATACACTATCTTGTTTTAACTCATTTACAAAAATAAATTCGAAATTATGGGGAATTTTCTTTTCACAAAAGGCAATGATTTGGTCTTCAAATGTTTTTTTTCGTTTTAAATAGTAAAATTAAAAAAAAGTTCAACTAAAAAGATAAACTCTCTGGAAAACCATTCTAATTTAATATATTAACTTATTCTTTGATTTCAAACTTTTCTCAACCCCAATTTTTTAAAAAAAAAATAAAAAAGTGCACATTAATTTCAAAAAATATTTTCGATATTCAAAAGTTGAGAGTGTTTTTGTTCTAAAAAAAAATATCACAGTGTTTAATGGAATTAAGTTATGAAACTTAATTTCGAAAAATATTAATCATAAAAAAATAGTGCTTAATTTTATTAAGGACATATATATATATTTAATATTTTTGCTCGAGAAAAATAACACAATAATTTGGGAATTTGAAATAAAAAAATTTTGTGTTTTAATATGAAAATAACAGAAAAATATAATTAAACTGAATACCAAAAAATAAACAAAAACCCAAAAATGTATTGTAATGAAAAAACAAAAGAGAGAGGTTTTCGTTGGAATAGGTAGGAAACATATTCACACTTTTGCTCTTTACTTTTATTTATCACTACCTTTTTTTAATTATTTATTTTATTAACTAAATTACATTGATTTTGAAAGGTGATCCTTTAATATTGATACTTCTCCGAGTAATTTCGACACTGTAAAGACCAGTTTTTTTTAAAAACAGTTTCCCCACATATAGTCCTTCACTATTTTTCCGAAATACTACGGGCTTGGGCTTCCAATATCCTTTGATCTTTGCAATAAACTTGACACCCTTCGTGTTGACTTTTTTGCCCTTGGGGTTTCTTGGCTGTATTTTAATTAAAAAACCCTTTTCGGTTGTCACCTTCTTGGGGCATTCAAATGTGCATAAGCTAGATTGCACTTTTGGGGCGATGTTCTTTTTTGATAGTTTTGGCTTTCTTGGGACCTTGGGCACATCTAAAAAGGAGTTAATGACCTTATGTTGCTTCATGTTCTCAAAGACCTGTTTGTGGATCATAAAGTTGCACTTCTCGCAGAGAAAGGTATTGCAATCCCCGCAAAAATAGACCCCAACTTCTTTGTCACAGCTTAAGCAGAGCACTTCCTTGCCATGATCGTGACTTAGCTTCTGCTTTAAATGACATTTGCGGTGTCTTTTGCAGTTCTCAAGGGCATGCATTTCCCTCTCGCATTGCAAACAATAGTAATGATCACAATCAAAGCAAAAGAATGTCGAGCTATTGACACAGTGATAGCATTTTGGTATCTGTACAACGAAATGCTTTTCTTCCCTTTCAAATTCCTTTGTGATCGAATTCACAGGGTGGAATTCCTTTTGGTGTTCTTCACAAAGAAAGGTGTTACAATTTAAACACAAAACTTTTGCTAACCCACCACACACAGCACACAATTCTCCTTTTTTGTTCACAGGATCACGAAATCCACTTTGAAATTCAGTTTTTTCCTGTATGAAATTTCGAAGGATAGGTCTTTGGTTTGGAGTTGGGATTTTTTTTTTTCCTTTTCCTTTTCCTTTTCCTTTTCCTCTTCCTCTTCCTCTCCCCCTTCCTATTGTTTTTTCACTTCCCTTGCCCCTGCCCCTACCTTTTACCTTTTTTTTTCCTCTTCCTTGCCCTTGTCCTCTTCCTTTTTTTTTGATTTTTTTTTTTTCTTTTTCTTTTTCTTTCTCGTTCTCTTTTTCATTTTTTTTTTCTTCTTTGTTCTTTTCCTTTTCCTTTTCTTCTTCCTTTTCTTTTTTGGATTCACGGAAAAGTTTTTTGTGTTTTTTGTTTTGAAAATTACTCATTATTAGAGAAATTAAGGAATAATTATTTTGAAAAAATGAAAATCACTTAAAAAACTGTTTTTTAAAATCGATATTTTGAAGACTCAAATTAAAACAAATATGATCAAAATAAGTATTTTTGAGAAAATAGTTTATTGCTTTAACTTTTTTTCAATTTTGATGGAAAAAAAGATTTTTTATTGGGACAAGGCCAACTTTTAAGGAAAAAACTTTTCGAGGAATTTTCGGCAGAAAAAAAATCTCCAATTAAGGCACACATTTTAAATTCTAGGGTAAAATAATTTGAGTAAAGTAAGATCTTAAAAATGTGCTCTTAATTTAAGATTTTTTTGTTTCTTAAATCTCTCGAAAAGTTTTTAACTTGAAAAGTATAGCTAACTGTTCCAAAATTTATCCTTTAAAGTTTACAAAACCATGAAGTGGAAAAAAGGTTTCTCTTTTATCCGATATTGCAACTATTTATTTGGGTTTTTATCTGATCATTATTCAACTTTGTATTAATTTTAACAATGGTTTAAAAAGGTATTTTTCGTCCATTTATTTTTTTTTTTTACAGAAATACAAATATATAAGTGCATGGCTAATAGACTGATATGTTTTTGTGTATGTTTAAATTTTTGTCAATATAATTATTTATATCTATTTTACTCGATATCTGAAAAATTAAAGCACAAAATAAAAGTAGGCATAAATCAAAATGTTAATTGTAAACCCAAAAATCAGATTAATTTTTTAATTATACACCTCCTAATTAATAAGTCTTATCCTTGTCAATTTAGATTTCAGAAAAAAAAAATAAATTGACTTAAATTTCCTCTTTTAACCATAGTTAAAATTAATACAAAGCTGAAGAAGGATCAAAGAAAAACCAATTTAATAGTTGCAATATCTGATAAAAGGAAAATATTTTTTCCAATTTCAGGGATTGTAGACCTTAAAGGTTATAGAGAATCTCAAAAAATGTTTTTTTTTAATCAATAAAAAGTTGAATTTTTCATATGAAGGTCAAAGATATCATCTGAAAATTTTTTTAAAAAACTATAAATGCTTATTTTGAAAAATGAATCTATTTTTAAAGAAAATTATTTTGTTCACATTTTAAATTTTTTCTTATCCAAAAAATACAAGCCATTTTCAGAAATAAAAATAAAAAAAAAAAATTGAGGCTTATATACATCTGTTGACAACCATTAACCCACTTAAGAAATTGACTTATTTTTTTTTTTTTTGAGGTTTGGGTTTTTGAATATAGAGACAAACTTACACAATTTGTTCAAATTTACATTTATTGTTGAAGTTAGATCTTTAGTTTAATCTAAATGTTACAAAAATATTAAATAATTTTTGTAGTAAAAATTTTGTAATATTTAGAAAATTATAGAGAAATAAAATAATTTGTTTCCTAAAATTTAATAAATTATCTTTGAATAATTATATTTCAAACAATTAGAATTTAGTCTTTTGATATCTTCAATATTCTTTTTTAAAATTGATTTAGAAAATGACATTTCCCGTTTATAGATTATTTATCCACTTACTGTATTTTGATTTCTTTTCTTTTACTTTTTTCGACAGTGAGTCATTATTTTGAACATGTGTTAAAATTTTGTTATTTATTAAAGTTGAAAACACCAGTTGGCAACACACCCACGAATAATAAAAATTAAAGCACCCAATGAAAAAAAAAAAAAACAAACCAACACTATATATACATAAAATTTGTGCCAGTCAAAGTAGCACAAGCGTTTTTTTAACAAATATCCATTATTTTTTATAAATTACCATTAAGGATTAAATAAGAAATAAGTAAAATAATACATATTAGAGGATAGTTGATATCTATGAAATAAAACTAATAAATCAATAGATTTTCTTAAAAATTGAAAAACTGAAAATTCTGATATTCCTATTATTAAAAAAAACAACCTTTATTTTGAACTTCCATTGAAGATCCAAATAAAATTCCAATAGAAATCAAAAGGATTTCTCTACAATCATTTTTACTTTATCAATAACAGTAGGTCAACACATTTTTACCACTTGAATAACAAATTTGCAATGAAAAACTAAAATTCCTAATGAATTAGTTATAAAGAAAAAAAACGAAAAAAAAAAAAGTAAAAATGTTAAAAACGGGTGTTTGAAATATTTATGAAAATACCCGAAAATCGAAAATATCCTAAAATTTTTTAACCAGGAAAAAACACTTTATGAACAACTTCAAAGAAAATATGGTGCCAATATACCCAGTTTAACAGTAAAATAACAATTTTACCTCCAGACAAAATATATTTTTTTGAATTTTCTATTTTAAGTACCTCTAAAGAGTTTTTTTGGTAACTTTTGGGTATATTTGAGGAATTTTTGATACTTATTAGGGTATTGGTATGTGTTTTGTTAGGTTTTGCATGGTGTGTATTTGTATATTTTGGTTAAACCAGAGCCTTTTATAGAATGGTGAGTTAAACAGATTTTGACTTGGGTCACCACGTGTATGGTAGGGTACGTATGTACTATTAGATATTAAACCCTTATTTTTGTTTTGTATTTAAGATTACACAACATAGGGTTATGATACACAATTAGAAATTTTCTTTACAGATTATATTTTCTCATTTAGTCAATACCATTCCGAAATGATCAGAAATGTTACATTCATCTAAGATACCAAGCCCATTCACACAAAATGGTTGAATATCATTCCCAAACATTTGTATTTTTTCAAAATTTTGATATTTTCAGACCTTAAAAAAAAAAAATAAAATAGTATAAAATCCCCAATATACCTTTACTCTGAGTATATTGGCACCATAGTTTCTTAGAAGTTGTTCATAAATTCTTTTTTCGCATTAAAAAAGTTTTCGGGCATTTTCGGGAATATTTGATGAATTCGTTAAAAAAAGTGAGAAAAAAGATAACAATTTTGGAATTTCTGAAATAAAAATTTTCTTCTAATATCAGTTCAAATACTTATAACAAATACATTTCATTCTCCACACCTGTTACACTTTAACTGGAAAATGATTTATATTCATATATTATTAAAACTAACCCCTTATTAAATATTAGAAATCCTGTATAATTAATATCTAAAACATTTATTTATGATCAAGATTGAAACTTTAAATGGGTATTTTTTTTTTAATTTTTATTTTCAAAAATAGTATTTAATTAAATATATTCAAAAAATTATCATATAACATATTCTCATTCTTATTATTTTTTTTATAACAAATATTCAATTCGTACTTTATTAAAAAAAGAAAAACAATATTTAAATTTGAAAAAAACTATTACTTATAAACCAATTTCAATATTAGGTTGTTTTAATTTATATATTCTCATTATAAATTTCAAAATACAGAGACTCTTGGATGAAAACACTTGTATGATCTTATTCAGAAACAAGATAGTTGATTTTCTCAAAAAAAAAAAAAATTGAAATTAACCATTAATTAACATATATATTTTATCATAACATCTTCTCAAAAAATAATTATGGGTAGTAATTATTTTGTACAATTAAAAAGAAACAGAAATTAAGAATCTTTTTTTCATAAACCAATTATATTTATTTAGATCTTTTTCAAATTATATATTAAAAGTTATATACTTCAAAATAGAAAATTTTTACTATTTATTTATTTATGCAAATACCAACCCTTTCTAACCCTTTAATTTATTTATTTATTAACATTATCATTTAAGGTAGGAGTTTTTTATTCCTCTTATTTGTCATTATTTTTTATTGAATTTAAAAGAATTGAGTAAAATCTTTAAGGTTTCTCTATTATCTTAAATTCTGGAATAGTGACATTAGGCTTTCTTGAGTTTTACCTTTTATTTAGAAAAACAATAGATTTTTGTTAGGTTTTTTTGAGTTTTCTATTTATCTGAAAATTTTAATAGATTTTCTTTTTATTTCGAAAACTCAAAAAAAGCTAACGAAAATCAATAGATTTACTATATAAAATAGAAAACCTCAAAAAAACCTAGAACACTTAACAAATAATCAGAAAATTTTAAGAAAAACCTAACGGCTTCACAAATAAAACAGAAAACCACAATAAACTCTACTGCACCCTAGGCACTCTATGGCACTTAGCGGCACTTAATGACACTTGAATGAACTTTTTGTTTGATTTTCCAAAATTTTAAAAAATTGAGTAAAATATTTGATTTTTCTCCATCCTTTTGAATTCTGGAAAACTTAGGTACTCTATGACACTCTACAACACTTTACGGCACTTTCCTCATTTCTAACCCAATTAATATATTAATATTATTCACTACAGATAATAAATATATTAAATATCTTTTTTTCTGAATCATTCCAAAATTATTATTATTTTTTAATATATGTCCATAATAAAATTAAGCACTATTTTTTTCTGACTAATATTTTTCGAAATTAAGAACATAACTTAATCCAATTAAACACTGTGATAATTTTTTTTTAGAATAAAAATACTCTCAACTTTTGAATATCGAAAATATTTTTTGAAAGAAATGTACACTTTTTTATTTTTTTTTGAAAAATTGGTTGAGAAAAGTTTGAAATCAAAGAATAACTTAATATATTAAATTAGAATGCTTTTCCAGAGAGTTTATCTTTTTAGTTTAACTTTTTTTTTTATTTTACCATTTAAAACTAAAAAAAACATTTGAGGACCAAATTAGTGCCTTTTGTGAAAAGAAAATTCCCCATAATTTAGAATTTGTTTTTGTAAATGAGTTAAAACAAGATAGTGTATCTAAAAATATACATAATTTCAAGTTTGAATTCAATGATTTTGGCAAAAAATGTTTTCAAGAAAAAGCTAAATTGAAACTTTATTTATTTTTATTTTATCATTTTGTTTTTTTAATTGTAAAAATGGAAAGTATTTGATCAGTTTTTCATTTTTAGTGTTTTTTGGGTCGTAGGGACATATTAAAGATTTGTTTTAATTTTAATTTAAATATCACAGATTTTACGATTCTACTCAAGGACTGATCAATAAAATAAATAAATCTTTTTAACACACTTAAATCGGCCAATAATAATAATAATAAAATGTAAATAGATTTTTATATTTGTTCCACAAAGCACAAAACTTTCTCATTAAACTATTTTAATATTGTTTATATTTTATCACATTTAACCATTTAGACTATACCCCCCCCCTTTTTTTTTTAATGATCTTTCAATTAAATATTTAAAGTATGAAAAAATTGAGTAAGGTACAAATTTTACAAAATTAGACTATTCCATAGACTGTAAAAAAAAAAAAAAAAAAAAAAAAAAAAATATATTAAGAGTAGCCGAAATTCTGATCATTACCAAATTATTTAAAAAACAACCCCCGCAAGATAAGGGATAAATAAATTGAATTTATTTAGAATTAAAAAGACTTTGTTTTAAAACACTTCATCTTCGCTATCATTCTTACTCTTATTTTTTTTACTTTCGCTCGCTGATGAATCTGATTTTTTAAATTCCAATAATTCTTCAAAATTTTTAATTTGTTGATCAAAATTGACATTCGAAAAATTTTCAAAAAAGCTATCCTCATCATCATCTTGATCCGAGTGCTTATTTTTTTCGTCATCAACGTCTTCCGCACTAACATTGAAATCGTCTGAGCTACCGTTCCAATCCTCATCAGAAGAATCGATAATCGGTGAAGGTATATTTTCAGAATCTTCGCTAAAGAATTTATTATTGTTTTTCTTTGTTTTGAAAAAACTCTCTTCATTTTCGTATACCTCGACTGGGATATTCGAATCCTGTTCATCATCATCATCATCATCGCTTTCGGAGCCGGATCGCATGGATTGACATGAATCCGATGAGAGTATTTTAATTTTTTGATAATTTTGATAGTATTTTGTGTTTTTTATCCTCGAAAATTTGCTTCTCATTTCGCGATGCTTTGTATTTTTTGCTTTGCTGTAATATTGTGATACCATTTTTTGTTTTTTCTTTGGCAATTTGATTTTAATTTCAAGAGGCCTTTCCCATTTCTTTTTCACAATTTCTTCATAGTTATAAAAACAGGAAGGGAACGAATAGAATTTCCCAACTGCAATTGCCTTGACTTCGATGTGAAACGATAACAGGTATTTACTAAATCTTTGTTTAATTTTTTTATTTTTCAAATATAATAATAAATGCTTTTCCATTCTTTCATTCGTAACGATTTCCCAATTTTGGATATATTCCCTTTTGATCAGATTATTTAATGATTTTTTTTTAATTTTTAATCCGTTGGGAATACTGAACTGTGCAAGGAATGATTCAAATATTTTATTAATTTTCGTCTCTTTAATGATTTTATTCAATGGAGAATCAATATCAATCTTATCATCACCACTGCCACCACCACCACCACCATCTATATCCTCATCAAAATCATCATTTTTTTTTTTATTCCTTATTATATCATCACCCTTATTTCCTTTTTTATTTATCCAAAATTCAAAATTAATTTGGATTGAATCTAAATAATTCATACTCTTTCTTTTCTTTTTCTTTAACTTTTTTTTGTAATTTTTTTGAACAAAATAATATTCCCAATCAAAACCTAAATCATTATTCGAAATTGGCATTTCGCTTTCATATATTATTTCTGCAAAGTAAGATAAATTTTTATTGGTTTGAATTTGTAAAGTATTTGTATTATTGATTCGAAAATATTTATCAATTTCAAATTTTGTGACCTTATTTAAAGGATTATTTTCTTCCGCAAAGGAGATTTTATTGAAGGAAACCACCAAATTTTGTTTTTTTTCCTGCTCCTTCCCGCCTTTACCAACAACAGATTGCTTTCCATCTATTGCATTTTTCTTCTTATCATCCCCATACCCATCATCTTCGCCCCCATTCCCGTTTTTATCCATATCCTCACCATCCCGGCCTTTCTTTTCTTCTGGTTTCTTTGGGATTATTATTGAATTTCTTTTTTCAAATATTAGGAGTGTACGAATTAACCAAATTAAATCTCGGTTTTGATAAAATTCATTTTTTTGTAAATGTATTTTTTTTAATTCATATTTCAAATATATAATATTAAACAAATTATTCATGTCATATTTTTTTGATGTGCTTTCCTTTAAACTTTTCAATAATAGATAGAAATATTGGATTATATTTAATTGCAAACCCAAGGATTCATAATAAAATGATTTTTTGATTTCAATTTCTTCTTTTTGGATATCATTATAATTTCTATAATATTGTGATTCAAAATCATGAACTTTCCTTTCAAGATTGTCCCCCAGCCCCAAATTTTTTTTTATTAAAAAGTATAAAGGCGCAATTTCTAATATTAATTCTTCATCAATGGATCGAATGCTTGGGAAATTTCCAACCGTGATTTGTTTTTTTAATTTTTTTTTCATAAAGGGAAGCCTTGATAACACCCAAATAATATAAAAATCTTTATAATATATTGTTTTACTTTTTTTTAAAAGTGGGATTTTTTTTGTTATTTCCAAATATTCATACAGTATCTCAGAATTTCGTTGAATTAAATCATCCAATGAATGGAATTTGGAAAGATCAATCAATAATGATAATACCCTTGCTGTTAAATAATAATCAATTTTTTTTATGTTTTGATTGATATCCAAACAAAATCCACCATTTGGTGATAATTCTTCGTTAATAATTCTTTTAATACCATTGGTTATAAAATCACGAATTTTGTTATTAAAAAGTTTAAAAAAAATTAATCGTGATTTTGAGAGTATTATCGGATGGAATATATTTATAAATTTATTTAAAGTGCCTTCTGTTGAAAGTGTTATTTGTGAAATGATTTTATATATTTTTTCAAATAATGATTCATAAAAATAGAGATTTATTTTAAGTTTTTTATAATCTTCGTTTTGAAATCCATTTAAATTTATTTTATATTCATGTTTTAAATTCAATTCATTTTCTATGTTTTTGTTATTGGTATTGTTTTTGTTTTTGTTTTTGTTTTTGTTTTTGTTTTTGTTTTTATTTTTGTTTTTGTTTTTGTTTTTGTTTTTGTTTTTGTTTTTGTTGTTGTTTTTAATTTCATCGTCATCGTCATCATCTTCGGTTTCATCGTCATCATTGTCATCGTCTTCGTTGTTGTCGTCGTCGTCATCGCTGTTGTTGACATTTTTCATCTTAATATCCTCACCAGATTTTGTGATAGTATCTTCATACTTTGTAGTTTTAGGTTGCAAATTATTGTCATCATCATTATTGTTATAACTGTCTTTGCTTTTAATATTAATGAAATCACCGTCAATATAGGAAATTACATGATTATTGCGATTTTGTATTATTTGTATTGTTTTATTTACATATCGTTTTTTATTTGATTGACTTAAATGGATTTCTACTTCAAAAAAAATTTTAAGTGGGGCAGATCTGTTTCCCAAAACAATATCTTTCGAGACATAAACTATAAAATTATTAATATGTTGATTAAAGGGTATTTTATGTTTTATTTTATCTTGGTTGCTACTATAGTTTAATGAATAAGAAACATAGGAATTATCTTGATTTTTCTTTTCCTCCTTTGAAAAATATTTATCTGGTACATTTTTTAATATAATCAAAATTTGTAATTTATCCTTTTGTAAGATAAAATCTGGAGCAATAATATCATATTGGAAAGTTTGTGGTGTAACAAATGTATTAGAATAATTGGAACCAAAGTAACCAGTCAACGAATAGCAATCTACTAAAATTCTATATTCAAAAAGAGACTGATACCAATCAAAATTAATTTCTAAAGTTTGTTTACCAGTGATAGGGTCTTCTTCTGTTTCAATTCCACTACTCCAATATAAGTTTCTAGATTTTTTAATATCCTTACAGATTTCAATTAATTTTTTTGATTGTTCTCTGCCACTTTTGCGACCTCCCCCCCTTTCACGGGACTGATATTCTTCATCTTTTTCGATTTCGATTTCAATTTCTTTCCCACCCGCCCTTTGTTTTTGTTTTTGTTTTTGTTTTTGTTTTTCTTTTTCTCCCCCCCTTTCTGTTTTTTTATCATTTTGTTCTTTCTTCTTATTTTTGTCTCCCATCTCTTCCATATTTGAAAGGGCATTATTATTCTTTATAATTTGTTCCATTTTTTTTTTTGCCAAAATATTATCTTTATATACAAAAGGATTTGGTGTTTGATAAAACATATCTGATTTTAGTAAATCTTCTTGATATAAACTTTTATCATAATAATCATTTAATATCGTTTCAGGAATAGCTTCAATCTTAACTTTTTTTTTATTATTAAAATACTTGAATAAACGATCAGCATTTACAAGTTTTTGATCATAATACATTAATTGGAACTTTGTCTTTGATAACTCTGGAATTTTTTTAAATATTTTCACTTTCAAATCATATATTGAAAGATTCATTTTGGTTTTTTTGAATTTCAAATTGTAACAATAATGGAATTTTATAGTAATGGAAATTCTTTTACCCCTTTCAACCAAATATATTTCATCCCCATTAAAAATTTGAGGTATTTTTTTTAATAGTAATACCATCTTTTATTAAACTATTATTATGATAGAATTGAATATTTTTTTTATTCAATAATTTAATTTTTGTTAATAAAAAATTTATTTTTTGTGTTTTTGCTATTTTGAATAATCTTTTATTTCTTTCGAGATCAATTAGATTTAAAAAAATATATTTTCTTTTAATTTTGTATCGTGGAATTTCATTTTTTGTTCGATTACCATTTATAACCTTTAAATAAAGATCTTCATCTTTAATTAATTCACCAAATCTCTTTTTAAGAAACCTTTGTGAATTGTTAGTATATGCATATTTGTCATTCGTCATTTGCTCTTTCCCTTTACCCCTTTCCTTTTCTCCCCCTTCCCTTCCGTGTTCATTCTTATTAGAATTGGTTAATTTTTCTAATTTATCTCCAAAATAAAAATTATATTTATTTGGAAAAAAATCAATTGTTATTTCAGATTTTCCTTTCTTTTTACACCAAAAATCTTTACACCATATTATTAAATATGGATTATTTTTTAAGTTCAATTCTTCTATAGTTTGGTTCGGATTCTCAATGAATTTTGATTGATGGAAAAACGCTACAACCTCAGTAAAGTTTGTATTTTTTTCTAAAATCTCATAGATCACTTTACTCAAGATCGAAAAGGGGTTTACATATGTTGTTATTAATTTCATCCCAATTCCTAACCTGATAGGTACAAAGTGTATGTTTAATTCGATAAAATCTTCTTTGTTGATTGAAAATAATTGCTTATATTGGTCGTCTAATGTTGAGAGCTGAGAAATGTCTTGGATTGTTTTGTGTATTTGATTTTTAGGAAATTCTCTCCAATCCTCGAAATGGATTAAGTTATTGACATACCTCAAATTTTCTCTCTCATTGCCATTGCCCCTTTCATTTTCGGTGAAATAGGGGTTCTTAAAATGGTGATTATCTATTTCATATTCCAGTAATCTTTGTGTATTCAATTTAACAAAAGATTGGTGTGGATTTGGAGAAATGTCGGGATATGTTATTATGGATACATTGCAAATTGACTGAATGGGGTTACCGCGAAGATCTTCTGTTTCGATGATTATTTTGCCTTCTTTATTAATCGAAATATGCTTTTTTATTTGAATGTTAATTTTATTTGTTGGGTAGATATATACAAGCCTATTGGCTAAAAGTGTGTGCTTTTTTAAAAATTTTGGATATTCATATGTTAAATCATTCTTTTTTCCCATGACATTATTTTGGAATTTCCCTGGATCAACCAAAGCACAATTCACTATCCCGTAAATGTATTGTATTTTAACACTCTTCGTCACAGGAGTCTTGGGTTTTAATTCAAAGGACTTGACATTCTTTATGATTTTCCCTTTTCTTAAGATCAATATTTGGCATGTTCTTTCCATTGTGCTAACTATTTGGAAACAAAGCTCCCCGTTGTTAATTAGATTTGCGTTTGTGACTTGGAAAACGATTCCTGCTTTTTTATTTTTCATTTTAAATGTATGAGAATAGTCATGCTTTTTTTTCCTTTTCGATTTTTTATTCTTCCGCCCAAATTTTTTCGGATGAAGAAGAAAAGAAGTATAAATAGTTTGGTTGCTAGTTGCACGTATGGTCTTTTTAATGATTTGGGAATTTGCTTTGGCTTTTTTGGTTTTTTTGTTTGTTGATTCTTTATTGTTGTCCTGATCTTTAACGCGGAAAATGTACTCGTAGACTTGGCTTTTGGGATTTTCAATTGTTGCAAAAATCTCATTGGGAATGCCCGCAGCGAGATCGTATGTTGAGATTACATTTTTAATACCTCCATATTCTTCTTTGTCAATGAAAATGTTGCTCCTTAAGACTTCATGAGACTTTTCGTTAATATTGTCAAAGAGCTTACAGAGTATGACTAATTTCTTCTTTTGAAAAAGAAGGCCTTTCACCGTTTGTGGCCTTATTTTGAATTCAAAAAAATATCTTTTTCTTCTTTTTAATGGCTTGTCGATCGGTTCCAAGAGTTTTGACTCATCTTTCGAAAGTAAGAAAATGAGGATCTTTGTTGGCTGGAAGTTTTTCTTTGTTTTGTAGTCATGAATATAGACCCACCCACTGATGCTTTCATTAAGAGTAAAGGTTGTCTTTGGTAAAAAGATGAAGTGCTTTGTGTATTCGTTCTTGATGATTTCAAAAGTCGTGGACGCTGGCGCAACGCGATACCCATACCGATGCAACAGCTTCAATTCATACACCTTTGGTTCCAATGTCAAGGGTAAAGTGAGCCAGATATGATAGACACTATTAAGTGGCGAACTTAATTCGACTTGCTTGTAGACAACACCACCAGAGACAATTTGGATCTGTGGTTTGCCAAAGTATTTCGATTCGATATCAAAGTCTCGCTCCACAGGCAAATTGGTATCGTGATCAACTAAAAGCGCACAGCCCATTATCGTGTCTCCTGCAAAATACGAATACTGGTTTAGACGAATAAAAACATGGTGTCTTCTTAGTTCAAAAAGTTGTTCCTTATTACTGATTAATTCATTCATTGTTTGAGACACTTCAAGTGAAGAGGAAAGATTTTGAAAAAATGATTTTTCAAAACTGGGTTCTTTTCTTTTTTTGGAGAGGTATTTTTTCTTTGTTGAATTAGTTTGATGTTTTAATTTAACATGAATATTTAACATAGAATCTATTCAAATTTGAAATATACGTGTTTTTGTTGTTAAACTGACAGTGGAATTATTTTTTAAACTGGTAAAAAAACTTTAGAGGTTGTTCTTTTTTCTCGGTTTTCACTCGGGATTTTTATCGTTTAATATTACAAGATTTTTTGAAATAGTTTTTCTTTGTTCGTTAGAATGGTTTGTGATTTTCGATTGTTAACCCAAAACTCTAACAACAATTAATAGACGATATTTTTTTTAAGATAATATTTTTTGTTATTTGTACAAATAAAATTGTTTAGTAATTAAAAAGTTCATGGATTAGAATTTAAAGTTTAATTGTAATTCAGATATACCACCTGCTCTTTGGTATATGTTATACTTAATTAGCCATGTATTCTTCTCTCTTTGTGTGTTAAAAATTAATAATTGTTGATTTTTTTTTATTCAAGAAGCATGTTGATTTTTAAAAAAGTATTGATTTAATAATTTATTTTATGTTTTATCAAAAAACTAAACTTTAAATTGAATTCGTACTTCTTTATTTCCCTTTATTATAAAAAATAAACTTTAAAAAATCTAATAAACTTTAATCAAAAATTTGAAAACAATTTTTTTGTTCCAATCCCCTTATTATCATTACCAACACTCTTTTTAATCGAAAAATTGTCATCGTAAAAAATAAAAAACTCAGAAAATTTAAAATTAAAACACATAACTGAAAGTATATAAGATCTTGAAAACAAAAATAAATAAAAATAACTGTGGTGGAAAAAAAGTGAAACAAGGTTTTTAATTGGGAACATTACTGAAAATGAAAAGTAAAATCAATAAAAAGAAGAAACCAATTAACTTCAAATAATAATTCATTGTATTATTTTCAGTCAACCCAGAAAATACAATTTAAATCTACTTGATTTATCGAAATTGTTTGTGTGGTTTTGGAGATCTCCCAAAAATAGTCAATTTTTTGAACAAATTTTTAATAATTGATCAATCAAAGAAAAACTCAAACCAAAAGATAGTATTTAAAAAACTGTTATTGTGGCGAATACTTCATTTTGTCTTTATTTATTTATTTATTCTTTTTTTCATTGATCTTACTTTTCAATTTCAGTAATGTTCCCAATTAAAAACCTTGTTTCACTTTTTTTCCACAAAAGCAAGTATTTCAAACATAATCATTATAAAATCTGAAAAACAACAATTATTTTCACATTTCAAAAATAGCATTTTATCTTTCTGAACAATCTATAAAACACAAAAACATGGATTAAATCACATGTGTCCGATATATATAATACAAGTCTTAAACAAATTTAGGGATTTTTTTGAAAATTTTTTATTTCTAATACTATTATTTGAATTTTGCATGTGAAAAAAATTTTCACTTCCTTTTTGATTCTTTCTTATACAAATTGAGTTCTCAAAGAAGTGGGCTGTGGTATTAAAAATCTTTTTACAAAAAGAAAATATAGAATAATGAAGTCTAAAATTTTCCCATTTGGAATTCAAATAGAAATAAGGAAAAAACTTTTTAAAAATTCAAACTTTTTAATTTTTTTATATTTTAACAAAGTGGAGGATCAATTGTTAAAAGCAAGTTAGAGATTGAAATGTGTAAAAATCAATTTCTAAAACAAATTCCTCACTTTATTAAAACATAAACATTTAAAACAGTTTTAATTCTTGAGAAACTCAAAAACAAAAAAAGTACTTTTTTAAAATAGTTATAAACATTTCAAACTATTATATTTGGATATTTCTTGAAAATTCCTACAAACTTGAAAAACGATCAATTAGGAACCAAAATAACATGGTTTTCCAACTAAGATACGATAATATATTTTTTATTCTTCAGGAATTGTTATCCTTAAGGGCCGAGCAAAAATAAATCCAAAATTTTCACTTTTTTACAATTGTGAACTAAGATTTGATATTAAGGTTTTTTACTTTGGTTATGTAATGTTACTTTTTATTCTTAAAAGTATTTGTTGAAAAATAATAAACTAAATTTCATAATAAATAATTCATGTTACATTTGAATTTTGAATTCCCTTTGTATAGTTTGGAAGTTTTTCCCCTACAATGAAGTGTTTGCAAATAAATCATTTTTTCTCTTTTTTATTTTTTCCACAGTTTTTTGTTAAAATGAGAATAAATAAAAATTGCCAAAATTGTAGAGGAGTACTCACAAGTATGAAAAAATATAAAATTGTAAATTCCAAGTTAGATAAAAATATTACCTGAATTATCATTTCATCCTATTTAATAGATTTTATTCATATTATGATCAACACACCAGTTCTATAAAATATTCATCTGTTGAATTTATTGTTGTTTATAGTACTACCTTTTTTAAAAGTTCTAGAAAGGTAAAAAGGGTCAATTTTAGGGTAAAAAATTTTAAGTATATACTTGAATAAATTTTCAAATATAGTCAACTTTTGGAGATTTTCTTGAATAGATAATAACTAATAGTTTTTTAAAAACACCTTTATCATCTAAAAGAACTCAAATACGAAAAAATTACTGATGATAAATATAACTTTCCTGTTAAGTCTCGATGAGTGTCATCAACTACCGTAGAGTGTCGTAGATTTCATAGGTTTTTTTAATTAAAGTGTGTAAAAAAACCTAACAAAACTGCCCATCAACTACTGTCAGGTGTCTTTGTTTTATTGAAGTTTTCTGTTTTATTTGTAAGATATATTGATCTTAGTTAGTTTTTTTTTTTTTATTGAGGTTTTCTATTTATTTGGAAAACCTCAAAAAAACCTAACGAAAATCTATTGATTTCACAAATAAACAGAAAACTCAAAAAAATCAAGACACCTTTCCAGAATTCAGAAGAATTGAGTATAATCTTTGATTTCTCTCTATTCTTTTGAATTCTAGAAAACCTAACGAGAGTGTCCGAGGTTTTTTTTTACTTTTTGAAATAAACCGAAAATTTATTAAAATTTTCTGTTTATTTCAAAAATTAAAAAAAACGTAACGGAAAATCAAAGTAAAAATATTTTTTCCTATTTAAAACAACAAATGATTCTTAGTAAATCCAAATGATTGGTACCCCATTTGAAATATATTCATTAGATTTATAATACTATTAAAGTATTATAAAATGAATCTGAACTAGTATAAAAAATTTTTTCAAATTTTTAACTATTAAAAACAAATAAAATATTAATGAAAAATTGAAATTTTCAACTTAAATACTTAAAATATCCTTAAAAATAGTTTTTTTCAAAAGATCTTTTATTAACCAATAGTATTTATTATATTTGGAGTTATTAAAAAATGAAAATTTAACAAATTTTTACTTATTTTTTGAAAAAATTTTTTTCATGATTGTACTTGAGACATTTTTAAAAAGTTCTAAAAAAATTTCATTGTTAAAAATGTTTAAAAATACGAAAAATACTGAAAATAAACAAAAAATCGGATATTTTAAATATCAAAAATTAATTTTTAAGAATTTTAAAGATTTCTTTCTTTTTAATTTTTTAAAAAAAAATTTTAATGATTTATATACATACTGGTTTTAACATATAGATTGCGAAGTTATTACAGTGTAAATAAAAAACCTTTTTTCCGATTTCAATAAACCTTAAACTTATCACAAAGCCAGGTTTTTAAAATCAGAAACTAATTTTTCTTTTTAAAAAGATATTTTTTTTATGACTAGAAAGTTTTATAAATCACAGTGCTGAGAACAACAATAAATACAATAGTTATAAAAATTTGAAGTTCTAGAATATTGGTTATATTATATATAAAATTTATTACAAATGAAAAAATGTTATTAAGGTTTTAGTTATCTCGATCTTAAAAATTTCAATTGTTTTTTTTATACTAGCGACTTGTGTATTTTAGAGTTTTTGATGATAATATGTCCTTAATAAAATTAAGCACTATTTTTTTCTGATTAATATTTTTCAAAATTAAGTTCATAACTTAATTCCATTAACCACTGTGATAATTTTTTTTAGAATTAAAAAGACTCTCAACTTTTGAATATCGAAAATATTTTTTGAAATTAATGTGCACTTTTTTATTTTTTTTAAAAAATTGGGGTTGAGAAGAGCTTGAAATCAAAGAATAAGTTAATGTATTAAATTAGAATGGTTTTCCAGAAAGTTTTTCTTTTTAGTTGAACTTTTTTTTAATTTTACTATTTAAAACTAAAAAAAACATTTGAAGACCAAATTAGTGCCTTTTGTGAAAAGAAAATTCCCCATAATTTTGAATTTGTTTTTGTAAATGAGTTAAAACAAGATAGTGTATCTAAAAATATACATAATTTCAAGTTTGAATTCAATGATTTTGGCAAAACATGTTTTCAAGAAAAAGTTAAATTGAAACTTTTTTTATTTTTATTTTATCATTTAGTTTTTGTAATTGTTTTAATGGAAAGTATTTGATCAGTTTTCTATTTTTAGTGTTTTTTGGGTCGTAGGGACATATACATTATTGTAAAAAAGAAAAATTATTTTTTTTGAAATCACCTTCAAAAAAAAGCATAAATTTTTCAAAACACTTTTACAACAATTTTATAATGTTTTTCCATTTTCAAAATGTCAGAAACTGTTTGAAATGGTTACAAAGTGCTCTCAAGTGTTTTAAATTTTCCAAAGACCTAAATCTTTAGTATAAGGCCTGAGATTGTTAGTAGTTGGAAAAATATGTTTTATTTTCATTTTTTGTCAATAAAAGTAAAATATCCTCTTTAAAATTTTTGATCACAACCATAAAATCAACCATTTCAACAATTTACTTGAATACTTAATAACCACGTTCTTAAAATGGAGTTATTACCTTTACAAATTAAATAACCAAAAAGAAGAAAAAGTAATTTTCTTTCTTATTAGTGATCGATCTTACAAAAACCCATAAACTACAGTTGTGTTCCCTATACTAGACGAAGGTATGAGAAGAAGAAGAATATAGAAAACAATTAAACACCAATCTTAATTCTTGAAGATAAGTGATAAGGTTTTTGAGAAAGCTTTTCAAAAGTTATCCAACTCCTTTCAGATTTTCTAGAATAAAGAAAAGGTTGTCACTCAAGAACAAATTCTTTAAAGAACAGGTGAAGTGTTCGATGTTTTAGAAGTTTATTTTTATTCAAGACAATTTATTAGACCACGATTGACTGAGAAACTATTTATTTGACTTTTTTATTAACTTTGTTGATCTTAAAGGATCGATAGATATGTCAACCTAACCAAACTAAAATATAATAAAAACTCTTCATCTGATCCTTGATTGAATCAAGTCATCTTTTTTGTTACTTTTTTAAAAAGAATTACTTTTTTTTTTATAAAATCTATTTTTTGATCAAACAAAATTGTTCTTCGAAAAAATATTGAAGAATTAGTCCAAAATACATCAAATTAATATATTGCGATTTACTTTTTATCATGATATTTTGTCATTTATTACGATTTTATAACAAGTGTTGGGATTTTATATAATACTGCGATTTGTGATATTATCGCAATAATATTGAATATCACAATTTTATGCAATATCGTGTTTTGTGATAAAGATAATCTTGATTTTTTAAACTTTATTGTGACTTTACATAAATATTATCAAATCCTCTATTAATTCAATTAGTTTTTAATTTAACTACGTTATGAGTACTATATGAATCAAAACACTGTAAAACTTTAATACTCCCTCCCCAAAAAAAAAAAAAAAATCAATAATACTCTTCACTACGACTTTATGATTCGTGCGTCTTTGCAATAGAATAAAAAAGAAAAACACCAATAAAACTCCATTTTTTCAAAAATAATATTTTGTATCACTGAATAAAAGATCATCCTCAACAGTTAAATTAAAACGAAAGAACGAAATTTGTAGTGTATCTCAAGAATTCGTTTGGAGTCACCCTCCTTAAATTCATAATTCTTTCAATCATTCAAAAAAATAAAAGGTCAAAAAAACTTGTTTACCCATTAATTGTTTTGAAATCGTTTCGATCTTTTAGTTGATGTTTCCTTTAGCAAAATTTTGGATTTTTCTTTGAACAGGTTTTGTTATAAAACCTATTTGTGCTAACAAGAGTATTTTTTATTTCTTGAAATAAGTTGTTTTGCCAAAAGTTAATAAGTTTGTATTATTCTTCTTTTTTTTTTTTTATTACAATCCCAAAACAAAAAGAAACCAATTAAACAAAAAAAAAATACACATCAAATTGGCTAGAATTGTTTTTTATTTTGGACTATTTTTTTGATTCTTGTCCACACTCCTCTAGTCTTTTTTTTATTGTTTTTTTTGATTCTGAAATAATTTCGTCGATCTTTTTCATTGCTTTTTGCCTTCTTTTAACTTGTTTTTCCATTGTGGTAATTAAAAAGTTTCTTGCTTGCTTTGAACGGAGACTATTAATTAAATGTGAAAAATTGATTATCACAGTCTCCATATCACTTATTTTTGATTTAAATTTTTCTGGTGATTTAAGTATAATGTCAATTAATTCATAAAACAGCATTAATAAGGAATGATTTAATTTTTTTAATTCTTCAATTTCTTTTCCTGGGGTTGAATCATATAATTGTGTATTACCTGTTTCAGAGAGCGGCTCTAATTTATAATTAACCTTTGGGTTTGTTGTTGTTTTTTGTTTGTTTGATGTTTTTTGTTGTTAGTGTTTCAAAAAAAGAAAGAAAAATTTTGAGATTTCTTGTTTTTGTTTGAAAAAAAAAGGTGCTTCATTTGAGTACCGAAAAAGTTTCTCCATAAATTGTATATTCCTCTTCTGTGAGTGGATCTGGGGGTTTTGGAGTCACTCCTTTTTTTACATTTTCGTCAGTGAATTGTCTCCAAATTGGTGGTGGTGGTGCAAAATCTTGTTCGTAAGATTCGCTCATAAAAAATTAAAAATGAAAAGATAAAAAAATGAAACAATTTAAATTTTTAATCCTATTAAGCTGTTAAGTTATCACATTGAATTTTATCCAAATTCAAGAACTAACATTCTACCTAAGAATAATAACGTGAATTAAGTCTTATGTGGGTTGAAACAGTTTTACTTAAAAAAACAAAAGATTCATAAAATTCAAGCTTGATAAAATGAAAATAACTCAAAAAAATACATTTGAAAACTCAATACCAAATTTTTCTATATAAAAATTATTTAAAGTATCAAACAATAACAATTCAAAGTTTGTTTAAAACCAGAAAATCTATCCATTTTAGATTTTATTTCAACACATTTATATTTCTGAAATAGATACAAACTGATTTCTTTTAGTAAAAAAACTATTTAGTCTTATTTTATAATTAAAAAATGAAAATTTTTAATTTAAATTACAAAAATATTTTTATATGAAGAATTAGTTGAAAACTACTAAAATATTAAACTAATTGTTTAGTAATAATATTTTTCTACATTTAATTAAACTACCTTATATAACTATAATATTTTTTTTTTATACTCTTTTAATTTGGTTTTAGAAGTACTCATAAATATATATTTAGGAAATTGAAATAAAAATATTCATTTATTAATTGGAAAATAACAGTAATGTAAAATCAGCTGATTTTGGTATTAAAAAAAATAAATTTTTTTTTCAAATTGTATAAATATTTTATTAATTAAAACTTGAAAAAAACAAGATCTTCACAAAAGCAATTGAAAATGAAAAATATTGATATTTAATATAGATCTTCCTCCTTGTGGATTGAGAGAAAATTTCATTTTTTAAAAAGGATTATCAGTCGTGAAATTTTTTTTGTTTGATATGTGACGATATTGACATAGTATTTTTTTTTTTAAATTCTCTGAGACAAAATTTCCCTCTTAATAAAAAACAAAAAAATATTAAAAAAATCTGATTATTCTAACAATTTTCAATAATAAGATTTCAAAACTGGTGTGACTGTATTCTTAATTGATTAAACTTTTCCGTTTAGTAAGCAGCTCAAAATCAATTATATTTTTCAGAAAACATGATCTTTTTTCATTGTTGATAATCTGGAATCAATTATAATATTATAGCCACATCGGTTTAATATTTATAGTAATTATTTATTATTAAATAAAGATCGAAAAATATTTATATTCAGATCATTAATACCTATTACCTTTCTAATATTAAGAATAAAGTGAATAATTATCCAAAAAAGGGAATTTGTAGGTAAAAAACACATATGTAATCATATTTTAAGATCAGTAATGCATGTTGAAAAAAGGCGCTCAAGTATAAATATTATTTGTAATTAAAGTAGAGTTGATTTCTTTAGCTAAAATAAAAATAAAAGAAATAATAAACGAAACCCCAATGAAAAATTTTTAACACACCAAAATTCAATCTTTGTTAAAAAAAAACCTATATTATTTCAATTCTGGAAGATTTACCAAATTATAACCATTTACTAATTGAAATTTCAACACTCGTTTCTAAATTACAATACTCACAAAACAAAAAAATAAATAATTATCAATACAATTAATCAATGGGTGTGTTAAAAATTTTGGAGTGATCAAAACTAAAAAATGTATTGGTTATTTTGTTTAAATTTAATTAGGAATATTGATCGATCAAAAGGTAAGCTACTATTGGCTAATTTAATTTGAGTTCTTCTATTTGGAACAACTCAACTTTAACATAATATCAATTGTTGAAAAAAAATTTTGATCAAACGAAAAAAATTATCAAATTCAAAAAAATACATGAAACAAAAAAACTAAAAAATGAAAAAATAATTTTCATATTTTAGAACAATCAAAACTATCTGCAATTTGAATGAAATTATATTATTGGGATTGTTTTGGGCCGTTTTAGTTGTGTGGAAAGTTGTGAAATTTATTATTTAAAAAATAATTAAATTGAAATAAGAGTTTAAAAAACTTCTGAATATTTTTAAATAACACTAAAATAATAAGTGTATACTAAAAACCCTTTCAAAATTCCTGACTAACCTGAAGTAATAAATCGAATATGTATATATCCTTTCATATTCAAGAACAACAATAATTAAATCTGATTTGTAATTCACTTTTAAATCATTCTAAATATATATAAGCCTGATATTTTAAAAATTAAAAAAAAATAAAACCAAAAACTAAAAAAAAGTGATTCACAATTGTTGATTTCAGTATTACGGATTTTTTATTACTGATCTTTCACTGAAAAAAAGTTGAACAACAAGATTTTTTGTTAATAATTATATTCATTTTAAAAGACATTATATCGTCTCAATTTTCTGAGTGGTTATTTGTCTTTTCGAGGATCTTTTCTTTTCCACATAATCTTTTGCAAAAAAAAAGTATAAAAATAAAAAACAAAAAAAAGAATGAAAATAAAAAAAAAAATAAAAAAAAGAATAAAAATAAAAAAAATAAATAAATAAAAAACCAAAAGTAAAAACAAAAATAAAATTATAAAAATCAAAGAAAAATTATGTCTAAAATTTTTATTTTATAAAAAGAAGACGAAGAAGTAAAAGTAAAAAGGTAATTTTTATTAATTTTATAAATATTAAGTTGAAAAATATTCGAAAAAATCGACTAATGCTAAATAGTTATTTGTATTTGTTAATGTTCTGATAATTAAAACTTTGTTAAAAAATATATATTTCTATTTAAATTTGCACATATGTTATTATTGTGAATTAATGTCTAATTTCTATAATTTTATGATATACCTATATATTAAATGTGATTTTATCGAGTTCTTTACAGTATTTTGATTTGAATTTCAATATTTTATTTATTAAATAAATAATATTTCTGAATGATTATGGTTGGAAAAAAAAAAAAATTATTACATTTTTTTTAATTTAAATATGTTCTAATAGTAAATTTATTTGATTATAAATAAATAGTATTTATTTTAAGATTCATAATTTTATAAACATAATATTTCCATAACTCAATTTAAAGTATTTGTGTAAATATTAATTTAATTATAATAATTCTATATCTGGAATCCATTATTTCCTTCCAATTAATTATTTCAAAATTTACAGCCTGGTTAGATAAAAGGTATTAGATTTATAATATCATTATTGGTTAAAGACCTGTTTTTAAGAGCAATATATTAAATATCTTGTTCGTAATAATATTTTGATTCCTCATCCGAAGAATTATATAAATCATCATCCAAATCAAAATTCTCTTCCTCAAGATTTGAAATTGAATATATTTTAAAAAAATTTGAAAGTGTATACAGTAATAGTGTTAATGAGACTAATAATATAATGAGAAACATGTTTTTTAATACTGGTTTTGCCAAATATTGAATTGTATTTGAAAATAATAATGTCAATGCATTGTTGATCATGTGCGCTATAATTGAAGGATAGCAAGAATTTGTGTTGATTGTTAACAGCCCATAAAAATAACCCAAAAATAATTTATATAAAAATCCAAAGATCGAAAAATCTAAATGCATAAAGGAAAATAAAAAAGATGAAATTAAAACTGCTTTATTTAGGCTATAATTGTGTTCTAGTGCGTGTTGGAAAAATCCCCGAAATACAATTTCTGTAAATATAATATTATTTTAAAAAGAAAAATATTATTTAAATCAAGAATATAAATATTATTTTTTGAAAATAATGAAATTATTAATATAATAGAGGATTTGATGGTAATATGAATTATAGAAATATTGGCAATATATTCGCGATAATTCTATTAAATCATGATTATTCCAGCTTTATCGCGGAAAATCATAAAATCATGATAATCTACAAAATCGCCAAAAATAGAAAAATTATTGTTTTAAAATAACCTTTCTAAAAAATCCCATGAATTTTAAAAAACTAAAGACTTTTACAACGCTTTTCCCCTTTAAAAATTTTAGAAAAATGTTTGAAAGGGTTGTAAAGCGTCTTCAAGTGTTTGAAAGGTATGATAAACATAAAGCCTTTAGTAAATTCCTGAGATTTTTTGTCTTGGAAAATTTTTTTTTTTTTTTTTTATTTTAAAGGAAGGAAATTAATTTCCTCTTACAGCCATTAGGTTTTTTTTAATTTAAGAAATAAACCAAAAATTTAAATAAATTTTTGATTTCTTACTCGATTTAAAAAAAAACGCCGTTAGGTTTTCTTGAGTTTTATGTTTATTTGTGAAGTGTTCTAGGTTTTTTTTTACTTTTTGAAATAAACCGAAAATTTATTAAAAATTTCTGTTTATTTCAAAAAGTAAAAAAAACCTAACGAAAATCAATAGATTTAACAAATAAAACAGAAAACCTCAAAAAACCCGCCGTTAGGTTTTTCAAAATTTAAAAGAATTGAGTTAAATCAAAGATTTTACTCTATTCTTTTGAATTCTGGAAAACCTAGGCACTTGACGGTACTCTACGGCACTTCCGTTAGGTTTTTTTTTATTTAAGAAATAAACCAAAATCCAAGATTTTACTCTTTTTTTTTAAACCCTGAAAAATTGCAGTTAGGTTTTTTTGGGTTTTAGTACCCATTCTATTCTAAACTATTTCCTAAAAAGTGGGTCAAATTTATTTTAAAAAATATTTAAACCCAATGTTCAAAAAAATATTTAAGTATACAAAATCCTTAACTACCATTAATTGGTTCATGGTAATAATTCAATTTGTTTCTTAATATTGTATTACATAAATAAAAAATATTAAATTTTCTGATCTCGATTTTATCTGATATTTTTTAGGGGTGAAAATTGCTGTTTATTATTTTCTTTTTGATTAAAAAAATCGTTTTCATAACTTTTATAATCTCAGCAAATCTTCAAATAGAATCAAAAACATATAAATGCATTTTGATTGTTTAAAAAATCATTTGGTTCTGTTTTCATATTTCCAGTTTTTTATTGAAATTGGTCGTACATTGTTTTCTCCAAAAAAAGTGCTATTTTGTTTTTTTTTTATTTTTTGAAAATATTGCAATCAAACATATTTTGAAATAAATACCTTAGTCATTGATTCAATTGGTATTAAAATTTAACTTATTTTGTTATTGTCAATTAACGAATACCTCCACTAACAAAGATGATTTTTATATGAAATGTAAAAAAAAAATGTCCCACATTTTTTGGGAAATTCCACATTTTTATTTTTATTAATTTTATTTTCCCCACAACTCATCTAATTTTAATAATTAGAAACTCTCACTGTCATCCTTAAAAGTTATTTTGAATAACAAAAAATAAAAATTAACAAAAAGTTAATTCTTTTTTCTCAAAAAAAATCTATTTTAATTTAGGAACACCAGATTGTAATCGCCTTACCCAACACAAATATTTGGCATTTGTATTGTATATTACTGATTCATTAGGTATCCCCATCCCCAAGTGTATGATTTAATTTTTTGAAATAAATTTTGATTTTTCAATTCCAAATAAAAAAACAAAAAAATAAATCGATGCCCGATTGAAAAATTTCTGGAAACTCTTTTTGCTGAACGAAAATTATATTTTTTAATAAGAGTAATCATAATATTAATTTTATTATTTTGTGAAAGTGCCAAGAGTATTAAATTAGCAACTTGTCACAAGATCAAATAAAAAAAAAAAAGATTGAAGAAGAACAGTTATTCAGTGAAGCAACAAAAGACTTGAAAAAACACTACTGTTATTTTCCGATTAATATCGAAAATTATTATTTCAAATCCCAAATATTTTTTGCAAATTATTAGTTGCAGTCAAAGCCAAAAGATCTTTAAAAAAACCAATTAGAAATGATATTTTTAAAGATTTTAAGTGTCGCTTCCTTATTCGAGCTTTTTAATAAAATTTGAATTCGATCAACCTGATTCTAACAGCCAAATAAATTTCTTTTTGAAACAATTTTGGTTTCTGTTTTAGGTCGAGCCAAAAAAAAAAGTTCAATAAAAAATGCTCTCAGGACCAAAGAGGAAAGACTATGAGCAAGAGAAAGATAAAAAAATGAAAAAAAAAAAAAAAAATTACCTTCACAAAAAGCCGGAAGCAAAGACATTGTTATTAAAGCCAACAACCCTGTTCCAAACCCATCTATTCTTAAAGACTGTTCCATTTTCGGTTGCTTTTCTAAAACAATTAATGAAACAACTGAAAGTGAAAAGAAAGATAAAATTAAAGTCACAGAAATGATAATTGTATAGGTCATGATATGCTTTTGGACGTATGCCTTCTGTATTCTGAGGACAGATCTTATGTCCAGTTTGTTTCTCATTAAAAAAATGAGTGGTGGGCCCAGCATGGACAGAGTGCCAAAACCAGAAAACACCATTTTAGCAATGTGCGATTGCTGGGTTAATGCGTTTGTCAACAAATTTGAAAGTGAAAACATTATCATAAAGCCAGACAAGGTGATGTATAAACCAGAATCTGAATTTAATGACAATTCGTGAAGATCTGTATAACTGTAATTGTTGTTTGTATTGATTTCATTGAAATAACGGTCTTGTGATTGAAGTAAGAAATTATTTGATGCCTTGTTGTTTTCTTGATATCTTTTTTTGAAATATTGATGTTCGAGATCGTTTTCTTCTTCTGTTTCTGTTTCTTTTTCTTTTTCTTTTTCTTTTGGTTTTTCTTTTTCGTGTTCTAGCCCTAGTTCGAGTTCTAGTTCGAGTTCTTCTTCTTCTTCTTTTTCGATATAACCCTCTCCAAATTTTAAATCAGAGTCAAATTGTGTTTTGTTTGATTTCCTTTCATACAGCAATGAGAGATTATTCTTGTTAAATTGGTTGTCATTTTTGTTGATCAAGAGAGCTGAATTTGATTTGGGATAAGGTTGTTGATTGTTTCCAAATCTATAATGAGTTGTTTGGTTTGTTTCTAAGAAGGAACTATTATTATTATTATTATTATTCTTATACTTATTCTTCGTTTTGTTGGGGGAATGGATACTGTTTGGAAATTGTTCGTTGGTTATTGTGTTTGTGTCACGATAGTTAGTCCCGTTTAGATTTTCGTTTGGGTGAATGACGACTACAAGCGCTTCTCCTGGTTGAAGGAAATCGGGTGCAAGATTTTGGATAACAATCTTTTGTGGGTTGGAATTGTCTTTGCTTGGGATGAACGTTTGGAATATTTTTTGTGAATTCTCTTCACTAAATTCCCCTATTGATGCAATAATTTCATGTGAATGGTTAGACATCCAATTCAATTTGTGTTGAGTTATAAACCCAAAAAAAAAACAAAAAAAGGGAGGGAATTAAAAATAAAAAAAAAGCAGAGAACAAATCGAAAAGAAATAATGATAAAAGGTAGATTTTTTTTTCAGAAATTATCCTTCTTATTATAAAACTGTCAAATCAACCAATATTAACACTGGGGTATATAACGATGTACAATTTATATTTTAGGCTATTCAAAAAGATTTATTTCCAATTTTATTACCCTATTTCTGAAAAACACAAAATATCTCACTTTTTCAGCAGATCAAAGAGATTGTTGTTTTGTGAATATTTTGTTGGTTACTTTAAAACAAAGTCTCTGATTTTTTGATTAATATCTTTTCTCAAAACGCCAAAGATTTAAAAAAAGATGTATTTTTTTTTTTTTGAAATTAAATCTTGAACTTAAGGTTTACAATCCCTGAAGTTTGAAAAAAGATTATCTTGTGTTGAGAGTAGTGATTTGTTAATTGGATTCTTATCTGATCGATCTTGTACTTTGGTATGGCTTTTAATAGTGTTTCAAAATGACAATTTTTGACAATTTATTTTTTTTATTTTTCCGAAATCCGGATTGAATAGTGTCAGATTAATTGGCTAGAACTTAAGTTATAAAAAAATGTGGTTTGTGGGTTGTTGATTATAATTTTTAATTAAGTTTGGTTTTATTTAGAGCTTTTAAAAAAATATTTTTTTTCAGTTTGTTAATTGAGAAAAAAGTAAAAGAAAATTTTCAATGTACAACCTAAAAATCAAAATTTTTTCTTAAACACTTATCCATCTATTGAGCTTCCACTCTTCAATAAGGATTTCGGAAAAATAAAAAAAATAAATTGTCAAAAATTTTCATTTTGAACCACTATAAAAACCCATACCAAAGTACAAGATCGATCAGATAAGAATCCAATTAACAAATCACTACTCCCAACACAAGATAATCTTTTTTTCAAATTTCAGGAATTGTAAACGTTAACTGGGAAGTAAATAATTATCAATAATGAATTAAATAAATCAAGTAAAGATTGAAAATCGAAAGAAACTCGAATTTTATTCTTGTAATTGAGACATATTAAGTTATTTTATGACTATTTTTGAAATTTATTTAAATATTTGGTTTTTGTATAATAATAGAGAAATAATTAGTATTTACTTTTGGTTCTTTTTTGAAACCATTTGTAAAAAATCTAAGAGGGTATGGTTTATATAACAAATCAACAATTGATAATTAAATGATAATTATTATTTCTTCAAAGTATATTATTAAAACTTAGATATTTATTAAATTTTGAGAAAAAAATTTCCTGTAAATTTGAAAAATCCAACTTTAAAATTAAAAAAAAACAAAAATAAAAATAAAAAATAATAATTCGATTATTAGAATAACTAAGTAACTTTTTTTTATTTATTTTTGGATAAGATTTGTAAAAGGTGAAAAATGCTGTTAATTGAAAAATAAATTGAACTTTAGTAAAAAACCAAAATCGTATCAATTTATATAAACTGTTTATGAAATCAATATCTAAAAGAGGTATTAGAAGATAAACTAGATTTAGTGTCATCAAATAATTTAAAAATTAAAAGATTTTTGAAAATTTTTTGTAGAAATCTGAAGGGAAATTATGTTTAATTTGTTTTCAAAACAGAGTGTAATAATTTCCCCCTAGATATTAATCGATAGCCCAAAGTCTTTTTGACTTGCATTAGAAAGAAATCAAGCACAAAAATTTACTCCAAGTTCCATTTTTAAGAAACAATTTTCAATGAAATATAAGGCATAATACGAAGCTCAAATTAGAGTATAAACTTCAAATTCTAATCAAATAATTTTAATAAAAAAAATCAAAAGACAGTGTTTAAATTGAGATTTTTTATTAATTAAATCTACTTCAACTTTTATATCTTAAATGCGGAACTGGCTATAAATAAGATACAAAAAATTATCAAAAAGGTATAAAAAATATTTTTCTATCGTGAGCTCATTCACTTTTTTAAAACTTAAACACTGTTCTTAAAAACTTGCCGTGCCTTATTTTAAAGACTTTCTTCTACTTGATTATTTTTTTGTCAAGTATTGATATTTTTTTACACATTATTTGATTAATTGGTGTCTTTCTTATAAAAGTAGAAATAATGTATAAAAATGAAATAACAATTGATAATTCACCATTTTAATTAATAAATAAAGACATAAACTCAAAAAAAAAATTATAACTTGATGTGTTTTTTTACACCTTTCAGACCAACTAGATTTTAAAAAAAAAAAGTTGAAAATATTTTTTGGTAAATAAAAAAATTATCATTATTTACAGTCAGTTCCACTTTTAAGGTACAAACTTACAACAAAATTTAAGGCACAATAAAAATCTCAAATTAAGGTACAAAATTTGTAATTTTTTTTCTTTACAATTTATTTTACTAGAATCCGAATTCTGTGCCTTAATTTTAGATTTTTATTGTGCCTTAAATTTAGTTGAAAGTATGTGCCTTAAAAGTGGAACTGACTATAATAATGATCTAAATAATTTTAGAAAAAAATTAAAAACAATTATCATTTGATTTAAAGGTAAAGATATTTTAAAAAAAGACCTAATAATTAAACCAGTACAATAGAGTGAAGCGAAATGTCAATTATCCATCATTAGAAGGAAATGGGTAACAGTAACTATTTTTTGAAATTCTTTTCTATTATGAAAAATTTTTACTAAAGTTTTTGAATTTTAGATTGTGTTTAGAAAATCTTTCAATTTTCTAATATATAACAATAATTAAAAAAAAAAAGGATGTTTTATTGTTGAATTCTAAAATCAATTAATTTTCAAAACTAAACCAAAATAAATAAAAAATACTCACAAGAAATATCAAAAATGTATTTAAATTACTTTTTTTTTAACCTAATGAAATTAAACAAATTATTTAAACAGATATTCTAATGTAAATTAAATATAAATTAATAACAAAATTTTGAAATATTTGCAAAAATCATTCCAAATTATATAATAGTTATAGATATTAGTCATTTTATATCCAACTTTTAATCCTATTAAAAACCGAAAAATTGAGATTAAAGAATACTCCTAAACATCGGCAAAAAGAATAATAAAAAAAGAGTAATAAGCAATATAAATTCTTTTTCAGTCAAAGGTGTCCAGTTTTATTGGATATATACTACTTATAATATGATTTTAATTAATTATTCTTCTCAAAATAGATTATTAATTTGTAGATATCATTTTTTCTATCATTAATTCATTTTTTTTTTCTTAACCCCCCACCCCCTTTTTTTCTTCTTTTCTTTTTTTTTTCTTTTTAAAAAAAGTAAATTTAGAAAAAAAAATAAAAATACTTTGAAACTCCAAATTAAAATTAAGAAAATTTAAGACTTGTATTTCTTAAAAAATTTATAAAATAACAAGTAAAAAATCTTATTGTCAACAATTTCAATTTTTCAACGAAATCAAGTAATTTTCCACTCAACGTTTCAATGAAAAAGAACCCAAAATTTTTTTATCAGTTTTTTTATATAATTTATGGTTTTTTTGGAAATTTCAATTACTGCTATTTCCACTTTTAAGACACAAACTTTCAACTAAATTTAAGGCACAATAAAAATCTCAAATTAAGGCACAAAATTCGGATTCTAGTAAAATAATTTGTAAAAAAAAAAAATTCAAAATTTTATGCTTTAATTTGAGATTTTTTTTGTACCTTAAATTTCGTTGAAAGTTTTTGCGTTAAATTTAAAACTGACTTTATGAATATGAACTTTAATCTGAATTTTATTATTTCACTTATTTCAAAACAATTTTAGTTTAGTTAATTCTTAAAAAAAGTGTGAATTTTTCTTTTTTGCCTGGGACCAAATTGAGTGAATGGGTTTTAATAATTTAAACAAAGATTCATAATTTATCTTTACAAATAATAATTCTAGAAAAATTCCTGACTCTTTAGTGAAATTTCGAAACAAAAATTTGGAAAAAAGTAAAATGGGTATAAATTAATTTCATCACTCAATAATAAAAAAATATTTCAATTTTCATTTTTTTTTTGGATTGGTTATGAAAATTAAAAAAAGAATTTACTGATCGAAAAACTACTTGAAATTGTTAAAATATCAAAAGAAGAAAGTAAATAAGTTTAATTTACCACTAATTTATCAGGCTTTCTATGTATTTTCTGTATTTTTATACTCTCATCCTTGCCCCAAATTACTCTTAAAGAAAAGAGAGTGACTTTTATATGATAAAATTTTCATTTTAAAACCTTCTGAAAGGTAAAACTTAAAAAAAAATTGTTGAAGAAACTTATCTCTATTTTTTTTTTTTGGCCAATTGTTAAGTCTGGATTCTTTCTCTAGAAATATCTTTAATATTGAAAATAAACAGGGATTTTTCAAATCTAATTTTTTGACAAAAAATTTTCTCAATCTCTATTAAATTTAGGTAAAAAAAATTAATCGAGATTAGTCCCTTAATCAAACTATTTTTTCTCTTTCTCTGGTAAAATGATATTATTTTTTGAAAAGATCACCTCACTTTTCATTCAATAGAATATTTTTTTTTTTACTTTTACTATTAATTTTACTGATAAATTTCAAATAATTAGAATAAAAATAAAAAAAAATTAATTTTTGGAATATTTCTTGACTAATGATTCTTTACAGGTATAAAAATATGTTAAAAATAACAAAAACGAAAATAAAATAGGCAATAGTACCAAAGGTTGGTATTTATTGAAAATGATGAAATTGTGATAAAAACAACCACTCATGAAAAAGTTTTCTATCAACACACAGAAATTTATCCACTGGGAATTTTTTTTTGTAAAAATAAGAAATTTCCACAATTCCAACTTTTTTTACACTTCTAAGATCCAAAATTTGATTTTTACTATTTCATAATTTCGATTTCAAATTAATAAACAACACAAAAATATTTCTTAAACTGTTATAAAGATTGTTACTAGTTACTTTTACAACTTTGAAATGGTTTAAAATTTAAAATTATGCTTCAAAATACCTTAAAGTCTTTTTTTTAATAACTTGACTCAAAAATTTACTGAAACCAAACAAGAAATTTGTTTGTTGTTTTTGTTTGGTGTTTGAAAATCAAACTATTCTTGAACAAATATTCCTCTTTAAAATTATTTCTTATTGTTCTAAAATTTATTTTTTTGTTTTTTATTTTTCTTCATAATTTCTTTGATTTCCCAATGAGTCAAGTTTTTAAAAAATCAAAACCAAAAAAAAAACAAAGCAGCTACCAAAACACTTCTAGCTCAAGCGATGATTTTAAACCAAATTTAAAAAAAAACACAAAGAAAAAAAAAAACAGATTTCTTCCATCAGATTCAGATTCAGAATCCGATATGAGCGAAGGCGAGGTTGATATTGAAAGGTTTAATAATAAGCCCAAAGCAAAATATACAAAAAAAACAACAACTACAACAACGTTGTCACCGCCTGTAAAAAAAAAGTCAATCAAATTTACGGTTCATAAATCGCACAACACAGCAACAAACAAGATCTCTGATCCCAAAACTAAAAAAACAAAAACCAAAAAAAAAAGTTCAAAATCACAGCAGCCAAAATCGTTCTTACCAGACTCCAAGCCTAAAAAGAAAAGAAAAAAGAAAAAAAAAACAAAACTGGGAAAAATTGGAGCGAACGTTACTGAAAAATTAAAAAAATCAAGGCACCTGATTAAAAAAGAAAGCAAAGAACCAACAAAGCACACAACCGGACCAACAACTACAAACACAAGCCAAGGAAAAAAGCAAGGCTTTAGTCGATTAGATTTTGACAGCCGATCAAATGAAAACAACAATGAGAACAACACCGTCAAGAAGAGCACAACAGTAGCATACGAAACAAAAAGCTTTGGTAATAAAATTAGTGATGTTAATATCGTTGACAAGGAAAGGACAATGAAAAAAAATACGAATCAGGGCAATGACAATTTTTATAGCTCCAATGAAAGTGAAGATGAAATAGAAATCCAAAAAGAAAAGCAAAAAGATCGTGCTTATGATCAAGATAATGATCTTCAATTTTCTGGTAAGGGCAATAACAACAGCACAAGTTTAAATTTCGACGAAAGGAACGCAATGGTCAATATCAAAGAAGAAAACACACAGCTCCAAGAAAAATTACTAATCAAAACAAAACGTATTAACGAATTAGAGGATATCCTTCAAAATATTAAAAAAAAAAAGTTTCTTCTGACACCAAGCGAGCTAATTACAAATCTTGAGGAGGGTTTGCCTGCGCCATTGGAGCAATGCAAGACTTTGGAAAGTAAACAAGAGCTCTTATTTTTAGCTGTCGAAACTTATAATTCAGAATTAATCATTAAAGTCTTAATGTTTCTCCTATCAACTGTAAAAAAGAAACGATTTTATGATCTCTTAAGATCCGACAAAACAGGGATTGCAAAAAAGCAATATCTCTCTTACCGTAGCCGACGTGGCGACTATACTCAAATGGAGGAGCTCTATGCATACGAAAATATGCTCTTCGATCGCGGTATATTACGGTTAAGAAGGTGCCTACGAGACAGTTCTGCAAAGGTAAGAGTTATGGAATTGGATACCTGTGAAAAGCTGTTTTCAGAATATTCAAAGCAAGTAATCGACGGTAAATTTTACCAAAAGCAATTCGCTGATTACAAAAATCTGATCGTCTCACAAACACAAATCAAGAATTATGATCTGGACCACAACGACAATCCCGTTTTTAGAAGGTACCCACCAGAGAATATCATATTTAAGCCCTTAAGACATACCCTGCACCATCTATGTGTTTATCATTACAGTAGTTCAAAAAGAGTCGTCAGCCCGAATGCCTTCGTAAAGGCGTTTTCGATCTCCAAGGATCAGTATGTGACAACAGCGCTCTGGGCGCTAGCTAAAACAAAAAAATGGAAAGAGATCAAAAAGCTTGTTTCAAAGGGAACCTTATCTGGCAAATACAAAACACCAATAGGGTTTGTTCCCTTTGTCGCTGCATTGTCATGGGCTAACGCTACAAAATTCGAAATCAAATTTTATGTTGATAATATACATGACCAAGAAACAAAATATAGAATAGCTTTGGAAAAAAGATTTTATAATTCCGCTCTTGACGCGGCAATACAATTAAAAAGTAAACAATATATTACCAAATTAAAGGAAATTGCCATTGACAAATTAACAGGTCAAGATTCAGTTACTTATATTACCAGAATTGATAAGGTATTGGATAATCCCAAAATGAAATGGAAAAATTAATCACTTTTTTTTGGATCGCTTCGTTTTTTTATTCATTAAGAATCATTTTTTATTATATTTATTTTTTTTTTATATAATCATTTTAACAAAGTGTGTCAAAAATGGTTTTTTAAGTTTCTCCAAAATAGTTCTCAAAACTCTAAAAAACTATTTATAGAACTCTATTTTAAAAAAAAGATTTTGAGCACACTTATTTAAAACAACTTTATCATTTTCTACTTTTTAATTTTCATCCATCCCACAACAAAATAAAATATTTTGTTGTTTTTTTTTTTTTTTAAACGTTTGTTAAATTTGGTATTTTTATTATTTTTACCCTGACTGGAAAATTCTTTATACTAGGAAGAAGTGTTCTAAAGTAAAAAGATCAAGTTCTTAATTGCTAATACTGAGATACTAAAACATCAAAGTATGAGTAACTTGGAAATAAAAATAGAAAACGGAAAGGGAAAAATTCTCGAGGGTAAAAAAAAATCAGATCCAAAAAGAAAAATGAAATTGTTACAATTAAACAACGACTTCTCAAATGAACATTCATGATTATTTTTTAAACTGAATTATTTTAACAAAAAATATTTTGGTTGTGTTTTTAGGTGTTCTTAATAAAAATCTATCATTGGTTTGATTTATATTATTTTATTTCTATTGCTTCTTTTTCGAAACCCCTTTTTTAATTTAAATTTATTTCTAGCTCTTTCTTTTATCTTTTAGGTTATCAATTTTTTATATTTTCTTTTTATAAACTCATCCAGCCAATATTTGTATTTCTCTTAATTCTTCTTCTTTTTTTTTTTTATTTTTCTTTTTTTGATTTTTTATTTTAATTTTTTTTTTATTTTTATTTTTGATAATTTTTTTGTTCTTTCAAAAATAATAATAATTTCTTTATTTTCCTCCAGTTTTTTCTTTCTACCCTTTCCAATTATTTTAATAAAAAAATGAAATGATTTAATATACAGTCAAAATTAAAATGATAAAATGAAAATTACTAAACTAAATTTTAGTTCTTTGGATAAAACTGAATTCTATCTTTTGAAATTCCATTTATTCCATTTAATAATACCAGAAATTGTTTGCTCATGATTTAAATGTTTTTCTTTTATTAATTTATTTATTTATTTTATTATTTTTTTCAACTTGCTGCTTTGAAAATTGTTTATTTTTATATTATTATTCGACTTTTTAAAAATCAACTTTTATTTGATATTATAATGAAATTGAAGGGGGGTGGGATCTTTCTAGATATATAATATCCAAGAAGAAATAATGTGGTTTAAATAACATTTTTAGATTTAAAATTAATTTAAATCTTATTATAATTATATTTTTTTATTTGAGAGATTTGAGATTCAAGGTTTTCCTATGTTGTGATGAATTTGTTTTTGAGATTTGGGTAACTTAATTTTGGGTCATTAACTAAAAATTCTATTTTTTATATTCTTATTTAAAAAATAATTTACAAACTTAAAAACCTGATTATTTTCCATAGTTCACAATTTTTTTAATAACTTTTATTTGGAGTCAAAAACTTAATATTTATAAATTTATCTCTATAATATCGGTTTTTTACATAAAAAGTAACAAATAAAAAATAAAATAATCTATTAAATGATAAAATAAAATATAAAAATAATATCAAATTCAGAACATAATATAATTTTGAAAAATTTATTATTTTTTATTTTTTTTACTTGAAAAAAATTTTTTGTTATGAATATTTTTTTAGCTTGTGATTTCAAAAAACAAGTTTGTGACCTTTGGTATTATTTTGAAAATTAGATTAACTATTCCAAAAAATTGTTTGATTTTATCAATTTTAAGTTGAATTTTCAAATGATCTAAAAACAATTCTTGGAGTTGAAGATTTTTTTTTTTCAAATTTGAAAAGGGTAATTCTCCCATCAAAAAAAAAAATGAAAAAAATTTTTATTGGAAATTATTTTCCAATATTAAAGTTCAATATTATGAAAAAATGATGGTGTGTTTTCTATTCTCTGATTTAAGTGTTTTATGTTATTTCTATAATATCTGTTACTTTTTTTTCATAAAATTCTTATTCCTTTATTTTGTTTCTTTATTTGATGATATTTTTTTTCTTCCTCAAAATAAAAATAACAGAAATTACAAATAATTCTTTGTTGTTTCGATAGACAATTGGATAACATTAAAGATGCCTTGCACTTTTTTTATAAAAAATTCAGTATTTGATTTTTACAACATTCAACTTAAAGTAAATTGATGAAATTGAAATAAAGAGAATTTATATTCAACCATATTATCCTAAAAGTTTTTAATCCTCATTTATATTCTTATTATCTTTTATAAAAATCCCAATATTTTAATCAGTGTTATTAATCTTCCCAATTCAATTTTTAAAATTTCACAAGAATGAAATAAAACCACAGTTTTTTTCTGTCTCAAAATTTTTTTTTCTCACAATTATAAGAAGAATTTTTGATTGAATAAAAATGATAATATTTCCATAACTCGTCTTTTTAAGGGGTGATGAGGAAAAAAATGATTTACTTTCTAAAAGGAGGAATTGATCAAATATTTCTCTTTTAAAAATTGAAAATCAAGTCAATTTTTGAGAAAAATAATAATTAAAAAATAAAATCAATAATTTAAAAATGGTAAATTAAACGAGAACCAAAAAATAATGTTAAATCAATAAATTAAAAATTTGGGAAAATAAAATCTAAAAAAATGTTAGGGCATCAATAGATTTAAATGTAAATTTTTTTTTTTCCCTTTTTTTTTCTCGAATTTAAACAACAAAAGGAAATCTAAAATCATCGACAGATTTAAATTATAAAATTCACAAAATAAAATTTTCATTTAGATTTTGAAAAGTAAACATATAATTGTCAACATTAAAATAAATCACAAAAGTTCTAAATTATAAAAGGGAAATAATTTTAGATATAAGTTTGGCGAATTAAACCTCTTTAATTTTTCTTGGATATTTTCCATATTATTTAGAAAAGCTAATGCATATTACTTCTGATTAATTACGATTTTTTGCAATATAAATGTAACAAAATTTTCAGTCGACTTTCCAACAAAACATTGAGAAACAATTTTACATTTACAATTTTTAATTCTGAAATAAGTCATCAATTATTGATTTGCCTTTAAGAATAAAGATTTTTATAGATTAATTTTAATTTTTATTCTTGAGAGTATGTATTTTTGAAAGCTGAATGAAAATTTTGATATTGATATTTTACACTTAACAATAAAAAACAAATTGTTAATTGTGAAGTTCTATTTCTTCGTGGGTATTTATTTGAAAACCTCAAGATTAAATAAGTACCTTAAAAAAGTATCACAAATAAAAAAATAACAAAAAATCTGGAGAAAGCAAAATTATAAAAAAGTTAAGGAAAAATTTTTGAATGATATTTGCTTATTTGAATTCCAATAGATTTCTTTTAACATTGTCATTAAGAAAAATTGATTCAACTGAGTGAATTAAGAGTTCCAAATCTAAATTAATCTAATCAAGAGAAATTTGTTTAAAATAACAATTATTCTGAGTTCATGATTTCAATAACTCCCTTTTCTCTGTATTATAAATTAAATAGTAACAATTAAGAGATTTATTGTGTTCATGTTAGATTCATTCACAAACATTTTTTCTTCAAATCCGAAAAGAACAAAAGTTTTAAACATTCAACAAATAATAATTTGAAGTTAAAATTAGTCTTTAATTTTCAACCTTCATAACATGACAAATATAGATCCAGGTTTTGGGAGTTGGTTTCATTATCGTACACAAAGAAATAATTTTAAATCAATGTGGAGGAAAAGATACTGGAGATTTAATGATGAGAGAAAATCTATTGAGCAATTTTCAAATGAAAAACGAGTAAGAATATATTACCACTTACTAATTTGTGGGCCCGTTTTTCTTTTTTTCAAAAAAAAGTAACACTGCCCAATCAAATACAAAACTATTATTAAATTTTTTTTTCTTTTTACCAAAAACAAAAACACAAAAAATAAAAAAAACAACAAAATAAATAAAAAAAAAAATTCTTTGTGGTACAATTTTGAAACAAAAACCATACAAACATCAAAACAAAAACAAAAAAACACTTGCTGTTTGAGAAAAGTCTGCAAGAAGAATAACAGTTTTGTCGTTGAACAAGGGTTTTACTGTAACCACAGAACAATTTCCTGATCACGAATATTGTTTAATTCTGGGGATCTCGAACATTAACCATCACCTATCTGCAGGATCAGAGAAAATCCGTAATGAGTGGATCAAAAAATTATTACCGCTTTCCGGCGAGTCAAAAAAGATCCAGGAAAATAATGGATTGGGTAATTCAAACGAGAACTTTTTAGGAGTCTCCAATCTAAGTGTTAATTCAAACACAAAAGAAATTACCAAATTAGAAACAAACACTCTCCGAAGAAGGGCGTACACACAAAAACAAAACAGACCAAATCTGAGCAATTATTCATTGACGAAAAATAACACAACTGTACCAAAAACAAAAACATATTTTGAAGATGACATAAGAGTTGAATTCAAAAGCCAAAAAAAACTTCACTCGACACCAGATATTCCAAAGCGGACATTACGTAAACTAAAAAATCAAACAACAAGCGTCGATGAGATATTTGACAAGATTAATGGAGAACTGGGCGATTTTGATCTAAATTTATATTTAAACTCTAAGCCAACAGACAACAAAGAAAAGAATGAAAATAAGGAAGCCAATTCAAGCAACCAAAATAATAATGGTTTGGGTGGGTATGTTATTGGGACGAATGATAGTATTGATATTGATGAATTTTTAAGAGAAGATTCCAAATATGATTCACCACAATTTGAAAAGAAAGAAACCAATTCAAGCAACCAAAATAATAATGGTTTGGGTGGGTATGTTATTGGATCGAATGATAGTATTGATATTGATGAATTTTTAAAAGAAGATTCCATTTATAGCCAATCGAATTTAAGAAACCAAAACGAAATTAACGGAACAAATAAGAACACAAATCTTGATTCAAAAACAGATTTAAATTTGAATATAACCTCAAATACAAATACAAATACAAATACAAATACAAACACAAACACAAACACAAACACAAACACAAACACAAACACAAGCACAAGCACAAGCACAACAACACATACAATTACAAACAGAAACACAAATAATAATACAAATTTTAATTACAATAAGGAAAGAAATGAAAGTATCAATATTGACGAATTTTTAAAAGAAGATTCCAAATATGATTCACCAAATCTAATAAACGATGAAACAGTTTCAAAAAAGAATAAATACAACACAGAAGCCATTGGAAGCAATGATAGTATTGATATTGACGAATTTTTAAGAGAAGATTCCATTTATGATAATTCAAATCTTTCCAATGCTATTGATTTTGAAAATAATTTTAATTTTGATATCGATCAAATTTTAAATGAAGACAATTTTAGTAATGATTTGCTGAACAATTATTTAGATGATGATTCTTTTAATATGGAAAAAATAGGAAATACTTCAGACGACACCGTCACCGATTCATCCCGTAGCGACGACATACGCACCGATGATGATGACGATGATGATGACGACGACGACGACGAAGACGAGGAGTATGATGATGATGATGATGAAATCAATCAATTAATAAATAATACACAGACCAATACCAATACCAAGAGCAATAGTAATTCAGTTTATGATACAAAAGTTCACAGTTTAAATTCTCGAGTCAGTGAAAGTCAAAAAGATGTAATTGAACAACTATTATCAATGGCAATTTCTGGTTTGGAAAATCCTCAGTTTAATGAACCTGAAAACGAAATAGAAATCAAAAAAGAAATTGAGATTGAACCTGAAATTGGACATAAATCATTCCTAAAAAATGATCAAGAACAGCAACCAAATCTAGGAATAAAAAAAGAAATAAAAACTGATCCAAAGACAGAAACGGTAACAAAGGATAAATTATATTTAAAACAAGAGAAACAGAATTTTGGATCTAATTTAAAAGAAAAGGAAAATTTTAATCATGATAATATTTTAAATCCAAAACAAAAAGATTCTTCACTTGAAGAATTAATGAAGGAAATAAATACAGAACCAAATTATGATGTGCTAACCCAAGGTGACAATTTTGAAATAGATGAATTAAATGACCTATTAAATGGTGGCATAGATGATCTTGATATAAAAAACATTTTAAACGAAAATAATACTGGGAAGGGCGGAAATGATACTGGGAAGGGCGAAAATAAATCTAATGAAAATATGGATTTGGAAAAGGAAATTGATTTATTAACGAAAAATAGTATAACAAATATCAACCAAGATGAAATATTTGAAGAAATGATGAAAGAAACAAATAAATTTAAAGATTTGGCAAATAATGATTCAAAAAAAATTACTAATAATAAAGAAGATATCCCAATTGAAATAACAATCGAATCAGCTAATGATAAAAAAGAGGAAAATAATACACAACCCATTCAAGATATTATTGACAATAATAAAAATCATTTGAACGACGAAGAACCAAAACAAGAGCAAGTGAAAGTGCAATTGACAGAACAAGATCAAAATAATTCAAATATAGAAACGAAAAATACAAATATAAATGAACAGAATGAAAATGAGCATAATGAAAATGAACAGAATGAAAATGAACAGAATGAAAATGAACAGAATGAAAATGGGCAGAATGAAAATGATCAGAATGAAAATGCAAACACAACTATAAATGTAAATGATAACACAATAAATAAGGGGAATGCAAACACACAATTATCTAATAATGAAGAAGAAACAACCAAAAAGCCTCAAAATCAAAAGAAAAAGAAAAAGGAAAAAAGAAAAAAGAATAGAAAAAAGAATAAAAAAGGCAAGAAGGGCAAGAAGGGCAAGAAGGGCAAGAAGGGTAAAAATAAAAAAGGAAAAAAAAATAAAAAAAAAAAAAAAGCCTCAAATCAAAATATTAATAATGAAAATAATAAAACCGAGAATAAAGAACAACACAACGAAGAATCTCTTGAAAAGGCGAATGAAACAAAGAAGGAAGAATCCCAAATTGACCATACAAATAATCCACAAAGGGATATGCATGACGAGCAATTAAAAATCCTAGACTATTACCATATAAATAAAATTCTTCAAAGGCATACCAATAAAAATAACCACTCCAAAAAAAATCAATCCGCCATTGCAAACCCAAATATTAAAAAGCAAATTATCATGCAACGTAAAAGAGTAAATTTATTATTTGATTCCGAGATTAAATCAATGTTTCGGGATATCTTAAAGAAATATAAAAAGCAAGATCAAATCCGAGTAATTTTTAGTTCGGAAAGATTTTATTTGGAAGATTTAAAAGATTATTTAGAAAATGGCGCATTGATTACAAAGGTTAGACCCAATGGTAAACGCTATCAAAGGTTATTATATATTTCAAACGAGAGAGGCGGGACATACTGTAACTGGAACGATAGTAAAAAAAAGCGTAAGCCTCGAAAAATCTTAATGATCGATATTAAAAAAATTACGATTGGAATTAAAACCAAAATTTTTGAAAAAGTTAAAAAAAAAGTTACAGAAAACCTCTGCTTTAGTTTAATTACGACAGAAGGCACTGCAGATTTTATCGCTCAAAGCCAAATTCAACTCAGATTTTGGGTTAAATGCTTAATGGCATTAAGAGAAAATTCCAGAAATCAAATTCCCAGTTTCCATCAACATTAGATATTTATATTAATATTTATACTAGATTATTTTTGAATTTAAATCTTTTTATTATTAACGTTTATATTATTATTATTAATATTTTTTTTTTTTTTTTTTTTGAGCTAATCATTTAATTTTATAATTCTATTTCCTTTCAAACAATAATTTTTTCAATAAAATTATTTTCAATAAATGTTTATTATTTGAAATTTCTCTTTTTTATCTTGGTGTTTTTAAAAGTGAATTTTTGATATTTGAATAAATAAAATCCGTTTATTAATTTTAAAATAAACTTTATTTTAAAAATTGTTACTGACTTGAAATAATAAATTGAAGAAAAAAAATATATCCTATGATTTCATATTCAATTGTAACAACATCTGATGTGTAATTCACTTTTAAATTAATTTTAAAGGGGATAAAAGCCTGATATTTAAAAATTATTCAAAAAATAAAACTAAGAACTAAAAAAAAGTGATTAATAATTTTTGAAATGGGCATTATCAATTTTTTATTACTGATATTTCACTGAAAAAAAGTTTAACAAGAAGATTTTTTGCTAATAATGAAATTCATTTTAAAAGACATTACATAATCTCAATTTTCTGAGTGATTATTTATCTTTTTGAAGATCTTTTTTTTTTTTGACATGATCTTATGCTTAAAAAAAAAAGTCTAAAAAAACAAATGAAAAACAAAAATTTGAAATCTTAAAAAAAATGATTCTGATCCAAAAATTTGAAAAATATTTTATTTGAATAATGGAATAAACCTCAAAACAACTTCAATTAAAATTATAAAGCAAGTAAAAATTTTTTATAAATAGTTTAGTTATAAATTTAATATAATGTAAAACTAATTGTTGACAATTGTAAAATTTTTCAAATTATTTCTACGTTAATAACAATGATTATACTCAAAATATTTTATGGTATTTTATCAAAAAATTGAATTATTTTCTATTTTGATTTAGATTAAATTTCAACAATTCCAATAGTTAAAACAGTTGTAAGAATAATAATACTACACTGTATATTTAATTTGGAAATAATTTTGATTTTACAAACTATTTTATTTTTTGTCTTTTTTGTTTTTTTTTTCATTTCCTTTTTTCCAGTTACCTAGCCTTTTTTATTCTATCTGAAAAATTTTTTTTCAATGGTTGATAGAAGGTTAATGTTGTGTTTGTTAATTCGAAAAATCGCATACAATTAGTTGATGGTATCTAATCATTTGATTGATCAACAATTGTTAGCTAAATTTCGACAAATTTTCCAATACATTTTTTGTTTGCTTTTCGTTATTGAAAAAACATCCGATTTTTATTTTTTGTATGTTTTTCTTTTATTTGGATAAAAATGATTACTTATAAAAACATTAATAAAGGGTAACTTAAACCTAATTTACTATGAAGTTTGGAAAAAACACAATAAATTGGGATTTTTTTGGCTATTTTTGATTTTGGGTGTATCCAAATTTTTTGAATGGGGTTTATTCTACCTTTTTTACACTTTAACGGATCTTTGAATTTAGTAGTTAAACGGATCAAAACCAATTTTTGGACATTAGACTAAATCTATTAAAAATAGTAGATATTCAAATTGTGAAAAAAATTAAATTTTATTTGTCGAATTTAAGATCCAGCCACTTGAAATTCGAACAAATATTATTTTTTTAACTTGAAATTATCAATCTGTTGATATATTATAAACCCGACGTGTTTCAAAATGACAAAAAAATATTCTATTAAAAAAGGTTGGAAAAAATAAGTCAAAATTATCAAAATTTGAAGAATTTTTTGTCATTTTTTGAAATAAATCATTGTATTTTTTTATTTTTATTTTTAATTCTAATAATATATTATTCATTAATTGGTATTTTATTATATATATGTATATATATGTATTATGATTATTTTGCTTCTTCTGATTCTAAACTTTTTTCATCTTTGACTTCGATAATTTCCTCTAATTCATCATTTGTCAATTTATTTACATTTTTTTGTAATTCGAGGTTTTTTTTTTGCATTTCTTTGATATTTGTAATAAGTAAGGTTTTTATTTTGGATGCAATTTTTTTTGAAATATCTTTTGGTAAATATAGGAATCCATAAAATCTAATATTTTGCTTTTCTCCTTGTACAGTCTTTTTCTTCTGAAAAATGATTGAAACATTTCCATCCTTATTTGTTTTTAAGATAACCTGTGGGCATTTTTGTAATTCCCAAACAAATAAATGTGGATCTAATACAACAGATTCAAATATTTCAGGTGAAGAGTAACTTAGAGCCTTTTTGTCTGTTAAAACATAAACAAATTCCTTGCTTTGAAGAATAATTTTGACTAATTTTTGACCAATTTTAAAATCAATTATCAAAAGCCCAGGGCTAAAATATGGAATCATTCCGTTGTCTAAATTTGAGAGATATATAATATAAAATATTTTTGAAAAATATAATAAAAATAAATAAAGAAAGAATATGGTATATAATAGATTTTTTATTAAGGCTGATCAGCAATGATTTAAAATGAAAAAATTATAAAAAAAGGATTTTTTTTGTTTTTTTATTTTGAAGGGAAGAAAATTAATTTCCTCTTACAGCCGTTAGGTATTTCTTAAGGGTCTAGTCATTACGGTGAAATTTTTTATTCTGAAATGGAAAAAAACTTTTTAGTAATTTTATGGAGGACCTAACATCAATCAAAAACCAACCAACCTATGATGTTCTATGGATCTCCAAAAATCAACAACCAAAAATGAGGACATTTTTAGAAAAAAGCGCCAAAGATCCACACTCAATTTCCAATCAGAATGGTTGTAAATTACAATTTTGAAAACAACTATGTCAGTTTTGAAGTGTCGCTCTTTGGCGCTTTTTGAGATCTCGGTGACTTTTTTTTTCTTTTTTTTCTTTTTTCAAATGAGTTATTTTTATTGAAAGAATATTACAAAATCCTTACTTGGTCAAATTTAGAGAGTTACTAAATAACCACAAATCAGATTAAATCAAATTAAATTGATTGCGAAATTCAAGAAAGCAATTTGTTTTAAATTAAAGAAATTTAACCATTTGGAAATAGAAAAGATGAATTTTTTCTTTAAATTTTGATTTTTTGAAATTGAGAACTCTTTTTCTTCGTTGAATTTTTTGTCAAAGAGATCCAATGAATTTTTTTTTTTGTTATTTGATTTTTGTCAACCAAAAGAAGGGCTATTTCACAATACCCTTTTTGGTCTCAGGTCACCCCTTGAGTATGGTGCATTTTCACGGTAAATGACTGGGCCCTTAAATTAAAAAAAAAACCTAACGACATTTCCAACTCGTGGAATTCAATAATTCATTATATGTATAATTATAAATAACTTTTTTTAATTCAAATAAATGTTTTGAATTAAAATTGATTTTATTGATTGTTCGTTGATTGAATTTTATTATTTTTTTTCCAAATAGGAAGAGACAAATTTTTTAATTTGTTTATTTTTGAATATAAATTCTTTAATTTTTTATTAACTGAAATAATCATATTTTTAAATTTAAATTCTGTTTTAGAAATAAGAATTAGTGTATTTCTGCTTATTTTGTATATTCCAGTAATACATGAATTAATTCATGAATTTAAATAATTTAAAATTGTTATTTCATAATTAAAAATTTCAAATCCATATGTTAATTGGTTCAATATAAAAGATTTAAATAATCTATTTTTTAAAGTTATTGTTAAGAGAATTGTTATTAAATAATTGTTTAGAACTATTAAATGTCTCTTTAGATTTTTTTAAATTATAAACTAAATGTGAAATTTTTTCCAAATCAATACCTAAATATTTAATTTTTTTAAAATCTTTTGATATAACTGTTTTATTTTTATTGGGTTTTAATCCAAATTGAATAATAATTTCATATATTGAATTTAATCTTTGATTTAAATAAATTTTATTTCCTTTTATAATTAAAATTAAATCATCTGCAATCATTTTACAATCATTTGCTCTAATTTCACATTTTCTTTTATTGAAAATTATAAACTATTTTTCAAAAATTTTGAATCACTTTATAATGTTAATGGGAGTTGTTTTGAGTTTTTATTCCAGTATTCTTCTCAAAAAAATATTTTCAAATTTTTGGATCAGAATCATTTTTTCTAATTTGAAAATTTTAGTTTTGCTTTTTCTTTTTTTTTGATTTCTTTTTTTTTATTTTTTTGTTTATATTTTTTTTTTAAAAAAAAAAGATCATGTTGAAATAAAAAAAGAGATCTTGGTAAAGATAAATAATCACTATGAAAATTGTGACTATTTAATGTCTTTGAAAATGATTTTTTTTATTCATAAAAAATCTTGTTGTTCACTTTTTTTCAGTGAAAGTTTAGGAATAAAAAATCCATAAATGCTCATTTCAAAAATTGTGATCAATTTTTTTTTAGTTTTTGGTTTTATTTTTTTTAATTTTTAATATATCAGGCTTTTATGCATTTAGAATGACTTAAAAGTGAATTACCGATCAGATTTAGTTATTAATTGTTTTTGAATACTAAAGGATAATTTTTTTTTTTCAACAATTTATTATTTCAGGTGAGTCACAATTTTTGAAAAAGAGTTTACTATTAACAAATAAAATAGGAGAAAATGGATCCCCTTGGAATATACCAAGTTCTTTACCTTGATAATATTTTAATAAAAACTTTTGAATAATTTTATTTATATTAAATTTTTATATTGTTTTTCTAATTATTTTAAAATTGATCGAATCAAAAAATTTTGCTATATCAATCATTATAATATCTGTTTTATCATTTTCATTTTCATTATCTGATTTGATTTTATTATAAGTATTTTAGAAATTTAATATTGCAATGAGAGTATCACATATTTTTTCCGAAAGTCAAATTGAAATTTGTGAATAAATTAACAAGGTTCAATTGGTTTATATAGCATTTTTAGAAATAATCTTGGTAGACTTTGGTGATTAAAAATTAGTCTATAATTTAAAGCTACCCCTTCATTTCCTTTTTTATGAATAAATAAAATTGACCTTTTTTTACTATCTGAAATATTATTTTTCTTAGGGTTAAACAACCAATTATTAAATATTTCTGAATTGTAATAAGATAATTTTTATAATTTAGATTTTCAATTGAGTCATCAATGAAATTTCCTTCATTAATAATATAATTTTAAACTCTTCAATTTTTTGAAATCCTTTAACTGATTTATTTTTTAATTTTTTAATAGTGTTTTTAATATTTTAGATTGGAAAAAATATATCAATTGTAAACTCTTTTAAATCTTTTGATTTTAAATATTTTAAGATTTTTTATAATTAAGAAAATTTCGTTACTTGGTTCAATTGATTTTTTTTTAATATTTCCAAAATATTCATCAATCATATTTTTATTATTTAAAATCATTTTCATTTTTTTTAGACCTTATTAAATTAATTTCTTTTCAAAAAGTTTTGTTTTCAATAAATTCTAAGTTTATTTCATCAATGAATTTATTTCACGCTTCTTTGTTCATTTTTTTTTGATCCTATTAATTAAGTTTGGATTACTTTGAATATTTTTTATCAATGGAGCAATTTTGTAATCATTTATATTTTCTTTATAAATTATATCTGTGTATTTGATATGTTTATTTTTAAATTTTTTTATAAAGAGTGGGTATTTGGAATATATTTTTTTTCACTAAAGTAATTCAATAAATTCTTTTTGATAAATATTATTATTAGTAATTTTATATTTTTTTATTAAATATTCCAATCTATGCTAACATTAATATTATTAATAATCATTTTGTGGTTAGATAGATGGTTTTCTATCAATCTTGATTTTTTTAGAGCCTTAATTATTTTTAAAAATAATTAAGATATGGTCAATATTATTTTTTCTGCTATTTGTGGAATTTGGAAAAATTTTCAAATTTTTTAATTGAATTTGTTTTTTAATCTCAATATCTTTAAGGTTAAAATCAAATTAAAAATAGAATAATTTGATCTCAAAGTTTCAATAAGGAAGCTTATTAAATCTCTTAAATTATCATTTCTGAGTTGATCGTTTCTATTTGCCCTTGTCATTTTTCATCATTTAATTAGTAAAATATTCAAGGAAATTGAAATAAAAATTTTTATTTGTTAATTGAAAAATGACAGTATTCTGAACAACCCAAAATGGATAGTGGGAATTTAGGGAATGATTTAAAATTTTGAGTTCCTGTAGTTTATGTTATTAATTCAAATTTCGTAGCTTGTCAAAATAGATCTTTTCTTTAAGAAGTGTTTGGGATTTTTTTTAAACGAAAAGAATTGGGAGCTCCCCAAAATAAAAAGAAAAACAAAAGAAAATAAAAAAAAAACAAGAAAGAAGGCTTACAAATCATCAAGGTTGAAATAATAAACAGACAAACAATAACGAACGAAAATAAATAGTATAAAAGTAAAGCACCACTAAAAAGGTTATTTCCTTGGGGGATTGCGACGTCTAGAATTGTTTCTCCTTCACCAATTTGTTCTTCGATTTGTTTCTTGATCTGTTCTGGGAAATAACTTAAACGATCTTTGACTGTGACAAGTTTTTGAAAGTTTGAGTAGTGCAACAAGAATGTCTTCTTGTTCTTTTGTATTTTGAAATAAAGCAAAATCCAATATAAAAAGCCTACGACACCAGTAAGTTCAACCAGACGAGAGATCGTCCAACGAAATTTTGGTGAAGATAACTGATGGTGAATAACCTTTAAAAAATGCAATATAAAGTTCATTTGTGTAATTTGAGTAAAAATGAAATCCTTATTCCTGGTACACAGTGAAAATCTCACACATGTTCTGTTGTATTTCAGCTATTTCATGATAACCTGGGTTTCAATAATATTGTGGTGTTTATTTATCTTACCTCGAATTAAATTTGATTGAAATAAAGTTATTAAATACTCTTAGACAAAAAAAAATGATTTTAAAACTGGAAACAATCAACAACACATCTTTTGAAATCCAAGATTAAATTGACAGATCTTTAAATAAGTATCTTTTTTTGAAAAATCTTTATTTTTTGTTTAAGTAATTGAATACAAGAATATGGTCCTTCTGTGAAAGAATCATTGTAAAAACTTAGTTGTTGTCTTGTATATGTTCCAGTAAAACTTTTTCATTAGATCAATAAAATTGAAATAGAACTTAAGGGTAGAGTCATTACGGTGAAATATTTTATTCTGAAATGGAAAAAAACTTTTTAGTAATTTTATTGTGGACCTAACACCAACCAAAAACCAACCAACCTATGATGTACGATCGATCTCCAAAAATCAACAACCAAAAAAGAGGACATTTTTAGAAAAAACCGCCAAAGAGCGACACTCAATTTCCAATTAGAATTGTTGTAAATTACAATTCTGAAAACAACTTTGTCCGTTTTGAAGTGTCTCTCTTTGGCGCTTTTTGAGATCTCGGAATATTTTTTTCTTTTTTTTCATTTTTCAAATAAGTTATTTTTATTGAAAGACTATTGCATAATCCTTACTTGGTCAAATTGAGAGGGTTTTAAAATAACCACAAATCAGACTAAATCGAATAAAAATGATTGCGAAATACAAGACAGCAATTTGTTTTAAATTAAAGAAATTTAACCTCTTTTGAAAAAGAAAATGAGAAAAGATGAATTTTTTTTTTTAAATTTTGATTTTTTGAAATTGAGAACTCTTTTTCTTCGTTGAATTTTTTGTCAAAGAGAACCTATTGATTTTTTTTTTTGTTATTTGAATTTTGTCAACTAAAAGAAGGCCTATTTCACAATCCCCTTTTTGGTCTCAGGTCACCACTTGAGTATGGTGCCTTTTCACGGTAAATGACTGGGCCCTTAAAGTTAAATTTTGTTTGTGATCTGTTGAATACAAAATGAAAGGTATTTTTAAGGGGTTGGGGCCACCTTAGATTTCATCTTCAATCAAACTGTGTTGTAATTGAGTGTTGATAATATAAGTGCTACAGGTCTCACATGGTTTCTTTGACTATAAAAAATCTTATTAAACAATAAATTCTTTGATTTTTTACTAATGATGGTGATAAAAAAGGGCATTTTTAGGAATTTTTTTTTAATCCTTTTCCAAATCTAAAGAAAGAAAGGGTAAATCAATGGTATTAATAGTATAATAGTATTTAAAAGTATTTTAAAAGTAACAATTTTATTAATTTTTTGATTTCAAAGATTTTCTCATGAATCATCAACCTCAAAATACAAGAATTTGATTAGTTTTGTTTCCGTTTTTATAAAGCTATTTAGAACATCAGTCCATTTCCCGTATATGCAAATAATTGGTTAAAATTTTCTTTTCGTTAATATTTAATTTTTTAAAAATAAATAATTGAATATTTTAACGAACAAATCCATCTTATAAGATAAATTTAAGAAAGATATTTTGCAACTTTGGAGTCTGAAAATTGATTATTGGCTAACCTTTAAATTGGCGGGTGAAATTCTGATTTTTTTCTGAAATCTTCAATTTTTTTTACGAATAAAAGGATTATTTTTATTAGATGATCTCATCAAATAGTACAAATTTGACTAATCGATTTGAAGAGATATTTGAATCATATAACACTAATTTGATTACAACCGTAAACACATACTTTAATCTTAGGATTCTCATTTGTAGTCTGTAAAAACTTGATTGTGTAATTTTGATAATATTTTAAAGATGTATTTAGACTTGGGAATTAATAGTAAGTGTTTAGAAGACAAGAAAAGTAAAATTTTGAATCAAACTTTTTTTCGTTAGTTATTATTTTGAAAAAAAGTTATAAACAATAAGTCAGGAGATTCTTAAACTTCATATTAACCTTTTTTATTTTATTTGTACTTATAAGAAGGTAACTCTTTCGTATCATACTTTAAGAAATCTTTTTGAAAAAGATCCTTTAAATCGAAAGTTCTTTTTGGCTAAGATTTTTGTTTAAAAAATTACAAGCAATTTAACCTTCATTTTAAAGATAAACTCAATTCCAAAAAATGGGACATAAAAAAAAATTACATTAATAAAAATATACTCCAAAATACATAATACTTAAACATTAAAATAATAAAAGACCCGAAAATATTTAATTAATAGTATTTATATATTTTATAGTTTATTTAAAATTCAATTCGAAAAATAAAAAAGAAAAAAGAAAAAAAAGTGTGCCCCTATTTTTGGAACACGGTTACCAAAAAATCCATTTTTATTAAAAGAAAAATTAATAAAAACTATTAATAGATTCAGCTTGTCTTTTGATAACTAAATCTATCGTTTTAAATATAGAGTTTACTAATTTTCTTAGGTTTCCCAACTCAAAGTATTCCATACATTAGTGAAAAATTTAAAAATTCTTCTTCGTTTTTTGGGTTACAATTTTTCAGTTTAGTATCCATAAATTCCCAATTGGATTTAAATTTGTGGAATTGGGGGTCAAGGGTCCAGAACATTACATACCCGATTTAAGTAAGTTTGAGTTTTTTTTTGAAGTATGTGGACAAGCTCCATCCTTTTGGAAAATCCATTTCAACTCACCATATTCTGAATTAGCGAGTTGAATTACATTTGATTTTTTTGATAATATCATTAATAATACATTCAGTATTCACACTTTCATTAATGATAATAAGGCCTGTTTGTGGGCAATGTGCTCTAGCACCCCATATCATGATTTTTTTTTCAAAAAATTTTTTCTTGATAAAAAAAGAATCTTTTTTCTTTTTGAGAGAAAAAAAAAATTTTTTTTTTGTGATCAGAAAGGTAACTTTTAAATTTCATTTTAAAGTGATTTTGAGATTTTCGAAAAGTTTTGAAAAAAAAAGAAAATTTTTTTTTATTTGAAAAAAAAGAATACAAAAAAAATCAAAAAAATTATTGAAAATCAAAAATCAAAAAATAATGAAAAAAAAAATGATAAACAATTAACTTTAAAATTGTTTACATTGATTGTTAATATCTAATGTTTCTATTTAAGAGTCAAATATCACTTTTCTTGGAATTAAATTGATTTCAAAGGTGTGCCCCTATTTTTGGAATTGAGTTTAATTGTGAAAAAAAATTAACTATATTAATTTTCAAATATATTGAATATAACATTGTATTAAATAATACAAATTATTATCAGAAAAGTTCGAGTTATTTTTTGTGAAAATGTTTAAAATGTAGATAAAATTATTATTATTTTTATTTATAGAAAAGAGTAATTAAAGAAAAATCATCAAATAAAAAAAAGTGAAGAAGAAAAATAATTAAAATATATATAAAAAATAAATTTATCATTTTCATGACCAATTAGAAACGATCCACATCCTGAATACACAGGAGGGGCAAAAACCCGATAGAAAGTTTATCGATTATAGATAAAAATTCCACATTCTGTAATTAATAATTGGTATTCCATAACTCCAAAAAGTGGGTCACTGGGTAAAATGTAGATAAAATTGTCATACATTTTTTTATTGATGGAAGAAGTGTAAATTACACCCTAAATGTTCTTTTACTTAAATTTCATCAAAGGTAATTTCAGCACAAAATCATAGATTCCATGATTTTTCAAGGAAAAGTCACACACGCACAATTATTTTTATGTTGAAAAAGCAAAACCAAAAGTGAAAAAAATAAAAAGAAAAAAAAAAGAAAAAGAAAAAAAAAGAAAGAAATTTAAAAAGGATTAATAAAAAGAAATTGTAAAAAATCTAAAAAAAAAAAAAAGCAATAATATCCTTAATTAAGGACTCTCAAAATAACAACCACAATACTTTTGGCCGATTTAATGATTTGGCAATTGATCATGAATGTTCACTTGGGGATAGTTATTTAATTCTTGTAATTGCTTCTTTTTTTTTTGATCTGGTTTTCTTTTTTATACCATTTGTATATTTTTTACCTTTGCATTTTCATTTTTTATATTCAAGATACTCATAATTCCATGTTCCTCTGTCATAATATTCGTAATTAATCACTTGCTCTTTTTCCTTTGTAAAACTTCTTTCCCATATAAAAAAATTTCAGCCATGATTAAAATGGAAAAAAATCAAAATTACCATATCTTATGGTTCAAAAATTAATAAAATTTTATATATCAAATTCTCAAAAATTATTAAAATTGATACTTTTTAAAAACCCTTGAAATCTTTACAAAACCAATTGGAAAACGTATATTTAGGGATCTAATTTAGCTCTTGATTATTGAACTTTAGGAAAATTTTTTTATTTTATTAATATGATTTTAACAATAATCCTATAAATATTGAGATACAATAGAATTCTTTTCATCGATGTAAGACATAAAAAATAATATGACAGAATAGGTGATAAATTGTATCGGTGAAGTATTGTTCAAATAATTTCAAAATTCATTGAAAAGTTTTCCATATAAAAAATATTGTCTGTTTTTTTATTGCTTATATTAAAAAATAACTTTTGATATTCTGAAAAAAAATTTTTCAAAAAAAAATGAAATAATTTGTGAAATTTCTCTTTTTTTAATAATTCTTCAGATAATATATATTATTGACCAATAAGAAATTTTTAAATGAAAAAAATTATTGAAGTAGATATTTTTTTATTTAAGTTCAAAAGCTCGAAATTTCTAATAATACTTTTTTCAAATCCAATAGTTACAAAAATTAAAATATTTTTTTAAATAGTTAAGATGTTTTTTATATTATAATTTAAAACTATTTTAACAATGGTGAATATCTTTGAAATAGATAATCAATTATTTGGACTATTAAAAAATTATTTATTTAATTCAATTGAAAAAAATAATTTTTTTTTGATTTATCCATTTATTTTTTTTTAATTTTTTTTTTGTTTAACAAAAAAGAATAAATGATTTGAACTTTTCTTTGAATTACAAATTAGTTTTTTTTTAACTTTAAAATAATTACAATGATCAAAATAATGTATTCCTAATGACTATAATCCATGTTTCAAAATATAGTCTGTGATTTTTTTCTTCTTGTTCCCAGGCAACATCCAATTTAATACTAAATAGTAGACCTAAGTTCAAATCAATTTTGAAACCAAATCCCTTGATATTTTCAGTAAAATTAAATTTAAAAATCTAAATTTGTTCAAAATCTTCTAATTCTTTCAGTTATTTTCTCAATTTTTTAGTTTTTTTTTTAGTTGAATAAAGAATAATATATAAAAAATTTACTCTATTTTTGAGATAAATTTTCTAATTTTATCCTTTCTTTTTTAGAATTTCTATTTGAAAAAGAGAACTTTAAGAAACCAATACTATATTTAATTTGGGGTAAGGTTTTTTTCTTTGATCAGTTGATATATAGGTTTTCTATAACAAAAACACACGCTTTTTATTTTGGAAGACTGATTTAACTTTTCTGCTCACCTTATTTCGACAACAGTATTTTTTTAATCCCAACAAATGAATCAATAAAGTTATTAATTATTAACAGTTAAAAGGAGAACACTATTTCAGCTTTACAAAATTGATAGACTTGTGTATCTTAAAGTAAACTTTTTTCACAACTTTATTCGTTTTTTCTTCATTTCATCAAAACAAGGTGTCAAATCAATTTTCTTATACAATACTTTTCACAATTTTCATTCAATTATCTTAATTTTCATTTTTTGAGGTTTTTTTAAGGTGTTAAAGGATTAACAAGATATAAAAAATGAAAAATTTGTTTTAAATACTTTAATTATTAACGGTTACATAAAATTTAAGTTCAAAGAATGGTTTAGTCAACATTTCAAATAATATTGGGATCAAAAAAGTGAATGTTTATAAGAGCTTTGAATAGAAATTTTATTCTGAAATTTGTAATCTCTGGAATTTGAGAGAAATGATCGAATATTTATATCAATTTCAAAATCGTCATTTTTTGTTTGAATTTTTAAAAGCAGAAATCTTTTTTGAATAAAATTTAAAAACAAATTTGCACAATAGAGAAAGGTTCCATTCATAAACAACCACCACCCACCCATAACCAAACACTACAATATTATTAAAATCAGAATAATTCAACTCAATCCACATTAATCATTTGATGAGTCTTTTTTATCAGCCTAATACATTAACCAATATTTTCCCTTTAAATGATCGAAATAAAAGAACGAATAACCATCTAAAACAAAAAAAAAGGGCAATGAGGAAACGTGAAAGGGTTCTTCGAAATATCACAAACCAAACTGCAAACCAATTTGACGAAAATTTCGATTTAAAAAAAAGAAAAATTTTCAAAAATATCAAGCAATCAACAAACCCAATCCTCAACATAAAACCATCTTCCAAAACAAATATTGTTGTTTTTAAAGGTTTGGTCATCCTAATTGTTTTCTATTTTTTCACTCCATTTTCGATCCTAACCGTTAAAAAATTCTTGTCAAAATTAAAAATAATTCAAATAACCAGAAAAAAAAAGATAAACGAGAGTTTGTGCTTTATTGGTAAGGGTTAAGTGCACAAGAGCTCTTAATCTGTTAAAGAGAGAGTTTTGAAGTGACTAAATTTGTGACTCCTAATTCAAAGAGTCGTCAAAAGAAAAGAGAGAGTTAGAATCTTGATAAATTCAAAGTTAGTAATCAAGAAGTTAAAGAGAATTTTTTCAAAAAATGAAAATTGTTATGATTGATAACTGTAAAGTATACTAGAGATTATCTTTTAACTTAAATTCACTGAAAAAAATGAAAATTAATCACTTTTTTTTCTGATTATTCATAGAAATACACTCCCGAATTATTTGTAAGGTTGAGAAAACAAAAACAAAAATTTATCAAAAAGAAAAAATTTATATCATTTCTCTTTTTTGTTAGAAAATTAATTAAATAAATTAATAAATAAATTATCAATTAATTACCAATCCTATAGAAGTACTTAAATCAAAAAAACTAAGAATTAAAATCAAAAAAAATAAGAAAAGAACAAAAGCAAAAAGGGTAATCAAAAAAATTACAATTGGAAAAAAGAATGAACTTAAAAATAAAGACATTAATAAGAATGACACAACCAAAAAAATTGAAAAAAAAATGGAAATTGAAGAAAAAAGGAAACACCAAAAAAACAAATCTGAAAAACCAAAAGAAATGAAAAAAGAAAAAAAAAGGAAAGACACTTTACAAAGAAAAAAGAAAAGAACAAAAAAACAAACCAAAAAAATGCCTATTGGGGAAGAGGAAGAGAAAAGAATTACAAAAATCAAAACCAAACCAAAAGAGAAAGAGAAAGAGAACGAGAACAAGAACAAGAACAAGAACAAGAACAAGAACAAGAACAAGAAAGAGAAAGAGAAAGAGGAAGAGGAAACCAAAAAAATGGCAATTGAAAAAGAAGAGGAAGAAAAAAAAATTACAAAAACCAAAACAAAAATCAAAACCAAAACCAAAACCAAAACCAAACCAAAAGAGAACGAGAACGGGAATGAGAAAGAGAAAGAGAAAGAGAAAAAGGAAAAGGAAACCAACAAAGATCAAGAAGAAGAATCACAGGAAGATAACCAAACAAATCAAAAAATTGAACAAATTCTGGACATCAATAAGAAATATGAAAACGATCCACTCTTTGTTACCGAATATAGTGATGAAATTTTTGAATATTATAAAGAAAAAGAACAGAACTTCCGCCCGAATGCAAAATACTTGGATGAAAAGCAACCGAGGATTAATAGCAAAATGCGAGGTATTCTTGTTGATTGGCTAAGTGATGTCTGCCAGGAATACAAACTCCATTCTGAAACGCTGTATCTTGCTGTGAATTATATTGATCGATTTTTAAGTCTAAACTGCATTTCAAAGAAGCACTTGCAGCTCTTAGGCGTTACAGCCTTATTTATAGCATCCAAATATGAAGAGGTGTACCCACCAACGGTCAAGAATTTCAGCGACATCACAGAAAATTCCATCTCAAAAAAGGATATCTTCAAGTGTGAAATCAAAATTGTGAACGCGTTGCAATTCGATTTAAGCCCCGTAACACCAAAACCATTTTTAAAGCGTTATTTACGCGCATCACAAGCTGATCTGAAAACAATGCTGTTAGCAAATTACTTTTGTGAAATACAGCTCATCGACTCTACATACTTGGCCTTCCTTTCTTCACAGATAGCAGCAAGTTCAGTGGCATTAGCTAAAATGATCGTGACAAAGAAATCTCTCACACAGGTTTGGGATCACAATATGGTTTACTATACAAAATATCATCAAAATGACCTCAATCCCTGCATTAAAAAATTATTACAAAGTTATAAAAAAATCCCCAAATCAAAATTAAAATCAGCATATAAAAAATATTCTTTGAAAGAATTAAAACGCGTTTCCAAATTAATAATAAAAAAAATTGTTATTTGAAAATAAAAAATTTAAATATTTTTATTTTTATTTTCTTTTTTTTTCATTTTTGATACTTTTTTTTTTAAAAATTTTTCAATTTTTTGAATCATTTTTTTAATTCAGAAAGCCAATAAAAAAAAATAAAAATAATAAAATATCTTGAATAAATACCAATAAACATTAAAAAAATTAAGACTATCTAATGTCTTTTTAAATTCAAATTGTTTAGGAAATATCTTCTTTTTAACCCTTTTCAGTAAAAGTTTGGTTATAAAAAATCCTTAAGGCTTCATTTCCAAAATTGTGACTAATTTTTTAATAAAGTTTTTTGGTTTTATTTTTTTTTTTTTTTGATTAATTAATTTTTCATTTTTTTCAAAAAATAAATGCAGAAATATAACAAATAAAATTTAATAATTTTACAATCATTTTTTTATTAATTGCTTTAAATTTGATTTGATGTTAAGTTGAAAATATTCAATTGCATCTTCAAGTTCTTCACAAATAAGATCAGGATCATCGCCATCTTTGAAAACCAATTTGTCAGTATAAAAATAATTGATTAAACATTTGAGTGTTTCATATGATTTGCCACTGTAATCAAAAATGGATGTGATATTTTTGTCTTCAATACTGTTAAACATATTTCTAAACAATTCACTTCGGATCAATAATATTATTTTATGAACTTTTATTGATTCATTGAAAGATTCATTTGATGATTCATTTGATGATTCATCTGATAATTCCTCTTTGATTTTGATTGTGAAATCTTTTGAATTATTATCTTTATACAAGTTGGATAAATCATTTAAAAAAGTCTTTTTGAAATTTAGGTCAAAAAATTGAATATTGATTTTTTCAAAAATATGAGAAATGGAAAGGAATTCAGATTGTTTAGGTCTGTTCCCATAAATCCATTTGAAAAATAATTTGATATTTTCAATTTCTTCATTTGTTAAAATTTCTTCTATTTTTTTGATTGTTTGTTTGGTTCTTAATTCAACAATTAATTTGTGACATTTAATCTTTTTAATTTCAAAATCACAAAATTCTTGTTTGTTATAAAAATTGATAAAATCTTGTTGAATTGTTAAATATTGATAATCTTTGAAATATTTCTCAGATTGTTTGAAAAAAGAATATTTTGGAAAATTTTGCTCAATAAATTGATCATAATGTAAAATTAAATTTCCTTCAAAGACATTTGGAACATTTTTTCCAGTTTTCGAATTTGCTTCAATATATTTCATCCCATTTTCTTTTGCAAATTCCTTTTAAGTTTTTTTTATAGAAGTTGTTAATAATTGTTTTTTTTTAATAGAAAAATTTTAATTGATATAATTTTTTTTTAGAAAAAATTATTTCAACCATTATGAAAGATTTTTAAAACAAAATTTTTTCAGAGTTTCAATAATAATAAAAAATATATATATGCTAAATTTCAAAAATAGGGGTAGATTTTTTATCATAAATATATTTGATTAATTGTTTTTTTTTTGTATAATAAGGTATTTTACTAAAGTTTTTCAAGATAATAACCAATATAGATTAATAAATAAAAATATACTGTAATTATTTTATTTTTTGAAATACAAATGAAACAAGAAAAAAATAAGATAAAAAAGTTTGCCACTAATTTTGAAATTTGGTTTAAATGGAAATTAAAATTTAAAAAAAAAACAATATATTAAATTAATTTTGAATGTTTGAGAAAGAATAAGAAATTGTTTTCAATGCAAAAATCATTCTAATTTATAAATTATTTAAGATACCGATCACTTAATATAGACTACCCATACCATGAAAAAAATTGAAAATTTTGGATTAAAGAATTAATTTTTATAAACAAAAATAATGAATAATATCTTTGATATTATTTGAATTAAGGAACCATTATTTTTCTCCTCATTTTTTAATTCTAAAAAAAATATGATTCTTTATTGAAATTTCTGAACAAAAATTAAGAAATAACGGAAAGTGTTGTGGAGTGGAGTCAAATACCTTATAGTACGTTGAAATCCCTATTTTTTTTAATTTTAATATAAATTAGAAAATTAATTGATTTTCTAATCAACACAAAAATAAAAAAAAAAAACTAACTGCGGTTTTCCAAAATTCAAAAGAAGATTGAAAAATCAAATATTTTGCCCAATAATTATAAATTATGGAAAACCTAAAAGCACTTTTTTTATCTGAAAGAATTTAATAAAATCAAAGATTTAACTTATTTCTATCATTTTTTTTTTTTAAAATAACCAAAAGTGGCCACTAAAGTGCTTAGTGTTTTTTAAATTCAAAATAATCAAATAAAATCAAAGATTTTCATTAATATTTTAAATCATGGGAATGCTAAAAGTTTATTTTTTTTAATTTCAGTAACAAACACAAAATCAAATATTTTTATTTATTTATTTCTACATTTTTAAAAAAACTTAATACAGAAAGAGAAAATTAATTTTCCATATCAAAATAAATAATAAAAAAAACAAAGAAAATCTTTTAGTTTAGATTTAATACAAAAAAAAAAACATTTTTTAAATTCAAATTCAATTTTTTTGTTGAATAACTTTTTTTTTAAAGTATTTTTCTTCATTTTTTGTGGATTTTATTTGGATAACTTTATTGATTTATAATATTTTAAGGTTTATTTATTTTGTAAGAGATTTTTTTCTTTCTTTCTTTCTTTTTTTTTTGAGAATCAACTTGGAACAAGTATTAATATTTACAAAATACTAATACCAAAATGCTCATTTATCCTTATCCATTGTATATATATATTTGTTGGTTATCATTTTCTTGGAAATCCACCAGTGTATATTTTTAATTAAAAATTAGGTGTATTTTTAATATAAAAATTATTAATTTTATTTGAAATAATTTAATTTTGTAATTCTTTTTTTTTTATTTCATTTATAATCTCTGAAATAGAAGGAAATAAAATCTCTTTTGGTTAGCTTATCATAATTTAACCCATCAATAAAATTCCTTATCATTACCAACCCTCATTAAGACCACAACATAAACAATTAAAATTTAAAAGACCCATGCCAAAATAATCAACTTCCTGTTAATGGTGGTTTCATTATAATGAAAAATAAATTTCTGAAACCAAAAAAAAAAAAAATTATAATTTTTAAATTTACTAATATTACAATCATCAACTAACCAAAATTTGGATACATTATAGAGCTCCATAACTCAAAAATCAAAAACGAAGACATACTTTAGAAAAACACCCAAAAAAGAGTAACACTCAGTTTCTAATTTAAATTACTGTGATATTATACTTTTGATAACATATTTTTTTGGTTTTGGTGTGTAGCTCTTTTTCACTTTTTGAGATCTTAAAGATTTTTTTTTTTATTTTTTTTAATTTCACAAATAAGTTATTTTTTTTTTCTAGAGAATTTTACAAAATCCTTACTTTTTCAAATTTATAGGGTTATAAACATAACTTAATTTAGATTAAATCGAATTAAATCGATTATACTTAAAGACAAAAATTAAAATCCGTTTTAAATTGTTGAAATCTAACTATTTGGAAATATAAAATAAGAAACAATAAGTAATTTCTTGATTAAAAGTTGATTGTTTGAAATATAGAAATCTTTCAAAACATTTTTTTTTTTTGATTGAAATTTTTTGCCAAACAGTTCATATCAAAATTTTTATTTGTTAATTGAATTTTTCCAATCAAAAGAAGAGCAATTTCATATACCCTCTTTTCGTTCCAAGTCACTCCTTGAGTGTGGAACATATCCAAGGTAAATGAATAAAACCTTAAAACTCTTTAATTTTTAAAATAACAAACCCTTAAATCAAAAAAAAAAAAAATGATTAATGTTATTAGAAAAGTTTTTGATGGGAATATAATTTGAAAATTGTAAAAATATGATTTTTACAAGTAATATTTATACATATATTTAAAAAGAATATATTTTTTAAAATATTATAATTTTAAAACTATAATTTTAGGCGACTTTAATCTTACGGATATTGAAATAAAAAAAATATACAATTAAAAAATATTAAAATTATTTCAAATACTTCAAATAGTAGAACAAAGATTACCGACCATATACTAATTAATTTTGAGAATAAATTTATTTTAAGAAAGTCAAGATCAATTGAAAATGATCAATCTGACCATAAAATGAATATTAATAATATTAATATTAAAACCGATTGGAATATTAAAAAAAAAAAAATTAAATTGCAAATCAAGAATACTACCAAAAAGAATTTTCAAAATATTTTAATGAGCAAAAATTTATTCTAGATATTCAAACAATAAAAAAATTTAAAACTAAATTTATTCAATATAAAGATATAATTTATAAAGAAAAAAATACTGATGAAAAAATTGCTCCATTAATAAATGACCTTTTAAATAATCCAATTTTAATTATTTGAATTAAAAAAAATGAACAAAGAATCTTGAAATAAATTTATCCAAGAAATAAACTTAGAATTTATCGGTAACAAAACTTTTTGGAAAAAAATCAATTTAATAAGGGATAAAAAAAATGTGTATGATTTTAACTAAAAAAAATATGAATGATGAATATTTAGGTTATATTAAGGAAAATTCAAAAGAACCAAGTAAAAAGATTTTTGATTATATAAAAAATCTCAAAATAACTAATTTAAAAGAGTTGAAAATCAATACATTTTTCCTAATGGAAAAAATTAAAAACACAATTAATTATTTAAAAAACAAATCAGTTAAAGGATTTCAAAAAATTGAGAATTTAAAACTTATTATTAATGAGGAAAATGAGTTAAATTCCAAATCAACAAATTACAAAAATTATAAAAGTTTTTTAACTACAATTCAAACTATATTTAATAATTGGTTAATAAATCCTAAGATAAAACGATCAAATATATCAAAAAAGGATCAATTCTATTTATTCATAAAAAAGGAGATGAAGGAGTAGCTTTGAATTATAGACCGATACCAATTAACCAAATTTTACCAAGATTATTTCTAAAAATGTTATATAAATTAATTTGTCCTTGTTGGAGTTTATAATAAATCGCAATTTGGTTTTCGAAAAAAATTTGATACCCGCATTGCAGTATTAAATTTCTTGAATATTTATAATAAAATAAAATCAAATAATGAAAATGAAAATAATAAAACATATATTATAATGATTGATATAGCAAAAAATATTGATTTGATTAATTTTAAAATAATTAGAAAAAAAATAAAGAAATTATTTTAAATACAATTATAAAAACTTTTTTATTAAAATATTATCAAGGTAAGCGGCTTGGTATATTACAAGGGGATCTATTACAGCATATCATATTTGCTCTTATTTCACATTTTATTTTATTAAAAATCATACCATTAACAAACCATTGTAAAATGTTTGCAGATGATTTAATTTTAATTATAAAAGGAAATATAAATCAAATAAATGAAAAATTAATTTTAATATATCAAATAATAACTCAATTTGGATTAAAACCAAATTAAGACAAAACGTAAATTTCACAAGATTTATCAAAAATTAATTATTTAGGAATTTATTTAGATAAAATTTCACATTTAATGTATAATTGAAAGAAATCTAAAGAAACATACAATAACTGCAAACAATTATTCAATAACGATCTATTAACAAATAATTTGAAAATTAGACTACTTAAATCTTTTATATTAATCCAATTAACATATGGATGAGAAATATATAATTATAAAATAACAACGATAAATTATTTAAATTCTTGGATAAATTCATGTATTACTGAAATATACAAAATAAATAGAAACCCGCCAGTTCTTATATACAAAATGAATTTTTATTCGAAAATTTGGTAATATCAATAAATAGAAAGAAATTTAAATTCAAAAACAAATTAAAAGAATTAAGGCTGCCTTATCTGGAAAAATTAATAAAATTCAATCAAAGAACCAACAATAAAATTAATTGGAATTCAAAAAACCTAAAGATTCTTCAAAAAGAAAATTATAAATATAAATACAATGAGTTGCCAATTCTACAAGTTGAAAGGTCCAAAAATATTTCACAACAATAAAATATCAAAATAATTCATTTAAAACCCAAAAATATTCAAGCTATCCATCAAGTTCAATATTGTTAAAATTTAGGTCGTTTACAAACTGCTTAAATAGATATTACTATGTTATGAAAAAAAAAATACAAATACCTAATGTCCTATATGTTTAAAATATAAGTAAAAGGGCATTATAGAAAATATTGATCATTTTTTATGGGTAAGTACTTCCTATGAAAAAAAAAAGATTTATATTTCAAAACAAATTAAAAAAATTAAATTTTAATGAAATAATTTTAAACTGTGACAGTTTGAGACATTTTCATTAAACAATAATCGTAAAATCATAGATTTTACGCTTAAATTTCTGAAAGTAAATTCAAGTATAAGGGTATCTAGAGTGTAAATTACACTTCTTCCTCAATAATGAAAAAAAAAAAGAAAATTTTTTTTTAAAAAAAATAATAAAAAAAGTAAAATTTGAAAGAAAAAAAGAAAGGTAAATTCAAACAATTGCTTCTTTTTTTGAAACATTTCTTCTTTTTTTCGTTTCACTGATATCTAATTTTGAATGCCCAACTAATAAGATTATTGTATCTTGCTTAGAATGTGTTTGGACTTCTTTAATATATCTATGCATTTTTTTAAATTTATCTCTACGAACAAGATCAAAAACTAATAATATTGATTTTTTTCCACTGATTTTTATTTATTTATGATTTTTTAATAAAAATAAATATTATTAGTTAATGATAAAAAATTACAAAAGAAAAACAAAAGAAAGAAAGATGAATTCAAAATTATTTTACTCAAAAATAAAAGGCATCATTGACTGTATTGACCAATCTGTTAATACATTAATAAGTTTTGTATAGAAATACCAATAATTTTGAAAATTATTTGAATAATTTGAATTTTTTTTTATTGATTTATGTTTATATATTATTAATTTAACATAAAATTAAAAACTGGTTTGTTATTCATTGAAAATTGTTTTTTTTGAAAAAAAAAAAAAAAAAAAAATAATATAAATATTTGGATAAATAAATCAATATAAAAATGAAATCACATTTCAATTTTTTACCTTATTATTTGGTAGAAATATATTTATATTTCTGATAAAAATTCAAATTTTAAATTTATTTCAAAAAAAAAAAAACAAAAATAAAAAATATTAAGTAAAAAAAAAAGAAAGAAAATTAACAAAGTACCACATGGATAATCCCACTTTTAAAAAAATAATAAAAGAAAAATAAACAAGAATATCAAAAATAAGAGAAAAATGAAATGATTTTTTTATTTTTTTAAGTTTTTTAATGAAAAAAAAAAAGAAAACTAGAAAATATTTTGAAATATCTTACAATTTGGAATTTTATACTTTGATTAAAAATATTTTTTGTTTTTAATCTCTTTAAATGAATTATTTTTTGAGTAAAATTCAGAGAATAAAGATAATATATAATTAAAATAATAGTTCATAAATTTGTTTTAAAACAAAAATAGATTTAAAAAGAGAAATTAATAAAATTATTAAATTAAAAGAAAATTTTTACAAAATCTATTCCGATAGAACCAAGATAACCTTTACCACGAGGTTTTCCCACCTTTAAAGTTATTTTTATTTTAAATATTAGAAAATAATTTTAAATGAGAGAATAATTAAGGACATTGGTTTCTTAAAAGAAAAAAAATAATTAAAACCCTTTTTTTTGTTTTTTTTTTAATTTTAATTTATGAAGTTTTGTTTGTTTTATTTCAAAAAAAAAAAAATAAACTAAAAAAAAATCATTCTTTGGCTTATTATATTCATTAACAATAAAGTTCTTTTAAAAAATTGAATAGAATTTTTACTGTCATAGAATAATAAAAATACTACAAAAAAAAAAAAAAATAGCTAATAAAATATGATACAATGAAAAAAAACAATAAATGAATTGAAATTTCAGTGAAATTATGATTTTTGGGGTAAAAAATGGAAAAAGTACATTGATTTATGTATACTGTGGTGGAAATAGTTATAATATACCCACAATAAATTAAGAATTAACTAATTACAATTTCAAAAATTGTGACTCACTGGAAATAATATATTGTTAATATATATATCCCTTAATATTCAAGAACAAAAAATAATTAAATCTGATTTTTAATTCACTTTTAAATAATTCTAAATAAATAAAAGTCTGATATTTTAATAAAAAAAAAAAAAGAAATAAAACCAAAAACTAAAAAAAATTTAATTCACAAGTTTTGAAATCAACATTACAAATTTTTTATTACTGAACTTTCACTGAAAAAAAAGTTAAAAACAAGATTTTTTGCCAATAATTCAATTCATTTTAAAAGAAATTACAGATTCTAAATGTTCTGAGTAATTATTTGTCTTTTTGAAGATCTTTTTTTTTTTCCACTTGATTAATGCAACAAAAATAAAAATTAATCAGAAAAAAAGTAAAAAAAAAAAAATAAAAAGGAAAAACAAAAGAAAAATTCTTCGATAAAGAAAAAGAAAAATAAATATAAAAAAAAATTAGAAAAACTAAAATTAGCAAAATTCGAAAAAACGCTTCTGATCCAAAAATTTGAAATTATTTTTTTTTTTTTTGATAAGAATACATAAATAAACCCTCAAAACAACTTTGATTAACATTATAAAGTGAGTCAATTTTTTTGAAAAAATAGTTTAGATAAAATTATATATAACTTACCATTCCCAAAATAGTGTATCATATATTGTACAAGTTTCAAAAACCCACTTAAGTGTACTTTTTTTACTCAAAAAGAAAATTGAAATTCTGCCTTGATAGCTATAAAATAGACAATCTTTTTCAGAAATATCCTCTTGGTGATTTAATTATAGTTCAGAACATTTTAAACCAATGATAAAAATTGATAAAAAAATTCATGAAGTGGGTATTATTCTTGAGATAATTGAGATTCTCTTCCTCTTCACTACTCAAAGTTATTTCCAAAAAAATGTATTTTTTTTTTGTCCAATTTCTTCATATTGAAAAGTTTTTTTGAAAAGTGAAAGTGGAATAACAAAATAACTCAACACTTTCAAGGGTGGAAACTTACTTATTAAAATTAAACCATTTTTCAATTTCTCCAAAATTCAACTCTTCTTTTATTTCCAATACATATCAGAAATATAAGTACCTTATATACTAAATTTCATAATAAATGTACCAATTTTTTTTTTTACTTTTTTTTATTTTGTTTTTTGATGAAAAACAAATTTTTCTAGTGGAAGAACTAAATATTAAAATTATAATTTTTTTACAGTCATAATTTAGTTCAATTTATAAAAATTTTTATTTTCTACAAATTTCAACTCTCGTTTTATTTCCAAAACAAATCAGAAATAAGAGTACCTTATATTAACTACTTGGCTATTTTTTTAAAACTGATTTGAATGATAAACCCGAATTAATTTTTCTTTTGTACAATTTATTTACTGGTGTTTGAATAATAAATTGGACAAAATTTTCACTTCATTTTTATTTTCATATTTAACTTAACAATTATCTTTCAAAGAAAAAGGAAGAAATTTTTGATCTCTATATTTTCGTTTTAAGGAATATTTTGCCCATCATTTGTATGAAACCAAAATCCGAAATGAGATTCTCTGAAGAATTGTAAAACAAGAACGAGGTGAAAATATTTCACCTTTAATGTTCAAATATCAGTAAGAATGTTTTAAAATAAATTAAAGTATAATTTGTAATCTCTATTTATTTGTTTGGTTCTTTTTTATATAGTTACAACCTGGGAATATTTTGCTGAAAGAAACTGAAATAAAATTCAAATTGAAGAATAGAAAAAAGATAAGCACTTGATATTTTTTCCCCTTTCAAAAATCAAAGAATTTCAGGATTATTTTGTATTTTTTATTTCGAGTTATTTTGGAATTTGCCTAAAAATATAAAGATCACTTTTTCAAGATATTTTCTCTTTAAAATGTTTTTTTAGTAATGGTTCTAATGGTTTTCTAACATTTGTAATTGCTCATTGAAATAAAAAAGAAAAATTAAAAAAAAGAAGAAAAATAAAAAAAAGAAAATTATTTGATTTACATAACTGTTTATAAGATCTGATTGAGCAGAAAAGTTTCGAACAACCAATATTGTCCAACTAAATGAATTTCCTCCTTTCTCAAACTCTGACTCACAAAATTTTAGCCAAAGCTGATCTTGGATTTCTTTTTTTTCTTCTTTTGAAAGAGAAGTAATTGATCTGTTTTGGTATTGTTCCAAAATTTTTGATTCTATTGGGTTATTATTTATTTTAAGATCATTTTTTCTTGGTTGTTTGTTTCCCATCTGGGTTTAGACTTACAATAAGAATTACCTCTTTTGGGTTTGAATATGAAAAAATGTCAAAAGATAAATTGAAAAAAATGTTGGAAAAATTTGGAACTTTTTTTTAAAAAACATTGTTTTTTGACCAAAATGATAACTGACCCAAAGATTGAAGAGGTGGTTTTTAAATTTGAATATTGTGTTCTTTTGTTCTAGTTTTAGGGATTGACCTTAATTTGAGTTTTTTGTTCAAAAACAAAAAATAGAAAAACGAATAAAACGTTTTGAAATTGAGAAACATAATTATTGAGCACTTTATAAAGATTTTATTCTTTTATTGATTCGTTAAGTGCCGAAACGAAAATGTTTTGTTGACTATAATAAGTTTACCTAAAGAATATTATCAGTCAATTTAAAAAAATTCAAGAATAAAAGTCATTGAGATTCTTCATTATGAATTATCTTTTTTTCAAAAACCAATGAGCTTTTTGTAAAATTAAAAAACCAACAAGAAGATTAACTCAACAGAATGTTTATTATGTCATATTTTTTTTTAATTTGATTTTTTTTATTTTTGAATTCTATATAAAAAAGGATCATTTAGTAAACAAGATCTTTTTTTGACTCAGATGGCCATTTGTTCAAATTAACTCAAAAACAACAAAAATCTACACACTATCAATTTTTAATAATTGGGTTTTGTTTTAGAATCTTTTTTAATTTATGCTTTACAAGAACACTTTTAAAAATCTAATAAATGTTGTATTTGGTTGGTAAACGATTGTTTTCAAGAATTAAACAATAATATGTTGTAAAAAGGAAGCATTATAAAATTATGTCTTCTTTGTTTTTGGTTTGTTTTTAGATAAATTACTAATAAAATAAAAAAAAAGTCATTAAGACAATAAAAGTGGAATTTTCATTTATAGTTGGTTTCAATGATGAGATTTAATCATTCAGAAATTGAAAAAAAAAACCTATTATTTTGTTCATAGCTTTCCTTATTTTAATAAATCGTATTTGTTGCAATGTTTTTTGAATTGAAAAAAAACATAATGAAGTCCAAGATTTATCTCTTTATTTTGATTTCTCAAACCAGAAAAAAGAAAGGTTCTAACTCAACTACAATTTAGATTTTTTTCTTCTCTTTATTTTTTTTCAATATTTTTTATTTCAAATTGATCATTAAAATTTAAAGTCAAAAAGTAATTCAATATATTTATCGAATTTTTTCATTCGTAATATGATTATATATTATATTATTCAGTGATTTGAATGGTGACCACTGATGTGATTATATAGTTGATTCGAAAATAGACCTCTTCTCAAAAAATACTCAACGTATTGTTCTGAAGAAACCGAATTTTGAAAGGAAGAAGGAAAACAAAAATAAATAAAAAAAAATCAAAAAAAATTCTATAGATCTTTGATTTAACAACTGATCTTAAAAAGAGAAAATTGAAAAAAAAAAACCCTTCCCATATTAATATTATTATATTCACCTTATATCCCAGAAAAAAACATTCAAATTGTAGTAAAAATCCCTTTAATATAAATATTTTGATCGATTTTTTTAATTATATAAAGTATCAATTATTAATAATTAAATATATTTTTCTAAACTATTTTATTGAAAGTTTTATTAATTCCAAAATTATTAATAATTCCCAGTTTATTATCGCATATTCGGATATCAGTATTATTGAAACTAACATATTTATTAAATTTTGAGAAAAATAGTAAAAATTTTCTTTCCATATTTCTGTTAAATATTAAAAAAATAAAATGTAAAATAAATTGCAAAATATTTTATTTTAATTTTAAATCAATTTTTTAGAACTTAAATTTTTCTAAAACTTTTTCTTCACTTTATTCCTTTCTTATTTTTTTCTTCTAATTATAAGTAAAAATGATTTAAATAATTTAAATGAAAAAAAAAAAAACTTGACAGAAACAGATAAAATTAATTCCCTTTAAAATTCAAAATTCAAGCTTCACATAAATAACAACTTGTCAAATTCTACAATTAAATTATTTATAAATAAATATAAATTACATTTCAAATAAATATAACATTAGCTTGAACGAATAAACATATTCTTACTTACTTTCATTTTTAATTTTTCTCTTTAAAAAATAATAAATTCAAACCATTAAGAAGATTTTTATTTTTATTTTTATTTTATTAATCTTTTCTAATAATTTATGTGAATAGAATTTCATTTTATGTTTACTTCTCTTAAAATATAATTAATCAAGAATTTCTTTTTAAAATTGTAATTATAATTTATTCAACTTCATTATCATTATTTTAAAACACTACTATAACATGTTTTATAAATTTATTATTTCATAAATAATAGATTTTATAATAGTTATGAAATATATTACAAATTTTTTAATACAATTTATAACAAAAAAAAGTTATAAAGTTATGATTTAATAATATTTTTTTTTTATTTTTTTTTTTTTTGATTAATTAATTTTTCATTTTTTTCAAAAAATAAATGCAGAAATATAACAAATAAAATTTAATAATTTTACAATCATTTTTTATTAATTGCTTTAAATTTGATTTGATGTTAAGTTGAAAATATTCAATTGCATCTTCAAGTTCTTCACAAATAAGATCAGGATCATCGCCATCTTTGAAAACCAATTTGTCAGTATAAAAATAATTGATTAAACATTTGAGTGTTTCATATGATTTGCCACTGTAATCAAAAATGGATGTGATATTTTTGTCTTCAATACTGTTAAACATATTTCTAAACAATTCACTTCGGATCAATAATATTATTTTATGAACTTTTATTGATTCATTGAAAGATTCATTTGATGATTCATTTGATGATTCATCTGATAATTCCTCTTTGATTTTGATTGTGAAATCTTTTGAATTATTATCTTTATACAAGTTGGATAAATCATTTAAAAAAGTCTTTTTGAAATTTAGGTCAAAAAATTGAATATTGATTTTTTCAAAAATATGAGAAATGGAAAGGAATTCAGATTGTTTAGGTCTGTTCCCATAAATCCATTTGAAAAATAATTTGATATTTTCAATTTCTTCATTTGTTAAAATTTCTTCTATTTTTTTTGATTGTTTGTTTGGTTCTTAATTCAACAATTAATTTGTGACATTTAATCTTTTTAATTTCAAAATCACAAAATTCTTGTTTGTTATAAAAATTGATAAAATCTTGTTGAATTGTTAAAAGTTGACAATCTTTGAAATATTTCTCAGATTGTTTGAAAAAAGAATATTTTGGAAAATTTTGCTCAATAAATTGATCATAAAGAAGCATTAAATTTCCTACAAAGACATTTGGAACATTTTTTCCAGTTTTCGAATTTGCTTCAATATATTTCATCCCATTTTCTTTTGCAAATTCCTTTTAAGTTTTTTTTATAGAAGTTGTTAATATATATATATATATATATATTTATTTTGATCGAAAAAATTTAATTGTTAGAAATTTTTTTAGAAAGATTATTTTATTCAAAAGATTTAAATATGAAAAACTTTATCTAATTTTAATTAAGTTATTAAATAATATTATTTAAAGTTTGTAAAATAAACTCTATTTCACTCAAAGGTGCCCAGTTAAAAATGAAAAAGTCACCTTTTTTTTAATAAACCAATTTACGATTGTTCAGAAATAAAAGATAAATAAAACTTTAAATTAGAGTTGATATTCATAAAGGAAATACCTGAATAAACTATAAATTTTTGACAAAAATAAAATGTATGTTAAAAAATTATTGGGGACTCTTTTCATTGAAATATCGTCATGAAAAAAATTACTCAATTTCTTTTGGAAAATTAAAATTGTTGACAATAAGATTTTATAATAGTAAATATATTAATTTTAAAAAAAAAAATTACATGGTCTCATTTTTCTGAATGTTAAATTTGGAGTTTCAAACATTTTTTTTTTCAAATTAGCTTTTTTAAATAAAAAAAAAAAAGAAAAAGAAAAAAAAATTGAAAAACAATAAAAAAAAAAATTACTAGATAGAAAAAATGATCAGATCTAAAACTTGAAAATTTATTTTGAGAAGAATACGTGTTAAACTCATAGAATTAGTGATATTTCTTTAATAAAAATGAACCCCTTTGACTGAAAAAGAATTAATTTTTGAAGTTTACTGTTTTTTTTTTTTTTAAAAGAAAATTAAAATTGTGATTTGGAAAAATTAACAAAATTTCTGAAAAACACTCAAATCCTTGAATTACATTAAACTGATACAAACAAATTTTTTGTCATTTAAAAGAAAAAAAAATTATCACATTTACCAACCTTAAAAAACAAAAAATTGAAAGAAAAGATCATCAAAATAAAGAATCAAAAAAAATTCAAATAAAAAAGAAAAAAAATTCAAACAATTGATTCTTTTTTTGAAACAGCTCTTCTTTTTTTTGTTTCACTTTTATCAAATCTCGAATGCCCAACTAATAAGATTATTGTATCTTGCTTAGAATGTGTTTGGACTTCTTTAAAATTGTAATATACTAATTGTTCAAATTGTTCTCTTTGATCAAGATCAAAAAATAATAATATTGATTGTATCACTTGTTTTTTTTTTTTTTTTTTTTTTTTTTTTTAATACAAATACATTTTAATTATTTAATGAGAAGAGAAAAAAAAAGAATCAAAAAAGAAAAAGAAAGAAAGATTTATAAAATATTATATTACTTGTAATACATGCGGTATAATCCACGAAATCTATCACCAACTTTGAATAAATTAATAAAAATTTTGTTAAAAAAAGATCAAAAATATTGAAAATTAATTAATAATTTGAAATTTAATTTTATTGATTGTGTTTATTTCGTATAAAATTAATTTTAAAATCAAAAAATAATTGTTCTTTTTTATTGAAAATTGTGTTTTTTTGAAAAAAAAAATAAATAAAATATAAATATTTGGATAAATAAACAAATAAATGAAATCACATTTCAATTTTTTACCTTATTATTTGGTAGAACAAGATTTATATTTCTGATAAAATTTCAAATTTTAAATTTATTTTTAAAAACAAAAAAAAAAAAAAAAAATAAATAAAAAGAAAGAAAATTAAAAAGAAAGAAAATTAACAAAGTAACACATGAATAATCCCACTTTTTTTTAATAAAAATAAAATAAAAATAAAACAGAAGACAAAAAATAGGCGAAAAAAGAAATGAATTTTTTTAACTTTTAAGTTTTTTTAATTAAAAAATAAAACTAGAAAATATTTTGAAATATCTTACAATTTGGAATTTTATACTTTGATTAAAAAAAATTTTTGTTTTGGATCTCTTTAAATGAATGATTTTTTTGTAAAATTTAAAAGATTATTTTTATAATATTTAATTAAAATAAAATTGAATAATATTATTAGTAAAAGAAAAATATATATTTTTTTTTTTATTGTAATTTAAGGGAGGAGTTTAGAATTCCTCTTGTTTGCCCGAATTCCTAAACTTGAATTTAGAAATCGTATAATAGATTCAAACATACTCTTATTATCTACTAAAGCTAATAAAGATATTGAATCTTGTTTATTAATAATATTATAAATATTATTATTATTTAAAATAAGTGAAAAATTATTTTTTTCTAATTCAGAAATCCAGATTTTCCGATTATTTTCATAGGCTGGGCAGTTCCAGAGAAAATGATCCAAATCTTCAATGATATCCAAATCTTTATTTATTTTACACAATTGACAAAATTGTGATTTATTTTTGTTCATAAAATAAGAATATCTATTAAGATAATTTGTATAATTTCTTAACTTTAGAATAGAAGTTGAACCCTTCCATTTTAAATATTTTTTGCTGTTTGTTAATATTACCCTGTATCAAAATTATTTTCAAATAATTTTGTACTTTCCAACTTGGACTATTTTTTTAATTGATTAATTCTGTAAACTTCGAGTTCAGATTCTAATTCTTTTTAAATTTCGAGCTTTCCAATTAATGTTTTCTGTTTCTTTTTCTCTGAAGGGGGAGAAGATTTATTAATTTATCAAATCCCAAAATTTTTAATTTTTGAATTAATTTGAATTTTCTTTTGTAAATTGTGATTCTTGCCAAATCAATTTTTTGCTTCAGTTTTATAGATAAGTCTTGGGGAATGTGGGTTTATTAAAAGCGATTCTGTGATTTTCTTATTAATCCAAATATCAATTTTTTTGAAATCGGATTCTGTAAAGTCAAATATCTCCAACCCATATAATAGTTGACTATGTAAAACGGCTTTAAAGAATTGAATTTTTAACCCATTAGAAAAATTCCTTTCTTTAAAAAATATGTAGGATTTTTTTCAAAATTATTATTGACCTTATCAAAGTTAAATTTTAGATGAGTTTTTTTTATCTAACCAAATACCAAGATATAAAATTTCTTTTGGTATTAGGGTTTTTTTTTTGTTTTATCATCATTTGGATTCATTCCAAAATCTTTTATTATTTTATATATTTTTTTGTAATTGATAATTTATTTCAATCATTGATCCTTTCATTATTAATATCAAATCATCAGCAAACATCTGTACGTGTATTGCTAGTGAATTGATTTTTTCTAAAAAGAAAATGAGAAATAAAACCAAATAATAGAGGAGATAATGGATCTCCTTGGTAAACACCTATTCCTTCCTTTGAGTAATAAGCAAGTAGAAACATTTTTAAAATTTCATTTTTTGATAAATTTTTTAATTGAGTGATAAATCAATGAATGATGAATAGAGTCAAAACATTTTTGAATATCAATTGTAACTATATATACATTTTCATTTTTTCTTTGTTTTTTCTATAATTTTTTTATATTTATATAATAAATTCAAAACAGCAATCCGTGTATCTATTTTTTTCTTAAATCCAAATTGTTTTTTTGATACTATGTCCCAAGAATCTTGTATCCCAGTATATAATAATTTAAGAAAAAAATCTTGGGAGTGTTTTGTTTATGGAAATGGGCCGTTAATTAAGTTGGACCCCCTCATCTCCTGATTTATGAATGAATAATATATTTCTTTTTTAATAAAATTAATATTTTTTTTGAGAAATATCTTGTATCCAATTTAGAAATATTTTTTGAATTGTAATTAGAAAATTTTCATAATTTAAATAAAATTCGTTACTTTGATTTTTTACTTGATTTATAATGTTTAATTTTGTCAAAATCTTGAACTGATTTATTTTTCTGATATTTAATTAATTCTTCGATTTTGGCAACTGAGAATATTTCTTTAATTTCTAAATCAAATAAATTTTCTTTATCTAAATAATAATTTTTTATAAAATTTATTATATATTTTTTTGGTTTTTTTACTTATTGATTTGACATAATTAAAATAGGATTTTTCCAAATTATTATTATTTAAAATCATTTTTTTTTGAAGATTCTCTTATCCGGCTAAGTTTTTTCCAAAAATTATAATTACTTTCGAATTCCATATTAATTTGATCAATTAGTTTTCGATACTTATTATTATTTCTATCTTTAATTTCTTTTATCAACTCTTTATTATCATAAACTCTGTTAATCAAACTAAATAATTTTAATTCATTTTTAGGTATATTCAAAACTACTCTATCTTTCATTATAAATTGTTTTTTTAAACTTTTTGAAGATAGATTCTGTTACTTTATAATTATTATTTTTAAAAAATAGATTGAAATTTTTTTTGAAAATTAAATACATCTTTTATACAATATGTTTTTTTTAATTTCCCATTTTTTATTAATATTAAATTGATTTAATATTGCGTTATGGTCACTAATTGTATTTTTAATAGAAATTGATTTATTTTTTTTTTAAAATTTTATTATTTGTGATGAAATAATCTAAATTGTTTTCATTCCGACTTGGTCTATTATTTGAAATTATTTTAAAATTATAAAGTGAAAATTGTTTAATTTGAATCTCATTTAAATTAAAATCACCCCCCGATAATGGTTTTGTGGAATTGATATTGTTGTAAAATATTTTTAATTTTTTTTATAAAAAACTAAATTTCTATCATATCTTTTATATAAATTAACTATAATATAATCTGTGAATTGTATCCCCATTATATCCGGATCTGGAACTAATATTTCTCTTGTAAAATCTTTAAAAATATTTTTTTACAATTATTAGTAAACCACCTTTTCTATTTTTATCACCATAAGATTTTTTTAGTTATTGAGAAATAATTTATAAAATATGGCGTTTTTTGTAATTTTTGTTTCTTGAATTAAACAAATATCTATATTATATTTTAATAAAAAAGATTCTAAAATTGCAATTTTATTTTTATCATTTAATCCCCCGAATATTGAATGATAAGATTTTTTATATTAATAAGTTTATCGTTATATTCTCTTTTTTTTCCTTTTAGTAATAAAGATTTTTTATTTTTTTGAAAGTAAAAAATATATAAGTTTCTTGGTATTAAATAATTTATTTTTAAAAGATATTTTATATAATAATTAATTTTATATTTTAAATCCCATATTTCAATTAAATTATTTCCTTTTCTTTGATATCGTATCACTGGACGATTGTTTATAAGATCGAAAATCTCTAAAGTTGAAATATTCTTTTGAGAAAAAATTAATTTATTTTTATTTGGAACATTTTGCAATTTTTTGATAATTTTACATTTATCCATATTAGAAAAATGTATGATTGTTTTATCATTTTTTTGCATTTTTTTTAAAAATCAAATTTGAAATTAAAGTTTAACTTTTTCAGATTGATGAATATTCCTCTATGATTATTTATTAGTTTAATTATTAAAATAAATATTTTTTGAGAATTGTAAGGATGTGTCATTAAAATTATAATCTCCATATAAATTGATAAAAGAGTAATTAAAGGATTTTTTAATCCAATATTTTATTTGTAGTAATTTCATATTACATAATTCCCATTTATGAAATTCATATATAATAATATTTTTCATTAAAAAATAAGTTAAATTTATAAAGTGTTCAGTTCTTTCATAATTGTAAGAACATAAAATAATTATTTCATTTAATATATTTTTAAAATAATTATTATATTTTTTACTAGTATCAAATGTGTTTTTTCCATTATTTACACTAATAATATTTAAAATTTTATAATAAAAAAAAGAAATTTTTCTTTTCAATGAAATTTCTTTCTTTTTATAAAAATTTAGATTGATGATTAATGGGTGTTCAAATGGATTTTTTGGGTTAGTAAAACTCCATTTAAAATTTTTTAATTTATTTGATTTTTTGATTTTTTTGGTTAATAATTATTAAATGAATTAGGATTTGGAAAATTTGAGTTTTTTTAATTGTTTTTATTTGATTATATAGTCAATAATCAATTTGGTCAATATGTAAATTACAATATCCTTTTTGGATTTGTTGTAAATTTTTACATTTTTTTTTTTTTTTTTGTAATTCCATTACATTTTATTGTTGTGTTTTTTAGTTTTGGTTAAATCAACCATTTTAATATTTTTTTGAATATTAATCATTTTTTTCATTTTTATTTCTTTGAGATAAGTCGTTATTTTGTGAGTTTTTGTTTTCAATTTTATTTAAATTATTTTTTTTGAAAATAATAATCTAATTTTTTTGAGTCAGAATATCACCTTCTTGATAAATTATCATATTTTTATTATTATTATTATTATTATTATTATTATTATTATTATTATTATTATTATTATTATTATTATTATTATTATTATTATTATTATTAAAATTTATATTATTAATATTAAAATTGGTATTATTCTTCGAAGGGTAGAGGTTAATCACATTAACTGAATCTTGATTTATGGAGTTGTCATTTTGAAAATTTTTTATATAAAACATTAAATATTTATTTGTTTTTCGGGTGTTTTTTCTTTCAAATGTATTTAAAAAGTCAAAAATTTCTTGATCGGCTTGAATTTTTAAAAAATTCAAATTATTTTTATTTAAGTTACTCATTAAACTATTAAAATTACCATTAAACTCAAATCTTTTAAAATTAAAATTATTTTTCAAGATTAAATTATAATTGGGGGTATTATGATTATTGATTCCATAAAAATCGGCTAGAGATTTTTTCTTATTTTTTTTTAGTTTCTTTTTTATTGTGTTTTAAATTTATTTCTTTTTTTATCAATTTCATTGTCATCTTTTTCAATCTCTATTTCGATTTCTTTATCATTATTTTCATTTTTTGTTATTTGAAATATTTTTTTCAATATCATTTTGAAGTTTTTTAATAGTTTTTTGTTTATTTTCAATAATTAATTGTAATTTTTTATTTTGATTTTTTAAATCTAAAATTATTTTTTCATAGTATTCAGTAGATTTTTGATTGTTTAACTTTTCTTTTGATTCTTTTTTTGGGGATATTTTTTTCAAAGGCCCTTTTAATAATTAATTTATTTCGATTAACTCTCATTCCATTTAATTTTAAAGATTTTTCTCTCAATTCTTTTGTTTGAAATGTAATAAATGAATAATTTCTTTTTTTTCTTCTTAATAATTTTAATATTTTTTTCTTCTGGTTTAAATTCTTTAAATAAATTAAATAATTTTTTTTCATTTATATTTTTTGGTAGATTAAAAATTATAATTTGATTATTTGAAATTTTTAAATTTTTTAGTTGTGTTTTATCATTTTTTTGATAATTTGGTTTATAAAAGGTTGAAGATTTAGTATTATTTTTTATTAAGAAATTCTTTTTGGAACCATTCATTTTCTTTATTGTTATAGCTTTTATGAGTGTTATTTTGATGTTGGTCTTGGGTTGGATTTTCACTGTTTTTTGTTTTTTTTCTTTCAAATTAAAAAAATTTCTTTATAAAAATTCTTCTATTGTGTAGGGATAATTTACCCGAATGTTTTAGTAAGTTTAAATATGCATTCTTATTAGTAAGGGTAATTTTAGCACTCCCTTTGAAACGCTTATATCTATCATAATATAATTCTATATCTTTGAATTGAGAGATTTTCTTCAGCAAATTTTTAATTTCAGTTAATTTAGCACGATATGGTAGATTACACATAAAGACCGTATTTTTTGCGATTTCCTTGTTATGTGAAAAAATTTTTTTTTGATGAAAGATCTCTTTTGTGATCTTTTTTTTATCATTTTTTTTATTTGTTGTGGAATCACGATTTTGATTTCTAAGACCTTTTTTGGTGGTATGTGTGTTCGTGTCATTGCCTTTCGATGAGTAATTTTTTCTTTTATTTTTATTATTTTTTTTTCTTTTTTTTAAAAAAGTTTTATTTTTGTTTCTTGAGTGATTGTGTTGATGGGAGTTGTTTTGTCGACGCATACACTGAGAATTATTTTTTTGCTCTTCTTTTTCTTTTTCTTTTAATTCATTATTTGCTAAATAAGAATTTTTTTTTTCTTTTTTTTTTTCTTGTTTTTGTTTTTATTTTTTTCTCGAGGTTCATATTCTGTTACTGTGATTGTTCTTTTACAAAAAGAAAATTTGTTTGAAAGCTGTTGTTTCATTCTTATTTCATTGGCTTTTTGATAATGGTGTAAGAATAGCGAGTCCATTGTTCGGGTTTTTTTTATTTTGTAAAATTTCCAAGTTTGGTGAACAATGGGTTTTCTTTTTTATAAGTTGAACTAGTTTATCAATAGAATATTGTCTCGGCAAGTTTTTTATAAATAGTTTCCTAATTTTATTTGTTTTCATATTTTGTAATTGTTCCAAATTAAAAGTATGATTTTGCTGCAAAAAAAAAAAAAAAAAAAAAAAAAAAAAAAAAAAAAAAAAAAAAAAAATAAAGAAAAATATATTAAAAAAATAAATTAATAAAATTATTAAATTAAAAGAAAATTTTTACAAAATCGACGCCCATTTTATCATAATAGATTTCCTGAAAACGATCTTCAACCTTTAAAGTAATTTTTATTTTAAATATTAGAAAATAATTGTAATAAATAGAATAGATAAGGACATTGGTTTCTAAAAAGAAAAAAAAAAAAAATGAAAATTAAAACATTTGAACTATTGTTTTTTTTTAAATTTATTGATTTTTTTTAGAGGTTTTTATTGGAAGCTAGACAATACTTCAATTAGAACAAACACTGTTGGGATGTGGGTTTTTAGTAATAATTTCCAATTAAGTATCTGATCTGGTCAATTTACCTTTTCCTAAATTTTCGAAATTTTATAGTTCTTCTGCATCACAAGCGATAAAGAGTCTAATTCACTGATATTTTAATTCGTAAATCCCCCGTGGTAGCTTTATTTTAGATATTCCTTAAATTTAAGATTTGTTATTTTTTTGTTAACGACTAAGTTTGCAATTCACATTTAAAGTATTTTGTGTTTTTATCAGGATTTGGTGGTTGTTAAATCTAACAAATTTAAATTCAGTGAGATCTAAGGAAAAAATGTCATTTTTTTTTTTTTATTTTTTAACGGAGGAGTTGTTAATCCCTCTTGTTGGCCCGAATTACGAAATTTTTATTTAGAAATTTTAAAAAATGTCATTTTTTTACCAAATTTGTTAATCTCCTTGTATCTCGAAATGAAAAAGAAGGTTACGAAAAATCGACTTTTTGAGAAAATTTCACTTTAATAACAATTTTTAGAACCCTTACACATTTTAGGCCATTTTCTATATATTTTTTTGATTGTGAGTTGATTGAGAGGGTTCTAAAAATTGTTTTCAAATATCAATAAGGAGAAAAGTGAAAATTTTGGATGAATATACCTTTGTTATTTTAAAATAAAAAGATTTTTTGAATAATGGCAAGGTAATTGGTTTGGTATTGTCTTAAATCTACCAAAATTCCCATTTCCAAAAATAGAAAGATCTTTTTTTCTCAACTGACCAATACAATATTTTTTAAATATAAAAAAACTGACTAATTTTTGCAAATATAATCCACAAAAAGATCCTTTCATGAAAAATTCTTCAAAACCTATACCACGCAGCTTCAACTCAATTTCTCTTGATACAACAAATTGTGTTTGGTCAGAAACCACCCAAACAAAAAGAAAATTTTATCAAAAAAGACTTAAAAATGAAAAGTATTTTGTGTTTGGCATGGATCATGTTGTTCCACAAACAATTCGAGGAGACACTCCCCACTTAGTCATGGTTGGGGGATTTAATTCAAGAGAAAACAAAAAGTTCCAAAAAAAAATAAGCCAAAATCACAGCCTCTTTGTAATAATCGATACAGCCTTTCTAGTCCTACAGTGAAAATTTATAAGACCCTGAAAATTGGTTTTCTATTCTGAAATTATATTTCGTACAACAAACCGTAAAAGGGTTATTAAAGTTCATTATAAACCATAAAATTTATAATACAAAATTTAAAAATAAGTTATCCATTTTTTGGTTCCTTTGATTTTTTTGGTTCCTTTAGTTTTGGGAATTGACAAACAAATTCTTTAAAATACTATATTAATGTGGATCTTTAATTTCCAAAATTGTAAAAATCTCAGGTTTTTACAATTTAAAAAAAAATATTGAAAAATACTTTCAAGTTTTCATGGTTTATGTGATTTCTTTTTTTTTGAAAATTTAATTTTTCTTTTTGTTTTTACAAAAAAAACTCTAGTGAAGTATATGAAGTTGAAAATTTTATCTTAAGTGACTAGTAAACTAAAAAAAATCTTCAAGTACATTTACTAACAAATTAAAAAAATTTTATCGTATCTTGAAATTGAAAAATAAAGTAAAAATCTGATTACTACAAAACCAAAGTAACTTTTCATGCTATTTTCAGAAAATGTATTATTGTTTTAAAAAGTCTGATCCATTTTTCTCATTTTTGAAAAGTTCAAAATCCAACATATTTCAGTATTATTTAAAAAAAAATATTTTCTTTGAAAGAAGATTGAAATCCTATTGTATGTAAAGGAAGTCTACAAAAATACACTTTAAAAATGAAACCACTAAGTTCTATAATAACTAAGTTTAAAAAATCTACTTAATCTCAAAAAAAATTACAATAATTATTTTAAACTTGTAAAAAATATAATTTTTTGATTCAAAGAACAGACCAAATCTATTTTTTCTCGGGATTGAATGAAAAAATCTGGAAAAAGAACCAAACAATCGAATTAAAAATTCTCCCGAAACACTTTTTTAAGACCTGGAAATATCAACTTATAATCTAGAGGAATAATTTTTAATTTGATTATTTATAATCAATAATTATAAACCCAATCTTAATTATTTCAGTGGGTTATTAACAGCCCAATGATTAAATGTATCAAATAGACTTTACAATTATTTCTCAATTTTTTAAAGATTTTGAAACAAATAAAACAATTCAAATGCATATTTCTAATAATAAAAAAAAAAAAAGATATAATCAAATAACTGATTTTTCTAATTACAATCAGTTCCTTGTTTATATTCTTGATATTTGAAAAAGAATATTGAATAATCTTTTAAATTTCAAGAAATTTGATAAATAGTTGTGAATAAAATAAATGATCAAAATTTTTCTGATCTTCAAGGATACAATATTTGATTTATTTTTATTGTATTTTTAAAATAAGATTTTAGCCACAACGTTACTTGTTCATAAAGACTCTCAGAAATTACTAAAAGTGATATTTCTTTAAAATTAAATTTTTTTGCAAATTTTTATTTTTCCAATTTGAATCAAAAATCCAAACAAAAAACATCTAGGATCTTTTGACTGAAAATTTCATTGGAAAAATGAAATTTTTTAAAAATGATTATTCATTTCTCTAAAGTTGACAAATGAAGTTGCATATCGGGTTTAATTGTATCCTTATGTAAATAATTACTCTATTGACCTTTGGGGAAAAAAAATAAATAAGAGTTACAAGTCCCTTAAGAGAGAAATTGAATTTTATACATTCCTGTTCCTTTTTAAGGCACATGAAAAATCAAGAAATAAGGCACAAAAAAATCCCATTAAGGCACAAAATCAAAGTGGTCAAAATAAGGCACAATTTTTCTGTGTAAATTTCCAAGATTACTCATAATGTAATATTCTATATAAATATTGAAGAAAACACTCAAACTAACTCTGTAATTATTTGGTGAAATTATATCTTGAAATTGGAGTGCCTTAAATCAAAAATTTGTGCCTTAAAGTGAACAAAATTTTGTGCCTTATTTCTTGATTTTTCCTGTGCCTTAAAATGGCACAGGACTGTATTTCAAAACATACAATTTTATAATAGACAACCAATTTCTATTTCTTATAAATTTTCACAGTCGAGGACTGAAATAGATTAATTGTTTGTGGAGACAATGTAACAAATCAACGTAACTCAATGATCAAAAATCATTGACAATACGATCGTTTAGCTTTAAAGTTGTTTATTGAGAGTGTTTTTAATGTTAAAAAATCGTGGTTATTTTTAAATTTTCATTTTCACGTTCCTTAACAAGGTGTTCGAGTTCACGTATCTCAAAATTTCTTTTTCATTTGTCATTTAACAAAATGACTTAGCCGTTGTGGAAAAAAAGTGAAACATGGTTTTTAATTGGGAACATTACTGAAAATTCAAAGTAAGATCAATGAAAAAAAGAATAAATAAATAAATAAAAAAAGACAAAGTGAAGTATTCGCCACAATAACAGTTTTTTAAATACTATCTTTTAGTATGGAGTTTTTCTTTGATTGATCAATTATTAAAAATTTGTTCAAAAAATTGACTATTTTTGAGATCTCAAAAACCATACCAATAATTTCACTAAATCAAGTAGATTTCGATTGTATTTCTTGGTTTGATTGAAAATAATATAATGGGTTATTATTTGAAGTTAATTGGTTTCTTCTTTTTATTGATTTTACTTTTTGTTTTCGGTAATGTTCCCAATTAAAAACCATGTTTCACTTTTTTTCCACAACAGTAAAATGATTTTTTGATCCAAATTGGAGAATATTTTAAAGATCATTCCTTTTACATTTTAAATGAGACCGTAACAAATTGTGTTGAGACAAATTGGTAAATTGTCAAGGTAGTCATTAAGGATTATTTTTGATTTTTTATTTCAAGTTATTTTTGAATTTGCCTAAAAATACAAAGACCACTTTTTCAAGATATTTTCTCTTTAAAATGTTTTTTAGGAATGGTTCTTTTGGTTTTTTACATTTTTATTTGCTCATTGAAATTAAAAAGAAAAAAGAAAAAAAAGAAGAAAAACAGAAAAAAAGAAAATTATTTGATTTACATATCTGATCAAAAATGTGGTTGAATAAGAATAACTATCCCCAACCATCAACGACTTACACATATAATATTCCTTTCTATCTTTACGAAACTCTGACTCACAAAATTTTAGCCAAAGCTCGTCTTGGATTTCTTTTTTTTCTTCTTTTGAAAGAGAAGTAATTGATCTGTTCTGGTATTGTTCCAAAATTTTTGATTCTATTGGGTTATTATTTATTATGAATTGGTTTTTCTTGTGTTTTGGTTTTTGGTTGTTTGGTTTTTTGTTTCCCATCTGGGTTTAGATTAAGATTAAGAATTATCTCTTTTGGGTTTGAATGAAAAAAAGAACAAAGATAAATTGAAAAAAATGTTGGTAAAATTTGGAACTTTTTTTTTTTAAAAACACCTGTTATTTGACCAAAATTAAAAATGACAAAAGATTGATGAAAGGTGGTTTTTAAACTTGAAAAACGGGTTCTGTTGTTTGCGATTTAGGTTTGAAACGGTCTTTTTATTCTGAAATATGAATTATTTAAGTAAGCTCTCACACACACATATATATATATACACCCCATACAAAAATTTGGACATACCGAAAATCAAAAATAGGCAAAATAAAACCCAATTTATTATATTTTTCCAAAGGTAATATAAAAATACATTTAAGTAACAGAGTATTATTGTTTTTTTAAGTAATCATGTTCATACTAATATATTAAAAAAAATATAAAACAAAAAAAAAAATAGGTATAGTCCAAAATAATGAAAATAGCAGAATAAAAAATGTATTGGTAAATTTGTTGAAATTTCACCAACAATTGTTGATCGATCATATGATAAGATACATGGATTAATTGTATGTGATTTTCCCATTGAACAAACTCAACACTAAACTTCTATCAACCATTGAAAAAAAATTTCTCGCTCTAACGAAACAGATTACGTAACTCGAAAAAAGGCAAGGTAAACAAAACCAAAAAAGACAAAAAATAAAATAATTTGTAAAATAAAAATTATTCCTAAATTGAATGTAAAGTGTAGTATTGCTATTCTTTCTGTTTAAACTGTGTCCTAAATTTTGGAAATTGGTTTACATATCTCTTAGAATCCCAAATATACTAATTGCCATCGAAACAAAAATTTTAATTTGAACTGTTATCAAAGGATTATAAGATATAGAATTTATAAATAATTATCTTCGTAAAGAATAATATTATAATTAAAAATTATATGTTTACCTAAAAGTAAACAAATAAAATAAAAAAATTTTTCTTGGTTACTGTGATTTTATTATTTTTTTATCCAAATTTTGTCAAAAAACAAAAAAATTTTTTTTTTTTTTTTGAATATTTAAGTCTAAACATAAAAAAATCCTTAGTTTTAATGATTAGAACACAGATAATTTTCCTGGAATTTTTTTTGGGGGCCCTTTGCACCCCAAAATTGCCTAAAATACTTTAATAAATAATTTATTCAATGCAAAAGTTATTTTGACATCACATAGAATATTTGTTTTATCCATTGATTACTATTCAATTGGGATTCAATTTATTTATATTCTAAATAAATTAAAAAATAAAAAAAATATCAAAATTTAATTTATAAAAAAAATAATAATTTTTTTTCCTTTGTTAAATTTGGACAAATTTTTTCAACAAGAATTTTTTTTTCAAATTTTAATGAATTTGGTCAATTTTTCGAGTCAGATTAATAGTTAATTTTATTTTTAAATTATTTTTTTTTTAATTTTTAACTATTTAATATCTAGATATAAAATAAATAATATTATTGAATAAGAGACCATCGATTAAAAATTATTTTTCAAGATCTGGATTAATTTTTATTGAAACATTCAAATTTTACAAATATTAGTATTTCAAATTTGTTGAAATTTTTACTAATAACAAAATTCAAAATTTTAATTCTCGGTTTGGAAGATTATTGTATTATCTTTGAATAATATTAAAAATTTATTTTTTATTTTTATTTAAATTTAGGGTTGGTAACTTTATCTATTTCAAAAATTTGTTTGTTTAATTCCAATCTAATAAATATAATTATTTTACATTTTTTTTTTTTTTTTTGATTTTGATGAATGAAGGGGGGTTAGATTTTTCAAATTTTGAGTTCCTTAGTTAATTTGAAATTGAATCATTCAAAACATTTCAATAACTAAACACATTAATATTTTAATAAATATGAGAGTGTCAGGTATTCATAGTAAACTAAATATCATAATAAATGACCAATCTTGCATTTAAATTTTGAATTGCTTTTGTATCGTTTTGAAGTTTTTCCTTTCACAACGAAAGGTTTATAAATAAATCATTTTTTCTCTTTTTTATTTTTTCAACAGTTTTTTGTTAAAATGGAAAATGAAAATGAAAAATTGGAAAGAAGTAAAAGATGAATTAATGAAAAAATTGGTTTCAAATATCCAAAAGAGATTAGATTTAGTTATTCAAATGGAAGGAGAATTGATAAATGGATTTTATTAATTTTTTAAATTTTCTTTTTTTTATGTAATGCTTCTTTCAAAATAAATGGCCTAATTTTTTTTAACACTTTTTTTTATTTTTTTTTTCTTTTATTTTTAGACAAAAAATAATATATCTCTTGAGTATATAACTGAATATTAAAATCGAAATTTTTATATTATAATAGATAACTTCAATTATTAAAAATATTTTTCTTTAAAATTAGATTTTTAATGGGACAATGTTTTTAAAAGAGAGTTTATCATAAATTTATATACCAAATTAAACAATAGAAATTAAAAAAATGAAAAAATTGAGCAAGAAAAAAAAACAAAAAAAAAAAATCATTATTTATTGATCTTATCAGTAAAATATTTGACACAATAACTTATTCTTCACTTTGTTTTGATTTTTAATAGTCCATAAAAAACTTTTTTTTTGGAAAAATGTTGAGTAACAAATTACTTACTAACTCTAAAAAATTCCCAAAATGAATTTTAAATCATCATTTACGAGTTGGTTGAAAAAAAATAGGATATTTTCATAATTCTTATTAAGGTATTAGTGTCATGGTAGATTTCTTTATAATCAAAGTATATTGTGATTGGGTGTAAATCGTGTAGGTACACCAAGGCTCAAATAGCTCTAAAAAATCTATTAAAAATGATATCGCACAATAAATTATTACATTTTTTTCTAATGATCATATTTAAAAAATTTTCATTTTGAAAAATTTTTTTTTAATTCCTTTTCCAAATCTAAAAATAGAAACCCAAATACCCTATCACAGTAATTAAAAATTTGTTTTTAGAACTTCCAAAAGCAATTATTTTTTTAATTTTTTAATTTCAAAGATTAACTCAATAATCATCGACACAAAAACCCAAAGACTGATTAGCTTTCTTTCTTTTTGATAAAACTCGTTGTAACATCAATAAATTTCCAATATTTGAGAAATAATTTGACCAAAAAAATCTATTGGTTAATTATGTAATTTTTAAAAAAAATTGAATTTTTTCACAATTAACTAATCTACATTTCGCCACAAATTTAAAATATATATATTGCAACTTTTAGAGTCTGAATATTGATAATTTAACTTTTAAATTTGTCGCAAAATGCAGATTTTATTCTGAAATTGTAAGTTTTTTTACCAATACAAGGAACATTTTTAATTGACGAGATCAACAAATATTACTACTTGACTAATCAATTTTTTTCGAGGCATTTGAACAATGTGTCACTAATGTGGTTAGGTCCAATAACACTTACTTTGTACTTAAACTTCTCCTTGGTGGACGCTAATCTCTAAGAAATAAAGATTTATTGGTTGAATTTGCTTGATTTTAAAACAATTTATTTTCTATTTTTTAAAAACTAAAAATAATTCTGAATCTTATTCTGATTTTTTCTTTCAAATTTTTCTTTTTCTTTGAATTAAATTTTTTTGAACTGTTTTTTGATCTCGTAAATTCAATATTTTTCCTTTTATCCTTGAAAAAGTATTCTTTATTTTTGCTTGGTTTCAGAAAAATATTTGATAAAAATAATTGAAAAAAGAATTTTGTAAAAAAAGTTAGTTAAAAAATTAATAAATAGTAATGTGATGAAAAATTCAATGTAATCACTTGTTTATTTTCATATAAATTAAGAAGATAAAGATGAAATAAATCATAAAATATTTTCTTTGAAAAGAAAAATTGTTTATTTTCTATTTTTAGAACAAGTTTATTTTGATAAATTGGTCTTTTTCTTGTTTTTTTCTTAAAAAAGAAAAGATTTCTTTTAAAATATACACCTTCTCATCTCTCTTCTATTGATTTACACTTTGATTTGCTCAATACTCTTTCCGAGTGATTTCATGATTTAAAAAGAAAATACAGTCGTACTAAGGTCAAAGTGAATTTTTATATAAATCAAAGAAACACAATAACAAATAAAATATTTGTAAAGATATTAATTAAAAATGAAACTATAAAAAAAAAAAAAGAAGATAATACAGAATAAATTAATGAAGATTAATCATCTTTATTGTTAATTATGTTGTCTCCAATGCCTCCAATGATTTTTTTCTGTTCTTTATATGTTTCAAGAAAATCGTCATAAAATCCTTTAATATTTTTTTTAAATTCATTTTGAGTTTTATTATTTTTTAATAATTTCAATTTTTCATTATCAATCGATGAAATTGATTTACTATAATGTTTTTCCAATTCGTTTATTTTTTGTATGTATTCGTTTTTTAAAGTTTTTGTTTTCATTTTATATTGAATTATTTCTTTGTTTTTATTCTCATACATTTTTTCAAACAATGATGATAAAGTATTTATATTATTGATAAATTCATATTCATATTTATAATTTTTTAATTCCCTTGAATTGGTTTTCATTTTTTGAACTAAATCTTCAAATATATTAATTTCTTTGTTGGGTTCTTTTTAACAAGTTAAATAATAATAATAATAATAATAATAATAATAATAATAATAATAATAATAATAATAATAATAATAATAATAATAATAGTGTTTATGATGATAAGATATAGTATCATGAAAATACCAATTAATTCATGATAATATTAAAAAAATCGCAATTAGTCTAGCTTTATAGCGAAAAATCATAAAATCACGGAAAATCATACAATTGCGATATTACCCCATTATCTTGAAAAATGTAAAACTATTTTTTTGAAATCTTACTTAAAAAAACCTCTTGAATTTTACAAAACCTAAAGACTTTTACACTTTTTCCCTTTAATAATGCCAGAAAGTGTTTTAAAGTGTTGTAAATTGTCTTCAAGTGTTTGAAAGTTTTGAAAGACAGAAAATTTTTATAAACGGAATGAGTTTGGTTTGTAGTGGAAACACAAAATATTTTTCTTTTCATTTCTTTTTTTTAAGAAAATATAATCTCCTGTGAATTTTTTTATCTTACAAACGATAGCCCATTTCAAAAATAAACCTGAGTATAAAATAGATGTGTTTTTTAAAAAATGGATTTATAGCTTTCACAAGTTAAATAACCCAAAAAATTTAAAGAGTAATTTTCCTTCTGATTGATGATCCATCAAACAAAAACCTCTAAGATCTAGTTGTGTTTTCTGGCCAATACAAAGATATTCAAAGAATAATGACAAGAAGAAAACAATTTTCCAAACAATCTTAAATCTTTGGTGATAATGTTGATAGGATGTTGTAAAAGCTTTTGAAAAGTTATCCAACCCCTTTCAGCTTTCGAGAATAATGAAAATATTTTGTCCCAAGAACACATTCTTTAAAGAAAGGGTGAAGTGTTTGTTCTTTCAGAAGGTCTTTTATTCAATACAATTTACAACACCATGATTGAATGAGAAAATATGTTTTTATCTTTAGTTCTTATTGTTATTTATTTAAAAGGATCGATAAGTTTGTCAACCAAATCAAATGAAAATACAATAAAACTCTTTGATCTGATCCTTGATTTGATCAAGTATCTTTTTTGTTGTTTTTTCAAAGAATAACTTTTTTTCACATAATCTGTTATTTGATCAAAAAAAATTTTCATTGTAAAAATATTGTTGAATTAGTCCAAAAACCCGACAACTATTATACCAAGATTTACTTTTTAATCGCGATATTTTGGCATTTATCACGATTTTATAATAATTGTCGCGATTTGTTATATTATCACAATAATATTGAATATCGTGATTTTCTAAAATATCGCGATTTGATTGAAATTATCTTGATTTTTGTAACTTGCTCGTGACTTAAGAATAGATATCATCAAAACCTCTAATAAACATTTAAAAAAACAAAATTTAAATTTTTAAGAAAAAGAAAAATAAAAAATTATTAGATTACAAAGGAAGGGAATAATAATAATAATAATAATAATAATAATAATAATAATAATAATAATAATAATAATAATAATATAAACAATGAACTAAATGAAGTGGTTTTAATATTTTAGCAGTTACAAAATTTACAGAAAAATAAAAATGAATCCACAAGAGTAAATATGGATGTTGTAAAAAATAGAGTTTTTACAATTTTAGAGATAAATATAGAGCTCCATTCATTTATCAAAATTTTGGTAATAGTAAATATAATATCTGATTTTCTTAATAGACTAAGAACAATTTTAATCAAAAAATCGTTTAGCAAACAACAATCTTTCAAATTTAAAAAAAAAACAATTTTCCAAACAAAGTATTGGTATTTGCCAAATGATTTTATATTGAAAACACCTTCAAGATCAACAATAAAAACGGGAATTTTGTTTACTATTACCAAAATTTGGATAAATACATGGAACTCTTTATTTATCTCTAAAATTGAAAAAACTCTATTTTTTATAACATTCCTTATTTATACTTGTTACTTTTTTTTTCCTCTTGTAAATTTTTTTTTTTTTATTTGGAAGAAGAGTTAAAAAGGGAAAAGATCAATTATTTGCCTACTAATAGTGAGTGATTGAAACATAAAAGTATGTGACTTGAAAATAAAAAAACTAAAAAATAAAGAAAAAAAAATATGAAGGATTAAGCAAATCAGATCAAAAAAAAAAGAAATTACAATAATTCAGCAACGTCCCCAATTGAAAATCCCTGATAATTTATCAAATTTAAGTAAATCAAACTAAAGTATCGTGTTTGTCTGTAATTTTTGGGCGTTCTGTAATTAAAGATAGCCTTGTTTTTTTTTGTTTTTTTTTTTTGATTTTTACCTATTATTTCTTTTAAACCCTTTTTAAATTAAAATATTTTTTTTTTTTTCATTATTTTTCTTGTTTTTACCTTTGAGCCTTGTAAATTTTTCGCTTTTTTCTTTTTACTTTTTGTATTGTTAATTTTTTTTTCTTTTTTCTTTTTTCAATTCTATTTTTTGATTTTTTTCAACAATAAAAAGATAATTTGGGAAATTATTTCCATTCATGAATAATCGTGAAATCTAGGATTTAAAACTTAAATAACCTTTTAGAAATTTATGTAAAAGAGCATCTAGAGTGTAATTTAACTTTTTTAATAATAATAACAAATTATTTTGTTTTTTTTTTTTCAAAATAAAGATTATATTTTGTAAATTCTATTTTATCTAAAAAAACTTTCTACAGAATCAAGATATCGATAAAATAATCATAATGTGTAAAAATAATAAAATCACTTTACAATGCGGAAAAAAGTTTGTTTTGTTTTTAAATGGAAAAACTAATAGAACCTTAAAGTGAAGAGTGAAATAAATTAAAAAAAGAAACAAATGAGTAATAAATTAAGAATTCGCTATTGAATCAAAATATTGTAAACAATTTCGATACTATTTTATATTGGATATCCAATGAGCACTTTTCGTAGATCTTAAAATTAGTTAATTTTTTCAAAAAATTTCTAGTAAATGGATTAATCGAAGAAAAAATCTTGAAGTATAAGATAGTATTGTAAAAACTACTATTGTGCTTAATCCTTCATTTGGTCGCTATCATTTTTTTTTTTTTTTTTTTCTTAGACAATCCGACTTTTCATTTTCAAGTTCTATTAGGGTTTACATTTAAAAAATCAGTTTCACTTTTTTTCCAAAATAGTTATATTCATTTTATCTTAAAATTGTTATAATACTATCCAGTGAAAATACTTGTTTTCATTAAAATTATTTGTCAGTTTCAGAGATAGTTTTGGAAAAGATTTTATTTATAAAATGTGTTTCAATTTTGAAATATGATCCATAGTATTGAAATGAAAATTTCCAAAATTGAAAAATATGAGAGTTTTAATTGGTTGTTATGAAAATTAAAGCCATTACAGCCCAATTAAATTTATATAAAAATTATTTTCTGAATTCTTTTTAATATTTAATGGGGAATATCTTTTTGAATCACACATTAAAGAGGATAGAAATCTTTAATTTTGAAATTTTGTTCATAAAAAAAAATTGTAATGTTATCAACTTTTTCAAAAAAGTGTTGAAAATAAGAAAAAACAAATAATTTACCTCTTATAACTTTAATTTGTGGATTATTTGAACTTGAACTATTGGAAACATTTTTGTTTGTTAATGAACTATTTTGGGTTAGATCGTCTTTGCTTTTTGAATTTTCATTCTCATTCCAACTCCAACTCGCATTCGTATTTTCATCATCATCTTCATTCTCATTATCTTCCGAAGCAGTCGATTTTGAATCATTTATTTGAATTTTTAAAATTTCTGTATCAATTTCTTCAGGTTTTTCATTTTTTTTGTTTCCTGAAATTTTTCTTTTTTTCCAAATGGTTTGTATATATATAACCCCTCCTATTGATATCGGTGTACAATAAGCCCATAAAGGTCGTAGTTTTCCATATTGATCAATAATATCCCACGGGCAGGTGTATAATCCACTTTCCGAATTCAACTGCTCACGTATGGCAATTTTCAGTGATTCTTTAAAATTATTTTGAAAATATTCTTGATAGGCTATTAAAATTGCATGTTTTCAAATAATATATCCAATTTGGTTTCATTATTTTTTTTTTTTTTAAAAATCATGATTGATCAGAATAGTTAAAAAATAAACTTGTTAAATATTTGTAAAATAACAAAAATGTTTGCTTAAGGTCTTAAGTGTATTTATATCTGTATAAGCATATATATATATATATATATATATATATAATGGTTATTCTGATTAGAATTAATGTGTGTCATTTTATTATCAAAACATATTCATTCTTTTTCAGAAAATCAATTTTTATTTTCAATTATATTTTTTTATTATAGCATAATATTTCTGTATTTTAATTTGAATAAAATATTCTAAAAAAAAATACCAGTAATTTACTTATTCCTTTTTTCAAACTTGATCAAAAACCAAAAACAAAAAAACAACTTTTCGGAAATAATATAATTGAAGACTCTTTTTCACAATTTTAGGTAAGATAAATGTTTTAATGAAGAAAAATTCTTTATTAATTTTTTATTTTTATGAAAAATGATTTTTAATAAATACATTCAATTCCTTTAGTTTATTTTAAAATTAATATCATTCGTTACTTGAAAAATCTTATGAACTAAAATATGATGCATATTAAAAAACGATGTGACATTTAATTTTGAATGAGAAATTTTCATTTATTATTATTATTGAAGAAGTGGAAATAACACACTAGATGCCTTTTAACTTTAATTTCACCATAATGTATTAATGAAATTTAATCTAAAATCGTAGATTTCACGATTGTTCAAATAGGAAGATAGACCCAAATTATCTTTATGATTGTAAAAAGCAAATTGAAAGAAAAAATTGAAAAGTGAAAAGCAAAAATAAAAAGAAAAAAAAAAAAAAAAATGAAATTTAAAAAGGGTGTATAAGAAACAAATGGTAATAAATCAAAAAAAAAAAAATCAATGCTATCGTTAATTAAGAACATCCAGAAATCACAGACATAATACTTTTGGTTCATTTAATTCTAGTGATAGTTGATTATGAAAGTTCATTTCGGGTTCATTGTGGAATTGTTGTAATTTCTTTTTTTCTTTTTGATCGTTTTTTTTTTTAAACCTTTGGATATTTTTTACATTTGCTCCTGAGTTTTTATTTTCGTCACTCAAACTGGCATGTTTCTCTAGTCCATTATTGACAAGTAAACACTTGATCTTTTTCCTTTTTAACTCTTCTTCTAAATATAAAGAAATTCACCCAGAGATAAAAAATGGAAAAAAATAAAGTTCAGTTTTTATTTTTCTTTGAGTTATAAATAAAATTTTAATTATTATTTTTTTTTTATTAAAATATTGTACTCATCTAATAAAACTGAAACAGAGAAAAAAAAATCCTGATGATAATTATTGTGAGTGTCCGTCAAGTGCCGTAGAGTGCCTAGGTTTTCTTGAGGTTTTCTGTTTTATTTCTAAAGTAAAAAAATCCTAACGAAAATCAATTGATTTTCCGAATAAACAGAAAACTCAAGAAAACCTAACGGAAGTGTCCATCAAGTGCCGTAGAGTGACTAGGTTTTTTAATTTTTGAAATAAATCGAAAATTTCTGAAATTTTCGGTTTATTTCTAAAATTAAAAAAAAACTAACAGCGCTTTTATTGAGGTTTTCTGTTTTATCTGTTAAGTGTTCTAGGTTTTTTTTACTTTAGAAATAAACCGAAAATTTATTAAAATTTTCGGTTTATTTCTAAAGTAAAAAAACCTAACAAAAATCTATCGATTTTCCAAATAAACAGAAAACTCAAGAAAAGCTAACGGCGGTTTTCCAGAATTCAAAAGAATAGAGTAAAATCTCTTTGATTTTACTCAGTTCTTTTAAATTCTGGAAAACCTAACGTTAAGTTTCCTAGTTTTTTTTACTTTTGAGAAATAAACAGAAAATTTATTAAAATTTTCGATTTATTTCAAAAATTAAAAAAAACCTAACAAAAAATCAAAAAAACAATATTTTTTTCAATTTATATCAATAAATAATTCCATAATAGCCAAAATAATTGGTTATCCGTTTGAAAGATGTTTATTAAATTTAAAATGCTTTTAAAATTTATGATTATAACCTCTTAGCTAGAAGCAGAAAAATATTCAAATTTTTTTACTATTAAATTTGAAAAAAATCTTACTGGAAAATTGAATTTTCCAACCTAAATTTTCAAATATCTTAAAAAATAATTTTTGATCCAAGATCCTTTATTAACCAATAGTGTTTATTATAAGTGAAGTTATCAAAAAGTCAAAAAATTAGCAAATGTTTAATTTTTTTTTAAAAAATTTTTTAATGATGGTGAGGTCCATCTTCTCTGGTGAATGAGAAAAAAATTTGTTGGGATTTTCTCTTGAATTTTTAAATTACTCCGAATAATAAAAGTTTTTTAAGTTTTTGATTCTTAGGTTCACTTCGGTTCTTTCACAGGACGATTATATATAATCTGTTTTTTTTAAAACTTTGGTTTTTCTTTTTTTCTTCGAATGTAACAATTCTGCAAGAAAAAACCGACAAAAATAGAATTGGTTATACAAAGCTCATGATATCTAGAGTACTTTAGTCATTTCTTTTCAAAAACAAAAGAAAACAGAAATTGAATACTTTTAAAAGCACATGTAATGTGTGACAACTTTTGAAAAAAAGAAAGAAAATTGCTAAACACTAAAATGAGCATTGTGTTTTGAAACAAAAAAATTAAAGGGTTAATCTTTGTATCTCAAAATTTTGAAAACAAATAAATGTCATACTACACCTTCGTTTGGGAAACACAAACCGACTTAAAAAGCGTTTGTCCCATTTTTTTTTTTTTTTCATCTTTACCAATTTCTATTGTGTTCTGCTTGAGATCCCAAAAAATAAAGAAGACAAGATCAACCACCTAATATACAAAAGCAATTTTAATGTATTTTTGATCATAAATATGATCAGTGATTGTGAAAAAATCTTTTAGAGTTAAAGCAAAATTGGTTGGTGTTTTTTCAAAATTATTTTTGATTGCTGGGTTGTTCGAACGAAATTACATTTTCGATCACAAAAGAAGTTAAAATTCTTGTTAACTTGTTTGTTTGTGAGTGGTTGTTTTTAAGTACCAGCTTTTTATCTTTAATATATGTTCCAAAGCAAAGTCAATTCAAAAAAACAATTTACTTACGTGCAGAAAGCGATCCAGTTTTGTAATTTCTAAATATTTTTTCACGTCCGACATACCCTACGATCTCAATGAAGTTAGGTGTTACTTTCATGACTTTTCCATCTTTGTTCAAAATACAAACAGACAAACCAGTTTCCTCTAATTTTTTAAGATACTTTTTCAAATGTTTTTTTTTGATAAAATGTCTTGCAGTCGAATTTCCCATTCGCTGGATTTGTTAAAAAAAGTGTTGAAAATGAAAAATGAAATTTGAATTTGATCTGGAAAATTAGAATCAATTATTTCATTTCTTCATTAGATGGAAAATAATTCAGAAATTATGAAAAAATTTTACTCAACTATTCAAGATAATTCTTATTTTAAACTATTAGCAAATTATTGTGGTAAAAATTTTAAACAATCTTTGGATTTATGGATCGAATCACTTTTCAGTTCAAACACTAAGAAATATTTTTGCTTTGTTTTTAAATGATACATTCCAATTTGCTTTTGCAAAATAGAAAAAAATCGGATCACAATTTGTAAAAAATTTTTCGCTTTTAGCAATTATTTACTTTTTCCCATTTTGAAAAAATTATAATTGTACGAACCTTACTGAAAAAAGATTTTGAGTGCCACAGTGCATATGAAAAAATAGAAATTGAAAATATTCAGTGCTTTATATTGAAAAGAACCAAAATACTTGGAATAATACTGGTATTTGAATTAAAAATGGGATAAAATTTTCACATCCATTTCCAGATTTTTCTTTTTTCCAAAAGATATTTCCAAGGAATAGGTTGGGGTTTGTGGAGGTTTTTTATTTGTTTGGTTCTTTTTTTATTGTTTAAATTGTGAACTTTGAGTTCATTAAGAATCCTTAATGGAAGAATTTTGAACTGAAAACTTTGAAAATGAGGTGAAATTTAATCCCATTTATAATTCAAATACCAGTAACTGTAATTTTTCAATTTTTGGAACATTTTATTTTGATTATTTTTCTGGTTTGATTAAAACAATATTGGATGAAGAAATGTGTTTATATAGAATATTGAAATTAATAAAAGAGTAAATCAAAAAAAATAGACCCGAAAAGGTGGTATTTGAAACAAGTATTTTCTTTTAGAAGACCAAACACAAAAGAATATCTTTCCATATAAATTTGTTGAAATCAAGAATGAAAAAAAAAACAATCATTCAAAACCTATCTCTGAAACTTTGTTTTCTTTATTTTAAATATTTTATGAATATTAACATGTACTTCGATTGGAATTTCTCACCACACTCTTAATTATTATTTTAAAAAACCTTTTGTGACAAATTTGCTTACAAAATTCTTTTTTCAATTATTTTTATCAAACCAAGTCAAAAACAAAAGAATACTATATAAAAAAATTAAAGTGAAGGGATTGAATTCTCAAAAAACAAAAAGTAGTTGCAAAAGAATTCAACCCAAAGAAAAAGAAAAAGAAAAATTAAAAAAAAAAATTTTAATCAGAAATCATGAATTATATTGAGTTTTCAATTTAAGGGATTAATCTCTATCAAATTTTGTTACCTAAATTTAATAGAGATTGAAAAAGTTTTTTGCCAATTACTTAGATTTGAAGATCCTGTTTATTTTTCATATTAAACTTATTTCTAGATAAGGAATCCTAATTTAGAAATTGGTCAAAAAAAAAAATAATAGAGACTAGTACCTTAACCAAAATTTTTATGATCAAATCAAGCGAAACCATCTTATACTCCATTATATCTGAAGAGTAAAATTGAAAAAGTATCCTTTTTCTGAAACTAGAATATGATATATTAAATAAGCATAGGATTTTAAAAGTCCTTTTAGGGATTCTTTAGAAATAGAAAGTAATTTGTTATTCAAAAATTTTACATAAAAAAGTTTTTCGAAAAGAATTAAAAATAAAACCAAATCAAGAAAAATTTTTGTGTCAACTGTTATCGATAAGATCAAGGAATAAATTATTTTTATTTATTTGTACAAGTTCAATTTTTTAAATTATTTTGATTTTAATTTAAATAAATGATTGTTTAAATATATTATACAAGGATATATTCCACTTGTATTTATTAAAATATCAATGTATTTGGTTAAAGATATGATTTGAAGATTTCGGTTTCTAATTAACTTAGGGACTCATAACTGGTAAAATATAGTTACTCCCTTATGACGAAAAATAACTTCTTTTTAAAGAACTTCTTCAGTTATTATTTTTGGTTGAAGTTCAAAGAAAAATCTTTTTTTGAAGTAAACTAAATTCCAAAATTTAGAACTAAGTTTAAAAAGTTGAAAGAATAATAATACTGCACTTTATAATCAATTTAGGAATAATTTTGATTTTAAAAATTATTTCATTTTTTGTCTCTCTTGTTTTGTTTTCATTTTCTTTTTTTCCGTTACTTAATCTGTTTTGTTAGATCTGGAAATTTTTTTTTCGATGGTTGATAAAAGATTAATGCTGTGTTTGTTAAATAGAAAACCACATAAAATTGGTCATTATTTTCTTATCATTTGATTAATCAATAATTTTTAGTGAAATTTCAACAAATTTACCAATACATTTTTTGTTCAAACTCCTTTCATTATTTTGGCTTATACGATTTTTTATTTTTGAGTTTTGTATTTTTTTTCTTTTATTTTGATGAAAATGATTACTTATTAAAACATTAATACTGAATAAGTTAAATGTGTTTTTATATTATGTTTGGAAAAATATAATAAATTGGGGTTTTTTTTGTCTATTTATGATTTTGGGTATGTCCTTATTTTTGGAATGGGGTTTTTATATATTTTTTCCATTATAATACTCACCAATGGAAAAGGAGTAATGAAGAGTGCGGTTGATTTATTTGAAAATCACAAATATTATCTGATCTATTGATATTAAAAGTACTTAATTATTAACACAAATGAACAACTAATCAGATTAACTTCTTCTTTTGTGGATTTTTAAGAACTTGACAAATGAAGTTTTAAATTTGAATAAAAAAATACAAATCCAAAAAAATGACATTAAACCACTTATTTTCTAAAAATAATATACTTTAAAATTTGTATAAAAGATTTTAGCAACCTTTATTAATATGATAAGAATAATTTTTTCAAGGTTTCTTAAAAATAAAATTCGATAGTAAACGCTTTATAGTTTAATTATTTTCGTAAAAATGGTTGTTTATATATATTGTGTTTTTTACTTCATTTAAAATTTTTGTCATTATTTGAATCAAGTTGACTTATATTAACAGACCAAATGTTCAAATATTATAAAAAACAAGTGATTTGGAGATTGTTTAATCTAAATTTTTTAAAAAAAAAGATTGAAATATTGCCATTCACTTTTAGGAAAAGTAAATCACAGAAATCTCAAATATTGATAACTATTTAACCCTTATTTCAAATCTCCTAATTCATTCATTTTGATTTTTTACTCATCCCCGATCAGTGATATAAGGTATAATCAAACCATAAAATTTGGAATATTGTTATTCACAAAGTATTTTCCTAGAAACTGAATTATACACCTTAATTTGAGATTTTTGTTGTGCCCTATATTTTGTTGAAGTTTTTACCTTAAAAGTGGAACGGATGAAACCAAAAAATTTGTAATTTTTTTAATATTGTATTTACGGCCGATATTTACAAGAATCAAAAAGAAAAGAATCCAAAACATTTTAGAAATGAATTCTTCAATATTAAATAAAATTGTGTGTTTTTTTGTTTCTATATGGATTAAAGAAGTGCTAAGTATATAAATTTAAATTTTAAACTTTTATAAAAAAACAGACAAAAATTTCAATGATCAAAATTATTTTTAATTTAATGTTTTTATAATGAGTAAACTATTGAATAATTTATCAGATTATTATTATTTATTCAAACAATATTATTTAAACTAATATATTTAGTAACTTTTTTTTCCAATAAATTAAAATTTAATTTGAAAATTTGTCTTTAAAATAAAACAAAAAAAGCAAAATAAATTGTAATGATCAAAGATAAATTTGTTCAAATACATATTAAAAAGTATGCATGTTATTATACAGCCATTTTAAAAAAGTGAGTACTTTTTTTTTTTTTTTTTTTTTATTGTTTAAGGGAGGAGTTTTTAGTTCCTCTTGTTTGCCCGAATTCCTAAATTGTGATTTAGAAATTTTTTTAAAGATTTCCATATACTTTTGTTTTCCACTAGGGCTAATAAAGTTATGGAATCTTTTCTGTTAATAATATTAGAAATATTATTGTTTTTTAATATATGAGATATATTAATCTTTTTTAATTCAGATATCCAGATTTTACGATTATTTTCATAGGCTGGGCAGTTCCAGAGAAAATGATCTAAATCTTCAATGATATCTAAATTATTTATTTTTTTGCATAATTTACAAAATTTTGATTTATCTTCATTCATAACATAAGAGTACCTGTTTAAATAATTTGTGAATGTTCTAAGTTTTAAGATTGAGGTAGAGCCTTTCCATTTTAAATATTTTTGTTGTTTATTAATATTTCCTTGAATAGTAACGATTTTTATGTATTTTCGTACTTTCCAACTTGGGCTATTCTTTAATTGATTAATTCGATAGTTGTCTAATTCTAATTCCAAATCTTTTAATGTTTTTGATTTCCAGTTAATATTTTCAACTTCTTTTTCTCTAAATGGCAGAAGTTTAATTAGTTTTTTGAATCCTAAAAAATTTAATTTTTGAATTAATTTATATTTTCTCTTATATATCGTTATCCTTACTGAATCAATTTTTGCTTCTGTTTTATAAATAAGTCTTGGGGAATGTGGGTTGATTAATTTTTAAAAGGAATTTAGTGACCTTTTTATTGATCCAAATGTCTATTTCTTTGAAATCATTTTCAGTTAGATCAAATATTTCTAATCCATATAATAATTGACTGTGTAAAACGGCTTTAAAAAAGTGAATTTTTAATCCATTAGTAAATTTTTTTTGTTCTAAAATATTGACTAGATTTTTGAAATTTTTTTTAACTTTATCAAGGTTAAATTTTAAATGAGTTTTTTTATCTAACCAAATACCAAGATATAAAATTTCTTTTGGAATTAGTTTTTTTATCGTTTTTTTATTATTCGGATTCATTCCAAAATCTCTTATAATTTTAAAAATTTTTTCCAGTTGAAAATTGATTTCTATCATTGATCCTTTCATAATCAAAATCAAATCATCAGCAAACATTTGAACATGTATTGCTAATGATTTGATTTTTTCTAATAAAAAATGTGAAATAAACCCAAATAATAAAGGTGATAATGGATCTCCTTGATAAACACCTATCCCTTCTTTTGAGTAATATGCAAGTAGATATTTTTTTATAATTTCATTTTTAATAAATTTTTTGATTGAATAATAAATTAAAGAATGATGTAAAAAAGTGAGTACTTTTTTTTTTATAAGTGTCTCAGAATTAAAACTTTTTAAAAGTTTTGAATTCTAATAAAGTAAAAATTTTTAGAGAATTAAAACTTTTCAAAAGTTTTAAGTTTTAACAAAGTGTGAACTTCTTAAATTAAAACTTTTCTCATCAGGACTTTTGAGTTTTAATAAAGTGTGAACTCAAGAATTTTGAGAGTAGTTTTGTTTCCACTCAAATGCCTATTCCCACTATTAAAAGTTTATACACCCATCTTCATAAATAATTTACCAACCAAAACATTTCCATTAGATCTTCAATTCCCATCCAAAAGTTAAAACATACATAATAGCCAAACTTGAATTACAATGAGAATTTCTAATGGAAATTAAATTATTTTTTATAAAACATTTTTTATTGATCATCAATTCCCAATACCCAACTGGAAACTTTTCAATAACCCTAACTCAACTTTGAAACATTGACCACTATCTCAAAGACAAATTATTTTGATACCAAATAAAATTTTGGTTTTTTATTGTACTTTGAGAAAACCCTTTTTCCAAAACAATAATTTGCGGATCCTCAATTTCTCAACAAAAAAAAAAATTTTTCTTGGCAAACCAAAGTGTTTACCAATTCCAAAAGCACTTTCCACTAAAAGCTTGTGTTTGCAAAAAAAAAAAAAAAAAAACGCCAATTCACTAAGCAATATTGGCTTCTTTTCCCAACCCCTTCAAAAAATAAAGTTAATCAGGCTCCCAATAGAACATTTCTAAAACCTAACCCAACTTCAAAAACCAACAATTATTTGGAAACACCACCCGTAATATCCAAAACCTTTCCATTAATTATAATTTTTGTGAAAAGGAATTGATAATTATAAAAAAAAACATTGGGGAAGCTTATTATATTTGCTTTGCATTTTTTTAAACCATCAAACTTTGAGAAATCAAACCAATTGGATTTTGAATTTTGGACTTATTATTATTTATTGAGGAAAATATTAAATTTAAAAGAAAAATTTATTTTTAGATCTGTATTGATAAAATTTTCTCCAGCATTAGAATTAAAAAAAAACCAACAAAAAAATTAGAAAATATATTGTTTATTCTGCTTCAAGGTTATACAAACAAAGCAATAATTTTTGAAAATTCTTATTTGGCCTACTACATTACTAACCACTACAAACCAAATTAGTAAACACCCCTTTCTTATCTTTGTTCTTTTTTTTTTTTGTTCGAGACAACAATACGAAATTTCAATCAGTCTAATATCTAAACTAAAATTCAAAATTTTCCACATCACTAAAAGGGTCCAAAGAATCACAATAATACAATTTCCTTCAAATTGGATAAAATTTTGATTTTTGAAAAATATGAAAATCATTTTTAATCATTTATTTTTTGTTTTCAATTCATTTTTTGAATTACATAACTTGTTTAGTTTGATCAAATTTTTTTTTGAATGATTGATATTAGGTTATGGTAAAGTTGTTCAAAATAGAAGAACCCAAATAAAATTAATTGGTAGTATCTAACCATTTGACCGATTAATATTCCTAATAGAATTTCAATAAATTTACTAATGTATTTTTTTGTTTTGCTCTCTCCAAAATTTTTAACACACCCCTGATTTATTTGTATTGATAATTATTTATTTTTTGTTTTGCGAATATTGTAATTTATAAACAATTATTAATTTTTCAATTAGTGAATGGTTCTAATTCGGGATTTATTCTTTAATTGATTAAATAAGTTTTTTTCACGAAATCTAATTTTAGTGTGTTATTAATTTCGAATTGGGGTTTAAGTGTATTTAAGAGTCTTCGAATTGAAAGATACAAATCGAGTTACTTCAAAATTCTTTAATTTCAGGATTAATTGTTTTTTCATTAAATATTAACCACAACAATAATGGAATCCAATTATACAAACATATTTTTATCAAATCTTAATAATAATCAAAAACTTACTTTCAAATTGGGAAATAATTTTGATTATCAAAAAATATTCAAATCATTTTTTCATCTTTTTTTTTGTTTTTTCATATCATTTTCAATTAAGTACATTTTTTGAATGATCAAATATTTTTTTGAACAATTGATATTAGGTTATGGTAAAGTTGTTAAAAATATAAGATCAAATAAAATTAGTTGATCGTATCTAAGCTTTGATTCCCAATACTCCCAATAGAAATTAGGAAATATTCAAAAAAAAATTTTTTTTTTTTGCTCTCTAAAAAAATTTTTACCTCACCCAAGATTGTATTTCTATTGATAATTATTTATTTTTTTGTTTTGTGAGTATTGTAATTCATAAACAAGTGTTAACATTTCAATTAGCAGATGATCCCAATTTCTAGTTTGTTATTTCTTCTTGAATCGATTAAATAAGATTTTATAGACAAATTGAATTTTTGCATTTTAGGGGATTGAATTGGTTGTTTATTCCTCTGCCATTCTACAAGAAAAAAAGCAAATATGATAAAATCATTGAGTTTGTTTTAATTTTAAAGCCGTTAAAGTTGAAACTTTCCAGTAAGTTCAATTTTTATGTTTTTCCATCATTTTAACAACAACTACAAAGTTAAAAATTTTAATTAGTTTTTGGTATTTAAGAGATTTTAAAATATTAAATAAAAACAAAATTTAAAAAATTTTAATTTTCAAAATTTTAGATTTTATTGAATCTTTTTTTGTTCATGTGGAATTCGATTAAATATTTCAATGTTTTAGTACAGTCAGTTCCACTTTTAAGACACAAACTTTCAACAAAATTTAAGTTACAAGAAGTTTTCAAATTAAGGCACAAAATTCAAATTCTAGTAAAATAAATTGTAAATAAAAAAAATAAATTTTGTGCCTTATTTTGAGATTTTTATTGTGTCTTAAATTTTGTTGAAGTTTGTGCCTTAAAAGTGAAACTGACTGTATTAATAATAATAATAATAATTTGCACAGTTAAAAATTAGAAAAAATTGTAAAAATCCTCATATCGACAATTTAAATTGATTAGGCCTCTTTTCGGAATTGAATATTATTTTTTAGAATCTAATATTTTATTTTTTTTTGAAAAAAATAATTGGTTATGATGATCAAATAAAACTGAATAAAGAGGGGTTAATGATGTAATCATCTTTTAAAAAAAGAGTGAGGTACAGGGATAATTTCTTATTTGGCCTACTACATTACTAACTATTACAAATCAAATTAAGAACGTATCCTCTCACTCTTTTCTTTTAAATCTTATTGAAAATTTATTTTTCTTTACTATTGGAAAGTTTTTCAGTAATATTTTGAACCAATTTCGTTTCAAAAAAATAATAAATTCTTGTGTTCAAATTAATTAATAATTTTGATCCCTTTTTTAAAATTGAAAACCGAAATTAAATATCGAAACTATTTTTCCGTCAAACTGGCCGGGTTGGCCTGGGTGAAAGACTTGTGTTTAAAGGGTTTGTATGGATATTACAAGAAAATTTTTATTTTTGAAATTTTCAAAATTGAAAACACCTTTTCACATTTTTCTTTTTTTCGGGTTTTTTTTTGAAACGTAATTCAGATACAAAAAAAATATATTATTGCAAGATCAATAGTTACTGATGTAAAAACATGTTATTCTAATCACAAGTATAAATTGAAAAAAATTGAATTTATAAATATTCGATCTCTGGGCGAATTACTCATCGTCCCTAAATTCAAATAATCTGAAAAATTGATTTTTTAAGTTTAGAGCTCTGTATCTCCTCTAGTTTACAGTAAGTTCCACTTTTAAGACACAAACTTTCAACGAAATTTAAGGCACTAAAAAATCTCAAATTAAGGCACAAAATTTGGAATTTTATTTTTTGCAATTTATTTTTACTAGAATTTGAATTTTGTGCCTTAATTTGAGATTTTTTTGTGCCTTAAATTTCGTTGTAAGTTTGCGCCTTAAAAGTGAAACTGACTATAGAAGTTATTCTCAATTTTCGATTTTTTGTCAAAAAAAAATTTTTTTTGAAATTTAGAATTTTTCATTTTTAAAAAAGGTACCTTTTTACACAAAAATAATTTTTTTTTGGTGTTTTAAAGATCATCTTACTAGGGTAATTTTTGATCAAAAATATGATTTTGGTGAAAAATTTGAAAAAATTAAGGTTTAAAAAAAATTTTTTTTTTTGAAAATTTTTTTACTACTCTTTTGATTTTCCCATTTTTGATTTACTCAAATATTATATTTTTAATATATTTTTAACTACAATAGTTATAAATTTTTTAATTTTGAATTTTTTTTTTAGATTACAGTCAGTTTCACTTTTAAGGCACAAACTTAAAACGGAATTTAAAGCACAAAAAAATCTCAAATTAAGGCACAAAATTTCGAATTTTTTTTTTTTACAAATTATTTTACTAGAATTTGAATTTTGTGCTTTAATTTGAGATTTTTTTTGTGCCTTAAATTTCGTTGAAAGTTTGTGCCTTAAAAGTGAAACTGAATGTATGTTTCGATATTTTGGGATTGTTTTCTCAATTCTAACTCCAATTTTACTACGTCCCATTTTCCTCAAACCCACATTAATATCAAAATGAACCTCATCCAAAAAATAGATATTGCACATTTTGAAGTTATTTTTTAAAAGAAATATTAATAAAAAAAAATAATTAGATTTGTATTCTTCGTTCCTGAAACTAAATTTTGTGTTTTTCCAATATTTTATAGTTTTTCTTATAATATTTAATTCTTGTAAAATTTTATATATTGTGGAAATGCTAGGTACTTTTAAATTTTCATTAATACTTAAATTTCTTTTAATCTCTCTTAAAAATATAAGTGGGTTATTTTTTATTTCTTTTTCAATTAATTGGTGGTCTCTCAGTGTGAATTTTTTTGGTCTACCTCTTTTTCTATTTCTCATAATTGTCATTGATTTTTTAATATGATGATTCTCTTTTAAAATTTTCTTCAATTTGTAATAATAAGTTTTTGAGATTTTGTATTTTTGAATGATTTGTATACAGGGTAGATTTTTTTTTAAATCTAGAAAAATTCTAAAATTAAATTCAGGGGGGGTAACTTTTCCCACGGGTATATAAATTAGAGAGATTATTCATTGTTTAAAAAATAATTTAGATAATTGGCAATGTTTTTCACTCTTTGAGAAATAATTGTTTTGGTCTGTAATAGTTAGTAATGTAGTAGGCCAAATAAGAAATTTCCAAAAAAAAAAAAATGTTTTGTTTGGTAAACCTTGAAAAACAATAAACAATATTGTTTCTAATTTTTTTGTTGGTTTTTTTTTTTATTTTTATTGCTGGAGAAAATTTTATCAATACAGATCTAAAAATAAATTTTTCTTTTAAATTTAATATTTTCCTCAATAAATAATAATAAGTCCAAAATTCAAAATCCAATTGGTTTGATTTCTCAAAGTTTGATGGTTTAAAAAATGCAAAGCAAATATAATAAGCTTCCCCAATGTTTTTTTTATAATTATCAATTCCTTTTCACAAAAATTATAATTAATGGAAAGGTTTTGGATATTACGGGTGGTGTTTCCAAATAATTGTTGGTTTTTGAAGTTGGGTTAGGTTTTAGAAATGTTCTATTGGGAGCCTGATTAACTTTATTTTTTGAAGGGGTTGGGAAAAGAAGCCAATATTGCTTAGTGAATTGGCGTTTTTTTTTTTTTTTTTTTGCAAACACAAGCTTTTAGTGGAAAGTGCTTTTGGAATTGGTAAACACTTTGGTCTGCCAAGAAAAATTTTTTTTTTTGTTGAGAAATTGAGGATCCGCAAATTATTGTTTTGGAAAAAGGGTTTTCTCAAAGTACAATAAAAAACCAAAATTTTATTTGGTTTCTAAATAATTTGTCTTTGAGATAGTGGTCAATGTTTCAAAGTTGAGTTAGGGTTATTGAAAAGTTTCCAGTTGGGTATTGGGAATTGATGATCAATAAAAAATGTTTTATAAAAAATAATTTAATTTCCATTAGAAATTCTCATTGTAATTCAAGTTTGGCTATTATGTATGTTTTAACTTTTGGATGGGAATTGAAGATCTAATGGAAATGTTTTGGTTGGTAAATTATTTATGAAGATGGGTGTATAAACTTTTAATAGTGGGAATAGGCATTTGAGTGGAAACAAAACTACTCTCAAAATTCTTGAGTTCACACTTTATTAAAACTCAAAAGTCCTGATGAGAAAAGTTTTAATTTAAGAAGTTCACACTTTATTAAAACTTAAAACTTTTGAAAAGTTTTAATTCTCTAAAAATTTTTACTTTACCATTGTGAAAAAAATTTGGGTCATTAAAAAAAATTGGGTCAGTCAAAAATTTGTTTTCGTTTTTTAAATAGTAAATATTAGCAAAATGATTTTTGATCAAAGTAAAATTTTATGAACAAATCTTACATTTAAGAAAAACCAAAGTCACTATCAATAATAATTTTCAAAGGCAAAATTATTTCGTTGCATTTTGTGCTTATAGAATTACTGTGGAACTCTAAAAAACAAAAATTTATCTTTAATTGTAAACTTTACTAAAAATATTGATTTTTTTTATTAGATTACATTCCAAGATCAAGTTAATCATTGTTTGGGAAGACCAAAAATTAATAACCGTTTTAAATTAAGGTTTGTCTAAGGGGATTTTAAGAATTTAAATGGTTTCTGAAATCTTGATATTTCGGTATTTTGAAGTTTTGATTGTAAACATTAGTGGAAAACAATCTCTTTCGAAAAAAACATCTTTTTTTGGAAGATTTTATAATTCAATTTGGTTTAAAAGGTTATTTAAGATTAACCGTGATAAATTTGCGTTCATTAACAATGATAAATATCTTATTGAATTAATAGATTTTAATATTTCCTATTAAATATTTCTCTTATTTTTAGTAAAGTTGACAATTAAAAGTCAATTTTTGTTTTTTAGAGTTCTACAGTAATTCTAAAAGGTTAAAATGCAACAATTTAATTTTGCCTTTGAAAATTATTATTGATAGTGACTTTGGTTTTTCTTAAATGTAAGATTTGTTCATAAAATTTTACTTTGATCAAAAATCATTTTGCTAATATTTATTATTTAAAAAACGAAAACAAATTTTTGACTGACCCAATTTTTTTTAATGACCCAAATTTTTTTCACAATGGTTATTAGAATTCAAAACTTTTAAAAAGTTTTAATTCCAAAAATTTTTTTACTTTATTAAAATTGAAAACTTTTTTTAAGTTCTCAAAAAGTTTTCACTTTTTTAAAATGACTGTATACCAAATAAAATCAATTTATTTGAGAATTGAAAATTCTTTATTTTTTAATTTTCAGAAATTATTAATCAGAATCAGAATCAGAACCAGAACCAGAACCAGAATCCGAACTAGAAACCAACTTAATATTATTTTCTTCACCCACCACGTTTTCTTTTTCCCTTCCATAGTCTTTTACTTCCACTTTCGCTTTATTATCTCCATTTAAGGAATTTTCAAGTAGCATATCTGCTGTTAAAATAATTTGATTAGGGGACTGTGGCAGATTTTGAACTTCTAAAAGATTCCAAATATCTAAATTGTCTGAATGATAAAAATTTTGGTCTTTTTCATAAAAAGAAACAAAATAATCATTATCCTTTTTTTGATCAATTTTTTTCATTAATGATCTTATCTCGTTTTTAATTGATTTGCGAGTTTGGAAAAGTTCTTTGGACTTTGATTTATGTATTGTGACTCGAATTAGCCCTTTGAGTCTTTTCCAATAATTCTTCAAAACATCAAGCATAAAAGAAGTAACTTGGGCAAAAACCAAGGCGCCAAAGAAATAAATCAATGCAGGAATTGCACCAAACAGTTTCCCTAAAACACTTGTATAAATTATAAAAACAATTAAGGCAAGAAAGCTTCCTCCTAATAATCTGAAAGTTGCAATATTTTCGGGTTTATTTTTTGCTTTCTGAGTGATCTTGATAATAGAGATCGCGATTGGGGAATTGACTATTAGCCCGATCAAGCCTGGTGGAAGTAAAGATAATACTGTAAACAAATATAAAAGATATTTACCAATAATACGAAGGGGGTTTGCAAAATATTGGATTTGGCAGAGATCTTGATCTCGGATTTTTAAATTATCCAATTGCTTTTGGTAGTTTTGAATCGAGCTTCTTAATTCTAATTCGATTTGTGAAGAATTTTCAATGATTGTTTCTTTTTGAATTTCATTCGGATTATCGTTTGTGTTGGAATCGCAATCCAAATCAGAGCCTGAGGTTTGATTCAAATGATCTTTTTTTTTCTTCTTCTTATTATTATGATTCTTTTTCTCATTCTTCTTCTCATTCTTCGTATTATTATTATTATTCTTCTGGTTGATTTCAATTTGGTTCGAAATTTGATTATTTGATAGTATTTCAAAAAAATTAGCTAGTCGAATACCATTTTCAAAATTTCTTTTCAAACTTGTCCTATCCACCCTCCAAAAAATGTTCATTGAAGTTTTAACTAAGGAGTGGGTCTCCCAATCAGGTGTATTGATTGTCATTAATCTTGAACATTTTTGTAAAAAGGAAGTGATCAAATTTACAGCTTTCCACTTGTCCTCCTTTGCCATTAAGATGACCGAGTTGTGCAGGCAAATTGGTCTCGAGTATGTAATTAAGATTTCGCTTCGGAAAGTTTTTCTTGATGTATAATTTAAGGAAAAGGGCAACAGTTGGATCCTTTGGAAGGAATTCTTTACAATTAAATCTGGATCAGTTGACAATTCTTCTTCAGTAAACATTTGCTTGCTTTGAATCTCCAAGTCCACAATTTCTTCTTCTTCTTCTTCTTCTTCTACTTCTTCAATGTTATTTTTATCCTCGTTTTTGCTCTTCTTCTCTTCTTTGGTGTTAACGATTGCATTAATTAAGATCCTTGAAACACCAGATTTGTATCGATTTAATTCATGGTGCACTACACTGAGACCCTCAGGATAAATACAAATAACTTGGCCCTTAAGCAAGGTTTTGTTGGTTTCTTCCCACATCCTCGAGTTGTCAATTTGTGTGTTTTCTTTCTGATTTGTATCGCTAATCAAGGCCTTGCTTTGCTCATGGGTTTCCTTGTTTTTTGGTTGTTTGGGTTGGTGATCTTGTCTTCGCCTGACACCAATCCCACCCATAGATTTGATTACAAACCCTAAAACTGGGACACCCAATAAGGTGTTTTTGAAGAGTGTTCGAGCCATCCGTGGCATTGATGTGAAAACAGCTGCTGGATCACACAGCGCATTTGGATGGTTACCAAACATTAACAAACCCTCTTTACGAGGAATGTTTCGTAAACCAATGACCTGGATGGTTTTGAAATAAAATAATAACCAAATTCGAAAGAGATTAGTTAAAAGTTTATAAAGAAACATTTTGATTTTTTTCTCGTTTTTTAAAAAAAATGATTTGTTTACAGAAATCTAAATAAGTCTGGTTTTTTAATTCTTGTTATGAAGTTCTGGAGTTAGATCTGTTTTTTCCTTTTCACTTTCAATTGTTTTCGGATTTCACAAAAAGCAATCATTGGAAAAATGTTTTTTTCGTTATATTTATAATTTGATTGGAAATACTTTTGACAAAATCGTTAACTTGGATATTATTGGGGTTTTAGTTCGAAGAATTTGATCCAGTTACTATTTTAATTTTTTTGAACGCAAATTGAAGCTTTTTTTTAAAAATTATTTCACAAATCTGAAAGTCCATTTTCGCAACAATGTGTTAATTTTGAGCCGTAAATATTCTCAGAAAAGTAATCACTTAAATTCATTTTAACACAAATTGAAGTTCTGAGAGAAAAAAAAATTTAAAACAAAAGTCAAAAATCAAAATGAAAAAAAAAGCAAAATTAATAAAAATGAGAAATTTATTTTTTTTATTTTCAAACTTTAATAAATATTCCAGAGAAAAAGAAAAGAATTAAATTATGTGTACCTGGCTTCAAAATTTTCACATAGAGTTTGGTTTATATATTATAAAAAATTGTTTCATATTCTAAGAGGAAATGTATTATTTTATACAATATGCAATTTGTGAATGGGATAAATTAGATTAAACATTAATTGTTTGAATTTACAAAGTCTTTATAAAGTAGAAGACTAATCACTTAAATTTCGTCTCTTAAACTCTTTGGTTGGCATTTCCAACAAGTGTAACAAAATAAATTGAGATCTTTGATTTGTTTTTCAAATTGGTTATCTTTAAATTAAAAAAATTGAACATTAAAAAAAAAAAGCTTTTAAATGAGATGATTTTATCCTTCTGAGATACAACACTATTAGGTTATGTGGTGTATTATAGATATGTATTTTTCGGAGAAGATTCCTCATTTACGTTTGGACACTTTCTAAAAAATAAGTATTCGGTTAGAAAAGGACAAATCTAATTTTCATATTTTATTTATCAAAAAACTTAGAATAAAAATACAAAACAATTACTATATAAGTAAGAGTAATATAATTACTTTTACTATTGGTAATATGAAAAAACTTATTCTTTAAAAAAGTTATTATATTTTTGTTAATTAAATCAAGAAAAAATGGTAAAAATAATTATTTTAATCAAAATGATATTTGTTATTTCTTGATCAAAGAAATTTGTTAGTAGATACCCTAAAAATTTAGAGTAATAGTGAAATTGATAATTTTATGTTATTCATTTTTGATAACCATATTAGTTGTTTGTAAAGCCCCAAATTACCCAAAATGTATTGTAAAAAGATATCCAAGAAATGGGAGTTTCTTCTTGGTTTTTAATACTGATTATTATTTTTTTTTCGAAAATTGCGAACCAAAAATCTATTTATTAAAGTAACTCAACAGTTTTTGATAATGAAAAAAAAAAAAAAAAAATTGAAAATGTATTTTAATCTTGAAAGTTTAAATTTTTTTATTTGAGTTAGTGGATTTCAAATCTATTCTTCAAACTTTTAACTTCTTACTATTAAGGATTAAAAACCAAAAAAATTCTGAAGAATTTTTTTTTTAATTTTCAAATTTTATTATTTTTGTTAAAGGTAGTAACTTAATTCCAAGGATTTAATATCTTGGGACATCTAGTTTGGAATTCTTAATTATCCAATATATTATTCTTTCTGTGTAATATTAAAATATTATCCTTAAATAAAAATATATTACATAATTTTTTTCACCACTCTTTCAAATAACCACACTATTGAAAATATGGAATACTGTAAAAAATAGAGTATTTGCAATTTTCAAGATAAATAAAGAGTTACTAACTAATTACCCACAATTTAGTTATAGTGAATGAAACATATATAATGATTTTTGGACTCAAAGGGATTTTAAATCTAAAATCGTTTGGTAAATATCAATACTTTGTTTCCAAAAATATTTTTTTTTAAATTAGAAATATTTCAGTTCACCAACCGATTTTTTGATTTAAAGTATAATTATTCTTTTAGGATAATCAGATATTAAACTTTATTTCACTCATAGGTAACCAGACAAAAATGAAAAATTCACTTTATTATTAGAATCAACCAAGCCAAGATTATTTATAAATTAGAGAAATAGTATACTTCGTATTAGAGTTGATATTCATAAAAGAAATACCTGAACAAACCTTAAATATCAAAAAAATAAACTGTTAAAAAAATATTTGCGCCCATTTCATTGTAAGGTCTCATACAAAATTTCTCAATTTTTTTGGTATCTTAAAATTGTTGACTCAAAGATTTTTTAATTTTAAATTTATGAATTTTTAAAGGAACTGCTAAACCTCAATTTTCATTAAATTGATTTGATATTTCAAAGTATTTTTTTTTTTCAAATTTTACTCTTTAAAAAATAAAATAAAAAAAAAATAAGAATCATAGAAAAAAAAAAATTGGCTAAATTACAAAAAAATATTGGAGAAATTAATGATCAGATTTAAAAATTGAAAAATTTTTTGAGAAGAATAATGAATTAAAATCATAGAATATATTATATTTCTTCAATAAAATTTGGCATCTTTAACTGAAAAAGAGTTGAATACATGATTATCTTAATAGAATAATTATACTTTAAATCAAAAAAATAGTTTGGCTAAACACAAATCTTTCTAATTTAAAAAAAAATTATTTTTGGAAACAAACTATTGGTGTTTACTAAATGATTTTATATCTAAAAGCCATCAAGATCAATAAACATATATTTTTTGTTTACTATTACCGAAATTTGGATAAATTTTTTGAATTTTTTATTTATCTCTAAAATTGTAAAGACTCTATTTTTTACAAGGTTTCTTATCTAAACTAGTACCAAGTTCAGTATTTCGAATTTTGTTTTTAATTTCATTTTATTCTCATTATTCCAATAAGAACCAAAAAACACCAAAATACAATTTTTGATAAAGATATTCCAGTATTTTAGTAAAAAAAAATGATAGGGTAAAGTGTTAAAAAACACTTTATTTTAAGTAAACGAAATATTAAGGGAATTAGATATTAAAAGAAAGATTCACGCCTATTGAAATATTAATATTTTTTTTTCAAAAATTCTAATATTTCAAACAAAAAAACGTTTGTTAATATATGGTGTTAATGTTTTTTTATAAGAATTTTTTTATATAAATATAAAAAACTAAATTTGATTAGTATATTATTAAATAAAACTGTTGATTCACTATTTTTTTTTTGACTAACTTCAATAATCTTTTTATTAAAATTAAAAAAAAAAAAAAAAAAAAAAATTAAGGTTTTTATTGTTTTTAGTTACAAAAATACAAAAAAATTGAAAGACCATTCAAAAGGAAAATGTCAAATAACTTTTTTATCCTCAAAAAATATGAATAAAGAAAAAAAATTTATTTTTTTGAGGAAATAAAGATAACAATTTTATTGGTTTTCTTTAAAAAACACAACTGATATTTTTCTACACCGAGTGGAATACACACCCCTTGAAACATAAAAAATTTAAAATCCAAAATAGAAATAAAATATCCTTCTATATTCTAAGAAATTAAATCTCTATTTTTTATTTTTTATTTCAGAAAAAAAAAAAGAGAAAATCAAATTACAATGAAATATTCAAGTAATCAATGGTTTCTTCTCGTTGTTTATTTGCAATTTTTTAATCCCACTTGGTAATAAATAATCTCAAAAACAAATCTCATTAATTAAAATGAGTGCCAAATCCTTGATTTCATTTAACAATTTTTTTTAAAGAAAATTACACTTCAAAAAAAGCAATTAAATGTTATTTTTCCAGTTTGACTCTAAAATAGAGTCAGTTCCATTTTTAATGCCCAAACTTTCAATGGAATTTAAGGTACAAAAAAAAACCTCAAATTAAAGTACATTTTTTTTTTTTACAAAAATTATTTTAATAGAATTTGAATTTTGTGTTTTATTTGGGAATTTTTTTGTACATTAAATTTCCTTGAAGTTTTATGTCATAAAATGGTACTGATTCTTAATATTTTTTGATTATTGAGAATTTGAAATTGTAAAAAGTAATTTTCAAAAAAATATTTCAAAAATTATAAATATCTTCTTATTTTTGGAAAAATTATAAAATATTAGAAGGTTTTTCGTTTTTCATACGAAATCTATTTTAGATAAATCTTTTAGGATTAAAAATTTGAGTAACTAAACCTTTTTTAAGGGCATTTAATTTAAATTTGAACAAGTAATATCGACACATTCAAATTAAATAATTTTTAATTATATTTTCAGAATAAACAAAAAATATTTCAGTTATTATCTTTGGTATTTTTGTTTTATTAGAATTATGATCAAAATTTCTCTTTCAATTTTTAATAGTCACATAAGAATAAATATACTTTTTTTTTTTTTTTTTTTTTTTTTTGCCGATTATCTGAAATTAGAAAAAATAAAAAATATATTGTAATCGTAACAAAATACATATATTTCAATGATTTAAATATATTACAATTTTAAGTGATAAAATTTTTTATTAAGATTTTTAAGGTTAGATATTCAAAAGTTATTTTAATCACATAATTTATGAATAAAATAAAAATGTTAGAGTTCAAACAGAAATCATAAATTCAAAAATAATTTTCAGAAATAACAAAAAAAAAACATCCCAAAACATTTTTAATGTTCCATTAAATTGATTTTTATGTTATTAGAAACCTTCAATTATTTTTTAAAAAAAAAACACCCCACTCAGGGTAACAGGAAAAGTTTAATACGTTTTCGAAAAATAACAAATTCAGAAAAAAAACATAATATATTAAGAGATTAATTTTACCACATATCTAAGGGCATAAATAGATACTGTAAAGTGGAAAGAAAGTGAAAAGCAATGGTTAAATAAAATGAATTTATTTTAACTTCTTTTGATAGAGAATTTAATAGAGTTTTTGGATCAAGTCCAAGATTTTTTATATATTAAGAATGGTAAAAAAAAAGTTAATAGATTGTGATTTTTCCTTTATTAACTAACTTTTAACGAATTTTTTATGACTATTATATTATATTTCGAGTTAATTGGAGTAGTGTTACTATCTGTTACAAAATAAAAGAAATAAATTTTTCATTCAACTTACCCAAAAAAAGCTATTAAAAAACATTGTATTATTTCCAATTTTTCAATTCTTAAAACAAGTTTAAATTCAAAATTTCCCTTTTTAGAATTGGGTACTTTGATGATTTTTAATTCGAAAAATGTATTTTTTCGGAAAGATGAATCAAAATGATGAACTTTTTATTATACAATTAACAGTAACACAAATAGTCCTTAATTCACTAATGTTAAATAAGTTTTATTCACTAATGTAGACTATTTCAGCACTCACAAAGTAAAAAAATATGGATAGTTCTTAAAGAATGGATCCAAAAAGAATAATGAAAATGTTTTTCAATTTATTTTGCTCCGAATAGTAAAAATTCATAATTACCTCTTGTGTTCATTAAATTCTTTTTGCCAATAATAGCAAACTCTCTCAAATCTTTCAACAAAACATTTTATTTTTTTTACTTATTCAAACTAACCAAAAGAGCTTTACAAAAATTTTCATTTGACTGAAATTAAAAAACAAAAATCAAAAGCACACAAGTAATAGGAATTTCAACGAAAATAAGCTCACTTTTCATCAAAAAAAAGAAAAACAAAAACAAAAACAAAAACCAAAAGAAAGACACAATTCGAAATTACATTTCATAAAATAGTTTCATTAAATGACAAATGTTCAAGATCGAGCATTATTTTGTGAATACTTACCAAGTATAATATTATTCCGGAATGGAAAAAAATACACCCGCTCTGAGGGAACCTTATTATTAATCTTTGAGTCTGGATCTGTTTGTTGTTATCCGATCAATGACAAAACACTAAGATCCATTTCAGAGTATGCTGTTGCTTTGTCTACAGAGTCCACTTTAAAGCCAAGAAACAAATCAAGAATAGAATATTCTTCGATCGACGCGCAATTACCACGAAAGGATCTAGTCAAAATCGATGTTTTAAAGTTCCCACAAAGAAAAGACGGAACACCAATTCATCCACGCAAGATCACATTAAGTCCAAACAAAAAGTTCTTATTGATTATTGGTGTAGAGTATTCAAAACAACGAAAATTGGTTGTGTATAAAATCCAATCAAATTCAAATGATCCACTCCAACCGATCTTTTACGATCGTTCTTTGACATATTTTGATGCCTGCTTTAGTTCAGATTCAAAGCACTTAATTGCTTTGCCTTCAAGGTTTCCTGGCTTTGTTTTTATGTTCAAATTGCCAAGGCCACAAAATTTGTGGAACGATCTCTATTTGCATAACAGTTCTGAATTTATTCCAATCTCAAGCCGATCTCGGTTTACTCCTCGATCTTGTGGTCCTTTGTTTGTAGTTGGTCCCGCTAAAAATAGTTTTGGTAAACCTTTAGAAATGACTCATATTTCTGGCAGTATAAATCCAAAATTACATACCTTTTCTACCAAAAAAAAAAAAAAATCGGAAACAAATCGGAACGAAATAACAGAAGAAGAAAAAGAAGAACAAGGAAAAAAAAAACAAAAAGAAGAAACACAAAAAGAAGAAAAAGAAGAATCAAAAGAAGAAGAAGAAGAAGAGGTAGAAGTTGAAGAACGATCAGAATGTGATTTTGTAACTTGGAATGATTTGGGTTATGGAGAGTATTGCCTATGGTCTTTAAAATCGGCAAAATATGTTTATAAGAATTATTCTTTTCTCGAAAAAAAATTTGTTAACAAAGATAAATTAAATACTGAAAAACAATTTGAAGACATTTATGACGACAGTGATGATTCTGAGTGTTATTATGAAGATAACAGTTCAGAAGAATATTACTATTCTTCAACCGAATCATCTGATGAACTAAACAAATTGAAATGGAATGACAATCGTAATGATTGGTCTTTGGACGAAGACGATGACGACGAAGATGATGACGAATATGATGAGTATTCATTTGAATATAGTGATCAAGTTTCAGAAACCGAAGATTTACAAATAACTGAATCAACAAAAAAAGAAAAAAACATAAATAGCAATCAGACTTTAAAGACTGAAATAAAAAATAATTCAATAAAATCAGAAACAAAAATAAATGAAAATGGAAATAATAAAAAGGAAAATTCAAAGAAAAGTGATAATAATAATAAAGAAGAATCAAATTCTGAAGAGACTGGCAAGGTGAACAAAAATGAAAATTTAGAGGAATTAATTGAAAATAAAAACCCAAAAAAATTAATGGAAAAGAAAACATTTAAAAATGAAGAATTACAAAAAGAAATCGAGAATAGTAAAAAAGTTGATAACGAAAATAAAATTGAAAGTGAAAACAATAATGAAGTTGATTCTGAAAATGAAACTGAAAATGAAAATGAAAATGAAAATGAAAAAAAAAAAGAAAATGAAAAAGAAAATGAAAATGAAAATGAAAATGAAAATGAAAATGAAAATAAAAATAAAAATGAAATTGAAAATGAAAATGAAAATCAAAATAATGATGATGAAAAATTAAGCAATAATAGTAATCAAGAACAAAATCAAGAAGAAGAAAGCGAAGAATGGGATAATGGTGATGAAGATGAGGAAGAGGATAGTGAAGAAGTAGAGGATAGTCTCTTTTTAAACAATCAAAGAGTGGGGAGAAGGGAAAGAAGGAAAAGAAAAATAAGAGATGGGTTTTATTTTTTCAAAAATTTTGAATATTTTCCAAGATTATTATTTCCAAGTGTGCATAAAACCGATCAGATCAACGAAAAAACACAACCCACCGCATATATTTTAGATATGCAATTTTCCCCACCCACTTATTCCATTAATAATGATGATTATGATGAAGTGGGTGAATATGGGCAAAAACAGGAGGAGCAAAAAAATACATACGCGGCCAAGAATAAATTCAAAAAGCCCAAATTGTTTGCTGTAATAATACGGAATTCTTTTCGAAATAGCAGTGATAATGGACTGGGCATTTCGATGGTTGACGGATCTGTACCTGAACGACAAGAAATTGAAGAATCTGAAGAAATCAAAAAAAATCAAAGGACGTCTTTAAAAAAAGGCTCACAATCAAAACTGAAATCAAATTTTGAAATTAAGGATTTAGGAAATAATAGCAAAGTAATTTACCATAAAAATATGAACGTAAAAAATGCAATTTGGTATCGGGCAAGCAAATCAAACGACAGAGATGATTTTATCTGCGCCAAATGGACAAACACAATGCTGATCGGCCAGGAACCATCAGCTTCAATTGTGCTTCGTGGGAAGGGCGTGTATGAGCTTGTTGACTACTGCTATGGATCCGAATTTCAAGCTCTTTATAGTTACTTTGTAAAAAATGTTGTAAACTTTGTAACAGTGACAAGCTATCATAGATTTTGGTTAACAAAAAACGGAGAATTGAGATTGATTATTGTAAATCCGACTGTGCCATCTTTACACCCAGAATGGAAACAAATTTTTGAAACAAATGGTAACCAAAAAATGGATAATTACCTATACAGACAAATTGGAAGAAGAGTTGGATACTACATTAATAAAATACAAGATAAACTCTCAGATTCTCGGAGTGGCAGAACAAAAGGCGGCCGTTCAAAGGGGAGAAGGGGCGGTGGTAACCAATACAGCAGTAATAACGATAATAATAAAAGAGTTTTTTACGGGTTCGGGATGTGTGAATCGTGCGTTGGGCTACATTTGTATAGATGCTTCTTCTGTGGAACATTGTTAACTAGACCTTTACAATGCGGAATGACACTTTCCGCTGTTTATTGTTCAAAGGAATGCCAAGCTAATCATTGGAAAACTTGGAAAATGAGAATAACTCATCATGAATTAAAAAAATAGTCTTATTTTTTTTTTAACATTAAATAAACTATAATAGATATTTCAAAAATTGTAACTCACCTAAAAATAATAAATTGAAAAAAAAATTATTAATTAGTATTTGAGAATTATTAATTATTAAATATTATTAATAATTCGCCTTTTAATTATAAAAAACACATAAAAACATGATATTTTAAAAATTATTAAAAATAAAATTAAAACCTAAAAAAAAGTGAATCACAATTTTTGAAAAGATTTTTACGGATTTTTTTTACTGAACTTTTTAATGAAAAAGAGTTAACAAGAGTGTTTTTTTGTTGATAAACATTTGAATTTTAAAAGACATTACATAGTTTCAATTTTTCATAAGGTTTCTAAGAACTTTCTAATTTTTTTTTTTCCACTTGATCTTTTGCAAAAAAAAATTATTTTTTTGATAAAAAAAAGAAAAAGAAAAACAAAAGAAAAAAAAAAATTTACAAAATTTGAAAAAATGATTTTGATTGAAAAAATTTAAGAATCAGATAAACTCTAATAAACAATTTCCAATGGCATTATAAAATAAGTCAACATTTTTGAAAAATAGTAATCTATCAATTTATATATTAATATATATATATATATATATATATATATATATATAATATATCTAAAACCCCCATTCCAAAAATTTGGAAACACAAAATCAAAAATAGACAAAAAAAAAAACTAAATTTATTCTATTTTTCCAAACATAATATTAAACTACATTTAATTTAGAAAGCCTTAATGTTTTTATAAGTAATCATTTTCATCCAAATAAACAAAAAAAAAAAGATAAACGAAACAATAAAAATCTGTGTGTCCAAAAAGATGAAACGATGGTAACAAAAAATTGTATTGGGTTTATTGTTAAGTATTAAACGAAATTTCATCTAATCTGTTAAAGGGAGCATTTTGAAGTCACTAAATTTGAGACTTCTAATTCAAAGAGTATCAAAGATAGATCTAGCCACGAGAAGTATTTGAATCTTAATTGAGTTTACTAAAAAAAAGAGAGAGAGAGAAAATAAACAATGCAGAATTGGTGTTAAATGTTAAAAAGTAAAAGAATGAAGAGTGTTCAAAAAAATAAAAAGTCAAAAAATTAGTATGTGAGAAACCTGAATTTTTATGGTTTAAATGAATTTTCTGATAGGTTTTAGTTTGTCTTGGGCATCTTTTCCCTAATTTGCTGTTGAGTCTAAAAAATTGTATTGATAAATTTATTGAGATTTCACTAACAATATTTATGGATCAAATGAGAGGATACCAGCAACTAATTGTATATGATTTTTAGATTTAAAAAACTCAATATTAACATTCTATCAACCATTAAAAAAAAATACCAGATCTAACGAAATAGATTACTTACCTGGAAAAACGGCAATGAAAACAAAAAAAAAAAAGACAAGAAATGAAATAGTCCGTAAAATCAAAAATATTTCCAAATTGAATGTAAAGTAGAGTAATGATGTTCTTTCCACTGTTTAAACTCTGTCCAAATTTTTAGAATTTAGTTTAATGAGGTTATATTTCTACTTACTTGGTTTCGAGTATTAAAAGCTATTTGGTAATACTAGGGCAAATCTTTTGAATTATGAAATGAAAATTTTCTTGTTGTTTTCATTTCAATTAGACCATGTAATTTGAATTTGAAAGTTTTTTAATCTTATCAAAATTTCGTTAGAAATATCCATCATGGTTTAGGTAAATTAGAAAATAATTGATTAATGATTTGAAAAGTATAAATAAAAAAAAACAAAATCTTTTTTTTTATTCTATTTTAACAAGCAAAACCTAAAAAATTTAATGTAATTAACCAACAATTTTTAGATCCTACTCAAAACAGAATTTAAAAATATCCACCATTCAAATCTAAAAAAAAACAATCCAAAATTTGAAAATTAAAATACCTCTATTCCTATTGATTTCTACATTATTTGAAAAAAATTCTAGAGTTTAGGACAATTGTATATTTATAATTGAAGTTAAAGTTGTAATAAAGAGATATAAGAGGAAGAAAAAATAAATATTTATATTTTGTCTAGTTTCGTTCTAGATAATCTCGAAATGTTTTTAGATTTATAAATTTTTTTTATCTAAAACCCCAAAAACCGTTAAAAAACCAAACAATTGCTTTTTTTTGTCTTTCTTTTAAATCACTAGTAACTCTTATTTATTTTTTCCCCAAAGGCAATAGAGTAATTATTTAAATAAGAATACAATTAAACTTGATAAGCAACTTCATTTATCGACTTTAGAAAACTGAATAATCATTTTTAAAAAGTTCCATTTTCCACAATTATATTTTAGTCATAAGATCCTATGTTATTTTTGTTTCGGGTTTTGGATTAAATCAGAAAAAAAAAAATTTGCAAAAAAAATTAATTTTGAAGAAATCACACTTTTAGTAATTTTTGAGAGCCTGTATGAACAAATAACCTTTGAAACTTTAATCTTATTTTAAAAATACAATAAAAATTAATCAAATATTAAATCCTTGAAGATCTAAAAAAATTGATCATTTATTTTATTCACGACTATTTATTAAATTTCTTTATATACAAAAGATTATTCAATATTTTTTTCACAAATATCAAGAGTGTAAACAAGTAAGTGTATGTATTAAAATAAGTTATTTGATAATATCTTTCTATTATTGTTTTTTATTAGAAATATTCCTATGAATTTGTTTTATTTGTTTGAAAATCTTTAAAAAATTGAGAAATAATTGTAAAGTATATTTGATGCCTTGAATCATTGGGCTGTTAATGACTCACTAAAAAAAATAAGATTGGGTTATTAATAATTGATTTTAAATAATCAAATTAAAAAGTATTTCTCTAGATTTAAAGTTGAATTTTACAGGTTCTAAAAAAGTATTTTGTGGGATTTTTTTAAGTTGGGTGACTTTTTGTCAGATTTTTTTTTTCAATAAAGAGAAAAAATTGATTAAAACTATTCTTTGAATCAAAAAATTATATTTTTTTCAAGTTTAAAATAATTATTGAATTTTTTTTGAAATTAAGTAGAATTTTTATATTGGGTTATTTTAGAACTCAGTGGTTTTATTTTTAAAGTGTATTTTGGTTCACTACCTATACATACAATAAGATTTCAATCTTATTTCAAGGAAAATAATTTTTTTAAAATAATACAGAAATATGTTGAATTTTGAAATTTTAAAAAATGAGAAAACAGGATCAGAACTTTTAAAAACTATAATTCATTTCTGAAAATAGTATTAAAAGTTACTTTGGTTTTTTAGTAATCAGATTTTTACACCATTTCTCAATTACAAGATACAGTAAAAGTTTTTTGAATTTGCTATTGGAAATTTACTTGAAGATTTTTTTTAAATTGCTAGCCCTTAATACATAATCTCCTTAACCATTTTTCTATTTACTACATTGGATTTCAGTTCTCATATCATCGAAAATTTAGATAGTCCTTAAAGAGTAAATGGTATTACTTTTTCATTTTTTCCAAAAAATCACTTTAATTCATTTTGTTTCTCATTTTGAATAAAATGTCATATTATAGAAGATCTTCAAACCACAGAGAAAACTATTCTAATGAGGACAGTCGTCATGAAAGGAGAAGATCTAGACCTTCGTCACTAGAAAGACAATATTCTCAACAAACTCACCATGATTCTCGAAACAGACACTCAGAATATCATTACAAATCAAGAAAAAGTCATCCTTATAAAGACAATTACCAAAATCGTAAAGAAAGAGGAGAATCACTTTTTGAAAGTGGTTTTGAACATAGCACAATCCTTATACCACAAAGCAAAAAGAATAAAAAAATTAAACCGCAACCAAAAAAAAATCAAACAAAACAAAAGAATCTTTTCAATTCAGATTTTGAGTTTGAAATGTTAAGAAAACAGCAAAGGGAATCCCAAAAACAAGTAAAGGCAACCAATTCTAAGAGTAAAGTTTCTTATCATAAGAACAACAATAAGAAAAATCCGTTAATGAACGAAAGAAAATCAAATTCGAATTCAGATTCAGGTTCTGGATCTGGATCGTTCCAAGAACAGGATGTAAATTGGGACGAAGACTATTCTGAAGAGAATGAAGAAGATTACAAAGAGGTTGGCTGGGATAGTGAATCCGAGTCTGAGTCTGAGTCTGAGTCTGAGCTAGAATTTGAACGAGATTCTAATATTAAAAACGAGAAAGAAAAAGAAATAAAACCACAAAAAGAAAAAGAAAAGCAAAAAGAACAAACACAAGAATTTGAAAAAAAGAAAGGTAACGAAAAAACACGAGAGTTTGAATTCCAAAAAGTAATTGAAATAAAAAAAGTGAATAATACAAACCAAAATTCGATTAACAGAATAAAGCCTTTGGATCCAAGAATGAAAAAAAGTAATGAAATTAATAATCAAAAGATCTCAATTCAAAACAAAAAAAAACAGAATAAAGTTATACCCATCTCCTTTAATAAGAATAGTAATAATAAAGAGGAGAAGAATTCCGAAGGGCAGACGCTTTCTGTTAGTAATAATAGTACTCGAAATCAAAAGCATTTCGACAATTCAAAAAAAAGAATTTCAAAGGAATTTTCTCACCAAAAAAAGAAGGTGAACACTGAAGAAAGAACTCTTTGTTTTTATAATTTATGTGAAGAGCTTAATAATATCATTGCCCTTTCAAAAATTGCTGAAAAATATGGCAAAATTGAAAGAATTTATTTAAATGCCAAAGGAAATGCTTGGATTAGATTCAAAACAAAGGAATCGGCAACCTTAGTATATAACAGACTGCCACCATTAATAGGGCGTTTTGGCGCTCGAATTAAATGGACTTATGAAAAATACGAATTGCCAGTATTTAAGAATCATGGAATGCAAAACCATGATTTTTCAAATTCATATTATCCATTTCAATATCAAAATAATTATTCTTATGAAAAATTTCCCAATTTGAATCAAAATACGCATTATGGAAATGTACAAGATCAGAAAGAAATATTTAATACAAATCAATTTCATAATTATCAACAAAATTTTAAATCATATAATAATATTAATATTTATAATAAGAATAATGAAAGTGGACTCACTAATAAGAATGGAAACAAATTTGGATATAATCAAAAACCTGTTGATCAAAAGGACGAAATAAAAAATGGAAATGGAGAAAAATTGTCTTTCAAAAATAATATCCAAGGCAAAGAAATAGATCAAAGGGAAGGCGACGAGGAAATGCTAAAAAGAGGGGAGGAAGAACTAGACATAAAAGTAAAAGAGGGGTTTAAAAATCAGAAAACGATGTTGGAAAAGCCCAGCAAAGATGACGATAAAGGAGAGGATGGAAATGGCAACGAAGAAGATGAGGGTGTGATGGAAGAAACAGACGAAGGGGAAGATGAAAAAGGAAAAGCGGGCGAGGGGAAGGAAAAGGAAAAAAATGATGAAATTTTAGAAGAAGAATTAATTTGGGATGAAGAATCGTCTGATGATGAAAAAAAAGAGATAAATCAGAAAAATGAGAAACAAATAGAAAAGGAAAATTCAGAGCAATGTGATAAGAATGAGAATAAAGCTGACAATGGTGATAAAGAAAAACGAACAACACCCATGGCTAAAAAAAAGGAAAACGGGATATTTAGTCCAAAAAGAACAATTTTTTCAAAAAAAATCAATAATGTCATGGATAAAAGGCAACAAAATGTCAGAAAGCGTATTAGTCCATCAAATGAATTGTTGTTTATGAAAAGAAATCCCTCTGCGAAAAAACAAACCAATAACCCAATACAATCTGAAAATTCTTTATTAACAAAATTACTTGAAAAACAAAGGAAAGTTGAAAAACTTTATAAAATTGCCAAAAATAGTCAAGATAAAGAAAAATTAAAAAAGGTTTCTGAAACACTTAAAGATTTAATTCAAAAAGAAATTGAGAAACAAAAAAATCTATTAATTACAAAAAAACGAGTACTCTTTAATCAAATTCAATTCCAAAATGATCTCAAAAAAAGAAGAATCAATCAGACAAATAAAAATAATACTCTATTGATAGCTATTTCGAAAAACAAAGAAGCAAACCCAATAATTAATCATTTTTCACAGTTTGGTGAAATGAATCATTCAATTATTAAAAAATCATCCCAATTTTATTTAAAGTTACAATTTACTAATCCAAATGATGCGCTTCAGGCTTTTGATAGTAATTGTAGTAGAAATGTCAATGAAAAGAAATTAAAAATAGAATGGGGAGTTGTAAATAATGACGATAATGATGGTAATGATCAAAAAAATATTGAAGAAAAATCAGAACTTATACGGGGTCAATCACAATTTGGGTTAAGCTTAAAAACAGAGAAGGAAAGGGTGGTGGAAAAATGAGCAACATTGTAACTGAAATAAATTGAAATATTTATAAATCATCTTTTTTTTTTTTTCACATTTTTTTTTTTTCTTTTTAACATTTAAAGGATTATCGAGTTAATTGTAGAAAATTTCCGCTTGAATAAATCAGGAAATGGATATTTTAGGAGTTGGCGAGAAGGGTTTTGCTGAACGTTTTTTTTTTATCTTTTCATTAAAGAGAGGCGATCAACAAAAATACCTCCTTTTTGCTGTTAGGTTTTTTTTTTAATTTAAAATAATTAAGTAAAATCTTTGATTTTTCTCTATTCTTTTGAATTATGGAAAAGCGCCGTTAGGTTTTTTTCTAATTTAAGAAATTAAAAAAAAACCTAGGCACTTGACGGCACCTCACGTTTGGTTTTTTTTACTTTTTGAAATGAAAAAAAAATATAATAAATTTTCTTTTTATTTCAACAATCAAAAAATACCACTGTTTCCTTTTCTTGAGTTTTCTGTTTATTTGGAAAATCTATTGATTTTGGTTAGGTTTTTTTAAATTTTCTATTTATCTGGAAAATCAATAGATTTTGGTTAGGTTTTTTTTACTTTAGAAATAAACACAAAATTTTAATAAATTTTCGGTTTATTTCGAAAGTAAAAAAAAACCTAGAACACTTCACAATAAAATGGAAAACCTCAAAAAAACCGAGAACACTTTACAATTAAAAAGTAAACCTCAAGAAAACATCCATTATTTTTTTTTTCATTTCCAAAAATAGAAAGAAAATTCAATAAATTTTCTTTTAATTTCTGAAATTCTGGAAGGCCACTGTTAAGTTTTCTTTTAATTTTTGAAATAAACCGAAATTTTCGTAAATTTTCTTTACGTTTCAAAAATTAAAAAAAAAAAAAACAGGTGCTCGAAGCGATAGGTGGTAATCAATGCACTTTTAAAATCAAAAAAAAAAAAAAATTAAGGACATTTTTCATTGAGCTATGGTGTATACAAGATTAAGAACACATAGGAAATCCTTTCTTTATAAAATAATAAGAAAGGGTTATTTACTAAAGAAATACAAGAAAAAGAGATAGGCGAGCAAAACATAAAAAAAGGTAAAAAAATAATAAAAAAAAAAGTTCATAATTTAATTAAAAGGTTTTTTTTGGTAGACCAAGTATTGATAGGGTTTTATGATTGTTTCGTTTTATGTTGAATATTAACTAATTAATACTATGAATTTTTTTTAATTAATAGGTTTAAATATTTGGTGAATTAAATTTAATGGATAATGTTAATTTATCCAATTTGAAATTTAAACTTTATATATAAAGTAACTCTTCAAAGTGCTGTTTTTTTAAAAACGAAGAATTTTTTATTTCAAGTTTTTCTTTTGGTTTTTATTATTATTAATTTACAAGCTTTTCAAATCTTTTTTTCGTAAAATTTTTAATAAAATTAACAAATTAGAAAAGAATTTACACAATCAAAGTATTAATTCAACAAATTGTAAGGAACAGTTTGTTCAGATTACTTCTTTTGGTTTGAAATGGAATAAGTTCCATTGGGTTTTTTTATTAATAATTCAATTTTTTTATGATCCGGTTATAAAATCTTTATTTAATAATCAGATCTAATCCTTAAAAAGTTTATCGATTCTCGTACATGGGTTTTTATTAATTATATCTCCTCCTAATACTCCTAATACTAAAAAATAAAAATAAAAAAAGGTGGAATAATCCAAACTAATTCAAAAAAAAAAAAAGGGGGGGGGTTAGAAAAAAACCTAAAGATTTCAATAATTTAAACTGTTCCAGAGATCAATATTTTGTAGAAACATACAAAATAACAAAATATTTTATAGGTGATATTCATGTACTTAATAATTTTGTTTATGACAATATGCCATGTATTATGATTAACAAGAAAACTCAACAAAGAAAATAGTATCAGGTGATGAATTTGTTTCACTTTTTTTATATAAATGCAAGCTTGGCATTAATTTAGTTTCGTAAAACCGAAAAAAATTTCACTAATGTTATTGATATTTCCATCATTATTACCCAAACAGAGTTTTTATTGCCAGATATATTATAATATTGATTTTTTTTCTTTTTTGAGATAATTCTTTTGTCCAACCAAAAAATTGTGTTATTTGACCAATTGGAAGATAATTGTATTGATTTAAAGAAGGATAGTTATAATAATTAATTTTTTAAATTCATTTAAAAATTTTACTTTGAAAAATTGTTTGTATTTTAAGACATTTTGTTTGGGTTTACTCTCCAGAATTGCTTTAAAAATTCTAAATCTAAATTTTAAATCCCAAAAATTATTTGAATTTTTATAGCAATTCTTGTGAGTAAGTTAAAACTATTTGTCAATAAATTTTTTTTTCAATTTTTTTTCATTTTTCGAAAACTCAAAAACAACTTTCACAATTCTTTAAAGAGTAAAAAAATTTTATTGAATAGATCTGAACTTCATTGATAATTTTTTTGTTAAAATTCAATCTAATATTCATTTATTTAATCACCTATACCACAATTAGTTGTACTCTTTGTTGATGATTCGAATTGAAATATTAATTATTAAAAATCCTGATAAATTAATATTTTTTTTTTCATAATCAAATATTTCTAAATTAAAACGAAAAATTAGGTTTCATAATTTTCAAGAATTAATAGAGGTTTTGATGATAACATATATTATCATGATATTAACAATAAAATCGCAATAATATTAAAAAAATCGCGATTAGTCCAACTTTATCGCGAAAAAATCATAAAATCGTGATAAACAACATTATCGCGATATTCACATTATCCCGAAAAAATGAAAAATTATTATTTTCATTTCATTTTTAAAAAAAATCTCTTGATTTTTACAAAGCCTTGAGATTTTTACAACACTTTCCCCTTTAATAATGTCAGAAAGTGTTTGTAAGGGTTATGAACTGTCTTCAAGTGTTTGAAAGTTTTAAAAGACAGAAAACTTTTATAAAGGGAATGAGTTTGGTTTGTTTTGGAAAAAAATTTTATTCTTTTCATTTTTTTTTTAACAAAATATAAAATCTCAAACAAATTTTATGATCAAACTAATAATTACCCATCTCATCAATAAACTTGAATATAAATTATGTGTGTTTTCTTAAAATGGAGTTGTTACCTTCACAATTTTAAATAGCCAAAAAGAATAAAGAATAATTTGACTTCTTATTGGTGATCGATCAAACAAAAACCTCAATTATTCTAATTGTGTTTTCTGTCCAATACAAAGATATGAGTAGAAAAAGAAGAAGAAGACAAGAATCGTATAAAAAATCTTAATAATTGGTGATCATCTGGCAAGGATGTTGTAAAAGCTTTTGAAAAGTTATCCAACCCCTTTCAGCTTTCGAGAATAATGAAAATATTGTAACCCAAGAAAACATTCTTTAAAGAACAGATTAAGGGTTGGTTGTTTTAGAAGCTAATTATTCAAAGCAATTTCCAACACCACCATTAACTGAAAAAATATTTATTTCTCTTTAGTTCTTATTGTTGTTGATCGAAAAGGATCGATCGGTTTGTCAACCAAATAAAATGAAAACACAACAAAACTCTTTGATCTGATCCTTGATTGGATCAAGTATCTTTTTTGTTGTTTTTTCAAAGAATGACTTTTTGTCACCTAATCTATTTTTTGATCAAAAAAAATTTTTTATTCAAAATATTTCTCAATTAGCCCAAAAACCCATCAACTATTATATCGCGATTAAAAAGTAATCGCGATATTTTGGTATTTATCACGATTTTTTTATAATTATCGCGATTTTATAGAATATCGCGATTTGTTATATTATCACGATAATATTGAATTATCGCAATTTTCTGATATATCGCGATTTGATAAAAATTATCACGATTTTTGTAACTTCATCGTGAATTATAGCATGTTATCATCAAAACCTCTAATATATTTCTTAATAAAAATAATAATATACTAATTTTAGTTTTATATTAGAAATATGTGAAATTTTCGTTTTCAAAAAAGAGACTCAAATTAATAATTTTTTTAGATGAGTGTTAGTTCATTCATTTTATAAACTAAAACATGTATTTACATTCAAAAAAAAAAAAAATTCGTTTCATTTTTTTTTTATCATTTAAAAGGTAAATATCAGTATAAACACAAAAATACACATTTTAATGTTTATGTGATGATAAAAAAAACATATTTTACTATTTAAAATGCAAAATTAAAACACAATTATTTAGTTTTTGGGATTTCATATAGAAAAATTCGATGAGTATTTTGTGTGTTTTTTTTTTTTACATTTGAATGCATTTAAGCATGCGTATGTAATGCAAAAGAAAAAAAGTGTCAATATAGTTGGTGTGATTTTCCAATATGTAAAATAATATTAAATATAAAAATATTTTAGATTCTTTTATTTAATTGCTCAAAATTGAAATTTTTTTTTTTTCTTTTTTTTCAAAAATGAAGATATTTGTTTCAATAATTTTGTAATTAATGGTGCCAACATTGGAAGAAAAATTGGAATATAAATAGCAAATCTATTTTGCATTTCAAAATAAAGCTGAGAAGAAATGGAAGGGTTAAAAAAGGCCCGATTACAGTCATCTATTGCTCTTTTGGAGCTAAAATAGGCAGATTTGTAATTTTTTTTGTTAATATAAGACTCCGAATCTTGGATCCCGTTGATTGCGTTTTGGATATGAATTCTAATTTCCTCTGGTATTTCCATATAAGGGAGTTCTTTGATTAAGGTGTGTAACGATAGTAAAGAATGTTTAGCTTCGTATAGATTTTTTATTAGCGTGTTAAATATGAGCATATCCAATTCAATGTCCTGTATGATATTGCTTGGATCATAATAAATAAACTTGTTTAAATTTTTGATTCCAAGGAATAATCTCATTTGGTTTGCAAAAACTAAGAACGGTCGCCTTAAGTCGTTTTTGTTTAATAATTGGGTTTCTGAATTATTCAGATTATTAATTGAAATGCCCCCGATGCCGGTAACAATAAAGGCGTCTCGGTTTTTTTTGGAGCTCCTATTAATAAATAAAGGTGTAAATTGTTTTCCTGGGACAAAGAGAATAAAGCGTAAAACGGGCTTATTCGTTGCAATGGAGCTACTCCATTCCCCAATTTGAATAACCCTTCGCAATGTGTTTTTTGAGATGGAATAGTACACTTCTTTTTCATTGTTTTGATTGATCGCTTCAGATTTGTGAACGCGGGACTGCTCCAAGTCCGCATATGCGATCATTTCAGAATCATGTGTAATTTCCGAAAACCTGGTATTCAGTTTTTCAATTGTTGGCTGTAAATAGTTATTAAAAGCCTTTTCAAACTCCCAATTTAAAACTCTTCCCCTCGGATCTTGATTTAACAAAATAAAGGAAATGTGCAAATCGTCAGTTTGCGTTGTAAACTTGGTTGTGTTTGTAATGCAAGTAAAAATTGAGAAGAAATTTTTAATGTTGTTAAGATGCTTGTTTTCGTTTGTTGATTCTCCAAGATTAATCCAAACTAATCTCCCTGTTGGTGGTAAATATATTCCTTCAGATAATTTTGGTAAATTTAATAAAACTAGGGTATATTTTGGTTCGAACATTCCTTGATTTTCTTTTTCTTTTTCTTTTTCTTTTTCTTTTTCTTTTTCTTTTTCTTTTTCTTTTTCTTTTTCTTTTTCTTTTTCTTTCTGAAAAGAAAGTGATTCTTGGAGTAGTTTTGTTATTTTTTTAGGATTGTCCATGTTGTTATAATCTTTTTGTAATTTAATTGGATGTGTCTTGATTTGAAATGTTAAAAAATCTTCTTGAAATTCTTTGGAATATTTTTTTACTTCTTTTTTTAATTGTGAAAGAAATGACTCTTGATTTGGTGTTTTTAAGATTTCTTCATCATATAAGAGTTTAATTTGAATACTGATCTTTGGGTTTGCACTTGAACTTAGGTTTAGTAATTTGTTTGTTGGTAGTTTTGCTTGGTGTACAGTCATGGTATGGTACCAAATTGGTGATCCACATAGAATTACAAACAAAAGAGACAGTAATACTTTTAATGTTGTATTCATTGTTTTGCAAGAGTACTTCAGCAAGACACAAAAGTTAAAAAATGTTTTTGAAAGGTATTTTTTCACTCCCAAAAATCTGATGAATTTTAAACAGCTTTCTAATGTTTTCAAACTTTAAAACACTTTCAGATAATTTAATAACCTTTCAAACACTTTCCAATACTTTTAAAGGGTGAAGAGCTTTGTAAAAGTGATAAGATTTTTTAAAGTCACAAGATTTTTTAGATGTGTAGAATATGAATTATTATTTTAAGGGATGAGTATCTTCAAATGATATGTCTAAAATTTAAGTATGTTGTTTAAGAAGGTAAAATGTATTAGTGATCCATGGTTCTAAATTCTCGAAAAATTAGATAAGTAACTCAGAACTATTTGTTGATCCTCATCAATTAAAAAAAGATACTTGTATAACAGGTATTTGAATTATTAACGTGAAAAAATTTTCACTTCCTTTTCCTAGATTCCTTTTTTTTAAAAATCGGGTTCCCAAGAAGTAGTTGGTAGTATTGGAATCTATTTGAAAAAGGAAATTTGAAATCAAGTGAAAATTTTTCCCATTTAAAATTCAAATACCAGTATGATTTTGTTTTTTATTTTTTCAATCCTTTAATTATGCAATTAGTTGTGGCAGTAGTAAATAATTCAAAATTTTTGGAAAAAATTAGCTTTTTATAACAAATTTAAAGTTTGAATTATCAATTTAAAGACTTCAAAGTTGAAAAATCTTTTTCTTTAGATTGTCTTGAAATGAAGATTAGTAGCTAAAAAATATTTTTTTTTATAATTATAGTTTTATTTAATATGAAGGGAGAAAATGAATTATCTCTTACAGCTGTTAGCTTTTTTTTAATAAATGAACGTAAAAGGAAAATTTATTTAAGTTTCTATTTGTTTCTTAAATAAAAAAAACCGCAATTAGATTTTCCAGAAATTAAAAAAAATGAGTAAAACCTTTGAGTTTACTCTATTCTTTTAAATTCTTGAAAAGTAGATTTATCTTTTCAAAAGTTTTCTATTTATTTGAAAAATCAATGAATTTTCGTTAGATTTTTTTGATTTTTCTGTTTTTGAAAAATTAATGAATTTTCGTTATCTTTTTTTGAGTTTTCTATTCTTTGTTAAGTTTTCTAGTTTTTTTTGAGTTTTTTGTTTATTTTAAAAAGTAAAAAACCCTAGAACACTTTCTAAATAAAATAGAAAACCTCAAAAAAACCTAGAAGATTTTACAAATGAATAGAAAACTCAAAAAAACTAAACTAAAATCAATAGATTTTCTAAATAAAATAGAAAACCACACAAAAAACCTTGAACACTTAACAAATAAAACAGTAAACCTTAAGAAAATCGCATTTTGGGTTTTTTTACTCATTGAAATAATAACAAAATTTACTAAATTTTCTTTTCATTTTAAAACTTAAAAAAAAAAATCAGCACTTTAAGGCACTCTATGGCACACTACAACCTTTGATGGGTACTATTTGTATATTTTGTATAATTTAACAGAATCTAGTAAAATGTAAATTTTTATCCAATTCTTTTGAATTCTAGAAAGCCTAAGGACTTCTAGTTATTTTTTTTTTATTTGAAAGAATATAGAAAAATACTATATTTGACTCAATTCTTCTGGGCTCTGAAAAGGTTTTCTATCCAGAAATATTAATTATTAAGGATCTAGTCAGTTAACATCAATTTACTTGATGTTCAAAGATCAACCCGAATAAAAAAAGGATATTGTGAAATTCAATTTCTTTTGATTGACAAAATTCAAATTAACCCCTTTACCTAACATAAGGGCACACCTCTCAAATCATCAATACTATTGAATTTGATTGTTCATAAGATAAGTACTTATTGGTGATTATAATTTTAATTATTCATTTTTTCATTTTTTGTTTTTTCATTTATGGAATTCGAACAGTTGGAAAATGAAAAAACAAGATAAGAAGAAATCAATTTGGGAAATAATCTACAGTGTAAAAATATAAACAGTGCAAGTTTGATTTCAAATTAGATAGATATAGGAATTGAGAAAGACCATTATTGTATTGATATATGATTCAAAGAAGATAAACAAAATAATAATTCCAACAAAATACACAGATGAATTGTGGCTTTATCTTAAAAATGAGATATTAAAGAACAAAAATTTTTCATGAAAAGAACTTTTTCCCAATCCTTTGTGTTCAAAGGTTTTTATTGATTTTATCATTTTTTTTCCCTATAAAATTTACAAAACGAGATTTCACATTTCAAATAAAAGGGAACAATAATTTTTAAAATATTTGATTTTAATTTTTATTGTTTTGTTTTAATGAGTTTTAAATCTTCGGTTGAGTGTTTTTTTTTTTTTATGTTTTAAAGTATTTCTTATCTTTTAGAATGATACTACAATTAATTTGATTCAATTACGAATAATTTTTGAATTTTCTGTACCCTTTTATTTGAAAAACAGTTTATATACCTTTATAATCTTCTTATCCCAGGAATCCTTCTTAGACTCGAAAAAAAAAAAAAAAAAAAAAGTAAGAAACCAATACTTCTTTTTTACAGTAATAAAATAAATGATTTTAAAACTCAATTATCCCAAGTTTAATTTTTAACAAAGTTTGTATGGAGTATTCAAATAAATATTCTTTGGTAATATTTGCAAATTTTTATCAAATTTTAATTTTTTTTGAGTGATCAATTTGTTTCAAATAAGTGATTGTGTAGCAATCAACAATCAGAAATATCAAAATATGGACCTTGTTTATTAGGGAAAGGTAAAAAGCGAACAAAGTTAAGTAAATGCATATGTAAAAGCAAAATCAATAATAAAAAAAAATTAAAATCAAAATAAAAAGTTTAAAAATTTTATTTCATAAAATTATTTAATATTTAATTTATTCGGTTGGTTCTTTTAATAAAAAATAAATAAATAATTTATTTGTTTCATAAGAATAATCTATAAAAATATACAATGAAAATTTCTATATTCCTTATTTTTCTAAAAAATATTGGATTTTGAAAGCTATTTGAAAATGTCTGATCCAAAAAGCATTTAAAAAAAGATCAAAAAAATAGTTCAAGGAAAATATTTCTAAAACTATTTTCTAATTGTCTTAATAAACGTTTTATTTTCAGCTATGTTTCAAATAACTGTCTCAATTATATGGTTAAGAGCAAAAATATGAGACTACAAACAATAAAAAATAAATTCTTGTTTTCATCATAGTAATAAAAAAAAATAGAACGATATTAAACATTATTTGGGGTTGTAATCCCAAATAGTTTTCAAAAATTCTATATTTTTTTTTGATTTTTTGAAAAGTACAAATACTCTTTTTTATTTTTTGTAACGGGACATAAAAACAATCTCTTAACAAATTAATTTATTTTTTCAATGTGTTATTGGCCATTATCAATAATTCAATCATTAAACAAGGAAACAATTAAGCATATAAAGCAATTAAACAATTCCAAAAAACTTTTCATAGGCAAAGCATAGCCTAGCGCAGGTGGCCTGTGTCGAAAGTGAGTATTCTGAAACTGAGATTGTCTCGTCTGCCCAATCGATATTTAAACTACCATGAGGCATTGCTCCAATCACATATACCGTTGGGTTTTTTTGGACGATGGGGATGAAATCTGTAAGGTCTACGAGCTTTTCAGATTTGTAAGAGCAATGGTAAACTTTGGATTTTGGTGGGAAGTATTGTGTGACAGGGTTATTAATAATTCGAAGCAAAACTTCTTCACTTTCTGAAACATAAATTGATCTTTTGTTCAAGAGGCTTACCATCAAACCAGCAAAACGCTTAAAGGTTCTTGGTAACCTTATTGTGGGGTTGACTTCAATCAAAATATTTTTTTGTGTGTGGATGTATATACGTAATTTTCCGCTTTTGTTTAAAGGGGAATCCAATAATGCAAGTAAGGACTTTATTGTTTTATGAACGGTAAGAAAAGAAATGTTACGTTAATTAGTATTGGTTTTAAATTGAATTTTATTTGCTTGTTGTGAAAGATCTTGTTTGCACGATCGATAAATATCAAAAAACGTAATTGTTCAAAAAAAAAAAAAAAAAAAAAAAAAAATATATATATTAAAAAGTTACAAGATGAACAATATCAGGTCGAGCTTTTGAAATGTCTTCGCCTTTTTTAGCTAAAATTTTCTTATGAGAATCAAAATTAAGAAGTTCGTTTCGATTGTCTATCTTGATTGTTTCAAGAGATGCTAAAATGATGAATGTAAAGGTTTTTTTTTCGGGTAAATTATAAAAGAAGGAAATTTAAGTTTGTTTTTGTTGTCTTTATCGAAAAAAAGTGTTTTTCTTACCATTTTCTAGGACGACAATAACTCCCTTTTCATTTTTTTTGTTTCTAGTTCTTTTTCTTTTCATGGAGGTCGTCATATTATGATTAAAAAACAATTGTTAGATCAAATAAGTTTTGAAAAAATGAATTTGATAAGTTCTTTATGGAAAGGTTGATTCTATTTCCTTTTTTAGAAGAGGAAGAGAAAAAATACAAGAATTTTAAACTTCTTATTTGTTTACTTACAATGGAATGTCGACTTTATTTCCAAAATTAACCTTTTCTTCGTGAATTTAATACTTTTTTGGTAGAAATATTTATTTGAAAAGTTTCCTTGATAAGATTTTTAGAACCATACCCAACCTTTTAAAATGAAGAATGGTCTAAATAATGAAAACTCTTTGAGGTTTCCGAATTCTTCGTAATAGTTTGTATTTTAAATTATTTTTCGAATAGTGTCTTGAGATGGAAACTGAAGAGTTTTTTTCTCTTTTGTTGATTCTTGATTTTCATTGTTATGGTTTTTCGAAGTTTTATGATTGGGATTGTATTCAAATATAAACTCCGAGGAATTGAAATTAAATCCTCTCGTTTTTTGGTTGTAATCACCCCAAATAAGTGACAAATTACATTGTAGTTGGTATACCAATTTAAAATAGTTTTAAAAGAAAAGTTCCAAAGTAGACTTAAATTTTCAATTACCCAAACCTCAGTTTTCAATATTAAATTAGATTTAAATTTCCAATATCACTCCATTCAAACTTTGAAAAAAAAGAAATTTTTTCATTTTTTTTGAAATTTTATTCTTTTTTAATTAATATAACTAAAAAATGACAAGAGGACCAAGAAAACATTTAAAAAGGTTAAACACCCCCAAAAACTGGATGCTAGACAAATTAGGTGGAACATGGGTAAGTAGCTACCGATCTTTTATTTAAAAATTTGGATTCCTTGTTCTTTTATTTACAAACAGAACTTTTTTTTTTTAATTTTCGATCTTATTCAATCAATAATAAACTTTTAAAACTTGTTAAAGGCACCAAGGCCATCAACTGGTCCACACAAATTAAGAGAATGTCTTCCATTAACACTTTTACTTCGAAATAAATTAAAATATGCTCTAACAGGAAAAGAAGTTACCTTGATCCTTATGCAAAGAGTTGTAAAAGTTGACGGGAAAGTTAGAACTGACAACACTTATCCTACTGGTTTTATGGGTACGTATAATTTCTTTTTAAAATTTTATGAAAAAACAACATTTTTTAATTTTTGTTTTTCTTTTCTTTTTTTCCCAACCTTTTTTTGTTTTGCTTTTTTTTTTTTTATTTTCCTTCTTATCTTATTTTTGATGAAATTTGCAACGGCCCTTTTTTTTTTTATTCTACCCTTTTTTTAAATGGTAAATTTATCCTTTCTGAATCACTCAACAAACCAAACAAAAACAAAAACAAAAACAAAAACAAAAACAAAAACAATCAATTAAAAACATTTTTTACAAAACGAACTCAAAAGACGTAATTTCGATTGATCGAACCAATGAAAACTTCAGAATCCTCTACGACGAAAAAGGAAGATTTGTAGCACACAAAATCACTCAAAAAGAATCCAACTTTAAATTATGCAAAGTCAAAAAATCACAAATTGGTATGAAAAGAATTCCTTTTATTGTCACCCACGATGGAAGAACCTTCAGATATCCAGATCCTTTAATTAAAGTCAACGACACAATCAAATTCGATATCAAAGAAAACAAAATTGTTGGCTTTATCAAATTTGCAGTTGGTAATGTTGTCATGATCACAGGAGGTAGAAATACAGGAAGAATTGGAATCATCACCAAAAAGGAATTACACGCCGGTTCCTATGACATTATCCATATCAAAGATGAAAAGGGACATTCCTTTGCTACTAGGTTATCAAATGTCTTTGTTATTGGAAGGAAAAATAGACCAATGATCTCTCTTCCTAAAAATAGAGGTATTAGGCCAGATCCTAATGAAGACAGGAAACAAAGAATCAAAAAACACGAACAAGCTAAATCTAAAAAGAAATAAATCAATTCCTTTCATAAAAGAAATAAATCTATTCTTTTCATTAAAATAAAATAAAAAAGAATATTAAAATTCTTTTTTTTTTTTTTTTCTAATTCTAGAAAGTTCAAAATTTTAAAAAATAAAACCGAGAAAATAAAGAAAAAAAATTTCGTTTTTTTTTTCTTTATAATCCTACATTTAATATGTTTTTTTTTTTTTTTTTCAGTTTATAATTTTTATTAGTGATCATATTTTTTTTAAACTTTTTACTTTTACCAAATTCTCTTTTTTAAGTTGTTCGATTTCCTCCTCTTTTTCTTTTTTTTTAAAGTGTTTGGGGGAGTTAAAAACAATAAAAAAAAATCATTATAAGAATTGGTAAACTTATTCATGTTTAGATCTTAAGTGACTCGTAAACGAAAAAAAATCTTGGAGTAAATTTAATAGCAAATTCAAAAAAATTTTATCATATCTTGAAATTGAAAAATCAAGTAAAAAATCTGATTACTACAAGACCAAACTTACGTAAAATGAGAACTTCGGAAATGAATTATTGTTTTTAAAAGTTTGATCCCTTTTTCTCTTTTTTGATAAGTTCAAATTTCAACATATTTCTGAATTATTTCAAAAAAAAATAATTTTCTGTTTAGGTAAAGAAATCTTATGGTCTATAGAAACAATTTTACAAAAATACACTTTAAAAAATAAACCACTTAGTATTGGAATAAATCTGTATAAAAAATCAAATTTATTTGAAAAATTATAACAATAATTATTTTAAACTTAGAAAAAATATAATTTGTTTATTCAAACAGTTGAAATGAATTTTTTCCTATTGTATAAAAAATATGAGATAAACCATTAAATTAAAAATTCTCCAAAATTCTTTTTTTAGCCTGGAAAAAACAACTTATAATCTAGAGTATATACTTTTTAATTTGATTATTTTTAATCAATAATTAAATCACAATCCTAATTTTTTTCAGTGGGTTATTAATAATCCAAGTAATAAATCCATCAATATGCTTTATTATTATTTCTCAATTTGTTAAAGATTTTCAAACAAAAAAAACCAATTCCAATAAATAATTCAAATAATAAAAAAAAAAAAATAGATATTCTCAAATAATTTATTTTACTAATAACCGTTGATTTTTTATCTTTTTAATATTTGTAAAAAAAGAATGTTGCCTAATTTTTTAAAAATTTCAAGAAACCCAATAAATAGTTGTAAATAAAAGAAATGATCTTGCTTTTTTAGACCTTCAAAGGATCCAATATTTGATTTATTTTTCATATATTTTTAAAATAAGGTTAAAGTTTCAAGATTATTTGTTCATACAAGCTATCAGAAATTACAAAAAGTGAGATTTCTTTAAAATAAAAATTTCTTAAATTTTTTCTTTTTCTGTTTCAGATCAATATAAAATCCAAATTAAAAGGATCAAGATTTTTGACTGAAATTTTGATTAAGGAAAATGAACGACATTTAAAAATGATAACTTATTTCTCTGAAGTTGGTAAAAGTTGTATACTTATCAGATTTAATCTTAGTACTTGTCTACAGAATTACTTTACCCCCTTTGGGAGTAACAATAAATAACAGTCACTCATACCATAACTAAATTTATTCTAAATTGATCTTAAACATAGAGGATTTAAACGAATCAAACCGGATCAAACTGTTGTGATTTGGTGTCAACTAGGGTAAAGTGGAACAATTTAAATCAATGTTTGCTTACACAAATTCCGAGTCCCATGGTAAATTGTGGTAAGACTGTTTTGTAGTGTAGTGTTTGGTATTTTGTGAAAAAAAGTTTTGAAAAACTTACATTTAAAAAAAAATAAAATAAAAAAATCAATAAAAATAACAGTTAAGAACAAATTCTTATACTTAAAAACTGAGCACATTATAGGCAATCTTGCTTTAAAGTTCGAATTTAAAACTTAAGGTAATGTTTTTTATATATTTTGTTTTGGTCAAATATTTAGACATCTTTAGAAATATAACTATGTTAACAACCCAAAAAAGTTTTATATTTAAAAAGGGAATAATCACCAACCCATTCAACACTTTGGGAACTAAAAAATCTTTTTATTCTAATATTTTATCCTTTTTGTTATTATTTTTTGACTCTTTTTTTTTTGTTACTATTCTTTCTCTTCTTCTTATATATATTTAATTTTTTTTTTTTGCATTTTTTAAAATAAAGCTATCTCAAAGGCTTATGTAATCCATCGGAATTATTTATTATTTGCGTTAAAAATAAAATTAATTTTTTTGTTTTGATAAAGGTTGTAATTTAAGTAATATTATCTCTTTAATGACATGAAATAAAAATTTGTATTTTTATTATTGATTAGGTGATATTTAAAAACCCAATCGATTATTCTAAATTATATTGAATTCTCAAACTTGATTTTATCTTATACAAAATAAAAAATTAAATAATAATATCTGGCAATATTTGTGTGAAAAGGTAAAAATTTCGTTTATTATAAATCTCGATACGTGATAGTTTTAATATCACCTTGAGAGGATCATAATAAGCTTATTTTTGAGAGATGAATCAAATTTTAAGAGTTATTATTTGCAGGGATTCCCAGTAAGTTTGATCAATATAAACAATAAATTAAAAAATAAACAAAAAAGAAAATTCAATCAATCAAAAAATAGTCTCACAACTTTATTCACAAAATTAAAAAAATTCCCAAAAAAGTGTTACAATTAAGCAATTTGTACACTTTTCCTATTTTTTGATCTAGAATACTGTTACTTTATTATTATTTTTTATCTTACTTAAAAATACTCAAATAGAATGGGTCGTATGTTTTTAATACTCTCCAATGCTCATTTTTTTCAAAATTTATGATAATTTGTTATGATTGATCTAAGCAAAAAGACCAGTTTATAGTTAATTCAAGTCTCTTTCCAATTTTGAATAATTAGATACTCAACAGACCAAGTTATCATAATTAAAAAAAAATAACTTTCCAATTTTTAAGAATAGCAAAAATGGAGAGAGTAAGAGTTAATTAAGAATCTAGCCCACAGCATAAGATATTTAACTTTTAATGGTAGACACATTATTTTTTGTCATTTTTTTTTGTCTAGATCCCAGAAAAACGATGTACCTTTTATCAATTTTAGAAGAAGCGAACAATTTATGGATCAAAAATATTATCCATAAAAACTATTTAGATTTCTTTTTTGGAACAGTTTTGTTCGCCTTTCATTAGTAATCTGTGTGAACGAAATAATAAAAAAAAAAAAGTCCTTTTGCAGAACCAATCAAAAACAAGATACAAAACCTATTTTGAACAATTTCAAAGCTTATCTAAGAGACCTTTTCACCATATAAAATTTTTTTTTTTTTTAATACAGAATTTTCTTGCTTTTGTTTGAATACAATGAAGAATAAAGGGTGTGTTTTCATCAAAAACAAAAATAAAATTGATGTTTCCAATTGATAATTATTCAATTATTTTCTTCTGTTTTGATTTAATTTATTGTTGTTTGTAAAATAAATTCAATCTAATCAAATATTTTGAAGGGTTGATTCATTTATTTCCTAAAATTCATCCCTTGAAAGGATCCTGAATTAAGTCCATTTTGGGGAAACATTGAGCTTGTACTTGGCCCACCAATACCAACAATATTCGAAGAAAGTCCAGATTTTACGCCAGTGACCGAAATTCCTAATAATAACGACAATTAAGATCATTAAAAAGAGAGAAAACAGAAAAAAAAAAATAGTAAGACCAAAATTGATAGGGATTAATGACTATTAAAAATCGCTTTACTGTTAATTGTAAAATAAAAAGATCAATAGTTTCATTCAGCTTTCCAAAATACATCACATCCAAAGAATTAAAAAAAAACAATACAAAGTCCCCAATTCTAAAAGAGGTAAATTAATGGTCTAAAATGATTAATGGCTTTATGAAAATGAAATTTTATATAATTTTCAAACTTTTTTTTTTGGAAAGCTGAATGAAAATTTTGTTCCATTTATTTTACAACAAATAGTATTCTTGTGAGAGAAAAAAAAGAAATTCTTTTGTTTGTTGTTCAGCCCTTTAAAAAAAGTGATTACGAAAAGTTTTAAAAAGTAAAGCTCAAGCTATTGTAAAGAGTGAGTCAAACAGTTTGAGGAACACCCTTTTTTAAAACTTTTGTTCTTAAGGGATTAGCATCACCATAGATTTCTCTATAATCAAAGTATGTTGTAATTGGGTGCAAATGATATTAGTGAATCATGTCTCAAATAGTTTCTGTGACTCTAAAAAATTTATTATAAATCTTATTGCACAATAAATTCTTAAATTTTTTACTAAAGATCACTATTAAAAATTTTCATTTTGAAAAAATTTTTTTTAATTCCTATTCCAAACTAAAAATAGAAAGCCAAAATACAGTATTCTGGTATTAAATAATTTAGATTTAGAACTTCCAAAAGTAACTATTTTGATAATTTTTTAATTTCAAAGATTAACTCAATAATCATCAACATAAAAGCACAAAGACTGATTAGTTTTGTTTGCTTTTGATAAAGATACTTATAGCATCAATATATTTGCATGATTTGAGAAATAATTTGTCAAAACAATTTATTCCGTAATTATTTAATTTTTAAAAATAAAACGAATTTTTTACTAACTAATCTACATTTCGCCACAAATTTAAGAAAGATATTTTATGACTTTAAAGTCTCAATATTGAGAATTCAATCTTTAAATTTATGGCGAAATGCAGATTTTATTCTGAAATTTCTCGTGTTTTTTTACTAATACAATAGATCATTTTTAATTGATGAAATCAACAAATATTACTACTTAACGAATCGATTTTTTATAGACATTTGAACCATGTAGCACTAATGTAGTTCGGTCCAATAACAACATACTTTGTTCCTAGGCTTCTCCTTGGTAGACACTAATCCCTTAACTTTTTTAAAATGGTTGTTGAGAGAAATGTTTTTCAAGATCTCTTGTTCTTTTTCTTAATAAATAATAAACAAACCAAGACTTTAATGAAAAAGAAATTGTTATTTACCTCTTCCCATTGGTTGTGATACTCCAATGGTATTTGTTTTTTTTTGAAGTGGCCTAGTGTCTTTTTTTGGTGGTGGTGCTTCAACTGACATTGAAACAATTGTTTCACCACGAACAATGATTAACCCAAGCATTCTTTTCTCTTCTTTTATTTCCTTTTGGTTTTTTTTAGATCTGATTTGCCTGTATTCTTCACAATTTGAGAGCACAATGTTCATGTGTCGATCAAATGCTAAAAAGTTTCCAATAAGCATTCTTTCGCCAATAATGACACGCATTTTATAACGCAAAAATCTATTTAATTTGTTCCTACCTGTAACTTCAGACTTTTCAAGATTCAAAAGGTTGGTTTTGTGGGTTATGATAAAGAGAATAAAAAAAAAGGTTAATTGTTTACCAAAGGGTATGTTTTATTCGTTTTACTAAGGAGGGTAGTTTGAGAAGTTTGTCTTGTGGAGAAGATCTAAAGAATTTGAAAAAAAAACACAAACCATTTCAGAATGAAAAATAAAAAGCAAATTATTTGAAAAAAAATGAAACAATCGAGATTAACAATTTGTGGTTTATTGTTCCTCTGTTTGGAATTAATTTGTTATTTTTATAAAGAAAAGAATGGTTGGGTGAGTTTCTTCTCTTTAAATTTCTGATCATTAAAGTTTAGAAAGTTTTTTTTAACCTCAAAATGTTATTCTGAATTTTTCAATTTTTAGTGTTTCTTCATTATGTAATAATTCCTCTTATCTTAGAAATATTTCAAAACTAAAACAATATTTAAAGAGGTGTGCTACAATAGCTGTTGTTGGGTGTGAGTTTTGGATATCATTTTTATAGTCTCTATTTGAAAATTTCGTTTCTTTGGATTTTTTTTGATTTGTCAAAAATTAACTTTTGATTTTTCATAAAGTTTTTAATTTTTACAAATAAATTTAAAAATTGAAATAGAGTTAAAATAAATACTCAAAATGTTTTCGCCCGAGATGAAATTGACTTTTTATATAAAAAAAGAATTATTTCAGATATCTAAGAATGATGATTATTGGATGTTTTTTGAGATAGGCCAATGGGATTATTTTTATAATAAAACCCCTTTATTTAATATTTTGAAGAATTGGTAAATCTGGCATTTTTATTCTTCATAATTCTAGTAGTATTTGGAATAAAAAAATCAAATATAGAATTTAATCAAAATTGGGTTCATTATTAAAGAATTCTCAAAAAAAATCCAGGTCGTTCCAATGATTATGGTTACTCGAATTTTGAAAATCAAATTCTTCAGTTGTCTACCGAGAGAATAAACAAACAAATAGGATCCAAATATGAGATCACCATTAAAATCAAAATATTTTAAAAATATTATTTTTTTTTTGTTTTGTAAATAGAGTCCTTGTCTATTTTGTGAATTTCCTTCATATCCAATGAGTGGCATATCGGCTCAAAGTAAAATATGAAATTGGAATTTTTTTGGATGAAAAAATTCAAAAAAATGTGAGTAAGGCTTTTTAGTTTTTCAAGACTTGTGTAATCAAAAAAAATTGTATTTCAAATTAAGTTTTAGTTTTTTTTTATTTCTAGTTTTAATAAAACATATTATTAAGTTTACAATTTTATACGTAAGGTCAAATTAAATTTGAATGTAAAATTATTCATATTTTCAGTAAATTTTCAAAAATTGATTGAATTTGATACAATTTTTTTGTAATATGTAGAATTTATTTTCAAAAAAATATTATTTTTTGATGATCAAAATTATAAAAAGAAATGAATCTCTTTTTTGAGAAAGATTTTACATAATATCGAGAATATTTAAGAATTTTCTTTTTAATAATAGTATTTATGGAATCATTTTTTTTATTTAATAATTAATTATTGGCAGTTTGTTTGTTTGATCTAAGTAATCAGCTGACTCAGAAAAAAAAAAAAAAAAAAAAAAAAAAGGGGGGTCAATAAAGGGCGGTTTTATGAAAGAAAAAGTTCATTTTTTGGGAGACTAATTACAATTTTCTTCTCATTATAAATTTTTAATTTTTCGATCTAGATATTTTTTGTTATTTTTTTTATTTTTATAATCTTTTTTTGACTTTTCTTTCTTTATCATTTTTTTTTAATATGTTTTTATATTTTTTTTTCTTTTCTTTTCTACTTTTTTTTTTTTTTTTTCCAAAGTCTATTTAAAAAAAAATATTAATTGAAAACTCCAAATAGACTGTGGAAATTCTAAATTGTTAAAAATAAGTTTTTTTAATAGTAATTATATCCATTTTAACAGAAATTACAAAGTAAAAAACAATTTATTAGGGGGGGGTCATTTTTGAAAATAAAATATAATCTTGAGAAGATCTTGAGAAGATTTTTTTTGTAATGTGTGTTTCGACTTATGAAATGGATTGGTTAACTCCATTTAAACAATTTATTGATTTGAGATTCTTTTCTGAAATTCAAAATTTGCATGTTTCCAATATAAAACGAAAAAAAGTAACATATTATTTTGTTTAGGAGTTAAGTTAATTCTTGAAAATGGTTAAACATATTTTTTCATTATGTTGGAAAGTCTTGGTTTCCAAAGCGAATTTTGTATTTGGTTACTTTTTCTTTGATTAATATTTCAATTCAAATCTTAGAAAATAAAACTAATTGTGGTATAGGCGATTCAATAAATGAATATTGGGTAGAAGCATAACTGCAATTTACCAATTAAATTGAGAACTATTATGCAAAAAAAACAATTTCATTAATGTACTAAAAAATATGTTTTCTGGTTTTCAAAAAATGAAAAAACATTGAAAAATTAATTTTCAAATTTGAAAAAATATTTTAACAAATTGTTTGGACTTATCACAACAATCCTTATAACAATTCAAATCATTTTTGACAGAAAAAAATTGATTTTGAATTTCTAGGATAAAATTAACTAATTCCCAAATATCTTCAAGAAAATTTTATTTTGAAAAACTGAAATTTAATCTTACAATAAAAACAAAATTTCTTAGTAGAATTTTTGCATGAATTTAAAAACTTAATTATTATAACTATTATTCTTAAAAAATAAAATTATTTTTTAATCTGTTGAATAAATCAATTTTTTGGTGAACCAAAAGTTTTATCTCAAAAAAGAAAAAAACATTTATATTAATATTACTGGTAAAAAAGACTTTTTGTTATCTAATAATGATGAAAATGTCAATAAACGGTGTAAAAATTGTTATAATGTGAGAAATAAAATGAATTTAATAATTTTCTTTTTCAGAAAAAATGGTTAAAAAAAATTTGATCTCACTAAACTAATTTTCATTTATATGGCTTTCTTAGTTGATCAGAATTTTTTGACGCTTGGCATATACAAAATTTGTAATTAGAGAATACCACAAATAACATATTTGAAAATTTTGTCATATTATCGTCGAAGACTGATCCCTTAAAGAAATTTTGAAATTTTTCACAGCTGTTTTAAAAAAAGAAACAAACAAATTATTTTTTAAAATTTTATTTCTTATGAAATTTTATAGTTTTCCCAAGTGTTTGGCCCATGGATATTTACTCGGATATGTGGTTTATTGTTTTTCTAATTTCTGAATAATTGGTAATTTGGTTGATTATTACAATAAAGGACATTATATTTTTTTTATCCTATTTACTATGTGTGGTAAAGTTTTGATATTAAAAAATGGTGTTTATTACTAGAAACTTTAAAAACTCCATTGTGATCTTTCCAAATTTTCTGTATGTATTAAACTTTATCTTTTGTCAGTATAACTTTTATTTAGTTTTTTTTTTTTTTGATGGGAGCCAATATAATAACATTTTTGAGAATCTGTTTTTTTTTTTTACACAAACTATTTATTTTATTTATCTATTATTTGAAATATTTTTGAAATGCATGGCTCTTTTTCAGATTTCAAAAACAACTTTTTGAATCTCAATAAAAATATGATATATATATATATATATATATATATATATATATATATAGGGATCTTAATAAACCATTTCCTAGTCAAATGGGCCAGATATAATGACTGAATTACATGTTATTAACAGTTTTGAATGGATATTGGAAGAAAAACTTATCTTGGGGAATTTCAAAATTAGTTTTCGAATTTTTTTCTTTTTTTTTCTTTTTTTCAATTTTTTTTCTTACGCATTTAATTTGGGATTTTTTAATCTGATATATAAATGTTCTGTAAAAACTTGGTTTGAAATGTTATTTAAATAATGAAAATTAGTGTATAGTCAGTTCGACTTCCAAGGCTCAAACTTTCAACGAAATTTAAGGCACAAAAAAATCTCAAATTAAGGCACAAATTTTGTAATTTTTTTTTTACAACATATTTTCCTATAAACTGGATTTTGTGACTTAATTTGGGATTTTTATTGTGTCTAAAATTTCTTTGAAGTTTGAGTCTTAGTGGTGGAACTGGCTGTATAAAATCCATTATTATTTCAATTGTATTTTTATGTGTACTTTCAATTGTGGAAACAATTAATATTATTGTTTTTCTAAATTGGTAACTATAAATTCGTTTTTTTTTTTTATGAATACTTAAGAAAATTTATTGATTCATTATATTTTCTTCACAAATATATCAACAATTCTTTGATATGTGTTATTCTACTTAATTCTAGTTTGTTCTTCAAAAGGTAAAATATAAAAATAATTGATATTGGGAAAAATAATTCGATACCTTTGATAAAATAAACTTTTCAATGATTTATTTATTGATATAAATTTTCCGAGTTATTTTTAATAATTTTAGTATTCTTTACAGAAATTTTGTAAATGAAATTTTTATAAAACTTTTTTCCCTGCTTTGGCTTTTTTCAGAAATTTCTACATCAAATAGAGAGTATTCTATTGGAAATACTTTCATGGTTCTTTTTGAGCCTTCAGACTGACAATCTTCAAGATTTCAGTCTCTGATATTCTTTCCTATTTCTCAAAATTTCAAATACTTTATACAAACTTTTGTAAGCGAAAAAAAGGGATAAAAAGAATAATTAACAAAAGATAACTTTTTGAAATTTAATTGAAATTTTTGAAAGTTCTTTAAAAAAAAATTATTTGTTAACTTTCAATCACCTGAAACTCTTTTTCTTAATACCCAAAAAACAAAAAGTTGTTTAAATCAAATGGTTTAGAATTAAGTTTGAATTGTAAAAACTTTTAAATTGAAAGTTGTTGAATTTTGATCTTGTTATTCGTTTCAAAATTGTGGAAAAATATCTAAAAAACGCAAATTTATTTGAAGTCAAATAAGTGACCAGATATTTTGTACGATTTTTGTCAGGTCTAATATTAAGAAATTTTTTATTTTTTATTATTTTTTCTTTTTCATCTTCTTTCGCTTTAAAATTGAAAAAGAAAAAAAGAAACTTCTTGGTCCTTTCCTAAACCAAGTTAAAATTGAATAAGAGTTTATGTGATCAAATTTTATTTTTTATTTTAAAAAAAGAAATTTTTCTTCTTTTTTAATTTTAAATTTTTTGATAAACAAAAAAAAAGTAGTTATGTTGTAAGAAATAAAATCCTTTTTTAAAAACAAATTTACCAATTTCCTTCACCAATAAAACATGGGTGTAACAATAGCGTTTCAAATTCAAAAAAAAAAAATCCTTACCAAACCAAAAAACAAACAACAAGAACAGCAACTACTCACCAACCAAAACAAAACCAAACTGAACAAATGTTGTTTGTATGTAACACAGTTAGCCTCTCAGAAGAGGATGTCATGGATTTATTACCAAGACAATCCACAAATCACCCGAAAAGCCTCCTTGTAACATTTTATGAGATACTGTTCTTGAGGAGATCTTGCTTTCGGAAAATAAATATTTTGTTTTCGTTTGATGATGCGGTTTTTAATAACTTTTTTTCGAAAAAAAAAAAAAAAAAAACTTTTAACAAGGCGAGACAAAAAAGGATCACCAATTCTTTTCGAGTAAATTTACTTAATTCGATTATATTTTTTTTTTTCACAACTTTTTAAATCGGCTCTTTCGAAAACATACCCCAAAAAATAAAAAAGAATTTAAATCTTTTCTTTTTTTGAAATTTTGGTGGTTTTTAATTCTTTTTGTAATTAGTAATTGATTTAGAAATGGTGTACAAAATCGGACTGTTTACAATTATTAACGAAACATCAAAAAAATAATATAAAGCAAGTCTTGCCTCATTTTTGAACATTTTTCTCTGATTAAACAAACTAATTTGAAATAAAATTATTAAAGACAAATAATTCTTCACTTATGAATATGCTAGTGCGGACCCTAAACCCAAAATAAACAAAACCCGCCAAATAAAAGGTGTCTCTTCAAAGAAAATCAGAGAACCTAATTTCAATCTCTTTTTTCTTTTGTGTTAATTTGAAAGTTCAATGCAAAAAAATTTTCGATTCGTTTTTTGTTTAATTATTGATTGTCCATCTTTATTCAAAGAAAATCAATTTGTCTTGTGTTTGTTCAGATCATTTACAGGACTTCTTGTGTCTTGTGTAAATAATATACATTTTCTCTTTTGCTTTTCACATGGGAATTTTGTTGTAACAACCAAAACACGATTATATAAAAAAATTTAAAAACAATATGGCTGTTTTAAAAAGGTGTGGACTCAATGTTTTATCAAGTATTACTCAAACTACTTGAGCCAAGTGAACTAAATAGCGTCAAGTCCCAATCATAAAACTTTTATTACACACTTTTTGAAAACTGTTCTCTCAGCAAAAATTTTTGAATAAACAAAATTGCAAATAACAGAAATTAAATCTGTTTCTTGTAAGAGAATAAAAATAAATTCATACAAAGAGATACTAAAGTCGACTCAAATTCCTCCAACAAGATCCTTCCAATTTCCCCAATCAAAAAAAAAAACCTTTAAAAATGTTCTTTTAATCCAAACTCCCATTTGAATATTTGTCTTTGAAAAAGAATACCTAAAAAAGATGAAAGTGATCAATAATTTCTTCCAAATTTGGAGACAACTTGTTTTACTGGTCATGTTATAATAAATAGGGAAAAAAATCACAAAAAAAAAAGAATTGTGACTTTTCTGAAAGTAACACAATTTGGATTCTTTCTTGATTACTTCTTCCTTGATTGATCGGTTCTGTGAAAATAAACCCCAAACCATAAAACATTTTTTTCTCCAAATAAATTATTTTATTTCACTTGTTTTTTTTTATAAAAAACCAAGTTTTCAATGTCGTAAGTCTTTTTCTTTCAGCAAACGCTTGTCTATAAAACCAGTTCTCTTATTCACTTTTCTTTTTTTTTTTTTTTTAACTTGTTTATTCTTTTTTACTTGCCATCCAGTGAAAAACCAATCCACTCAACAAAAGCTAATCAATTTTATTTTGATGTAAAAACAAAGGGATGGAAACCACTTTCTGGTGGTGAAGCCCCAATTCATATTTACCATCATAGTGGTAAAGGAACTTATCGAGTAATTGGGATGAGAAAAGATAAAAAGGTACAAAATATTTTTAGATTTTATTTTTATCTTGTTTTTTTTTTTTTTTTTTATTTTTTTTAAGGAGAAAAATATTTTATGTTAATTGTTTTTTGAAACAAAACACTAACAATTTTTTCAAAACAACAGTTGTTTAACGAGTTGTTGTTTTTTTTTTTTTTTCTAAAAATACAATTTTTCATTTTTTTTTTTTTATTTTTTAAAATCAAACTTGTTCTTTCGGGTTATGGGTGATCAATAGATTTAACTCATTCTATTTTCTTTTTGTTGAAAAAAATAATGTTTTTTTCTTTTCCTTTTTTTTTTATTTTGTCAATTTTTTTATTTTTTTTTTCAATAAAGAAAAACTTTGATTCTTTTTGAAACATCGACTTTTTTCAAAACTTAATCTAAAAAGTCAAAACACATTTTATCAAAAAGTGAAAAAAATCAAATTACTTCTCTTTTTTTTTAAAAACCCTATTTCTTTCTTCTACAAAAAAACAAAATTGCCATTATTTTGAGAGTTCTCCTTGTAAAAACAAACAAGAAGTCACCCAAACAAACTAAATCTGATTCAAATTTTTTTTTACTCACTAATCTTTAATCTTCAATTCATATTTCTCTCTCAAAAAAACAACCACTAAAAAAACCAAATCAAAAAAATTAAAAAAAAACACGTTTCTGATGGAACACAAAAGGTTTGCATCAATTCCAATATTTTTGCAACAATGTCACCCAAAAAAAATGGTGAAAAACTTGTCGCCTGGTCAAACGAAAAAAGAGTAACATATGGTGTCAACTTCACAACTTCTAAAGAGGCTGACAAATTTTTGGCGCAACTCCAAAAAGCTATCAAGGCATTAAATTCCTCCTCGAAAGACAGCAAAAAAAAGGAAAAGAAATCCAAAAAGGACAAGAAAAAGTCAAAAAAAGAAAAAAGATCTTCCAAAAAAGACAAAAAGAAATCCAAAAAAAAAGATAGCACGCCACCCCCACCAAAAGGCAACACGCCACCCCCACCCAAAGGAAATACACCACCCCCACCATCTGGCGGGCCACCACCACCAAAGTTGGGAGGGCCACCACAACTCGGAGGAGGACCCCCACCAAAGCAAGGAGGGAAGACAAGAAATGCACTCTTGGACTCCATCCAAGGATTTTCAAAAAATGGACTCAAAAAGGCAGAAACTAATGATAGATCGGGACCAAATGTCTCCAATAAGCCTAAATCAGGTGGAGGAGGCGGAGGAGGCGGAGGAGGTGGGCTCATGGACGCCATCCTTAGCAGGGGACGAGGATTGAAAAAAACTGGTGGATTTGGAGGGAGACCAAGAGGTGGATTGCCAAAAATACCACAAAAAAGGGAGGAGCCAAAACAAGCAGAAAAAGATCCTTGGAAAGAAAACAATAAAAGACCCTCTCGCGGCTTTGGTGGATCATCACCAAAAACTGGTGGATTTGGTGGCCAAAGACGTGGCGGATTCGGTGGCGTGAAAAAAACCGGTGGGTTCGGCGGAAACTCCCCAAAAAGAGGCGGGTTTGGATCCCCAAGACAATCAAACACACAAAAATCAGGAGGAGGCGAAGTGTAAGTTTTTTTTTTTTTTAATTCTTTTAATTTCCTCTATTTTGGGGTTTGTTTTCTATTTCTTATTTTTGGGTATATTTTCTATTTTAAAAATCATTTATGAAAAGTGCAAAACTTTTAAGTTTTTAATAATCCTGCTTAAAACAACTCTATTCAAAATTTTAACCCTTTTATATCGAAACTTTTTAAAAATTTTCGGTTTGACTTTTTGAAAACAAACCAGCTTGTTCTTTTTATTTTTTTTTATTTTATTTTATTCATTTCATTTTTATCATTTTACTATTATTTTTAAATTTTTATTATTTTACATTTAATATAGCTCTGGAGATGTTATCAAGATGATTGATCAAGTTCAAAGTCAAATGATCGATTATATTAATAAAGAATTTGAAAAACTTAAAAGTCAACTTAAAAACTAATATTAGTGGACAATTTTACTTTTTACTTTCTATTTTTAACTTTAGCCTATTTTTTATTATTTTTTTAATTCTTTATTTTTTTTTAAAGAACATTTCAAAATTCGAATATTTACCTTAGTTTTAAAATGTTCCATCCTATTCCAATATTTTATGTTTCTTTAAGCGACTATTATTTTTTAAAAATAAAATGAAATCTTTCCGAGATCTTGAAATTTTTTTTTTTTGTAATTTGTGTTTTGACTTTTAAAACGGATGAGTAAACTTCATTTTAACAATTTATTAATTTTTGTATGCTTTTTTTTGAAATTCTACAATTTCACATATTTTCTATTTTAAAAAGAAAAAAAGTAACCTATTATTTTGTTTAAAGAATTAGGTTAATTCTTGAAAATCAGTGAAACATATCTTTGGTTTTATGTTGGAAAGTATTGATTTTGATAAAAAATTTTTTAATTTTCTTTTTCTTTTTATTAATTAAACTTCCAATTCTAATCCTCAACAAATAATACAAATAGTGGTTCAAGTGATTTAATAAATGAGTATTTGATAACAGTTGAAACAAAAATTTATTAAAGAAATTCAGATCTATTAAGCAAATTTTTTTTTTTTTAAGGTTTTGAAAAAAGTTATTGTCTTTGTTTTTGAAAAATGGAAAAAAAATGTACAAAAAAACCAAAATTTGAGAAATTTTTTCAAACAAATAGTTTTAACCTTACTCACAAGTCACCTTTGTGCATATTAAATCAAAGAAGATTTGAAATTAATAAATAATTAATTTAGATTTATTAGTCGAAAATTACCAAAATCCCCACCGAAATTGAAAGAAATGTTTTTTTAAAAAATTCAAATTTCATATTAAAATAAAAACACATTTTATTCTTAACTCTTTTTAAATTGTTTACAATTTTTTTTGGTTTAAACTATCCTTATTAAAACAATACAAATATTTTTCATAAAGTTGTATGAATTCAATATTTTGGTTAACCAAAAGAATTATCTAAAAAAAAAAAAACCTTTACATTAATATTTTTGACAATAAAGTCTTGTTATTATGTAATAATTATGGAAATATTCAACATAAATAGTAAAAAAAGTTTATATTTAAAAACATAATATTAATTTAATCATTTTCTTTTTATAAAAAAAGGAAAAAAAAAAAATTTAAAACAAAATTTTTTTTTGTATTTCTTCGTCAATCACAATTTTCTACATTTCATATTTACAATATTCAAAATTATACGTTATATCATCATAAAGTATTTTCTTGCCCCCCCCTGTTGCGATGTAAATATGACCCCTTGAACTATTATTGATCATTTTTTTTTTTTTTTGTTTTTTAATAATTGTGAAATAATATAAAAAATAATGTAATCTGTCATTTGATTTTTTTGAGAAATTTAAGTTTTGTTCATCAATATTTATACCCTTTCACTATGTAACTTAATTTATATAAAAATTTTAGACATTTTTAAAGTATTTAACAGTATTTTAGAACATTAAAAAAAAAGAAAGGAAGTGATTTAGGGAGAGAAGGGAATTGGGAAATGAAAAATAATTTCACAAAATCAAAAATATAAAACTAATTTTTCAACCATTTTTTATTAGATATCAAATCGGATTTGTTTTTATTGGAAATATAATATATATATATATATATATATATGTATAAGCTTAATTTCAAAAATATGGGCAGATTTTTCATCTAAAAAAAATTAGTTTAATTGTGTTTTTTTTTTTTTTTTTGAATAATTGAGCATTTTACTAAATTGTTTTGGGATAATTACCAAGATAGATTAATAAACAAAAATATAGTTTAATCATTGTATTTTTTATAAGACAAACAAAAAAAGAAAAAAATAATAATAAAATAGTTTGCCCCTAAATTTGAAATTTGGCTTTAAGGATTTTTCATTTTATAATGTTTTCTCATGATTTTTTTTTTTTTCGACAATGATGATTATTTGGCAGTGGATATGAATTCAAGATAAATTTATACAATGTGGTTTTGTAACCTTTCTCTCTTTTTTTTAAGGTATTGATTTATTAATTAAAAAATATGATACATGTATAATATAATATAAATCATTTCACCCAAATTATCTCAGTCAAAAAGAATAAATTCACCCTCTTTTTAAGAATAAACCACATTCAATTGTTTAGAAATAAGATAAATTATAAAATTCCTATAAAGTTGTTATTCATAAAAATTAATTCCTACAAAAACTATAAATATCCAAAAAAAATATAGATATAAAATTTTTTGAAAACCATGATTAGAATATATTTTGAAAAAAAATACCTTATTTCTTGAGAACTCATAATTGTTAAATATATCTAAACCCCAATTCAAAATTTTTAACACACCAAAATTCAATTTGTGAAGAAAAAAACTTATTTAATCAATTCAAGAAGATTTACCAAATTAGAACCATTCACTAATTGAAATGTTAACACTTCTTCATAAATTACAATACTCAAAAAACAATAAATAAATAATTATCAATACAAATAAATGAAGGGTGTGTCAAAAATTTTGGAGAGAGCAAAACAAAAAAATACATTGGTAAATATGTTGAAATTCTATTAGGATTATTGATCGATCAAATGGTTAGATACTACCAACTAATTTTATTTGAGTTCTTCTATTTTGAACAACTTGACTTTAACCATAATATCAATTGTTCAAAAAATTTTTGATCCAACTAAACAAGTTATGTAATTCAAACAATGAAATCAAAACAAAAACTAAAAGATGAAAAAATGATTTTCATATTTTACAAAAATCAAAATTATCTCCAATTTCAATAAAATTGTATTATTGTGATTGTTTGTAACGTTTTAGCTGTGTGGAAAATTTTGAATTTTAGTTTATATATATATATATATATATCACAGGTATGACGATTTTTTTTGATTTCATGAAACGCGTTGGCGCACGCGTGAGCGACGCGTAAAACACGTTTCTTTGATATATATATATATATATATATCGATAGGGATGTTTTTGTTAAGGATAAAACCAGAAAACAATCCTCAAATTCCAATGGTTACAAATACATACATATTAGATTTAAAATTACAAAAAAAAAAAAAAAAAACTAATTTGAAACTTTATTAATCTTACATATCTCAAAATATTTAATTATTATCACCAAAAAAAAACCAATTAATAAAATATACAAATAAGTAAAATAACTGGAAAAAAACATTTATTCTATATAATTAATAGAGTTCGTGACAAAAAATGAAATTATCAATAAAAACTTGAATTAAAATTTATTTTGAGGTAATGAAATACATTTTACAAATACAATTTATGATCGATCACAAAAAAATATAAAGATTTAGACAAAAAAAATAATCAATTAAATAATAATGATTGTACCTAAAATGTACCAGCCACTTTAATTTAAATCTACTATACTTATGAAACGGAGTTTTTATTTTACCTTCTTGATTAATCAATTTCCACTTGTTATTTTAAAAGTAAATAAACAGTATAATAAAATATGCGAATTTATTAAAGAAAGAATATTCTAATACTTGAAAATATCTAAAAAAGTGAAATGGTTTATTACTTAGTTTAACCAAATTTGGAATTTGTTCCCAAGTTAACTTGGGGAATATTTTTTTTTAAAAAAAGTATTAAGTAGAAATTTTGGATAAAAATTCGCAACAAAAGAGTTATTTAAAAAGAATTTTTGTTACACATAAAAAATAAAAAATGAAATTATTTTTTAACATAACAGAATAAATAATACCTAAGGAACTAACTGTTAAGCAATAAGACTGGTGATGATGGATTAAGTAAAAAAAAAATTAGGTGTAAAATTGTTTTAAATAATCAAAAAAAAAAATTAATTCAATTGTCTTGCTCATAAGTTGAGGAGAATTAATGGGATGAAAAAAAAATTACTGATCACATTTCCCATATTAGTAAATTTGAAAAAAAATTTTTTATAAGTTAATAATTTTTAATATAATATTTTTTATGATTAATAAAAAATATTATTGGGAGGGATATAATCACAATACAAAAAATTTGGATGAAATGATCTAATTAGGAAGTGGTAAAGAAATTGAAATTTTGACCTAATTTTTTTCACCAAATAGTATTTTTTTTGAATTAAAAATATAATCTTTTACTCTGTTTTTAAAGTGTTTACAATTATAAGAGTTTTGAATGGGAAATCTAATTTTATTTTTTTGGATTTAAAAAAATCAAAAATTAAACTTTTTTCATGGGGTTTTAAAATACAAATTCTCCCACCTAAAACCGAAATCATGAACACCCTTGTTTTCCTACACTTTAAAGCAATTACACATTGTACGATATATAAAAGTTTTTTTTCGTTGTTTTGAAGTTTTTTCGTTTGTGTTTTTTCATATCCCAGAAACGAAAAGTATGATTTCAAAAAAATTCGAGAACTTTTTCAAAAAACAAAAAACGAAAACAATGAATGAAACGAAAAAACATATAAAAAATTAGAAAAAACGCGATTTTCTAAGTCATTGTTTTAAAACGAAAAACCGTAATACCTGTGATATATATATATATTGAATAGAAATAGTTTTTATTTCAAAGAAAAGATATTGATACAATTTTCTAAAATTTAATTTTTTTTTCTAATTGACTTATTAAAAAAAAATTTTCAAAGAAAAAGGAAAACGAAAAAAAAAAAAAAAACATAAAACTGATTATATTTTATAAAAAATGTTCCTATATAAAAATAGAACATTTATTACAAGAAGAATACTTGATTGAACCCTTATAAATTGATTTATTTCTTCAATACCCCACCTCTTTAACCGAAAAAGTGTTTATATTTCCTAAATTATTTTTTCTATGGGATTTTTTGCTAGATATCATTGGTTATGAAATCATGATACTCTCATAATATTTACATAAAAACACAGACAACACAATTTAATACCATTATCCTCCATATTGGTAAAATTATTACTTTTGAAATCTTATTTTTAACTCTCCATTTTTTTTTTTTCAAATACAATCAACCCGACTTTTAATGTACAAAATTTCAACCACACCCAAGTTACACTAAAAAAAAATAAAATTATAGACCTTGACTCACATTCTAGGAAAATAAATTGTAAAAAAAAATACAAATTTTGTACTTAAAGGGTTGAGTCCTTAGGGTGAAATTTAATTCTGAAATTGGAAAAAAACTTTTTAGTAATTTTTATGAGTACGTAACACCAATCAAAAACAAACCAGCCTTTGATGTATGATCAATTGCCAAATTTCAACAATCAAAGACAAGGAAATTTTTAGAAAAAAACACCAAAGATCGGCACCCACTTTCCAATTAGAATGGCTGTGGAATACAATTTCGAAAACAACTATGTCAGTTTTGAAGTGTCGCTCTTTGGCGCTTTTTGAGATCCCATGGATTTTTTTTTCTTTTTTTTTTCATTTTTTTTTCATTTTTAAAAGGGGTTGTTTTTATTAAAAAAATATTACACAATCCTAAATTGACAAATTTAGAGAGTTACAACATAACAACAAATAAGATTAAATCAAATTAAGTTGATTGTGAACTTCAAGAAAGCAATTTTGTTTTAAATTAAAGAAATTTAATCATTTGGAAATATAAAATGAGAAAAGATGAATTTTTTTTTTGTACCTTACATTTCGTTACAGTTTATGTCTGGAAAGTGGTACTGACTGTATTAATAATTAAAAACACAATTAAATCCTAATTTTTTTATCTAAAAGGTATAATTTGTTCTTTAATAAGAAATATATAATATAAAATTTCAAAAAATTAATTTAATTATTAAAAAAAAAAAATAATATGTTACTTTATTTTCCTTTTATAATAGAAATCAAGAGAAAATTATATATATTAAATTATAAATTGGTATTTTAAATAATTTAATTGTACAATTACTAAGATGATACTAAAACATCGATTTCATACACCTGTGAAAACTTTTAAAACATTTTTTTTAAAGATCTCAATAAACTTTTATCTTATTTTTTAAAAAAATGAGTCAGAAAAACGATTAGTACATTTTACCATTTTGAAAAATAATTAATTGTGTTAACCTTACTGAAAAAAAATACTTTTTGAGAGTGTTATGGGATACTAAAACTTTGAAACCAAAATTACCATTTCCTTTCTGTTTATGAAAATGAACCAAGATAATTTAGAGTCAAATATTAATTTTTTGATTTTTTGAACAGTTTTTTGATTAAATTTTTGGTTTTATTAAATTAAGTTTTGTATCTAGAAACATGTATATAGGAACCCTTGAAATTAATCAAAGAGTAAACAAATAAAAAAATATAACGAAAAAGGTATGTCTTTTGAACAAATCATTTCTTTTTGAAGACAAAACAAGAAAGATCACCTTTCCAGATTAACTTGTTGAAATAAAAAATGAAAAAACCAAAAAAATTCATCAAAATATATTTTCAAGGTTTTTTTATTTCTTTCTCTTATTCATTTGATGTATCCAAAATATTTATCTCAGATTTCCCATACTATTACTATTTATTATTAATATACAAAACATTTTTTTTTTTTACACATTTGTATTTAAAATTCTTTTTATTTAAATTTTTTTATCAAACCAAGTCAAACCAAAGACTGATATTTTCAAAATTAAAAATAAAGGGGTTGAATTCTCGGAATGAAAAAAAAGTTACACAGCGATTCAACCTCAAGAAAATGAAAAATTGATAAAAAATTGAAAATATTAATAAAATTATTTTGAGTTCTAAATTTAATTGAATATAAATAATTATAAAATCAAACAAATTGCTCTAATAAATCTTTATTTCTGAAAAGGAAAATAAAAAAAATTTTTTTTCAATAATAAAATCGAATTCTAATTAGAATTAAAAGAAAATAGGATTTTTAAATTCATTTTGGAAATTTTTGATAAATGTAAAGTAATTTGTTTCTCAAAAAATTTACAAACAAAAATATTTCCTGAAGAATTAAAAATAATGACAAATTAAGGAGATGTAATTCTATCAAATGTTATAGAATAGATCAAGAAATAAATGATTTTTATTCATTTTTTCTTTGATCGATCTTTTTCATTTTTTTTATTTAGATTTTTTAATTGGATAGATAACCATTTATATTTGGATTTATTCAACTCTCATATTTATTCAAATATCAATTTATTTGGTTAAAGAAATGGTTTTTATTATTTAACTACTAATTAAGTGATAATCAAAATTTGTAAAACCTACTTACTCCCTTAACTAGGATAACTAAAACTACTTTTCAATTTTATTTTTTCAATTTCACAAGTCAAAACAAAACCAAAAAATCTAAAAAAAAACATTTAAAAAGTCTCTTATTAAAATTACAAATTATTTTATTATATAGTTGGTATTATGTTCAATTTGAAGAGAAAATCAAAAATTTTCAAATCAGAATTTTACATTATTGAACACCTAAATCTTCGTTTTTTTTTCTTTTGAGAATTTTTCATATTTTTTTTGTTTAAATTGTTTTCTTTTTCAATTAGTTTTTCTTTTTGGCGATTAATTTCTCTGACTGTTTCAAAAAAAACTTCGTCGACATTGATTCTATATTTGGCTGATGTTTCAAAAAAAGGACACCCATATGTTTTTGCCAAATCTTGTCCTTCTCCTCTTGAAATTTGTCTTTGATTCTCAAGATCACTTTTGTTGCCAACAATGATGATTGGTACATCATCCGAATCTTTCACTCTTGTGATTTGTTCATGAAATGTTGCTATTTCATCGAAGGAGTTTCTGTCGATAACTGAATACACAATTAAAAAGGCTTCACCACTCCTCATATACGAATCTCTCATTGCAGAGTATTCTTCTTGTCCGGCTGTGTCAAGAATGTCTAAAAGATGCGTTTCGTCGTCAATTTTTACTTGTCTTCGGTATGCATCTTCAATCGTTGGATCATATTCTTCAATGAAATGTGATTGAACAAATTGAATTGTTAATGCAGATTTCCCAACACCACCACCACCAACAACTACTAATTTTTTGTTATTCATTTTTATGATTTGATTTGTTATTTTTTTATTTGAAAAATAAATTGTGTTTTGAAAATAAAATGAATTTTTTATTTGTTTTTTTTTGTTTAAAAATGAACTCTTTGTTTTATTTCTCAAAACTCAAATTTACTTCTAAAATGTTCTTTACCTTGATTTACTCAATAGACAGAGAGTTTTGGTTATTTGATAAAAATTGTGGATTATTTTTAATTTATTTTCCAAATTTGAGGGAGTAGATTAAATTTGAATATCTTTCCATTTTTTCCAAAATCAATAAAATTGATTAGTAATTCTAGAACAAAACCAAAACTCCTAAGCTATAAGCGTTTGAAATAAGACTTTAGAACATTAACGATTAAAAGGAAAGATTAAAAAAAATGTTTGAGATATTTGAAAGAAATGAAGAGTAAAAATTTCTAAAAGTGTTCTTACAATAATTCAACATCTCTTTTCAACATCCAAGATGAACTATTTCCGATTTTTTAGAGCTTATCATTTTGAAAACAATAAGAAACAATTTATTTCATCTGGTTCATTTTTTCTAGTATTTTCAAAAATTAAATTACTACTAATTCTGAACTTGAGTCAGTCCAAACTGAGACTACTTTCAAACACTGAAGAACCCCAAGTGTTGCAATTAGCATTTGTGGAACACTAAATAGGTGTCACAGAAAGGAATATCAAAACAATTGTACCATAGGCAATTCCAATAAAACGCTGTATTAACTTTATTATTTTAATTTCATTAATAAAAGTATGGGATTATCTTAGAAAAATTATCATTTTCCCGAATTAGTAATAAAAAAAGTCTAAAAAGCAAAAAAAAAAGACAATTAAAAAAGAAACAACAATAGAAAACGTTTCAAGTTAACTATATATCGAAATTAAATTTTGATTAAGTTAAAAACAGGAATTTTATTTCAAATTTCATACTAAAAAGAAATATTTATTTTTTTCAACTTTTTTTCAGAATCTTCTTTTCTTTTCTTTTCACTTTGAGAAAGAATCGAAAAAAGAACAGAAATCAATGTCTCGTGCTCTTAAAAATTACAAAAAAGATTATTACCAAACATTCAGAGAGACACTCATCAAAGAAAGGCATCAAAAATTACTCAAAGAACGTGAAGATATTATCGTTTGGCTTCGTAATATCTTTTCCCAAACGGATTTATCCAATGATGAATTTTTTTCTTCATCTGGGATCTATATGTGCCAGTTGCTTAATATCCTTCGACCAACGGAAAAGATCAGGTACGTGCTAACAAACTTCACAATCACACAAACAACAGAGAATTTGAAGTCTTATCATGAAGCGATTGTCAATGAGTTTGGGTTTGAAAAGAGTGGGCTCTTTGAGGTAACAGAATTTTTTAATGATCCTACACTTCCAAAAACACAGCTAGTGCCAACACTAAACTATTTAAAAGATTGGTTTTATACAAAAGGCATTGAAAAAAACAGTGACATTAAATTCCGAAACGTGTTTGTGACAAAAAAAGATTTAGATCCCAAAGGCGAACTCTATTTAAAACTCCAACAATTAATCGTAAAAAAAAAAACAAATCTTGAAGATTCTGAGAATATTCATTTAACAATAGAAATTGAAAACCAATTCTTCAAGGATCCCTCAGGTTCTGATTTTGATACCAATTCCAAATCTGAGTTGAGCGAACCCTCGTCTTTCTCATTCCAAAATTCTCAAAGTGATGAAAATTCTGAAGATTCGGAAAAATCAGATAAATCAGAAAAATCTGGAAAAGGAATCAGTTTTCTGGATGAAATAGATCAGAAAAATAAGGAGAATCGTGACTCTAAAAAATCACCATCTGAATCAGAACAAAAGTTGAAAGACAACACTTCCTCGAGTAGTGGTTTTAATTCTGACTCTGACTCTAATTCTGATCTTAATTTTTCTGATGAAAGAGAACAAGACAAAGCAAAACCAAAACCAAAACCAAACTTAAAAGCTTCGGTAGTTGTTAATGATTATAAGCCCAGTTTAGATAATGAATCAGAAAAAAAAAGTGAAAAGGAAAAAGAAAAGGAAAGTGGAAGTGAAAGTGAAAGTGAAAGTGAGAGCAATAATGATAAAGATAAAGAAAATAATACAAAGATAAAAGAAACGACAATGGAAATGGAAATGGAAAAAAAAAATCCCGAACTAGAAGAAAAATCGAATCCTAAAGAGAATTTCAGATCTGATTCAAATATTACAGGCTCAGAATCAAAATCAGAACCCGAGAGTGAAAACGAAATTGGAAATGAAAATGAAAGTAAAAGTGAAAGTGAAAGTGATAATAATAAAAGTAGCGATAGCAATAGCAATAGCAATAGTGATAGTGGTAGTAGCCGCGGATTTAGTCAAAAAAGTAAAAGCGAAAGTGAAAATAAACATAAGAATAAAAGCAGTAGTAGTGAATATAGTGGTGAAATTAGTCGTGAATTTAGAAGCGGTTTTAGTAGCGAAAGTACTGAAAATGAAAAAGAAAAGAAAAGTAGTGATTTTGATATTGAAAAAAATAGCGAAAGTGAAAATGAGAGTAAAAGCGAAAGTGAAAGTGACAATTCCAGTGAAAGTAAAATTAAAAGTGAAAATGATAAAGATAAGGAAAACAATAAAATAAAGGAAACAGTAATAGCAAGAACAACAAAAATGGAAATGGAAATGGAAGTGGAAATGGGAAATAAAAATCTTGAAGAAAAATCTAATCCTAAAGAAAATTCCAGATCTGACTCGAATATTACAGGTCGAAAATCACAAACAGAGCCTGAGAAAGAGAAAGAAATTGGAAATGAAAATAAAAGTGAAAGCGATAGCGATAATAAGAATAAAAGTAGCAGTAGTGGTGATTTCAGTAGTTCTAGTAACGAAGGCAATACTGGAAGTGAAAATACAAATAAAAAGAAAAACGAAAGCGAAAGTGATAATAAGAATAAAAGCAGCAGTAGCAGTGATTTTAGCAGTGAATTTAGTAGTGAATTTAGTTGCGGTTTTAGTAGCGAAAGTAACAGTGAAAATGATCAAGAAGATGAAAAAATAGGCTCTGAATACGAAAATGAAATAATTAGTGAAGACGAATTACAATTATTAACAATATTAAAGAATTTGAAAAAAGAAAAGAAAAAATATCAAAAAGAACATAACGAATTAAAAATCCAATTAAATACCTTAAATCTTAAGATAAAGAATGAACAGAACTATGATACAAAAGGAAAGACGAATTTTCATCCCTTTGGAGAAAGTGAAACTGAAAATACAAGTTCTGATTTTAGTTCAGAATTGTCAACAGAACTTTATGAGATGAAAATGTTGAATAAGGGAAGTGTTAAAAAGCGTAAATGTCAAGGCCAAGATAATGACAATAAATCCCTTGCAACAAGTACCGTGTCTTCTTCCATCTCTTTGGGGATTGATCGTTCAACAGGTCGACAAACTTTTAGAAAGGGATCAATGATGGGGTCCGGTGTTCTTTTGGCAAAATGTTATCCACTCTTTCAAAAATATCTTGAATTACAATATGAGGAAATATATCCAAAAACTGAAAATAAAAAATTTCTACAACTAGAGAACGTAAAAACAAGAATCGAGGAAATGTATCAATATGATCGGGGCTTACTTGAATGCTTTTTCTTAATAAACACCTTTAAAGAATGGCCAACAATTCGAAAAAGCACAATCAGCCCCGAGAAATTATTCAAAAGGAATAAAGACAAACGATTCCGATCACAAATGAAAAAGTACATCACGGCTATTAGTAGACGGTTTGAAAGGGTCCAACAACAAAACGAAATCTGGCTCCGGATGGGGAGATTCTATCACAACATCCGTATTGACGATTCCAGCTGTGGGTTGTTTCGGAATGGGAAGATATGGTTTTCAAAAAAATTATTAAGAATTACAATCAATGGTATTGGTACCATTTTGGAATTAAAATGGAAAGATAGTATTAGAATATTATTAGATACGCAAAAAAAATTAAATTTCATGCTAATTGACAATGGAAAGTCTAATCAAGTAATAATCCGCGCATTGAACCCGCAGAGTAGAAGGGTTATAGTATTTCTTTTAATGAAATATTTCCAGTCAAAGGGTAAGAATAAAATAATTGGCAAAAATGATGAAAATATTAATTTCAATAATATAAACATCAAACCGAACAGCAATAAATCCAATTTATTTAATTTGAGTGTAATGCCGCCATTGTATTCACCAAAAAGTTATGAAAAGAAACATTTTATTAATAACCAAAATATGTTTAGCAGAAGATTTTTTAATCAAAAATTAAACCGTTTTCAAATACAATCTTTGGAGACAAATAAAGTCATTTTTATTGTGCATATACCTTTCAAAAAAAATGTCCCCTTTGAGCCCGGTTTTATTTTCATTGAAAAAACTGGATTTAAAATTAGAATTAAATACAAGAAATTTATCAAATTTTCTTCGAAAGATCCTTACAGATTTTCAATCCACCCAAAACAAAAAAGAGTAATCGAAATTTCTTCTTCATCGTCAAACCTTGGTAAATATACAATTATTGCTCTAAATGCACAGCAAGCCCAATTGATATTAAAAGTTATTTCATATTTTAGAAAACAATATTAAATTATAAACTATTTAATGTTTTTCCTTTTATTATGATTATTTTTTTTTTTAGTTTTTCTTTTTAATTTTTAATCTTTATTTTTTTTTTGAATAATACGTTGATAGATTATTAATTTATTTTTCTTCCTTTAATCGATCATAATTATTTTTGATTTTGAATTTCATTTACTTTTTAAAATCTACATTTTGATTTTTCAAAAAAATAAATAATTATTAAATTTTCAGTTTTTTGTTAACTTCAATTTATTATTTATTATATTATTATATATATATATATATGGACTACTAATTTTTAAATATTCTAGTTTCTAATAGATTTAAGTTTTTTTTATTTTTTTAGGCTACCATCTTTTTTAAACTATTTACTTGTTTGAAATATTATTAACTTTTTAATCTTCATTGCCAGAGTTCACATTTTGATTCTTTTTTTTTAAATAATGTCAAATAATTCCTGAATTGATTCCATTTTATCAAATTATTCTTTTTCCTTCCTATGGTGAGTCTCGACTTAGGCCTTGTTAACATATAGTTTTTCATTGAATCACATCTTTTTCAAAATTTTATAATTAGTAATTTTTTTTTTTTATTTTGAAAAACGATTTAATATTTTATAAAAAAAATAAATATTTAAGGTTTTTCTTGTTAGAATATTAGTTTCCATCATCTTTTCGCCAATCCTGATGTTTTTAAGTTTAGTCCCCTAAGAAGATTATTTTACTTTGAAATAGAATCAAAAGAATCTTTTTTTTTTAATCGAGTTTTTATACCAAAGAAAAAAATTTTTTTTGCTCCCATGGTATCTGAATAAAATAATTAGTAATTGTTTTTAATAATTATTCTTCAAAAGGACTTTAACAAGGGAAAATATTTGATAAAAATTGATACCATGGGATTCATTTGAATATTCGGATTGGAAAATTTATTTTTTGAGATTCGAAAAATTCCAAAAATAGAATCCTTTTAGGGAACTATATTGAGTCACAATCAAACAATATCATAAATAGAATTTAAAAGTGGCTTAAAAAATGTTTATCTATGGGGGTTGGAAATATTCCCAAAATAACAGAAAATTCAAAATACTTGAAATTTTTTTAACCACTTAAGAATACTGTCAGTTCCACTTTTAAGAAATTTGTATGTTTAGAAATAAATTATTATCTAAAATCACAATTTTACTTTTAGACACAATATTGTTTTTTTAATTTCTTCCTTAAATACTGTGGAAAGTATTTTTTTTTTTTTTTTTTTTTTTTTTGGTACCTTTTGAGTATATTTGAGTGATTGTTGGTACTTATTGGGTTACGGTAAGTACTTATTAGTTTATGTGTATGTTCATTTCTGGGGTATATTTCGGTTTACCATTGGCTGTGTTGGTATGCTGAGCTATATTAAACCATTTTATCTTCTGGGGTGGTAATTTAAAACAAGTTTAGGTTGTTTAACCTTTGGTAGGGTCGAGTACGTCTATCTACATGATTCGATATTATTAAGTTATTTAATGATTGTGTTTTAGATTACAAAATTGTGGGTAATGATAGATAAATTGAAAGAGATATAACAAGAACATTTACTCTCATTAAGTTCCTACCATTTAGTAATTATATTAAATATTGAAGAAACTTAATATAACAATTCCTTCCATACACAATGTATAGAGTACCCCCCCCCCAAAAAAAAAAAAAAAAAAAAAAAAAAAAAACTAAAAAAAAGAAATATTTCATATATTCCTTTTTTGTATTTTTCAGCAAAAAAAAAAAAAGTTCTACAAAAAAATTCCAATTTTACGATTAAAGGGAGTGTATTGGTAAGACAGTTTCTTAAAAGTTTTTCAAACAGTGTTTTTTAGTGGTGAAAAAATTTTAAATATTTTGTATTTTCGGGTATTTTTGGGAATACTTGATAGATATATGTCGGTTAAACAATATTTTTTCATGATAAACTATTTTAATGTGGTGTAAATCTGAGTTTTAATTCTATTCTTATGTTAAATTAGTATTTTATTTTTACAACTAGCTATTTTATATTTATACCATTATTAATTATTGTAAATCATAAAAATTCTTCTTTTATCATCTATAATACCCATTTTATAATTGTAACTTAAAATACCAGTGTATTTTTATTCATCATTTTATTTTATTTGAAATATTATAACTTGTTCTATTTTACTTAAATTTGGTAAAGGGATTATTTTTTACAAAACAAATGTCTTAGAAATATAACAAAAAAACAAAAATTTTTTATATACATTTAAAATGTAATATTTTTTCTCAAATATAATGGAAATCTTTAAATTCATTTATTTTTTTTCTATAATAAACATTTCTTTAAAGTTTAATTTTCAAAAATAAGAAAAATATTTATGTTATATCATTTTTATCCTTTTAATTACTCTTTTTTCATTATAATTGAAAAAAAATAATTTATTATCTCTTTTAGTTAAATTGAAATTTGTTAAAAATATAAATTTAATTACATCAAAATGTTGTTAAATGAGTAAAATGTAACAAGGATATTTATATCAAAAGCTCTAATTATTATTATTCTTTTTTTTTTTTTTTGTATTGATTGTATAACAAAAAGTAAAAATGAAAAAAAATGAGGATTTGAAAAAAAAAAAAAAAAACATGGTGTTTTGAATAGAGACAATATTATGTTTCAAAATAAATAAATAAAATTTAAAATATTTAGCTAAATAGTCAACAGATAATTTTTCTATATCTGCTTACAATTTATTCAGAATCTATGATTAGTAAAATTGTATAAAATATATTATTATTGATTTACCCATTCATTATAATTAGAAAATAACAAAATTTATAATAAAATAATATACTCGAATCATCTTTATGACTATGAAATAAAAAAATTCGTAACAACATTCAATAATATTAAGAGTCTTCAATCTATACTAGCTTTATAATAATAATTTTTTTTTTTAAGGTGGTAAGTACATTTTATCATTTTTTTGAGGTCTCAGAAATTGTTTTGTAAATTCATTTCTTTTAATCAAATAGATTAATATTCTAATAACTTTTTTGTGTTTCCATCAGTTGTGTATATCCTATCTTAATAAATTTACAAATTAATTAAAAAAATGAAATTAAAAATATATTAAAAAATTGATCAAGAAAAAAAAATAAAAAAAAATTTTTTTCCTGATCTTGTATTCAATTTTAGATGAATTTACTTCTTCTTTTTTTCGTTTTTTTTTTTTCATCAAATTTATGATACGATAAAAAAAACAAGGGACTTAACTCAAAAATAAAAAAAAATTGAAAAGATATAATATCAATATTCGAATTTACATTTAATTCTTGTATGATTCGTATCTATTTAAAGAAAATATGATATTATTTAAATTAATCTTCTAAAATAAAGATTCGTTGAATATATTATTTGATTTGATCATGATTTTGTTCTGATTTGAATAAAACTAAAAATAATTATGAATTCCTGTTGAAATTTTTTCTAAATTTTTCTTTTATTTTGAATGAATCTTTTGTAACTGTTTTCCATTCCGACAATTCAAACCGAATCACTTTAACCTTTGAAATAGTTATCTTTATTTTTACTTTTTTTGATAAAAATATTTGAAAATTGAATTTTGAAAAAAAATTTGTAAAAAAAAAAGGATTTGTAGAAAAATAATAAAATAGAATGTTGCGAGAAATTCAAGGTATGACTTGTTTGTTCAAATCCAAATTAAGAAGAAAAAGTAGAAACAAATATTCAAAAAATATACTTTATTCTACTTTTTTCCTTCATTCTTGATTTCAGCCAATTTATTTTAAATATGCTCTTTCTTGTTTGGTCTTCTAAAAAGAAAAGATTTGTTTCAAATACACACCATCTTAACTCGACTTTATTTGGTTTATTCTAGAATTAATTTCAACCACCTGTATAAACACATTTCCAGATCCAAAACCAACTTTAATAAAACCAAAAATGGAATAAAAAAAATATTTAAAAAAAAATGAAAATTAAAGATCCTACTCTATTTTATTTTGTTTCTTTTCACAAATATACCAATGAATGATATTTTGGATTTCAAGGTTTCAATATCTTAGGGCACTCAAAAAATCATTTTTCAGAAAGGTTCGCACAATTAAAAATTTTCAAAAATGGTAAAATGTACCGACTTCATTCATCTGAACACTTTTACAAAAGTTCACAATTCAATTGAGAAAAAATCAACAACAAGTCTTCCACTTATTTAACATTATGAATTTGTTTATACGACAACTACATAATTTGAGAATATTTTTTGAAAAATCAAAAATATTTCCAATTTAAAAGCAATTAAAGTACAGTACTATTATTCATTTAACTGTTTTGAAGTGTTCCAAAAATTTTGTTTGAATTTTTAAAACTTTTATTTTATTAGTTAGTTTTCAATTTTTGGAATTTATGCTTGTAATTTTTTCTTTGTTCTGTTGAAGGATTTAATGAAATAGTTTTAAAAAGAGGTAAAAGAATTGAAAGATATAATTTTATGATTATTATTTTTTTTTGGTTATTTCTATTTTTAGACCAATTAATATCTTCGATAATTCCAAAAGAATCACCGATCTAAAAGATCTAAATTTTGAAAGGTGTATTGATCATAAATTAGGTGAGGTTAATTAAATATGTAATACTTAATTTTGTTGGAGGTGTTTTTTTCTTTTTAATAAAATATTTTAGTTTTTTTTCTTTTTGTTACCACCTCTTTTCTTTTTTTTTCTGTTTACTTTTTTTCCAGTTTCTTTTTTTTTCTTTGTTTCAAACCCGTGTAATTTAAGGATTGTGTCAACATCAACCTTTGGTGTTTTTAAGACTTTCATTTTCCTAAGATAGACATTTTGTAATGGGAAAACGCTTTGGCATTGCTTGGTGATTTCCTTTGGGACAGATTCTGAAATGAGCTTGAGTGTTAATTCTTTTAAGGTACAGTTTGATTCTTTGATCATGATGTTGACCATTCTTCTTCTAATTTCTCTTACTTGTGAGCTTTGTGCGTAACATGTTTTTTTGACTTGGTTTCGATCTTTTTTTGTAAATCCAATACAAAAGATTCTTACAGTATAGCCTTTTGATTAATTGGAATTATTTTTGAGAATACAGAAAATGTTTAAGAAAAAAATTTGGTTGGATTAAAAGGTTGTTTTTTGAGAATGTTAGAAATGAAGTGGATTTTGGAAAAATTGGGTAAACAATCCACTCAATAAAACAAAAATAAAATTAATAAAAAAAAAAAAAAAAAAAGAAAGTAAAAGCAAAAAAAAAACAAAAAAAAAAAAGCAAAACTTAAAAATAAAAAATTTTTTGGTTGGAATAAATAAAAAAAAAAATAAACCAAAAAAAGAGTTGTGAGTCACATTTTTACTGGACTATTTTTTAACAGTTTGCTTCTTTTTCTTGATTAAATTTGTTTTTTTGTTTTGTAAGTGATGCAAAAAAAAAAGAAAGTATTTACCATCAGTAGTTTTTACATTTACAACAGCTTCAATTAAAGTATGGTATTTAACAACGAGAGATTGAACCTTGTCATTTGTAAGTCTCATTCCATAAAAGTTAGTAAAACAGTTAGTACCAGAAACGTGTTCGACACGGAATTTAAATTGCATATAGGATTTTCTTTCATCTTTATTAAGATCGCCCAAGCTTACTTCAAACATTCTTTTGTCTAATTGTTGCTCAGAAGTTTTACCACCTCCAGTTGGGTTGACACATGTTTTTCCAATTTGGGTTTCTCTAAAAATGTTTGGTGCTTTAACATCATACCATACTTTTTTTAAAAATGGATCGGCTTTTTGTTTTCTTCCTTTTTTTCGGAATTGTCTATTTGATTTTCCAATTGTCATATAAATTTAATTTTTTGTTATTTGTATGAACAAACAAATTTATTAAATATAAAAATTAAGAGGAGATAAAAAAAATGATTTTTATCAAAATAAAGATCACATCTCTGATCTTACTATTCGTTCAATAACATGAACGAGGTGTATTTTTTTATTTTAAGAATCGAAAGATCAAAACAATTGGCTTTATTTAAGATTTTTGGTACCCCAAGAAAATCTTCCAATAAATTCCATACCCAATTTTAACAATTTTATTAGATCTTGAAATGGAAAAAAGAAAGGAAAAAGATCATTACTATAATACCAATGTACAGTTAATTGTCAAAACAAAAAGATCAAAATTTTCATTCAGCTTTCCAAATTTAAAACATTTCAAGAATTAAAATAAACTTTCAAATTGCCCAATTCTCTAAGGTGAGATCTATCATTTCGACTATATTTATTGAATTAAAAAATTGAAATTTTCATTGAATGATTTAAAAACCATTTTTTGGAAAGACGAGGGATATTTTGTTTCATTTATTTTGGAATAAATAGTATTTTCAAAACGTTTTTCTGACAGGAATTCTTGTTTTTCATGTTTGATCCATTTTCTGAATTTTTGAATAGTACTAAAATCCTATATATTTCTGAATTATATAAAAATTGAACATAAACTATCTTTCATAATAATTGGCCCATTAAAAATCAAATTTTAAAGAAAAATATTTTTAATAATTGAAGTTATCTATTATAATATATAAATTTAGATTTTAATATTCAATACTATACTCAAGAGTTATTTATTTTTTGTCTAAAAATAAAAGAAAAAAAAATAAAAAAAACTGTTAAAAAAAATTAGGCCATTTATTTTGAAAGAAGTATTACATGAAAAAATAGAAAATTTAAAAAAGTAAAAAAACCCATTTATCGATTCTCCTTCCATTTGAATAACTAAATCTAATCTCTTTTTCATATTTGAAACCAAAATTTTCCTTAATTCATCTGTTACTTCTTTCCAATTTTTCATTTTCATTTCCCATTTTAACAAAACACTGTTGAAAAAATAAAAAAGAGAAAAAATGATTTATTTGCAAACTTTTCATTGTGAGAGGAAAAACTTCAAAACGATACAAAAGCAATTCATTATTCAAATGTAAGATGGGCCATTTATTATGAAATTTAGTTCATTTTAAAATTATTTAAAAAAAGAAAAGCACTGATCCGATGAAGGAAGAAGCACAAAAATACACTTTAAAAATAAAACCATTATGGTTTTGAATTAACTCAGAATAATAATATAAACTTGATTTGAAAAATGTAACTAAATTATTTTAAACTTGGAAAAAATATAATTCTGTTTATTCAAAGTGCAGATTTCAAATCAATTTTTTATTTTTCATTAAATAAAAAAAACAAAGAAAAACCAACCAAATAATCAAATTAAAAATTTTCCTAAAATACTTATTTAAAAATTTAGAAAATTCATCTTAATACGTTTGGAAATACTTTTTAATTTGATAATATCCAATCAATAATTAATTACCCTATATTATATAGCTTACTGAACTAAACTCTTTTTCAAAAATTGTGACTCACCTGAAATAATAAATTGAAAAAAAAAATATTATCCTTTAGTATTCAAGAACAATTAATAACTAAATATGATTTGTAATTCACTTTTAAGTCATTCTAAATCTATAAAAGCCTGATATATTAAAAATTAAAAAAAAATTAAAACCAAAAACTAAAAAAAAAGCGAGTCACAATTTTTGAAATGAGCATTACCGATTTTTTATTACTGAACTTTCACTGAAAAAAAGTTGAACAAAAATATTTTTTATGAATAATTAAATCCATTTTCAAAGACATTACATTCTCAATTTTCTTAGTGATTATTTGTCTTTTCGAAGATCTCTTTTTTTTTCCACATGATCTTTTGAAAAAAGAAAAAAAAAAAAAAAAAGAAAAATTTTTCAAAAACAAAGAAAAAGAAAAACAAAAGAAAAAAAAAAATTGAAAAAGCAAAACTAAAATTTGAAAAATTAGAAAAAATGATTCTGATCCAAAAATCTGAAAATATTTTTTGTTCAGAATACTGGAATAAACCCTCAAAACAACTCCCATTAACATTAAAAAGTGAGTCAAAATTTGTGAAAAATAGTTTAGTAATAACCCAAAGAATTCAAAGATTTATCTTATTTTACTTCTATTTATCAATTTATTTGATAATATTTTATAATATATTTTGTTATTTGGATTATTATTTCGAAATAGTTTAATCTGTTTGAAACTATTTAATATTTTATTTTAATAATTGCATTTCAATATTCAAACTCTGGGTAAATGAAAAGTATATTAGTTATTATTTTAACTTTCAAGATATTTGGAAAATATTTTTTATTCAAAAAAAAATATCATATTTGTCTTATCTTCAAGAGATTTAAGATGTTATTTATTTATCTTGTATCTTTAAAATTAGATTTTATTCAAAATATTATTTGATCTTAAAAATATCAGAAATAACCTAATGTGAGATTTCATAAAAATAAAAATATTTTACCAAATTTTCTTTCAGTTTTTTTATTTGATAAAAAACAAAATTAAAAGAAAAATATTTATCAGGTAAAGTCAAAAACGGGGGAAAATTTGAGAAAACATTAATTTAGAATTTCGATTCAAGTAATACAAACCGTGGGATTCATAATTCCAAATCAGGGGGGAAATCTTTCGAATGATTAAAAAATACAACTAGAATGTAAAATGTATATAGTTATATATCAATTCAATTAAAAAGGAGAAAAGTAAAAAAAATATAAAATCTCAAAATACCAAAACTTTTTTGAAATAGAGAAAATTCATGGGGAAATTAGTTGGAAGAGAAGAAATTGAAGAGTAAAAAAAATGAATAAAAGATAATCCAGGTAACAAATAGAAAAAAATCTATTCAAACAAAAAAGTATTAAGAAAAAAAGAAAATGAAATATTTAAGGGATTAGCCTCAGCATATATTTCTCTATAATCAAAGTATGTTGTAATTGGGTGTAAATAATATTAGTGTACTGTGACTCAAATAGCTCTAAAAAATCTATTATAAATCTTATTGCTAAAAAATTATTCGATTTTTTACTAAGGATAACTATTAAACATTCTTATTTTAGAAATTTTTTTTTTAATTCCTTTTCCAAATCTAAAAAAATAAAACCAAAGTAAAGGTATTGGAGTATTAAATAATTTAGATTTAGAACTTCCAAAAGTAACTATTTTGATAATTTTTGAATTTCAAAGATTAACTCGATAATCATCAACATAAAAAGGCAAAGACTGTTTATTTTTGTTTGCTTTTTATAAAGATAATTGTAACATCAATATATTTCAATACTTCAGAAATAATTGGTCAAAAAAATCCATTGGTCTATTATTTAATTTAAAAACAAATTGTTTCACAATTAATCTACATTTCGCCACAAATTTAAGAAAGATATTTTGTGACTTTGTAGTCGGAATATTGATAATTCAACCTTTAAATTGAAGGCGAAATACAGATTTTATTCTGAAATTTTTGGGTTTTTTACTAAAACATAGATCATTTTCAACTGATAAGATCAACAAACATTACTACTTGACTAATAGATTTTTTAGAGCCATTTGAACCATGTACCACTAATGCCGTTAGGTCCAATAAAAACACACTTTGATCGTAGGCCTCTCCCTGGTAGACGCTAACCCCTTAATATTTTAAACATAAAATACAGAAACTCGGAACTGAGCTTCTAATACTAGTGTAAAATAACAAAAAAAAAAAAAAAAAAAAAATGTGTTAAATTGAATACAATTATGTACTCTCTTATCATTAAAGATAAGTAATACTACAATTGACACACCAATCCAAATTTATATTCCACTGATAAGATTGTTTCTGAAATTAATTAACAAAAAAAAAAAAAAATAATTAAACAATCTTGATTACTTATAGAACATGCCCAACCTGACCCGAGAATATAATTTAAGACATTTTTTAGGAAAATAATTTTCATGTGTAAGTTCAATAACGAAAATAAAATATATATAAAAAAACTTTTTAGAGAAAGTTACAATCAACCCAATAAAATATTTTGAATAAAAATGATACATACAATATCAAGGTTCTTAATTAACGCTTCTGATTAATCAAATTTCAAATAAATGGAATGCTTATTTAGTATAAATTAAGCTTTGTATCCCATAATATTTCTTAATGGTGGAATATAAAAGCAATCATTTTTAAATAAAGAAAAAAAAATCAGTCAACTTTTTCAAATATTATATTTTGAATTGAAAATAAAATCTTTGTGAAACTTACAATTCATAAAACAATAATCATTTTTTTTTAATTTGTTCTTTAAGAATATAATGGTCATTTTTTCAGAGAATTTGTCTTTTTAATATTTTTGTTTTAATTCAAAGGCATGGTAGATTATACCTTTTTAATAAAATTCTCGCCTATATAAAAAAAATAAATATCTTTTATCCAAAAATTTTGGGATGAAATTTGTAACAAAATAGATTATTATAATTTTATCTTTCCAAATAACAGTTTGTTAAGGCACTCTTTTTATCTTACCCATGTATATTATTCTCATAAAGAATAGTATATTCATTAATGTATAGTAATTTTTCAGCTATAAATCCCCAAAAAATTCCAATTTGTGTTTTTATTTTTCAAAAATTAATAATCTGGTACAATTACATTGTTGCTAATCCAAATTCAAAATATACATCGGTGGTTACAAAAATAAAAATCCATTTTATTACTCTTACTTTTCACTTCATTTTAACACTACTAGAGTTTTGTACAAGGGCAATATAAATATTTACAGATAAAGAAGAAAGTACAAGAAGTACAAGGTCAATAATTTCTTTTTAAAATTTACTTTATTTTGTTTGATAATTTCGAAAAAGTTTTTGGATCAATAAATATTTTTTTTATTATTTTCTTCAAAAGCCCAAATAAACCAAAAATTTGTTATCTTTTATCATCCCTTTCAAACACTATTCCTTTAAACCCATTTTTTCTATTTACAAAACTTGATCTTATTTCTTAAAGAACATAAAATAACAAAGTGTCCTTAATCAAAAAAATAAATTAAAAATAAGGCCTGCATACTTCAACCATCCAAATTACGAATAATTCAAAAATTATCTTTTATAACAAACCTTTCAAAAAAAAAAAAAAAAAAAAAATTAGGGGTTCTAATCATTTAACACCAATATTATGAAATTTCATTTATCAAACATGTTTTTAAAACATTTTAATACCAAAAATAGGCTTTTTAGAGACATTTTACCGTAACTCTTTTTTTTTCATTTTAGAAATTGAAAAATTTTTTTAAAAGTTTGTTTTGGTATTTTCTGAAATTATTAAAAATAAAAAATAAACATTTTTTTGAACATGACAATGTAATATTGTGTGTCTTAAAGATAAATAAAATAAAAACGAAATATTAAAGTGGTAATATGATTATAATTTATTATATTGATTTTAAAAATGAGATTTGTTTTTGAGCTGTTTTAATTGCTCTCGGAGTTGATCTGTAATACCCAATTTGTTTTTTTGGTTTTTGTTTTTATTTGTGCTTTTCTTTTTCTGTTTTTTCATTGTGGATTTCTTAGTATTATTAACTTGGTTGCTTTTGTTTGTATTTGCTCTTCGATGTTTTAATTGGCTTGGTTGATTCATATTATTTTCTTGTTTTGTTAAATTGCGGGATCTTTTCCTATTTTGATTATTGTTTATATTTTTCTTTTCGTTGTTTTTTTTGTTGCTGTTTCCATTGTTTTTTTTGTTGCTGTTGTTGTTGCTGCTTTTATTGTTACTGTTGTTTCCATTTTTCTTTTTATTGCCATTGTTGCTGTTTTTGTTATTATTTCTCTTGTTGTTATTTATCTTTGTCTTTTGATTATTATTCTTATTATTTTTTCTTTTGTTTTGGTTTTTTGCAGAAAAAGAAGAAGATTGTAATTGCTTCTTTTTATTTTTTTGTGAAATTATGACTTCGATCATTGTTTTAAAACAATTTAAAACGTGATTTTGTGAAAGAAAATCGACACGATACTTTGTGTTGTTAGATTGCGTCAACGCGTGGAGTGTCCATTCTGTATTTTGTAAAATTATCGAATGCATTTCTTTTAATTTTTGATGGAACTCTGAATTTAATAATAATAACTCGGAAACCACACGCAAGGAATGCATAGTACCCTTGATATTTGCTCTTTTATTGATAACCAAAATATTACTCAATTGTTTACCATTATGCGAAAAATTATATTTGTTAAGGAATTTCTTTAAAGATAAAGCAAAATTTTGAATTTTTGAAGTTTCTTCAGAATTTAAATCAAGTCTGAAAACTTTATTACCATATTCATTTTTGAACCCATTTCTATCCGGACGAAAGTTTTGTTGTGCATTATAGGAATTGTTTTGTTGAGAATAATTATTTTGTCTTGGCTGAGTTGGGAAATTTTGCCTGTGCTCGTTAAAATTTTTTCTTTGATTAAAATTTCCATAGTTCGAATTAAGTGGCTGGTAATTGTTTTGTACTAAAACAGGTGGTGATCCGAAAGGTAATTTTCTGGGAAACTTATTATTTACCACGGGTTGGGGAACTTGGCTAAATGTGTTCTGTTGAAATGTTTGGTATTGACTTTGTTGTTGATTAGGAATCATATTTACTTCATTAAGGTTCGAGAAATTTTGATTATTTGTGTTAAATCCTCTTCCTCTGCCTCTGCCTCTTCCTCTTCCTCTTCCTCTTCCTCTTCCTCTTCCTCTTCCTCTTCCTCTTCCTCTTCCCCTTCCTCTTCCCCTTCCTCTTCCCCTTCCTCTTCCCCTTCCTCTTCCTCTTCTACCTTGAGTTATGTTTTGGTTCATATTACTTCTAATTCCAATTCCTCTTCCTCTTCCTCCTTGAATATTACTTTCAACCACACTATTTCTTCCTCTACCTCTACCTCCACCTCTTCCTCTTCCTCTTCCTCTTCCTCTTCCTCTTCCTCTTCCTCTTCCTCTTCCTCTTCTACCTTGAGTTATGTTTTGGTTCATATTACTTCTAAATCCCATACCTCTTCCTCTTCCTCTTTTCATCGTATTGTTAACTACAAAAAAAGAAGGAGTAGCATTCCTTAAATTTCCTGTTTGAAAATTAGATCGAAGGAATTGATTTTGGTTATTTGATAGAGATTGTTGTGGAATTGTTTGTGGTTGGATTCCAGAAGTTTGGTATGGTAAACCAATGGTTTGTGTTTGAAAATTGTTATTCATGAAAGTAAAAAATAAAAAAGAAGAAACAAATAAAAGAAAAAATGAATTGAATTAAAGAGTCTTATTGGTAAAAAAGAGAGTACATTTGTAATTGTTACCTTCAAGTATTTAACAACTCAAAGTTAGTTGGTTTTGAAAATCTCAATCAAGAACTAAGATACTTTTGGTTATTCTTTTGTGAAAATTTTAGATAGAGAACTTTTGTTTTTTTTATCGTTTTTTCGATCATTTGGTTTCTTTGTGAAGACAAAACCAAAAACAAAAAGGTGTTTACTCAAAAAATGACTGAGGAAATTCGTTAGCTTGGTTTTTAGTCTTTCTTAAAAATGAAGAAAAAATTATTCAGAATTTTAAAGTAAACTTACTAAATAAAAGAAATCACAAACCCAAATCTTATGTATTAAGAAACTGTTGTCATTTTAACCTTTTTTTTTTCAAGGTATGCGGAGAAAAAACAAATTCAAAAAGAAAACAATCCCAAAAAAGAAAGAATTTTGAAATATTGGAAAACCATAATCACAAATGTTACAATCTTCTTCAATTATCGAGGTTTTTCATCCACCAATAAGAAAAAACACCTTTAAATTCTTTCTATCATTTCCTAATTGATTTTTTTATTACTGAACGATAATGATTCTCATTGTTATTGAACAAGATCGTTCCTAAAATAAAAGTATTCAAAGAAAAAACACTTGAAACAATATTTAATCAACACCATCACCTTAGTACTGTTTTTTTTTTATTTTCATTTAAGGGAGGAGTTTACAATTCCTCTTAGTGTTGAGAGAAAAATGTTGGACACAGAAAAAGAGTTGGAAACATTTTTATTTGGGAGCATTAGTAAAATTTCAAATCAAATCCTATTGATAACTAGGTGAATTTTATATAAATACAGGTTTAAATGTGTTACAAGTTCATTAATCTGTGGTATGTGTAAAATACTCATCTGAATGGTTGATAACTAAAGTAGATCATGCCATTTTAACAAAAACCCAAGTTTTAGTAAAGTTTACTATTAATTTGGAAAATGGTAATTTTTATACTTGCTTTAGATTACAAGAGATAAGGTTTTGAAAAAGTAGAATTATACTAATCCTTATTCTAATAAGTAGATTATTATTATTTTTTTTAGTTATTTCAAAAACGATTGAAATTAAAAATCATTTTCAGTAAGGTTCCAAATTAAAATTGCTGTCCAACTATTTTTCTCTCAACAGTTATTTTTCATTAGGTTTTCTTGAATTTTCTGTTTTTTTGTAAAATCAAGAGATTTTCGTTAGGTTTTTTTTAATTTTTGTAATAAACCGAAAATTTATTAAAATTTTCTGTTTATTTCAAAAAGTAAAAAAAACCTAGAACACTTTCAAAATAAAATAGAAAACCTCAAAAAAACCCAGAATACTTAATAAATAAAACAGATAACCTCAAGAAAACCTAGGTACTTGAATGCACTCTTCAACACTTGGTGACACTTGGTGACACTTGATGACACTTCCCAAATTCTTAAACTTAAATTCAGAAATTTTTTAAAAGATTCAAAAATATTTTTATTCCTTTAGAGAATAAAGATATTGAATCTTGTTTATTAATAATATTAAAAATATTATTATTATTTAAAATAAGTGAAAATTTATTTTTTTCTAATTTGGAAATCCAGATTTTACGATTATTTCCATGGGATGGGCAGTCGTTAGGTTTTCTAGAATTCAAAGGAATTGCGTAAAATCTTTGATTTTACTCCATTCTATTAAATTCTGGAAAATCGCGATTGGCTTTTTTTTTAATTTTAGAAATAAAAAGAAAATTTCAAAAATTTTCTTTCTATTTCTAAAATTAAAAAAAAGCTCAGAACTTGACGACACGATCACAGAGAAAATGATCCAAATTTTCAATGATATCCAAATCTTTATTTATTTTACACAATATAACGATATTTAATCTTGTTTATTAAATAAGAATATTTATTAAGATAATTTGTATAATTTCTTAACTTTAAAATAGATTTTGAACACTTCCATTTTCAATATTTCTTTGGTTAAAAAAAAAACCTAACGACATTTACAACTTGAGCTATTTTTTAATTGGTTAATTCAGTAATTGTCTAGTTCCATTTCTAACTCTTTTAACTTTTTTAGATTTTCAATTGATATTTTCGGATTCTTTTTTTCTCTGAAGGGAAGAAGATTAATTAATTTATCAAAACATAAAATTTTTCATTTCTGAATTAATTTAAATCTTCTTTTATATATTGTTATTCTAAAAGAGCCAATTTTGGCATCAGTTTTATAGATAAGTCTTGGGGAATGTGGGTTGATTAATAATGATTCTGTATTTTTTTATTTTATTTTTTTTTATCAATGCTTTTGGAATGAGTAACTGCCACATCAAATATTTCTAATGTATACAATAGTTGACTTTGTTAAATTGCTTTAAAGAATTGAATTTTTAACCCATTAGAAAAATATCCTTCTTTGAAAATATGAAGAACTTTTGAAAAATTATTATTGACCTTTTCAAAGTTGAATTATAGATGAGTTTTTTAATCTAGCCAAGTACCAAGATAAAAAATTTCTTTTGGTATTCGTGTTTTTTTTTTTGTTTTATCATTGTTAGGATTCCTTACGAAATCTTTTATAATTTTAAAGATTTTTTCTAGTTGAAAATTGATTTCTATTAATGATCCTTTCATTAGTAAAATTAGATCATCTACAAACATTTGTACATGTAATGTTAGTAATTTGATTTTTTCTAAGAGAAAATGAGGAAATATAATCAAATAATAGAGGAGATAATGAATATCCTTGGTAAAAACCTATTCCAGCTTTTGAATAACAAGCAATTAGGAATATTTTTATTATTTCATATTTGATAAATTTTTTAATTGAGTGATAAATCAAAGAATGATAAATAGAGTCAAAAAATTTTTGAATATCAATTTTAACTGTTGTTATTTGTACGAAGTTGAGAAAATAAGCAATATATTTTTCTTGATAGGGCGATATTTATGTCATCCCAAAAGAAAAAAAATATTGCTTATTGTCAAAACAATAAGTCAAATTGTGTGAGTTATTATTTATTGAAATATGAGAATCTTTAATGATTAAAAATTAATTAAAAAGAAATATAAAAAATACATAAAATTCTTTTATCTTTTTTTATTCATTTTTTTTTTAGATCATTAAAACTAATCCAATTTTAGAATTCTTAATAAAAGTAATATAAAGTAATTACTCTTAATAAAAAAATTAACTTTTTCTAAATTACAACAATTTTTAAAAAGTTATTTTCTTCATCCCTCTTTAAACTCTCAAAATAAATAAAACAAACCAATAACACCACCTTTTGAATTCTATTTTTTTTTTAATAAAAAACATTACTGATTAATTAAGATCTAGAGAAAATTCACATTTCTTCTTTCCATCTGTCTGTTCTATTTTTTATGTTTAGAGACTTTAACAAACAACTCAGCAATTTATTTCTGAAAAAAAATAAAAAACAAAAGTGAAAAAACAACAATACTTATAATCAGTAGGGTATTATCTAACATGGATTTTTTTTTCTGGAAATACCCAATATAAATATTCCTAGAAAAAGGTTATTTTTTAACATTTTTTTTAGCTTCGGATTAAAAAAAATAACAACTGGATTTGTTTTTGTGTATTGAAAAAATACTTTGATTATAATTCTCTATAGGTGATATTTTTAATATCATCGAGAGAGAATTATAATTTTCCTATTTTGGAGTTATGAAACAAAATTGCAAGAGTTATTATTTGAAATGGGATAGTTAACACCAATAATAATAATAAAAATAATAATAAAAAAATATATTTCCATTTTTCTTTTATAAAATAAATAGCAAAAAATGCAAAAAATTCTACCAATTTTTTTTAATAATTTTGAAAATTTTTTTCTAATACAGAATTTCCAAAACTCAACTTTAAACTACCAAATTCAAACAAATTGATCAATTTGATCTAGAAATTTTCAACTCGATTTTTTTATTATTATTATTTATTAAAAACAATCAAATTGGATGAGTCAGATGATTAAAAGACTCTTTTAATATTAAATATTTTTTTGAAATTTAGTATAAGCTGCTATACTTGATCTAATCTAAACTATTTTTCATAAATTTTGACTCACTTTTTAATGATAATGGGAGTTATTTTGAGGGTTTATTCCAGTATTCTTAACAAAAAATATTTTCAAATTTTTGGAATCAGAATCATTTTTTCTAATTTTTCAAATTTTAGTTTTGCTTTTTCAAATTTTTTTTTTCTTTTGTTTTTCTTTTGTTTTTCTTTTGTTTTTCTTTTTCTTTGTTTTTGAAAAATTTTTCTTTCTTTTTTTTTTCTTTTATTCTTTTTTTTCTTTTTCTTTTTTTTTTTTTTTTTTTTTTTTTTTTTTTTTTTTTAAAAAGATCATGTGGAAAAAAAAAGAGATCTTCGAAAAGACAAATAATCACTAAGAAAATTGAGACTATGTAATATCTTTGAAAATGGATTTAATTATTCATAAAAAATATTGTTGTTCAACTTTTTTTCAGTGAAAGTTCAGTAATAAAAAATGGGTAATGCTCATTTCAAAAATTGTGACTCGCTTTTTTTTAGTTTTTGGTTTTATTTTTTTTAATTTTTAATATATCAGGCTTTTATAGATTTAGAATGACTTAAAAGTGAATTACAAATCATATTTAGTTATTAATTGTTCTTGAATACTAAAGGATAAATTTTTTTTTTTCAATTTATTATTTCAGGTGAGTCACAATTTTTGAAAAAGAGTTTATATTCCAATAAAGTGGGGCAAATGTATTTTAAAATAAATCTAATAAACCCAATCTTCAAAAAAGGTAGTTAAATGTCTAAAATCATTAACTACCATTAATTGGTTCATTTTAATAATTCAATTTGTTTCTTAATATTATATTACATAAATAAAAGAAATTAAAATTTCTATCCTCGATTTAATCTGATATTTTTTAGAGGTGAAAATTTGTGTTTATTATTTTCTTTTTGATTGAAAAAATCGTTTTCATAATGTTTATAATCCCAACAAATTTTCAAATAAAATTGAAAACATATAACCATATTTGATTGTTTAAAAAATCATTTGTACCCTTTCCATATTTCCAGTTTTTTATTGAAATTGTTCGTACATTGTTTTCACCAAAAAAAGTGTTATTTTTTTTTTTTCATTTTTTGGGAAATATTTCAACCAACTTATTTTGAAATAAATACCTTAGTTATTAATTCAATCGGTATTAATATTAAACTTAATTTGGTGGTGTCAATTAACGAATACCTTCACTAACAAAGATTGTTTTTATATGAAATGTAAAAAAAATGTACCACTTTTTTGGCAATACCTTATAAAAAATGTACTAATTTGATTTTTTTTAACTCATCTAATTTTAATAATTAGAAACTCTCATTATCATCCTTAAAAAGTTATTTTGAATAATAAAAAATAACAATTCACCATTTGAAAATAGCCAAAATAGAAAGAGTAAGCAAGCGCCAAGGAGTTGATCGAAAGTATAAGCTAATTAAATCATATTTGTTGATATGTTTTTTTTTGTCATTTTTTTTATTCTAGCCTGGAAAAAAATGATATCTGACTTATGTGAATAATTTTCTTCTTAGATGTATTTTCATAACTTTGCAAGTGATATTTTAAAGAAAAACAAAAAATAAAAATAAAAAAAGGGGTCAATAATAACCATTTTTTGCAAAAATAATTTATTTCAAGGTTATATTTTGAAATTGAGAAAATCAGCAACGATAAACTTTGGTGAATGTACGATTTTAATAGATCCTGAAAAGAAACAAAGAACTTTGATGTAATTAGAAAAAATGATTTTGATCCAAAAATTTGAAAATATTTTTTTAATAAGAATATGGACAAAACCCAAACAAAATCACTTCCAATCTGATGACATCAAATTTCTTTGTTTCTTTTCTTCCTTTCTTTTTTTTCTTTTTCTTTTTCTTTTTCTTTTTTTTGAAAATTTTTTCTAATTGATTCCTATTTTTTTTTTCCATTGTTCCTAATTTTGTCCGTTTTTTTAATCCTTTTTTTTTTATTTTTTCTTTTTTCTTTTTTTTTTTGAAAATTTTTTTAAAAATTTGTTTTTTTTTTTTTTTTCTTTTTCAATTTTCTTTTTTGTTTTTTTTGATGCAGATAAAGTGGAAAAAAAAAATTAGAAAAGACAAATAATCACTATGAAAATTGAGACCATGTAATGTTTTTTAAAATTCAGATATTTATTAGAAAAATATCTTTCTTGTTAACTCTTTTTCAGTTAAAAGTTCAGTAATACAAAATATAGAATGCTGATCATCAAAAAAGGAGATTACACTTTTTTTTTTATTTTTTGATTTTATTTTTTTAATTTTTAAAATATTATGTTTTTATATGTTTTTAATAATTTAAAAGTGAATTATTTATAAGATTTAATAAGCTTGTTCTTGAATACAAGGAATTTTTTTTTTTTGTTCATATTTATTATTTGAGGTGAGTCACAATTTTTTGAAATTTAGTTGGGTTTTAAAGGGGATTATTAAATGGTTTTTAAAAATTTAAAAAATCCTGGGAAGATAAAAATTTCTGTTAAAGGAAAAAAAAATCTAAAAAAATTAGACAAATTTTAGTTTTTGATCTATTATTACAAGACTGTCTATTAAATTCAATAAATACCAAAAAAAAAAAAAAAATAAATAAAAGAAAAAATGATAGAACAATCAGTAATTTATTATTTAAAATATTGAGGAGATTAAAAATAATACGAAACAAACTTCATGATATGCTTTTTAAATTGGTAAAGATATATATCAAAAAAATAGTTTCTTAAATTTTGGAAACCCCATTAATTTGAGAAAAAAATACAAATAAGTGAAAATCCATTGAGCTCATGATAATATATATTTTTCTTTTTTCAACCAAAAAAAAATAAATTGATAAGTTACTGTATTAAATAAAATCAGAATCCATTATCAATTTGATATTTATCAAATCAGGATATTTGAAATAATATCAAAAATAAAAATTAATCGAAATATAAAAGTTGATAAAATTTAGAATAATTTACAAAATTTTACATTAAGAGAAATTTTTGTTTTATTAACATGGAAATCTTCCTAAATAAAGAGTATTTTTTTTTGTTTAATGAATTACCACAATTATCAAGTTTTATTACCATTACGATTCTTTATTTAATTATAAGTCAGACATTTCTAAAGAATGTGATATAAATAAAGAATAAGATTTTATTTTCAAACTTTTTTTTTTTTTTTTTTTTCAATTTTTATTTTATTTTTTTTAACAAGTTTCCCAAACCTTGCTTTCGCAAAAACCCAGTCCAAGTAACGATTTAGACAGATTGTATAAAAAGGTCGATTCGGCTCACTTCAGTTTGGTTTCAAATAGTCTCGATTTGGCTTTAGTAGATTTATATCACATTATTCAGATCATTTCATTAATTCAGATTGGTTAGGTTTGTTTCAGATCTAATCATGGACAAATTTATCAATTCTTATAATGATTTTTTATACCCTTTCCCCCAACAAACATCAAAAAAAAAAAAAAACTAAGGGGGGTGCGAAGGAACTAAAGGAACCAAAGGAACCAAAGGAACCAAAGGAACCGAAGGAACCGAAGGAAACTAAGGAACCTAAACAACATAAAAAGGAATATAAAAAAAATAAAATGTATCAAAATATAAAAAATATTTTTTTTAAAGAAATATTATAAAAAATACAAAAAGTTATGAACTTATTTTGGTAACAGTAAAAGAAAAAAATTCATTTTGAAATTAAAAAAAATTGAACGACATTGGATTTAAGTCAGATTTTAAGGGATAAAATTAAGTTTAATTCCATTACTTTTTCTAATTTTATTTGTAGCTTTGATAAAATAGATGATATTTTGTTATATTTTTGGTGAATAGTTTTTTTGAAATAAAATTTAACAGAAGTAATAAAAAATTTTAAAAGTATCAAAATATGATATTAATGAATTTCAAAATTTTCAAGATTGATTTATTTTGAAAAATTTTATGATGCTTTAATTTAAATGAAAATCTGAAAATTCTTCTGTTGTCAGAGATCTAAAGTGTGTACCGATTTATGGAATTGAGTAAAACACTTTAAATATATCAAATATTTTAATTTGTTAAAAATTTTTTGACGATCTAAAAGTGGAAAAAAAATCAAATAATTAAAATATTTGTAAAAATTTTAAAGCTTATTATATTTTTAAAAAAATCAATATTGTTGGTATCAACTGTTATAAGAAAAGTTTAATAAAATAAATAAATAAATACAATTTTAAAAAATAAATAAGAAAGAATTTGTGAAATATTTTTATAAAAAAATAAAAAAAAATTTAATAAAGTGTTTGGAAATTTTTTCTGAGGATTGTATCAAGAACACCGATCATTACTAATTCAATATTACTAGTATCAATAGCGTTTGTAGCAAATGGGTATAATTTACGATTTTCATTACCGCCAAGACCACTTACTTCAATAAATTGATTTTGTATAAAATCTAATGCTTGTTCATAGTTTTTTCCGCCGGTATATTCATTGAAACAAACATTGAGATCAACTTTTTGAATCTTTTCTTGAAACAAATCTTTTTTATTTAAAAATAGGATAATTGATGATTTTTTAAACCAAGAACGAGTAAATAATTCTCTAAATAAATTTAAAGATTCAAGCATCCTGTTTACAGAATTATCTTCACGTAAGGTTTGATCATATCCAATTAATGATGCTACAAAAATCACAGAAGTTACACCATCAAAGGAATGGATCCATTTTCTTCTTTCACTACGTTGCCCACCTACATCGATGAGTGTAAATTTAAAACCATTCACAATTAATTCTTCTTCAACTATACTAATGGTTTTTGTTCTTGCTCTTAAAATATCCTCATTTTGAGGAACATAATAATCAGAAGAAATCCTTTCAATTTCATCAAAAAAACTATTTAGTATACAAATTATTATTATTATTATTATTATATTATTATTATTATTATTATTATTATAAAATCCATTAAAATTAAATATGTAAAATATTTCGTTAATAATTAACAATTGGAAAAACGATTCTGTTAATTATCAGATTAACAATAATGCTTTCCTCATTTGTAATTTTTTGATCATATTTTTTACTTTTTTTCTGGGTTATATATATTTTATATATGAATAAAGTTAGTTTTATTTGTTTAAAAGTGTTTTTTTGTTTTGTTTTGTTTTTTTTTGGAATTTTGTGTCTAATTCAGAAAAATACAAATACTTTTTAACTCTTGAATAAAGAATAGATTTTTCCATTCTAATTTTAAAAGTTTTTTTGTTTTACATTTTAATGTGATCACCAATAAATGAATCAAGTAATCATCAATAAATACAGTAATCATAAATTGATTTTTTCAAATTTCATTCAAAACATTTGACAAATCCTAGATTCACAAAATGAATGAAAAATTTCTGTTTTAGGTATTGCTAAAAATTGAGTACTAAAAAGTTTTAAAAGTGTTGCCCATAATTGTTGATTCACTCTTTTCAGAAGTTTGAGTTACATATTTTAAAACTTTTGTTTCTCAGTTTTTTTTAACCTAGCTTTATTCTTTATTTTTTTGATTGATTTCTATATTTTCTTGAAATTAGTATGATGAAATTATAAATCAGTATGTAATTGATAAAAAACAAAAAAAGAATTTTTTTTAAAAGTGTTTTCTTCATCAAATTAATAATATAGAAAATAATTAATTATTTTTTGAAGAAAGGGAAAACACCTTTTAATTAATTGTTTTTTTTTTTATCGATTTAAAGAGTATTTTGAAAATTTTTTCAATTAATTTTAATTTTCAAGTTTTTTTTTAAATCGGCAAATCGAAAAGAAAAGGAACTAAAAGAAGATAAAAAATTATTTTTTTATTTTCAAAAATAAAGATATGAATATCAAAGGTTTGGCCAATATACATCAATATATGCTAAGAAAAAAAAAAGGTGATTGGGTAATATCTTGGTGTTTTTCAGATCAAACATTCGGATTGAAAACAAAAAATATTCTATAAACTAAAAAAATTAGAAAAACTTTTCAATGAAAATTGAAAAGAAGAAAACAACAAATATTGGTTATTCAAATAAAATATTTTAGTTAATTTGTTCACAATAATAATTTTAGAGATGTTATTACAAAATTTTTTAACATATTTTTTTTTATTTGATTTTTTTTAAAATACAAATTGAATAACCAATAGACTATTAAAAGAGATAAGTAACTCTTAAAAAATTATTTTTTTATTTTCAAAAAATAATGTTTTTTCATTTTAAACGGGTGACAATTATTGGAAAAGGGTGTAAAAATATATTCTCAAACATTGAAAGAACATTAAATTTCCTTGCAACTAGTTCTCAAATTAAAAAGATGCTTAACTTACATAACCTTTTCAGCTGAATAATTAGATCTGATCCAAAATCGGATCAAAAAGAAATATAAAAAAATCTTTTTGAAATTTCAAAATTGATGATCAATCATTGGTAACAAATTGGGAAAGTGTTGTTTTTTCTGATGAACTATTGTTTTATTGAAAAAAAGAAGGATTTTTTCTTGGGGTTGCGAATGGTTGGTATCTTTTAGAAGTCTTTGGATTGAGAGATTTTTAGTTTTTCTGAAAATAAATTTTCCAGAATACCCGTTTTTTTTTTTTCAAGGACACATCCTTTATCATTTTTTTTTATTTGATTTATTGGAAAAAAAATAAAAAGAGTTGATAAATATAATTGTTGGTGTGGTAAGAGAATTTATTGATATGTCTTTCTCAACTAAAAATTGTTATCCGAAAATAAAATACATTGATCAAAAATACGCGTGTACAGAACATAAAATAGGTGTTTCAAATTAAACCCGTGCTTTTTTTCTTCTTGTTCAAATACAACATCTAGTTTAGTATTTGATATTACACACAAGTACAAATCAATTTTGGATGTAAACTTAATGAGGTTTTATGAAAAATTTTAAATTATTAATGCAATTTGTTTAAAATTTTTCCTATTTTTTGTAAAATTTTTATGAAATTTTTTTGTTTTTTTGAAGGTAAAATTTAACTTGGAAAATTGTAATCTATTTTTTAAGACAAATTTTTCAATTTGATCTTGAATTTTTAGAATTTCTTTTTTAAATAATAGAACTTTAAGAAACCAATATCATATTTACTTATTCTTGATTGTAGGTTTCTTTGATCGGTTAATATGTAAGTCTTCTAGAAAAAAGAAAAAGGATTTTTAATTTGCATCACGCAGTTGACCAAGTTCACGCGTGTTTATTTTAGTAACAGCAACTAATGAAAATTTTTTTCTTTGATTTTTTAAAAATTCTCGGAATTGGAGAAAAATAAAGATCTAGACACTTCATATAAAGTTAATCCAACACTTGCGCCATTATTTGTAGATAAATAAATTTTTCAATTGGTGGAAAACCGAAAAACAACTTGTTTATGTATCTTTGAGAGTTAATTCATAACTAAAATCGTACACTTAAAAATATATTTCATTTTGTGCCAAATGGATTGAAATAAAATTAGACTTTAAAAGTTATCTCAATGTTTTAAATATAATGAAAGAGTTTTATATTAATATCTTTTAATTTATTTTTGCATTTCATACTATTGTTATTTGTTTTGTGTATTTAAAAACAATTTTGTTTTATCGAATAATATTAAATAGCTTTATTTCAATCAATTTAATTCATTGATACGATAAAAAAACTTGAAATATTTTCAAATCATGATTCTGAAATTTTTTGAAATAGTTTAAATACAAGGAAATAAATGTGCGATTGTTGTTGTGTTAAGTACATTTCTTTTATTAAACCCAATAATCTGATAAATTTTCTATAAAATTCCAAGTTCCAAGGAAATTCGTTTTATAAATACAGAAGCAAAATTTTAGAATTCGAGCATTCTCTCAAATTGGTTTAAAAATTGAAATTGGGATGAAAATTTGATTTGATGGTGTTTTCTCATCCAAAGGTTTTGGTTACCTCTGTAAATGAGACTGGATTCAAATAAAGAGTGTGTGTTGTATTTTTTTCATTATTTGGAACAAAAAATAAAAAGACTTCTGATCAAAATAATTTTGTAAATTCAAAAAAAAAAAAGAAAAAAATTAAATAATAATTTACTAATTAGCAGGATCATCAAGATGAAATTTTTTGTCCTTTTCTTCATAAGTTTTTTGAATTCCAGGATCATTCCATAATTCAAGAATTAAATTACCAATTTCTTCATCCCAATCTGTAGACGAGGGTTTAATTTTTAAAAGTTCTTCAGCTTCTTCCTTGGTGATTATAAAAAAAAAAAAAAAATAAATAAAAAAATAAGAAAAAAAGAAAAAATTTTAAAAAAAGAAAAAAAATTATTTCTCAAAAAAAGGAAGCAATTACCGTCTTTTTTAAAGGGATAACTAATTTTGTACTCGCTTTAATTAAAATTTGCATTTGTGTTATGCACTTTCTACGTATCAATTTACGATACCGATCAATCTCTTCATCGTAAAATTCCCCATCACGTATAAGTCTCATTTGTTTAAAAATAGTAGACTTCCCAGACTCTCCACCACCTTTACGAAAGAAAGAGAAAAAATTTGGAAAAAAGTACAACAAGCCAAAATATTCATTTATTTATTAAAACAGATCGAATGGGTTTTTGTTTATTTCTGAGATCATTTTGATCTTGTGATTTTTTCTTGGGAAAAAGAGAATAAATAAAAAAAAAAAAATTATTGTTACCTAGCAAAAGTATTTTTACGTCTTGTGATAATTTTTTCTTTGCTTTTTCAAATTCTTCATCTATTTTTTGAGAATTTAAAGACTCTTCTTCGACTAATTTGTTCTTATTTTTTGGACAACAACAACCCATTAACAATTTTAGATAAAAATAAAAAAAAATGAAAAACTAACTCTTGGGCACAATATTAAAAGCAACAGATTGAAGCACATGCAAATAATTATGTTTTTAAAAAGTGGAATGTTTTGAGATTGTTGGCTTGTTTTAAATAAAAATTTTTCTATTTTATTTTGGTTTTCTTTTTTAAGGGATTAGTGTCACCCTAGATTTCTCTATAATCAAAGTATGTTGTAATTGGGTGTAAATGGTATTAGTGCACCATGTCTCAAATAGTTTCTGTGACTCTAAAAAATCTATTATAAATCTTATTGCACAATAAATTATTACATTTTTTTACTAAAGGATCACAATTAAAAAATTTCTTTTTGAAAAATTTTTTTTAATTCCTTTTCCAAATCTAAAAATAAAAACCCAAAATAAAGTATTCCAGTATTTAATAATTTAGATTTAGAACTTCTAAAAGTAACTATTTTTAGAATTTTTGAATTTCAAAGATTAACTCAATAATCATCAACATAAAAGTACAAAGACTGATTAGTTTTGTTTACTTTTGATAAGTCTAATTTTAGCATCAATATATTTGCATGATTTGAGAAATAATTTGACAAAAAACTTTATTCGTTAATTATTTAATTTTTAAAAAAAAACGATTTTTTTACTAACTAATCTACATTTCCCCATAAATTTAAGAAAGATATTTTATGACTTTGTAGTCTGAATATTGATAATTAAATCATAAAATTTATGGCGAAAAGCAGATTTTATTCTAAATTTGCTGGGTTTTTTTTACTAATACTTAGATCATTTTTTATTGATGAGATCAACAAATATTACTACTTTGCAATCGATTTTTTAGAGACATTTGAACCATGTAACACAAATTTGGTTAGGTCCAAGAACAACATACTTTGATCCTAGGCTTCTCCTTGGTAGACGCTAATCCCTTAAAGGAGACTAAATGTGAAGGAAAACTTGAAATACACTTCTTCAGTAATTATTACTTTGAAAAAATTTCAGTTAGTGTAGTGAAAAAAAGACCAAACATGAAAATAATACCTGACAAGATTTTTAATTGTGAACATTATTGAATTTTTAGTGTAATTTCTATTATTTTATAACCAAATCCTTTTTTTTTATAAATAATCAAAATTTCTCTGATTCTTGGAATAAACAGACCAAAAGGTCATTAAAGTGAGTTTTTCTCAAGAACACAAAAGTAATTGTTGGTAGCCAGAGTAGATCAATTTTTTTTTGAAAAACAATCGTGTTTTTTATCGAGTTTTACTTGAGTTTTGAAAATGATAATTTTTCTTCTTGTTTTTTTTCTTGTTTTGAACAGGTGTGATTTCATTAATCATCATTCTAATAAGTGGGTGAGTTATATTTTTAAAAATTTTGATTCTTGAAAAAAAAGGATCTGATTATAAAATAAAAGATATTAAACAAAAATTTTCATAGTATTCACAATTAAAAATCTTTTCAGGTATTATTTTCATTTTAGTTATTTTTTTCGCGACATATCTTGAAAAATTTTTTCAAGAAAAAAATCTCTAAATTATATATTTTTGAAATACACACATAATAAACATTATTCTACATAAAAAAATATAAAATCTTTACAACTTTATTTGATATCCATGAGAATTGAAAAAAAAATGAAAGAAAAATTAAAATTTTTTATCATTTTTATTTGTAAAATTCTTGATATTTTTATTTGACTTATAGGTGAGACTATTTTCATCTATTTTTTTAATTGTCTGAAAAGAATCATATTTTTCTAATTTTAAAATCAAAAAAAATATTTCTTTCAAAAGATATGGCTAAATTAAATTGAAAAAATGTTTTTTTTTCTGTTTTTTGAATATTTTTTTGCATAGAATTTTTTTCATGTTTGAGTTTATATATAGATATTTCCTGGTTTTTTTTTTATTTTTCAAATTGTTTTAGAATTTTTTATTGTTTCTTACTTAATGCTAAATCAAAAATTCATTCGTTGTAACTTATTTCAATAAAAACAGACACTAAAAATATATGTTTTTTTAACAAGCTGGCAATTTTAAAAAAGGTACATTCAAATCTTCTTATGTTAAATATCCATCTTTTATTAATCGCATAAAAAAACCATAAATTTGGAAAAATAATTTCAAAAAGATGTTTAACTGAAACCAAGTGTGTAGTTTTGGCTAACTTTAATTTTTAAATTTTCTTTTTATCCTTTTTATGTAATATATGCAAAAAATAATATTAATACAATTTTCCTTAACCTTTTCCAAAAATTATTGCAAATATCAATAAAAATTAATATTCTTTAAGTTATTAAAATCATAACTCTACTATATTCTTTACTTTTTTGAATTAGAACTGTAAAGGTTTTTTGAAATTTTTTTTGCTTTAATTATTTAACTAAAAATAAAAACATAATTTTTCTGATAGAAGTTATTAAGGAATTAATGAAAATATATTATTATTTCCCTAGATAGATCGATAACTTGAAAATTATGATTTTTAGAGGAAATTAAAATTTTCTTTTCATCAACTCATTACAAGTATAATCATACTTCATATTTATATTTTCTTTTCGAAAAAAAGAAAAAGCTTACCTTTGCGAAAATAAAACCAATAAAACAAAATTTGTTTTATTAAATATTTGTTTATTAATTTTCGGGAATATACAAAACCAAACCTTTTATATACACAAAAATCAACAATTCTAAAAGTTCACAAGTAAGCAGAATATTTTCAAATACTTTTTGAAAAGGTAAACTACCAATCTCAAATTATTATAATTTATAATTTTTATATTCTATGTTATAATCCACTACACTCTGCTATTAAAATCAAATTATTGGAATCTGGTGTATTCACAATGAAAAACTTTGTAATTATCTAAAATTGTAACATTATAAGTTTTAAAAATAAGTTTAATCGTTTTTCTATGAAGAATTTCGTGTTGGGTTTAGCTTTTTTAAGGACAAAATTATATATATATATATATATATATATTACCACAATTACCTCTTTATAATATAAAAGACAATTAATAAAACAATTTTTTTGAGAAATGTTTAAAATTCATTAATTTATTGGAATATATAAAATGATTTTTATTTTAAGAAAAAATTTATGATAAAAAAAAAAAATAATAATTAAATTTACAATTAAAACTTTTAACAAAAATATATTGACAGTTACTCTATAGTAAGTACCAAAGGGGTTTTACAAAGGAATTATTATAAAATAAATTCTAAAAATTTTGGCACAGTTTAAAGGGTTGAAAAAATAGCAATACCACACTTTAAATTCAATTTTGGAATAATTTTGATTTTCCAAACTATTCAATTTTTTACCTTTTTTGTTTTGTTTTTATTTCCTGTTTTCGAGTTGTAAAATCTGTTTGGTTAGATCTGTAATTATTTTCTATGGTTGATAGAACGTTACTGTCAAGTTTGTTTAAATTGGAAAATCACATTCAATTAATCGATGGTATCTTATGCAATTGATGGATCAACAATTGATGGTGAAATTTCAACAAATTTACCAATATATTTTTTTTTAACTCATTTCATTATTTTGGATACATCAATTTTTTTTTTTTTGAGTTTTATATTTTTTTCTTTTGTTTGGATGGATGAAAAGGATTACTTATATAAACAATCAATACTGAGCAACTTAAATGTGGTTTTATATTACGTTTGGAAAAATATAATAAATTTGGTTTTATTTTTGCCTATTTTGAATTTTAGGTCGTGTCCAAATTTTTGGAATGGGGTATATATTAAAATTGGTGATTTTTGTTATTGTGTATTTAAATAAACTATAAACTTTTAACATTTATATTTTCACTTTGAAAAAAATAGTCAAAATTTAATGATCAATAATATTTTTAATAAAGTTTCTATGATGAATTAATTCAAGTAAGAATTATCAGGTTATTATCATTTATTAAAAGTATTTTCTTGAAATTAACACCTTTATTAGAATTTTGTAAAAAAAAAATGAAAATTTACTTTCAAAATTCCTTTTTAAAAGTTAACAAAAAAAGAAAAAATATATTGAAATAGATATTTTTAATAATTATTTAATAAATTTATTTTGAAAACTTTCATTTGTCTTTGAATAAAAATAGTAAATTGGAAAAATAAAATAATACAAAAAAAAAAAAAATTAATAATAATAATTAATAATTTATTTAAATTTTAATAAAAGATAATTTTTACAAATTTATAGAATTTGAAATTCAGAAAAATTATTATTATCTTTTTTTTTTCTTGTTTTAATTTCAAAAAAAAAAAATAATAATAATAATAAAAATATAATTACAGTAATTTTCAAAAAGTATGACAAAAAAGTTTGAAAATGACCTCGATAAAATAGTTGATAAACTTAAATCTAACTATTTTTTAAATATCATTAAAAACTTTTTTGACTACATTTTTTTAAAACAACTTTAGTCTATAATTAGAAATTATTAATTATAATGTGTTTTTTTTTTTTTTTTTTTTTCTTTATTGTGACATTTTTTTTTGATAATTAATAATTTCAAATTATATTAACAAAAACAAAACATTATTTATTTATTTTCCTATGTATTCTTAAATAGTATTTTCAAATAATATAAATTTTAAATTTATATACTATTAATTTTTATTTTTTTGTTTCAAAAAAAAAAAAAATAAAAAAAAAAAGCCAAGAGTAATTAAAACATTTGATCTCGAGAATTTGGAAGATTGTGTCTTGCTCTTTCAATTACTTGTGCTAATTCCTCATTTGTTTTTGGTAAATGCAATTGATCATCACTTGAAAGGTAGTCACTAGAATAAGTATTACTTGAGTCGGAAGGGGAAAGGTCATACAATCTTTTTTCTTTGGAAAATTTATTTGACATTTGAGTAATATTTGGAAAAAGAATTTGATTATGTATATATGCTTGTTGATCGTTTATTATGGCGACTGGTGTAACTTTGTGGATTGTTTTTGGGTAAATTTTTTCATTTACATTATTCTCAAAATCATTGAGATTGAAATCGCTTTTGCCGAATTGACCTGATGAATTCGTATTAGAATAATTATCCGAGTCTGTGTCTGTATTTGTGTTTGTGTTTGTATTATGAAGAGTTGTGATTATGGATTCTTTTATATTTAATTGCTTTTCGTTTTGTTTAGTTTTATTTATTGTTTTTTCCATTTTTTTTTTATTTTTTACTCCTTTGGAATTGATGCTATCTTTTCTATTATCAATATTATTATTGTCTTCTTTGTTGCTGTTGAAATTTCCATAATTGTAGTTTTGGTTATTATAGCGATGATCCAATATATTATTATTATTTAGTATCTCGTTCATATCATTAGAATTTGAAATTGGCGTTGATGAGGTTGTTGATGCGGGAGAAAAATAAGAAAAAGAAGAAGAATGCAATGACTTTGATTTTTGTAGTTTTATATTATTTTTATTTGTCTTTTTATTATTAAATGTTAAATCATTATCATCATCGTATGAATCTTCATTATACGTGTAATTAAAGTTTTTGTCATGATTTTCCTCGTTTGTGTTATCAATAATTTCACTGACGCTGTCAATAAGTTGGATATTCGCATTCATACTATTAAAATCAAAAATCTTATTATTGCTCGATACTTCATTAAGATTAATAATACCATCACCATCGCCAGCATCATTATAGTTATTGGAGACGTCTTCCTCATTTTGATTAATATTTTTATTTATACTACTTTTTTTGCTTAAGGGGGTTTTCGAATTTGTTCTTAACGGTTTGTTAACAATTAAATTTCTTTTTGAACGAATTGATTCTATTGATCTTTCTCTTAAATATCTTAATTGATTTTGTCTTATTTGAATTCTATTACTTAACTCTTCAATCTGTTTATTATTTTTATCTGTTTCGAGTTTTAAATGAAGATTTTGATGTATAATGGAATTTAGAATCAAAGAATCAATACTTGAATCGGAATCGTAATCAGAATCGGTGCTTAGTGTGGAATCGAAACTCAAATTGGAGTCGGAATCGGAATCGGAATCGGAATCGGAATCGGAATCGGAAAAATCGGAATCGGGAGTGGTGGTGGTGGCAGTGGTATCTAAAGAATTAGATGTGGTTGAATTTAATGATCTTGATTTTTTTTTAGATCTTGATTTTGAATTTAAGTTGTTGTGATCTGATTGGTTTGATTTCTGAAGATTATGGTATTCCTTAAATCTTTGTAAAAATCCTTTATACATAAAAACTGAGCCAATAGGTAAAAATATTATAAAAATATAATATTTTAGATTAGAATTCATTGTATTGGAAACAAATCCTAAAAAGGAAATATAAAAACCAAATAATATTAGATTTTCAGGACCAAATGTATTTTCTTTGCATTTATAGGGGCGCAAAAAAAAGATTAAAATTATCATACAAAATAATAAAAATAAAATAAGCCAAGTTTGGTACCATCGGATATCTATCATTTCGAGGTTATGGCCTAGTCTCCTAAACATCACTGTAAACATTATTAATAATTTTAGTAAAGTTTCAACCATTTCCCACCAATAGCAATTTGGTTTGTAATATTTCCAAATCCAACCAAATCTTTCATTTAAATATTGGGATTTGAAATTACTTTTTTTACCTAAAATAATACAAATTAAGATAAATAATGGTATTCCAATAACCTGTAAAATTAATACAACACTTACTAGCCAGTTATAGGTTGCCCAATGTTTTTCTTCGATCCAAATCCGGTTATTGCTATACAATACATATTTTTTTTCGGATTCGTTATATTCAAAGTCAAATACATCAATAAAATCAACAAGAATTGGTAAATATATATATTTTGTTACTCTTGAAATGTGATATATAAGTTTTGCATTTTTATTAATTTTATTTACGTTATTGTTGTTGGTATTTGTATTGCCGTTGTTACTTTCATTGTTATGGCTATCATCATTATTATTACCATTATCGCCTCTTTGGTACTGTTGTTTTGTTAGATAACAAAAATATACTATTAAATTAATAAGTAGTATAAAAAAAGGAAAAGCCAGCATGAATATAAATTTTGATAAAAAATAAAAATTCCCATCACATTCTTGATAAAAATAAGTAGCAAGTTCAAAATTAAATACAGAGGTGAAAACTCGAAACCATCCCTCATATGTAGGTAGCCAATTTAATTTTAAAGAAAGTACTGCAGCGGTTAATTGACAGAAGGTGAAAATAATACCTTGTATTGGTGAATCTTTTTTTTCAAAAAAATACCAAATTTTTGGTCCTGCGTTCCCATTTCTTTGTAATCTTTTAACATTATATTGGGTACCAACGAAGAGTAATACAGATAACAAGACGACGGTGCATAATACTATTATTGTTTGTGTTTGTGTTGGGCATATAATACATTCATAATTTAGCATAAATAAATCTTCAATGCATGAATTGCATTGTTCAGCGGGGTCTCTTCCTTCGGTACATTCGTTGCCGCCAAGACAACCAAACTCTATTTTACATTTCTGGCAAGATGACATTCCCTTTTCGTTGTTAAATGTGTTTATTGGGCATTTTTGGCAACTGCTAACTTTGGAATCCTTATAATAGCCCTCGCTGCAAGTGATACATTGGGAATTTTGAGAATTTGATTCATATCCTTTATTGCATTGGATGCATGTTGAGGAACCAGTTTGATTGGAAATATAATTAATTGGGCATGTTGTGCAATCAAGTAGTGACACGGATCCTTCATTTTCGTTATAAGTGCCAATTGGGCACTCATTACAAAAGTTAATCGAACTAACACCTAAGGTGGGATTGTATGTGCCAGCGGGGCATGGTAAGCAATTGTCAATGGTATTTGACCCTTGAACATTAGAATAGGTTCCTTCGGGGCATTTGGTACAGTCAGCTTCATCACTTGAACCATTTTTGGAGTTATAAGTGCCCCCGGTGCAATTAAAGCATGAAGTTAATTTCTCAATATCTCCATACGTGCCTTCGCCACAGGATAAGCACGTTGTTGCACCCTCTTCGTTGGAATAGGTTCCCTTGGGGCAATTAATACAGGTACATTCAAATGTGCCTGATTTTCGGTTGTTACTCGAGAGTGCATACATACCAAGGGGGCATGGTACACAGATTCCTCCTCTGCTTTGGTAAAATCCTTCCATGCACAAATCGTTAATACTTATTAATACGGCATCAGTGGTCCCACCTTGAAAGGTATTGTACATCGGATTGCTTGTTGTTTTTAAACTCAAATCGGACGTTATAAGCCCGCTTACTAAAATATCATACTTTAGATCATTGTTAGTTTGTGTAGTAATCATAAATATTTCCTTGGAACCAATTGAATATGTTGTTGTTAATTCTTGGTTTGAATTAAAAATTGCTAAAAAAGATCCTTCGCCAAAATTGTTATCATTCTGATAATATTCAGCAGACAAATAATTATTATGATCATTTATGTTGACGTTATTGTTATTGTTATAGTTTTTGTTGTAGTAGTAGTAATTGTTGTTAGATGATAAAGGATTTGAATTTACATTATAAAGATCTCCTGGTCCAGAAATTAGGAAATCTGGAAGGTTACTATTGTAACCGTCGTCATCATCATCATCGTCATCGTAATCATCATTATCATCATCATCATCATCACCATCATCGTAATCGTTATATATTAGATGAATATTATTAACTTCAACATCTTGATATAATTTGCCAATATAACTGGAATATTTTATTTCTTGATTTTCAAGATTGAAAATCAAAAAAAATCCTTCAGTTATGGTGTTATTATTATTCATTCTACTCTTTTGGTAAGCATTGTCAGTAGTTAACAAATCATCGCCATAGGTGGATCCACCAATATAGACATCATTTGAAGTTTTGTCCTTCGCTACAGAGTAACAATTATCTTTTTTGGTCGTCCCAAAATGTACAAAATCGAATGATTGTGTATCATTTTCTTGAAAAATCATCAGTATACATTCGATTTCATCTTCATAATTATCTTTTTCATTTACCGTTTCCATACCATTTGCCACAACATAAACAGTATTATTAATAATTTTCATCATTGTAGACGTTGGCTTTGGAAAGGTAAGATAATGATATTCGTCTGTGTAAATTAGCATATCATCATGTCCTTCTTTTAAAAATGAAATTCTCTTGAAAAAGATTTGATCGTTGGTATTATATCCATAATCATTATACCCTTTTATATTTCCGCACGTTAAAAGTTGTGTATTGTTATTAACAAATCCGACACCATAAACTAATTAAAATTATATCATTATTTTTTTTTTTTTTTCAAATAAAAGATCATTAAAAAGAAAAAGAAAAGAGTTAGTTATTTATAAAAAAAAAAAAATAAAAAAAAAAAAATTCAAGCTAAAAATTATCTAACTATAAATACATTAGAGATTATTTTGCGTGTTTCAAATAATTTTCTTATCAAAAATATCTATTAAAATTAATTTTTTTTTTTTCGAAAATTTGTATTAATCTTGGGATTTCTTACAGAAGATTACAAACAAACAATAATATCTTAACATTTATTGATGTTTATTATTTGTATTTTCTTTAAAAAAAACATTTAATAAGAAAAAAAGAAATTATGATTTTTTTTTTTTTTTTTTTTTTCTGAATTTAAAAGATAATTTTTTGATATTTATTGAAAACAAGATCAATCAGAATTTTGGTTATTTTTTTTTTTAATGATTTGTTTTATTTTTAATTTTTTTTTTAAAAAGTAACTTTATTTATTAAATATTTTTTAGATTTTCAAAAAAGATTCATTGGTAAATCTTGTGTCGATGAAAGTACTAAAAAATAATAAATAAGCTATTTTTCAAAAAATTTGACTCACTTTATAATGTTAATGGAAGCAGAGTTGTGGGTTTATCCCATATTCTTATCAAAATTTTTTTTTCAATTGTTAGATCAAAAACATTTTTTCTAATTTGGTCAAATTTTTGTTTTTCTTTTTCTTTTTCTTTTTGTTTTTTTTTCTTTTTCTTTTTTTTTTTTTGATCTTTTTCCTTTTGCAAAAGATCATGTAGAAACAAAAAAGATCTTCGAAAAGACAAATAATCATTTAGAACATTTCAGACTTTGTAATGTCTTTTAAAATGGATTTTATTATTCATAAAAAATCTTGTTGTTCAACTTTTTTTCAGTGAAAGTTCAGTAAAAAATCTGTAATGCTCATTTCAAAAATTGTGATTCACTTTTTTTTAGTTTTTGGTTTTATTTTTTTTTAATTTTTAAAATATCAGGATTTTATATATTAAGAATGTGTTGAAAAAAAATATTTCTGTGATTTTTGTAGTTTATGTGATATCGGTGATGTTTAAAATTTGAAATTTTCGTTTTTTTCTGTTTGGAACAAACGCATACAAGGAAGATATAAACGAAATTCCAAAAATTTGGCCACAGTTTAAAAAGTTTAAAGAATAACAATACCACATTTTACATTCAATTTGGTAATAATTTTGATTTTACAAACTATTTCATTTTTTGTCTTTTTTGTTTTGCTTTCATTTCCTTTTTTCCAGTTACCTAATCTGTTCGGTTAGATCTGGAATTTTTTTTCGATGGTTGATAAAAGACTTACTGTTGAGTTTGTTTAATAGAAAAATCCCATACAATTGGCTGATGGTATCTTATCATTTGATCGATCAACAATTGTTGGGTGAAATTTCAACAAATTAACCAATAATACATTTTTTGTTCCGCTGGTTTCATTATTTTGGAGACACCAATTTTTTATTTTTTGGATTTATATATTTTTTCTTTTATTGGGATGAAAATGATTAATTATAAAAACATTAATACCGGGTAACTTAAATGTGTTTTTATATTGTGTTTGGAAAAATATAATAAATTGAGTTTTTTTTTTGCCTATTTTGGATTTTGGGTGTGTCCAAATTTTTTGGGATGGGATTTAGATTAACGCCTTGAACACTTTTTAAAACTTGAGCTTTTCACTTTTTTAGAAATGGTTGTATTAAAATTAATCAATTTTTTAAAAAAAAAGAATCAAAATTACCTTGAGTTTTTTCTGAAATACAAATATAAGTCGAGTAACTTAAGGAACTGCCATTTGATGAAATTATTGAGAGAAAGGATTGTGTTGTGTTTCTTTCTTTGGAACAAATGACTATATCTGAATTTTCTGTGACCGGGTATGTGTTCTCAGCCATATAACTAGGGACGAAGTTTTTAAACCCCAAAGTTGTGCCAACGATTACATTTTCGTCGTTTTGTGAAAGCTTTATCGAATATATGGTTTCGCCATAGGAAGATCCAATAAAGGTGGAATACACTAAATTCCCTTGCAAAGGATCAACTTTTATTAAAAGGCCATTATTTGTGCCCTCTTCTTTATCTTTCGTTGCACTTCCTGAAGTCAAAAATGGAGATCCACCAAAAAAATCGGCAGAGCTGGATTCTCCTGCAGAAACTGCCATTCCTTCGGAGTCGTATTGTGACGAATAGAGCTTGTCACTATTACCACCACCAATGTACGTTGAATAAGTGGGATCCAAAATAATTGGAGATGATGGATCAAAATCGTTGATATTTTGGTTTCCTTTTTCAAAACCAAAACGAATATTTGTTTTTTTTGGTTTTTGTTTTGTATTTGTTTTTTTTGGTTTGATCATATTTTGTTTTTGTTTTGTTGTTGTGTTTGCCTTTAGTGGTGGTGACTGTTGAGAAAGAAAGTATTTGCCTCTAAAAACAAACCCATTTTGAAAAAATAAAGGTTCGCTTTCCTTGAAAATAACTTTTGAATTGTTGTCAAGAAATTCTAATTCATTGAGTTGGTTGGCCTGTAAGTCAAGTTTTGTTTTATAAGATAAATGGAAATATTTTAAAGATCGATAATTTGGCAAAAATAGATTGTACTTGATATTCTGTGTTTTTTGTTCGAGTGTAAATTCTAAAGTAATGTTTCTTTTTGGCCAGCTGTAATAAATGGAGCACACGTTTGTTCCCTGTTTGGGGATTTCTTCATTTTTCGTTTTTCTTTCTTTTTTATGTTTATTAATTATTTGGATTGTTTTTTCAAAATCTTGGCAATTCGAAATGATTTGTTTTTCAGAAATCTGTAAGGAGTCACCAACTGAAAAGTCGATTGTGAATTGGTTGCCGCTTTTGTGGGAAACAAAGACAGAAGACTCTTGAAAATACCAAGTTACTTCATTCAAAGTATTCCCCACAAACAAAATTTGTTTTTTGTGTTGGTTAGGGTGATTTTTTGATTTTGAATCCACATAAAGTATCGTCTTTGTATTTTCATTGAATTTTATCCTTACGTTTTTCAAGTTTAAAAGAAATTTCAATTTTTTTGTTTTTGTTTTTCGATTAGAATTGTTTTTTTTTTTAATTTTTGGTAAAAAGTGTGACAAAAAAGTTTTCGAAAATACCACAACATTCGGTTACAAACTAAAATTGTACCGATCTGTGGGGTTCTTTTGAAGAAAATTGGTTTTTGTATTTGGCCAACAAAAAGGAAAATCATATTTCAGCAAACACCTTTTTTTGAAAAGTAAAAATAAGAATAAAAAGATCCAAAATTAAGAATTACTCTTGGTCCAAGATTTGGTAATTATTTTTTCGATCAATCGCTGCAAAATAATCCACCTGCCGAGCGTGGGTGTAAGGTTGAGAGAAAAGAATCAAAAAAACAAGAACAAGAGTTAAGAACAAAAAAGAATGACTGTTAAATGACCGAATCATTTAGAAACAATCTTCTTTTCTTTCCAAAAAAAATTGAAAATCAACACAAATCTGGAAAAAATAAATATTTTTTTTGTTAAATTAAAGGGAAATCAAATGCGAGTCAAATTTCTTTTACATGTTTATTTTTGAAATAAGATAATCCAAACGATAATATTTGAAAAAACTTTGTAAATTTTGCTCAATTTTTTTGCACACTTGTTTTTTTATCATTTTACTAAAATAAAATAATTTGCAACTTGTGTTTGAGTGTTTCATTGTTTTATTTGAAAAAAATTTCTTTTTTTAGGTTTACCAGACATTAAGATATTTCTATGAGATAATTTCAACTGTTAATCTTTTTTCAATTATGATAATATACTATATGTAAAAGTTTGTTAGCTGACACCAGAAAAATACTGACCTTATTAAGTAAAACAAAACATCAACTTAAAAAAAAAAGTGATCTAGATGTTAATTTACAGTTAGAAATTTCGAATTGAAAAAAAAATTGTTAATAAGTAGTATTATTTTGCTTAATTTTGACATAAACACTTGAAATCTTGAAAAATTTTATTGTTAATTTGATTTTATAAATTATTTATTATTTACTCTGGATCAAAAAGAAGAAGAATTTTAAAAAGATTAATTTCTTGAGAAATGTGAGTAATACAGTAGTTTTGGAAATTTTCTTTGAAATGAAATACATTGAAAGCTGAATTTTTGAAATGGATAAAAAGGGAAATGTTGGAAAAATATGTTAAAGATTTTTTCGAATTTGGCTGTTTCTTTTCAAACACTAATAGAGACGTGTATTTTACAAATAGACATAATTCGTTCTCGTCCCATAAATCAAAAAACACACTTTAAATGACTTTTGTAATTTTGACATGTTGATTTGTTGATAGTCAAAAAAATATTTTTTGGAAGAAATTACGATTTCTTTGTATTCAGGGTTGTATCTTACTAATCTGTAATAAGAATAAATTCACTCTTGTATGGTGATTGTTTATGCGTTTTGTGTCTTATTAATGCATGAAAGCAAAAAGTGAAACATTTAAGCAATTTGAAAAATTGGTAATTTCCCTCGTTCATAGACTATTACCATATTACAATAAAAGGATTTCGTTTCAGTCTCATACACTTTTTTGAAATCGTAATTACCCTAGTAAAATTGTTGATATTGAGTAAAAAAAAAATTCTTTAAACAAATTGAAGGTTGGGTAAAATTCAGTTCAAAAATATTAATACATGTTGAAAATAATTTATTTAAAAATGATTTTTAAAGAAAACATAAAACGAAAATTCAAGAAAAGTGAAATTTGGCACATTTTCTATTTTTGGGATTCAATTAATACTAATTCTCAATTATGTTTATAAAAATTAGGTTTATTTAAAAGGTGAAAATTACCAGACCAAATTATTTTCACAAAAGCCTTCAATTAGGCACAGTGTTTTTTCCTGGACACTTTTGAGAACTTTATTTTTTAAATTTTAGGAAAGTTTAATTTTCGTTTGGGCTTTAGGTTTATTTTTAGAACAAATAAAAATATGAAGAGAATCGGGTTGGCATGAAAGATTTTAGCACTGTTCTTGTTTAAAATAAAGTGTAAAGTCAAAATGGAAAAAGAGATTGTTTAATTCTCCAAAAAAGTGAAAAAACAAAACTTTTATCTCTATCTAACTTTGTAAAAAACCTTGGAAAAGTTCTTGAGCTTCTGTGAAGTTGTGAAAATGTTCGAAACAAGTTTTACAAAAAAATATTTTTTGTTAAAATTTTGAAGGTTTTGGAAAGTTGGCAAAATATTCTTATTTTTTTTTATTCAACTCTTATACCAACCCCACCGACATGACAATTGTTGGTTTTCCCCTTTATTTTAGTTATTGTATTTCTCTTGTCTTATGTGGACCATGGAAATTCGAAAAGTTTCTCAATCTATTTTTATTCACAATAATATTAATTCTTTGAAGGTATTATTTTCATTTAAAATAAATCACAAGTTAAACATTTTGCAGTATTGACTTTAACCTTCTGTAACTAAAATTATTGAAAAAAAGATTCTGTTTTGATCAGAGGTTTTAGGAAGGTGAAGTTGAACTACAAGATTACGTATTAAAAATTTGTCAATTTTAGCAAAACTTATCTATTTTTGAAAAAATTTTCTTTCTAAAAAGTTTTTTTTTACATGATAACATTAAGAATTGTGCTTTAAAACCCAGTTAATAAAATACCAAATTGAAGAACATCAATTTTACAGTTTGTTGTCGAATAAAGGCAACAAAAAATTTTTATTCAGCTTTCCAAAAAAAAAAGATTTTAAAATCAAAAACTTTTCAAATTTTTAATTTGTGAAAATCATCATAAATTATTAATTTTCCTTTTGGAATTTTCGACTTTGATGGTTTGTTATTATTCTTGAGTGTGTGCGTTTTTTTTGGAAAGCTGAATGAAAATTTTGATATTTTTATTTTACAATTAACAGTCAAAAGTGATTACTTTTTTTTTTTGGGAATTTTTCTGATAAGAAAATTTTTTAAAGTTTTTTTTTGTTCGAAAGAGTTAACTTTTTTTCAAAAAAGTACTTTCCTTCAGACCCCATCCTCAACCCCGCATTGAATGCGTCAGCTTCACTTTATTAAAAGAATTACCTTTCAAAACATTTTAAAGGTCTGTCCTTCACTTTTCTTGATACAGAAAATTGATATGGCGTTTAACTACTAAATAAGTGAAAACTTTTTTAAGGGATTTACGTTTACCAAGAAGAAGACTAAAATTAAAACATGTTGTTATTAGGTGTCAACCGCATTAGTGCACCATTGTTCAAATGTCTCTAAAAATTCGATTAGTAAAGCATTAATAAACTATCTTTCATAATAATTGTCCCATTAAAAATCAAATTTTAAATAAAAATATTTTTTATAATTGAAGTTATCTATTATAATACTGTTAATTGTAAAATAAATCGGACAAAATTTTCATTCATCGTTCCCAAAAAAATCTTTGAAATAATCTTTGAAAATCGAATTATTTTTCAACCATATAACGTGTTTAACGTGGTTAGAGGATCGGGGCTATCAAAATTCTGTATTCAAAGGATTTTTGAAATCATAATTTAATTTTGGAAAGATAAATGAAAATTTTGTCCGATTTATTTTTCAATTAATAGTATATAAATTTAGATTTTAATATTCAATACTATACTCAAGAGATATTTATTTTTTGTCTAAAAATAAAAGAAAAAAAAATAAAAAAAACTGTTAAAAAAAATTAGGCCATTTATTTTGAAAGAAGCATTACATAAAAAAATAGAAAATTTAAAAAAGTAATAAAATCGATTTATCGATTCTCCTTCCATTTGAATAACTAAATCTAATCTCTTTTTCATATTTGAAACCATTTTTTTCATTAATTCATCTGTTACTTCTTTCCAATTTTTCATTTTCATTTTCCATTTTAACAAGACACTGTTGAAAAAATAAAAAAGAGAAAAAATGATTTATTTGCAAACTTTTCATTGTGAGATGAAAAACTTCAAAACGATACAAAAGCAATTCATTATTCAAATGTAAGATGGGCCATTTATTATGAAATTTAGTTCATTTGCCGATCTCACCAATTAAAAATGATACTTGTATTCGTAAAAAAACCCAACAAATAATTTCTGAAAGAAATCTTTATTTAATACAAATTTAAAGGCCAATTAATCAATGTTCAGACTACAAACTTGTAAAATATATTTCTTAAATTTGTCTAGAAAGGTCAATTAGTTGTTTGAAAATTTAATTGCTTTTACAAAATGAAATACTTAATTAAGAGACTAGTCTTCTACGGCGATAGGACAAAATTCTAAAATATGTTATTGGTGGTATTCTCTACTTACAAATTTTTTAGATCCCAAGTGCCAAAAAATTCTAATCGGCTAAGAAAGCCATCAAAAGAAAATCAGTTTTGGTGAGATCAATTTTTTTCTTCGATTTTATCTGAAAAAGAAAATTATTAAATTCATTATTTTTCTTACAATTTAACAAGTTTTTACCCCATTTATTGTCATTAGATCATTATTATACCCCGGCAAGTCTTTGTTACCAGTAATATTAATATAAAGATTTTTTTTTCTATTTTGAGATAACAATTTTGGTTAAACAAAAAATTGATATATTTAACTGATTAAAAAATAATTGTATTTTTTTAAGAAGAGTAGTTATAATAATCAAATTTTTGTGCTCATTTAAAAATTTTACAAAGAAATTTTGTTTTTTTTTTTAGATGAAATAAGATTTTTTCAAAATAAAATTATCAAGAAAATATTTGGGAATTAGTTAATTTTATCCTAGAAATTCAAAATCAATATTTTTCTGACAAAAATGATTTGGATTGTTATAAGGATTCTTGTGAAAAAGACCAAACAATTTGTAAAAAATTTTTTTGCATTTTTTTTTTCATTTTTTGAAAACCAGAACAGAACTTTTTCAAAACATGAAAGAAAAAAAAAATTTTGAATAAAAGATCTTAATTTAATTGATAAACTGTAGTTAAGCTTCTACCAAATATTCATTTATTGAATCACCTAAACCACAATTAGTTTTATTGGCTAAGATTTGAATTGAAATATTAATTGAAGAAAAAGAAACCAAATAAAAAATAGGCTTTGGAAATCAAGACTTTCCATATATAAAACGAAAAATATCTTTTCCCATTTTGAAGAATTAACTTGTTTCTTAAACAAAATAATAGGTTACTTTTTTTCGTTTTATATTGGAAACATGTAAATTTTGAATTTCAAAAAAGAGAATCAAATCAATAAATTGCTTAAATGAGGTTAACTCATCTATTTCATAAGTCGAAACACAAATTACAAAAAAAAAAAAAATTCAAGATCTTGACAAGATTATATTTTATTTTCTAAAATGACTACCCCCTTATCAGAATTATTTTGAAAAATTATTTCCCACATATAGGAAACATATTGATGATACAATTAGCTTTATCAAAAAAAAAAAAAAACTAACAAGTCATTGATTTTTTTATGTTTATGATTATTGAGTTAATCTTTGAATTTTAAAAAAAAAAGAAATGATAATAACTTTTTTTAGTTCTAAATATTAATTATTAAATAATGTGAGACTATTACTTTTGTTTCTATTTTTAGATTTGGAAAAAAGGAATTTAAAAAAATAATTTCCAAAATTACAATTTTTAATAGTGATCATTAGGAAATAATCTAATAATTTATTGTACAATATCAATTTATATAGATTTTTTAGAACCATTGAGATACTATTAGAGCCCAGGGCACATTAATACCATTTATTCTCAATTACAATACACTTTTATTATTGGGAAATCTATACCAGAGCCAACCCCTGAAAATTGAAAACCTGTATAAGTTTTTACAAGTATTGTTTTTTTTAAACCTTTTTTAAAGTTCATGAAAAAAATTTTTCAAAAAAAATTAAACCTTTGCTAATTTTTCACTTTTTAATAATGTTTAAAATAATAAACACCATTGGTTAATAAAAAATCCATGATAAAAAAATATTTAAATTATATTTTACAATTTAAGTTAGAAAATCAATATTTCCAGTTTCTCTTAAGATTTTTTTTGTAATTTAATAGTAAAAAATTTGAAAAAAGTTTTTTTTTTTTCACAAATAAAAAGCAATATGTATATTTTAATAGTATTCTAAATCCAATTAATATCTTCCAAATAATGAATTAATTATTTGGATATTAAATAATTATTTATTTCTTTACATTGGAAAAAATATTTTGAATTCTGGAAAACCTAGGACACCTTCGTTAGTTTTTTTTTTTAATTTTTGTAATAAATAGAAAATTTAAAACAATTTCTCTTTCTATCAGGTTTTTACTCCTCCTTTTTATTCAGGACATGTGTAATTTTTAATTTGGTCATGTAAATGATTCAATATTTTTTTACTTTGATGTTTTAATTATTTTTCTTCTTTTTTTTTTTTTTATTTAGTAAATATTCTTTGATTATTCCTTTCTCACAATAAATAAATAAATAAATAAATTTAAAACAATTTCGTTTTTTTTTCAATATGTAAAAAAAAACCAGGACACTTAACGCTATGTTTTCCAAAATTTAAAAAATGGAGAAAAATCATAGATTTTACTCTATTCTTATGGATTCTGGAAAGTTGATCTTAGCTTTTCTTGCGTTTTCTGTTTATTTGTAAAATCAATATATTTTCGTTACAGTCAGTTTCACTTTTAAGGCACAAACTTTCAACGAAATTTAAGACACAAAAAAAATCTCAAATTAAGGCACAAAATTCAAATTCTAGTAAATATAAATTGTAAAAAATAAAATTCCAAATTTTGTGCTTTAATTTGAGATTTTTTTGTGCCTTAAATTTCGTTAAAAGTTTGTGCCTTAAAAGTGAAACTGACTGTAGGTTGTTTTTACTTTAGAAATATACCGAAAAATTTAATAAATTTTCGGTTTATCTCTAAAGTAAAAAAAAACCTAGAACACTTCACAGATAAAATAGAAAACCTCAAGAAAAGCTAGGCACTTGGCGAACACTTCGGTTATGTTTTTTTTTTAATTTTTGTACACCGGTTTTACTTTTAAGGCACAAACTTTCAACGAAATTTTAGGCACAAAAAAAATCACAAATTAAAGCACAAAATTCAAATTCTAGTAAAATAATTGTGTAAAAATTAAAATTCCAAATTTTGTTCCTTAATTTGATATTTTTTTGTGCCTTAAATTTCGTTGAAAGTTTGTGCCTTTAAAGTGAAACTGACTCTAATTAAAAAACCCCACAAAACCTAGAACACTTAAAAAAAAAAAAAAAAAAAACCATGAAAAGTTCGGAACTTGATGGTATTAACTGGACACCACCGTAAGATTTTCCAGAATTTAAACAAATTGAGTATCTGTATATAGAGTTTATCGAATTTGTTTGAATTTTGGAAAATACAAACCAAATACAATCAACACCACTTTTAAAGAACAACCTTTCCAATAAACTTTAGGCAAATAAAATTTCAAATTAAAGAACAAAATTCAAATTTTGGTAAAATAAGTTGAGTAAAAAAAATCCAAACAATATTACTGAATTTGATTTTTTTGGAGAATTAAATTTTGTTAAAAGGTCGGTATTTATAAGTGAAACTGGTTATAATTAATTTTTTCCATAATTTATGATAAATGGTTATCATTGAAATAAGCAAAACAAAAAAAAAAAAATAATTTAGAGTGAATTCAATTCTATATAATTCTGAATTATTTGAGATTTTATAGATCAAGCCAGCATAATTAAAAATATTTTTTTTTCAATTTTAAAGAATAGTAAAAATACAGAATGCAATATTTGATTAAGAATTTAGTCTATAAAATAAGTTATTTAATGTTTTAAATTATTACAAATTATTATTTTTTTTTTGAATTCTAAGCTATAAAAAATGATAAAAAATAACCTTTTTTCTAGTCATATTTATATTGGTTGTTTCTTAAAAAAAAGATCTGTATTTGATAATAATATACTGATTATAGATATTATTGAATTTTTCTCTTTTTTTGATTTTTTTTTTTTGAAAAATAAATAACCTAGTTCTTCGAAATGGTGTTTTAATATTAAAAATATAGGAGAAATGGGGATAGAAGAAATGCGAATTTTATCTTGGTATTAATAAACCCTATATGTTTTTTCTTCAAAAAAAGAGATTTTAAAATGCGTTGTTATTAACAAATATTAGACATTCTGAGAGTTTAAAAGGTCTGAAGAAAATGAATTCTTAAAAAAGGTTGAAATTTAGAAACAAATATTTTTTTTTGTCAAGAGTTTCTTATTTTAAAACAGTTTTAAAGAATACAAAAATTCTTCTAGCTTTAAAAATCGAAAAAGAATGAAAAACTTCAAAGATTTTTTTTTTATGTTTTTTTATTATTTTTCTTCCTTCAAGATTCACACTTTTCCAAAAAATAATAACTCACACAATTTGACTCATTGTTTCGTTAACAAGTAAAACACTTTTCTTTCTGGGCGATAATAATATCATCCTTTCAAGAAAAATATATTACTTATTATCTCAACTCTGAGGAAATAATGATAGTTTATTTTCGTTTTTTTTTGTCTTGATACCAGAAAAATGAGAAATACTTCAGTATATCACACACATTTGTAATGATTTTTTTGGGGTGTAATAAATGATATAACCCCAATAAAATCAAGAGAATACAACATATTTTATATTCTAAGTTGTGTGATATTGTTAATATAGATCGGGAAATGATATATTAATGAAAGTCCTAATTTTTGTTGACGAAAAGGTAGATAAATTTCCCAATCAAATCAAAACAACAATTAAATAATTGTATTGATCTGAATATCAATGTATTTCTTTTTTGTTTTTTTTTCATTTTTAAAAAACAATTTTTAGAAGAATGTTTTTTTAATAACAAAACTTACAGTCTATCCAAACCTACCGTGGAATTTTTTCAATTTCAAATTTTGATGTTGAACAAGATTTTTAAAAAGTTGAATATAATAATAAAAAAGCTCATATTGAAAAAATTTTTTCATAAATAAGTTGATATGAAAAATTAACTTCTGATATTGATCCGAAAAAGATATATTTTTTTCAGAGAAAATTTTAGACAGTTTTTCAATGAATTTTCGATATTTAGAGAGATTTTGGGTTCTGAAATTGTATTTTTTGAAAATCAGAAAAAATTCTGGAATATTGATTCATTTAGATTTTTTTTTTAATATTAGTTTTCTTATTCTTATATTCAACTTTTTAAAAATATATATATCAACATCAAAATTTGATATTGAAAAAATTTCACGATAGCATTGGAACAGACTGTAATAAAGTTTTTCTTGAAAGTCAAATTTTAAAAGTTGATAATGATAACGGTTTGACAAATCTAGAAAATTAAAAAAATTTCAAAATAAAAAAAAATATTTTGTAGAAAAATAATTCATTATTTTTAAAAAATTGGGATCTTACAGAAATATTTTTTTAGTTAATTAACTTTTTTGCAAGAAATTATCTTGTAACAAAAAATCAAGTTATTTCAAAAATAAATGACATTTAAAAGAAAGAATTATATTATCATTTATTTAAAAAGATTCAATTGAAAACCCTATTCTACAATATTACCACTAAGTAAAATTAGAAAATAAATATATGTTTTAAAAAATGACAAATATAATTTTCAAGATCAACTTATGAACTATCTTTAAATATTTTACAATTTCTGAAACAAATCATACATAAAATGAAATTATGATTAAACTCAATTATTATAATCCACTTTTAACTTTACCAAGTTAAGGGAGTAGCTACACCATAAGACATGATAAAAATTTGAGAGAGATGAGATAAGAACATTTTATTTTAGTGGCGTGTGATCGTAGATTCTCTAAAAAATTTTTTTAAAAAATTATTTGATATTTTAATTTTAGTATTGTTGAACAATTAAAAAATTGAGATTATATTGATAAAATAGTTTTTTTTTTTATTATTTTTTTATTAAAATAAACTTAATTCGATTAATTTGGGCACAGTTTAAACAGTTGGAAAAATAACAATAACATGATTTATATCCAATTGGAAATTAATTTTAATTCAACAAACTATTTCATTTTTTGTGTTTTTTGTTTTTGTTTTCATTTTCAATTTTTCAGTTACTTAATTGGTTTAGTTAGATCTGAAAATTTTTTATAGATGGTTGATAGATGGTTACAGTTGAGTTTCAAAAATTGAAAAACCCACATACAGCCGGTACATGGTATCTTATAATTTGATCGATCAACCATTGTTGGTGTAATTTTAACAAATTAACCAATATACTTTCATTTCAGCTCGTTTCATTTTTTTTGGACACACTTGTTTTAATGTTTTGTTTTATATTGTTTTATTATATTGGGATGAAAATGATTACTTTAAAAAACCATTAATACTATGTTACTTAAATCTTGTTTTATATTACGTTTAGGAAAAATATAGTAAATTGAGTTTTTGTTTTCCTATTTTTGATTTTCTGATGTGTCCAAATTTTTGGAATGAGATTTAGTTTTTTTTTTGTGAGAAGATAATTTCAGATTCTTTGAATAAAAATTTTGGCTCTTTTTTGGTTTAAACTTTGATAACATATAATCATATTCACTTCTCATATTCCACTAAACCCAACGATTTAAAATCCTAACAAGTAATAATTTGACTTAATTATTCTAATTTTGGAATCTTCTACCTATTTTAGTCCCATTTATGTTTCCTTTTATATTCTCTCAATTGTAATATTGTTGTTCTTTTTAAACAAAATCCATTAATCCTAAATGCCACTAATATTAAAATATTTCTAATTGCTTTATGTTGTCAGGATTAAAAAAATCTCAAAAATGATGAAAAAATTAAAAATGAAAAAATTAAATGCCAAAATAGAATGTTGAGAGAAGGATAAAAGATAAGTTATTCAACATTCAAAACACTATTTTTGCAATTGTACTCAACATTCTATTGTGGCAATTTCTTTGAGACTTTGAAAAAAAAATTTAAAAAATCTAATGAATGAAGTACTTTGAATAATAAAAATCAATGAGGTACAACCAGAGTAAAAAATGTTATTTTCTGATCCTCTTCAGAATTACAAAAAAGTGAAAAATTTTTCTTTACCGTGGCTACTCCCTTAAGATACATTTAATAAAATAAATTAAAAACAATAATTTTTTTTAAATTTTATTAACCTAGTCGGAAACAATAAAGATAAAAAATTTTATAATGATCTTGATTTTGAAAAAGTAAATTTTTTCCTGATAATTATATTTATAGTTTTAAAGAAATAAAACATTTAACAAAAAAAAAAATAAATCGAAGGAAATTATTTTTTTAAAAAAAAAAATGCAATTTATAATCTCATTTGGGGGCAAGATGTTAAAAATTTTAAGAATAAAAAAAATGATTATGAAAATAAAAAAAAAATTATTCAAAAAAAAAAAAAAAAAAAAATAATTCAATGAGCGGGATACTAATATAACTTGTACAAAGTTCCACTTTGTAATAATTGAGGACATTGATTATTTTTTAGACTTTTTTTTGTCTCTGTTTGCAATAAACTTATGCTGATTAGCCAATAACCAATATTTATTATATCTATCTCTTATTCCATCTACAGCTTCTTTTAATCTCTCATTCTTAGCTTGAGGATTGGTTTTTTCGATAGCCTTATATCTTGATTGTGAGTAGAGGAATTTTTCAATTTTATCATATTTGGGCTCCTTGGAATCTAAAGAGAAAGCGTTTTTACCCTCTAGGGTCTTTCTAGGGTCGAATGTGAATAAGGGAATGTAGCCACACTCGATTGCCTTTTGAACGTGGGTTAAACCTTTACCCATACCGCCCTTGATACCGTGGGCGATACAATTTGTATAGGCAAGTATTAAGGATGGACCGCGATAAGATTCGGCTTCCTTTATTGCCTTTATGGCATGTTTAAAAGTTTTCGTGTTACCGAGAGCAATCGAACAGACGAAACAGCTTCCGTAGGTCATGGCCATTGAGCCCAAATCCTTTTTCATGCCAACCTTACCACCATAGGCGAATTTATGAACACTACCCGGCATTGTAGCCCTCGAGACCTGGCCACCAGTATTTGAATAGACCTCTGTATCTAACACAAGGATATTGAGATCCACATTGTTTGAAATCACATAGTCTAATCCGCCATAGCCGATGTCGTATGCCCATCCATCTCCGCCGACACACCAATGAGATTTTTTGATAAACATGTCGTTGTAGTTTTTCAAATCGTTGACCAATTCGTTATCGGAGTGTAAGCTTTTCAGTAACCCCTTAATGATTTCACCATATTTGACTGTGCGATCAACATCCATAATATCCTTGGACCACTCTGTGAGTGCGTCTTTCAACTCAGATTGTAATTCAATGTTTGGGTTCTTGATGATGGATTGAACCAATTCAAGCAATTTGTATCTTCGATCAGTTACCGCGAGTGCCATTCCAAATCCATATTCTGCGGTGTCTTCGAATAGGGATCGCCCCCATGCAGGACCATACCCCTTTTCATTTTTGGTGAAGGGAGACGTGGGGAAGCGGCCGCCCCATACTGACGAGCAGCCGGAACTATTCGCAATTGTCATCCGATCCCCATACAGCTGGGTAATAACCTTGAATAATTGTGTTTCGCCACAGCCCGCGCATGATGGTGGGAATTCTATGAGATGCTTTTGGAATTGAGAGCCGGCGACTGTGAATTTGTTGGTTTCTTTGCCTCTTTCGGGTAGAGTCATTGCAAACTCCCAATTTTTTTCTTCGACGTCTTTAATTTTTTCAAAGTTTCCAAACGATAGGCAACTGGCAGGGCACACATTAACGCACAGCCCACAGGAGACACAGTCATAAGGAGAAACTTGGATGCGATAGTCTTCGCCCTTGAATGACTTCGCTTGGCATTTGATGGTTTTGAAGGTTTTTGGTCTTTCGGTGTCTGGGTTGAGAACAAATGGCCTGATACAGGAATGTGGACATACAAAGGAGCACTGGTTACATTGGACACATTTTTCTGGATCCCAAACGGGGACCATTTCTGAGATCCCCTTTTTCGTGTACTTGGACGTACTCAGGGGCATGATCCCACCGGCGGGCAGTTGGGAAACCTTGAGAGATCCACCTTTGCGATAATTGATTGGCAAAAAGACTCTTTCGATGAATTCCTTCGTGCTTTCTTCGTTATCTTCATTGAAGTTCTCGTGTGTAAATGCTTTTTTCAATGGGCCGTCGTCAAGCTTGACAAAGAAATCGGCCTTGATTTGTTTCCATTTTCTCACGGGGTAATTGATCAGCTTCAAGTTTTCAACGGTGGCATCAACAGCGAGCAGATTTGCATCGATGATCTTGTCGCTCAGCTTGGTAAAGAATTCCTTAATTTGCTTTTTCAATAATCTGATCGCCTTTTCCTGGGGCAGAATAACTTTCGAGAGTTGGAAGAATGCTGTTTGCATGATCATATTGATCTTTCCTGGGATTCCGCATTCCTCAGCAATTTTGGAGGCATTGATCACATAGAATTTGGCGTTCTTTTGGGCGAGCATTTTTTTCAAATAGTCTGGTAAATGCTCTTCGAGCTCTTCAAGGGTGTCAAAGGGCGAATTGAGAACAAAAACACCGTTTGGCTCCAGGTTTTGCGTCAGGTCTATTTTATGCACAAAGGCGTATTTGTTACAGGAGACGTATTTGGATTTATAAATGAGGTATTCAGAGGTGATCTTGTGGGGGCCAAATCTTAAAAACGATTCTGTGACGGCGTTGGATTTGTCTGCAGAATAATTGAAGTATCCTTGCCCATACAAATCGGTTTCCTTGACAATCATTTTGATGGCAAATTTATTGGCGGTGACGGTTCCATCAGATCCTAACCCGAAGAAGATGGCCTCGTTGGTACCCTCGGGCACAGTTTCAATTCTTGCCTGTTGCGGTAAAGAGGTAAGATTAACGTCGTCATCAATGCCAACACTGAAATGGTTCATGGGCTTTGCAAGCTTCAAATTGTCAAACACAGCCTTGGCTTGCCACGATGTGAATTCCCGACACGACAGCCCGAATCTTCCTCCAACAACTAATCTGTTGTCGTTTTTCAGCTTTAAGGCAGACAGGACGTCCATAAAGAGGGGCTCCCCAATGGATCCAGATTCCTTTGTTCGATCCAGCACTGCAATGCTTTTGCATGACTTGGGGATGGACTTGTAAAAGGCCTCAAAGTCAAATGGGCGGAATAACCTGACAGTGATTAAACCGACCTTTTCGTTTCTTTCGTTCAAATAATTTACACACTCTTCAACAACGGGTGAACCTGCGCCCATAATGACAACAACTCTGTCAGCTTCTGGGTGGCCGTGGTAATCAAAAATGTGATATTGCCTTCCGACATATTTGTTTAAAAGATCCATCTGCTCTTGAACAATCCGTGGGATGGCGTTGTAGAATGGGTTCGCAGCCTCTTCTGTTTGGAAATAGGTGGCTGGTCCCATAGAGTGTCCGAAAATTAAAGGATGCTCTGGGTTCATTCCTCTGTTTCGATGATCTTGGATGCCCTTATAGTCAGCCATTTGTTTCATTGTGTCGAGCCCAATTGGATGAATTGAAGAGACCTCATGAGACAACCGAAAGCCATCAAAGAAATGCAAAAATGGGATCCTCGACTTGATGCTTGCTAAGTGTGCCACCAAGCCTAAATCCATAATCTCTTGAACACTACTCGAGGACAATAAGGCAAATCCGGTTTGTCGTACACCCATCACATCAGAGTGATCGCCATGAATGGAGAGGGCCTGGCGAGACAGCGCCCTTGCAGATACATGGAAGACAGTTGGTAATAGTTCTCCTGCAATCTTGTACATGTTTGGGATCATTAATAATAATCCTATATTTTTAAATTTTCATTATTTGTTTTGTGATTTGTTTTTTTTTTTTTTATTTTATTTTATTTTGTTTTGTTTGAGGGGCAACAATCGTTTTTCATTTCTGATTAAAAAAATAAAAAAAAAAAAATTATTCAAGAGAATTCTGAAACTTCAATCTGACTGTAATAATTCTTTGACTAGAAAGTAGAACTTTTAATAATTTGAATTCAGTTGAGAATCTTGGTGTTTTTTGGAAAGAATAAAAAAAAGAGAAAAAAAAAATTTAAAATTCTTTTTTTTTTTTGTTTTGATTGATTACCTTGAGATGCTGTAAAAGTTGTACATAAACTTCCCGTAACAGCACTACCATGCAAACCCCCAGCAGCACCAGCTATAAATGAGAAAAAAATATTAAAATATTAAAGTTTTACAATTGAAAAGATCAAAAGAGGAGAAAAAATAAAAAAAAAAAAAAAAAAAAAAAAAAAAAATCAGAAAAAGGAATGTTACCTTCGGACTGCATCATTTGGATAAAAGGTACTTGATCAAAAATGTTTTTTTTCTTATGATAAGACCATTCTTCTGCCACTTCACACATAGAACTTGATGGCTGGAATTTAAAGCATTTAATTGTTTATTTATAGGGATTATTAAAAAGAAGAAAAATTGTTATACTTTTGTTGATCAAAAAAAAAAAAAAAAAAAAAGTTTGAATAACTACAGTGATTGGATAAATGAAAGCATTATCAGACATAGAGTAACCAACCCAAGCAGCAGCTGTATTACCATCCATGGGTGTCATTTTCGAAAAGAAACATGGAAGATAGGTTGCCAAATTGTGAGTAAAAAAAGATTTTTTTGTGTGAAAAAGATTCAACATTTTTGAAAAAAAAAAAAAAAAAAAAAATGATTTTTGTAAGAGTATTTTTCTCTTGTTTTTGACAGACTAAACTCTGCTCATAATATTGTTTTTACTTCTTTTGGTTTGAGTTAATCTCTTTTTTTTTCTTATTTTTTTTTCTTGTTTTGATCATTAATTTCAAACAAATCCTAACGGTGTTGAATATTTGTCATTATGCGTTTTTTTTTTTGATTCACTCAAACCGTTTTTATTTTCAAATTTTCAAATATCCAGAACATAAACACACAGCTTGAATTGAAAAATATGATTGAGTCTGTAAGTAATTTTGGGGGATTCTTGAATCTCATTTTGAACTGAATTAATTTTCATTTCTCATTTTGTTTTCTCTTCTCAATTGTTTCTTATGTTAATCAGCAAAATAAAAATAAAATATTTTGACTTATCAAGAGAAGATTAATTTTAATTTTTTGTAAAAATGAGAGTAAAGCTTTTTAGGAATTTAAATTCAACGACCTATTTTCATATTAATGTTAAACCTTCAGGAAGGGAAAATAATGCAAATAGGAAAATTCAATTTTTCTGATCAATTGGTGATACTGATAAATTACAATTTTTATTTGGAAATTTTTACCTTTTTTCCTTTTTGAAATTATTCTGATCAAGCTTTGAATAAAGCACTTTATGTGGTCAAGTGTTAAGAAACTGTGTAAAACTAGTTTTTCTTCAAAATTTTCTTTGTCCTGGACTGCTTGATAAGAAACAGTTCAAAGATTTATCAAAATGGAAATTGAACCAAAAATTTTTAGAAATTTATTGGAATTTATCAGTATTAGTGAAAAATTGAAAGATCTGCTGTGATCAAAATAATGTGTACAGAACGACTATAATCCGTGTTTCAAAACATAATAAGTGTTTTTTTTTCTTCTTGTTCCCTGATAAGATCCAATTTTTCTACCCAATAATATACCTAAGTTCAAATCAATTTTGAAGGGAAAGTCCTTGATATTTACAGTATATTTTAAATTAGGAATGCAATTTGTTAAAAATTTATTGAAATATTTTCAAGTTTTTTGTGATTTTTTTTGTTTTTTTTGATGGTAAAAATTCATTAAATTAACCTCGATTGTTTACAGACAAAATTTTCAATTTGTATCTTCATTTTTAAGAATTTTTTTTAAAGAATAAAAATTTTTGAAATCAATTCGATATTTAGTTTTGATTTATTGTTGGTTTCTTTGATAGGTTAATGTATAGTCTTCTATACTATGATTTTCCAATTAAAAAACAAAAATTTTTGGTTCACTTTCCACAATATTTTTCTATTCTTTGAGAAATGAAAACACAAAGATCTTGGCAATATCGTTGAGAAATGATATTTTCAGACAACAAACTAAACTTTCTTCTTGAACTCTAAGACAGAATTTTCACTCTGTTAATTTGGTTGTAACCATAATAAATTATACACTTTTGGAAATTGAAATAAAAATTTTCATTTAGAAAATGGATAATAAAAGTAACAAAAAAACATGGCATTTATTTTGAAACACAGGATGATAATTTACAGTATAGATTATTTTAACAACAGTATACCAATTTTAAATAAATACCTTGATTATTGGGTAACCATTAAATTAATATATTGTCTAAGTTTTCTAAATTTATAAATTTTGACCTTTAGGTAATGTATATTAATCAAAAAAAACCCAAATCTTCAAAATTTTTATTGAACAATAAACAAAAAACAGAAAAAATCCCATTTTTATTTTAAAACCAGAAGATTGAATACCATTTTAAATATTTTCATATATTTTAATTTGAGAAAGTTGTTCGGGTATCTTGAATTTATATTAAATTGGGGAAGAGTGTGGGTATAAAAAATTTTTCTAGGAATTAGCCTCTTTATAGGTAAAATTTTGAAAAAAATATTAAAGAAAAGATTTAGGGACTATGAAAATCATATTAAATTTCATAACTAAATACAAAATAATTATTGGAAAAGATATTTTTTGAATAAAATTGATTTTAATCTTTGGAAAAATTACATAGTCATTATAAATAGGTGAAAAAAATTTTTTTGATTTTTTACTTATCAAAACTTTTTAAAGTTTTGGGTTTAAATAAAGTTAAAAAAAAAAAAATTAAAGGTACTTTTCTTAACACTCCCCACTATAAATCACATTAAAAAGGTTTATCCTTCACTTTATTTAAACAGATAACTTTCAACAAGTTTTATTCCTAAAAAAGTTTTATATTTTTTGAAATACGTGATTTTATAAAAGTTATAAAATAGTTCTGTAATTTTTAAAAGGGGCATAATAAATAAAATGGGTATATTATTAAATTTCAAAATTGGTCAAATAGAAATTTTTTCATATTTTTGAAAACTTTCTTGATTATTATCATTGGTATTAAAGGTTTTATTTTTTTTTTTTTGATACTTGTTGGAGGAAGAAGGAAAAAGATTATTTTGCAATTGGTAGTATTTTATTACATACATTGTAGAAAATTCATTATTTTATAATCATTAATATAAAATATTTTTAAAAATGTGTAAAATACCTGATTGTAACAACCAAAGTTATTTGGATATTTTTTCCAGCTTAAGATAAGTTCCAAAAGTCTAATTGGTCTCTGAAAAATTTATATTTTAAAATCCTTTCCAAAGTTTTCTAGTATACCATCCAAAATCTAGAAGCCTACTCTAACATACTCTATCCTACCATAATATACTCTAGGATATCCATAATTGGAGTTTTAAAGACTTATAACCAATATATTTCAATGGAATTGACTATTTTGAAAAAAAAGAGAATTTGACAAATTGTGAAATTTAATAATTTTCGTTTAATTTTATTATAATGTAATAAAATAATTTATGAATGTGTAATTTTCATACCTTTTTTCAACAAAATTTTAACAAATATTCAATTAAAGTTTAATTGATTCGATGTTGATTATGTTAACATTAAATATTATCATGATATATTGTCTAAAATGGTAATTTAAGCGGATTGAATTATTATATGACGTAATTTGAGGATATTTTTTGATATATGGTGTTATTATATACTTTATAACAGGACATTTTGTATTTTTTATTATTTTAAATATCTAAATATATTATTCCTTTTAATGATTTTCTGAATACTTTTATATATGTTTCTAAAATGAGAACCTTAATTTATAAATTATTATACAAAAAAAATTGTTTTTTTATTTTTAAAATATTAGATATTGTTTGGTCTGTTTAAAATATGTTTAATTGATGGCCTTATATTATTTTATATATTGTTCATTTTATTGTAAGATTATAAAAAAAAAAATGTATAAAAAAGTATTCAGCACCAAGTGTTCGCGAGAGGTTCCCCATCTCACTAACTAGCTTAGCCCTCAATTCGTTGATCTTCTGGGTTCGGAATGTGTCCAGGATTATTAAATTGGGTATGGCCGAATACATTAAAAGAAAAACAATAGTTTTATTTTATAAATATCAATTAGTGTAAGTACTATTTTTTAAATAAATTCTTATTATATAATCTAATAATTGTACAAGATATTGAAAAATTAAAAAAACAAGAAATGGAAAAAGAAAAAAAATTAGATCTGATTTGAAAATAATCTGAATCATGAAATCAACAAATTGATTTCAAAAAATTTTCAACAATAATAATAATTTTGAACAAAAAATAAATTGATCACAATAAAAATAAATGTGTTTAAAAAATTTAAAGTTCTAAATTTTTGAATCAACTTCTAATTCAAAAATACATAAAAAAAAAATCACTTTGCAATTGACAATAAACACAAATACTTAAAACATCATATAATTTATTTCTTTAGATCAAAATTTTCTCAAATATATCAGATACTATATTTTTAGTTGTCTATTCTCTTATATTATTCTTGTGGGGATATTATAAATTATTTAAATATCTAACACCTATTTTTTGTTGATCAATCTTCTTGTTCATGAAATGTTACAACTAAACAATTTTTCAAAATTGTGGCCCCACTTTATAATGTTATCAAACTGGTTTTTTAAACATTTGCAATTATTCTCAAAAAAAATTTCAATTTGAAAATTAAATTTTTCTTTTAATTTTTGAACAATTTTTCTTTTTTTATATTTTTTTTTTAAATTTTTAAAAATATCAGGGTTTTTAATATGTTTGTAATTAATAAAAAGCATGATTATTAATAAGATTTAATGGTTCGTTGTCTTGAAGACAAAAGGATATATACACATATTTGATTTATTATTTCAGAATAGTCAATATTTTTCAAAAATAGATTAACCCCGAAATAAGATCTACAAGAATTTTAACTCTAATTTATCAAAAAAAGTGTATCTCTGAATTTTCAATTTTGACTTTGAAGTACTGTAGAAAAAGTTTGAATTTATTTGGGGGCTTTTTTTGAATTGTTTCGTGTGCTTTTATTATCTTTGATAAAAAAATAAATAAAGAAACTATTAAATTACATTAGCTCTTGAGTTTTCATTCTTGTATTAACAGCATTATTGATATATTTGTTTGTTCAAAAAGTTTTTTAATTACTAAGATTAGATAAAGAACAAATTTTTCAAGAACTATAGAAATAATTTCAATATTTTTATGTATTTTTTTTACAAGAGCCTTTTTCAAGAGACTATTGACATTAAAACAAGATTGTCTCATTAATCAAAAAAAAAAAAAAAAAAAAAAAAAAAAAAAAAAAAAAAAAAAATTGGTTTATTTTTTGTTTTTAATATTTTATTTTTAATTAAATTTTACTGAAAGAGTTTAATACTTTTAATTTTATCAATTACAAAAATAGAGAATTTTAATTTTGTGTTTTAACACATTATATCATTATGAACCTGTAGAAACAAATAAATTAAAATTAAAAAAATAGATAAAATCAGATTTTTCTTAGATAAATGGTTTCTTTTTGGTGAAAGTTGGTCTTCTTTCTTTATTCTTTTTGGTTGCACGATGGATCAATGGGAATTTTAAGTTAGGGTCATGGAATTGGAGTGTTTGTGGTCGTTTACACTCTTTGTCTTCAAGAACTTTTGTTTTGATGATTTGAATTGATTGGAATCTTGCTTTATGGTTTCCTGCCATTTCGTTGTACATTTGTTGGATGGCTCCTGTTAAAGTCACGTCACGGTATTCTTTGTACATATTATGTTTCCCAGATCTTGAATTGTATCTTAACCAAATACCATAATTTTTGACTGTTTCTGGGTCTTTATCAAAAATCTTTTTTTTTTTTTTTTTTTGTTTGTTTGTTATGTGGATTATAATTTTTTATTTGAGATTTGGAAGGGGTGAGTTTTTATTTTACTAAACCTGTGAATTATTGGTATCGTTTTTGACAAACGTTGATGTAATTTTGGAACAAATAATTGAAAAACAAAAAAGAAATTTTTTTTTTGTTCATTCAATAATAATTAAAAATAAAGATCGAGATTTCTCAAAACAACAGTTTTCTTCTTGGTGATCTTTAGAAATTTAAATGAAAACTTTATTGTTTTTAATTTTTGCACCAAAGAATTGAAAAAAAAAAAAAAGAGAAAATCAAAAAGCAAATTGGTTCAAAAAAGAAAAAAAAAAAAAAAAAGGAAAAAAAAGGAAAAAATCAATAACAAAATTCATCAAAACTATTCAGTGAAAATAAGAAAAAAGAAAAAAAGTTTACTTCGTCAACAGAAAGAATCTCTCCTTTGACTTTTTTAATTTTGACAAGTCTTTTTGTGAAATACCAGAAACGTGCTTTTGCTACAACACTGTTTGGTGCAAAAAGTTTCATTCGATAAATTTGTGGGTTTTGTACCTTTTTGGTTGGGATTGCTCTTCCTACGACTTGATAATATCTCATTTTGTTGTAAGAAAATTAATTTATTAAAGAGATCAAATAAAAACAAAAAATGAATCTACCTCGATTAAAAATTTGTGGTTTATTTTTCCGCGGTTTGGAAATATTTTATTACTTTTGTTAAGAGACGAACTCTTGGGTAAGTTTCTTTCTTTTTAATGAGTTGATCAGTATAGTTAGGAAACTTTTTTTTAATTTCCCAAACAAAATGTTATTCTATGGTTTTCATTTTTTCGTGATTCTTTATTAGGTAATTTCTCTCGTCTTGAAAATATTTCAAAACTAAATCAATATATATATAGAGAGGTGTTATATTTATTGTTTGTATGAGTTTTGGAGTTTATTTTTCTTATCTCTCTTTGACAATTTAGTTTTCTTTGGATTTTTTTGTATTGTCATAAATTACTATTGATTTTTAAAAAAAGTTTTTCAGAAGACAAATAAATTTAATAATTGAATTAGAGTTAAATAAAAAGAAACAAAATGAATTCGAACGATACTAAATTGAGTTTGTATATAAAAAAGGATTATTCAAGAGATCTAAAATTAGAATTTATTGGATTTTTTTTGAAATTGCTGGATGGGATTATTTTTAATAAAACCCCTTTAAGAATTATTTTAAAGAACTGAAAATCCGGGCATTTTTATTCTTATAATTCTTGTATTATTTGGGATAACAAAATCAGATATAAAATTTTATAAAAATTGGTTCATTAAAGAAATCCCAAAAAAAAATGAGTTTAACTCAAAGTAAATAATAAAAGTCATTTTAAGGAGTATCTTTATTTTATATTATACAGAACTGAAATAAGATGTAGGAAATATAAAAATTGGTTTTAAAAATTATAAGTTCACAGAAAGTTCAAATTTTGGGTTTTTTGTAAAACGGGATTAGATTTCTTACTCTTAATTGTAAAATAAAAAGAAAAAAAGTTTCATTCAGCTTTCTCAAAAAATTCTATCAAAGTATTAAAATAAATCATCAAAACACCTATTCCAATTAGGGAAATTAATCATTTAAGCTCATTTTCGAATTAAAAATATGTAATCTTATATGATTGATTTTTTAAAAATCTTTTTTTGGATAGCTGTATGAAAATTTTGTATTCTTTATTTTGTAACAAATAGTATAGATCAAAAATTTATTAAATTCTCTAACAAAACAAGGTAAACAAATTTAAAATTGATTTTTACAGATTATTTCAATAAATTTCGACTTTATTTTCAATTATATTGATATCTCTACATTAAAATCTAGACTATTCTAATATTAAGTCGAAAGAAAGTAATTTAATAGGAAAATTTTGATTTTCAAACCTTTTCAAAATAAATAGATATATAATTTGGATAACTGAATAATTTATTACAGAAATCCAAACTTGCCAAAAAAAAATAAAGAAAACAAAGATTGGAATTTTTAAGGATTAATTTTTCATTAGAAAATGGCTAAATAATGAATAATTACACCCTTTAGAGAATTTTGTAATCTCAGTAATATTTAAAAAATGAATCTATTTTCCAAAAAAAAAAATGAGAAATCTGCAAATTTTCTTGATTTTCAGAATTTTTACCTATTAAGATCATGCCAAATTTTGATTTTTTTTGGATTAATATTCCCATTTCAACTATCTGAATTCACAGTAATTGCTCTGACTGTTCTTTATATCATTTAAATTTACCTTTTCAAGTTTGGTATGTACTCAAACCTGAACTTGCACTTGAAATTTGGGAAAATCAATTTTTTATCAGTATTTTTTTTTGTTATTTCCTATTTTCTTTTCATTTAAAAAGAAAGAAAAGCAGGGCGCTTAAAAAGGTAAATATAACAAAAAAAAATGTTTTTTTTGTCCAATTTCTTTAGAATGCAAATTCCTTTTCAGATGTGAAAGTGAAATAATACAATAACTCAACACTATTGTGAGTGAGAACGTAGTCCTTAAAAATAATTTATGAAAAAATATTTTTACGAGTTATCAAAAATATTTTTATAAATCATAGTTATATCCACATATCATAAAATAAGGTGATCCTTCACATATTAAATAATAAAAGTTTATAAAAAGTGTTTTTCAAATTGGGGTGTTAATTCTTTTCATCTATTTAATATATATTCCTTTCATTTTAAATTAATGAATGTGAATTTGTAAAGTGTTTTTTCATGGGTTGGTAAATAAACAATTAAAAAGTCAATTTTCATTTTATTTTCAAAGAGTAAACAATACTTGACCTTCTAAAATTATTAATAATTTTCCATTCAACGAGGGCCAGTTGTAATGTATGAGTTAAATCTATTAAAGTTTTCATTGGATATGAGTAGAAAAACTATATTTTGTATAATTCCAAAATTGAAATCATTTTTTCACATTTTTAATTTTTTTTTTTGATTATTTTTTGAGAACCTAATTCAGTAACAATTTTTTTTATTTCAAGATCAATGATTACATTGTAAAAAGTGTGTTATTCTAATATTATTGGAATGTGCGGAAATTATTGTTTAAAAGGGATATTGATTAATATTGAAATTTTATTTGGATATTCAATTAAATAGTATGATTGTTATTTTGTTTTCAATGTTGTTCCTCAGAATATTTATTTTACAAATTTTAGAAAAGTTATTGATTATATAGAATTACTTTATATGTAAACAACTGATTTTCAATTTTTATTATTCATTTTATTTCTTCTTTCCTCTTCGAGTGAAAATTATACCAAAAAAAAATAATAATAATTCGAAAAAAAAATTGGGGCACTTTGTAAGAAACAAAGTTTATTATATAAACTTTAGATCTTATCTATTCTTTTTATTCTTCAGAATTGTTAAATAAAGACTGTTAGATTTTTATCTTAAATCAAGTACCTCCACAATACTTTATCAAATTATTTCAAAAACTATAACAACAATGTATTTTTAATTGTAAATGAGCTGCTTTTAGAATAATCTTCAATTTGGTTCAAATAATCATTTTCAGATTATTTTTCCCTAAAAAAAAATAGATATGAAAACTCCAATATACTTATTAATATATGTGATTTAAAAAGAATAGTAATCAAAATTTAATTACATATTAAATGGAGATCATTTCAAAAGTATCGAATTAATAAATCTAACTGGGAAAGATTGTCTTGTATCTGTATTTTGATTATTGTTTTGTTTGAATCGTTTGAGTTTTCACTATCATAGACTCCCTTATAAAGGTATTACCTTTTGTATATTATGATTTGGTTTTAATTATTTTTTTTTTTTTAAATAGTGATCAGGTTTTATTTCAATCTTTCTAAGTGACTTCAAGTATTCAAAAGATCAATCATTAAAATCATTTATTTAAAAAAACATATCAATAATTTTATAAACATGGTATATAAAAACCATTTAAAAAATTGTGACTCACCTGAAATAATAAATTGAAAAAACAATTATCAATTAGTATTCCAAAACAATAAATAATTAAATATGATTTATAAATCATTTTTAAATCATTCTATTTATATATATATATATATAAACCTGATAATTTAGCAAAACTTATTAAATTTGACTATAATCCAAACAAAGAAATAAATATTTGGAAAACAAAAAATATTAATAAATTAAATATTAAGATAAAAAACAATACTTTAATATTTAAAAAAAAATCAAAGTTGGAAAATTAAAGAATATTATAAAATTATTAAAAATGAAAAATTTAACTTTAAAATAAAAAACTATCTCAAATTTAAATCCAGTACTACTTTTCTAAATTTTCGCACTTTTACGAACGGACTAAATAGATACTCATATGTCTTAAAAAAGAAATCAGAATATGATACATTCAAAAAAAAAAAAAGAAAAATGCAAAAAATGTGATTATTGTACTCAATATTATGAAAATATAAATCACTTTATTTGGTATTGTAAAAGATATAAATTTATCAGAATCAAATGGAAAAAAAAAAATAGCAAAAATTTTAGAAAAAAACTTATATAAAAATGTTATCCTCAGGAAAAATACTCAAAAACTCTTTAATATGGTTAATCAAAATTACGAAATTTATTGTTCTTGTCGAGAATTTTCATCAAAGCTCTTATGGTTAGAAAACTTAAGGTAATAAAAAAAATGAAAATAAAAAAATAGAAAATAAAAAAATTCCTAAAATTGTAAAAAAAATATACAAATTCGGGTACATAGTGCCCCACTTTTCGGAGTCGTGGAATACCAATTTATTAATCACAGTTTGTGGAATCTTATTATTAATAATCTTTCTATCGGGTTTTTACTCCTCCTGTTTCAGGACGTGGATAATTTTTAATTTGGACATGTAAATGATATAATATTTTTTACTTTAATGTTTTAATTAGTTTTCTTCTTCTCTTTTTTTATTTACTAAATTTTCTTTGATTACTCCTTTCTCACAATAAATAAAATAAATAAATAAATAAAAACCTGATAATTTAAAATTACAAAAAATAAAACCAAAAACTAAAAAAAAAATGAATCCCAATTTTTGAAATCAGACCTTATTGATTTTTTACTGGACTTTCACTGAAAAAAGGTCAAAAACAAGATTTTTTACTAATAATTAAATTCATTTTATAATATATAACATATTATCAATTTTCTGAGTGATTATTTGTCTTTTAGAAGATCTCCATTTTTATCTTTATGATCTTTTGTAAAAAAAAAAAAAAAGAAAAGAAAAAAAAGGAAAAATTAGAAAAACAAAGCAAAACAAAAGAAAAAGAAAAACAGTAAATTGAAAGAGTAAAACACATATTTTACAAAAGTAGAAAAAATGATTGTGATCCAAAAATTTGAAAATATTTTTTTGAAGAATTCTCTGTAAATCCTCAAAACAACTACCATTAACATCATAAAGTGAGTCAATTTTTTTACTATCAAGTTTATACAGTCAGTTTCAATTTTAATGCACAAACTTTCAACGAAATTTAAGGTACAAAAAAATCTCAAATTAAGGAAAAAATTTGGAATTTTTTTTTTTACAATTTATTTTTACTAGAATTTGAATTTTGTGCCTTAATTTGAGATTTTTATTGTACCTTAAATTTCGTTGAAATTTTGTGCCTTAAAAGTGAAACTGACTGTATATATATATAATTAAACTCTTTTTCAGTCAAATTCAACAAGTTTTATTAAATAAATAGAATATATTCTATATTTTTAATTATTCTTCTCAAAATAAATTTTAAAATTTTCAATCTGATCATTTTTTCACCTTTATTCAATTTATATTTTTTTTTTACTCTTTTCATTTTATTTTCTTCTTTTTGCTTTTCATTTTCTTTTTTATTTTATTTAATACTTTTTTTTTTATCTTTCTTTTTTTTTTTGATTCTTTTTTTTTTAAAGAAAAAGTATATTTGAAAAAAAAAAAATCCTATGAACTCCAAATTAACATTAAGAATATTGAGACTTTGCAATCCTTTTAATATTCATATACTTAGAATTTAACACTATTATTGTCAAAATTTTTAATTTTCCAAAGACATTGAGAAATTTTGCACGAGACGTTCCAATAAAATCCCAAAAAAAATTTATTAACATTTTTATTTTATTTTGAAATTTTATAGTTTTTTAGGGTATTTCCACTATGATATCAACTCTAATCAGAAGTTAATTATTGCTCTTATTTCTGAACAATCTAAGTTTAGTTTATTCTTTAAAAAAAGTAAATTTTTCATTTTTTGCTATGCCGGTAATGATGAAATGAAGTTTTTTTATAAATAAACTTTTTTTCAGATAAGGATCCCACCATTTTTAACGGGGTAGTATTTTTTAAAAATAAAATGAAAAATTGTAAAGATCTTAAAAAAAAAAATTGTAATTTTTATTTCGATCTGTGAAATGAATGAGTTAACCTCATTTTAACAATTTATTAATTTGAAGTCTCACTTGTTTGAAATTCAAAATTTGCAGGTTTCCAATATAAAACGAAAAAAAGTAAAACTGTATTTTGTTTAATAATTAAGTTAATAAAAATGGGAAGAGATATTTTTCGTTTTAGAGCGTATTAATTTCGAAAGTAATTTTTTTTTTTGGCTATTATTTTTATTTGATTAATATTTCAAGCCAAATCTTAGCTAATAAAACTAATCGAAGTATAGGTGATTCAATAAATGAATATTTGGTAGAAACTTAACTCCAGTTTCTCAATTAAATTGAGAACTATTATGCAAAAAAAAAAACATTTTTTTTTCTTTAATGTTTTAAAAAATATGTTTTGTGGTTTTCAAAAAATGAAAAAAAAAATGCAAAAAAATTTTTTTAACAGCTTGTTTGATCTTATTCACAAGAATCCAGTTAACAATTAAAATCATTTTTGTAATAAAAAATGATTTTGGTTTTGAGGATAAAATTAACTTTATTCCAAAAAATCTTCAATAAAATTTTATTTTGAAAAATCGAATTTTATCTTAAAGTTAAAAAAATATTTCGGTGTAAAATTTTAAAATGAATTTAAAAATTTAATTATTATAACAACTCTTCTTAAAAAAATACTATTATTTTCCAATCCGTTCAATATATCATTTTTTTTTTGGTAAACCAAAAGCATTATCCCAAAAAAGAAAAAAAATCTTTGTATTAATATTATTGGTAACAAAGACTTGTTGGGGTATAATAATGATGAAAATGACAATAAATGGGGTAAAAAATTGTTATAATGTGAGAAATAAAATGAATTTAATAATTTTCATTTTCAAGAAAAAATGGAAAAAAAAAATTGATATCAGCAAACTAATTTTCTTTTATAAGGTTTTTGTCGATCAGAATTTTTTGGCACTTAGCAATTACAAAATTTGTAAGTGTGAAATACCACCAATAACATATTTGAAAATTATACCTTGTTTTCCTTGAAGACTGATCCCTTAAATATTGATTATTTTATATAATTGGCATTTGAAGAACAACTAAGATATGAGCAGAAAAATAAACAATCGAAGAATTATTGATATCTGTCTTAAATAAAACTAATTAGTCAAGAGATTTTCATAAAAATTGAAAAACAAAAATTTTTACTGATCCATTAAAAAAAACAATAAGGCTCATTTTGATCTTCTACTGGTATTTGAATGAAATATGAAAACAATTTTCACTCCATTTTCTTATTGCTATTTTTCATTATTAATAAACATCAAAAAAAAAAGAATAAAAGATTTTTTCTATTTTAAGACCGAATAATTTTAGGGTCTCATTATTAGTAATATTTTTTCTCAGTTCTCTTTTTATAATATACTAGTCAATGCAAAATAAAATAAAAATTTTTTTACTATTTGTAAAAAAAAGTGAAACAGGTAAAAAAAAATTCAACATGATTCTTGATTGGGAACCATACCGAAAATGAAAAGTAAAATTTATTTCAATTATTGGTATTTGAATTAGAAATGGGAAAGAATTTTCACTTCATTTCCGAGATTCCTTTTTTTTAGAAATAGAGTTCTCAAAGAAGTAGGTTGTAATTTGTGGTTTTCGTTCTCTATTTGGAAAAGGAAATTAAAAATGAAAAGGAAGTAAAAATTTTCAACATTTCAAATTCAAATACCAGTAATAAAAGAAAAAATAAACAATTCAAGAAAGAATGGAGTATTCATTATAATAACAGTTTATTTAATTCTCTTATTTACTTTTTCTTTGACAGATCAATCTAACAATATTTGTTGATGAAATAGATTTGAAATAAGATCTCCAAAACCACTTATTCTATTGGGTAATCTTCAAGCAGATCTAAATTTTTTTATTTGAGGAGATTGAAAATAACACAATAGATTATTATTTGAAGTTAATTTGTTTCTTCTTTTGAAAATTGGTTTTCCTTTTCTGTTTGGTTCTCAATTAAGAATCATGTTGAACTTTTTTTTTTTCCCTGTTTCACATTTTTTATTATTGCAGTTCGTTTAATTTCCCTTTCTAATTCCAGAACTTTACTTTAAAATCAATCAAAGTCAAATAGTGTTGGCAAGAAGTAACTAATTTTATAAGAGTTTATTTGTCATTTAAACCTAAAACTCTTCACATTAAAGCAAGTCAAAAATTTTGCAAAAAAGGAAAAGGAAATAAAATTTAAAAATAATTATTCGCAATTGTAAGGTCTAAAGCAAACAGTTTTAAAAGTTGAAAAAAAGAAGAATCAAATTCAATGAGAGTTGATCTATGTTTTAGGTTGAAGAACCAAGATCAGTGTTATTTGTTCTTTGGAAGAAGTCTAATATTTCGAGTTATTTGAAAAAAAATTTCTTCTTTTCTGAATTTAAAAATCTGAAGAGCAATTCAGATTATTTATTTCGCTAATTTTTTGCAAACACTGCAAATTAATTCGACGAATTTGTTACTTGGAAAAATAGAACCGCATTCGTTGTTGTAGTTCCTTCGTATTACAAATCATCTTAATGGAAAGATGACTTCGAGAAAAGGTTTAAAAATAAAAATTCAATTTTTTTTATCTGAGAAGAGCTTTTTAAAAAAAAAATCGAGTCACTTTGGGAGTCATATCCAAGGATCTTTTTGCATAAAACAATTTGAAATTTTTAATCAAATTGTAACAAATTGAAAGGTTAATTCTCATAATAGAGAAATATTTAAATTCACATTCGAAATTTAACAATACCCATTGTTCAAAAGATATCTTACTTTGCACAGAGCAAAAAAATTTTCGAAAAAAAAATTATTTTTTTTTTTGGTTTCAATGACCCATTATAACAGCTTGAAGGTAACTAAAAATAAACAAAAACCAAAGCGGAGAACGCGAACAAACAAATCCAAAGTTAAGCCGCTGAGGAGAAGAAACAGAACTTTACATAATTCGACATTAGATTCAAGAGGAATACAGAAGAAATTGGCAACGATCACAAAGCAACCAAATGAAAAAGAATTAAGCATTATGATGCAGGGGCTGGCAAAGACCTCAAAGGAAGAAAGGGTAAACAGGAAAACGATGTCCTTAAAGGGCAACGATCCCATTATAATGATGAAAAAAGGGGACATGGAGGGCTTGGCGCAATTGATCGAAACGCTTTATAAAGAAATCGACATTCGAGAAGACGAATGCCGGGAGGTTGCAAAGGCAGGGCTCAGGGTAACAAAGAATAATGCCTCATTAAAAATCAAAACCACCGAGTTAGAGGAGGCTTTAAAAGAGTCTATGGAAGAAAACGAGAGCTTATCAAAGGAAAATGTTGAGCTTGAAACCAACCTCAAGGATTTCCATAAAAAAAACGATTATATGAGAGAAAAAGTTGAAGAAGCGTGGGAGTCCAACCAAATGTATCTTGAAGAGTTGAAAAGATCTGATGAGGAAATGCAAAAAATTAAAAATATGGTTGGTAAGGAGTCCAAATTATTAGAAAAAAACCGCTTATTAGAAAACGAAATTAAAGATCTTGAATACGTCCAACAAGAAAACCAAACTTTATTATCAAGAGACAAGAAAAATAAAGAAGCCGTTACCCAATATAAAAAAACTATAAGTACGTACTTTCAGCCTTTACTTTTCCTTTTTCTTTTTCCTTGAATTTTTCTTTGAATTCAAAACCCAAAAAACTGAAATCTCTTCAAAATGTTCCCTTTTTTTTTTTTTATCTTTATTTTTTTCGATCCAAAAAAAATAAACACAAAATTCTTAATTTTCTGTTGAACAAAAAACAAAAACAACCCAAAAAAATCGAAACAACTTTCAAAAAAAAACAAAAAAAGGTGATTTAAGAACGCAAAATAATAATTTGGGCAATGACATTACCTCATTAAAAAGGAAACTGGAAAAATATATAGAACAAAAAAACAAAACAAAAGAAAAGGATAAGAAAATTAACCAATTAGAACAAGACAACAACGATCTAAGAATCCATCTCTCGTGGTATGAAAAAATCACACTTCAAAACACAGAAACTGTTGGAGGAATTTTCAAATTGCTGGAATGGTTTGGAAGCGAAAGGAGCACATTTGATCCCAATTCCGAAAGTGCACTAATTTTTAAGGACACCAAAAAAGTCTTAAACTCAATCCAAGATCAATTAGATCAAAGTTTTCAAACAAAGAAAGGCAACATACACAAAGACAAAGACAAAAACAAAAGCAAAAGCAAATCAAACGGAAATGTAACCAGCAATAGTATAATTGATTTAGATATGTTCAAATTAGATTTAGATTCTGTTGGGCAGGATTTAGAAAACACAAGGGAGTCTGACGACAAAAGGAGATTAGTGTATTTGTCATTAATTATTTTTTACCATTACCGAACACTAATTTTAGAAAAGCAAGAAAAGGAGTTAAGCCATATTATTTCGGATCTAAAAACAGAAATCTCAGAATTAAAAAGGAAATTAAAACAAGAAAGAGAAAGAAGGAAGTCCATTGAGGGATTATTCGAGCAATATAAGAAGTCCAATGACAATAAAAAGGTGAACAGTGAGGAAATGAACAAATTAAAAGGGAAATTAGAAGAAGAAATCAAAAAGGCAAGTCGAAGAGAGAAGGAATTAATTAGTTTAATGGAGAAGAGCAAAGAGAAATTAGAGAAGGGCTATTTAAAAAAATTACATGAACAAAAAAAGGCATTTGCAAAAGAAATGGACGAACTAAAATCAAAAGATCAAAAAATGATCAAGGAGAATTTAGAATTAAAGGAGGGCTTTGAAAGGAGAATAAAAAAACAAAAGGCACTATTGAAACAAGAAAAGGAAAATCACAAATTGGAATTAAAAAAAATGAAAAAAGCGTATGAAACAGAAATCGAGGAATTGAATAACAAATATTTGGGCGAAATTCAAGATTTACAATTTCAAATCGAAGGCAATGAGTTAGAAATGGAGGACTGTAAGAATTCCAAACTGAAACTGAAAAAATCCCTAAATGAAAAAATTGATCAATTGCAAGACAAATTAAATAAGGCAGGCAAGGATCAACAAAGCAGATCGAAATTCCAAAACGATCAAATGAATACCTTTAAAAAGCAAAACGAGGAATTGCAATTGCAATTAGAAATCGAAGAACAGAAAAGGAAGCGAAGCGAATCAAGAAGAAAGGATTTGGAAAAGAAATATCGATCAGCACAAAGCAAATTGAAGCAGCACAGCAATGAGATCAGGCGATTATCTGAAGAAAATTCCAAATTACTAATATTAATCAAGCAACTGGAAGAGGAAATCAACAATTTAAGACAGCAGTTAGTCGAAGCCTTAAACTTGAACCCCATCATCATTAAGAAGGAAAAGGAGGAACCAATAATTGAAGAAATGCAGTCCAGTCGTGACATCGAAGTTGTCGAGCAAATGATGACAGAGTTTATTAACAACGAATTGAAATATGATCTAGATTTGAACCATTTATTACCCATCGGCACAAACACCCCGGATTTAATCGATGCCATGCGCGACGGATTACTATTATGTAAATTGATCAATCACTGTGTACCAGAAACCATTGACGAAAGGGTGATCAATGTCTTTGAGGAGATCGACATGGAAAAGCACATGGACGAGATTTTGGAAAATCATACTCTATGTATCAATTCCGCCTTAGCCATCGGCTGCAATGTTAAGGACATCTCAGCAAATGCGTTAGTCAATGAAGAAGAAAATTCGTGCTTACAGTTCTGCTGGGAAATCATTAAGCAAGGATTATTATCAAAAATTTCCCTTTTAAATCACCCAGAGTTAGTCGAATTATGCGAAGGCAACGAGACGATACACGACTTGACTTCCATTGCACCCGAAGATTTATTATTGAAATGGGTTAACTATTTAATAGCAAATTCCGGTTATCAAAAAGAAAAGAAGAATCTAACCTGCCAAAATTTTGATAAAGATTTAAAAGATGGCCTAATATTGGGCATAATATTAAATCAAATTGATAATCAAAAATGCCCCTTAGATTCAATTCTAGAAAGCCAAGAAATTGAAACCAGAGCAGATTACCTTGTTAGCAACGCCAAAAATCTGGGAATAAACTATTTCGTTTGCGCGGAATCGTTAATTAAATCGGATCCAAAATTAAATTTGGCCTTTCTTTCCTATCTTTTTGAAAAGAAGAATGGCATCACAACACAAAAAAAGATCAACACTGATTCCAAAATGCCAGATTTTGGTACCAGGGAAGAAAGAAGCTTTAGACTATGGATCAATTCCCTGGGAGTGAAACCAAAAGTTTATAATTTGTATGAAGACTTAAAAGATGGCAACATCTTGGCTCAAGTGATCGAGAAAGTTGCGCCACCCAACACCGTCAATTGGAAAAAAATTAAAATCAATTGTATAAATATGTATGAAAAAATTTTGAATTGCAATTATATTGTCGATCTCGGTAAACAATTAAATTTGAAATTAAGAACCACAGGCGGAAGAGACATTTACGATGCTAAAAAGGTAATGGTTTTAGGATATGTTTGGCAATTGATGAGATATCACGTGATGGCAATTTTGAAAAAACTTAATGTCCTCAAGGGCTTGAAAATAGACGACTCTTCAATGGTCAATTGGGCTAACACTCAGGTGAAAAATGCTCAAAAGTCGTCCAAAATTAGAAACTTCAGGGATCGTAAATTAAGAAGTGGTGCTTTCTTAATAGATTTAATATATTCAATAAATAAAAAAGCTGTAAATTATAATTTTGTTACTAGTGGCAATAACGAAGAACAACAAATGAATAATGCCAGATTGATCATTTCCTTAACTAGAAAATTAGGTGGTTCCATATTTTTGTTGCCTGAAGATATCGTTGAAGTGAAAGATAAAATGATTTTAACTTTAGTCGGTGAAATCATGAGAATTAATCGATTATCAAATAATGAAAAATAATTCTTTTTTTTTTTACAAGATTATTTTTTTTTTTTTTTTATTTTTTAGATTATTTTTTTTTAACAAACAAATATCAATATATTATTGTTTTTTTCTCTCTGTTCGATTTTTATTATTTTTAATTTTTTTGTTATTTTTTTATTTCTACTATTTTTTATTTATTATTTATTTCCCATCTTAAATATTTAGAAATAGCAAATAATATGTAGTAAAATTTTGAGATTTTTTAATTTATTTATTATTCAATATATAATTGTTTCCAGTCAAAGGGGATCAGTTGTAATGGCCAAATCCGTTGTGTTTACAAATGATTGCAATGAATATTAGAAGAAAAAACTTAATTTTGGAAATTTTTAATATTGAAATCAATTTTTCATAAAATTACATTTTTGCTTTTTTTTATAATTTGGAATTTCTACTTAAAGGTAATTCATTTACAAAATTTTTTTTATTGCAAGATCAATAGTTATAAAGTAAAAACCTTTTTGTCAAAAATAATAGAAAGATTCAAAATGATTGTAGAGAAATCATATTGATTTCTATTGGAATTTATTTTAGATCTTCAATTGAAGATCAAAATAACACATTGTAATTGTTCTCTATGATGCACTAATCGTTTATCGGTTTTTAAATTTTTTAGAAACTATATTGATTGCTTAGTTTTATTTTAGACGGATATTGAATATATATTAAATGATGTAGATCTGAAAAATATAACATTATTTTTTCTAGATTTTCTAAGTTGATTTCATACAGATATCAACTATTCTCTGATGTGTATTATTCTACTTTTTACTATTTTTTTCATCAAAATTTAGTTTGAAAAAATAAATTAGTTCTGTAAATATTATATAGGAACTTATAATAAAATAAAGTTTTAATGTTAACAAAATTCTAATACCTCTTGATTTAACTTATAAATTGAAGTTAGTAATTGTATGATTTTTTTCTAAAAATGTCTCATTTTTTTACATGAATTTTTTGAAAACTCACAAATATCAGATAACAATTAAGTTTTAAATGGTATTAGTAACCATTAAAAAATATTTTCAATTATAAAAAAAAATGGTATCATAATTACTACACCCTTAAATATAAAAATAATTCCTCTCTAAATAACTTGAATTTTTATAATTTAAAAATTTTTTATAAACTACATTTAAAAAATTGTGACTCGCCTGAGATAATAAATTAAATACATACATACACACACACAAACACACACACACACACATATATATATATATACTTTAGTATTCAAATACAATAAATAATTAAATCTTATTTGTGATTCATTTTTAAATCATTCTAAATATAGAAAAACCTTATATTTTAAAAATTAAAAAAAAAATAAAATCAAAAACTAAAAAAAAGTGAGTCACATTTTTTGAAATCGGCTTACTAATTTATTATTATTGAACTTTCATAAAAAAAGGTGAACAAGATAATTGTTCGCAAACTTTTAAATCCGATTGAAAAGAGATTACATAATTGCAATTTTAATATTGATTATTGGTCTTTTTGAAGATCTTTTTTTTTTCGACAGGATCTTTCGCAAAAAAAAGTCTAAAAAAAAGAAATAAAACTCAAAAATTAAATGAAAAACAAAAATTTGAAAAACAAAAGCAAAAATCAGGATTTAAGGAAATTAAAAAAAATAATTCTGATCCAAAAAAATTGAAAACATTATTAATAAGAATATGATATAAAACCACAAAACAACTTCCAATAACATTATAAAGCAAGTAAACATTTTTTTAAAAATAGTTTATATTATAAATAACAAATAACATTAAATATTTCATATAAAAAAAGATAAATTTATTTAAAAGTTTTTTTGTTAAATTCAGTTAGATATATCTTGAAAATATTTTTCAAGTAAATTTCTCAAAAAAAAACTAAACAAAACTAATCAATTCTCTCTATTTCCAAAAAATAGAAAAAAGAAAATAGAAAAAAATTTTCTTGTTCAAAAATAATAATTTAAAACTTGAGAATTGTTTTTATAGTTTTCCGTAGATCTTCTGACAAGTTTCCAATTTTTCCAGAATCGTTCTTCACCATTAGGATATTAGATTCCAAATTTGAGTAATAACCAAAAATATTAAGTAAATTTGAAACTGAAGGTGTTAATACGGTACTTTGATAATCTCCCCTTTCTCCACCAATTTTAGAAAGAATATTAAACAAATTGGAATCGATCATGTCATCGTTTTCATCTTCGTTGCCATACTCTTCCCCACCCTCACTTTCTTCGTCGTAATAATTATTTTCTTCATTTAAAAAAGCATCACTTTCGAAATTTTTTAAATTTAAAAATGGTATTGGAATCACATATTTTTTTTTGATGAAATTTTCTATTTTTGCATTTAGTCCAGATCCGACTAGATCTTTTTTAATTCTGTCTGTAGAATTCTTTTTTGATTCTATTGATTCTGAGTAAAGATCCCTTATTTTGTTTTTTTTCCCAATTTTTGTTTGTTTTGAAGATTTTGAGTCTTGGTTTTTTCGAACTTTTTTATTGTTATTTGAAATTTCTTCTTCGGAATTTTCTGTTGATGCCGCAGATGAAGCTTCGGAAGTTGTAAATTCGGAACTTGAATCGCTCTAAGATGATGAAATTTAAAAGTTTTTTGTTTTAATTAAAATATTAAAAAAAATAAAATAATATTTTTAAAAAAGTTGTAAAAAAAATATTCAAAATTCAATATTGGAGATGAAAAAATAATAAACAAAATATAATAGTTTGCACACTCAAAAATTCATTTGGATTATTATAATTCAACTTTCTCATATTAATTAACTATTTTTTACTTCTTCATTTCTTCTTCTTCTTTTTTTCTCTTCTCTCTCTTTTTATTTTTATTTATTTTCTTTTTTAGACTCTTTATGATATTTTCTTTCATTTTTTTTCTTTTTTTAGAAAACTAAATTGAGTTTAAAAATCTTCAAATGACCGTGTCTCTTTTAGATACTCTTTGGATTAGGAGTCATAAATTTAGCCACTTCAAAAATCCCTCTTTACTATACCAAGAGTCCAACACTTAGTTCTTAACAATAAATCCAAAATATAATAGTTTGTAATATTTTTTTCAAAAATAACTATCAAATTAAAAACGGATTTTTTGAAGAAGTTGTTTTGTATATTTTTAGAAAAATATTTTTGCATTTATTAATTTTCAAAAATTTTTCAAAAGTGCTTTTACACCTATAATCTAAAAATGCCAAATCATTATACATTGAATTTAAATTAAAGTTGTTTCAGTGCCCGTTTCTTATTATGCTGACTGTTTCTGTTTTGAGGCCTTTAATTTAAAATAGCAATTCAGAATATCATTTTGAAAAATTTGAGTTTCAAATATTTGGTTGAAATTCTCAAAAAATTTTTAGATTTTTTTTCAAGAAATAACAAAAATATTTCAGCATTCTTATTACATGACCTTGGTTCTTTGATTTCTTTATTCAATTTAAGCTCAAATAAACTTAATTTCGGAGAGTATCTAAGATTCTCTTCAAAAAATTTATTAATGATTACTTATTTTTAACTCTTCTTTTCTTACGATAAATATTCAATTTAAATTTTGCAATTTTTTTTGAAAAATTTTTTACATAAAATGAGCTTGGATTCATCAATTAAAGTACTAAATGGTTATAAAAGAAAAATTTTATAAGTTTTGTTCCTACATCTAGAACCTTTTTTTAAAAAAAATTACAATCAAAAATGTTTATTTGTCATAGTAATTAATTATTGCTAGAACTCAACTATGACCAATTTTTAAAAGAAAATTTTAAAAAAAGTTAATTTTTTAAGAAAGTAAGTACGTTTTTCAAATTTTGAGAAACACCATTTTTGCGAAACTGAATTCCTCAAATAATTTCTTTAATCAAATACATTGATATTTTAATAAATATGAGAGTTGAATATATCCTAGTATAATATATTTTCATACCAAAAAAAAAAATTGAATTCAAAAAAATGAAAAGATTGATCACGAAAAAAATAAATAAAAATCATTTATTTTTTGATCTTATCTGTAAAATTTGATACAATTACTTCTTCTTAATTTTGCTTTTGTTTTTAATTTGGAATCAAAACACTTTTGTTTGAAAATTTTTTGAGAAACAAATTACTTTTTATTTCTAAAGAATTCTCAAAATAAATTCCAAGAATCCTATTTCTTTAAATTCATCTAATTCTAGTTTATTTCAGTAAATTTTGTTTTCTACTTTTCTTGATAAGTGTAAAATTTGATTCTAAAAATTTTGTTTGCTTTTTAGAATTAATTATTTTCCATTAAATTGAGAACTAATTTTAATTCTGAATCTGATTGATATTTTTTCTAAATTTTTTGCTTATTTTGATCATTTGTGTGTTTGTGGTGCTTAATTTTATAGTAACAAATTTAAATAGAGACAGTATAGATTGTTAATGATATTATTTTAAAAATTAAATGATAACGGTATTTTTTTTTTACAAATATGCCCTTCTTTTCCAAGTGATTTATAAACAGTGTTTATTTTTGTTAATTATTATAAAAATTGAATTTTTGACAAATAAAAGAAATTCCTTTTACTTTCAATTTTTATACTTTTAAAATATTTTGAAATCGATATAATTATTTAGATTACCAATCTTGAGATGTTCAGTAGTAACATCCCAATAAACACTATTGTGTTTTTTAGTATCTAAATCCATGAGAAATTTTGATGAAATAGAAGGAAAATTAAATAAAAAATGATTTTTCTCATTATAAAACCAATTAAATTTCTTCTTTGTGTTTTTTTTTTCTATATTTTGATTCAGAGTTTTGGTTTTTGTTTATAAATTAAAAAATTGTCATTTGGTGGTGGATATTGATATAACCTAAACATTTATTTTTTAAAAAATAATAATTTACTTCTGAACTTGAGCTTGAGGAAGATGTATCTTCAGTAAATCTATAGCCTCTTTTTCGAATTAAGAATTTTACGTCTTCTACAAGATTGGCTATAATATTTAATTTTAAATATTTTTTCCCTTTTTTAATGAAAGTATGCTTTGAGAAATCATCGATTTTTGTAAAAAAAAAATTCGTTAAATATTTTTTCGTAAATTAGAATAACAAATAAATAATGTAATATAAATAAATTAAAAAAAAATAAAATAAATTAAAAAGAAATAAAATAAATAAATTAAAATAAGTAAAAAAAAAGAATAAAATAAATAAATTAAAAGAAGGAAAAAAAAAAATTAAATAAATAAATCAACCAATAAACAAATCAAAGAAACAAACTTTTAGCAAGGTTTTTGAATGTGGTCTTTTTACGCAATTTTTAATTAAACATTTTGAAATAAAATCATTAAATTCTCTGGAATACTTGTGGTGATTTTTTAATTTTGGTGATTCTTTTTTTGAAATGAGAAACAAAAATTTCATTGGGTGAATATCAGATCCAGGAGGAACAATTTCTGCAAGCTCAATGGCAGTAATACCTAAACTCCAAATGTCTATCCTTGAGTCATAAGCTTGGAATTCTTGAATAATTTCTGGTGCCAACCAATAAGGCTATGGGATAAAGTGTGATAATATTTTTTACATAACAATAGTTTTACAAAACTCTGAGATCTTTGTAATCATTTTCAAATTGAAAATTTGAGCAAAAGAAACTAGCAATGAAAATAATCTTGAATTTGGAATTGATACATGATCTCTCAAAGTTTTGTAGAGTATATTATTTGTTTTATTTTCAAAAAAAAAATCAAAAAAAGAAATCGGGTTTGATAATTAATGAACAAGAGTTTTACAAAAAGGCAAAGAAAAAGAAAAAAAAAAAAGGATTAATATTTTTACTGTTCCAATAACATTATCTCTTTTGGAAATTGTTTTTGATAGTTGGGCAGTAACTCCAAAATCTGCTAATTTGACTTCCCCGCGATCTGTTAAAAGTATATTTGCTCCTTTGATATCACGATGGATTTTTCTATTTGAGTGGAAATAATGAAGTCCTTCTAATACACCATACATGATTGCTGCAATTTGCTTTTCATTCAGCCCTTTTTCTAGTATCTGGCAAATATCACGTACACTCCCCCCTCCACAATATTCCATAACAATCTATTTTTTTTTTCATAAATGTGGCAAATAAGAACAAAAGTTGGAAGGAAAAATAAATTGAAAAAGAGTTTTAAAATACGAACCAAAGCAATTCACAAATAAACAGACAAAAAAATTCTTTTGGTTTTTTGTTTTTATTTTTGAAAACTAGTTCAAAATGATTTTGAATGAGAGGTGTATTTTCTTTTATTATCAAACACTATATTGAATGTGTTTTTTTCTGGATCTTTTGAAACAATAATAAATTATCCATTATTTGTCATTCTTCCTCATTTAGGTAAAAAAAGCTGCTCAATAAAACATCTCAGAAAAAGACAAAGGATAACACGATGATGAAAAAATTTTTTTTAAAAAAAAAATAAAACATTTGTTAATTTTTCACTTTTTGATAACCTCGCTTATAATATACACTATTGGTTGATAAAAGATCTTTGATCAAAATTATTTTTAAAGATATTTAACAATTTAAGTTGGAAAATCCAATTTTCCAGGTTCTATTAAGATTTTTTTCCAATTTAATAGTAAAAAAATTGAATATTTTTTTTTCATAGTTAAATGGTTATAATCATATATTTTTAAAAGTAATTTAAATTTAATAAATATCTTTCTATTGTTTAAGATAATTTTGATGTTTTAAGAATTATTTATTGTTTGAATTTATACATATATATATATATATATATAAATATTATAAATTAGTTTTTTTTTTGTTCGGTTTTTTTTAATTTTTGTAATAAACTGAAAATTTAATAAATTTTCGGTTTATTTCAAAAAGTAAAAAAAACCTAGGACACTTTCGTTAGGTTTTCCAGAATTCAAAAGAATAGAGTAAAATTAAATGATTTTTAGTTTATTTCAAATAGTAAAAAAAGCCTAGGCACTCTACGGCACACCACAATACTCTATGACACTTGAAAATATTATCATCAGTAATTTTTTTTCTCTCTATTTTGGTTTTATTAGATGATTACAATATTTTCAAAACTATTAGTTATTATCCATTAAAGCGAATATACCCAAGTTGAATTAAACTTATATTAAACCTTCCCTTTATTTGTAATTTTTTACCCGAAAAAACACCTTTTTTTTCCCGACTAGATACTTTTAAAAAAGGTGATTATACTAAAGACAATAAATACAATAGCCTCAAGAATTTGAAGTTCTGAAATTTTCATTCGATTGTAAATAAACTTTATTATTAAAGATGAAATGTTCATGAACGTTGTAGTTTTGTACAGCTTGTTTTTTTTTCAATTTTATTTTTTCTTACGAACGAAGTGTAAATATTTCTAAATGTTTTTATTTCACAATTTAAACCTATTAAACCAAACCAAATCAAATCGGAGAAATCAAGTAAAAATTGAAGTAATTGATCGCAAAAACAAGAACAAGAAAAAAGATGAAAAAAATTGGGTGTATCAAAACTAAAAAAAACAAATTTCAAATAACTCACCCAAAGTGTATAGTCCTTAAAATAAGTTCCAATATATTTTACAATATTTTTGTGTTTACACTTCTTGAGGATACCGATTTCAATTATGAGATCTTCAAGTACTTCATCATCTTCAATTTCGATCATTTTAATTGCAACTATTTCCCCTGTTCCTTTTTCTCGTGCTTTGTATACGGTTCCATAGCTTCCTTTTCCAAGTTTTTCAATTAGCTAATTTGTTTAATAAAGAAAATTGTAAAGAAATAATTAAGACAAAATTCAGATTTTGGTGAAAGTAAAAAGTGGATTACTTCAAAAACCATTGAAGGATCAGCTTTTGAAATCCCCAAAGATGATTTAATTGTTGTCATTTTGCAAAAAAAGATACATTCAATAAGTTAAAAAAATGATAAATTTCTTAATATTTCATTACAAGGTCTGCCCAAAAATTGTAGTTACTTTTTTTTACTTTACAACTCTTTTGTTTTTTTGAAATTGAACAAAATTTTGAAAGTAATAACAAGATCAAAATTCAACAACTTTCAATTTAAAAGTTTTTACAATTCAAACTTAATTCTAAAACATTTAAATTAAACAACTTTTTGTTTTTTGGGTATTAAGAAAAAGAGTTTCAGGTTATTGAAAGTTAACAAATAATTTTCTTTTTGATAACTTTCAAAAATTTCAATTAAATCCCATAATTGTTATCTCTTGTAAAGAAATTGTTTTTGCACTTTTATTGAATTGAAAAAACTTTTTATAAAGTATTTGAAATTGGAAAAAATTATGAAAGAATATCAAAAACTGAAAACTTTTTGACTATCAGTATGAAAGTTCCAAACAGACTTGAAAGTATTTATATAGATTGTGCTCTTCTTTTCATGGAAGTTTACTTATTTTTTGATATACATATTCTTTAGTGTGCTAATATTTTTGGGGTTAGAGCGATCAAAATAATACTTGTGCAGACAACAATAAACCGTGTTTAAAATTTAATCTATGCTTTTTTTTTCTTCTTATTCTTTGAGAAAATCGAATTCAATAACAAAGTTCAATTCGTTTTTGAATGTAAATTCTTTGAAGTTTTCAGTAATTATCAAATTTGGAATTAAATTTGTTTTAGAGTTTTTGTTACTTTTGTCCCTTTTTATGAAATATTTTTATAAAATTTTTTATTTTTTTATCGTCAAAATTAATTCTTAAAATTAACTCTAATTTTTTACAAATTAAAGTTAAATTTATTAATTCCTTTATGAATATTAAATGATCAATTTGTTTAAAAAGTGCCAAAAAAATCAGAGGATTTAGTTTATGAAAATCTTTCAAAATTCTTAAAATTTTGTTTATTTATATTTAAAAAATCAAATAAAATAATCAAAAACACTTTTTTGAAGAATTTATTATACAATATATATATCTATATATATATATATATATATATCCATTAAGGGCTTTAAGGCAACAAGTAAAAAAAAAAAAAAAAAAAAGTATCTATTAAAAATGAAAAAACCTATTAAAGAAAAAAAATTAACTAATTCAGAACGAAAACAAAACAATTTCAACAAATTATATTAAATATTTATTTTTTTAAGAGTGTAATAAATATTTTTTTTTGAATTTTTTATTTGTTTGGCAATTAAGTATAAAATAATTTATTCTGGTCATTCCAATTTTTTAAATTGGTACTTTATTATAAAAAAAACTTTTTAAATAACTTAATTAATCTATTTAGAGTTTAATTAACAAACTATATAACAATATTAATTTTATAAAATATAGGATTTAGAAACTAAATTTTAAAATAATAATAATCTCAAAAAAAAATGATAATTTTGAGAAAAAACTCCTAAATTATCTGAACTCCATATCAAAAATTACGACTCGCCTGAAATAATAAGTTGAAAAAAAATATCTTTATGTATCCAAGAATAACTAATAACTAAATTTAAGAAATAAATAACTTTTAAATAATTTAAAACATATAAAAACCTGAGATTTTAAACATTAAAAAATAAAACAAAGAAGAAAAAATGTACTCATAATTTTAGAATAAATTATTACAGATTTTTTATTACTGAACTTTCACAGTAAAAAAGTTAACAAAATAGTTTTGTGGGATAATAATCTGAATTTTTAAAGACATCAGAGTGTCTCAATTTTCTTTATCATTATTTGAATTTTCAAAGATCTTTTTTTTTTTCCATATGTTCTTTTTGTAAAAAAAAAAGGATAAATAATAAAAAAAATAAAAGAAAAAGAAATATTTGAAAAAGAAAAAGAAAAAAAAATCAAATTAAAAAAAAAATCAATTACAAAACAAAAACGAAAATGGAAATAAAAAAGAATAAGTAAAATAAAGAAAAAAAAATGAAAAACAAAATAAAAAAAATTGAAAAAAAAAATGAAAAAGATAAATAACGAAACTTATAATTGGATGAAATTAGAAAAAATGATTTTGATCTGAAATTCGAAACCAACTATTTTGATAATAATATTGAAAAAATTTTTGTGATAAGAAATAGGGGAGAAAATTACAGTAATGTTCCCAATAACAGAATAAAGCGATTCAAAATTCTTGAAATTTATATTTATATATATTTCCTTTAGTTAGCCCAATTTACCTAAATTTCTTCAATTTTAAACGATTTAATATGATAAAGATATGCAAAAATATTAATTTTCTTATTTATCTTTAATCCATATTTTAATTATATTAAAAAGTCAAAATATTTCAAATATAAAGTAATTATGTTTTTTTTTAAGTTGATATTGAAAAAAAAATAATAATTATTCATTTTTGCATTTTTTATCAAGAATTTTTAATTTTTAATAATTTTTAAATTAGAATATTTATTTCAATAATAGTAATAAAAAATACAATACTTTGATTTATTAATAATAACCATCAAACAAAGTTGTTAATTTTATAATAGTAAAAAATAAAATAAAACTAAATACAAAAATATATTGCTGATAAATATATATATATATATATATATTCGATATAATTTCAAAACTATTATATCAATAGAAAAATGAAATTCATTTCTTTAGGTAAAAATTAATAGTTTATCATGAATTATTTTCTAAAAATTCAATTTAAGTAATAGAAAATAATTTTACAAAGTGTAAAAAAAGTATATTAATTTAATTTATTCGATTTGATTTAAGTCAATTAAAACCTAAAAATGGATAAAGTAATCAACACTAAATTTTAAAAAAATATATAAAATAACTAATAAATATAATTCGAAAATAATAAAATAATCTTTGAAATCAATAATTTTTATTTTTTTTATTTTTGAATTTTTTTATTATTAAAGTAATTTTGAAATTTCAAAAAAATATTTGTGAAATTTGAATTTTTCAATCTAAATTAATCCGATTTTGTTAAATAATTTTTAATCTATGGCCAATTATTCAATAATATTATTTATATTATGTCTAGATGATAATAATTCAAAAATTAAAAAATTGTATAAAATTATAAAAAAATCAATTATTAATCTGACTCAAACTATTAGCCAAATCGTTTAAATTTGAAAAAAAATTCTTGTTGAAAAATTTCCAAATTTTACAATGAAAATAAATTTGATTTTTTTTTACAATTTAATTTATATTTTTTGTTATATTTTTTACTTACTTAGAATCAAATAATATTTATTTGATGTTAATCAGTAGATAAAACAAATTTTCTATGTGATGTTAAAATATCTTCTGTAGTGAACAAATTATTCATTAAAGTATTTTCAGCACTTTTGAGGTGTAAAGGGAACCAAAAAAAATCTCCAGTAAATCTTGATGTATTTTAATTATTAAAACTAAAAAGTTTTTGATATGTAGAAGAACTTTTCAAATTTTTTTTTTTTGTTTTTTTTGATAGGACTTGGATGGAAAAATAATAAAATTACAAAAAAACTTTTTCAAATGTTGAAAAATTTTTAAAAGTTATTTTTTTATTGTTGGTAACTATACAATTTTTAATTATAATTTTTTCTTCTAAGATCATTTTTGATAAATTCTATATTTTATATTTCTTTCTTAACAATTCAAATTAAATTTTTTATTTCAAAAGACAATTAGGATATTTGGGGTTATAATATATATATTAACCAAATTTCAAATTTAGGGGCAAACTTTTTTATTATTATTTTAATAGTTTTTCATTTATCTTAAAAAAAAAAAAAAGATTATACTATATTTTTATTTGTTAATCTATATTTGTTATTGTCTCTAAACACTTTAGTAAAATACATTATTATTCAAAAAAAAAAACAATCAAACAAATTTTTTTCTGATGAAAAATCTGCCCCTATTTTTGAAATTTTACTTATATATAATCTTTTTATCATTTAAAGGGGCCTAGTTGTAATGGGTGAAATACATGTGTTTAAAAAGTTTGCATGGATATTAGAAGAAAAAAATTATTTTGGAAATTTTCAAAATCAAAATTATTATTTCACCTTTTTGTTTTATTTATTTTCTGTTTTTATTTAAAGGGACCAATAGAGTTGCAAAATTTTTTTTTAGATTGCAATATCAATAACCGCTTGGTAAAAGTGTGTTATTATAAGGTTATCCAAACTGTAAAAATAATTGTTGAGAAATCATATTGATTTCTATTGGATTTTTATTTGGATCTTTGATCCTGATATTTGTTTAATAAATGTAAAAAAATTTTCACTTCATTTTCATTTCCTTTTTCAAATAGAGACCTCAAATCCCAACCCACTTCGTTTGGGGACTTGATTTATAATAATAAAAGTATGGAAAATGAAGTGAAAATTGTTTCCTATTTATTATTCAGATACCAGTAAAAGAACAAAACAAACCTTATTGTTATTATGAATGGGGACCTAAGAATTTGAGTTTTTCAATTTTTAAGAAAATTCTATTTATTAATTAGTTTCATTTCAGACCGATATCAACAATTCTTTAATGTGTATTATTCTGTTTATTTCTTATTTGTTCTTCAAAGGCCAATTGTATAAAATAATTTATATTTAAAAAAATGTTGGGCTCATTTGATACAAACTAAGTTTTGTTTTTAATTTTTCTTTCTCGATTTTTTTTTTTTTTTTCATTTATTGAAAGTTAATAATAATTCAATATAAACTAAAATTCAAAATTTTCCACACAGCTAAAACGTTACAAACAATCACAATAATACAATTTCATTGAAATTGGAGATAATTTTGATTTTTGTAAAATATGAAAATCATTTTTTCATCTTTTCGTTTTTGTTTTCATTTCATTGTTTGAATTACGTAATTTGCTTCGTTCGATCAAAATTTTTTTTAACCATTGATATTAGGTTAAAGCCAAGTTGTTCCAAATAGAAGAACTCAAATAAAATTAGTTGGTAGTATCTAACCATTTGATCGATCAATATTCCTAATAGAATTTCAACAAATTTACCAATTTATTTTTTTGTTTTGCTCTCTCCAAAATTTTTAACACACCCATGATTTATTTGTATTGATAATTATTTATTTATTGTTTTGTGAGTATTGTAATTTATAAACAAGCGTTAACATTTCAATTAGCGAATGGTTCTAATTTGGTAAATCTTCTTGAATTGATTAAATTAGTTTTTTTTTCACAAATCGAATTTTGGTGTTTTTAAAAATTTTGAATTGGGGTTTATTTATTCGAAAGAAATTATTTTAATTAAAGATATAAGCATTACTGTTCACAACTTTCTATGGTATTTTTTTTTCAGTGTTAAACTTGGTCCTTATTTATTTCTTTTATTGATCTTAAAAAATTGTTTTTCTAAAGATATTTAATCTTGATAGAATTCCCAAAAGAGTTTTATAACCTATTACTTTATTTTATTGTTTAAAAAAATCGTTTTTATACTTATTATATGACCTGTTTTTAATGAAATTGGCCTTACCGTGTTTTCACCAAAAAAAGCTTGTATTTTTTTCATTTTTTGGAAATGTTTCAACGTACATATTTTGAAATAAATACCATAAATTTTGATTCAATATATATTAAAATTTCGTCTTAATTTTATATTGCCAAATAAAGAATAGATCCACTAACAAATAGGAATTTTTTTGAAATATAAAAATATATCTTGTAAAAATATCCCACTTTTTTGAAAATACCTTATATAATTAATTAAAAGAAATTTTTAAAAATGATTTTGAAATATTTTAAATTCAAAACCAATTTTTGTATTAATAAAAAGCAATGTAAAAAATGATGTTTATTTTCAGAATTATTATTAATTATCAACAAACAATCGATTAATGATATCGATATGTATTTTTAAATTAATAAGTAAAGAAATATCTATTATTTGTTTTTTTTTTCATTGAATTAGAATCCTTCTTTTCCTTTTTAAATGAATTATAAGCAGTTTTTAAAAATAAAAGGAATAATAAAACACTGTTCCATACTAATCCAAGAGAAGAAATATTACCAATTAAATTGTAATTTTTATGGAATGTGTAAACAAAAAAAAATATACTGGATAGAATACCTATAAAACTAAAATAAGTTGTAGGATATCTTAAACAATTTTTCTTTGTAATAGACATTTTGGCAACAAAATTTGAAGTTGGGAAATGGATTAAGCCAAGATAAATTTTAAAAAATAATTGATGGAAAGAATAAAAAGTTTTTTTTGAATTAACAAAAGAGCCCCAGATCATATTTATCCCCCATTTTTCGCCAATTATTTGTGAAACATTAAAAGGTAAGATTATGACCGAAATGCAGGTAGATAATAAAATTATCCAAGCGCCTTTAGGTATATTTGAATATAACCATAGAACGTATCTAATATGTAACCATATTAATTTAATTATTGGCGATTCAAAACTATTTGAATTCTTTATTTGAATTGTTGAATTGTTATTATTCTTATTATTCATATTTTCCCCATTCTTATTCTTCATATTCTGATTCTGATTTTGATTCTGGTTCTGATTCTTCTGATTTTTGTTCTTCTTCTTCTTCTTCTTCTTCTTCACCATCATCTTCTTCTTCATATTCTTCTTCTTCTTCATATTCTTCATATTCTTATTTTTATTCCTATTATTCTTATTCTTATTCTTATTCTGATTATTCTTTCTGTTTTGGACTTTACCCTTCCTTCTTTTTTTATCATTGGCTTCTTCATCCTTTTTATGAATCTGATTATTAATTTTTGAGATATGATTCTTAAGGATAATACTATTATTATTTGGATCATTGGAAAGATCAAAACTTAATTGTTGAATAAAATTTTGATACAGGTCATTTCTTTGTAAATACCATTTCAAAACTTGTGGCAAAATCAATAATCCAAAGATTAAAAAAATAAAAAAAACTGCATTATTGAATAATGTTATATAAACAATTGATTGTCTTTGAATCAATTGGAAAATTGAAAACCCAATGAAACTTTGAGTGCCATCAACTGAAAATTGTTGTTTTTGGATAGTACGATTGCCATCTTGTGTGAGAACTATTATTTCTATTTCGTGGATTCCGTTGGGGATTTGATGAGTATCCCAATCGGCAACCCAAAGCGGGGAAGAACAATCATAATCAGATAAAGTGTTTTCATCAACATTCTCAGCACCACCATGGGCATTATCATAGTTCCTATTCTTGTTACTGTTTTTCAGTTGTTTTCTTTTTAATTCAAATATTTGGTTCTCGTTATTATCTATTTTGCAAATGACTTTTACAATCTTTGAATCTTTGCAAGGGAAATCTGTAATATTTATTGCCTTATTATTGCTTGAATTGAACTTTTTCGAATTTAATTCAAATTTTGGAGGATTGGAGTAATTTACAGAAATATCTTTTTTCGGATCATGTTTCCAATTTGCAGTTTTTTCAAAAATTAAAACACGAATTTCTTTAGATTTTTTAATATTCTGCCATTCCTCGTTTAAAGAAATATATCTAGAATCCTTGGGATTGAGTATTAATATCAAAGGCCATTGGTCTTTTAAAGTCTTATCGACAAAAGAAAAAATGCCGTTATCTAGGGCCATGATCCTATAGGACTGCCTCCAAGCTAAATCCGCGATTTCCATATCCAAAACGGGCCTCCTGTTGGTAAATAGGAAATTGGTCATATAATGATCATGGATATGACCACTTAAATATGCATAGGAATTTGACTTTTCGATCAAATTTCTCAAGCTTTTTCCCGTCTTGCTTGTTTTGCTAAGATCAGTCACAAAGGCGATCGAATAGTGCGAAAAATACAGCAGGGGCCTACTTTGGTTGTTTAATTGCTGCAGTTCTGCTTCCAACTGATCGACCAATTCCTCCGAATCAGTTCCAAAAAAGCCTAAGGGGAACGACGCCTTGGGATATTGGCAAAAGTCTAACGAAATTAAATCTAAAATCTCCTTTCCATTTTTTTTGATCGTAAATTTGTTAACAGGCTTACGATCATTCATACTTTGAATCGGTCCTTGCACTGAATATTTGTAAAATAAATTATTTGGACTATACCGATCTAAGACATTTGAACCATCATGATTCCCCCGAATGTCCAACCATAAATCAGGCCTATATAAGCCATTTCTTTCGAGTGCTTCCTTATATTGCTCCCATTCTTTTTCATTTGGGTTATTTTGATAGATATCAGTTGAGATTGTTTTTAAGGAATCAGTGATGTCTCCAGTATGAAGAACAAATGATGGACCAACAGATGGAACGATTTCCTTTAAAAACCTGTCAAAAACGTGTGCCCGTCTTTTTGCAAATTGGCTTAAATGTGTATCACTTACCTGAAGAAACCATATTAAATCATCATTATCTTCGTGTTTTTTTGTCTGTTGAAATTTCGTTCCCATATAATTGTCACCATTGTTGTTATTTTCTTTGTTGTTGTTAATATTATAATCAAAATTTATTTTGCTATTTTGGTTTTTTCTTAAATTTGAAATTTCTTCATCATTATTCGAGTTATTTTGTAAATGGTTATTATTGGATAAATTTGTTGGAATAACAATCCCAACAGTTATAAACATAATACCAAAAAGAATAATATAACTAAAGCATGTGCAATAATTTAATAAAAAATATTTAATTAAATTCATTCAAACTTTATACAAAATTTATTGTAAAATTCTATTCTTTTTTTTTAAAGAAAATTTAATAAAAAAAAAAAAAAAAAAAAAAAAAAAAGAGAATTGAATTTAAGAAATTGTGAAAGAAATGCTATTTAGAATTGAATTTTTTTTTTTTTTTTTGTTTGATTTAAGGACTACATTCCCACTCTTGAGGAGGTTGAGTAATTGTGTTATTTCACTTTCGCTTCTCACAAAAAATTTTCAGACTGAAGAAATTGGACAAAAAAAAAAAAAAAAACATTTTTTGTCATCTTTACCTTTTCACGCAGACGGTTTTTCTTTGTTTTTTCAATGAAAAGGAAAATTGAAAATAACAAAAAAAATAATTGCAAAAAATGGCTTTTGGGGATTTTCAATTACAAGTTCAAATTTGAGAACATTTCAGACTTGTACAAGCAAATGCAAAAAAAAATGTAGAACAGTCCAAGAAAATAGTGTGAGTTCCGAAAGTTGAAATGGAAATTCTAAAATATTAAAATCAAAATTTTGCATGATCTAACAAGGTAAAAATTGTGAAAATATCACATTTTTTCTAAAAGAAATTCTCGGTGGACAAATATTACTTGGATTATATAACTTATTCAAGGGTGATTTTAGACATTATTTCACTGTTTTCACCTAAAAACGTAGTCCTTAAACGTGCTTACAATTTTAAAACAATTAAAGTATTATTTAATTTCAAATTGTATAATTGGATATCACATTTATAATACTCGATTTTATTTTATTTTTTTGTTTTCAAATTCAAATTAGCAGCTTTTAAAAAAAAATATTCCATTTCATTTATTAATCAATTATTTTTCAAAAATTAGGAGAGTTATGGAATTTTGGATATAATTCCTTTAGATAGAGACAATGTGTTTTGGAAAAATTATAGTAATTTAAGTGAAATTTCAATCGCTTGCCAATTAAATTTATTTTTATTTTTTTTTCCATTTTTTTCCCTGGATGAATTGCTTTATTTTGGGAAGAAGAATTGCAAAGGAAAAAGATAAAGTGGTTACTTACTAACACTGAGATACTGAAATACAAAAGTATGAGTAACTTGAAAATAAAAAAGAAAAGGCAAAGGATAAAAATGTCCAAAGGTTTAAAGTAAATCAGATCAACAAGAAAAAAAAAATAGCAACAATAAAACAACTACCATCCAAATAGACTTTCATGATCAATTATCAAATTAAATTAAATAAACCAAAAGTAATGGGGTTGTGATTTTGGGTGTTCTTAATAAAAGATAGCCTTAATTTTTTTTTTTTTTTGGTTTTTTACCAATTGCTTCTTAGAAACTCTTTTTAAAAAATTTTTTTCTTTTTTTCTTTTTTTTTCTAACCATTGTGAAAAAAATTTGGATCATTAAAAAAAATTGGGTAAGTCAAAAATTTGTTTTCGTTTTTTAGAGTCCCATAGTAATTCTAGAAGCTCAAAATGCGACAATATAATATTGCTTTTGAAAATTATAATTGATAATTACTTTGTTTTTTCTTAAATGTAAGATTTGTTCATAAAATTTTACATTTATCAAAAATCATTTTGCTAATATTTATTATTTAAAAAACGAAAACAAATTTTTGACTGATCAAATTTTTTTTAATGACCCAAATTTTTTTCACAATGGTAAAAGTCAATTCGTAAAAAAAATGTTTGAAAAAAACAAATAAACACTTTAAGAAAATTCAGGCTATGTAATTTCGTGGTAAATGAATATATTTACTATTAAAAAATCTTATTGTTACAGTGGCCAAAAAAATACGTGTACATAGCATAAAGTCCATATTTCAAATAAAATATGTGCTTTTTTTTCTTTTTTTTTCAATACAACATTTAATCCTGTGTCCAACGGCCGACCAAATCAATATTGAAGGTAAAATTCATTTATATTTTGTGTGATAATTTTTTTTTTGAATTGAATTCAATTAGTTTAAAAAATTTTGTAATTTTCTCAATTTTTTAGAAATTTGTTGTTTTTGATATGATGAAAAATATTCTCAACTATTTGCAATCTATTTTTTGAGAAAAATTTTTTTTTCAATCTGTCATTTTTAGAATTTCTTTTTTAATTGTAATACTATAAGAAGCCAATACCATATTCATTTATTGTTGATTGTAGGTTTCTTTGATCCTTTAATGTTTAGGTCTTTAGAAAAAAGAAACACGGACTTATATTTGAAACACGGGTTTTGACAAGTTTGTACGGAATATTTTAATAACAGTAACAATTTTAATTTTCTAAAAGAAATTGAGAAATTTTTCACAAGACGTCCTAATGAAAGAGGTGCCAAAGAATTGTTTTAACAATTTATTTTTTCAAAAATTAATAGTTTGTTAAGGTATATCTGATATGAACACCAACTCTAATCCAAAGGTTTATTATTTCTCTTCGTTCTAGATAATCTTAAATTTATGGTTTATATAAAAAAATCCAATTTTTCATTTTTAGTTTTTGGATTTTTGTGAAATTGGGTTTATTTTTGGCTTTTTAATTGGTGGGTTTCAAAAAAACAAGTTTGTTAATTTAAAACGAGGCTTTGGGTGAAGCCAATCGTAAAATTAACAAAAGAGAAAGCTCTGTTCACAAATAGGTTATTTTCATTGATCATAAAATTGTATTTTGGTTTTTCATTCCAAAAAAGTGATCCCTGAAAAGTTTTAAAAGATTGTAACTAATACCGCTTAAAAGAGGCTCTAAACGAGATAGCCCTTAAAAGACGAAACCAAATCGTTTTAACAACAGTATTTTAAACATTTTAGTTGTCACTTTTTTGGAATAGTTTATTTTTGATCCTTGACTTATTTCGAATTGTTGCCTTCTTTATTTGAAGATTATTGTTTCAAAAATTTTCCGAAAGTGGTATTTCAAATAAGAAAAGATTAAAAGCATCAAGTTTAACTGAATAGCCAAATTTTTTGACAAGAATTGTGGTTCTTCGTTTCTCAAATTTTTCTGAAAGCAAAAAAAAAAACAAAAATTTGGAAGAGCAAGAGTTGGCAAAAAATTGTTTTGGGTTATCTAGAGTCATTTTCTGGAAGGTAGTTTTTATAGAAAAAGAAAATAAGCAACTTTTTGGTTTTCTTTCTCAAATTCGCTGGTGTCTTTTTTTGTTCGAATTTTTTTTAGGTGTGATTGGGGGACTGAGATCTCAAGGCAAGTAAAAATGGAAAAAAAAAAAAAGGAATTGGAATAATTTTGTATGGTTAGTACTTTCGGAAAAGAAATTCCTTTTCGAATATGTAAACAAAATTGCTTTGGGTGGTGTTGTTTGTTATATTTTGGAATACAAAACTGAAATCAACCCAAGATTTTGGTTTTTTTTTTGTTGAAAATCGGTTTTCTGGAACAAATTTTGGATTCAAAAATAAAAGAAAAGAAAATTTTGTTAAACTAAAAAGGAAGAAAAGAAAAAGAAACTAATTTGGCGTACTTGCAAAAAATGGTTTTTTCGAATTGTGAAAAAATAATTGGAGAAGAAATGTGGTTGTGATTTTGTGAAAAAAATGATTTCTAATTGATAAGAAAAATAAACTTAGAACCTCTTCTAAAATTTATTTTCTTCTACAAACTTTCATTTGTTAATTTATTTTCAAAGTTTATGATTGTAACTGTTCACAAAGAGTAATTGTGTGACTTTTTAATCACTAAAGGTTCTATTGAGTTCGACTAAATAAATTGTTATGAAAAATATTTTATCATAAATTAACCAATAAAGTTGGAGGTATTGTTGATATATTACTTTCTATTATACTTTTTGAAACTTCAACAATGAGAATGTTTTGTTCTATGTTGTTTTGTTTTAGTGGTTCCATAATGAATTTGAATTGTTCAATAGAAAGTGTAAAAATTCGTAAAAAAAATCAGACTGATCTTTGAAATAAAAATGGGATTATAAATGTAAGTATTACTTTTTTTTGATAAAAACACTCTTGAAAGTAGTTCCATAATCTCAGTTTAATTTGTCCAACAAGAATTCCTATTTCAAAAAAAATGGAACTTTTCAGAGTAGAGCAGCGAAAAAAATATCGTACATGAAAAAAATCACGGAAAAGATTTTTAATTGTGAATATTAGTAAAATTATTGTGTAATTTCATTTATTTACAATCAAATTCCTTTTTTTAAGAATCGAACTTTTTCAATTATAACTCCCCCACTTATTAGAATGATGATTGATGAAATCACACTTGTTCAAAACAGCATTCAATCAATCAAAAAACAAGAAGAAAAATTATCATTTTCCAAACTCTCGTAAGCCTCAATAAAACTCGATTGTTTTTTCAAAAAAAGTTGATCAACATTAGGCTATCAAACAAATACTCGAGTATTCTAGAGACGCCTTACTTTGATGAACTTTAGGTAGGTTTATGACTAATCTCATAAAAAAATGGTGATTTATAATAAGGATTTCATTGAAATTAGACAAAAATTTTACTAATACTCACAATTAAAAATCTTGTCAGGGATTTTTTTCATGTCAGGTATTTTTTTCCCTACTATACTAATAATTAACACAATTTTACCTTTCAAAGATCTTGCAAAACTACGATTTCTTTTATTTCATAATTTTCCTTTCTAATCCTATAACACAACAACTTTCCCTCAAGCTGTTTTAACTATTTTTTAAAGTTGTTTTTAGAAATATGAATTGTTTTCAAATTTGAAAATATGCTTGAAAATCCTTAAAGTCATTTATTTTTCAAAAATTTTATTTTCATTCAAAACTCTATTTGTAAAGGTCTTTTTTTTTTGTATATTAAAATAAAAAATATTATTTTTTCATCCAATTTCTTCAGAATGAAAATTCTTTTTGAGAATCGAATCTAAAATAATCCAAGAACTAAACACTCTCCGAGGTGGGAACATAATCCTTAATTACTTTTCTTTTATTCATTCTGCAAGCAAAGTTTACTTTCAGGTTCCTCAAGATATCAACACTTCTCCTATGTTTAATAAAAAAGAGCCAAAAGAATCTATCAAGAAAACAAATTACAATCTATTTCTCATAAATTTATTATTTTTAAACAAAAAAAAAGATAAACTTATAACTTCTTCCCCTTTATATTGATAATAAGAGTCAAGTATTTTTATTTTATTTTTTTTTATCCTTTTTAGGTATTAAATTTGTATTGGTTTTTAGGCAAATGTGTATATACCAAAAATTATAGCAATCCCATTAATTGTTCTTTTTGTTTACTTCTTAAAAAAATATAGGTGGATTACTACTAAATTTTGCTTTTTTATTTGAACTAAAATCAAGTTTTTCACTTCTTTTATCTAAAACACACCAACAATTAACACATATTTAGAGTCTCTATTATAGACAGGGGTGTTGAACCAAATTTCAAATTTCAGTCCATTTTTACTTTTTATCTCTCTTTTCACTTTTTTTTAAAAAATGTTCATTCACTAAATTAGTGAATTTAATATTCTAAAAAAAAAAAAAAATTAAAAAAATCAAAAATATACAGATTAAGTTTATAAAACCCATTTTTTAAATTAAAAAATCGTTTTTTTTTTTTTTTAACTTCTTATCTACGACAACCTCTAATTCTGCATCCAATGGTATATTTAGAACCAAACCAAAATTTAAAAATAAACTCCTTTCATATTTTTCGAAAATTTTAAATTATGAATTAAATTTTATAAAAAGTTTTTGTAATTTTTCCAATTTCGCTTATTTATTAAAAAAAAAAAAAAAAAAAATCCAAAGTATTAAAAAGATAAATAAGTAAACACCAACTTTATTTATTAGATAAAAATCGATGTTTCATTTAATTTTCATAATTATTATTTTATATTAAAAAGAATGAAAAATATTATCCATAATTATATAATTATAGGTTATATTATATTCACAATAAAAAAGATGGAATCCCACAAATTAAAGTAGAGTGGCAAAAGCAAATTGGGAATTATACCAATGATATGTCAAACCAAACGAATGAAAAATCACTAAATTTGTGTTTAACAATAAAAATCAAAATAAACAAAAAGGATTCATTCCTTAAATTTAAAAATCAGATGGGTCATAAGAAACAAACAGATAAAAGTCTTGTTCTGGGTTTGTTAAATTCAAAAAACGTTGATTTTCCATAAAAGTTATTAGCCCTCTTTGTAAATTTTTAATACAGGTGGTTGGGTGTATTTTGCCATACAAGTCAAACAATGCTCTTTTGACAACCAATTTCCTAATTGGCGTTTGGTTTTCGTCTTTTGCATTGAAGTCCTTAAAGCAAGATGGCCAGCCGTCAGTTAACGAGGAATCTAATTTGGTAAACGCGGTTAATCGGTGTCTCCAGCGAGGTGCGGGTTTTTGGGTTATAAATTGCTCGACGATAGATAATGAAATTGGAGAGTTGCCTTGTATTTCATGCAATGTCAAAGATCTGCTAATAGCTTTTTTTGATGAATTTCTTTTATTCGATTTAAATACTTTCATAATATTTGGGCATGATGTGCTTTTAATTTCCTCAAGTTTTCTTTTTCTTTCTCTTTGAATTTCCCGCTTTTTTTTTAAAATAAAAGAATTTTTGCTGTCCAATGAAAGCAAAACATTGCCTTCTTTATTCCTTTTGCTGTTGGTTTTGTTATTACTGCTATTTATTTTGATGAAATTTGTTTTTGTTGGTATTTTAAATTCGATCCTTTTTGAATAAACAAACGATTTTGATCTATTTAAATTTTCATAATCATTCTTTTTCTTTTTTGCCAAATTTGAAAGCCCACACAATACTTGGGTACCAATTGCTTGCTATATTGTAGAGGTTTTGGTTATTTTTAAATAATCAAGGCAATAAAGAATTTTGGAATTTTAATAATTATTATTTTTGATTTAAACATATTTATTTTATGGTGTTCGTTATAAAAATATCTAATATAACCCAATAAAATGTTATTGTTATAAGCTTAAAAAAAATTGTTTTTTTTTATTTTTTAGAAAAATCAAGCTTTTTTAGCAAGGTATGTAATAAAAATGTTAAAAAGTGTTGCTTCAAAATGCTTTGTTCACTCATTTTAAGCAGTTTGAATAACATTTTTTCAAAATTGTATTCCTCACTTTTTTAAAACTTTGAGTGTTTAAAAATTGTAAATTTTCCACTCTTTTAAAACAATCCAAGTGGAAACATGATGTCTCCATTTTTCAAGTTTCCAGATTAAAGGTTAAGGGCTAAATGCTACTGATATTTAAATTATAAATGGGAAAAAAGTTTCACTTCCTTTTCCAGAGTCTTCTTTGGCTAAATTGAGTTTCTCAAAGAAGTAGGTTGTATTTTGTGTAATTGTTTGAAAAAAGACATTGGAAATTGAAATTTTTTTCCCGTTTATAATTCAAATTCCAGTAAGAGAAAACACTTAATCGGGCAAAGATGGGATTTTGAAGTGGCTAGATTTGTAGCTTCTAAATCGAAGGGTGAATCAACACGGTCATTAGAAGCATTTTAAACTTAATTTAGTTTTCTAAAATAGAACGAAGTGTCTATACAAACAATATTTTTAAAGTTTTTGTTTTTTTGATAAAAATTGATTTTTTGAAGAAACTACCAATATCATATCTCGTGCGGGGTGTGATAAAAAAAAAAAAAAAAATTCAATTGGGGATGTGTATTTTGAGTGATTCTCACCAGATTTAATCTGGTTGTCGTCAAAAAAAGTTAAACAGGAAAAAAGTGAAAAAATTTTTTAAAATTGGGAACAATACCTGAAAATGAAAAGTAAGATCGATTAATATAAAAGAAAATAGATTATTCAAGATAAAATAGAAGTATTCGCCCAACAGCATTTTTTTTTTTTTTTTTTAATATCTTTTAGTATGGTTTTTTCTTTGATTGATCTATATATTAAAAATTTGTTCTTGAAACATTAAACTCATTTTAAGATCTCCAAAGCAACACCAATAATTTCGATATAAATAGAGATCTAAAATATTTTTATTGATTAAATTGATAATAATGAAATAGCGAATTATTCTTTGAAGTTGATACTATTTTCTTCAAAATAAAATGAACAAAATTTTCATTTAGCTTTCCAATAAAGATTTTTAAAAAGTGTTACATTTATAATATTTAATTCAGAAAACCAGAAGCTTATATTATTAATTTCGCGTTTAGAATTGGGGAATTTTAATTATTTATATTAATTCTTAGGAGGTGTAAGAGAATTTTCAGAAAGCTAAATGATAATTTTGATCATTTTATTTTGCAATTAACAGTATCTTTCTTTTTTTTGTTGATACAAGTATTTGTTTTCAGGTTCTATGAAGGCTTTCAATTAAAAATACCTTTTTACCTTTTTTATTGATTAACTTTTATTTCCTGTTGAACTTTTTTTTTCCACAATGGCTATTGTAGTCTGCTGATCAAAGATCGTACTCACCTTAGCCAATATCAAAAGGAAGGTTTTTGTATGTATGATCAGAATTTATTTGGAACGTACTCCCTTAATTATTTCCAATTAGATAATCGCTTTACTGGTATTTGAATTCTAAATGGGACAAAATTTTCACTTCCATTTTCAATATTTGTCTTTAATAAAAAGAGTTTTCTCAGAACTAAGTTGTAATTTGGTATCTATTTGAAAAGGGAAATTGAAAAGTCAAGTGAAAATTTTTTCCCATTTAGAATTCCAATACCAGTAGTACATCCACAAGGAAATTTTTGGATGAGGGCATTCTTTTAAGTTTAACACCAATTTTGTCTTTTGTGGTATGTACAATAAATCGTGTTTTCTGATTCTTTGAATTGTTTTGTAGGAACAAATGTTGTCAAAATAAAGGACTGTTGCTTTTTTTTTTTTTTTTTTTGTAAAAGTAGCGTATTGTTTTTTTGTTCCTACTGGAAAATGATTCATTCTGGTTTTCTCAAAAAAGAGTACCATCAAAATTAACACATACTCGTCTTTCGACAAAGAAACTATTTGACACAGCAATAAACCTACTGGTATTTTCAGATTCGAGGGGAAAAGTTTCTATCTGATCTTCTTTTTGTTTTTACTTGGATTTAGTTGTACAGATACCATTCCAACTTAACTAACAAAGAGAAAATGAATCTATGTTAATCACTAAAATAATTTGTTATGGAATTAATATGAGCTAACAAAAGTTAAATTGAGATCTACAAATAAAGATGGGAAGCAAATAAGAAAACAACAAAAGACAAGTGAAAATTTTTTTGTATTGCACAATTTAATATTCGTAAATTAAAGACAAAATTCCAACAAATTCGGGAAAGAGTCTTGAGGAATTCCTGTATTCTTGAAAAATTTCAATTATTGAGAAATTCCACAAATTGAGGTTTCAAAAACAACAATTATTCCAACATATCAGCAATAACAACATTTGTTTCATCAAAGTGATATTTATATCAGGCAACACAGTTTATTTTGTTTGCCATAGACCTTGTTTAAAAGAATTCTCTCGAACAATAATTTTACTTTTCACTCAAAAGACGAGAAAATTTTTACAAGTTGGACGAGAATTATAAACCACACTACTTTTGTTCAACTTTTTTCAAAATCTTGTTTTGGGTTTTGACTCAACATCTTTTGTAAAGCTGTTTTGTTTTTGTATTTTGCTTCTTTTCAAAAAAATTGATCTAATTTCTTGTTTGTGGATCTGGAATAATTTGAGTATGATCTGTAAAAAAATTTTTTTTTTGAAAAAAATGAGAAATTAGAGTATTGACAAAGTATGTTCAGAAACAAACCGGGTTCCCGAAACATAAGTAATTCTATTTTTTTCAAAATATCGTTTTTTAGGGAAAAGTTTCTAACTTTGCAGTTTTTCACTTCAAACAAAAACGTAAGAAGTTTTTGTACAAAATTTTTTGAAAGAAGAAAAAATCAATCACAAAGATAATATACCAAAATATTTTGGTTTGTTGTTTGTTATTTGTTATTTGTTGTTTGTTGCTGTCGAAAGACAAACACCAAAGAATTGAAAAAAAGAAATTACGTTGTAGTCCCAATCGGCTAAATTTAAGAAAACAATTGCGTCCCAAATTCGGCAACGCGTAACTTGCATAAATTTCTGAATTAAGCTATTCTGTTCTTTATTATAATGAAGTGAATTAAACGACTCCTTCAGAAGTGTTTTTGTTGTTGTCATTTTGAAGCGTGTTGGTGTTGTTTGTTTAAAAATTTAAAAGTACAAACAAAAAATAAAAAAAAATATTTGAAAATTCCTAATTTGACAAAATAATAAAAATCTATTTTGGAATTCCTCTTTCTGAAAACCTGTAGTGGGTTTTTGTCAAAAAGAATTTTGTTTCAAATTGATCAAATTTTTTTTTACTTTTTTTTTGAGAGTAAAAAAATTAATTGGTTGTGGAAATTCAGTGAAAAATAAAATTTGAAATTTTTTTATTCTAACTTTCTTTTCTCAAAAAAAATTTTTTTTCTGAATTCCCTTTTTCCCAAAAAATCTTTTTTTGTAATTACCGAATATGATTCTTTATTTATAGCTTTCTCATTTCGTTGGTTTGTTTGGAAATATAATTTTTTTCAAGTTTATTAACATTTTTTATACAAAAATAGTATTAACATTTTAAATTAATAAATGTGTTTGACAAGTAAAAAAACAATTCTTGAAAACTGTATTAAATTTTTTTGTTTAAGGAAGAGAGTATTTTTGTAATTGTTCAACAATTAAAAAATTTTTAAAACATTTCTGAAAAATGATTTTTGTACAGTTCCATTAGATATAAAAACGGTTGATCAAAATTACATTCATTAACCCGATTTAGGAGAGAAGTCAACGAAAAATCAGACCTGACTCTTAATATTTTCAATTTTTTGAACATTTTTTAATGATGAAATTTTGGGTTGTACTAAATTGAGTTTAGAAACTAGAAAAGTGTTTATTGGAACGCTTGAAATTAGATAAAACATTAAACCTAAAAAAAAAACATCAAGGTCTGTCTTTTAAACAAATATTTACCTTTTCAGAACCAAACAGGAAATATCACCTTTTCTCAATAATTTTGTAAAGTATTAAAATAAAAATTTCGACCAAAGTCTATTTTCAAGGATGTTTCAATTTTGTCCTCATAATTTGAACAATCCAGACAATTTCATTACCTTGAAATTCTTGACCCATTACAATTTCTCATTATTTTTTATAACATTTTACAGTGAGTTCCACTTTTAAGGCACAAACTTTCTAACAAAATTTAAGGCACAAAAAATCTCAAATTAAGGAACAAAATTCAAATTCTAGTAAAATAAATTGTAAAAAAAAAAATTCAAAATGTTGTGCCTTAATTTGGGATTTTTTGTGTGCCTTAAATTTTGTTGAAAGTTTGTGCCTTAAAAGTGGATCTGACGGTATTACAAATTTGTTTTCAAAATTCTTTTCACAATATTGTTAATATACAATGTAAAAACAAAGAATATTGTTTTTGTGGATTAGTAAAAGTGGCGAATTACCGAGATCAAAAAAATAGTTACAAAATGTTGAAATTAAATTATGGGACAAATTGACTAAAAAATCTTCAAGTAAATTTGATAATAAAAATAAAATAGTTTTACCCCATGAAATTTGAAAAAGAATAAAAATAATTCGATTACAATAAGAAACAAACCAAATTTAATAATTTATTTTCTATGAACAAATTTTTTAATTTAGTTGTTTGGCCCATTTTTAAATTTTCGGAAAAGTTCAAAATTTATAATAATTTTCTTAATATTTCAGAAAAAATCTATATCATCAAAGAAAAAATACATCATATTGCATGTGAAGTTACTATATAAAAATATCCTTGAGTAAACACAATTACTTTATTATTAAATAATTTGTATAAAAAAAAATAAACTTACAATTAGTTCCACTTTGAATCATTAATGTTCAAACAAAATTTAATAAACAAAAAAAAAAAAAACAAAATCAAACTACAAAAGTAGATTTTGAGTAAAATAATTTCTGACTGAGTGAAAAAAAAAATTCCAAAAAATTTTATTTAATTTTATTTAATTTTAGATCTATTTATGCCTTAAATTTCATTTAAAAATTGTATCTTAAAAGCAATTGGTAAAATTTCTACATTTTCGTATCATTTTTGAAGTTTCCCAGTTTATATATATATATATATATATATATATATATATATTGTTCCGTTTTCCAGAATATATAAAGTGTGTTAAAAACATGATCGGATAATTATCAACAATAAAAAAAAATTTAACAATTGATGATTAACTATTAACTATTGGGATTCCATTAGTTTTTTTTTTATTTTTTTATTTTTTTTATTTTAAGATAATTGATTAAAAACAATTTTTTTCAAATATTTGATTTTACTCAATTTTTTTGAATTTAAAAAAAAGGCAGAGACTGTCAACTTTTCCACTGTTTAAAATAACGTATTAAAATTAAATGTTTTTTTTACAATTCTTTTGAACTCTAGATCATCTTGGATTCTGGCGACACTACATATTAGAGTTGGACTAACGTGTAACTCAATTAATATTAGTCCTTTTAAATGTTAAATATTAGGAAGTTTCAATTCATTATTATTATTTTACTATTGGAGCAGTGAAAAAAATAGCGGACATGAAAAAAATCCCGGACAAGATTATTAATTGTGAATATTAGTAAAATTATTGTGTAATTTCATTTATTTACAATCAAATTCCTTTTTTTAAGAATCGAACTTTTTCAATTATAACTCCCCCACTTATTAGAATGATGATTGATGAAATCACAATTGTTCAAAACACCATTCAATCAATCAAAAAACAAGAAGAAAAATTATCATTTTCCAAACTCTAGTAAACCTCGATAAAACTCGATTTTTTTTCAAAAAAAGTTGATCAACATTAGGCTATCAAACAAATACTCGAGTATTCTAGAGACGCCTTACTTTGATGAACTTTAGGTAGGTTTATTACTAATCTGATAAAAAAATTGGTTATTTATAATAAGGATTTCATTGAAATTATACAAAAATTTTACTAATACTCACAATTAAAAATCTTGTCCGGGATTTTTTTCATGTCCGGTATTTTTTTCCCTACTATACCTTAAGTTTTTTAACAATCCTGATTTGATCTAAAAAAATTGGCAAACTAATAGTGAAAAATAAGAAACTGAGAGAGTAAAAATCTAAAAATAAAATAAACGAATAAAAATTGTTTCTTTTACGACTAAACACCCACTCCATGGCATTTTAAGTTATTTTGTTATTTTGCATTCACTTCCCAAACATAATTTTCATTAATGACGAAATTAGATAAAAAAAATCACTAATTTTTCAAGTTAAAAACTATAAACAAAATATTAAAGCTGACAAATCGATTTTTAGATATTTTTTTTTTTTTAAAAAACAACTTTATGGGATTTTTAAGTGCTCGCTCAAATAATAAAATATTTAATACATCGAAAAGTAACTGTAAAAAAATATTTAGAATAGATTGAGGAGTTGTTTTGTCTATATTATTTTGAAATTGTACCCAATAAATATCGAAATCAAATTTTGACATAGATCAAAGTCTGGTATAAATGTGAAAATCATTGAAATACGCTAATTTCTTCAATTTTTTTGTAAAAGCAATTCTCGGTGGGTAAATATAAATTTGATTTCAATACTGTTAATTGCAAAATAAAAAGATCAAAATTTTCATTCAGGTTTCAAAAAAAAATCACATCTAAGAATTAAAATCAATCACCAAAGCCCTAATTCTAGAAGGGTAAATTGAAAATTTAAGTTTCTTTGAAGTTTTAAAAATTCGAAATGTTACATAATTTAAAAATCTTTTTTTTTCTTTTGGAAAGTTGAATGAAAATTTGGTTTCTTTTATTTTGAAACAAATAGTACTCTTTTAAGAATGTTTTTATACATAATTTCATTATTTTCACCAAGTTAGGAGATTCAAAAAAATAACATTTAGTTTTTTACATAGAAATATTTTTTTGGCCACAATAAAAAAGGAAAGCCAAGTTATTTAAGGATTACAATCACTGAAAGTTGAAAAACGATTATCTTGTTTAGAGTTTGGGGAAATGTTATTTTGATTCTTTTCTTATCGATCCTAAACTTATTGTTGTTTTTAATTGTATATCATAAAAGGCAACTTTTGTTAATTTATTGTATTTTTTCGAAATTCAAATTTAAGAGTCTAAGGAAAATAGATTGATAGGTGTTTTAGAATAAATTAAGAATTTTTGGGTTGTATAACAAAATTTTGAATTACTTTTTTGTCAATTAACTAACTGAAAAAAAAAATATTTTAAAGCTACAAATAAAACCAAACTATTTATAAATTTCACTTGAAAAGGTCCAAAATTCACATTTTTTTCTTAAATAATTTTTAATTATTTTGTACACTCATTGATATCTGTTTTGGGAAAAACAAAAGAAATAAATTGTTAATAATTATATTTTCATAAACATTAAGATTTATTAGGAGTCTTGTACCAATCAGCTAAAAACCAAATTAACAAGTCACGGAACCTGACACAAGATAATCTTTTTTCAACTTTCAGGGTTTGTTATCCTTAAGACAAGAAAACTACAAGCCACTAAAATAATTTCAAGTCTTTTTAGATCTTTCAGTCTGACAGTTACAAGATTTCAGTCTCTGATATTCTTTCAATATTTTTCAAATTTCTAATATCTTAATACAAACTTTAGAGCCAAAAAAGGAAAACAAAAAATAATGATTTTGAAAAAGATACATTTGGAATTTTAATTGAAATTTTTACAAGTTTTCCAAATTTAAAATATTAGCACAACTTTTAAAAACCAAAGACACCTTTTTGATGAAAACTATAAAATCAACAGGTACTTTAATACAAATTTTTCTGAGTTCTTTGAAAAAACTTGTAAATTCAAAGATATTGAATTTTGATCTTATTTTTAACTTCAAAATTTAACTAATTTCAATAAAAAAACATAAGAGTTTTGAATTACGAAAAGTTATTACAATTTCTGAGTAATTCTTGTTGTGTTTGTGAAAACTAGATTTTATTTTCTCTCAAAAACCTTTTTCTCCACCAAACAACCTAAAACAATTTGTTGACAAAAAATCAAAGGAAAGGATGGGATTAATACTGAAGACTTTTCTCTTCTTTCTTCTTGTATTCCCAGCGCTCACCACATCAGCTGCTAATTCTCAGATTCCAATTTTTGGTATGATCACCTTGCAAACAGACAATAGCTTAAAGCACATCGGCGAACAATTCTTGCCGCTTTCCATTGTAAATTGGATCTCTTCTGCAGGAGCAAAAGTTGTACCAATTAGTTACGACATTGACTTGGATCAATTAACAATACTTTTAGATCAAATTGATGGAGTAATTATTCCAGGTAGGGGCGAGAGATTAAAGATTGAAGAACACAATAATTTTGATTTGCCAATCCATTTCACCCTTCGCAAAATCTTTTCGAAGGCCATTATCAAAAACGATCTCGGCCAAGTGTTTCCAATTTTTGCACTCGAAGACGGACTCCACACCTTGTTAACGATGACAAGTGGGGACCTATTTCTTGAAAAACAAATTGATGCTTTGAATTACCATTACAAATTGATTCCGTTTGAAAAGAATTTAAAGAATAAAAATAAAAATAAGAAAAGGAACAAGAATGATTCCTTGAGCGAGAACGACGACGACGACGGTAACGGTGATGGAAACGACTCCAACTTTAATGAATATGGTGTTGGCCAGAATAAGAAAGAAAATAAAAAAAAACAAGAAGAAAAGAAGAACAAATCATTAATTAACGAGATTATAATTAATAGGTATAACCCAATTAGGGACGAATACCTCCAAAAGAAAAAAGAACAAGATAAGAAAAAGGAAAAGGAAAAAGATCAAACAAATAATAACTCTGAAAATGGAAACACAGCCGGAGAAGAGCCCGAAACAAAAGAAAAAGAATCACATGATCAAGAACAAGAAGAATCCAAAGAAAAAGAAAATGAAGAAGAAGAAAAAGAAGCACAAGAACACGAAGAAGAAGAAGAAGAAGAAAAAAAGCTTATCGATTTTCCAAAAATGATGTTTGATTTGCAAACTGGCATCCGTTTAAAATCATTCCAGGACAATTTAAAATTAAGATCCTTTTATCAAGTCATCCATACAATACAAGATCGAAAGGGCCATGAGATTATTGCAAGTATCCAAGCTAAAAAATATCCCTTCTATGGTGTCACTTGGATGGTAGAAAAGCCTGGCATTAAAGCCGATTCAGAAAAGTCCATGCAGCAATTGCAAAGAGGTTATGAAATCGCACAAGATCTTGCGCTTTTAGTTGTTGGAGAAACTAGAAAAAACATTCAACAAGCATCCCATTGGCACGAAGAATCAGAAACCATAATTCAAACACAAAAAAGTTATTTAACAAAAGATCTTTCACAAGGGAAATTTAACGAGTGCTATTTTTTCAATCTGAGTCCTGAAAATAGACTGATTAATTCTTCACAATTTAAAGGCTTTATTAATTTTTTTTGTATTATTGGGATCGCCACTTTAATAAAATTTTTATATTCCCTTTTTTGTAAACGATCCAGTAAAAAAAGAAAAATTCGTAACAAAAAGAGATACCGCGGATTAAAGCGTTTATAAAGAAGAATGGAAAGTAAATCAAACAAATCAAATCAAATCAAATCAAATCAAAATTAGAAATCTTAATTTTTATAACTCAAAGATAATAAAGAAAGAAAAAGTAAATCAATTAATATAATGTAACATTTTATTAATGATCCAAATTTTAAACAAAAATCAAGTACAGAGGCGAATTTGGTAGATTTTTTTTTTATTCTTTTGATTTTTATTTTATTAATTTCTTTAATTTACTTAATTTTGTATTCGAAAAATTAATTATTTATTTTTAAAATTAATTTATTTCATTATTAGAATACTAAAAATCCATACAATAATTTTTACATAAGAAATTATTTATTCCTAAATTTTAATAAATTTATATTTATAATTATAATTATGTAAAAATCGAATTTTTTTTTTTTAATAAATCACTTTTTTGTTACTTTTCACTTTTTTTAAATCTGTTGTTGACCCATCCACCCCCCTTTTTTTTTTTTTTTTTTTTTTTTTTTTTTTCTTTTGAAAACGTTTTTTTATGTTTTTTTTCTTTTTTTTTTTTTTTTTCGAAATTGATAAATTATCAAAAGGATAGGTTCAATTGTTTATCATTTAATTTGTATTTAATAGTGTTATATTCAAAAATCTTTTTCAGCAACCATGGAAAAATTATTTTTTTTTACGCTGGGGTCAGTTTGTATGTAATTTTTTTTCTAATTTCAAGTAATCAATGCTAAACATAATACTGATAAATTCAAATAAATATCTGAAAATTTTCACTTCATTTTCCATGTTATAAATTTTTTTACACAAGCTTTGAATAAAGTATTTTATTTTTTTAAATATTAAAAAACTTTGTAAAATTGGCTGTGCTTCAAAAGATTCTTTCTCTTTAGTTTGTTTTTAAAAGTTGAGATCTGAGATTACAAAATGGGAAAATGAGCTAAAAATTATATTAAATCTATAAGAATTTATCAGTAATTGTTATTATTTAAATATTAAAAATTGTTTGGTAATCATCGATCAATAAACTAACAAAGATGGAATACCTCTGGCAATGGGAAGGTAATTATTAATAATTATTTATTAAACAGAAATAAAAAAATAGTAATTTGAAGTTGAATTATTACCACAAAAAGAAAATTGCACAAAACAAGTTTGTGTAACCAATTTTTTGATTATATGAAAATTTACAAACATTAATTTAGATTAAAAAAAAGAAATCCACCCAAATAGTTGAATGATAAGAAATATAAAAGTTTAAATACCAACTCGAAATTCATAAATTTTTAAAACCACCGAAGAATTTTGAGTTCTAAATGATAAAAACATAATTTTTGTTAATAATGGGCTAGAAAAATTGATTTTTTTTTGAAAAAAATCTGTAAAGATTTAAATCTATGACATACACAATGTATTTGATATTCGTTTTTATTCATTGGAATTACCTTTTGAAAATACAAACTACCAAGTAGCTTTAAAAAGGATCAAATATATTTGTAAAAAAAAAAACACAATTATTATTATAATATTTTGTTACAATTAGATTATAAAATTTGACGTTTTTTTCCATAGAAAAACAAAAACTCAAATCAATTTCTCAATCATTGAGATAGTAGTTTTATTTCCTTTCGGTCTCAAAAAAATGTTTTATTTTGGTATCATATATTCTTTTTAATATATAAAAAATAGTTATTTTTTTTCACAAAAGATTTACCTAATCTACAATTAAATTATGGTGATAAAAAAACTCAAATTGTTTTACTATTTGATGAAATTATCAATAAAAAAACTAAATTTTATCCCCTTTTGACTAATTTTCAAATTATTTTGATTTCAACAACAAAAAAAAATAAAATGCAGGATTATTATTATTCATTTTTTAGGTATTAACTTTGGGGATTTATTAAACCCTAATAATCAATCTAAAGTTGAGTTTAAGAGCATTTAAAAGGAATTTATTAAATTTATTGTCTTTAAATAATATTTCAAAAAATAAAATTATATGTGTTACTAAAAATATGTAAGTAATTATCATAACTTTTTGATTTTTTCATGACAAATCTAAAAAAAATATGATTATATCCTTCCTCAAAGATAAAGCTAGATTATCAAAATTTGTTTTAAAATCAAGTTTTTTAACTCTTAATATCTATAGACTTTTTTTTATTTCTTTTCAAGTAATCTCTACTTTTACTCCAAATATTTATATATTGAATAGTAACCTGTTGATCTATTTCCTTTGTAAGTCCCCTTCCAATTATAAAAAAATACAAATAGAAAAAAAAAAGTTCTTATATATATGGGGTATAGTAATCTTTAAATAACCGTAAAATATTGCTAATAATTGCATTTTGTTTATATAATTATTGAAATTTATATTTTATAATTTTTATATTTAAAATTTATTTGAATCAAAATAAACTAAAGATTAAACTAATGAAAAAAAAAACTTATGAGCAATTATATATACAAAATATTTTTGAGTTAAAGGTTACCAGTTATAATTTCATAAATAAAACATATTCTACAAATTTAATCCAGTGTTATTCGAAAAATAAATTCTTAATTTTTAAATCTGACTATTTTTTCTCATTTTACAGTCACTTTCACTTTTAAGAAACAAATTTTGAACGAAATTTAAGGCAAAATAACAATCTCAAATTAAGGCACAAAGTTCAGTTTCTAGCAAAATATTGAGTATTTTTAAAAAAAAATTCCAAATTTTGTGTCTTAATTTGAGATTTTTATGCGTATTAAATTTTGTAGAAAGTTTGTGTATTAAATTTTAAACTGACTTTATTATGTTTTTTTTTTGTATTTTGATTTTTTGTTCAAATATTTTTTTTTATTTTTCCTTTTTATCTTTTTGTTTTGTTTTAATGTTAATTAGAAAAAAATATATTTGAAAATCCAAATTAACTTTCAGAAAATTGAGTGTTTATAATTTCTTTTATAAATTTACACATTTCCAATTAAAAAAAAATATTGTGAACAATTTTAATTTCCTTAACAAATTGAGAATTTTGCTCGAGATGTTCCAACGAAAGGTGCCCAAAAAAATTCATAATATTTTTTTTTAAGAAATTAATGGTTTGCCAGATATTTATTTTTTGATAATCAACTCTGATATGAATTTTATTATTTATCTTATTTCTAAACAATCATATGTTGAATGATTTTTAAATTTTTTTTTTTTTATTTTTAGCCCACACTACTTGGAATTAAATGGAGATATCTTATTTATTTTGATTTAAAAAAATCATCTTTTGTAATTCAAGTTTAGCTTGATATCATCTAATAATATTTTGAAGGTTCCCTATTATTTATATTCTTAGTGGTTTGAAAATCGTATATTGATTCTATTTAATACTAGAATATCCCAATTTGGTCGTCTGTAAGAGAACCCAAAAAGAAGGAATAATAATTAATGATTTTGAACGAAAGAAAAACTGTTAATTATAATTTAATTTTAGAAATTAAGATCGGCCTTGACATAATAAAGAAGAAACAAAAAAAACTTTTGATTATTTTTTTATTTAATTTGGAGGACTTTTTCTTCAAAAAATCTTTTTTTTTACCAGCTCAGTTATTGAAGGTCTTGAGGAAAGATGTTACATTTTTTTTATTTAAAAACACGCAATTTAAATTCTCAATAGAAAAATAATATCCTCTAACGATTCAATAATCTCTATTTCCACTTTTTTGTTTGTCAAGAAATATCTAAAAACAATCAAATATAAAATATCACATCTACTTAATTTTCTTAAGAGTAACCAATTTTTTTTATTCCTTTTTAATTTCTTGACTTGTAATAGCATAAAATGTTTATTTTTCATAATTTATAATTTTATTATTTTTGAAAATTTTGTAATTCTTGAAAAATGGGCCCTTTTCTCTTTTTCCTTTGAAAAACATGACAAAAAAAATTTTTTTTTGATATAAAATATTAGTTTATTTTGATCAAAATAACAATAATAGAAATTTTTACTATATAAAGAAATAAAATTTACCAAATTTGCAAACATTCTTGGAAAAATAAATTTCCTTTTTTAAATAAATATTTTATTACCAGAAAGTAAAATATCTCTTCCAATTATTGGAAATTATGTTACAATTAAATCCTACTTTTATCCCTTTTTAAAAAAAGCATTAAAAAATTAATAAAAACTCCCCCAATGACTTTCTAAAACATTTTTAAAGATAAATTATTTTACAATATAATTCATATTTGACTTATTTAATATTGAAAATAAGAAGATCAGAATTTTCCAAACTTTGATTGATAATTTCATGATTTCCCAAAAACTTCCAACAAAAACTATAATACTATCCTAAATGTTTAAGATTTTTAATATCTTTATTATCTTTAATAATCAAAAATTATTTACTTAAAATTTTCACAAATAAAAAGTTTGTCTTTAAAAAAAAAATAAAAAGCTAATTTATTAATTGAATAAAGCCCTAGTATAAGTATAAAAGCAAAAAGTGTCCATTTTTTCTCATTTTTTTTTCAATCTCCTTTTTCAAAAACCACATGAACAAAAGGTTATTGAAATGTAAAAATGATTACTATTACTCAAACCCTGCCAAATACTTGTTTCAAAACTATAACTTAAAGATATTCCAAAAAAGTTAATTTAAAAAAAATGTCCATTTTTTGCTTTGATACCGGAACTAGTGCTCTAAAATATAAGTGGAAAATACTAATTTTTTTCTCAAAGAATAAATTTATTTTATTAGTTTTATAAAGAATAAAAATTAAAAAAAAAAAACAAAAAACAAAAAACAATAATTGGAAATTAACAATTCAAATGAGTTATAATTTTGACAAATTTCTTAATAAGTTTTCTGGCCCAATTTTTTTGATTATTTTTTGTTGCCTTTTATCTTTTAAAAAAATTGCACCTAAAAATCCAATTGGACATACCCCAATTCCTTGATAAGAGACTGAGCCTCGAGGGACAACCATCATCCAAGATTTTGATATAAACAGGTGGTAGGATATATTTGGTCCAAAAATAACTCTTTTTGATCCATCACCATCTCTTATTGTCTTTTTTTCATCGAGAACACTGGTAAATTGGTTCAGGCATGAAAGATACGCCTTAAATAATATATTCGGTGTGATGTTCTTTTTTGGAAGCACGCAGCAAGAATTTGAAAACGGAAGCTCTTTAAGCTGAAAGGATGGTAACAAGATGCTTTCCATGTCCTTGGAGTTACTGTAATGAGACATGACGTACTTATGGAATTGCACAATCGGATGATAAAAGACGTCTGTTTGAACGGATTTCTGATCAAGCTTTTGGGTGAGCTCTGGCGGGATCAGCGGCAACGAGATTAAATGCAAATGGCGGTGTGGCTGCGAGGAACACGAGTACACACCAGAGTTATAAAAGATCAAAGAATTCAATAACGACAAAGATTGGTATGACACACTTAGGGTCTTTGGCGTGAGCAGCTCCTCTTGGTGCTCCTTTTGATTTGTCGTTGCAATTAATAAATGCTTGGGCACAATATTGAATGGGTTCCAGAGCAGGACGTGATCCTGCTGTAACTTGGAAATAAATAAGCCAGGCGTGTATGGCCTTTCAAAGGGATCAATTGGCTTGACTTGGGATTCGATTTCTGAGCGCGAGGGCTTTTCACAAAGCGCCCGATTGTGTGCAAGATAAAACCACATTTTTGATCCTTTGATAAACGACAACGGCTGTGGTGGCGCATACAAAATGTGTCGTGCTCTTAAAAAGGATCTTCGTATTTTCTCTTGCAGAAAACCATTCATAGTTTTTTTTTTTTATTTTGATTCAAATTCAATTTGTTGGGAGATTGAGATTAAGCCCCTGTGTGTTTTTTTATTTGTTGTTTTTTTAATTTTTTGTTGGTTTGTTTTTTGTTGCTATTATTTTGAAACAATGAAAGGACTCAATCAAAAGAGAGTTTTTTGCTTTCTTTTAGAAAATAATCTCTGAAATTCAAGAGAAAAAAAAAATGGAAAAAATAAAATTTTTAAAGAGTTGTTTTGATTCTTGAAAGTTCTGAGAGATTTCCAAAACATTATTTCAAGATTTATTAAAAAAAAATTAAACTTGGTTTTTGAACAAGACTCTGATCATTTTTCATTTTTTTGGAAAAAAACTACTATCAAAAATTGTAGTTGAGATAGAAGTACCTTTGGATACACAGTAAGCAAAATTTGAAGTGACTCGTTCCTGATCTCTAATCAGAATTTTTCTCGACTCTGTTAAAATAGTATTAGTCTTAAATTTTATCAATTGGATGAAGGATACTCAAATTTTGCATTTTTTTGGAGAAGATTAGGGGATATCTTTTGAGAGGATAATGTGTCAATTGGAAAAAAATCAGAAATACTCCCAATTAGCCATTCTAGAAAAAAATTGTCAAATTGGTGTAAAGTGTTAAACAGTATTAAATGTTCTGATTTTCTATTATTTTTTACGTATTTTTTTGTTTATTTTAAAAGAAAGATCAAAAAAAATACCTTGATTCTTCGAATCAGAATTGAATTCAAAACGAGTTATAAAATCAAAAATTTTGAACCTGTTTCAATTTTCCAAATTTGAAATTTTAATTGTAAATATTAATAAAAAGTGAATTTTTTGATACTATGCTTTTTCCATTCACTTGAAATTGGCTTGAAGATTTTCAAAATATATATATTAAGTATTTTTAAGGATTCATAATTTCATTGATCTTTATTGATCAGTGGAAAATAAGTAAATAAATAATTGAAAAATTTTCCTTTTTAATGATCTTTTTAGAATTAATACCTAATTTGATAATTATTTTCCAGAAAGGTCTGATGAATTTCTGACCTTTTTTCAATAACAATAAATAAAATATTCTGAAAATACAAGCCGTATGGTAATCGATTGAGAACATATATAATATCGTTTATTAAGTTAATATTAAAAAAGAATATTTCCCCATATTTTTATACAAAGTAACTGAAATATATTTAGTTTTAAAAAAACCGAAGAAAATGTTTTATTTATCTGGAAAAAAAGATTTTAATAAAAAAAAAAAATTCTATAAGTAATTTAAGTTACCTCTTTAAAAATATTTTTTATTATTTATTTTTTGTCCAATATAAAACAAAAAACCAAATTCAAAGTTTAGATTGATTCTTTGAATTAAAATAGAAACAAAATCATATAATAATACCAAAATATAAGCATTCTCAATTTATCCAATTATAGATTTTAATTTAAAAAAATTAGTAAAAATGATATTTTTTTGAATTTTTTGTTACAATGATTGTACTATTCAGGCTGAGATTAACTTTTAAGAGTTAAAAATAGCTATTATTTCAGTTTTTATGATTTCAATTCTAAATACCTTTATTGATATGTAAAAGTTTTGTTAAATAAGATTATAAACAATTCCATTTTCAGTATTATTATGTTTTTAAAACCAATGGTACAATTTTTTACCTTTTACACATTTTTTTTAAGAGTTATTTATTTTACAACTTTATAAAAATAACTATTTTACATATTTTTATTGTGGATCAGCAGTTTAATTTCCCAAAAATAATCTTTTCATCAGAAGAATTAGAAAATTCACAATTTCACTATAAACCATTTCAAACAAGTGATTATTTCATTAATTTGACTCTTCCTATTTTCGAAACCAGATAGTTGTTTTTATCTTTTTAATTTAGTCTTCAATAATAAATTGAAAATTTAAAGATTAATTTTTTGAAATGTTGTTTTCTCATAATTAGAAGATGAAATTAAAAAATTATCCTCAATTAATAAATAAAAATAAAATTATAAATATCAGATAAAGTTATTTTAGTATTACCATTATTACTGATAACTTCAAATAATTTTTACTTCATTTTCCTTTATTAAAATGTTTTCTCTCTCTGTAATTTCTTTTTATAACCAATTTAATTAAAATGTATTGTAATTAATAATTTTTTATTTTTGCATGGCTGACTATAAGATTTTTCGTATTTTTCTATCCTTGAGTTAGTTGATCTTAAAAATTTTATCTTCATTATGTTTTGATTATTTTTTTTCTTTTCCATCCATACCTCTTCAAGGAGTAGCTACACCATAAGACATCATAAAAATTTGAGAGAGATGAGATAAGAGTAGTTTATTTTAGTGGCGTGTGATCGTAGATTCTCAAAAAATTTTTTTAAAAAAATTATTTGATATTTTTTTTTTAGTAATGTTAAACAATAAAAAAAAAAAGATTATATTGATAAAATAAGTTTTTTTTTTTTTATTAAAATAAACTTAATTCCAAAAATTCGGGTACAGGTTAAAAGGACGAAAGAATAGTAATACCATACTTTACATTCAAATTGGAAATAATTTTGATTTAACAAACTTTTTCATTTTTGGTCTTTTCAGTTTTTTGTTTTCATTTCCTTTTTTCCAGTTACGTAATCTGTTTCCTTAGATCTGGGATTTTTTTTTCGATGGTTGAAAGAATGTTACTCTTGAGTTTGTTGAATAGAAAAATTCAAATACAATTGGTATATGGTATCTTAACATTTGATCGATCAACAATTGATGGTGTGATTTTAGCAAATTTACCAATATACTTATTGTTCAGCTTATTTTATTATTTTGGACTAACTCTTTTAGATTTTTTGTTTTATATTGTTTTCTTTTATTTGGATGAAAATTATTACTTATAAAAACATTAATACTGTGTTACTTAAATGTTCTTTTATATTAGGTTTGGAAAAATATAGTAAATTGAGTTTTTGTTTTCATATTTTTGATTTTAGATGTGGTAAATTTTTTGGAATGGGGTTTAGTTTTTTTTTTGGGAGAAGATAATTTTAGATTCTTCAGATAAAAATTTTGGAGCTATTTTGTGGTTTAAACTTTGACAGAATATAATCAGATCCACTTCTCCAATTCCACCAAATCCAACTATTTAAAATACTAACAAGTAATGTATTGGGATAATTATTATTTTTTTGGAATCCTTCGAGCTATTTAAGTCCCAGTCATGTTTCCTTTTGTGATTCTCTCGATTATAATGTTGTTGTTTCATTTTACAAAAAATCCATTAATCCCAAATGTTACTAATAAAAAACTATTTCTAATTGTTTTTGTTGTCATGATTTGAAAAATTTAAAAATGATGAAAAAATAACAAATGAAAAAATTAAATGCCACAATAGAATGTTGAGATAAGGATAAAAGATAAAACAATAAACATTCGAAACACTATTTTAAGCAATTCAACTCAATATTCTATTGTGGAAATTTCTTTGAGACTATGATTAAAAAAAATTAAAAAATCTAATGAATGAAGTACTTTAAATAATAAAAATCAATGAGTTATAACCAAAGTAAAAAATGTTATTTTCTGATCTTTTTCAGAATATAAGAAGAGTGAAAATTTTTCCTTTAAAGTGGATACTCCCTTAATTTAAATAATTATTGTTTATTAATAACATATATAATTTTTAAAAACCTTTTAGATAGTGAACAAATCATGAATTTTAACTTTGTAAATATTTGCCTTAATTGCTTTCTGATAATTCCAAATATAAAAATAAATAAAAAAAACATTTATATGCTCTGTATAGATACAAATTACTGCAGTGATTGAATATTTCATCATTTTGTGTGAATTATACTCCGTTATTGTAAAAAATTTGTTAACAGTATGTTTTTGTATATTTGATCCAGAAATTCTCAATAGGATTTTAAATACTTTTTATTATTTCCAAAATAAAAAACATATACTGACCTTACTTTAATATTTTATTCTTTTATTATTATTCATATTTTATTATTTGAAAGGTTGTAAGTGATGTTGAAATCACTGAAAAATGATTGTTTATATAAAAGGTATTGGAATTTGCATTTAAAATTCATCATTATTGGATTGTATTTTGAGATCATATAAAATCAAATTAAACCATTTTCCAGTCAAAGGGGTTCAGTTCTAATGGGCGAATTAGATGTGTTTAAAGGTTTTGCATGGATATTAGAAGAAAGAATTTATTTTGGAAATTTTCAAAATTGAAATTATTTTTGCACTTTTTTGTACATTTTCGTTTTTCTTTTTTCAATTTTTTTTTTGAAATGTAATTCAGTTACAAATTTTTTTTATTGCAAGATCAATAGTTATTTGGTAAAAAAATGTTATATTATAATGTTATTTAAACTATTTAAATGATTGTTGAGAAATCATATTGATTTCTATTGGAATTTTTTTGGATCTTTGATCATGAAATTTGTATATAAATGTAAAAAATTTTTACTTAATTTTCATTTCCTTTTTCAAATAGAGACCACAAATCCCAACCTACGTTGTTCAGGGACTTGATTTCTAAAAGAAAGGTATGAAAAATGAAGTGAAAATTTTTTCCTATTTATTATTCAAATACCAGTAGAATATTAAAACAAACACTCTTGTTTTTCTCAATGAGGCCAGAATTATTTGAGTTTTTCAATTTTGTTGAAAATATATTGATTAATTAGTTGTATTTCAGACAGATATCAACAATTCTTAGATTTGTATTATTCTACTTATTTTTTATTTGTTTTTATAAGGTCAATTATATAAAATAATTGATATTTTGAAAAAAAATGTTGGGTAAAATTGAAAAAAAAGAAGTTTATATACTGAATTTGTATAGTAATTTGATTGGAAAATCATTTTTTATTGATTAAATTGGTTTTTAAAATTTAATTTTATTTTTATTTTAATTTCTTTGAATACAACCTGATAAACACATTATTTTTACTACTCTATAAAAATTAAATAATTTTCAGCTGCAAAGATATAATTATTTTTGGTGAGATTGTGTCGAGGTATTCCAGGATTTAAAAGAATCTAGTAAAATCTCTGATTTTTCTCAATTAATTTAAATCCTGGAAAACCCAACGACACCTAACCTATGATAAAAAAGTAAAAAATTGGAGATCGGAATTTTATAAAAATTATAAAAAAATTAATAATATCTCTAATATTATTTGAAAAAAAAAAAATTCAACATTAATAATATCGTTTGTAAATCATAATAAATTTATCAAAAAAAAAAAAAAAATGGTTTATAAATTATTCAAGTTTTTTTTAATGCTGTAGTATGACAACAAGTATATTAGAGTGGCACAGTTTATTTTTTTTTTTTTTTAATTCAAAAGAATAGAGCAAAATCAAAGATTTTGTACAATTCTTTTAAATTCTGGAAAACCTAATATCGGCTTTTTTGAAGCTATCTGTTATATATTTGTGGATTGTTCTAGGTTTTTTTTTTACTTTTTGAAATAAACAGAAATTTTATTAAAATTTTCGGTTTATTTCAAAAAGTAAAAAAAACCTAACCAAAAGCCATTAATTTTACAAACAAACAGAAAACTCAAGAAAACTTAAATGTGATTTTTTTATACAAAAAGAATCAAGTTAAATCTAAGATTCTACTTAATTCTTTTGAAATTTTTGAAAAGGTAACCGTTATATATATATATAAACTCTTTTTCAAATAAAAGGGCACAAAAAATTTCAAGAATTGTTCATAAATGAATCAAATTAATTATAGTATCATTCTAAAAGATAAGAAACGCTTTAAAACATAAAAAAACACTCGTCTGGATCTTTAAAACTCATTAAAACAAAACAATAAAAAATTAAAATTCAATTTTTTAAAAATTGGTGTGCCCTTTTATTTGAAATGAGAAATCTCGTTTTGTAAATTGTAATGAAAAAAATTATAAAACCCAATAAAAACCTTTGAACAAGGCGAATTGGGAAAATTGTTCTCCACATTTTATTGATAATTCTTTACACGTCAAACTTTTGTTCTTTAAAGTCTCATTTTCAATATAAAGTTGCAATTCATCTGGGTATTTTGTTGGAATGTTTTTTCTTTATTTCTCTTTTCTTTGTTCCATGCATCAATCCAATAATGGCCTTTCTTAATTCCTATTTCTATCTTGATTCGAAATCAAACTTAAACTGTTTCCATTTATACACTGGTAGATTATTTCCAAATTGGTTTCTTCTGATCTTGCTTTTTCATTTTCCAACTGTTCAATTCCAAAAATAAAAAAAGCAAAAAATGAAAAAATGAATAATTAAAATGAAAATCACCAATAAGCAATTATCTTATTAACAATCAAAGTCGATGGTATTGACGATTTGAGAGGTGTGCCCTTTTGTTTGAAAAATAGTTTATATTTAAATTCTTGTTTTGATTAGAAAATCTATTAATTTTCTAAATAATACACAAACTAAAAAAATACTCAAGGAAAAGTGTCCGTACAGTGTCTAGCTTTTTTCAGAATTCAAAAGAATAGAGAAAAATCATAGATTTTGCTCAATTCTTTTAAATTATGGAAAAACTAACGGCGGTTTTTTTTTACTTTTTGAAATAAAAATTAAATTTATTGAATTTTCTTTTAATTTCTTAAATTAAAAAAAAAAGCTAACAAAGGTTTACCTGGTTTCAAAATAATTGAGTAAAATTATATATATTAATCAACAGTTTTTAAATTCTCGAAAACCTATAGGTAAGTAATGGATAAAAGTAATTTTCTATCTTCAAAAATAAAGAAATAAAAAAATAAAAAAATAAGTAAATTTTATTATTTAAAGAGGTATAATTATTCATAAAAAGTTATTTAGCATTTATGAAAACATGTTATTATTTCCATCGATGAATGACTTGAAAAAATTGATTTTTATCCAAATATAAAATTTTATTAAATTTTTTACTTTGAAGTTTAAAAATACATTTTTTTTTATTTTTCATTTTAGAAGAAATATGAAATTTACTTCTGTTAAAATAAAACCCATATTCCTTACTGATTTTTTCAACAAGTACAAACTTTTTATTGATGATAGTTAAATGAGTTGATACTTCTTATGGACCAATAACAGATCAATTATAACAATAATAAATCCAATGTAATTTAAACTATTCGGAAATTGGAATTATGAAACTAAACCCCAATTCAAAATTTTTAACACACCAAAATTCGATTTGTGAAAAAAAAAACTTATTTAATCAATTCAAGAAGATTTACCAAATTAGAACCATTCACTAATTGTGATGTTAACACTTCTTTATAAATTACAATACTCACAAAACAATAAATAAATAATTATCAATACAAATAAATCATGGGTGTGTTAAAAATTTTGGAGAGAGCAAAACAAAAAAATACATTAGTAAATTTGTTGAAATTCTATTAGGAATATTGATCGATCAAAAGGTTAGATACTACCAACTAATTTTATTTGAGTTCTTCTATTTGGAACAACACCACTTTAACTTAATATCAATGGTTGAAAAAAAAATTGATCCAACGAAACAAATTACGTAATTCAAACAATGAAATGAAAACAAAAACTAAAAGATGAAAAAATGATTTTCATATTTTACAAAAATCAAAATTATCTCCAATTTCAATAAAATTGTATTATTGTGGTTGTTTGGAAGGTTTTAGCTGTGTGGAAAATTTTGAATTTTAGTTTAAAATAAAATAAAAAAAAAAAAAAAAAAAAAACGATAGAAATATTTTTCAAAAATCAATTTTTTGCAAAAATGAATCAAAGTAGAATGTTCTTCTTCTTTTAGCTCTATTAATTGCACCAACAAAGACTGAATAGTAAAGTTTCGTTTGGATTCCAATTTTATTCAAAAAGTAAAGCATTAAGCATATTATTTTTGTTTCAAAGAATAATATTCTGAAGAATTAAAAAAAAAAAAACGATTATTGATTGGGAAAACATGGAAGGAATGAAATTATTAAAAGTTAATGTATTTTCTATTATTAAACAACAAAATTTATAAAAATTAAACGAAAAAAAAAAAATGAAAATAAAAAAAAAATGGAATCAACAAACTATTTATCGATAATTTAAAAATATTTAAAAATTTTTTCTTCTCATTTTCTTTTTAGGCTCTTTGGATTTTTTTTTTTTTTCTAAAAGGTTGGCGTAATCAAACAATAAGCTTTCGTCTTGGTTTTTAATATGCTCTTGAAGGGATTCCAAAGCTACGATATTAAATCCGATGTTATTTTTCAAATTTAACAATTCAAACTGTGAAGATTTTTGTAATTGTGTTAACAAAGATATTGCAGCTTTATTCGAGATAAATTGGTTTTGGTAGGTATTTAAAATTAAAAATAGGCATCTTAGGGAAAGCTCTATTTCCTTTTGTTGTTTGATCCAAATATTGATAAAGGATAAAAGTTTAATAGCGCTTGTGAAGGGAACTACCAAGAGCGCTTCTTGCAAATCATTTGGGTGTATGCTTTTAATCATTTTAAGCATGTAATCTGCTGGCGATAGGCCCAACATTAAGGGGTTTTCAGCCTTCTTGACATTATCAAGTTCGTTTTCACTCATTTCTAGCGCGCTTAATAATTTTTCGCCGCCTTTAACCGTTTCCAACGTTCTTTTACCAGCGTTCAAAGATTGATTTAAATTTTGTTCATTAGTTGATCCTTCACCCTGTTGCAATTCCATTTGCAATTGCATTTCAATTTCCTTTTCATGATTTTCAATTAAAGATTTTTCAAAAAGTTCATCCATTTGGTTTTCCTTTTCTTCTTCAATAAACAATTGCTCTTCAGTCTTTTCCCAAATTCTAATCGAGGAATCCTTTGATGCGGATATTACAAAGCTACCATTTTGGTTAATATCTAAAGCTGTGATATCCAAATGGTGGCTTCTTAAAGTTTGGATACAATCGTAATTGTCCATATCCCAATATTTGATAGTATTGTCCTTTGAAGCAGAAAACAAATAGTGCGTATTAGGTACAAACTTAACACCAGTGATGTTTCCGTCATGTGCAAAGATGGATCTATGGCAATCGCCAAAATCTAGGCCCCAAATTTTTATGTTTTTATCAGCGCTCCCAGTTGCAATTAAAGTGGAATCTGATGAAAAATCAAAAGACAAAACAGGCAGTTTGTGTCCATATAAACTTAAATAAAATTTTAAGCTATCGACATAGAAGATTTTTATTGTACAATCAAGTAAACTAACGCCAATAAATTTACCATCGGGGCTAAATTTGGCATAAAGAATGCTATCGCCCATTTTTAAAGTTTTTGAATGTACAATACCTAATCTTTTCTTCTTCTTCTTCTTCTTATTTTTCTTCTTATTTTTCTTATTTTTCTTTTTGCTTTTGTTACCCATTTCTTCCTCTTCGTTTTGTTGATTTTCTTCATCGATTTCAATTAATTCAAAATCAAAAAATTTAACGTCGTGATCAGCAGAACCAGTAATAATACCACTTTTGTCTGGAGTAAGCTCAATTGACCAAATAGAATCAGTGTGTGGCTGTGTTTTTTCAATTAGCTCTGCAGTGGCGACATCAAATAAATATAATTCACCTTTTTTGTTTCCAATTATTAAATGACGATCACCTGGAACCCAAAGACAGCACAGCGCATATCCTGCATACAAGGTCCTTATACAGTTACGTGTTTTTAAGTTCCAAACTCTGACCGAATCACTTGCAACTGTTGCTAACATTGTTTGATCTTCACTGATCGACAGAGATCGGATGTCTGTGGAGTGTCCTCTTTCCGTAATCAGTCTTTCATTTTCCCAGGCACCTTCATCTTTTTCGGAAAGTGATATGTTGATTATTTGTAATTGATTACTTCGGTAAGACACCAACAAAGGCAAATTATCTTCAAATTTTTGCTTTTTTTTAAATGTTTGGTTTTTTTTTTCTTTCTCAACGGGCAAAAACGAAAAGCCACTAACTTTTGAATTCAAATTAATTAAAGATAAAGACACAAAGGTTAATTGTGTTTTAATTTGATCATTCCATTGAAGTTCATTTTCATTTTCATTTTCATTTTCATTTTGGTTTTCTTTTTCGATTTCAATTTCAATTTCCTTTTCCTCTTCAATTTGGAAAGTGTTGTTTTTTTTCTTTTTTTGGTTCTTATTAAAATTACTGTTCCCTTTCATGAATTTTTCTTTTTCTTTTTGCTTTTCTTTGAATTTTTGGATTCTCTTTCTTTGTTTTCTTTTTAATTTTTTCCATTTTGATTTAATTTCCTCTTCAGTTCTGATCTTAAAAACTTCTAATTGCTTTCCTGAAGTTATTAAAATTAAAACTTTTCGGTTTGGATCAATTTTCATTGAAACAATTTTCCCTTTGGATTTTCTTTCAATTCCACCCAAAAAAGCATATTGCTTTTCTAAAACTTGGCTTAAAATTTCATCTTTTTCATTTTCAATTTCGATTTTTTGTTGGTTGGATTGTAATTGAGAATTGTCTGTTTTTTTTCCGTCCTCATTTTTGTTGCTGTTCTTGATTTGGATTGAAAATGTTTCAAAGCCTTGATTTTTTTTTTTCCCAACATTCAAAAGATCCTTTTGCTTTTTTGCTAAAGACCAAACTCTAACTAGTTGATCTTTTGAGCCAGTAATGATCAATTGATCCTTTTGATCAAAGGTACAAGAACTCACTTCGTCCTTATGGCCAACAAGGGTACTGATACAATTCTGGGTGCTTAAATCCCAGACCTTGACAGTCTTATCTTTTGAACTTGAGACGAGATGGTTTTTCGATGTAAACTGGATCTTTGTGATCACATTACGATGGCTTCGTAGCTTAAAGAGCCCCCTCTGGGAAAGCAAATCCCAGACAATAATCGTGGTGTCATCCGACCCACTTGCAAACATCGATCCGTCATTCCTAAAGTTTATTGTTCGGACCGAGGAGTGGTGACCAGACAGCGAGCACACCAGTTTGTAATCAACAAGCGACCAGACTTGAAGGTCGCCGTTGGCGTGCCCTGTAACTGCAATTTTTTGATCCGGTGAGACACAAAGCGCAGTAATCCCTGATGTCGAAGATCTCATTTCTTTTAGAATTGTTGATTGTTTTAAATTAATCACATACAATGTTTCTAATCCACTTACCAAACATCTGTGTCTCCCAAGCCCTGCATATATTGTTGATAGTCCAGTGGTGACAACTCCAAAGTAATCAGAAAGCTGATATTTTAAATAGATTTTTACCATAAGTTTGATTAATTATTATGTTCTTGCTTTGTTCTTGTGAAGGAAACAATAAAAAAAAAAAAAAAAAAAATAAAAGATCGATAATTTAATTGCAAAGAAAAGTAAAAAATGACTCAAGCCACTATTTTAGGTGAAAAAGTCATAAGATTGTTTTTCGAGAAAATATATTTTGGAATTCTACCAATAATTTGTTGTAGTTGATTACGTATAATATAATTTTTTTTTTTTTTATTTTTGAAGTCGGATCATCTTTACTCAATCTTTTGTTTCGAATATTGGTATTTTGTAGAGTACTTCTCCATATTTTTTCAAATTTGTCTCATTCTAATTCTGTCTTAAATTTTTGTTTTTATCATTTCCAAACTTTTTGGTTTTTCGTTTTTTTTTTTTTTTTAAGGGAGTTGGTGCCTTTTACGAATTTTGATAGTAATTTTTAATTTGAAATTGAATCATTAAAATCTTTTCTTGGATAAGACAAAAGAATTTTTTAAAAAATAGGTGAGAGAAGTGTAATATATCCAAGTGTGACGGATTTTCATCCCAATTAAAAAAAAGGAAATCAAAAAAATTATAAAATTTATCAATTAAAAATTAAAATTATCCATTTTCTTTCTTGGCCTTATCTCTAACATTTGATACATCTCCTTCTTCTTTAATTGGTTTTGTTTTTAATTCTTTCATGGTTAAAACTGTTTTCTTTGAAGATTTTTTGAGATAACAAATTACTTCCTATTTTGAAGAATTTTCAAGAAGGAATTTTAACAATCCTATTTTCATCTAATTCATCTTGATTCAGATTTGGTATAGACAATTGGATATTTTTTGAATTTCTTCTTCAGAAACAATAAATTATCCGATGGAATTTTTTAGTTTGTAAATGGGTTATTATTGATTAATTTGAGGCTAATCATTAAAAACGAAAATAATTAGGAATGTTATTTTAATATTTTTTGAATTTTCCTTATTAATTGTGTTGAACTTTTTGTAGATTTTTTTTGTTATATAAAATATCTTTTTTACTTTTTTCTTTAAAATATATCCCTTTTTAGTCCTCATTGGATAAAAATAATTACCATCAGAAAGTTGAATTTAAATTTATAGAAAAATATTATGAAAAATAATAATAAATAGGAAATGAAGTGAGAAATATAAGGTAATGTTTTGTTTCTTCTTCATTCAAATTAGTTAGATAAATCATGAAAAAACTTCAAGATAATACTTTTGTTTGAAATATAATTTTTGAATTATTAATTTCAAGAAGTTTATTTGGGTATAGGATCTTTTTTGTTAGGTCTTATAAAAATTAAAAGATTAATTTAAAATCGACAACATTTTCGGGTCTAATTTTTTTTTTTTTTTTGGTTTATTCTAGGATTAATTCTAATGATCTATCTAAATGTATTTATATATTCAAAAAAGAATTTTTAAAAAAATAAATTTAATAAATAAATATGTTCAAACAATTGATAATTATAGATTTAACTCTGATTTACTTTATTCGTTTGTAAAAAGAACAGTTAAACACAAAAGATTCGATATATTGGTCTTAATCTAAACTGTTTTTCGGTCATTTATTTCTCGTTGTAATAGGTGATATCAGATGTACTTAGAGGGTGTGAATCAAATATTAGAAGAAAAATATGAAATTTGTTAATTTAAAAATTGAAATTATTTTTCTGAAATTTTATATTTTTAAAAATTATACTTTTTTTCATTTTTTAGATACTGATTTGCTATGTAAAATTTTATTTATCCTTGAAATATCAATACTAACCAGATAAAAACCGCTTATTTGTCTGTTAACAACAGTATGAAAAATATTTTGAATAACTTATATTGATTAATATTGGAATTTTCTTTGATTTTAAATTTGAAGATCACATAAAACATTGCTTTTTTTATCAATTTGAAAATAAGAATTGTAATATTTTCAATTTTCAAGAAAATATTTTGATTCGTAAAATAGGATTCAGAGCGAGGCCAACTATTCTCTAATATAGATAATTCTACTTATTTCATATTTATTCTTCAAATTTCAATTCTAAAAAGTCGAACTAACTGTATTCTTTTGATAGATTTTTTAGCGACAAAGTTTATTTTTACACTTACTTATCAAGCCCTTGTAAATACACCTAATATGGTAATTATCGCATTACTATCTCATTTAACCTAGTTCCATAATTTCTTTTTGTACCAATAGTACATTAAAATTCAAGAATTTCCCAAAATAAATTCTGTTCTTATTTTTTACGTGATAGTTTGGTAAGGTATTTACAAGAGAACAAAAAAATTTAACAATTCACTAAAAAAAAACTCCTTTTATTAATAAAAAATATTGTTATCTTTGGAAATATGTAGATTTGTTCAATTGATACTTTTTATAAGTGGATAAACTTATTACTAAAATCCAAAATATATCCAAATTAATTAACAAAATTTCAATTTCTTTGAATAAGAAATTAATCTTATTGTCTATGAAGGAAGTAACAAAAATAATATTTTAAACTTTTTGAAAAATTAAAAAATGCACATAACTTTTCAAAACAATAAGTAGTTTCAGAAAAAAGAACTACAAATAATCCATGACTTATAATACTGTTAATTGCAAAATAAAAAGATCAAAATTTTCATTCAGCTTTACAAAATAATCCCATCCCAAGAATTAAAATATAACAACCATAAAGTCCCCACTTCTAAAAGGAAAATTAATATTCTGAGCTTCTTTTAGAGATTAAAAAATTCTAAATTTTACAAAACTTTAGAAAGCGGTTTTTTTTGGAAAACTGAATGAAAATTTTGTTCCATTTATTTTGCTACAAATAGTATTTAAATTTTGACTTTATGTTTCAATTTCAAGATGTAGTTAAACTTCTTTTAAATTTATTATAAAAATTACTTGTAGACTATTATATGGTTACTAGCCCCTTAAATCTGATCAAAAAACCAGTTGTAACACCTAAATTTAGATACCACATGGAGTGGTGAGTTTTTTCATCAATATTAAAATCAATATGCCTTTAGTGCCCGATTCCTGTTTCAATCAAAAAAAAAAAAAAATTTTTTTTTTCGCGATTTTACTATAAATTGAGTTTAAACTCAAACGAGAAGAAAAACCTTAAATTTTGATTACATATTCACCAAAAAAGATAAAAATACAAAGAACCTATTAAATTTTTTATTTTAGTTAAATTTATATATATATATATATATATATATATATATATATATGTGTGTGTGTGTGTGTGTGTGTGTGTTATTATAATAAAAATAATATAAATTATAATTATTTAAATTTTGTTGTATTTTTAATGCTAATCTGATGTTTTAAGGACCAATGTAAGGTTTCAAAACACTTTAAATGTAGATGCATTTTACATTCAAAACAATGAAATGGTGTTGATGAACTTTTTTCAGTTGTTTTCTACAATAAAAGCAATCTGTCCTGTGATTCACTCTTTTTTAAAATAGGAATTCTATCAGATATTTTTGTGTTTTTCCCAACCAATTCTTCGGCCAATTTTACTAAAAAAATATTTTGTTTCTTTAGTATTAGTTTTTTTTCAAATGTTCTTCAGTATTGTTTTTTCTGTAGATTACTTGGGTGTTGTGCATGATAATTTTAAAAAAATTAAAAAAGTAGGACCCTTTTCCAACTTTTATTACGATGATTAAATAAACAAGTATGTATATTTTGATTAGCTTTGTCTACGTAATCCATTTCTTTTGAATATTGATCACATAATTTTGGTTTTATTTTTGTTGGTGATTTTTTTCTTTTACACTCAACAGGGCTATCGTCATAACAATTTGAAACTAAACAAACATCATTTGACCCATTTTTTCTTCTTTTTTTATCTAAATTATTTTTCTGAATCTCTTTACATAATAACAAATTTTTGTGGAAAATTGATGTAGTAACTGAATTGCCGAAATTAAAAGTTGTAGTTTTATTTCGATTAAAATTAATTTGATTCCCAAGATCTTCTAAAATAGAATTTTCTTCAGTAATTCCTAATTCAAAATCACGATAACAAGTCCTCCATTTTCCATTTTCAACCAATTTCCCTAAACTATTTTTAAATATCTTAGAGGTTCTATCTTTCCTACACATAAGAGTGAAATTAACACCAAGATCTAAAAGTTCTTTAACAGATTTAGTTGATCCAAAATAAGCATCTGCAATAACTTTAAAATAAAATTTGGGGTATTTTTCAAGAGGGAGATGTTTTGTCAATTTTAATAATGTTTCGTGGGTAGTTTCGTATTGTCCCGAATAAAGATCCCAACAATAATAATAATTATCAGAATCCGCTAAAACCCAAATTTTCAAGCCTTGTTTTTGTGGTTTTCTCGGCATTCTGACAATCATTTTACATCGACATTTTGTTTTGATCAATGTTTCATCAATTACAACTTGGTTGCTTAATTCCCAATTTTCCATGCATTTTTTTATTTTTTAATAATCTTTCTTACTTGATCAAAACTTGTTTTATTATTGAACCTCCAACATCTATGTATTGCTTGAAATCTTCCCCTAGACATAGTATCTTTAATCCATTTTGTCTCTAAAATTGAATTTTTTTTCCAATGATCCGAGATATCAGTATTGGGATGTATTCCCATAGCAATAAAACAACTTAGATAATTAAACAAATCTTTTTTTTAAAAACTTTTTGTCGATTGGTAAACCTTTTGATTTCAATTGAACATCATTCAGCCTTCTTACCCTCTCTTCATTCAGTACATTTAGTAAAATTGTAATCAATTCTTGATCGAAAAAACTTTCAAAAATATCTAAAATTTTTGTTTTTTCGATTAAATTTTTGGTTGGGCAGCCTTTAAATTCCGGAATAATTTCTATATTTTCAATTGTTTCTGATTTAATTTCTTCTGATTGATTATCGGGAAATCGATTATCAAGTAAAATCAATTTTCTCTTTTTAAAAAATTCTTAATTCTTAAGGCTTCTTTTTTCTTTTTTCTTATTTTTTTTCATTTAACTATTTAATATATGTATCTATGAATAAGAATAAAAATATATTTAAAATATACAAGTTTAATAAAAAAAACTGAATTAATCGCTTTAAAAAATTTTAAAAAAATATTTGAAAAACATGTGTCCTAATAAAAAAAATCAAAAATAATTTTGTTCTTTTTCGTATTTTTTTTTCTGTTGGGGGGGGGGGGGTCCGAATTAAACTAATTGTTTTCTCAGAAATTGATTTAATTTTTGATACAGTCAGTTCCACTTTTAAGAGACCCAAACTTTGAATGAAATTTAAGGAACTGAAAAAAAAAATCTCTAAATTCAAGTACAAAATTTAGAATTTTAGTAAAATAATACAGTCAGTTTCACTTTTAAGGCACAAACTTTCAACGAAATTTAAGGCACAAAAAAATCTCAAATTAAGGCACAAAATTTGCAATTTCATTTTTACAATTTATTTTTACTAGAATTTGAATTTTGTGCTTTAATTTGAGATTTTTTTGTGCCTTAAATTTCGTTGAAAGTTTGTGCCTTAAAAAGTGAAACTGACTGTATGTAAAAAATAAAATTCGAAATCTTGTGCCTTAATTTGAAATTTTTTTGTGCCTTAAATTTCGTTGAAAGTTTGTTCTTTAAAAGTGAAACTGACTGTAGAAAACCAGATATTTTTTCAATTTTTCTTTATTACATAGAATTAATTGTATTTATTTATTTACTTTGATTTTATAATTTTTGATTTTCGATTAAAATTGAAAAACTCAAAATAATTAAGAACTCGGGGATTTTTTAAAATCATTTTAGTTTTCTTTTTCTTTTTTTTTTTTGAATAACTTAGTCTGTTTTTTTTTCTCGAATTCCCCCCCCTATGTTAATTTTTTGAAAAAGTATATTTTATTTGGGCTGAATTTGATAAAAATATTTAAAAAGGGGTATTTTGAAACCAAATTTGTCACAATAGGTTTTGAAAAAAAAATTAAAAATATTAATATTATTTTTTCAAAAAATTCAGGATTATCATTTTTCTAGACTCATCTCAAATTAATAAGATAAAGAAATTATCTTCAAAAAATATAGTTTTTTTAATTTTTTTTATTATTTCTTTGATTTAAACAAATTTATTTCAATGTATGATCTTTTTTACTTTCAAAAGGATAATAATCGTCTCAAAAATATACTTTAGGGGTCTATTTCCAGGTTTTCTGTTTGATTAATTTTATTCATTTTGACCAAACTCAACTCTTGATTCAAAACCAATTTTTTCAATAAAAAAAATTTCAAAAATTGAAAAATTAATGATTCAGCTCTGATTAACTTGTATTTTTTTGTGGCAAAAAGTGGTCTTTTGGGATCAAATTATCAAAATTATTCGAGAATTAAAATAAATTTTAATTTAGCAGTTAGCTCTTCTTAAAGAAACTCTTCTAAACCTGGTTAACTTAATCTACTCAATGACCAACCTTAAATTTCTTAAAAAAAAAAAAAAAAAGCAAAATTCTCAAGATTCAACTCTGATTTGCTTTAATTCTTTCAACTAAAAAAAGTAATAAGGGGTATGATGGGTTCAAAAGTAGAATATCATAAGAAACTCAAAAAGTATTTTTTTTTCAGTAATGCACCCTTAATTAAAAGTTATAGAAACGAAAAAATAAACTCCTTCATCAAATCTTATAAATCTTTAAAATGATTATTTATCAATCCTTTCTATAAAATACATTATTCGAACAATTCATTTAGGAAATTTTTTAAAAAATTTTTTTGATTAAAACCGGTAAAAAACAAAGAATAAATTTTGAATCAATTCAATTGTCTCTTGATGACCAAATAGTAAAAAGGGTTTCTCAAAAAAATTCTCTAAAGTTGTAATCCTAGAATATAAATCTTTAAATTAATTTGTAAAAATAGAAAAAAAGTTGAGGTTGTTTTTGTTAGAGAAGTTCTTGAATCAGAAAAAAAACAAATTTGTGTGTTTTAACAACGAAAAAAATCAAAGTGTGAATAATAAAAATAAAAATTGAACGTATGTGGGATTTTCATTTAAAACGTATATTCAACTCAGAGGAAGTGTTTTCTTACTTTTTTTTAAATCGGACTGTATTATTTTTGATTAAAATTGTGTTTTCAATAAGTTTTTTACCCATTAGATTTTGAAAATTATAATTTATCATTTTGAAAAACCACTGCTAAAGATTAATTGGAATTGTTATTTCAATTTATAATGTTGAACGCTCAAATCATTTCGAAAAAAAAATGTAAATTAAAAAAAAGAAAAGGAAAAAAATTACAAGTATGAAAATACGTTAAATCCTTAGTTGAGTTCCTATTGAAATAATCGTAAAAATCAAAAATAATTAAAAGGGTGATGTTAAATGTATACAGACAAGGAAATAAGACTTACTTGAATTAGCTAATTTTTTAAAAAAAATGGTTAGAAATTTTAAATGTTTTTTATTAAAAAAAATAAAGTGGATTTGATAGAGAAGGTAAAGTGTACATGACAAATATTTCATTATAAGTGATAAAAAATAAAAAATAATAAAATAATTTTCATTAGGAGTAAACAGGAATCGGTCTCGAAAGTAAAAATAACAATATTTTTTGAGGGTCAAAATTTAAACTCTTTTTTACTCCAAAAATAATTGTACTGTGTGAAACTTGTACTTATTTGACTTTCAAAAGGAAAATAATAGATAACTCATAAAAATATTTTCTAAAAATTCCAAACAGGATTTGGCTATAAGGAAATATTACTCCTGATTTCGAATTAAAAAGAATCAAAATTTTCATTCAGCTTTCCAAAAAAAACACAGATCAAAGATTTCAAAGAAAGCAATAAATCTTACAATTCTAAAAAGGAAACACTCACCTACACTTCTTATTAGAATTTATTACTTTGTCTTCGAACTTTTCAACTCTAATTTGGAAAGACAAAAGAAAAGTTTATTTAATTTATTTCAAAACAGACAGTAATAATTTAGCTTTCTTTCAAAATCATTATTTTCATTTTTTTGATTTAAAATTGTTATATATTGTAAGTTTCTTTTCAACAACCAACAACTCTTTTAAAGAGATCAAAATTCCTTATTCCCTTTTGAAAATTTATCACTTATTTGTCCTTTTTGAAACTTGTTTTTCTTTTTTTAATTTTTTTTTTTTATGATTTGCTTTCTTTTTTTTTATTTTAATTTTTTCTTTTTCGATCTTTATTTCAACCAAAACGATCATTCAAAAATTTAAAAAGAACTCAAAAATAAACTTTAAACCAAAATGTCAATCACTACTGACGAAAACGAAATCAAAAAAATTGAACAAGAAATGAAAAAGAAGGAAGAAAAAGAAAATCAACCACAAGTTGAAGAAATTGACGAAGAAAAAGAAAACAAAGAAGAAAAGCATGAACACAAACATGAACACAACCACGAACACCATCATCACGATCATGACCACGAACATGAACACAAACACGAAGAAAAAAAACCAAAAAAAAAAAGAAGACAAAGCAAACTTGAAAAGAAAATCAGAAGACAAGTTTCCAAATTGAAATTAAAACCATTGAAGGGTGTCAATATGGTTGTTATCAAAAAACAATCTGAATCTTCAGAACTTATAATTTATGATCCAGATGTCTATATGACAAGAAAAAAAGATCATCACGTAATCTTTGGTGTGTTAACAGTCCAAGACCCTAACAAACTTTTACAACAAACTGCTGGAGATCAAGTTAATGACTTACTTGGAAAAGTAAAATTTTTTTTCTTCGTTATTTCTCTTTGATTGAAAAAAAAAAAATTTAATTTTCCTTGTTTTTTGTTGAAAAAAAAGTCCAATACAGCCATCTTTTTTAGAAATAGTTGAAAAAGAATCCACAAACAACCATTCAAAGATATTTACTAATTATAATAATTGAACATTTTTAAAAGGGAGAAAAAAAAAAAAAAAACTCTTGACTGTCAATCGTTATTCTACCGCAGCTCTTGAATATTCTTTACAATTTAAATTTTTGCATCTTTATTGTAAAAATTCTCCTTCTTTCTCTCAACCCAGATCTCTTGGATTTTAATTTACCTGTGTTGTGCCAATATAATCATAATATTTTAATTAGCATGAAATGAAATTTTTTTTAGTTAAAAATGAAAAATACTGCTGCTTGAATATATAACAAGCACTTTTTTTTTTCACTTGGCTCGTCAACTAGAAGAAAAACGACACATCTCTCAAAAATTTCAATTGAATTGTTGATTAAACTATTCCATTAAAATGTTTAAAGATGTAATGAAGAGAAAAAAAAAATACAAAATTATTTTTAATTGAGTTGTGACATTATTTTTTAAAAAATTCAAGTAATTGGTAAAATTGTAATCATTCAAACTTTTTAAAAATTGTATTTTTCTCGACTCAAAAAAAAAAACAAATAGAACTATTTCTAAATCGAACAAGATATTTTCAAATCTTTGAGAAATATTTTTCATTAAGAAATAAATCATTTCTCTTGGGAATTCAAAAATATGTAATATTCAAAGGTTGACATTTTCGTTTTATTTGTTTCATAATTTGTGGTGATAAGGAAAAAAAGTTACTAATTTAAAAACTCTTAAAGCAAGAATTCACATATTTATTACTCTATCATAAAAAAAAAAAAAAAAACAATCAAAAAATACCCAATCAAAATATAAAAACTTTCTAAAATTGCACAAATATTTAAAATTATTTTTGATTTGAATGGGAATTTAAGACATAATTTTATTTTGTACTTTTTCTTCAATTGCTTTATATTTGGATTTAATTTATATAGAGTTTTTTTTTTTTTTTTTTTAGAATTTTGTTTAGTGATTAATGTATCATGATTATAATATAAGGATTTACTTTTATCTCTATGGTTTAATATGGAAAAATCAAATTCATATAAAGACACTTTATGTTTTTAATTGATCTTGGCATGATCTTTTTCTATTTTCTACTAATTGTGTTCAAGAACGATTTTGGAATTCCAAATCAAAAATTTTTTGTTTTTTTCATTGATTTGAGGAGATGTTGGCTTTCTTCTACTCATTGTGGTGATGAAACAAGATTTTTGGAAAATGAAATAAAAATTTTTCATTTTTAAATAGAAAATGTTAGTAATTATAAGCTTTATTAATTTTTGATAATCATTTTTTTCAAGTTGATAAATTTGCTTGATTTGTTATTCAATTATATTTTTTAAAATGATTACTTCAGTTCTAGATTCTTCTAGTAATCTTTATATTTTTTAAATAACAATTTTTTGAAATAACTTTACTTAATTACGAAAGAAAATTTTCAAAAATTTATTATTATTTATTAAGAATGAAAGAAAAATTTATCAAGAGAAAAAAAAAATGATATGCCCATAAATCTGTAAAAGTCAAAAGATATATAAAAATAAGAAACCTTCAACATAGACTTAGAATTAGTTACACTAATGAAACTAAACTTTTTTTCCAACAATTCTGCAAACCTTTATTTTAAAAAAATGACTAAATGGAATCTTAAATCTATGTAAAGAGAAAAATACTAATTTTTTAAAAAGAAAGAATATATTTTTTTAAAAAAAAATAACTGTTCTTCTTTGATTACAATTACAAAAAAGGGATAATTAAACTTTTTTTTTTTTGATCAAGTATTTTATCTTTTAACAATAAATAATTATGATCCTAATCTTTTTAAAAAATATTAACTTTTTTTAACTTACTTTTATTTTTATTTCTAATTCTATTTCTATTTCTATATTGGTAATAAAAAAGAAAGAAAAGGAAGAAGAAAAGGAAGAAGAAAAGGAAGAAAAGGAAGAAAAAGAAGAAAAGGAAGAAAAGGAAGTAAAAGAAGAAAAGGAAACCGAAGAAAAGAAAACTGAAGAAAAAGAAAAACAAGAAGAAGAAGACTTAACAGGGATTAATGTTGAAGATATTCAAATTGTCATGGATCAAGCAAAATGTACACGTTCAGTTGCTATCAAGGCACTTAAAGAAGCTGGTGGTGATAAAGTCAACGCAATTATTAGCTTGACTTAAGTTTTATTTTATTATTAAAGATTCAATTAAAAGATAATATTATTAGATTTTTTTGAAAAAAATAGTTGAATATTGATTGAAAAACTCAAATATTTATTTTTGAGATTTCAATTTCAAAATTTTTTGAATCTTAAATAAATCGATAGAATGTGAAAAAAGAAATCACAATAAAAAAAAATCACAAAATAAATCGTTCGATTCATTTTCATATTTTGATTTTTTTTTTTTATTTTTAAATACAATTTTAATCTTAAAAATTCTTTGTTATTTAATTCTTACGTTACTGGAAAAGTATTATTTAAGCATATTTGAATGAAAGTAGTGGACAAAAATTTGAGAATTCATTTTTTAATAAACTAGACAAATGTTTTTTAATTGTGTACATTTTCATTGAAAAAATGTAACGAACTCAATTTTTTTGGAAATTTTGAAATAATGAATCATTTTGAAAAAATTTTATATTTAATTTTATAATTTGAAATATTCATGGGTATTATAAGAATAAAAATTCTAAGTTTAATCATTCTACAAAATATTGGTTAAAGTGGTTTTATTGTAAAAATAATCCCATCCACGAATCTCAAAAAAAGTTCTAATTTTTGTTATTCTTAGATGTCTGGAATAATTCATTTTTATAAACCAAGTTAATTTAACAAAGTAGAAATCATTTTAAAGGGTATATTATTAAATTTCAAATTAGGTCAAATTTCAAAATTGGTCAAATTGAATTTTTTCATATTTTTGAAGAGTTTCTTGATTATTATTATTGGCATGATGGTTTTTAATGGTTTTTTATTATTGTGGGTGGAAAAATCGAAAAGCTTATTTTTTGATTGGTAGTCTTTTATAACTTAAATTGTAGAATACTTAAAATATTGAAATCACCAATATTAAATATTTTCATAAATTTGTTTGAAAATCAATTTTAACACAAAAAGTTAAGTGGAAAAATTTTACCCTTAAAACAAGTTTCAAAAGTCTAATTGTTCTCTTAAATATTTTTTTTTCTCAAAATCCTTGTCAAAATTTTCTAGTATAACACCCAAACCACCCAGGTATACTCTAATATACTCTAGCATACTCTAACCTACCCTAACCTACCCCTAAAGGATGCTTTAAATGCCTAGAGTCAATATATTTCAATGGAATTGACTATTTTGAAAAAAATGAAATTTGACCAAATTTGAAATTTAATAATTTTCCCCTTTAAAGTCTTTTATAAACTAAAATTTTAATTTTTAAATTTATTTGCCAAATTAAAAAATTTTGAAAATCAAATATAATTTTTGACAAATTAAAAAATAAAATGAAAACTATACTTTCAAACAGATATAATAAAAATAATCTCCAAAAATCGTATAAACAGCAAACATAATATCACACCTCTTTTAATCTTGATTGGAGTTCTGAATATTTCAAAGATAAGAGGAATTATTAAATAATAAAGAAATATTATAAATTGAAAATGAGAGAATTAATTTGTTTGTCAAAAAAAAAAAACCTACTTTACTTCTTTACCTATTAAAAAATGAAAATCTTCCGAATATTCATCTTTACATTAAAATAAAAAATTGATAACAAACCGAGGAAAATCGAATTGAAACATTTAATTTAGGCAGATTCAATTAATCTCAAATCCAATTTAAATTTTTTAATAAAGTCAGTTCCACTTGTAAAACACAAACTGTCAACGAAATTTAAGATACAAAAAAATCTCAAATTAAGGCACAAAATTCAAATTCAAGTATAATAATTTGTATAAAAAAAAATTCCAAATTTTGTGCCTTAACTTGAGATTATTTTGTGCCTTAAATTTCGTTGAAAGTTTGTGCCTTAAATTTGAAACTGACTTTTAATAATAAAATCATTGTTTTTTGGTTAAAAAATTTATTTTATCAATTCTATGAATTCAATATTATGTAAACATGAATATACTTAATGTAAAATTAATTTATTTTAAATGTCAAACATTAAAATCTTTGATTTTAAGTTAATTAAAAATTATAAAATTTTTCAGTACACCTTGTATAACTAATAAAGAATATGAAAAAAACCAAATAACCGAATTTATTTACTCAGAATAATTGAAAATAAACAAGTTATCTAAATTTGGGATTCAGATTACTGTGATTTACTTTTTCAAAAAGAAATGAAAATATTCGGAATTTAATAGAACCTTTTTGATGGATAATCTTTCAAGGATCTTTGTTGTTTTTTTTTTCTGTTTAATAATTTTTTTTCTCAATCAAAATCAACTTGGTTAAAGTTAGTAATAAAATCTCAATAACTATTATTTTATTTATTATTTGTTTTTTTTTTTTCAAAACCTCATTATAATATATCAGAGTTCTTTTCAAATTTGGTATTCGAAATTCAATAGAAATTTATTAAGGGACTTTGATGAATTTTTACTCAATAACGAGTTAAATTTATTGATTAAAAGAGAGATTTTTAATATTAAGTTGTAAAAAAAAAAATATTTTACATTAAAAATATTTTCGAGCCCCAAGTCATAAAATAATCATTATTTGTCTAATTTAAAATACTGTTAATTGTGAATAAAAAGATCAAAATTTTTATTAAACATCCCAAAATATCCACCAACACAAGAAACCAAAATAAATCATTCGAAGTTCACTATTCTTAAAAGGGAAATTATTAAATCAATTTAATTTATAAAATTAAAATTTTGAAATTATATTAGATTTTAAACCCTTTTTTAGAAAGCTGAATGAAAATTTTGTTTTATTTATTTTCCAACAAATGGTAGATTCAATAATTTATAAAATTAATTGATCCTACATTTCTTTTGTACTCTATCTTAAACACCCCAAAGATAAAATCTATTTTTAAAGATCAAGTAATTACATTTATGGGTCGAAACACTCTTTAAATTAAAAGACACAAATTTAGAATTCTCTCTCATAATACATTAAGCGTTTTCAACCTTCAATCCTTAACAACAAATGTAAAAGAAAAGTTTATTCTACCATTCTGTTCGAAAAAGCGAGAAATAAAAAAGTTTTCAAAAATATTTGTCCAAACTATTTTGTTCACTATTTTAAGAATTTGGGTAACATATTTGGAATATTTTTTGAAAAGATTTTGTTGTCTTGATGTGATTAAAAATCTACTATTATTTAAGGAAGTAAGTACATTTTACGATTTTGAAAAATTTTAATTGTGTGTACATTTACGAAAAATAATTTTTGAGTGCCAATAGATATTGAAAGTTTGAAAACAAAACATCATTGACTAGTCTATTAGTGAAAAGAAACCCAAAGTTATTCAGGGTTGGATCTTGAATTTTTCAATTTTTTGAACATTTTTATTGTATAAATTTTTTGGTTTTGTTAAATTTGGTTTTAGATCTAGAAATGTGTTTATATGAATTAGTCGAAATTAATCAAACAGTAAACCAAAAAAATAGATTCGAAAAGGTGTGTCTATTAAAAGAAATATTTTCTTTTAGAAGACTAAAAACACAAAAGATCACCTTTCCATTAAAAGTTGTTGAAATCAAAAATGAAAAAAAAAAATCGATAAAAACCAATTTTCAAAGATTTTTTTTCTCTATCTTCTTAACTTATATGAATCCAATCAATTTATAATCTTGAATTTCTTACCCCATTATTATTCATTATTATTTTTCAAAGCTTTTTTTAAAAATTTGCTTACAAAATTCTTTTTTCAAATATTTTTACCAAACTAAACCAAAAAAAAGAATACTATTTCAAAAATTATAATAAAGGAGTCGAATTCTTGGAATAAAAAAACATTTACAAAAGATTCAACTCAAAATAAAAGAAAAATTTAGAAAAAATCAAAATAAGATTCAGAATTATTTTTCCTTCTGAGTTTCAATTTAATGGACAATAAATAATTATAAAATCAAACAAACTTCTCCAATATATCTTCATTTCTGAAGATGGATTTAATAAATATCCTATTTTCTGAATAAAACTAGAATTAGATGAATTTAAATGAAAATGGGATTTCTAAATTCATTTTGGAAATTCTTTCCAAATAAAAAGTAATTTGTTTCTCAAAAATTTTCCAAACAAAAAGTATTTCCATGAAGAATTAAAAATAAAACCAACTTAAGAAGAAGTAATTGTAGCAAATATTACAGATAAGATCAAGAAATAGATGATTTGTATTTATTTTTTCTTTGATCAATCTTTTCATTTTTTTGAATTTTCATTTTTTAGTTGGTATGAAAATATATTATACTAGGATATATCCTACTTTTGTATTTAGTAAAATAACAATATATTGGATTAAAGAAGTGGTTTTAATGATTCAGTTTCGCACAAATGGTGCACTCAAAATTTTTAAATGTATTTATTCCCTTGAAAAAAAAAATTCCAAATATGAAAAATTACAATTTCTTAAAATTCAAAAATGAAAGTTTTTATTTTCAGAAAGAATTTTTTGAATGAGTTTCAACAAAAAAAACAAAAAAGAAATTATTCTTTTGTTGAAATTAAACATATTTCTAATTGAAAATTTTCTTCCATTTTGTTAATTTGTATTCTGATCAAACTCAATAATTATTGTATTTTTGTTTTAACCAACCTTATTATGAAAAAATTAAATCATTGTGTGTGAGATTGTAATTTCCAAAAAAAAGTAAAAACAAGAATAAAATTATTGAACACTTCATAAAAGTTGTAAACAACTAAAATAAAAAAATGAAGAAATATTGATATTGCCTCGAGCAAAAAATAAAAATAAAAAATTAAGGTACAAATCTCGATTAACTGTTTTTCCCTAAATTAAATAGAGATTTAGAAAAAAATTTTTTATCCATTACTTAGATTTGAAAGAACCTGTTTATTTTCAATATTAAACTTATTTCTAGATAATGAATCCTTATTTAGAGATTGGTCAAAAAAAAAAATATAATATAGACTAGTCCCTTCAAGAAACTTAAAATGTGGGTTTCTTAATGTATTATCCTCAAAATTATTATTTCTTGGAAAATTATTCGAACGAAACTTCTAATTTATGTTATTTTGTTGATCAAAATATCTATTATTTCTTCTTTTTTTGACAATAGAAGCTTTTCATCATCGTATATTTTACTACAATTCAAGTGTATAGAAATTAAAAGACAATGGTAGTCGTGTGATTAAGTCCTAATGGCTTGAAAAACAGTTAAAATATGATTAAAGTATAAATTCTTAGATTGTATACCAATTATCATCATTGAAAAATTATCATTTTGGAATTTTTTTTTAAAATTCCTTTTCAAAATCTAGAAATAGTAACCTATATAAGAGTGTTCTAGGATCTAATAATTCATATTTATATTCCAAAAGTATCTATTTTTTTTTATTTTCTTAATATTAAGAGTTCATTTGATAATCATCATAAAAAACCCAAAAGATTGATTATTTTTGATTGCTTTTCAGTATATAAAATCCCTTTGAAAAAATTGCAATTAAACTGAAATAATAAATCGAATAAAAAATATATAGTTTTCATATTCAATAATAATAATCAAAGATTATTAATTCACTGAAAAAGTATTATAAATATGATAAAACTCTGATATTTTCCAAATATACAAAAATAAAACCAAAAACTCAAAAAAAAGTTAGTCATAATTTATATAATGGGCGTTACTAATTTTGTATTACTGAACTCTACTGAAAAAAAGTTTAGCAACAAGATTTTTTGCTAATAATTAAATTCATTTTAAAGATATTATATAAGTTCAATTCACTTATATGTTTATTTTTCTTTTCGAAGATATTTTATTTTTTCCACATGATTTTTTGCAAAAATAACAACCAAAAAAAAAAAAGAAATCAAATAAAAAATAAAAAAAAAAAAAAACAAATTAATTACTTTGAATAAATTAACGAAAAAATAATTTGGATTTAATTTAGAATATTTATTTTTAAAAGTATTTTGAATAAATTTAAATGTTAATCTTTTCCGTAACATTATAAAGTAGCTAAACATTTTGGAACAATCATTTAGTTATATTATAAATATATAACCAATATGTGGAAATATTTTTTCGAAACAATTTATTTTTTAATTATTTAATTATTACTCTGTAATTCTCAAAATTTTTCATTATCATTGATAAACTACTAAATAATTATAAAGAACCCTTCATAAATTTAAAATAATTCAATTTTAATTTAAAATTAGATTTTAAATTCCAAAAACAATCAAACAATTATACATATTCTTAATAAGATTCAATATCAAGTATCAAAAAATAAATAATGTTCGAAATAAAAATCAATTAATCTTTTCACAAAAAAAAAATTCAACTTTTTTTTTATTATATTTGAGAAGTGCTAAATAACTATCATAAATTTATTTTTACTTAAATTCCCCCACGGTTATATCAGCATAAAATCATTGATTTCATAATTTTTCAAGGGGAAGAAATGCCCAATTTTTTTATTTTTGTAAAGAAATTAGAAAAAATTGCAAAGAAAAAAGGCTGAAAAAAAAAAAAAAAAAGAATAATTAAAAAGGGTTATTAAGAAGAATTTGTTAAAAAATCAAAAAAAAAAAAAAAAAAAAAAAAATATTTTCTTTATTTTCGAACACCCGTAATCATAGCCATGATACTTTTGTCTAATTTAATTTAATTTGATAACTGATCAGGAAAGTTCATTTGAGGTTAATTATTAAAATCTTGTTCTTTTCTTTTTGATCTGATTTGCTTTAAAGTTTTGGACATTTTTTAAGTTTGCTTTTTAGATTTTATTATTAAGTTACTCTACTTTCGTGTTTCAATCAACAGTATTTGTAAATAAACACCTGAACCTTCTCATTTGTAACTCTTTTTCACCCGATATCAAGAAAATCATCCAACAAAAAAAAATAAAAAAAAAAAAAAATATTTGAATTTTAGAAATTTTCCACCAATAAAAAAATTACATTTAATCAGGTCTCTAAAAAAGGAAATAATTTAAATAAAAATTGGGATTTTAATGATAAAATTAATTAATAAATAAATTATATTAGGGAATAAATTATTTAATAGGAAGAAATTTATATAGTTTTTTTTTTAACAAAAGCATTCAAAAATCATTATTATTAAAAGGGGAAAAAAAATATTAAAATGATAAATTAATTAATACAGTAATTTCCAGTTAAGACACAAATTTTCAACAAAATTTGAGGCATAAAATAAATCTCAAAAAAAAAGTATATTTTTTGGAATTTCTTTTTCCCAATAATTATTTCTCGAGAATCTGAATTTTGAGCCTTAACAAAAATTTTTCTGTTGAACTTTACAATTTTTTTTCTGCCTTAAATTTTGTTCAAAGTTTTGTCTTAAAAGTTGTATTGGTTGTAATCTCTAAATGAAAAATCATCTGAAGGGTCTCTGATTTTCAAATAAACAAAAATATAAAGATAATAAATTAATTTTTGAAAAATTTCCCAAAATTAATAAAAACAAAACAAAAAATAAATTAAAAGAAAAACAAAGAAGAATAGGAATATTTATTTTTTAATTAAATGTTTTTTTTTCCATTCTAAAATTTTTATTTTCAAATCTGATAAGGGAACCATTAATTCCAAAGTTAAAGGTTGTCTCGAAAAGGGATCTGTTGAGTCAAACATCAAATGTTTTTCAATATTTTGTCTATCGACGATTGAACCGGAAGGAAGTTTTACTGGGTCTTCCATTAAATTCCACAGCAGAGCGCATAGAAATTCTTCAGGAAATTCTTCGTCATAAAGATTTTCACTATCGTTTGTAATTTCATTATTATTTCGATCGTTATCTTCATTGTTGTTTTTGTTATTATTATTATTAATGTTGTTGTTGTTGTTGTTGTTGTTGTTTTGATTCTTGTTTTCATTAAAAATTCTATTTATTATATGATCCCAAGTTAAAATTTGTACTTCTTCTACAAAAATATGTTTAATTCTAGTGAAATGGGATTTTTTACTAATTTGTTGTTCAATTTGTTTTGTTGCCCAACTTTCTAAAAAAATTTCAAAATGAGAAAATTCAATTATTAGAAAGCAAAGTTGTTTTAATAAATTGTGGGGATCAAGATCAAAAGTGGAAAGGCCTTTTTTTTCGCGTAATTCATATTTCCCAAAGCTTTTTAACAAATTTGAAAATGTTTCTATTAATAGTCCACGCAGATCTGTACTTAAAAACACATTTTCAATTTGGCAAGTCGTGACTAATAAAACCATTATATCTAAAATCTTTCTTGCGTTTTGGCCGTATAGACGTATCGAGGCTGTTCTTTCCATTATTATTCTGTTGATTCGGGTTTTCTCATCAAATGGCAAGGTTTTGGCCAGTATTTGATTATTCACCATATCGGAAAGTTCGCTAATATTTCCAATAGAATCTGAAGCTAAATTAATTAATGTGGATAAATCTGTTAATAAATATCCAACAACCCTTAAGCTTAAATCATAATTTTGGCATTCAATCCGAAAGGAATATAAAAACTGTTGAGAACGTAACAGAAAGAGTAACATTTCCAGCAACGGTTTTCTGAGCCTCAGTTTATCATAATATTGAGAAGATGTCCCGGTGAATTCTACATCAATAAACAAATTTAACAAGCACCAGGGTAAATATTTCAATACAAATCCCCTTTTGCCTTCTAAAGTCAAAAGAATTTGTTTACTCCTCTTAGAGATCGATCGATCTGTAATCAATCTCCCAGAGCTTTTAATTAAATCTTGTACAGACATCATAAGGCCATGTCGGATGAATGGATTTAAAATGATTCCAGAAGATGCAGACATCGACAATAAAAAATTCATGATCATTGGACATCTTTCTTCTTCAAATAACGTTCTAGGAGACAATTTTAAAAACCATCTTACGTATTTCCCGACATTGCTAATAAAAAACTCGGGGATAATTTTTAAAACTTTATTCTCCACCTGTTCGTTAAATGGTAAAATTGGTAAAAACTGTTCAATGCTATTATTACTGTTATTATTATTATTGTTGTTGTTGTTGTTGTTGTTGTTGTTGTTGTTGTTGTTGTTGTTGTTGTTGTTAAAAGTTTTGATTAAATTGCTTAATGAATTATTTTCTAATATTATTTCTGGATCTTCTCCAATATTTGCATATATCCAACAAATCAGAAATTGATATAAAGAAAAAATTTTTTTTCTTAATAATGGATCAAAGGTTAAAGATTCAATTGCTGAATATTTTGTAGCTAGTATTATTAACTTTTTGGTTTTTTGTTTTACTCTTTGCCTCCGTTCTTTTTCTTTTTCTTTTTTTAATTGTAAATTAATTTTTAAATGCTTTCTAATAACCGGTACCAAAGCCAAAAGAATAGATTTATTAGCTAAATAAAAACATTTGGTAATAAATTCATTTGGTTCATTTTTTTTGTTTTCATATTCATTTTTTTTCTCTTTATTTTCATTTTCATTATCATTATCATTTCCCTTTCCCTTCTTCTTTTCAGTTTTTTCCCCTTTATTTTTCTTGTTAATAATCAAATTCTCAATTTGAATATTTTTGATTTCAATTTCATCATTGCTTGTTGTCTTGCTCTCTTTCAAATTTTTTTTATGAAAATACATGTCCCTTTGTTTTCTTTTAATTGAACGCATTTTTTTCATTAACAATTGGTGTCCAGTAAACTTTGCTAGATTTGATTTTATGATCCACCCTGCTTTCTCAGAAGATAAAAATATCGGGTTTTGTTTCTTTTCGTTCTGGAACAAGGCCTGAAAAGTGCTGATTGAAAATTTTTTCCATCTGCCTTTTGAAATGGCTATAAATGGTTCACACAGGCCTATTAAGATATGACATAAATTAAAAGCAAAGATTTCCTTTTCATTTAGATCAACATCCAAAATTTCTCTTTCTTTTCTTTTCAATTCATTTTCTTCTTCGATACTTAATAGCTCGTAATGCACCCAGAGAAAAAATCTTTCTCTCAAGCCTTTCGTTTGAAAAATTACCAATAAGAATTCTTTTAATGCAGAGAGGTATTCATACATTGCTGTCCTTTGGATTATTTGAAAGTCTAATTCAGTTCTTCTGAACTCTTGTTCGTTGATGCCCTCATATTCATTTGAGGAGTGAAGCGTCTTCATCAAGTCTTCTGTTCTTTTTAAAATTGAAAAACGGAACAATCGAAATAATAAGATTTGTTCATAGATCGGCTCTCTTTTTTCTTTTTTTTTCTTTTTCTTTTTGGGTGGATCACGTGGAATTAAAATGCTTGTGTTAACAACGTATTTGTTTGAATTATTAAAATTGTTGTTATTAATATTTTGGTTTTGGTTTTGATTTTGGTTTTGATTTTGTGTGCCATTTATTGGCTCTTCTTGTAAGGTAAATAATGACTTTAATAAATTTAATGTATTAATCGCATGGCCAGCTAAATCTTCTCGGTTGTTATTTGTTAAGGCAAAATCAAACCCATTAACAAGAGTAGTCGCTAACGCAGTTAAGACCCTTCGGAGAGATTGCTTATTGATCCCATTTTTTGGTAAGGTACATTGCCGTAAGAAACTGGGGACATCACCACGAAATTTCAAGAAAGAATTAATTGCCAATTGGTATCTTTCTGTGGAATCGAATTCTGGGATAATCGTTTTTGGAGACACAAGCAAATTATAAAAATATAAGGTTAAAATGGACTCGATTAAATTCAGCCATTTTTTGGTGCTTTTTAGTTTCTGACTATTTTGGCACCTTGAAAAACAACTGATTAAATAATAAAAAATATTTCCTTCAATTAATTGTTGAGTGTTTGCTTTGTTATAGTTTTGAAAGACTTCTAAGAGGACTAAGTCCGGTAAGGTTTCCAGAAACGAATAATTTTGTTTTTCACATTCCTTTTGAATGGCTATGTTTATACTTTCAATGCACTTTGTTGTTTCATGTGATTCATTGATCTTGATTTGAAAAATGGTTGAACAGTCATTTATTTCCAATTTGGTTTTATTTGGTAAAGTATTGAAAAAAGTTTTGGTTAAATACTTGGTTTTTGGTTTTAAAAGAGACATCAAATATTGGAAAAAATTGAAAAAATGATTTGATTCTATTATATTTTTGTATTTAACCGGTTAAGATTGAGATTAAGTAATTTATTTCTTTGTTAGAGTATCAAGTGTTGTTGTTAAATTTTTTTATCAAATTGTTTTAGTATTTTTGAATATTTTTGTCTTAATCTATTTTTTCTCAATTAGATAGCAATATACTGTTTTTTTCAAACTCGTTTGGTTAAAGCAAGATTCCTTGATTTGTCTTTTATTTTTATGCTTTTAAGGGAGAAGAAACATTTTACCAATCTTGATATGAACAAAATCGAACTATTTTTCAAATTATTTCTTTAGAAAATTAATTATTTAAGGAGCAAGAAATCATATTGTCGAAGGAACTAAAATACACTTGAAAAGTAAAATCAATAAGTTTTGGAAGAAATCAAACTAAGGGAATAGTAAACTTTGTAAAAAAAAAAAAAAATAATCTGACAAATTTATATTGGCCATTATGAAAAAAATTTGGTTAATTTAAAAAAAATCTTTCAGTCAAAATATGTAGTTTTTGTTTTTTAAATAGTTAATTTTGACAAAATGATTTTTGATCAAAGTATCATTTTATGAAAAAATCTTACTTTAAAGAAAAACCAAAGTCGCTAACAATTATAATTTTCAAAAAAAAATATTATTTCGTTGCATTTTGACCCTTTGAAATTGCTTTGGAAAGTGAAAAATATAAAAATTGAATTTTAATTGTAAACTTTGCTAAAAACAAGATAACTATTTATTGGGTAATAATCAAATCTATTAATTCAATAAGATATTTGTTAGGGTTGGATACGTGGATTCAGAACGTTAATCTTAAATATCATTTTAAACCAAATTGAATCAAATAATCTTTCAAAAAAAAATATTGTTATAAAAGGGATTGATTTCCACTAAGGTTTTATAATCAAAACTTTAAAATAACAAAATATTAAGATTTTATAAACAATTTAAATCCAAAAAATCCCAATATACGAACCTTAATTTAAAACAGTTAAATATTTTTTGTTTTCCCCAACTATTGATTACTTGATCTTTTAATGTAATCTAATAAAAAAAATAACTTTTAAGGTAAAGTGTACAATTAAAAATCAATTTTTGTATTTTTATCCTTCCAAAGCAATTTCAAAGGGTCAAAATGCAACGAAATAATATTTTTTTTTGAAAATTATATTTGATAGTGATTTTGGTTTTTCTTGAATGTAAGATTTGTTCATAAAATGATACTTTGATCAAAAATAATTTTTCCAATCTTAACTATTTAAAAAAAAATAAAACATAATTTAGACTGAAAGATTTTTTTTAAATTAACCAAATTTTTTTCACAATGGTGATTAAAAGAATGTTTGTCCAAGGATTAAAATCCATGTTTCAAAATATAAACCCAACTTTGTTTTCTTCTTTTGTCAAGGTAACATCCAATTCACCTCCCAGTAGTATACATAAGTTCAAATCAATTTCAAAGGTCGATTCCTTGATTTTTTTTGTAAATTTAAAATTAGAAGAGCAATTTGTTTAAATATTTTAAAATTTTTAGTAATTTTTGTATTTATTTTGAAATTTCTAGTTTTTTAAATGATAAAAAATTATCAAACAAAAATTGTTCTATTTTTTGAGATTAATTTTTTAATTTGATCATTTATATTTCGAATTTCTTTAATAATATACAACTTTTTGAAAATGATAAATTTTTATTTATATTTTATTGTCGGTTTCTTTGTTTGGTTAATGTTTAAATTTTCTATGAAAAAACATACCATTGATTTTTAAATACGCATTAAACTATTCAACATGCATTATTTGGACAATAGTAATATTAAATGAAATTCTAATTTTATTTAAGGTACAAATAAACTCAAATAATCTTCCAAAAAATCTACAGCAAATTCAAAAATGTTATACCATATCCTGAAATTCAAAAACAAATGTAAAAAAATTGATTAAAATAATACCAGAATCATTTTCAATACTATTTTATAAAATGAAATAATGATTTTAAAAATTTTAAAAAATTGTTACAATTGCTTTAAAATGTTCAAAATTAAAAACGATTTCCAAATTATTTCAAAAAAAAAATATTACTTTTGAAAGATAGAATTTCTTATTGTTTTGTGGGGAGGAGGTATACAAAGTTATACTTTAGAAATAAAACCACTAAGTTTTGGAATAATTTGTTATAAATATATACTTAATTTCTTTTAAAAAATTACAATAATTATTTTCGTCGTTTTAAAAAATAAAATTATTTATTTAATAAACAGTTTGAAACAATATTTTTTTTGAAGAAAAAATATAAGAAAAAACAACCAATTAATTAAATTAAAAATCTCACATATACTTTTATGAAACCTGGGAAATTTGATTTCTACCCTAATGGAATACTTTTTAATTTAATTATTTAAGATAATTAATTAATAGCTCATTCTTAAGTCTTTTAATAGTTATTTACAACCCAAAGATTAACTCAATCGATAGAATTTATTAATTATTTCTCAATTTTTTAAATATTTTCAAAAAAATAAAACAAATATCAAATTAAAATTTTGAATAATAATAATAATAATATATTATCATATAACTAATTTAAATAATAAAATTTCATAGTTTATTCTCTTAATGGTTGTAACAAAATATTACATAATTTTTTAAATTTCAGAAATTTAATTAATATTTGTGGATAAAAGAAAAGATCAATTTTTTTTTTTCGATCTACAAACATTCAGTATCTGATTTATTTTTCTTGTGTTTTTAATAAAATATTAAATTTACAGGATTATTTGTAAATATTTGCTCTCATAAATTACAAAAAGTGAGATTCCATAAAAATAATGTTTTTGTTATTATTATTCTTCTTTCATGAGATCTAAAAATAAACTAGATTTCAAAAATTTTAACTCACTATATAATGTTAATGGTAGTTGTTTTGAGGGTTTATTCCAGTATTCTTATCAAGAAAATATTTTCAAATTTTTAGATCGGAATCATTTTTTCTAATTTTGTAAATTTTTATTTTGCTTTTTTTATTTTTTTTTTCTTTTTTCTCTTTTTTTTTTTTTTTTTGAAAAATTTTCTATTTTTTGTTTTTTTTTTTTTTTTGCAAAAGGATTATGTGAAAAAAAAAAAAGATCTTCAAAAAGTCAAATAATCACAATGAAAATTTCGTGACTATGTAGTGTCTTTTAAAATTAATTTAATTATCCATAAAAATTCTTGTTTTTCAACTTTTTTTCAGTTAAAATTTCAATAAAAAAATCAGTAATGCTCATTTCAAAAATTGTGACTCAATTTTTTTTTTCGTTTTTGGTTTTATTTTTTTTTTAATTTTTAAAATATCAGGTTTTAATATATTTAGAATGATTTAAAAGTTTATTACAAATCGGATTTAATTATTCCTTTTTTACTGAATACTAAAAAGATAATTTTTACTTCAATTTATTATTTCAGGTGAGTTACAATTTTTGAAAGGGTTTTTACATACGAAAAAAAGATCAGATGTTTTAACTTATTATTTAATAAGAAAATATGAAATCGTTTGAAAATGATAAATAATTTCTTTCAAGTTGATAAATGGAATATTCAGAATCTATTTGAATCGTATCCTAGTAGATTTTTATTACTCTACTACTATGGAAAAAAATATAGGGGTACCCAGTCCATAAATATGTTTATTTAACTAAAATAAATTTCAGGGGAACTAATAATGAATAAAAACAAATCCAGTATTGCTGGACTATTGATCTCAAAAAATCATCAATTAAAAATGGATGAAATTTTTAAAAAAAGATCTCAAAGAGAGACACTCAATTTAAAAGTTATATTTATTATGAAATTTTCATTTTGAATCTAATTTGGTTTTAAAGTATCATTAGTTTTTAGCCATTGAGATCTAGGAGATTTTTTTTTTACATTTTTCAAATAAGTTTTTTTTGAGCTCTAATATAGATATTTATCAAAATTATTACAAATTAAATTGAATCTAATTAAATCATTTTTATAATAAATAAAAATATTTTGTTCCAAATTAAAAAAAATCTATCATTTGGGAAGCAAAAATAAGTTATCTTTTGTGTTTGTTTTTTAAATTGAGAAAACTTTTGAACTTTTTTTGAAATTTTATTTTTTTTTTTAATTTTTATTTTTTTCTTTGTTTTAGAGACACTTTGTTTCAACATTTTTTTAATTAAGAAAACGAAATTAAGATTCAAATACTTCTAATGAATGTTTTTAGACACTAAAAAATCTATCTATTTAAGATATACTTTGAATTAGTAGTCTCAAATTTAGTCACTTCAAATTTCTCTCTTTAACAGATTAGATGAAATTTCATCTAACCCTTAACAATAAATGGAAAACATTAATTTATTATCTTTCTTTGAAAACTTTCAATTTTACTAAACTATTTTCCAAACTCAATACAGGCAGTTTCACTTTTAAAACAGAAACTTTCAACGAAATTTAAGGCACAAAAAAAATCTCAAATTAAAACACAAACTTCAAATTCTAGGAAAAATAAATCGTAAAAAAAAAAATTCCAAATTTTGTGCCTTAATTTGAGATTTTTTTCGCCTTAAATTTCGTTGAAAGTTTGTGCCTTAAAAGTAAAACTGACTGTAATTTCTAATTTCTTTTTGAGTTGTAACCTTCTTCGATATATCAACATTGAAATTCTGACTTGATCAATTTTTGAGAACTAGTATTTAAATTCACGCCAATCTTCCTTTTTTGAGAACATTAAATAGATTCATGAAAATAATAAATTAATTGAGAATTAATAAAGTTACCAAATGATTGAATCTTCATTAAATAATTATAAGTGGGTGTAAATATCTAATAAAAAAATAATAAAATATTAATTTCAAAAATAAATTACTTAAATTTTATTTTATAAACATAAATTGAAAAAATATTAGGATTATTATTATCATCAAACAATTAATTAATAAATTATTTAATATTTAGATTCTAATAGCTAAATGGCATAATATATTTTAATATAATATATTAAAAGATTTAATTCCACATTTTCTATTATCTTATATTTATAATTAATATTTAAATTAATAAAGATAAATATAATTAAATGAAAAAAACAAGAATGGGGAAAAAGGAAAAAAGGAAAAAAGAAAAAAAAAAAAAAAAAACACTATAATCAAAATGATATTGAAACCACAAATTAAAATAGCATCGATTCCAAAATTTCAATTTGTTCGATAACATATTTTTTGTCTAATTGGTATATCTTTAAAAAGGATTCAATTTCCTTTGGCAACAATTGCTTTTGCAATAATTTATATTTTTTTTTGATTGAAATTAAGATTTTGTTTTTGTTTGTTTGCACGTCATTTATTCTGAAAGCCAATTCCTGGCTAATTTTTTTTACCGATTCTGGATCATTCCAATTGATTATGTTTGAATATTTTTCTTTGCATTCCCAGTGTTGTAATAATTTTTCTTTTTCTTCAATTAATTGAGACAATCGATTATTAATTTTCTCGGAATTTTTTTCGAGTTGTTCAATTTTAAAAGACTGTTCAGTTTTGTCATCCATTTTAAATTTAATTAATAACGACTGATTTTGTGATTGTAATTTTTCGAGTCTTTGTTCCAAATACAGCATCCGGACTGACAGGTTTTGTTCCTTCTTTTCTTTTTTTGTAAATTTTTTTTTGACTTTATTCAATTTTGAGATCTTGACATTCAGGATCCGAGATATGTTTTTATAGTCCGTTTCCATTTCCTTTATTTTTTTAGTTTGATTTTGGAAATCTTCTTTGAGCATGGCAATGGAAAAATTTAAATCAGATTTCAGTTTTTTGTTTCCGGTCTTTTGGAAGATTTCAAATTTGGATACAATGAGTTTTGATTTCTTAACTTGGCTTTTGAAGAAATCAATCGACTCCTCAATGGAGCGCTCGAAACTGGATAATTTGATTTGTAAATTTTGGTTTTTGGAATTTGAATTGGTTGTGTTTTGTTCAAGCTCAATTAATTGTTTGTTTTGCTTGTTGTCATATTGCTTGGTTTTATATTTAAATGTATTAATTTCCTTTTTCAAGAGATCAATTCTTAAATCGTTTTGAATTGATTGTTCGTTGAGTCTTTTCATTTCCCGAATGATCCCTAGAGTTTCGTTTGTAGACTCCTTTTGGCAATTGCTTATTTTCTTTTTTAAATTTGTTACTTTATCTTTCATTTTTTTAATTTCGATTGCATGCTTCTCATTCTCGTTTTCTATTTGTTCTTGTAATTTGTTTTTTGTTAATTTTATTTTGTTTCCGAATCCTTTTAATGTTTTTAAATATTCTTTGGCTTGTGAAATGTCTGTAATTGAATTAGAGCTGAGATACTGGATATTAATTGAGATGAAATTCGGTTCATCAGAGTTATTTTTAACCTGTTTTTTTTCTTTTTCTTCTTTTTTTTTCGTTTGAGTTTCTTGTTGTTCTTCTTCTCTTTCTTCTTTTCCTTCAGAGGAACCACCAGAGTCCATTTTATTAAATTGGATCATTTCTCTTGTGAATTCCTTATTAAAAATTTTTGAAGGTGAGATCGGGTTGAGTGATTGTGGTGTGTCAGGGATAAGGTTTTCATTTTGTTGAGAATCCTCATCTTTTTTTACCAAGGTTGGTATTTCGATCACTAACTGAGAATCTGGATCAGTTTTTTTTTTTTTTATTTGTTTGTTTTGGAGCGAAGGAAAAAAAAAAGAAAAATTTTTCAAAAATGAGAATTTTGCACAGTTAAAAAAGAAAAAAATTGTTACTATCTGTTTGGTTCATTTTTTTCACACAATAATAATTCTAATCGAAAAGGATTTGTTTTGAAAAAATGAAATTTATGGTTATTGTTTTTAAGAATTCTACAATTGGATACCAACTATCTTTGACTTGACACTCAACCCAATTTTATATTGTTTTGAATTCAAATTTTGCAAGAATACCAAATACTCCTCAATCAAATTATGATAATTAGAATTTTATCAAGAAAACATCAAAGTAAGTATAATTAAATGTCTCAAAGCACCGTTAATAATTCACTTTTATAGAACTTATAGATTTTTCTTCTAATTTGAGAAATATTTTGAAACTTAGTATAATATTGCTAAATAACTTGATTGGTAAATAAAACTTGCTCTGAACAGTTAGATTTTTGGAGGTAAGACACTTTGAATAAAAAAACAAGACACAAAAAAATTCTGAATGTAAGAAGAAAATTAATTTTCTGAAAACAGTAACTAGTTACAATAAGTATACAAAAAGGTGTAAAAATTTGTGAATTTTTTTTTTTTTTAATTATTTTGAAGGGTGAAAATTAATTTCCTCTTAATTACCCTAACTTTTTTTTAATTCAAAAGAGTTTTAGTAAAGTCATTAATTTTTACTTGGTTCTTTTGAGTTCTGGAAAATACTCCCTTTGATTTTTTTAATATTGATTTTATTTTGAAAATTGATAAATTGATTTTTTGAAAATAAGAAGTATTAAAAAAAACCTCCTTGAGCTTTTCCGGAAATTAAAAGAAGAGAGAAAAATCTTTGATTTTACTCAATTCTTTTAATTTCTGTAAAATTTAGACACTATATACTGTTTGAAGTTTGGTTTTCTTGGAATTTCTGTTTCTTTGGAAAATCAATTGATTTTCGATTTATTTCAAAAAGTAAAAAAAAACCTAAAGAAAATCTCTAGATTTTCTAAATAAATAGAAAACTCAAAAAAACCTAGAACACTTAACAGATAGAACAGAAAACCTCAAAAAAGCTTAACTTCACTTCATAAATAAAACAGAAAATCTCAAGAAAGCTCGACACTCTACAACACTTGATGACACTCCCCTAATTTTTAAATAATTTTTTAGAAATTGTAAATAAGAATCAAGATTTTTTTTAACATTAACCAATTACAAAATAAATAATGAGTTTTTATTTGGAATAATATCTAAAAGTTTATTTTTATTGTTTTTGTTTATATGAATTGATTCTTTTTATCAAATTATTTGATTTTCTTTTAAGAATTGGCAGTTTCATAAAAAATGATTGATATATTTAAGTATTTCTATAAGAAAATATTTTTTAATAAATTGGAAGATTTTAGTCAGTATTACCAATCAATCCAAACAAATATTTAATAATTTTAGATTTATTTTGGAGATTTTTAACCTAACAGTGGGTAAAATAATACATAGAAAAAGATTATAATCTGTCACAATCATGAAAAATTTTTTTAAAAAAAAAATTAAATATTTGATAATTTTTCCCTTTTTGATAACTTCAATTACAATAAACAGAATTAATTAAGAAAAGATCTTTGATCAAAAAATATTTTTAAAGATACTTTACAATTTAAGTTAGAAAATCAAATTTTTCTATAATATTTTTTTTCAATTTAATAGTATAAAATTTGGAAACTTTTTTGCTTCTAGATAAGAGGTCATTTTATTATATTTGAAAGTATTTAAAGGACTATTCGAATTTTATGCTCTGTGAGGGTTGAAATAAAATACTATAAACAGAAAAAAAGCTTTACAAGACAATGAATTGAGGAAAAGTCTAAATATTGAAATTTTTGGGATTTTTGGGTTTTTTTTAGATTTTGCTGGAAAATCATTTATTGATCTAAAAACTTATTGAATTTCGCGAACAAAACCAAGGCAAAACTAAAAAGCTATTTTTTTTGATATTAAGAAAATGCTATTCCACTTTCTTTTCATATATATTGATACTCTCTCGCTACACTCTAACATACTTGTAAAGAAAATGGAGTGACATTTTCCTAATGAAATTTTTTTCTTCAAAATTTGTTGAGAATAATTTAGATTTGAGCATTCATTAAAATAGATAAATAAGTAAAAAAAAAAAAGTCAACAACCGACTTTTTAATTCAAACACAACTCAGAAGTGATTGGAAAAGAAAAGTTTTGGGGAATAAATAAGAACTCCCATTAAATAAATCAATACACTTAGCTTTCGAATACCCAACCAAACAAAATTAAACCAAAAAAAATTCTTCATCAAATAAGTCAATTTAGATACACCAAAGACGAAAGCAAGGAATTCTTTATTTTTTCAAGAATACTATCTAGATTTGTGAAAATAAAATAACAAATATGTTAAATTCAACCTAAAAATGGCTTTGCTAAACTCAAAATTTTTCAAAAAAAACCTAAATTTTTCATATTAGCAAGATCACTTAGGTCAAGTTTCTTTTAAGTCTATAAACATGTTACTAGGTGGAAAAATATGATTCACTAACCATAAAATTCAGATAATCCTTAAATCTGATGAATATCTTTCAAATAGGGAATCAATTATTTTGACTATTGAAGAAGTATTTGTTCTTTTAAATTGGAAAAAATAGTTTTTCTTTGATTTTCCATTAGGTTTTTTTTAATTTTTGGAATAGAGTAAAATCTTTAATTTGACTCAATTCTTTTGAATTCTGGAAAACCTAGGACACTTCCGTTAGGTTTTTTTAATTTTTGAAATTTTAAGAAAATTTAAAAAATTTTCTGTTTATTTCCAAAAAGTAAAAAAAACAGCCGTTGTGTTTTCCAGAATTTAAAAGAATAGAGTAAAATCTTTGATTTTTCTCAATTCTTTTGAATTCTGGAAAAACATGGTTAGTTTTTCTGGTGTTTTCTGTTTATTTCTAAAGTAAAAATGACCTAGAACACTTCTCAAATAAATAGAAAACTCAAAAAACCTAGAAAACTTAACAGATAAAACAGAAAACCTCAAGAAAAGCTAGGCACTTGACGGCACTTGACGACACACTACAGACACTTGCGGAATATTTATCATCGGTTATTTTTTTTTCGTATTTGGGTTTTTTCAGATGAGTAGAGTGTTTTCAAAACTATTAGTTATTCTCTCTTCAAAGTAAAAATATCTGAAAGTTGAATATAACAAAAATTCATTGTTTGATCCTTTTAAAAATTTATACCACAAAATAGACCTTTTTTTCGAGACTGGAGACTTTTGAAAAATCGTGGTACTATTAACAACAATAAATACAACAGCCTCAAGATTTTTAAGAACTGAATTGTTGATTATATTTTGAATAAACTCAATTAACAAAAGTATAAAAAGTTAATTAAAGTAAATGTTTTCTCGAACTTGAAATTTTCAATTTTATTCTTTTACAATACTGTTATTTGAATCATAAATGAAAAAATCTTTTTACTTCCTTTTCAATTTTCCTTTTTCAAATATATTGAGACACAAATTACAACCCACTCCTTTAAGAAATATTTGTAAAAAAATATTAAGTGTAAATTTTTTTCCCATTTCTTCTCAAAATACTAGTACGGATATTTTCAGAATTCTTCTTAGCCTGTGGTTGTAATTTTATATTAATATCAAAAACACCAATAGAACATATTAATTAATTTTCAAAATTTGAACAAAAAAAATTGGCGTGTATTGTTTTCATAGCTTTATATAAAGCTTATTAGTAAATAGAAACTAAATCCTTATAATAATCTGATGATTACTTACCAAGATTTGTTGAAATAGAGTAGACATAACACTAAATAAAAACTAAATAAAAAATTAAAAGTAATAATAATAAAAAAAAAACGATTTCTTTTCTATAAAGATTAACTTTATTATTTTTTTTTTTTTGATCATAGCGTATTTCATTTTTTTTTTTTTTTTTCAATAAATTGAATTTAATCATCATTTTTTTGGAAATAGAACAGAATTTTAAAAAAAAAACAGAAAAAAAAAAGAAAAGTAAAAAATGTGAAGTCAAATGTAAATATAAAAAAAATTGATGATATTAAAAACAAAAAAAAATAAAAAAAAAAAAAAAAAAAATAAAAACAAAAATTTTAAATTAAAAAGAGATAAATAACAATATTTATAAAATAAAAAAAAAAAACAAAAATTTATTTTCTTAATTTTTCTTTTCTTGTATACCTTCTAAATTGGAATTGATGGATCTCAAAGAAGATCGAGCTAATTTAGCTTGTTGCATAAAGTTCATCAAATTGAGATCTTGCTTGCTATCCTTTCTTATAAGTCTACCTTGTTTAATTGTACCATAAATATTTTTAAAGTTATTTTTCTTTGGCGAATTTGAAGATCTTGAGGAAGATTTTGAAGACTTTTTCGGAGTCTTAATTTGAATTTCGCCTTGTTGTTGATTGTCTTGTTTTTTCTTTTTCAGCTCTTCTCTTCTCTTTTCCTGAGCGATTTTGCGTTTTTCGTCTTTGATTTTCTTTTCTTGTAATTCCTTTTCCTTGATATTAGCCTTTGTGCCTTGCTCGACTTCTAAAACAAAGTTGTGCACCAATGAGAAATATTCTGTGCTCACCATTTTATCTTGCTCGCCAATGCCAAACATGGAAAGGGCTCTCTTGTATTCCTTCTCCATTTTGTCCATTAATGATCCCAGTGATTTCATTTGCTTTCTTGTATTTTTGAGGAAATTGAATAGCGATTTGTAAAAAACGCCCTTCGATTTTTTAAAGCTTTTCAAAAACTCGTCGTTTTCCTCAATGCGGTTTTTGATTTGGTTTGCCTCGGCTTGGATCATTTCGATGGGCTTCCCAATGACCTTTCTGAGCCCAAAGAGATCCTCTGGCAGCGAAATCACCTTTTCAAGGCCCAACCGCTCAGCTTCCAAACAACAAAACTGGATCAGGGACATTTTATTGTCGATCGACTTTGTGCTTGCCAGTCTGACCAAAAAGTCCAGCTTGAATCCCTGGCAGTTACCGCGGCTGGTCCCCATATTCATATAGTTACCGGAAATAAGAACCAAGGCAAAAATTTGGCGCATTCCTTCCGACTCAGAAATCGATTTGGATGCCTCAATGATCTGTTCAATGTCCTGGTGCACATCCTTCAAGCTGACATGGAACTCCAATTTAAATTCAAACGCAGCCAATCGCTTTTTCAGGCTTGGTATTGTCCCCATTAGCCTGTAGAATTTCTCGACTTCCCCAAGTCTTTTGACGTCGCCGGAAAAGGAATTTACTGTTTCCTGTTGAGTCTCGTCGGGCATGATCTTGATCAGCGTTTTCAATTTATCAATATCGAATTTTTGATCGTCCATTTTTAAAATGGCCTCCTTAACTTCATCATGGCTATATTTCCATCGTTTCAAAATCATCTCCACTGTCTGTGCCTTCGATGGTTCAATGAGCTTGATGGACTCGGCTTTTTTTTTTTTGGCTCGTTCCTTTTTCTCTTCATCAATAACTTTTTTTTCCTTTTTCGTGAGTTTTCTTCTTGCACAAAAATGCTCTTCGAGATTTTTGACATTTGCTTGAAGATTTTGGTTCGCAATGAATTTGGAGACGTCTGACCAGATGGTTTTTTCGACTTGCTTTTTATTCATTTTGGACCAAAACAATTGCTTCATTTTGACGTTTGGCTTTTTTTTACCAAATAGCCCCCTTTTCTTTCCAAAGCTTGGTGGTGGTGGCATTCCGCCTATTCCTCCGCCTCCCATTGATGGTGGTGGTGGCATTCCTCCTATTCCCCCGCCTCCCATTGGTGGTGGTGGTGGCATTCCTCCTCCTCCTCCCATTGGTGGTGGTGGTATCCCGCCTCCTCCCATTGGTGGTGGGGGGATCTTTCCTCCTCCATTGTTCCCTTCATTTTCTTGCTCGTCTTTCCATTTTTGCTTCCGTAAATCAGGTGGCGGTGGCAGCCCTCCGCCTATCATTGGTGGTGGGGGGATCTTTCCTCCTCCATTTCCTTTGTGCTTTTTCGTTTCATCATTTTCATTATCAATCTTCTTTTCGTTTGTGCCTAGGGATGAGCTTCCCAGCATGGGGGAGCCAATTGACCCCTTATTTGTTTTTATATTGTCATCAAATCTTGAAAAATCATCTCCTTCTTCTTCTTCTCCTCCTTGTAAGCCATTATTGCCGCCAGTTTTGATACCCTTTAACAAATTCTTGTTAGTTTTTTCTAAGTCGATTACTTGGTGCGCAAGCTTTTGTACTTGCTCTTCCAGCGAAGAAATTTTTTGTCTTTCAAGTTCGACAATTACTTGGTTTTGGATATTCCCATCCTTCTCTTGATTACCTTCATTGTCAAGCTTTTCTCGAATTGCCGATTTTTGAACTAAATTCTGGACAGCATTCCATTTTTGTTTTGAATTTTCGTCATGCTGAATGGTTAATAGTCCCTGCAATACCTTTAACAAATTTTGATACTCGTCGCTTCCATGGGTCTGTTGTACAATGGCTTGGATCAGGGATTTGGGATCTGTTAAATCGATTTTGCCCAATTGAACCAATTCCTCATCTTTTTCCTTTTCGTTAATGAAAAATCTTAATTGTCTTGTAATTTTGATTTCTTGCATTGGATACAAGACATCATCAAAATATTTTTCTAAGCCACAAGCAATAAATTCCCTTCGCATTTGCATTCTTATCATTACATCTTCAGGAGTGACAATAATGAAATTAATTAACAGCATCAATCTTTGTCGATATTTTAAATCATCAATTAATTCAAATGTTCGAACTAATCTTTGAAATCGAATTCTCTCAAACCCATATTCAACTGCTTGACTGAATCCGGCAAGTACTTTGCTATAAAGATTATTTATTAGAATTTTTTTTTTTTTTTTTTTTTTTTTTTATTAAAATATGAGTAATAAAAAAAGATTGTAACAAAATTTGAATGATGATTAATAAATCAACAAGGAATCAGTATTTTTTTAAAAATAAAATGAAATCTTGTAAAGATCTTGAAAAATTTTTTTTTTGTAATTTTTGTTTTAGATTTCCGATATGAAATGGATGAGTTAGCATTGCCTAAACAATTTATTAATTTGAGTCTATTTTTTGAAATCCAAAATTTACATGTTTCCAATATATATAAAACCAAAAAATAAGTAACCCTATTATTTTTATCAATCAATTAAGTCAATTCTTGAAAATTGTAAACAGGATTTTTTATTTTTATATTGGAAAGTCTTGATTTTGAAAAAGAAAAATATATTTTGTTAGTATTTTTAATCATTAAGATTTCAATTCAAATATCAACAAATAAAACTAATATGATGGCATAGGTCATTGAATAAATGATAATTTGATAGAAGTTTAACAAAAATTTATCAATAAAATTAACATCTATTAAGGAAAAAAATTTTTTACTTTTAGTTTTGAAAAAAGTTGTTTTCTTTGTTTTCAACAAATGAAAAAAAAAAAATTGCAAACAAAATTTCAATTTTGAAAAATTTTTTTTGAAAAAATTATTTGGCCTTATTCGTGTTTCATTATAACAATTTAAATCATTTTTAGAATAAAAAAATTGGTTTTGAATTTTTATCATAAAATTTTGAGCTAATTCTCAAATATCTTGTGGAAAATTTTATTTTTAAAAAATCAAATTTTGTTTTTGTTTAAAAATAGAGTTTTTGAGTAAAGTTTTTAAATGCTTTAAAAAATTTATTGGGTTGAAAACTCTCCTTTTTAAAATAATTTGAATATTTTTCAACATGGGTTCAATAAAACGATTTTTTGTTTATCCTAAAGAATTATATCTAAAAAAAAGAAAAAAAATCTTTTATTAATATTTATGACAATAAAAACCATGTATGGTCTGGTGGTAATGAAAATAGTTATGAACTGAGTAAAAACTTTTTATAATGTAAAAAATAAAATCAATTTGAGATAATTTTCTTTTTAAAAAAAAAGAAAAAAAAAATTTTCTTTTCTGGGTTTATTAGTCTATTATAATTTTTTGCGAACTTCGCAAATACAAGATTCGAAAGTACAGAATATCACCAATAGAATAATTTAATATTTTGTCTTATTGAAGTGGAATACTGATACCTTAAATTGGTATTTTGAAGTTATGTCTTTTTTAATTTTTCTTGTTGTTTTTTTTTTTTTTTAGAATCTGTAAAATTGAAATTCTTTGACTAGGCCGGATCATGGAGTTAATTTGGCTTATCTTTTGATTTTTTTTTTTTTAAGGGACTTTTTTTGAATGTAAATTTTGGTGTTTTACAAATCGAATTTTAGAGGTTTATTAAAATTCAAATGTTTGAAAAATAATTCAATATATTTTTTTTACTTTTACAAATAATTTTATGATTTTAGTAATTCCTTTTTTTTTTTTAGAAGTTATTTCCAAAAAAGCGAGGCAAATTTATTTTAAAATATCTTTATTAAACCCAATTCTTCATATAAAACTATTTAAATATCGAAAATTGTTCACTACTCTTTATTGATTCTTGGTAATAATTCAATTTGTTTATTAATATTGTATTATATAAATAAAGGATATTAATTTTTCTGATCTCAATTTTTATCAGATATTTTTTTAGGGGTGAAAATACGTCTTTATTTTTTTCTTTTTAATCATTAAATTGTTTTACAAAGAGGTTTAATCTCGATAGAATTCAGAATAGAGTGGAAAACGTATCTGTATTTTATTGTTTAAAAAAATCCTTCGCATGCCCTTTTCAATTTTTCCAATATATTTATTGAAATTTGATGTGACTAGTTTTTTCCAAAAAAAGTGTTTGGTTTTTTTTTTTCGTTTTTTGGGAAATATTTTAATCCAAATATATTTTGGAATAAAGACCTTAATCATTGATTCGATCAGTAATAATATTTATCTCTTAATTTTATATTACCAGTTTAACGAATAGAGTGACTAAAAAAGATGAATTTTATATGAAATATAAAAATAAATGTTACTTTTTTGAAAATACATATAAAAAAAATAAATAAAAAATTTTAGTGAAAAATCCATTTTAAAAAAAATATTTTAAAAACAGTTTCAACAATGAAATTGAACTGTATTATAAACAGTTTTAAAAGGGATTAACAATTTTTTATATGATTTTATTTGTAAATATTTAACAATGATATTTTATTGACAAAAAAATAATTCGAATTCTTAAATACTCTCTATTTAATAGTGAAAATGTGTCATTGTAATTTTAAAAAAGTTCTTAAATTATTTTTTTAAACCTAAAGTTGGCACTTTTTGAAAATGATTATTAAATGATTTTGTTGGCTTTATTCAAGTGATAAAAATATTAAATTTTGTAGTTTATATGTCGAAATTATATTTTTTGTGTAAAATAAATAAAAAAAAAAAAAAAAATTAACTTACTCATAAGATTCTTGATTTACAACAAGAGGGACAGTTAATATTTTAAGAGCATGGCATTTGGAAGGAACATTGTCATTATATAAAGATAAAGCCAACGTTTCTAATGCTTTTGGGTGTTTTACAATTGACTCTAAGCCAACCTTTTTGTCCATTAGCAATTTCAAACATTGCACAATATGTGTTTCAATAGATCGATCTGTTTGGTTTCTTCTTGATTTTTCAATTCGAAAACGAAGGCTTTCAATCAATAGATCTAGCCCCCCAAGTTCAAAAAATTCTGTAATCCATGAACTTGTCTGTAATTGAATAACCTTATATAAAGTTGCTAATACGTTTGGTATTAAATGGTACCTCAATTGATCAACAAATTTTTGTGGTGTTTGAATTATGCCCCGATCTCCTTCAAGTACCTTTTGTTTAGGTTTATTCAATTTAAAAAGTTTAGGAATGAAATTAAGTGGGGATGAATAATAAAGAGAAATAATTATTAAAAGTAAAAAAGTCCTTTCAAAGATGTTCAGTTAAAACCAGTGCTTAGATTTTCACAATTTTTTAAAGGTTTGTAATTTTTCCAAAAACTAGAACTTTTTGGTGCAAACAAACATGAGAGGAAACTTGTCAAAAAATCTAAACTTTCCAATCACACAAGGAAAAAGAAACTTTTCAAAAAAATATGAGATTTCTAATCAAAAAAAGCAAATTCAACAAAAGAATAAAAATGTCTGAGTTTTGTTGGTTTGTTTGTTTTTTTGATTTCTGAATTTAAAGAATTATTTTTATTTTTTTAAAATTTCTGTTTCAATCCACAACCATTTTGATTCTTTCAGTAAATTGAATTTTTTGATTCAATATCTCATATTTTTTTTGAAAAGTTTCCTTTCCCTCATTTGTGAGTTTAACTTGAAAGTTTCTTTGTTTTTAAAAAAATTACAAATTTTTGAAAAAAACTTTCAAATATTTTTGACTGAAATTTTGAAACAAAAGTTTCTAAAAAAAAAAAATTGTGAAAGTGTTCCAAATAAACATACAAAAGGTACTGTAAAACATCTGGTAACGTTTTAGTTTTGAACCTTTTTTTTATCGTAATTTACAAGTTTTTTGGAACATTTTTAAAAAAAAAAAGGAAAAAAAAAATTAAATAAAAGTAAAGGAACTAAAAAAAAAAAAGGATTTTTTTATGAAAAAAATAAAAACAAAAAAAAAAGAAATAGTACTCTTGATTTTTGTTTCACCGAGTTGTTGGGTACAGTTTGTTGTTGTTGGAAATTTTTTTTTTTTTTCTCGAGTGCTTTTTGAAAAAGTTGGAGTGAATAATCCTGAAACATATATCCAATAGTTTTTGAATCCTTGGAGTTGTCATAGTGAGGGGTCAGTAATGTGATCTCGTCTCCATTTTTGAGCCTTTTTTCTTTCTCTTTCCCAATCAACTTGCCATTTAAGTAGGTACCATTAGTGGACAAATCTTTGATAAAAACCATGGGCTTGGAATCTGAAGAGTTAGGGTTTGTGGAGTTCGTCCTTTGGGGAGGCATGAGCCAGATTTGGAAATGGATGTTAGACAGTTCCATACTAGAAAAGGAAATTAAGCATTTATGATGCCTACCAATAAAATTCTTTTGGTTTATTAGATCTGCACTTGGGTGCTTTGTATTTAGTGACATGAGTTTTCCCCATCTCCTTCTGCTTTTTTGTGAAGTACTTGAGGATCGTGATTCGTTTTGTTTAGATCTTGGGTTCCTTCGATTTGGGCTTCTGGTGTGTCCCCTTTTTTGTCTTTTTAGTTTTTCTAATTTTTTTTTTTCGCTCATGACAAGTGAAAAATAAACAAGGAAAAAAAGTAAAAAAAAAATGAAATTATTTTTTTTGTAAAAGTCTCAAAAAGAATAATACCCTTCTTGTTGTTTTTGTTTTGTGAAAAAATTTGTTGAAGATTTTTACATTTTTGCAAAATATTTCTTTACTCTTTTTTTGATTTTGATTATTTTATTCAAAAAGCCTAAATTTGATTTTGAATCTGAAAACTATTTCGAAGCATTATTTTTGAGAACTTGTTTCATTCAAATATACATTTTAAAAAATTTGGAATCATTCTTAACTCTTTCCTTATTTCATCATTAAAAAAAATCCATTGATATTTTATTTTATCTTTATCCAAGAATTACTCAGATTTGTTTACTTTTAAAAAATAATTGAACCAATCTTCAAGAAAAGTACAAAACGGTTGGTGTGATTAAACTATTGAATCGAGTAAACTGAACAAACTTGATTTTTCTGTAAAACAGAATAACGGATTGCATTGTAATTATGCTAATAACATGACTCGTTTCTACAAAATATAGAATTGTACAGATGATGCAAGAACCAAAAAGAAAAAAAGTCTTTAATTTGATTAAGAAAATAAAAGCAAAAATTTGCCAAATTGGTTACTTCTCTTTTCTGCCAAAGTTTAAAGATCCTTTTTAAATTATCTCTTTTTAATTATTTCCATTTTCCTTATTGAAAATGTGTCTTGAGGAACAACCAAATTTATTTTAACAAAAAACCCCCTAAATAATTTCAATGACTTTCAAAATAAAAAAAGAGATAAAGATTTCAAGATCACAAACTAAAGAAAACTCAGAAAATCACAACAAGATAAGGTAAGTACTTTGAGATATTTTGGGGTTTTGTTTAATCTTTGCCCATACCAATTTGAACAAAACATGATAAAAACACAGTATATTATTGGTAGCAACCTAAGATATGATCTTATTAAAAATAACAGTCGCATTTCACACTTATTAGGTACTTGAAAAACTGGTACATCATCAGAACGTGATTAGCACGAGGCGCATGGTGTTTAAATCATCCACAATTGCAACAACAATAAACATTTAAAAGGAAAAAAGGTCGTTTTAAGGGATTAGCGTCTACCAAGGAGAAACCTACGATCAAAGTGTGTTGTTATTGGACCAAACCACATTAGTGTTACTTGGTTTGAATCTCTCTAAAAAGTCGATTAGTCAAGTAGTAATATTTATTGATCCTCATCAATTAAAAACGATCTAAGTATTCGTAAAAAACTTAACAATTTCAGAAAAAAATCTGCATTTCGCCATAAATTTAAAGGTTGAATTTTCAATATTCAGACTCCAAAGTTGCAAAATATATTTCTTAAATATATGGCGAAATGTAGATTACTTTCGAAAAAAATTCTTTTTTTTTTAAAAAATAAATAATTAACGAATAGATTTTTTTGTAGAAATTATTTCTGAAATATTGAAAATATATTGATGTTAACACTTAACTTTAACAAAAGGAAATTAAACTAAAAAACCTTTTTGTTTTTATGCTGATCATTATTGAGTTAATCTTTGAAATTACTGCTGTTAAAATAAAGTGTGTAGAAAAGTTTATTCCATGTTTAAAAATAAAAAGGGTGTTTTTTTGTTATAAAAGACCGATATATCAACCCATCAAAGAAACCAACAATAAACTATAATTAAATATGGTATTGGTTTTTTAAAGTTCTATTATTTAAAAAGAAATTCTAAAAATGAAGGATCAAATTGAAAAATTTATCTCAAAAAATAGAGTAAATTTTTCAAAAAATTAAATTTCAAAAAAACAACCAAAAAAATTGAGAATATTACAAAAAATTTCGAATAAAGTTCTTTCAAAAGTTAAATTTTTCTGAAAATATCAAGTGGTTTACTTTCAAAATTGATTTGAATTTCGTTATATTATTGAATAGTCAAGTGGATGTTGCCTTGGTAAAAGAATAAAAAAAAGCACGGATTATATTTCGAAACATGGAGTATAATTGTTGTGCACGCATTATTGATCACTGTAAATAATTAACCAATATATTTTTTTGACAAATTATTTCTGAAATATTGGAAAAACATTAATCTTACAATTATCTTTATAAAAAGGAAACACTCTCAATCAGTATTTGGGGTTCTATATTGATGATCATTGAGTTAAATATTTAAAATTAAAAAAAAATAAAAAATAATTACTTTCGTACATTTTAAATATTAATTATTAAATACTTGAATTTTATTATTTGGAGTTTCTATTTTTGGATTTGTAAAAGAATTAAAACAAAAAATTTCCAAAATAAAAATTTTTAATTGAGATCCTTAGTAAAAAATGAAATCTTTTGTTTGCAATAGGATTTAAAATAGATTTTTTAGAGCTATTTGAATAAAGGCGCACTAATATCATTTACACACCTTTTCAACAAACTTTGATTATAGAGAAATCTATAGTGACGCTAATCCCTTAACAGAAGGATCTTTCAGGATTATTTATTGCGATTGATTGCACTCTTTTCTTTCTGTTACACCAAAAAATGAAATACCTCAATTCTTGTATTATGCTCTTAGAAATGACAACACAATTAAATACCAATAGATCAAAATCAGAATAAAGTAAAACCGAAAGAAATAATTGAATAATTTAACTCCCATTTTACCAAAGAAAAAAAAATAAGAGATAAGAAACCAAGAATATCTTGGAACTTTATTTGTAAATTCAAACATATTAAATATAATAAGCTAGGAGAAGTGAGGTTATCCCAGAAAATTTTATTAAAGAATTCAGTAAAAAAATATAGTACCATAACCTTTTAGAGCAGCACACTTTAAGATCACATAAAACACAAAATAATCAAAATAATGCACAAAAATAAACCCATAACACACAAAAAAAGATTGGGTTTATTAATTTACAATCATTGTTTTTTCTTTTTTTCGGGACAAGTAATAATCTTAAAAAAAAGATTGATTTATATCATCAAGAATTGTACCTTAAAATAAAAAATGATTATTTTGCCCCCTATTTGATTATTTTGATTAGAGTATCCATTAATAAATACTTGTGTTTGAGTAACAATCAGAAAGCAATTTTCAATTTTTTTATTTTTATTTTATAATTAGTTAGGAGAATAGATTCAACAAAATTACCTCCTCTACTATTTATTAAAAAATAAAATGAAGAAATTTTTTATTCATCTTTCCAAAAAAAATAAAAAAACCCTTAGATTAATATTAATCACCAAAGTTCCTGATTCTAAAATGGGAATTAATATTTTAAACTAGTTTACAGAATGAAAAATTTAAAATATTACTTGATTTATAAAATCCTATTTGGAAAGTTAATTGTGAAATTATAATCTTTTTATTTTGCAATCAACTGCTTTTACATGAAACACTACAAATCCTGTAGTGTTTTTTATTCTTACCCTAATACAGTTAAGATTATACATCATAAACTGCCTTTTCTTTAAAAAATGAAAATATAAAAATAATTAAAAAAAAACCATAAGAAAAAAGAGAAAGAAAAATTCAAAAGAGAAGAAACGTAAAAATAATAATAAATAGTAAAAACTTAATGAAAAGTTATATTTTGTAATATCAGTTTTGGGTGTGTTATTAGTTGTTTCTCGTTATATTCATTATACCAAAAAAAAAAACTAAATTAAATTTTTTATAAAATATGTTTTTTTTAAAAAAAGCATATTGATTTTCAAATCTTATAAATATCTAATGATTAATTATTTTATAAAATCGATATTATTTTTACCTTTTTCAATAAATTTTTTGATTTCGTATAACTGAAATTTACTTCAATCATATTTTTGTTGTCATTGTAAATCATATTCTTTTTTCTTTTTTTTTTGTTTAATTGTTCTTTAATTTTTAATATATGTTATATTACATTTTCAACATTTATTGATTTATATTACAATATTGATCCATTATTTTTTGGGTACAATTTACTAATTCTTTTTTCCTATCTTACTGATAAATTCAATTAAGTACCTGGAAAAATTTAATTTTTTTCCATTTTACAATTTTTTTTAACATGTGCTTAGAAGAAAGCATTTTATTGGATTCTACTCTTTATAAACTTTGTTAAATTGACTGTTCTTGAAAAGATTCTTTTACTTGAAATGTTTTTAAAGTTACAGTTTAAAAGATTCGAAAAATAGAAATGGAACTAAAAAAAATATTAAATTTATTTAAATTTATCAATATCTAAAATAAAAATATATAAATAGTATTTCTAAAACACCAATTATTTGGATTTCTTAAATTGAATACTGAATTTCTGAAATCAAATTTTTTGAATAATATTTGTAGCAAACCTTGTATTTGTTTAAGATAACTATTTTGAATTATTTTTTCTACCAAAAAAAATATGTTTGTGTTTTTTTTAGTTTTTGTTTCTTGTGAAAACAATATACTTATTCTTATTAACTATAAAAAATTTCCAAAACTTTTTTCTCTTCAATATTCTTAATTATTATATTATTAAATGTGGAAAAAATAGATGAATTTTAATTTTATTATTATTAATTTATTTATAATTATTATTATTAGATTTTATACTTATTGTTATTGTTTTTATAAATTGGTATATCTTTTGAAACAATTTTAGTATGGCTTCAACTTTTGTTTATAATTTTTAAATAAACAAAAGAAAAAGAAATATTATAATAGAAAGATGTTCTTAGAAATAATAAGTAAAAAAAACCAGTATATTTATATATACATAAAGAACACGATAAAATTACAGAATAAAATACTTTTTTTTAATTTAATTTGATAATTGATCATCTATATTCATTTGGGAATTCTTATTTAATTAAACAAATTTATTTTTTATTTTTGATCAGATTAGCTCTAAACTGATGGTTATTTTTTTGTTTCTTTGTTTTTATCCTCAAGTTACACCTACTTTTCGTATTTCATTATCTCTCAGCATTAGCAATACAAACTTGATCTATTTCTTGTGTAACTTCTTATTCATCATAATTTTAAAAAATGTTCTAGGGATAAAAATAAAAAAAAAAAAATGATTTTAAGTTTTTTTTTAGTTAAAATTTAAAAAGTAATTAAATAGTAGAGATTCTGATGATATCATATTTTATCACAATAATATCAATAAATTTGCTATAATCAAAAAAAAAAACAAGATCAGACTTTATCACGAAAAATCATAAAATTGTGATAATCTACAAAATCATGAGAAATCATTAAATCATAACACATGGGTAAATAGGGAATACTATAAAAAATAGAGCCTTTCGCATTTATAAGATAAATTAAGAGTTCTATTCATTTATCCAAAAATTGATAATAATATATATATAATATCTGATTGTCTTAATACAATCAGATCCACTTTTAAGAAACATCCTTTGAACAAAATTTAAGGTACAAAATAATCTAAAAATAAGGTACAAAATTTTAAATTCTTTATTTGATACAAATTATTTTACTAGAATTTGAATTTTGTGCCCTAATTTGAGATTTTTTGTGTGCCTTTCATTTTGGATAAAGTTTGTACCTTAAAAGCGGAACTGACTATATGATAATAATAAGTTTAATCAAAAAATCATTTGGTGAACATCAATCTTTCAATTTTCAAAAAAAATAATTTTTCAAGCAAAGTTTTGGTATTCACCAAAGGATTTTTTGATTGAAAACCCCATCAATCTCAACAATAAAAACAAGCGTTTTTTATTCTATTACCAAAATTTGTATAAATACCTGGATATGTTTATTTATCTCTCAAATATTAAAAAGTCTATTTTTTCCAATATTCCCAGTTAAAAATTTAGTTTCAAAATAAGAGTAAATAATCTCAAAAGGAATTTGACACATTAATTAATTCAAGAGATTAGTGACTGGACTTGAGTTCTAGATTTTTACAAATGGTATTAAAGGCATTTCAGGAGAATTTAAAAAATATAAAGTTTATAAAACCTTCAGTAGATCATTTTTTTGTTTTTTGTTTTTGATTTTAAATTAATGAAGTAAGGTTTTATTGTTAAACACAAAACAAAAATTGTTTTTGTTAAAGTCATTTTGAAATTTGTCTTACCTTTATGCTTTTTTTCTTTGTCTGTTTACCAAATTTGTTTTTTTATCTTATTAACAAAGGATCGAAATTTGTGCATTTTCAGGATACAAGATCAGACCAGGTAGAGGAGTCCGATTTGTCAGAATGGATGGAAAAGTAAGTTTTACTCTTTTTACTTTTTTTTGCTTTTTTTTATTCTTTGTTTTATGAATTTCAATTTATTGTTTTTCAAAAACAATTTTTTTGTTTCTTCTGAAAAAAGATTTTGTATCCGAAAAAAAAAAAAAAAACAAACTTTTTAAAATCGAAACACCTTGTAAACCAAATGTTAATTTTTTTTTCTTTTTGTTTTAATTTTCTGAAAAAAAAAATCAAAATTATAAAAAACAAAACACAAAAGCCATTTTTGTTTGCAAACAAAAAATGCTTTTCTAGGTTTTCACATAAAAGAAACCCAAGAAAGATCAGATGGACACAATTCTATCGAAAGGCGCACAGAAAAAACAAAAGTGCTCTCTTAAAAAAAAAGAAAACACGCAGAATTGTCAAAAAGGAACGTGGCATTGTTGGAGCATCCTTAGATCTGATCAACGCCAGAAGACAACAACAAAAGGAAATGAAAACAGCAACTCTTCGTGAGCAAGCCATCAAAGAACTGAAAGAAAGAAAAAGAGCAAAGGCCTTAAGAAGAAAAAAAGAACGTGAAGAAAGAAGAAAGAAAAAGAAAACCACAGAAAAAAAAGACAAAAAAAGAACACAAAGAGAACAAAACAAGAAATCTAAAAACAAATTCAATACCAAACAAAAAAATATTGGACGTAAATTCTAAATCAAACAAACTCTTGTTTTATTCTGATTTATGAATTATTTAAAGCTTGACTAAAAAGAATTTGGTAACTCCCATTCTTCAAGAACTTTTGTTCTTTAATTTATCTAGAATTTTTTCAAAAATTAAAAAGAAATAAAGAGTGATTAGAAAAGATAAGATTTTTTTGCTTTCCATTCTCAATCATTTTTTAGCCGATATTTTCTTTTCAAATTTCCATCCATATTTTGTTTGCAATTGATTGACTTTATTAAAATACTTTGTCAAGTATTAAAACTCGCTTGACAATGTTTTTTTAATTTGATTTCATACAAGAACGAAAAAAAAAAAGCTAATCAACAAACAAACCATTAAAATAGCTTACAATTTTTATTAACTGTTTGTTAAGGTCTATTTTACCTGCTAAATTTGACTGAATTTTTTTTTACCACAGAACCAAAAAGAATTCAACCATAAAAATAATTGATAAAGTTGTTTTAAAAAAGTTTTTAAAAGGATCTCTAAAAAAGTTGTCAAACTTGAAATAGATCGATTTTCGAGACTTTTTTAAAAACTTTTGTCGTCACACTTTTTTCAAACAACTTTAACCTAAAAATTTCTTATTTAGACCCAATTGAGTGTGAATTAAAACCGGTTCCATCAAATAAAATTTAAATCTTGGATTGGGATATAGGTGGATTAAATTATTTCATTTTTTTTTAAAACACTATTTCAGTAATAATCATAATAAAAAAAGAGAAATTGATGATATCTTTTTCAATTCACAAGAAAGTGTAAAAAATCACAATATTAAATTAAATCGTGAAATTATATAAATTCATAAGATGTGAAAAATCGCGATATTCGATATAATCTGGTTTATTGTAAAAATAAACTAAAATTCATAAATTTTGAGGCGATTAACACAGCTAAAACGGTCCAAATAATCACAATAATTCAATTTCATTCAAATTGGAAATAAATTTTGAATTTTGTAAAATATGAAAATAATTGGATCGGCCTCGATTTTTTTGTCAATTCTTTAATAATGAATCCAATTTTGATAAAATTCTAAACCCCAATTCAAAATTTTTAACACACCAAAATTCGATTTGTGAAAAAAAAAACTAATTTAATCAATTCAAGAAGATTTACCAAATTAGAACCATTCACTAATTGAAATGTTAACACTGGTTTATAAATTACAATACTCGCAAAACAATAAATAAATAATTATCAATACAGATAAATCATGGGTGTGTTAAAAATTTTGGAGAGAGCAAAAAAATACATTAGTAAATTTGTTGAAATTCTATTAGGAATATTGATCGATCAAAAGGTTAGATACTACCAACTAATTTTATTTGAGTTCTTCTTTTTTGGTACAACTCAACTTTAACCTAATATCGATGGTTGAAAAAAATTTTGATCAAACTAAACAAATTACGTAATTCAAACAATGAAATGAAAATAAAAACTAAAAGATGAAAAAATGATTTTCATATTTTACAAAAATCAAAATTATCTTCAATTTCAATGAAATTGTATTATTGTGATTGTTTGGAACATTTTAGCTGTGTGGAAAATTTTGAATTTTAGTTTATATTTGATTTTTTTATTCCAAATACTACTTGAATTATAAGAAGAAAAATGCCAGATCTATCAATTCTTCAAAATATTAAATAAAGGGGTTTTATTGTAAAAATAATCCCATTCTACAATCTCAAAAAATATCCAATAATAAGTATTCTTAGATATCTGAAATAATTCTTTTTTATATATTACTTCAATTTCAGAACGGTAGAATTCATTTTGAGTATTTTATTTAGCTCTATTTCAATTTTTAAATTTATTTGTCAAATTAAAAACTTTTTAAAAATCAAAAGTAATTTTTGACAAATAAAAAAATCAAAAGAAACGAAATTTTCAAAAAGAGACAATAAAAATTATCACCAAAACTCACACTTTCTACAATGGCTATAACAACACACCTCTTTAAATATTGTTTTAGTTTTGAAATATTTCCAAGATAAGAGGAATTATTACCTAATGAAGAAACACTAAATATTGAAAATTGAAGAACAACATTTTGAGGTTAAAAAAAACTTTCGTTACTTTAATGATCATAACTTTAAAATAAAGAAACTCACACAACCATTCCTTTCTTTATAAAAATAACAAATTAATTACAAATAGAGGAAAAATAAACCACAAATTGTTAATCGAGGTCGTTTCATTATTCCTCTTTCAGTTTTTGTTTTCATTTCATTTTTTGAATTACATAACTTGTTTTGTTCAATTAAAAAATTTTTTATACCGATTATAATTATGCTAAAGTTGAGTTGTTCTAAAAAGAAGAACTCAAATAAAATTAGTTGGTAGTCTCTAATCATTTGATGGATCAATATTCCTGATAGAATTTAAACCAATTTACCAATCATTTTTTTTGTTTTTCTCTTTCCAAAATTTTTAACACAGTCTTGATTTATTTGTATTGATAATTATTTATTTTTTTGTTTTTTGAGCATTGTAATTTATAAAAAAGTGTTAACATTCCAATTAGCGAATGGTTCTAATTTTGCATTTCTTTGAGAATTGATTAAATAAGTTTGTTTCTTCAACAAATTGAATTTTGGTGTGTTAAAAATTTTGAATTGGGGTTTATCATGATAAAAGCCAAAGAATAGCTAGAAAAAAATTAAAATCAGGATAAAAAAAAAATTTTGATAAAATAGTTGTTGATTTTTAAGGCGAATTCAACAATGATATTTTTAAGAAAAAAATTTTTGTATGATCAAAAAGCTGATATTAAAAAAAAAGAATTTTCTAGAAAGTAAACCATAAAAAAGAATGTTTATTTCAACCAAGGATCAGATCAAGAGTTTTGTATTTTATTTTGGTATGATTGGCAGATTGATCGATCTTTTATATTGACGATAGTAATAATCTATTTGTAAATTATTAGTTTTTCAGGAGTATTATAGTAAACCCAATTTCACTCAAAGGGGCCCAGCCAATATTGAATAATTCACATTTTTTTTAAGAATCAAACAAACTTAGATTGTTTAGAAATACAAGAAATATTAAACTTTGTATTAGAGTCAATAATAATAAAAGAAAAGCCGGAAAAAACCATAAATTTCAGAAAAAAAAAAACGTTGAAAAGTTTTTTGGGGAATTTTCATTGGAATGTCTAGTGCAAAATTCACAATTTCTTTAGGAAATTAAAATTGTTGACAATAAGATTTTTGACTTGTAGATGTATGAATTGTAAAAGAATGTACAAAAAATCACTTTTCACAATGTTGATTTGGAGTTTCAAACATTTTTTTTTCAAATTTATTTCCCTAAAAAAGAAAAGAAAAAAAAAAGAAAAGAAAAAAGCAAATAACAAAAAAGTAAAATTTACTGCTTGAGAAAAAATGATTTTGATCTAAAAATTGAAATTTAAGTTTGAGAAGAATAATGAATTAAACTTATAGAATATGTTCTATTTCTCTAATAAAACTGGGCACCTTTGACTGAAAAAGAGTTTATTATAAATTAGTATAAATAAAAAGAGCTTACAAAACAACAAACCCGTATCATACAGTCTTTAAAGAATTGACCCACAGTCTAATCATTTTCCATATTTTTTCCAAATTGAAAGGATGTATATAACTCCTTTCAAGGCTATTCTTAGTAACCTAGACATATTACCACCAATTACTAAGATTAATTCCATATTATATTTTTTTCCTTTTCTGATAATTATTCTCTTATCTTGATAGTTTTATATTGAATACAACTTATCTAGTGTTCGCAACTCTTATAACACACTTACTAATTAGAACGAAAGTACCTCTTTAATTCTTTTTTGTTATTTAACTTTAAGGAAAGAAACCAATTCAAAAAAAAAAAAAAAAACATATCTATTTTAGATTCAAGTGCCTTGTTTGAAATCGATTATTATCTATTCAATCATAATATTCAGGTCGGATTTTACTTTGGAGATAAAAAAAAAACAATCAAAAAATGAATAGAAAAATCATTTTTACAGACTCGGATACTTATGGTACCAAATAATTTTCTGAAATGGAAAAAAAACAATTGTAATTTTTATGAGAAATAGTAATATTAAAAACAAATCAATCTATGATGCAACATATATCTCTCCAAAAAAAAAAAAAAAAACACTAATTAAAGAAAGAGGATTTTTTTTTGAAAAACGCGCCAAAGAGAGATACTCAATTTCTAATTTAAACAATTTTGAATTATAATTTTGAAAAAAATGTGTTGATTTTGAAGTATCTCTCTTTGGCTTCATTTTGGAGATCTCAAAGATTTTGTTCTTCATTTTTCAAATTTCCTAAATGAGTTATTTATCTCTCAAGATTGTTCCAAAATCCTTCCTTTATCAAAGATATGGCCTCTAAAACACCCATAATTTGGATTAAACCTAATTAAATTGATTGTTTACTTTAAGAAAATAAACTGTTTTAAATTGAAGAAAAAAAAACACTCTGGGGAAAATTTAAATATTTTGTATTATTGAGTATTTTTGCTATCTTTCCAATCCCCCCCCCAATTTTAAATGAAAGGTAACAATTAATTTCAAATTGAATAAATTAAAACATTTGTAATTATAAAATAAATAAAAATTAATTTTTTTTTCTACAATTTTGATTTTTTTGAAATTGAGAATATGAATAACTTTTTCTTTTCCTATTGAATTTTCTTTCTACGAGATCCTTAGATATATTTTTTTATCAAAGAATTTTTTAGAGATTGAAAACATTGAATTTCTTTAATATCATTTTTCTTGGTACAGCACTCCGTGATTTGGACCAAATGCATTGTAAGTGACTCGACCCTTACCTCAAAAAAAATTATTTACTTTTTTTTGTGATTTTTTGGATTATCCAACTTTTGAAGATATAAACCATTTTGTGGATTATCGCAAATTTATTATTTTTTTACGATAAAGTTTGATTAGTCACGATTTTACGACCGTCTCTTAAATTTATAGCAAATATCGTGATAATACACGTTATCATCAAAACCCCTAATTACAAAAACTTTTCGAAATTCCTCGAATAAAGTACCATAAAATTTAAAATAGATATTTTTTTTTACCTCTAAGCTCAATTACATTCCAATCCATATTTAAATATAATGATACCATCGTACTAAACTCTCTTATATTTTAAAATAAAGTGGAAAACAAGGAAGGGAAGTGGATTTTGTTTTTTTATCCTTTTCAAGGTCAAGTTCATATTTGGATAATGAAAAATGGTTTTAACAAATTGAAAATTCCGAAAAAAAAATACCAAAATATTAAATTTTAATAAGAACTATTGTCTTGTCATTCTTTTAAGCCAATAAACATGTTGTTGATCAAAAAGTAATATTCAGTAAATATAAAATTGTGATCGCCCTTAAATAGTTTTTAATAAACAAAGAATAAATTGGCCTCGGTGAAGGAGTAACCCAATGTTCTGTTTAACGAGTTAGTGGCGAAAAGAAACATAAGAGATAAGAAAAGAAAAAGATCCAATGAAAAACGTGCAATACATTTTATTAATCGACTTCAATTTAGCTTTAATAAAGCATAAAGAAACCACTGATTAATTTGAATTTCATTTTTTGTAGAATGGCAAATTAAGACACTTTTTTTGTTGCTAGAGTCCTTTTTGTCATTCCCTCAAGTCACAAAAAAAGAATTCCAATGATTAAAAGTTGAAGGATTGAATTAAAATTCTTTTTGTTTTGGTTGCTAAGGTATCCCAAAATTTTTTTAATTTTTTTCTTCGATTGTTTTTGTTTCCCAAAATAAGTCTCTTTGTTTTAACAATTCAGTGTGCCACTGCTCAATTATTGTGTTCTCAAAATTCATTCTTTTTTTAAAAAAGGATTTCAACCTGATTTCTTTTTTTGATCGTTTTTCATATTCAAAAGCTTGTTTGAGCATCTCAAATTTGTCTAATTGCTTGACTAATTTTGCTTCTTCAGTTTTGCCAGCTTCAAACTCTAACCATAATTCCTTAATGTCTTGTCCGACTTGCCCACCTTCAGTTTTTTCAAGTGTTTCATAAGCCTTTTTTTCCTTCTCATATTTTGTCTCTGGATCAAGATCTGTTGGTGTGAAGTCACCAACTATGCTCTCGCCGATGTCATGAACCAATGCCATTCTGAGTGCTTTGTTTTGATCAAACTTGTTGGGGATACTTGGGAAAAATAAAACAAGGAGTGCTGTACGCCATGAGTGCCCGGCAACGGATTCAGGCGAGGTTATACCACTACGCACCCAGCCAGTTCTAGGGAGGTGTTTTAATTGCGATGAAAGGCTTAAAAACTCAAAAATTTGGTTTGTGTGATTTTCCATTTGTAAAGAGAAGGCAATTAATCGGAGAAAAAGTGTAAAAAATGAAAAGAAATTTTTTTCTTTCTAAGACCCAAACACATTTTATTTGGAATAATAGTCCAGCAATAACTTGTTACTTTTGGTGACTTTTATTTGAAGCCTGAAAAGTTTCTCAATTTATTACTTGGTGTTCTTTTTGGTATTATATTTAAAACAAAAATATATAATAATTATCTCAAAGGTCAATAAGGTACAATTTAAGAATAATTTTTTTAATTGAGATTTAATTTTCTCTGTATTTAAGAACGGGTTTTTAAGGTAGCTGAATCTCAAAAATGTTTATTCAGTAAGATCTAAGTGGAAAAAATGAAATTTTATTTTGACGTTTATCTTACTTGCATCTAGATATGAAAAAGAAAGATTTGAAAAATAAATTTTGTTAAGTAAAGTTTTAAAAACCTTGGGATATTTCTGAGAGATTTCTATTATTTATTTTTGATATGTTTGTTAAGTTAAGAGTTTTTGCCATTTTCACCTAAGGTGTTAAAATTGAGATATTTAGAAATTCTTTGATAAATCAATAGATTTCATCATAAATAAAGACAAAATCTGATATAAATTCATTGGTTGTTTAATTAATCTATCAAAATTCCCATTTCTTAAAAAAGAAAGAGCATCTTTTCAACTTTTCTTTTAGTGACTTATTTTTATCTTATAATAAAACCTTTTATTAATTTTAGCAAATTTTATTTTGATTAAATCATTGAATTTAAGATCCAAAAAAATTTTTCCCATTAAAATTTAGCCTAATTTATTGAGAAACTTACAATTGTGTTTTACCAGAAACAATACAAACACACACACACACACACACACACATATATATATATATATATATATATAATGAAAATATAATAAATACTTTATGTTTTTTCGAAAATAGGTTATAATACAAAGTTCAAAATAGAGTATAAGACTACACCCAAAAGTGTTATTTTAAAATTCCATTCAAATCATAAAAAATATAAAAAAAAAATGAGAAAATAACAACTACTTTATAAAATATTATTATTATTTATAGAGAAAACATAACAATCCAATTGAACCTTTTTTCAAAACCAATGGAAAACTTGGTGTTTTAAAGTTAGAGTTGCTTATTGAAATTTTTTGGAACGAGAGACATTTTTTTGCAAAAGAAAATTGTGCTTTTTTGGTCTTTCATTCTCATTGTTTTTCTAAATGGTTGAATTTATTTGCCTACAAATTTAATATTCATTTCTCATTACAAACATAGTAACAAGCTATTTCCAAAAAAAGGGGGCATTTTTTTTTTATATTTCATAAAAATCATCTTTGTTAGTGAGAATATACGTTTATTTACAACCGACAATTAAGTTTAATATTAATAACGATTGAACAACTGAAGAATATATTTATTTCAAAATATATTCGATGAAATATTCCAAAAAAAAAAAAAAAATAACACCATTTTTTGGTAAAAAAAATGTATGACCAATTCCAATAAAAAACTGGAAAGATAAAAAAAGTAAAAAAGATTTTGGAAATAACTAAATGTATTTATATATGTTTTCAATTCTATTTGAAAATTTGTTGATATTAAAAAAGTTATGAAAACGATTTTTTCAATAAAAAAAAATAATAAACACCAATTTTCACATTTCAAAATATGGTATAAAATCGAGATCCGAAAATTTAATATCTTTTATTTATGTAATACAATACTAAGAAAAAAATTTAATAATTTCCAAAAATCAGTAAATGACAGTTTATGATTTTGGGTATCTAAATACCTATTTAATGATATGTTTTAATAAAGATAATTTCAAATAAATTTGTCCTGCTTTCTTTGAAACACAGCCAGTTCCACTTTTAAGGCATAAACTTTTTACGAAATTTAAGCTACAAAAAAATCTCAAATTAAGGCACAAAATTTGGAATTTTTTTGTGCCTTAAATTTCGTTGAAAGTTTGTACCTTAAAAGTGGAACTGACTGTATCTTCATTGTTTTTTAACCCAAATGGAAGAAGTTTATATGTATATAAGTCTTAACAATTTAAATGGGATTTGCTCAAATATGTTTCACAAAGATTTTTCCTTGTATAAATATCACCAAAATTTTTGTTTTAATTTTTGTTTTTTCTTTTTCTTTTTTACTACTCACTCAAATAAAACATTATTTAAGGAACTTTAAATAAGAATTTACTTTTTTATGAAAAAAGTCAATATTAATCCCAAATAATTCATTATTTCTTTTCAATTGGGATTTTTTTCGATTTATAAAAGGTATCTAGAATAAATATTTTATAAACTATAGGTTATACGAATTAAAGTGATTTCCAGAAAAAGTGAAAAATAAGCACTGATAAGATTATCAAAGAAAAAAAAATTATAAAACAAACCATAAACACTTTGAAAATTTTGAATTTGTATACTCAATATTTTAATAAGTTGAAAGATCAACCGTTTTAGAAAATTGATATTTTAACAGTATCATACAACTACAAAATGTGGGTTCGGAAGTTCTATTTTTGTGTTTTAATATTTTTCAAAAAATTGAAATTTTTTCTAATAATTTGATAAAAAAATATTTATTTTTTGGAATTTAACTTTTGAAAAATTTGTTGAAATAATTATTGTTTTTTATTTGGGTATTGAATATATATTACGAGTAAATAAAAATATTTGAATTTTCTAGTAATTGTGATGCATTATCTTATATAAGTTAAAATATTTTAAAAATATAGTTTTTGGATAGATAAAAATAATATTGTACCAAAAATTTTATTTTCATTTTTTTTAATTTAGAAGTTTTTTCCAATTTTTTATAAAAGTTCATTTTTCACAATAGAGAATCGCCTTGAATTTTTTCAATTTTAGTGTTTGTTTTTTTATGATAAAACACAAAATATAAAATTAATCCAACACTTTTTTTAAAAAATAAACACATTAGTGGAATAAACTAACACATATTGTTCACTTTAACTCCTTAATACAATTTTAACCATTTAAAACTATTTACTTAGAATAGAAATAAAACAAAAAAAAAAACTAATGGAAGGAAATTAAAATATCAATAAGAAATATACTTTTTTAAATAAATGTTAAAAACGAAACATTAAGATTTCGGAAGATTAAAATGTAATTTTTTTACAAAAAATGAAAAAAAAAAAAAGATCGATAAATGAATTTTTATCAAAAATGAATTTGAATAAAGATAATTTGGATAAATTTTCTGAAATTTTTGAAAAAAAAGTATTTAATATTTTTTATGCCTTTGTCTTAATCAAAGGTCTAACCTTGAAACTGGATTCAAAATTGAACCAAGTATGTTACTCTGTTAACATTATAATTCATATTAGACTAAAACCAAATCTGAGACACACTTGTTACAATATATCAATGATTTACGGATTTTCACTACGATTTTAGTACACTTCGCTACTTAAATAAATAAAAAAAACAAAAAAATTTATTTTATCAGTGTAGTCATCAAAATAATATGTTAATAAATCCATTTTCTAAAAAGAAAATCTACTTTTTTTTTTTTTTATTATTTTGAAGGGAGGAAACTAGTTTCCTCTTACAGCCCTAAAAAATCTGCTTTTTTTTTTTTCTTCTTGCTAAATCTTAGATTCATTTTTACAACTCAAGTTGTATATATATGCTCAAATAATTTTTAATAGTAAAATCATTGAATTTTCTAGTAAATATTAAATTCTGAATTGATAGTTGTTAAAAAATTTTTATAATTTTTATTAATTTCTATAAATTTTTTTTCTTTTTTTTGTGGATAAATTGTTTCAATAATTGACTATTTTTTTGGGAAAAAAATTTCATATTTGATCTTTTATTTTAGAATTTTAGTTTTTAAAATAGAACTTTAAGAAATCAGTGCTTAATTTATTTATGGTTTATTAATCGGCCTCTTTGATAAATAAATGTACAGATCTTGTCTCAAAAAAAAAAACAATTTTTTTTTTGAAACTCTGCTTAAACTTTTCTGCACATATCATTTAGAAGAGAGTATTTAACATTTTAAAACAAAAAAAAAAAAACAAAAAAAAGTGATTATTGTATACACAATTCAGATATGTTTATTTTTTGTTAATTTCAGGGTCAAATCAATTTTAGTAAATAGCGGCATTATTTCTTAAATGAAAAAAAATTTTTCACCTAAATAATCTTTTCTTTTTTTTATCTCAAACCAAGGGTTCATAAATTGTTTTTTGTATTTCTATTTATTTCTTTGATTCTTTTTTATTCTAGATATTTACTAGTGTATATTGGGTTAATTAAGAATTATGAATGAAAAGAATTAGGAATAAATAAAAGAGCCAATCAGGGGGAATTTTTATCAACTAAAATTTTAAATATCAGGAAGGATAACATTTTAACAACAACACTCAATCAAACTACACAAGTCCAGAGCAGAAAAAAAAATGTCTCAAATAAAAACTATTCTCTTTTTTTTTCTTCTTATTAAAATAAAAATATCTAAACAAGTACCTATAGTATATCTATCGTAAAATATATTTTGGAGGTAAACAATTGGTATTTTGAGAGATTTTTAAATTAATAATATTGACTTTTTATAAGTTTTTTCATAATTTATTTAAAATTTTGTTATTTTCTGTTTTTTTGATTTTTAACTAAAAATTCAAAACATGTAATTTATTTTTTAAGAAAAATCTTCGAATTTGATCCTTTATTTAAAGAATATTTTTTTTAATTGTAGAACTTTTCTAAACCAATATGAAATTTACTTCTTGTTTACTGTAGATTTCGTTTATCGTTTGATGTGTAGCTTTAAAGTAAAAAGAATCACAGATTGTATTTTGTAACAAGTGTTTTACCAAGTTTGCAAGATTCTTTCAACAGCAGTTAGTAAAATATTCTTACAAATATTAAATTCAACACAAGTTTTCTGAAAATCACTCTCCATTACTTTCATTTGGAATTTTTCACAAACAAAAGATTCTTTAATATCCTTCTAAAAGAAAAAAAAATTCCATATTAAATGTAATTATTTAGACAATAATTAATTTGTCACTTCAAAAAAAACAGTTTCAGAAATAAAAATATTCAAAGAGGAAATTCAAAACATCAATTGAGTGTTATTAACAACTCTTTAATTTCATAAGAATATAATTGTATTTCTTTGAGTATTCCCCAAACAAAACATATTTTGAAAATTAAAAAAAAAGAGTAAAAATTTTAACGGTTAGATCACCAAAATTTTCAATTTATTCGGAACTTGTATTCATTTTTTTTTCTTTCTCAAAATATTCGACAAGAATGTATTCCCCACAAAAAAGGTACGTGTCAACTGTTGACCGATTCATTCCACAAAGGACTGAAAAACAAATTGATTTATTGAGTCCCACCAAGATGAAAACAAAAAAGAAAAAGACAAAATATACCAACTCTGGAATCAAAAAAGATCTCCATTTGGATATCTTAAAATATGAGCTATTGGATGGTTTTAATGATCCAAACGAACAAGAAAATTCACAAAATTTCTTACAATACCGAAAGAACATTCCAAAAAATGTGAAGGGTCTTCAAGAACAAGTCTCTAAAAGTGGTGAAAAGAAAAGTCCAAAAACCAAAAAAATGAAAAAAAGAATGAAGACACCAAACAGGAATTTACCAAAACGGATCAGCCCCCGGTACTCATTAAGCCCACTGAGCAAGAAATCCGAACAATTAATCAAACGATCTCAGAGCACAAAGATCAGAAAATTCCCTACAAAGCCCTTCCGCATCTTGGAGGCACCGGGCTTGAGGGACGACTATTATTTAAACCTCTTGGATTGGGGAACAAAAGACTTGGCTGTTGCGTTAGGAAGGTCTGTCTATCTGTGGAGTCCAACAAGCAGCGACGTTACAAAGCTGTGCAAAATGGATGGGGGAAATGTCTCCTGTGTGAAATGGATCCAAAGAGGCACTCATGTGTCTGTTGGCACTGAAGAAGGCACGATCTCGTTAGTCGATGTTGAAAAGCAAAAAATTATTCGGACCTTTACCGATCATCACGAAAGGGTTGGCAGGATTTCATGGAAATGCCATTTGATGACCTCAGGGTCCAAGCAAGGCAAAATTAACATTCGGGACGTGCGCTCAAAGGAATCCGTTGTCTCCTACCAGGCACATTCACAAGAAGTTTGTGGTCTTGAATGGAACCAAGACGAATCCTTGGCCTCTGGTGGCAACGACAATTTAGTCAAAATTTGGAGTATGAGAAGAATTGACAAACCCATGGGAATCCTGTCAGGGCACACAGCCGGGATCAAAGCCCTGACATGGGTTAATAATAATTTCCTCCTTTCTGGCGGCGGCTCAAGAGATCAAACAATTAAAAGCTGGAGTATTCGATCAATGTCTTGTAAAAAAACAGTCTCAACGGGATCACAAGTGACGAATATCCATTTCTCCAAAAATTCAAACGAAATCTTGACCACACACGGATTCTCACTCAACCAAATAAATCTGTGGAAATACCCCTCATTTAAAAAAATTACAAGTATCCCATCAGGCCATACCACGCGAATCCTATTTTTCGCAATCAACCCAACCGGTGAAATTATCTGTACAGGCGCAGGAGATGAAACAGTCAGATTATGGAAAATGTTCCCAAAACCAAGGCAACAATATAAAAAATCAGGTTTAAAGCTTGCAAATAATTTTAGATAAAATTTACAAGTATTTACAAAGATATACAATTTTTTTTGTCTTTTGGAATTTTAAAAATTTTTTCATAATATTTTATTCAAAAAAAAAAAAATAATTTTTAAATTCCAAGTCATTAGAATTAATTTTTGTAATTTACACTTGGAATACTTTTATTGAAAATTCAATAGATCTATTTTTATTAAAAATTCATTTTTATTTTAAAAGTTGAAAAAAAAAATTACTAATTCATTTCAAATTTAATAAAATCAACCCCTTTTCAATTTTGTGCCATTAGAGAAAACAAAACAAATTGAAAAGTAAAAAAAAAATAAGATTTTTTTTCTTATTTGGATGATTATTTAACTCAAAATAAAAAAATAATATTTTTTTATTTGTGCTTTAAAATAATCAAAAATATTTAATACGACCCTTTATGGGATTAGAAACAATAGTTTGATACACACCTTTATTTATTTATTTATTTTTTTTATTATTTATTTCTTTGTTAATTATTTTTAGAACATTAAATTGAATTAATAATTCCTGGAAATTGAAATGTGAAACAACCGAATGTAAATCATTTACCAACTATCTATTGAAAATTCCTGTGATAACTAAACCTCGTCAAAATATATTAATGTTAATTCTTCTTGAGAAAAATATATTTTTGCCTTTTGATGTTATTCCTAAACTAAGAGCAATCAAACTTTATATTCTTTTGGTAAATCCACTTTAAAGTTCCAACTCTGATTTCCCTTAACAATCATGAAATATTTTTTTAACAAAAATCAAAAATTTTACTAATTTTTCACTTTTTGATAAACTTCACTTATAATAAACACTATTGGTTAATAAAAGATCTTGGATCAAAAATTATTTTTTCAAGATATTTTACAATTAAAGTTGAAAAATCCAATTTTCTATGAAGATTTTTTTCAAATTTAATGGTAAATAATTTGAAAAAAAAATTATTTTTTTACAGTTAAGAGGTAATAAGAATATAATTTTAAAAGTATTTTAAATTTAATAAATATCCTTCAAATGTTGAATCAATTATTTTAACTATTAAAGAATTATTTATTGATTTCAATTGAAAAAAATATTTTTTTTTTAGGTTTTTCTCTTAGGTTTTTTTGAAGTTTTCTATTTAATTTCAAAAATCTATTGATTTTCCAAATAAATAGAAAACTCAAAAAAACCTATAACACTTGACAAATAAAAAAAAAACCTATAACGAAAATCAATAGATTTTCCTAATAAAATAGAAAACCTCAAAAAAAACAAGAACATTTAACAAATAAAACAGAAAACTTCAAGAAAAATGCCGTTAGGTTTTTTTTACTTTTGGTAATAAAAAGAAAATATATATAAATTTTCTTATCATTTCAAAAATTAAAAAAAATCGTCGTTAGCTTTTCCAGAATTTAAAAGAATTGAGTAAAATCATAGATTTTTTTCTATTCTTCTGAATTCTGGAAAAGCTAGGCTCTTGACGACACTCTAAGACACTCTAAGACACTCTAAGACACTCTAGGGACACTTTCGTTAGTTTTTCCAGGATTCAAAAGAATCGAGCATAAAATCTATGATTTTACTCTCATCTTTTAAACCTCAAGAAAACCTCGGACACAGCAATAATTATCACAAGAAATTTTTTTTTCTCTATTTCAGTTTTCTTAGGCGAGTATAGCCTTTTCAAAACGATTAGTTATTACCTATCAACGTTATTATATATCCAAGTTGAATAATCTAAAATCCATCCTTCCATTTATTTGGAATTTTTTACCCGAAAAGACACCTTTTTTTCTTGACTAGAGATTTTTTAAAAAAGGTTGCTATACTAAAAACAATAAATACAATATCCTCAAGAATTTGAAGTTCTGTAATTACAATTGTTTTCTGGATAAACTTTATTATTAAAGATGAAAGGTTAAAAAAAGTAGTAGTTTTGTTGAACTGTTTTTTTTTCAATTATATTTTTTCATACTAGTAGTGTCTTGGATTGGTAGCCCATCATTTTTGTTATTTGTGCCAACTCGATCATTTTGCTTTTGTCTTTTTAGTCTTTGGTATGCACCATCATACTTTTGAATATCCCGAATCACCTTCTTCTTCCAATCAAGACAAATTTGCTTCAAATTTAAATTCATATAAGGATTTTTGTTGATGTTCTTTTTACAAATCGGGCACACACGATTTGATTTTAAATAATTGTCAATTTTTGATTTTTCAAAATTGTGACCACAAGGCAAACAGAAAGGATCGTGAAATATTTTTTTTGTAAAAGGACAGAACATCCATTGGGGAGCACTTTGTAAGTGTTTTTCAATTATTTGATCCATACTAGTTTGAAGAGACTCTTGTGATTTTTGAGTCTTTTTGTACGTTTGATCATCAAAATAAGTTTGTTCTTCGACAAGATTGGGGAATTTTAATAAGTTCAACTTTTTTTTCATAGAATTTTCGTCATACCTAATACATATTACCTCGGCACGATTACATAAGACACAGGACACTTTGTCGTTCCAAAAAAGTATACCCTCGTTTGTGTCTTTCAATAATCTGATTTTTTCTTTTTTCAGTGTGATTCTTTTGTTAATTTTCTGAATTAGCTTGTTGATCGTTGTGTTCTCAGGATGCTTAATTCGAAGAGTTATTTTTTCATTCTTGATTGTGGTTGAAATTAGAAACGACATGTGATTACGATTAATGTGCGAATGCTTGACAGATTCCAATTTTGTTTTTTGAAAATAAACAAAAAAATTAATTCGTCGAAGAAACTCAAAAAAATGGATTTATTTACTTCCAAATATGTTTGGTAGTTTGCTCTCTTTTTAACCCAACTAAAACAACCTCAGATATAGGTATTCAGTTCAGCAAGAAATATTATTAACAATTTTTAATGGAAGGTAATTCCCAAAACCGAAATTTTCACTTAATTTTATTTTATTTCTATTGAAGAAAGGTGATCTAAAAACAGTACCTTCTAACTGTTTCCTGAAACTTTGAATTAATTTGAAGTTTTTTATTATCACTCAAACTTAGGTGAGTTTCTCGTAATTGTAAGTTTTTTATCTTCTTTTTAATTCTTTTTTTGTGACTTAAACTTGAATAAAGACGAATTTATAAATTTTGAGAGCATTTATTTTTAGTACAACTTTCTTTTAATTGTTTGTGTTGATCATTTAGGAAAAAATATTACAAAAAGAAAGGAAATGGAAAAAATATAAAATGACAAAGATTTATTCTGTACATGTTTACAAAGCTAATAAACTTGAATAAAAGTAAAAGTGGTGAGCCATCTTCATTTCACATCTGGTAATAACTGTAAGAAATACAGTCCACATACAATTCTTCAAAAAGTGTTTCGATCAACAAAACTTTTGAATTTCCAAATACCATTGTGAAAAAAATTTGGGTGCTTCAAAAAAAAGAGGTAAGTCAAAAATTAGTTTTTGTTATTTAAATAATAAATATTGGTAAAATGATTTTTTTATAAAAGTATCATTTTATGAACAAATCTTACATTCAAGAAAAAACCAAAGTCAATTATCAATTATAATTTTCAAAAACAATAATATTTCGTTGCATTTTGACCCTTTCCAATTGTTTTGGAAGGCTAAAAGATACAAAAATTGAATTTTTATTATACAATTTACTAAAAATAAGATAACTATTTATGGATTAATATTAAAATATTTTAATTCAAGAAGATATTTGTCAGGGTTAGATAATGTGAATTTATCAAGGTTGATCTTAAATATAATTTTAAACCAAATTGAATCAAATAATCTTTCAAAAAAAATATTTTTTCAAAAGAGATTGATTTTCACTAATTTTGTACAATCAAAACTTGAAAATAACAAAATATTAAGATTTTATAAACAATTTAAATTCAAAAATCCCAATATACGAACCTTAATTTAAAACAATTTTTCGTTTTTGGTTTTCCCAAATAATTGATAACTTGATCTTGTCAGGTAAGCGAATAAAAAATAAATTTTTGAGTAAAGTTTACAATTAAAATTTAATTTTTTTTTCTTTTAGCCTTCCAAAACAATTGGAAAGGGTCAAAATGTAACGAAATAACATTTTTTCTGTAAATTGTAATTGATAATTGACTTTGGTTTTACTTAAATGTAAGATTTGTTCATAAAATGATACTTTGAAAAAAAAATCATTTTACCAATATTTATTATTTAAATAACAAAAACTAATTTTAACTTACATATTTTTTTTGAAGCACCCAAATTTTTTTCACAATGGCCAAATAATTTGGTAAAAGAAATGCTTATATGCACTTTTTTATTTTTTCTGTAAGAAACGAAATGATTTTTTTTGTTTTCTTTTTGTAAATTTTTGTGAGAGTTTAAAATCTCAGAACTTGTGTGAATGATCAAATATTTGGTTTGTGAAAAAATTGTAAACACAGCACTACAAGGAAAAAATAAATTCTGAAAATTAAATTTAGCCAAAACTACATATTGTATTTCAGTGAGACATCTTTTATAAATTAATTTTTCAAAAAGTTATGATAATTTTATGAAATTAAGAATAGATAGCTTTTACACTCATTAAGATTCAAATACTAATTTTTTTTCAAAATTCCCAACTTTTGAAAAAAAAAACACTATTTTTGAGTACTTTTTTTTTGAAATTACTTGCAATAGATGTACCTTTGATTGAAAAAATAAGGTAGTAAAAAGAATAAATCTTAAAGCAAGTTGTAGAAAAAAAAAAAACAACCAATATATACATATTAAAAATCAAATATAGAAACAAATAAAATGATAAAAAATATTCCAAAAACTTTAAAAAAACTTTGATTTTTTCTCAATACTAATTTTTTTTTGAAAAAGGATATAGTTGTACAACGCACAGTAAACAAAACTTCTGATACAGATCTACATTGAAAGAATCAGAGTTTATTAAAAAAAAAATAGGAACTAAATGATATTTTATTTTTTTCAAATAACCAAAAAATATTAAAAACAGAAATTTTTTACAAAAAGTATTTATTATTTTTTAAAAAAAAATATTAATAATATTATTTTAAAAGATTTTTATATTGATTAATTTCACTGATTAGTGAAGATGAATTTTGCTTGAAATTTTCAAGAATATGAAAACTTTGCAATAAAGCTTGTTTTCTGGGTTTCCCATTCCAATCATTTTTTGAAATTTTGAGTAGCCAGAGCCCGAATTTGGGAAAGAGGTTATTTGTTAAATCGTCAATTTTATCGTATTGGCTTAATTTTTCCAATTCAATTATTTGGCTAACTTTATATTTTAGCATTGATGTAGCGACAGAATGGAATATTGTCACAGGGAAACTAGCGGTGTGATCAGAAAGGATCACCCGAAAAAGGTATTTGTAGTTGCATTTCTTATACATCAGCCTGCATTTCGGGCAATACCACCCTTTCACCTTTGGGATCACCTTTTTAATACAGTTTTTTGATGGGCAGCATTCATAATATAATTTATTTTGTTTGATCATTTTCATAATGGTGCCTCGAACAATAATTGTGTTATTAAGAACACGGTTGTCTAATTGATCAATATTTTGCTGAAGAACTGTAATTAAGGGGCTCTTTGCCTGTGTGATCCAGTCAGAGTTTATCGCTCTTGAAAAGGTGATATTGTTTGAGGGCATTTCTCCCGTTTGCGACTTTTCTTGTAAATCGTTTCCCTTTATTTCAGGGTGTTTTGTTTGCTGAACATGCTCGTTTGGTTGTAATTGTTCTTTGTATTGGAAATTTGGTTCTGTATTATTTTGGTCTTTTGGATGTTCTTTTTTGATTTTCATATCAATTAAATTTAAATTCCTATTGACATTTTTATTGTTAGTCAGATTATTATGAGAATTCTTTTTGCTACTGGACAAATTATTTAAATTGTTTTTTTCTTTTTCTTTTAATAAATTATTCCACCAGCCCTTGAGTTTATAGGCCTGCTTGATATCTGGGTTTTTTATTATCTGTGTTGAATTTAGAATTGTAAGCTTTTTAACCCCATTGTATGAATATACTTTGACTCCACGCAGGATCAGTACTGGTTGGCTTTCAAGGCTTAACGATTTTGCGATTTTACCCCAGCACGTGCATTCAATTTTCACTTTTGAGATGTCAACAAGCAAAATGGTCAATCTGTGTTGCTTCTCTGCTCTTTGGGTTGTCACAACGTCAAGTGTCCCAACTTTCGAGACAACCCCAATAATTGTCACGAAATTGTGATCAGGGATTTGCTGAATAGCGGAGATCGGGATGAATTTTAAATTATGGTAAGGCAACCCCTTGTCGTCACAGGGGCAAATTTGGGATTCTCTTCGGCAAGTTAATATATAATTGCACTCAAATGAAGAAAATTTTGGGTTTGATCGTTTAATTTGGCAATTTGTAACAAAATAGGCCTTCCCAACAACTAACTGTGTCTGGTGCCGATTAATTAATTCATTGAAAAATGTTAATCTGATCTCACTTCCCTCTTCATCAATCAGATCAACATTTAGGATCCTTCCTTCACCTGATCGGTATTCAATGATTTCGCTGATATTCGTGATGCGTACCCGAAGGGTTAAATTGTCCATGTTTTCGCTTAAACCCGAAATTAAATTAACCTTTTGGTTTGTTGAAAATATTTTCCTTGAGTTTTGGTAAAATGGGTTCCTGTTTTCGACACTAACTAAAAGATCTCCTTCTTGCTTAAAAGGAGATTTGTTCTCAATTTTTGGAAAGGTGTTTTGTTTTTGTGGCTGTTGTTGTTGTTGTTGTTGTTGTTGTTGTTGTTGTAGTTGTTTTGTTAATGAAACTGGATCTCCAATTTTTTCGTTATGTTGAGATACTATTTCAAGATCAGAAATCAAGATAAGTTTCTCGCTATTTTTGTTCGTTTTTGTTTTTGAAAAAGTACGTGTTAGAAAAAGGTGTTTCAAAAGATATTTAGCTAAGGAATTTTATGTTGAAAAACAAAAATGGTCAAAGTTTACTCTGATTTTTCTTGCTTTTTACAAAACCAATTTTTAAGTTTAATAACTGTAAAAAGGTTCAAGGTGTTTCCAAGCAACGACTTTAACTGTGGGCTCAATACACCTGTAGCAAAAAAAATACCATCAGAAATTAGAAGATGTGGATGGTTAGTATCGTTTTGAGGGATCGTAATTATTTGCAGTAAAGGATCCTTGATTAATTGTGAATTTGCTATTTTTAAAAGAACACCTTTTAAAGGATTGATTGTCATGAATGGTAGTTTTTTTGTGTTTTTAAAAAAATCAACACAAAAAGATTTTGAAAAATTAAAAATTAAAAAAAAATGAATTTCGACAAAATCTTCGTATTTTTCTATTTTTTTTGAAACTGTTTTTTATTATTGAAATTTTGGTCGTTTTAGAAAAAATAATTGAACAAAATCATTTTTCAATGTTCTTTCAAAATAAAAGAAAAAGTTTTTTCTATTTGTTGTGAGTTAAAGATCAAAAAAAAAATTTGGTTTTTTCCTAAAGTTTATTTTTTAAGACATAGTTCTACTTTCGTCACCAAAGTACACAGCTCTGATTTTGTTTTCATTCAAGTTGTTTGGTATTCTTTTATTTAGTTGTTCAAATGAGATAATTTTACAATATTTCACAAACGATTATGGTATTTATGTTAAACATAATATTCATTTTCTTTGAGATACATTTCTTTCTGTGACAATATTTCATCGTCAGATTCTATTCTATTACAAACCCTTAAATTGTATTTATCCTGTTCCACTTTTAAGCCACAAACTTTCAATAAATTTAAGGACTACGTTCCCACCCTTAAGGGGTTGAGTAATTGTGTTATTTCACTTTCGCTTCTCACAAAAAATTTTCACTTGGTAGTAATTGGACAAAAAAAAACCAAAAAAACATTTTTGTTTATCTTTACCTTTTCACACAGACTGTTTTTTTTGTTTTTCAATGAAAAGGAAAATTGAAAATAACAAAAAAAATAATTGAAAAAAATTACTTTTTGGGGATTTTCAAGTGCATTTCAAATTTTGGAACATTTCAAACTTTTAAAAGTAAATGTAAAAAATATTTAGAACATTACAAGAAAATAGTGTGAGTTCAGAAAACTGAAATGGAAATTCTAAAATATTAAAATCAAAATTTTGCATGGTCTAACAAGGTAAAAATTGTGATCTTTGTTGAAATTGTGAAAAATATACATTTTTTCTAAAAGAAATTCTCCTTGGACAAATATTACTTGAAATACATGACTTTTTAAGGGTTATTTTATAAATTATTTCACTTTTTTCACCTAAAAATGAAGTTCTTAAAGTACAAAAAAAGACCAAAAAAAAGTCAGATTGTTTGAATTTTTAGTAAAATAATATGTGAAAAAAAATTACAAATTTTGTACTTTAATTTGAATTTTTCTGTTGCTGAAATTTTATTAAAAATTTGTGAATTAAGAGTGAAACTGACTGAAGTTTTTTTTATATAATATTTTTGCTGAATATGAATTACAAAACAAAAATTTCATAGAATGAATTAAGGAATAATAATTACAAAATAGATGATTTTTTTGAGATGAAAAGATCAAAATCTTTCATTCATATTATGTGGTAATATTTCTGCTGATAATACTTAGGAAACAAAAATTAATTTAAAAGATTTTTATATATGACATCTAAAAAATTAAAAAAAATATTTAAATTTAAAAAATAGAACATAACAAAAAAAAACATTAAATTATAAGTTTTGATTTTTCATTTTCAAGATATCATGATGAGTATCATAATTTATTAAAGTATATCAATTTTTATAAAATTTCGAGTATTTTTATAGACTTCTGACGGGATATGATAAAATAAATTATTTGTTCTTCACTTAAGTGTGTTATATAAAACTATTTGCTTATCACTTGGAACTTTTTTCATTAAATGTGTTTCTTCTTATTGTGTTATCCGTTTTTCGCACTATAAATTCTTATTATTTCTTTTAAATAATATTACATTACTGATTTTTATTAAAGATTTTAATTTTGTAAAAATAAAAAAATTATAAAAATATTGTTTTATGTAAAAGTAATTATTTAATATCTTTTACATAGTAAGAATTTTGTAAAATATCTTCTGTAAAAAAAAAATCCATCACATAAATTACATAAAAAAATTTTGATTTAAAAAATTGTTAAATAAAAAAACTGGAACTATGTATCTTGATTTTTAAATAGTATCTTATGTTACTATTTTATATATTAAATCATCAAAAGTGTCTTTATTGAATAATAATTTTTTTTTTATTTCGTTTAATAAATTACATAAAACCCCTAAAAATTAAAAAGATCTATTCAAGTTTTTTTTTTATTTGAGTCGACTTTTATGAAAAATTATTATTTTGTGAATCAATAAAATGAATATGTATGTAATAAAAGTTAAAATTAAAATAAATTCAAAAACTATACTAATTAACTTCAAATAATAATTCTTTATATTATCTTCAACAATTGAGTCAACAAATTCAATTTAAATCTCCCTTTTTTATCAGAATCTTTAAAGTTTTTTTAAAGATCTTCAAAATTAGTCAATTTTTTCAACAAATTTTTAACAAAAAACCATTTTCCAGCGATGGGATGGCAGTTGTAATGGGTTAATTACATCTGTTTAAAAGGTTTGAATGGATATTATAAGAATAACTTTATTTTGAGTTTTTTCAAAATTGAAATCATTATTTCACCATTGTGAAAAAAATTTGGGTCATTAAAAAAAATTGGGTCTGTCAAAAATTTGTTTTTGTTCTTTTTAAATAATAAATATTAGTAAAATGCTTTTTAATCAAAGGAAAATTTTTGAACAAAGCTTACCTTTAACAAAAACCTAAGTCACTATCAATGATAATTTTCAAAGGTAATATTAAATTGTTGCCTTTGTACCCTTTGGAATTCCTTGGAACTCTAAAGAACAATCATTTTTAAATTTTATTTGTAAACTTTCCTAAAAATAAGAGAAATATTTATTCTGAAATATTAAAAAATATTAGTTTAATAAGATATTTATCATTATTAGAAAACGAAAATTTATCCAGGTTAATCTTAAATACCTTTTTAAACCAAATTGAATCATAAAATCTTCCCAAAAAGATATTTTTTTCAAAAGAGATTACTTTCCACTAATGTTTTATAATCAAAACTTCAAAATAACGAAATATTAAGATTTCGGAAACCATTTAAATTCGTTAAATCCACAATAGACAAGCTTTACTTTAAAAAAATTATTAATTTTTGGATTTCCAAAGAATGACTAATTTGATCTTGGAATGTAATCTAATAAAAAATAATATTTTTAATATAGTTTACAATTAAAATTTAAAAATGATTGTTCTTTAGAGTTCCAAGGAATTCCAAAGGGTACAAAGGCAACAATTTAATATTACCTTTGAAAATTATCATTGATAGTGACTTAGGTTTTTGTTAAAGGTAAGGTTTGTTCAAAAAAATTTGTGTCGTTAAAAAAAATTAGGTCAGTCAAAAATTTGTTTTCGTTTTTTTAAATAATAAATACCCAAAAAAAAAAAAAAAATTATAAAATCTAAATAACATTTTTATAACAGGTTATAAAGGTGTTGTAAAGGTGTTATAAACGTTTCAAATCTTTCAAAATTTTATAATAAAAACTTTTATAACACAAATGTTTGTTATAAAAGGTGTTTTAATAAATTTGTAACATATTATCAGCTGGTTATTATAATATTTTTTTAAAAAATATTGAAAAAATCATCATATAAAAGTAATTTTGTTATAAAAATGTTATATAGATTTTATAATTTTTTTTTTTTTTTTGGGTATTTATTATTTAAAAAAACGAAAACAAATTTTTGACTGACCTAATTTTTTTTAATGACCCAAATTTTTTTCACATGGTCACATTTTTTTTTTTTTCAATTTTTTTTAATACACATTCATTTGTAAATATTTTTTTTATAACAAGATCAAGAATCACTTAGTAAAAATGTTTCATTCGAAGGTTATTGAAACCGTGGAAATGATTGTTGAGAAATCATATTAATTTCTATTGGAATTTTATTTGGATCTTTATCTTGATATTTTAATAATAAATGTGGAAAATTTTCACTTCATTTTCATTTCCTTTTTCAAATAGAGAATACGAATCCCAATACACTTCTTTTGTAGACTTGATTTCTAAAAGAAAAGTATGGTAAATGAAGTGAAAATTGTTAACTATTTATTCTTTAAATACCAGTAGGAGATCAAAAAGAACATTCTTGTTTTTACTCAATTGTTTCTTTAAGAATTTGAGTTTTTCAATTCTTAAGAAAAGCTATTTATTAATCCATTTTCTTTCAGACGGATATCCACAACTCTTTGGTTTGTATTATTATGATTATTTCTTATTTGTTCTTCAACACTACAAGGAAAATTTAAACACCAATAATTAAAGTTAGCCAAAACTATAAATGGGATTTCAGTTATCCTTCTTTTATAAATTATTTTTTCAAAAGTTATCATAATTTTATGTAATAAAAAAAGGATAGCTTTTAAACCCATGAAAATTCGAATACCCCCCTTTTCAAAAATACCGACTTTTGAAAAAAACTCCGATTTTTGGGATATATTTTTAATGAAAAAAGTTAAAATGAATTAATATTTAATTGAACATTAAGATTGAAAAAAGAATAAACGTTAAAATAATTTGCAAAAAACAATTGAGAATGTATATAAAAACTCAAACATGGGAAAAAAATAAAATGATAAAAAATATTCCTAAAAAAGATAAAAAATCAGATTTTCAATTTAATTTAGCCATATCTTATGATTGAAATATTTTGTGCTATTTTAAAATTGAAAAATCTGTTTCTTTTTAGACTATTAAAAAAATACTTGAAAATTATCTCTCTACTAAGTCAAATAAAAAATTCAAAAATTTTACAATTAAAAATGAAAAAAATATTACTGAAAAATTTCATTTTTTTTTCAATTCCTATTAATATTTATTAAAGTTGTAAACCTTTTTGAAAATTGTTATGTATAATAAGGTTAATTTTATATGTGTATTTCAAAAATACAAAATTTAGAGATTTTTTTTTTGAAAAAATTTTCCTTTTCTTGAACGTCGCATATATAAAATAATTGAAATTCGAAAAAAAATGTTTGTAACCGTTGAAAGAAACAAAGTTTATTAGATTGAAAACCAAAAGGGTAACCAATTAAAAGAAGAAACAAATTAACTTCAAATAATAATTCATTATATTATCTTCAATCAATTCAACAAAAACTATTTAACTCTCCTTGAAAATCAAAATCTACCGAGTAGTTTTGGAGATCTTAAAAAAAGTTAAATTTTTTGAACAATAATTTTTAATGGTTCTATCAATCAAAGAAAATCCCAACTACAGTAAAAGATAGTATTAGAAAAAATGTTATTGCGTTGAATCCTCCATTTTGTTCTTTAATCATTTATTTTTCCTTTTATTTAATTAGAAATTACTGGTGTTTTCTTTTTCTATTAAGGTTTCCAATTAAAATTTTGTTGAGCTTTTTTTCCCTTTTTTAGTTTTTTTCCAAAAAGTAAATGATCGCAAAAATTTCCAAAATTCTTTTTTTATACTTTCGATAGGTACTCTAAAATTTAAAATACTGATTTGTTAAAATTAAACGATCACCTTTTTTGCCCTTTATTCATTAATAATGATGAAACATTAATCTCATGATCTATAATACAGACAGTTCCACTTTAAAGACACAAAGTTTCAAAGACTATTTAAGGCTCAAAAAAAATCTCAAATTAAGTACCAAAATTCGGATTATAGTAGAACAAATTGTAAAAAAAGAAATTCCAAATTTTGTGCCTTAATTTGTGTTTTTTTTTGTTCATTAAATTTCGTTGAAAGTTTGTGTCTTTAAAGTGGAACTGATTTGTATTTCTATTGTAATACTGTTGATAAAATCAAAATTTTGTATACATGAGATGAAATATATTGTCAATTCTTGGGAATTGCAGAGACTTATAGGTCTGAGCTTATCTGAGAGTAATATTGATTGGTAGAGAAGGTAAAAACGTTGAATTTTGATTGATTTTTTGTAGTGTTTTTTTCTTCTTCTTCTTTTTACGTTCTTTGGTTTCTTCGGTTACTTCTCTTAACAAAGAACCCTTCCAAAAACAAATAAAGCTAATTGTACTCTGATCCTTTTCGGAAAATTCTTTTTTTTTTTTCTTTTTTGTTGTTTCATGTTTTTTGGTGCTTTAATTTCAAAATTAATTCAATTTTCTCTTGTTATTGTTTTTTGAATATTTGGTAAAGTCTAGAAATTGTAGATACTGAACCCTGACAAGACTACTTTGAAATGAAGTCACAAAATTGATTGTTTTTATTGTCAACACATTAAAGTTATGAAAGAGAAAGTTGGTGAAATTAGATGAATAGAAATTTAAATGAATTAAAAAAATGATTTTGTTTTGATTGGATTGGATTTGTTATTCTATAATTAATTTACTAAACTATGAATTAAATTTTTAAATCTATATTGAATTGATTTAGTTTTTTTTTTTTTTAATCTGAAAAAATTTTTTATTTATAATGAAAAAAAATTGAATTTTTTCATCACTTATCATTGATCACAACCACTTTAAAAAAAAAATATCTTGAATTTGAAGATTCTTATTTAAAAAACATAAAAAAAATTCTCATCAACCTGATTCGAACAGGTGACCTATTGATTTCAATGATTCCACTACAGTCAACCGCTCTACCAACTGAGCTATGATGAGAAGATGTCAAATTTATCAAAATGAATTGATAAATTAAAAATAGCACATTTCTAAACTCACTTTCTTACAAAAAAAAATCTGCGACTATTAGAAACAAAAAAAACAAAAAAAAAATTGAATAATAACTAATAAACCATATAAAACAACACATTAAAAACATGGTTAATTTCTCAACAAATCTAAATCTTTTATGAAATACAATTACATTCTATTTATACAAAGTGAATACTGTGTAACAATACAGATATCAACGATTTAATTAAATTGTTATATAAGTTTTAATAACATTCAGTACACCAATATACAAATATACCAAATAAATCGATTACTGAAGTATCAATCTATGTGTGATCTCAAAAAATCAAAAATCGAATTAAAAAATTAAAAAAACCCAACAATTTAAAAAAAAAATCTCAATTTCGGACAATATCAAAAGTTAAATTATCAATATTAATACAACAAAATTCAACAACCCCATTCATAAATTTAACTCTCATATTTATTCATGAAACAAATAATTCTATTATTTTTAAAATAAAAAATAATAAACTGAGAAATTATTTTGATCTTATTTTAAAATATATCATCAATACAAAAAAGTCAGACCTAAAAATTTGGACACACACAGAATCAAAAATAGGAAAAAAAAAATCACAATATTATATATCATTCCAAAAGATATTATTAAGTCAGGCATAAACTGGCCCTAGTATTAATGTTTTTAAGTACTCTCTTTTTATCTAAATATCATCAAAAAATATAAAAAAAAATAAACAAGAAAATTTGTTTGAAAACATGAAAACAATAATTTCAAACTCGATTAATAAAGATTGGATAAAAATTTTTGTGATTCAAAAACCATCGGCTCAACAAAAGATACAATTTTTGCTAGCAGATGATTTAATCCCAATTATAAGAGGAAATAAAATTCAAATAAATCAAAAATTAAATTCAATATATGAAATTATTATTCAATTTGGATTATAACCAAATAAAGGTAAAACAGTTATATCAAAAGATTTAAAAAAAATTAAATATTTGGGTATTTATTTAGATAAAATTACACATATAGTTTATAATTTAAAAAAATCTAAAGAAACATATAATAACTGCAAACCATTATCCAATAACAATTCTCTTAATATTAAACTAAAATTCAAAATTTTCCACACAGCTAAAACGTTACAAACAATCACAAATATACAATTTCATTGAAATTGAAGATAATTTTGATTTTAGTAAAAAATGAAAATCATTTTTTCATCTTTTCGTTTTTGTTTTCTTTTCATAGTTTGAATAACGTAACTTGTCTCAGTAGATCATAATTTTTTTTCAACCATTGATATTAGGTTAAAGCCAAGTTGTTCCAAATAGAAGAACTCAAATAAAATTAGTTGGTAGTATCTAACCATTTGATCGATCAATATTCCTAATAGAATTTAAACAAATTTACTAATGTATTTTTTTGTTTTGCTCTCTCCAAAATTTTTAACACACCCATGATTTATTAGTATTGACAATTATTTATTTATTGTTTTGCGAGTATTGTAATTTATAAACAAGTGTTAACATTTCAATTTGTGAATGGTTCTAATTTGGTAAATCTTCTTGAATTGATTAAATTAGTTTTTTTTTTTCACAAATCGAATTTTGGTGTGTTACAAATTTTGAATTGGGGTTTAGTTTAAAAATTAGAGTATTTAAATCTTTCATATTAACTCAATTAACATATGGATTAGAAATTTTCAATTATGAAATAAAAACTTTATATTATTTAAATTCTTGGATTAATTCATGCATTACTGAAATATACAAAATAAACAGAAATATAGTAATTCTTATTTACAAAACAGAATTTAAAATTGTAAATATGACAATTTCAGTAAATAAAAAGAAATTTAAATTAAAAAATAAATTCGGAAATTTATCTCTTCCTTATTTAGAAAAATTAATCAAATTTAATCAAAGAATAAATAATAAAATCAACTGTTATTCAAAAGATTTTCCCGTAATTAAAAAATGAAATATATAAGTACACATTCAATGAGTTGCTGAATTCCAAAAGTTGGAAGTGTCGTTAGGTTTTCCAAAATTTAAAAGAATTGAGTTAAATCAAAGATTTTACTATATTCTTTTGAATCATGGAAAACCTAGACACTCCACAAAATTATGCTACAATAATTAAAAATCAAAATTATTTAATTAAAACTCAAAAATATATGAGTTATCCGTCAAGTTCAAAAATTCTAAAATTCAGAACGTATACTAACTACCCAAATAGATATTACTATGTAATTAATAAAAATTCAAAAAAATTTTGTCCTTTATGTTCAAAATATGAACAAAAGAGAATAATAGAAAATATTGATCATTTGTTATGGATATGTTCTTCCTTTACAAAAGATAGATTGATATTTTAAACAAATTAAAAAAAATTGATCTTAAATGAACTAATTTTAATCATGACAGTTTGAAACTATTTTCATTAATTAATAATCGTGAAATCAATGGTTTTACGCTTCAATTCTTGAAAGGGGATTTAAGTCTAAGGGCAACCAGAATGTAATTTACTCTTCTTCAATAATAAAAAAAAAAAACAAAAGATACAATTTTTAAATTAAAAAACTTTGAAAATGATGATTTTTAAAAAGGAAAAGGAAAAGGAAAAGGAAAAAGAATTTAAAATAATTTTTTATTTCGATCATAAAAGTTCACTTAAAAAAAAAGAAAAGATATATATATTTAAAAGAAAAATTAAAAAAATCTCCATTCTTGTTTTATAAAAAGTTTAAAATTATTCTCAAATTGTGAATAAATGTATGATATAAGTATATAATAATATATAAATCTATATGTAGTTATATATTCTTTTATATTTGATGATATTTTAGTTTTCACTTGACAATTTCTCTTTTAATTGTATATCTTCTGAAGATGAGATATTTGATTCTTCGTCATCTAATGGTTTTTTTTCTAACTCCTCTTCTTCTGATTCCTCTGCATCATTTTCCTCATCGAACCAGAATTCTTCATCGGTGAAAGGTTTTTCTGCATTTGGTCCTAAGAACTTCATGATAAATCCTGTTAATAAACCGCCAAAGTAAGAAATTGAGAGTGTAATGAAAAGTGCACTAAGTTGTCTGAATGGTTGATGATCTCCTTCTGGGAAATAATTTCCGATAGCACCATTATAGAGACTGTGATCTTCGGTTCCTGCATAAACTGCAATGATTCCTGAAATTCCTCCAATTATTCCTAAATAAATTAATTTTGAAAAAAAATAAAAAAAATTTAAAAAAAAAATAAAAAAAAAATTTTTAATGTTCTGAAATAAATTGAATTTTTTCCAAATATCAAAAATTAATAAAAAGTCAAAAATTTTGAGTCACGTAACACTCGAAAAAAACATTCTGAGATTCTGAAATTATGCATATTTTAAATATTTATTAAAAAAGTAAAGAAACTCTTTTTCAAACAAAAGTGCACACCTCTCAAATCATCAATACCATGAAGTTGATTGTTCATATAATAACTACTTATTGGTGATTTGCATTTTAATTATTCATTTTTTCATTTTTTGTTTTTTTTATTTATCAGATATTGAACAATTGGAAAATGAAAAAACAAGATAAGAAGAAACCAATTTGGAAATAATCTTCCAGTATAAAAAATGGAAACGGTTTAAGTTTGATTTCGAATGAGCTAGATATAGGAATTAAGAAAGAGCATTATTGGATTGATAATGGAACAAAGAAAAAAAGAAAATAAAGAAAAAAACAATTTCAACAAAATAACCAGATGAATTGCGGTTTTATATTGAAAATGAGGCTTTAGAGATCAAAAGTTTGACGTGTAAAGAATTATCAATAAAATGTAAATAACTTTTTCCCAATTCACTGTGTTCGGAGGTTTTTATTGATTTTATATATTTTTTTTCTTTACAATTTACAAAACGAGATTTCTCATTTCAAATAAAAGGGAACATCAATTTTTAAAATATTGAATTTTAATTTTTATTTTTTTGTTTTAATGAGTTTTAAATCTTCATTTGAGTGTTTTTTTATTTATATTTTAAAGAGTTTCTTGGATTTTAGAATGATACTACAATTAATTTTATTCAATTATGAATAATTCTTGAAATTTTTTGTGCACTTTTATTTGAAAAAGTGTTTAAAAAAATTGTAATTCATTTATTATTCTAAATAATTCTTTAAAATATATTTACGATTAATTATAAATTTATAAGACTAAGGTGAATGTAAAAATTCGAAGATGTATTCCTATTTGACAGATAAATATATAAATTATCAAGTAAAAAATTAATCGTTCAAATTGAAATTTTGGTAGAATATTCTAAATCTATCAATTTAAATCCTTTTGTAAATTTAGAAATTAAAAAAAATTCAAATCTTTAAAATTAAATAGAGAAAAAATAACTGAAAATTAAAATCTAATTTTGGGATCAAATTTTAAAAAATAATCATTTTTTGCAATTTAAAATATTATTTGAACACCTTTTAAGATGAGAAAGGTTTTTGGTTATGGCGAATTTTAATTAATGAAAAACTTTTATTAAAAAAAAAATTCATACTATAAGTTTTCGTTTTTAATTATGTTTTTTTTAAAAATTATAAAAGGAAAGAAGGAAAGAAAAAAAATCTCTTCTTTTATAAATGTAAAAACAAAGAAAGTATCGTAATAGATGTTTTATAGTATATTTATCATTTATCTAAGGGATAATTATAAAAATTTAGATTTTAATTTTCAGTTATTTTTTCTCTATTTAATTTTAAAGATTTGAATTTTTTTTAATTTCTAAATTTACAAAAGGATTTAAATTGATAGATTTAGAATATTCTACCAAAATTTCAATTTGAACGATTAATTTTTTACTTGATAATTTATATATTTATCTGCCAAACTGGAACATATTTTCGAATTTTTACTAATATTTCCAATTGATCATGAAATTAAATTTCCGGGTTTTAGATGTGAATATTAGTTAATTTGTTGCCGATTTTAAATCTCTTTGAACAGATTTTTATTATTTGTAATAAATTAAAAATCAGCTAGATTGACACTTTAACAGTCATTTGTTTTTTTATGTTGAATAATGATTAATCAACAAATTTATGAATTCTTTTTTTTTTTAACCCCCAAATTATTTGAAAGATTGAACTAAATATTTTTCAAAATTTATTTGTATTTATCAGAAGATTAAAAAATTCAAGTTTAAAATTCTGTATTTTTTTTTTATTATGGTGTTTATTTTCAAAATCTATTCGGTTTTTGGGAAAATAGTTTAATAATTTTTCAAAATAATTTAAATATTTTTGTTTGCCTGAAAGCACTAATGGAAATATAAAAACAAAAAATTCATGATTAAAAGAATTTTGGTATTTCCAAAAATAATTGAAAATTTTGTTTTAACAGTTAAAGTCCAAATAAAAAATATTTGATGTTATTCCAAAGTTCAATTAGGAAAAGACAAATTAAATCTCGAAAATGTTTGTTTTTGAATTGATTTGTGAAGATCTTTTTATTATTTTAACTAATAATTAAGAAATAAGATTCTTAAATCTGCAATAATTTTTTTTACAATAGGTATTTTTGATTACATGAGTTTTCTTTTTTTTTTTTTGAAATTAAATCTCCGTTTTTTATACATCAAATTTTTTATGAATTGATATCTTTGAATAATCAGAAAATTATAGTATTTCTTCACTTATGTTTTAAATACTATCATGATGGTTGTTCGAAAAAAAAACGAAAAAAAAAAACGAAAAAAAAAAGAAAAAAAATCAATGAAAAAAAAAAAAGAAAATTAAAAAAGAAAAATTTTTAATCTTACCTGGCATTCCATGTAAATTATGTACACCACAAGTATCGTGGATACCAACTGTTTCTTCTAAAAATGGAGTAATTTTATTGAAACCAATTGTAGAGATTGATCCTGCAATTAAGCCAATTGCCATTGCCCCAACTGGGTTAATATATAAATTTGCTGATGTTCCGACGGCAACTCCTCCTATTTCATAATTTATACGAAAAAACAATATAATAAAAGTTTCGAAATGTTAGTAAAAAAATGAAATTGATACTCTGAAAAAGAGAAGAAAATATGTCTTTTAAAAATCAGTCATAATTTGTTGTGTTTGATAAATTTCAAAGTTTTTATTTTTTATAGTTTCCAAATTTACTTTTTTTAAGTTGTTTGGATTCCTTCCCGTTTTTTTTTTTTTTTTCAGTGTTTGGGAGAAGGTACAAAGAAAAAAAAAATCATTATAAGAATTGATCAACTTGTTAGTGATTATATCTTAAACTAACTTGATGTGATTAGATTTTAAACAAACCGAACTGGAATTAATCTAGCTGAAGCGAAACTAAATCAAATTGAAGAGATTTGAAACCAACTGAAATAAACTGAATCAGCCTTTTCTTACAATATGAACAGTTGAGACTTGGACTGGGTTTTTGCGGTCGAGTCAATATCTTGTACTGAGATTTGGCGAAAAAAAAATTTGGTAAACTTGCAATAAAAAAAAAAATAAAAATAAAACAACAAAAAGAAAAGTTCAAAAACAAATTCTTATTCTGAAAAACCTCAGCACTTTATAGATGTAACATATATATAAAGTTCTAATTTAAAACTTCATAAAGTAACCTATTTCATTAGATCTAAATTTGGTAAAATATTTAGATCTCTTTATTAAAAGAAATTCTGGTTGTAATCCATAAATTTTCAACATAAAAGAAAACAACCGTAACTCATTCAAAACTTGTTGGATCAAAAAAAAAAACTTTTCAATAAAGTTTTTTCCTTTTTTTTATTGTTTTTTCATCTCTCTCTTTTATTTCTTGATTTTCTTACTCTTTTTCTTGTCTTTGTTTAAAAAATTTATTTTTTTCCTTTTTTAAAAGAAAAGATATCCTATGAGTTATAATCTTGCCTGCATTATAGCTCGGATAAAAAGCTCTAAATAAATTTAGGACTTTGGGAAGTGCTGTAAAGTACCTAGATTTTTTTTATTTCTTAAATCAAAAAAAAAGCTAACTGTAAATAGAAGGTAATTGTGTTGAAAGATATCTCTTCAATAATTATAATAAAAAAAAAAAAAAAAAAAAAAAAAAGTTTTTTATTTTTTTTTGAATAATTCATTTTTAAAACAAAGAATAAAGGAGAAATTTTTTACAAATTTTAAATTTTTATATAATACTTTTTGTTTCTTGATTAATTATTCATTAATTTTAAAAAATTAAGTAAATCATTACTTTAATAAAGTAAAGTGAAATAGAAATTGAGACAATAACAAAATATTCATGAAAATAACAAATGAAGCACCTTAGATACAAATATATTTATTGAAATTTTGCTAATTGTATTTTTTGTTGTTCCATAAATAAAAATTTTAATTGGAATTTTTTGTAATATTGATAATTAGAAAAAAATGTGAATACTCATTGTGTTTAGTATTAGTATGAAGGGGTATGTTTTGATTATTTTAAACATCATTTTGTGTTTGTTTATCCTTATTCCCAAAGCTCAAAAAAAAAAAAAAAAAACTTATTTAAATATAATTTTAAATCAAACGGAAATTTTGAGTTTTGCTTTCAAAAAATCAAAAAAAAAAAAAAAATAATAATAGTAGGATCTTCGTTTAAATCATTTGTCTATTATCTCTCTATCTCTCTATCTATACATATACATAGATATATATATTTAAACTACAATTAAAAATTTATGTACAAATTCGAACAGTTAAATAATAATCGATAATACTATCCTTTGATTCAATTTGGAAATATTTTGAAATTTGAAAAATACCCATAATAATTGATCATTTTTTTTTTTAGTTTTCATTTTATGTTTTCAAATGATGTGATAGTTTACATTCGATCGAAGAATTTTTTGAATGATTAATATTTGGTAAAAGTTGAGTTCCGAAAATTAAAAAACTCAGTTAAAATTAGTTGATATTCTCTAACCATTTGATTGATCAATAATAGTTAATATAATTTCAACAAATTTATCATTACATTTTTTTATTGTGCTCACTTCAAATAGTTCGAAAACTAAATTGAGTTTAAAACTCTTCACATGACTGTGTCTGTTTCTAGACATTGTTTGAAGTTGAAGACACAAATTTATTCACTTCAAAATTCCCTCTTTTTAACAGATGATCTGCTTTTTAACATTTAACCCTTCACAATAAATTCCTCTTTCCAAAAATTTTGAAATCGTATTTTTTTTTTTATTTTAATTGATAATTTGATTTATTTTTTGATTTTGTGGATATTGTTGATTATACACAATTTTTAACATTCCAATTAAGGAGTTCTAATTTCGTATTTCTTCTAGAATTTATTAAATATGGTTTTTGTCAAAAATTGAATTTTTGTGTGTTAAAAAATTTATAATTATTGTTTGTAAATATTGCTTTAAGATCAAAACTTTAGTTAAAAACCAAACTAAAATTTGATAAAAAAAAGAAATTCCAAAAAGAAAAAAAAAAATCTTCTGTTACAAAACAAATAAATACTCATTTTCCTTTTTGAATCACTAAATTTTTTATAGAGGGTTTTTAGAGAAAAATTTTTATTATTTAAGAAGGTACGTCCCAAATGAATTCCTAGTATACACTACAAATATTTATTTTCATTTTGGTTGTAGTTTTTACGATCTTTTATCAACAGATTTAAAGTTTTTTTGTTTTTATTTTTTGTAACTTTGGAAATACCCACGAACCAGAGAAAGTAGCAAATAAGAGTAGTATTGATTTCTTGGAAATTTATTGGATTTTGCTGAGTTATTAATAGAAAAATATTAAAAAAATATTAAAAAATTACCAAAATGAAAAACTAATTGAATAAATATCTTCTGGGGGATATTTTCAAGAACTTGGAAAGTGTAGTTTTTAAGTCGAAACGGAAAATAAAACCACTAAAAATTGTAAATAAACAACACAATTTTTTGCAAAAAAAAAAAAATATTTTAATCGTTGGATAAAAGATCGTAAAAACCCCAACCAATAAAAAAAGGAAAGCGTACATTTGTATGGTACATTAAGAATTCATTTGAAACGTGCACTCTTAGTGAAGAAGGATCTTTCAAAAAAGATCTGAAAAAGTGACGCATAAAATTCTTATCCCAAACAAATAGCCTTACTTTAAAAAGTGGATAAAAAATTGAAAAAAAAAAAAGTAAATTTTTTCAATTTATCCAAACCAAATTAAATTTTGAATAGAGGTTTAAGTATTCAAAGAAAAACAAAATAAAAACAAATGAATTGGATTAATTTCAACTGAATTTACCAAAAAAGAATATTTTATGATTTGAAAAAAAAAAAGAAGAAAGAAAAAAACGTTGAAAAAAAGAATTTTATTACCCGCTAAAGTCGCATTTTGAACGTCAACTGCATTGAATTTCCCTATACGTGTTTAAAAGAACGGAATTAGTGTATTGTTTCCAATCGGAAAAAAAAAAAGAAGAAAAATCAACAAGAGAAAAAAATTAAAAAAAAATAAGAAAACAAAAACAAAAACAAACAAACAAAAAAAAAAAAAAAAAAAAAAAAAAAAATTTTCAAGATGGCCAAAAAACAAACCTTTGTTTAAAAGAACAGACCAAACATAAGAGCCAACACAAGAACAACAAAGAGACATTACTGTGTTTACAACAACTTTGAATCTTTGACCTGGGACACCAAGAGCACCATTAAAACTTGGCCAGTATAACCAAAGGAAGATTGTACCAATTAAAGAAAAGACATCGGAAACTTTGGTTGCGTCATTGTCTGGATTTTTTAAGTGCTCTTTTGTTTTCCTTGAAGTTAAAACGGTTGTTAGACCCATTCCAAAATAGGCACCAAAGGTGTGAATAATCATTGATCCACCGATATCTGTAGCATGGGTTCTCAATACGGAAATATAGATATTCAAGGAATAAAAGATGATCTCAAAAAAAGCAATAAGGATCAATTGTAAAGGTGTTGTTTTTCCTGTGGTAAATAAAGAAAGATTTTAAGGATTTTGGGATATAAGAGTAAACAAGTGTATTAGAAAAAGATTTTTGGGGTAAATCCAAAGGGTAAATCTTGAAAAAAAAAAAAAAAAAAAAAATTCAATAAAAAATCTAAAAAAGGAAAGAGCAAAAAGGAAAGAGCAAATAGGAAAGAGCAAAAGCGTACCGAGAACTGCGCCAAAGGAGATCATAACCGTTGCTGCACCGAACATTCCTTCGATTAATGCTGGTATGTCAACATCAAATCGATGAAGCTCTCCATATTCATGGATTTGGTGCCAGAATGCATTTGCAATTAACGTCCACTGAACACAAAAAGCGGCAAGCAAAAAGGTGTAGCCGGCAGCAGAAAGACCGTACTTTTTCAAAAAAGTCATCAAATATCCAAAACCGATGATGACCATAACGGCTACGTCGGAATAGTATGTGTAATAATAATCTGTTCGAAGATCAAAATCTGCGCCACTGGTTTCATCAAAAGATTCATCGTATCTGAACCAAATTGATGACAGAACAATAAAGGCAATTTGGAAAATTGTTAAAACAGTTATAAATCCAATCTGAGTTTTTTTGTATCCCATTTTGAAAGAAAAAGAATATTTAAAAAAAATAACAACTTGAATTGGTAGATTTTCAAAGTAAAAACCACACATTTGTTTCCTTGCTTTTCAACTATTTCAGTATTCTTCAGAATCATGTTTTTAAATGATTTCATGGTTTATTTTAGATTGAAACTGATAAATTGATAAAAATTTATTAAAATTTTTAGTACAATTTCTATTTTGTAAATTTTGTATAGCTTTCTTAATTTTCAAAACTGTTTGTTTCCAAGTCTCACCAATTTAAGAAAGTTTCTTTAACATTTAAACAATTCAAATGCTTTATACTAAGCTTTGGTAAAAAAATTATAAAATGGTGTTTGAATTAAAAGTTTTTGGATATTTTTTTGATTTTATCCATATCTTTTCTTTTTTATCGTAACTGAAATACATTCAGTTCGACTTTTAAGGTTCAAACTTTCAACAAAATTTAAGGGAGTAGCCACGGTAAAGGAAAATTTTTCACTTTTGAAATTTTGAAGAGGATCAGAAAATAACATTTTTTTACTTTGGTTTTAACTCATTGATTTTTATTATTTAAAGTACTTCATTCATTAGATTTTTTAAATTTTTTTTCAAAGTCTCAAAGAAATTTCCACAATAGAAGGTTGAGTTGAATTGCTTAAAATAGTCTTTCGAATGTTGAATGTCTTATCTTTTATCCTTATCTCAACATTCTATTGTGGCATTTATTTTTTCCATTTTTTATTTTTTCATCATTTTTGAGATTTTTTTAATCCTGACAAGATAAAGCAATTAGAAAGATTTTTTTATCAGTGACATTTGGGATGAATGGATTTTGTTTAAAAAGAACAACAACATTACAATCCAGAGAATCACAAAAGAAAATAGGAATGGTGCTTAAATAGCTAGAAGGAGTCCAAAAAATATAATAATTATCCAAAACAGTACTTGTTCGGATTTTAAATTGTTGGATTTGGTGGAATTGGGGAAGTGAATATGATTATATTTAACAAATTTTAAGCCTCAAAATAGCTATAAGTTTTATTCTAAGAATCTAAAATTATCTTCTCCCAAAAAAAAACTAAACCCCATTCCATAAATTTGGATATATCAGAAAATCAAAAATAGGAAAACAAAAACTCAATTTATTATTTTTTTCTAAATGTAATATAAAATCACATTTAAGTAACAGAGTATCAATACTTTTATAAGTAATCATTTTCATCCAAATATAAGAAAACAATATAAAACAAAAAAAAATAAAAAGGAGTGTGTCGAAAATAAGGAAACAAGATGAAATAAAACAATCTGAACAAAAAAAGCATTGATAAATTTGCTAAAATCACACCAACAATTGTTGATCGATCAAATGATAAGATACCATATACCAATTGTATGTAATTTTTCAATTTAACAAACTCAACAGTAACATTCTATCAATCATCGAAAAAAAATCCCAGATCTAACGAAATATATTTTGTAACTCGAAAAATGGAAATGAAAACATAACAAAAAAGACAAAAAATACAATAGTTTGTTAAATCAAATAATTCCCAAATTGAATGTAAATTATGGTATTGTTATTCTTTTAACTGTTTAAACTGTGCCCAATTTTTTGGAATTAAGTTTATTTTAATAATAATAAAAAAAATTCAAAACTATTTTATCAATTATTTCTCTTTTTTTTTTTAGTTAAATATTACAAAAAAAAAAATATCGTTTAATTTTTTTAAAGAAATTTTTAGAGAATCTAGGATCACACACCACTAAAATAAAATACTCTTATCTCGTATCTCTCAAATTTTTATCATGTCTTATGGTGTAGCTACTCCCTTAAGGCACAATAAAAATCTCAAATTAAGGTACAAAATTGAGATTCTAGGAAAATAATTTGCATAAATTAAAAGTTCACATTCTGTGCCTTAATTTGTGATTTTTTTGTATCTTAAATGTCGTTGAAAGTTTATACCTTAAATTTGAAACTGACTGTAATACTATTATTGATATTGTTACACAAAATTAAATTTACTTAAATACAAGAAACAATCAACAAGAATCCGAAAGACGAAAACAATTTGAAAGTTGCCCAATTCCTAGCACCTTTTAACACACTTTTATTAATCAAATTTGAATTAAAAAGCACTTTCATTTATCATCTTAGAACTCTTATGTATTTTTTTTATCAAAGGAAAAAGAGTCATTATTTTCACAATGATCCAAATAAACCCGAAATACAACTTCATTTATCAACTTTAGACAAATAAATTCTCATTTTTTTAAGATTCCCTTTTTCACAATTATCTTTCGAAAAAAAAATTTGATTATTTTTTCTTTGGATTTTTGGATTCCAAAAAAGAAAAAGAAAAATTTGACATAATCATTTTTATTTTGAAGTTATCTCACTTTTAGGCATTTATATGAGTTTATGGGAACAAATAACCTTGAAATGTTAATCTTGTTTTAAAAATACAATAAAAATTAATCAAATATTGAGTTCTTTGAAGAACTTTAAAAAAATGATCATTTATTTTATTTCCAAATATTTATTACATTTCTTGAAATCTAAAAAATTAATTTATTTTATTTTTTTTCGAACGCACCGAATATAAAAAAAATAATTTTATTATATATATGATATATAAGTTATTTGACAGAATTTAATTTATTTTTTATTATTTGAATTTTTAATTTGAATTGGTTATTTTATTGAAAATCTTTATTAAATTGATAAATAATTATAAATTCTATTTGATATATTTAATCTGTAAGTATTCTATAACAATATGAACGAAATAAGATTGGGTTATTAATTTTTGATTAAAAATAATCAAATTAAAAAATATTTTTTATTATTTTAGAATTTAAATTTTCCCGTTTTGAAAAAAGTATTTTGTGTAAAATTTTAAATTAATTGTTTGATTCTTTATCTCAGATGTTTTTTCAATAAAATGAATTAATTGCTTTAAATCTTTACTTAATACAGAAATTATAATTTTTTCAAGATTTAAATAATTATTGTAATTGTTTTGAAATGAAGTATATTTTTTGTACTTTGTTATTTTAGAACAATTTTTTTATTTATAATATATATAAACTAAAATTCAAAATTTTCCTCACAGATAAAACGTTACAAACATTCACAATAATATAATTTCATTGAAATTGGAGATAATTTTGATTTTTGTAATATGATAATCATTTTTTCATCTTTTAGTTTTTGTTTTCATTTCATTGTTTGAATTACGTAATTTGCTTCGTTGGATCAAAATTTTTCTAAAAGGTTTATATTATGTTAAAGTCAAGTTGTTCCAAATAGAAGAACTCAAATAAAATTAGTTGGTAGATATCTAACCATTTGATCGATCAATATTCCTAATAAAATTTAAACAAATTTACTAATGTATTTTTTTGTTTTGCTCTCTCCAAAATTTTTAACACATCCTTGATTTATTAGTATTGATAATTATTTATTTATTGTTTTTTGAGTATTGTAATTTATAAAAAGGTGTTAACATTTCAATTAGTGAATGGTTCTAATTTGGTATTTCTTCAAGGATTGATACAATGAGTTTTTTTTTTCACAAATCGAATTTTGTTGTGTTAAAAATTTTGAATTGGGGTTTATATATATATATATATATGTATGTATGTATGTATGTATGTATGTATGTATTTGTATATTTCATTTGAAAATGATACAGATACCTTTCTTCCTCCAAAATAAAGTATTTTTTTTTTAAATAATTCAGAAATATGTTGAATTTTAAACTTTTTGCAAAATTGAGAAAAATGGATCAAACTTTTTTTAAAAAATAATTCATTTCGGAAAATAATGTTTAAAGTAAGTTTGATATCGTAGTAATCAGATTTTTACTTTTTTTTCAATCTCACAATGTGGTTAAATTATTTCAGATTAGTTATTTAATTTACTCAACAATTTTTATACGTTTATTTGTTACTTACGGCACAATTATGAAATATATCTAAACTTTTTTTTTTAGACTCATATTTAATTTGTAAAAATAAAAAATAAAAAAATAAAAAATAAAAACTTGTTACTTAGTTTGATAAATCTTCTTTTATTGGTTTTTAGGATATTTTGTACCGTATTTGATTATTATTTTATCACATTGTGATTTTATAATGCCAACTGAAAAAATTGAGTTTCAAGAAATCAAAAATTTTCTTTCGTTAAGGAAGAATATAAAACTTCTCTTTATTGATAATTGTATTTGTTGGAATTATTTTAGAAATAGCATTTTTTATTGTTCCAATTATATTAAAACTGTGAAACTTAACCATCATTAATTTTTTTCAACCATTTTTAAGCCGAAGTGGGCCAGTTATTATTAGGGGGTTACAATTGATTAATGTGATTTTTTTATCAATATTATAAGAAAAAATCGATGTTAGAAGAGATTATAAAAATTGGAATCCATTTTTTCACATTTTTCTTTTTTCAATTATTTTTTTGAACACTTAATTTATTTAAAAAATTTTTTTGAGTATAATATCAATTGCCACTTGGTAAAAAAATTGTTATTCTAAAGTTATATAAAATGCTTGCACAGATAAATCATTTTTATTTCTATTATATTATATTTAGTCTTTAATTGTACATCAAAAAGAAAATGTATATTTTTTTTTTCAATTTTCCCCAAGAATATGATTTTTTATTTTTTTAAGAAAATATGTTGATTTATTAAACTCTAATACAAAATTTTTAACACACAAAAATTCGATTTGTAGAAAAAAAACTTATTTGATCAATTATCCAAGAAGAAATACTAAATAAGAATAATCCACTAATTGAAAAGTTAACACTTGTTTATAAATTACAATACACACAAAAAAAAGATAAATAATTATTAATACTAATAAATCATTGTTCTATTAAAAATTTTGGAGAGAGTAAAATAAAAAAAATACATTGGTAAATTTGTTTGAATTCAATTATAAAAGTAAAAATATCAAATTTTTTGATAACCCTCAACTAATTGTATTCGAGTTCTTCTATTTGGAACAACTTGACTTTATCCAAATATCAATTGTTGGAAAAAAAAAATGATCTAGCATAACAGGTTTAGTATTTCAAAAAACGAAATGAAAACAAAAACTAAAAGATAAAAAAATGATTTTCATATTACACAAAAAAATCAAAATTATTTCTAATTTGAATGATATTGGATTATTGTGGTTGTTTCGGCTGTTTTAGTCATGTGGGAAATTCAGATTTTTAGTTTATTTTTAGTTCAAGAGGGTATGTTATACTTGGGTATGTAATATTCAACTAAAGTCTTATTTAATTCCCAAAGGTCAATTTTAAAAATATTTGAGATTTGAAAAAAAAAAAAAAAATAGGTTCCGCTATATCAAAACACAGCTTATTAATGTAACCAGTTGAAAGTAAATCAGGTGTCCAAACTTTAAATATTTTATTTTTTGGAAGATACAATTGTGATTAAAAATTTTTTTAAATCGGATACGAAAAGATAAATAATTAGGTAAATAGTTGAAATTAATCAGAATAAATTAATAAACATAACTGTTCGGATATATATATATATATATATATATATATATATATATATATATATATATATATATATATAAACTCTATTTCACTCAAAGGGGCCCAGTCAAAAATGAAAAAGTAACTTTATTTTTAAGAATCAACCAAATTTAGATTATTTAGAAATACGAGAAATAATAATAATCTTATAAGAGTTCATAATTATAAAAGAAACCCCTGAACAAACCATAATTTTCAAAAAAAAAAAAATGTTAAAAAATTTTTTGGTCCCCATTCATTGGAACGTCTCGTGCAAAATTCTCAATTTCTTTAAGAAATTAAAATCGTTGATACAGTTAGTTTCACTTTTCTGGCACAAACTTTCAACGAAATTTAAGGCACAAAAAAATCTCAAATTAAGGCACAAAATTTGGAATTTTTAATTTTTACAAATTATTTTACTAGAATCCAAAATTTTGTACCTTAATTTGAGATTTTTTTTGTGCCTTAATTATAGTTGAAAGTTTGTGCCTTAAAAGTGAAACTGACTGTAATAAGATTATTTACTTGTAAATGTATGAATTTTAAAAGAACATTTAAAGCTTAACTTTTCTTAATGTTTATTTCGTTTTTCAAACAATTTTTTACAAAGTTAATTTTTTAAAAAAAAAAAAAAAAAAGCAAAAAGCAAAAAATAAAAAAAACAAAATTTTACAAAATGTCAAAAAATGATTTTGATCTAAAAATTGAAAATTTTAGTTTGATAAGAGTAATGAATTAAACTCATAGAATGTCTTCCATTTCTTCAATAAAACTGGGCCCCTTTGACTGAAAAAGAGTTTATATATTTATATATAATAACTAAGTATTTTCTATTCGAATATTAAACTGAAAAGAGATCACCATTCCAAATAAATTTGTTGAAATCAGGAATGAAAAAAAAATCAACAAAAGTTTTTTTTGAAGTATTTTTTTCTAATTTATCTTTTTCATTCGTGAATAGGATATATAAAGAAATTGCCTTTAATTTCTAGCACCACTACTATTTACTATTATTTTACAAAATTCTTTTTTTTTTTACAAAATTGTTTTTAATATATTTTTATCAACTATTTTATAAAACAAAAGAAAAACGAAGAATATATATTCAAATATTTAAAACATACTTATTGAACTATTTTAAACAAAAAAAAAACGATAAATATTTCAACCGAAAGGAAAAAGAAAAAATAGAAAAGAAATTTGAATCATATTCCAAATGATTTTTCTTTTCAATTTTACTAGAAAATAAATAATTATAAAATCAAGAAAATAGCCCAATAAGTCAATATTTCTTAACGGGGATTTAAAAATAGAATATATTCTTTGAGGAAATCCCAATTTGAAGTAGATTTATTTAATAGAAATTATGATTTTTAAAATTTATTTTGGAAATTCTTTTGAAATAGAAAATAATTAGTTGTAAAAAAAGTTTCAAATAAAAAGTACATATTTTGAAATTCAGAACTAAAATAAAAAAAAAATATAAAAAAAATATTAATTATATCAAATTAAAGAAAAAGTCAATCAATAAATGATTTTTTTTTAAATTCTTCGATGATGAATTTGTTAATTAATTTCCTTAACATATTATTTTTTAATTCATATTTATAAATCTATTATACTTGAATATTTAAAACCCCAATTTATTTAAGTAATCAATTTTCTTTTGGCGGCAAACTCTTCCCAATAATATAATTTCTCAGGTTAACCAAAAAAAAAAAAAACACGTTCCAGTTTAAAATTCTAAATCATCATTAACAATTTCAAAGGGTTTTAAATTCCTCTTTTTATTTAAGTCGTTATCTATCAAAAAAATATATATTTAAAAATTTGATTTACTCCTTGTTTTCCAAAAAAATGTTATTTAATTTTAATTTTCAAAAGAGAAATGTAAAAGATTTATTGGATAGGCTACCTTCAGAAAAAAAATATTATTTCCAGAGGTTTACTTACCGTTAAGAAAAGCATTGAAATGTAAATTTTCTTCACTGTGTATTCAATACACTTTTCACAAATATTGACAAGAAAACAGAATGAATTGAATTTCATAATTTATATTTTTTCAAATTCTTTGTCAAAGTGTGATCAAATTAAATAATTTTTTTAATTGACGATTAAAATTAGCACAAAAATGAAATTGAAAAAATATATATTTTGAATAAATAATTTCAAAAAGAACTATGAACAAACCCATTTTAACCAAAAAAAGTTAAAGTTTTTTACAATTGTTCTCATATATTGTGATTGCCTGTCGGGTTATTATCTATTTTTCTTTTTTGCCTCTATTGTTTTCAAAATATTGCAAACAAACATGTATTTTTTTAATAAAATTTTTCACTGGATTATTTTTATTTTACATGTATCTGTTTTACAAGAAGATCTACTTGATTAAGTGAAATAGGTTCTAAACAATTTAAACATTTCCAACATATATTCTATTAAAATTAGAAAAAACAAATTTCTTTCTACCTTTCCCTTTTTACAAAATCTACAACATAAAATTGATTTTAAATATTTTGTATTTTTAGTTTGTCATGTTCAAAAGGATAACACAGGTGTTTCATTAGGGTTGTTTAATACATGATATCAAAAAAAATAAAAGATCACTGGCTATAATCGAGGACCAAAAATACATATTTGTTTTTAAAAAAAAAGAATTTAAAAAAAGTTAGTTCCGAAAAGTTTTATAGATTTTTTGTAACGTTACCCCAATGAGTGAACCAAAGGATTTGAACGACACATTATAAAATATTTGGACCCTTGCCCCTTTAAATCTGCAGTATTTTTTTTTTCTTTATTTTTTTCAAAGTAAAAAGTTGATAGATAATCTGTAAAAATCACTATTTCAAATAATTTCCATAATTTCAAATATAACCAAATTTTTATTGATTTATTTTTTTCTCGAATAATAAATATAAAATATAAAATTTATTTTAAAAGGAATTTTTTAAACATCTAAAATAAAAGAAAAGTAAATAATTTTATTACAATTTTGCTTTAAAAACTTTAATTCAATAAATTGATATTATTATTATTATTATTATTATTGATTAAAAAAACAAATAAATACACACCCACTCATATACTTACACACACTAATGTATATGTATGTAAAATGTATAAATATGTAAAGTGGTTTTAAAAAAGTAAAACCAAAAAAAAAAATTGTTTAATAGAGTCCTGAAAATAGGTCTTTGGAATTTGACAACTGTTTTCGAGATAATTTTATACAACCCCATTTTTTGGGCCCTTTTTAAAATGACTAAATTTTGAAAAAAAAAAAAAGAATTAATCATCCAATTTTTTAAATGTTTCATTATTTAAAATTGATTTAAAATCATATTTTATAAATAAAACCTTTTTGATCTTTAATGAAGACAAATCATCCACATTTGAATTTTTGATTATTGTTAAGAATAAAAATTCAATTTCTTGAAATAGCTTTTTATCATATAATCTTAATAATAAATTTTCAGATTGTTTATCTAAGATATTTAAAAACTTGTTCAAAAAATCTGATTTTATGATCATTTTAATTGTTCTATTTTCCAAATTTAAAACTTTTGATAATTTTGCGATTGACAATTGATAAATGGATCTTAATTCGTCCCAAAGATCCATATATAAGCCATCTGTTGCAAGGAACATATATTTCAATAAAAAGTTTGTGATTAATTCCAAAACATCTTTGCCTCCATTTGAAGGGAATAACTCGATCAATATTTGTAATAATAAAAGGCCAACATAAAAATAGAAATCTAATGATTTGGAATTTTCAAGATCTTGATGAAGAATTTTTTTTGTTGCGCGATGAATTGGGCCAAATAATACAAACAATTGCTTTTTTATTAATAATGATTTTTCATTATTCTTTTGTAAATTAATAATATTTAAAATTATTGATAGGCTTGATGTCAATAATACTAAATTTTCATCGATATTCGAATCATTAAATGACAGTAAATTATAGAGATTGATTGCAAGAAATTCAATAACTCTTTTTAAACCATTAATTCCGAGGAAGATATCTATATTTTCTTGTTTTGATGTGAAATGGACCAAACAGGGCAATAGAAATTTAAAAATTAAAAAATCATCAATCAATTTCAGTGAAAAGATATATGGTAATATTTCTAAAATATCTTTACGGTGGGCTAAATGCTCAAACGATAGCCATTGGCCCAATGCTCGAATACAGATTGAAATGATTTGTGGGTTTATTACAATTTGATCTGAAAATTTTTTACATTGAATCAAAAAGTCAATGATTAGATTAAATGATTGAAAAATAATTTTTTGGATTTTTTCAATAAATTTATCACTTAAAGTTGCCCATTGCTCCTTAATTAAATCCTTATAAGACTTAAGTGCAGGCTTTGTAAGAAAAAATAGAGATTTTTCAAAAATTAAAAAACACGCGGAAATAATTGATTCATTATTTTTTTCTTCAATGAAAAATTGTTTTAACCGGTGATCATATTTTGTTTCGTTTGTTTCTTTATTTACGCTTTCATTTCCCTTTTCTTCTTTTTCTGATTTTTCTTCTTCTCTGTTTACCTTTTTATTTTCCTTTCCTTTTTCATTTTGGCTCTTATTATTATTATTAATTTTCTTATTATTTTCCTTTTCCTTTTTATTGATCTTTTCATCTTTTGCTTTTCGGTTTTCTGAAATAATTTTTTCCTTTTTTTCCCCTTCATTTTCATTTTCTTTACTAGTTTGATTTTCAAAACTTTTTTCATTTTGATCATTTTTATTGGAATCTAATTTTTCATTCATATTTTCCTTTTTATTATCATTATTTTCATTTTCATTTAATATTATTTTTTTCTCATTTTTATTTTCATCATGTTTTGATTTCGATTTGTCATTTTCATTTTCAGCTTTATCTTGCGTTTTTTCTTTAATTTCTATTTTTGGATCTTTTTTATTATTCTTTTCGATTTCTTTCTGATTTTTTTTTTTAACATTTTCTGATGCTTTTGTTTTTATATTTTTTTCAGATTTATTATATAAATTTGGTTGTTCTAGTGTTTGTTTAAAAAAATATTCAAGTTCAATTAATGAAAATCTTAAAAATAATTCTATTAATAATTGTGGGTTTTCTTTGATTTTTACATTGTCGTTTTCTTTTTCGTTTATTGTTTTTTTTATTTTTTCTATTAAATTATCATTTTCTATTTCCTTTTGTCCTTCTTTTTTCTCCTTCTTTTTTCCTTTTCCCTTCTCCTTCCCATTTTCCTTTTCCTTTAGTTTTCCCCTTTCATCGTTTTTCTCTTCTTTCTTTCCCTGTACTTTCTCTGTTTGTTTTATAAGTTCATTCTTTTCAATTGTCCAATATTCCCCGAAACATTCTAATAATTTAGAAGTCAATTTTAATGCAAAATTTTTGACTCTTTGTGGTATTTTATTGTTTAATATTTCTCTTAATGCCCTTCGAAAATTAGTAAAAATTTTTGTTCTTTTTTTTAAAACCAGGTTATCAAATTCTTTTTGGAAATTATAAACATTTTTATGGTATGAAAAAAATGAATAAAAAGTTTCCAATAATAAAAATTTAAGAGCTACTTCCCCTTCGAGTAAAATTTGTGTGAATTTCTCTAAAAATTTAACAATTAATTCAAAATTAGTTATTATACCTTTCAATTGACAAATTAAAAAACTATTATTTAATAAATTTAAGAGTTGGAAATAATATTTGGATTCACAATTAAGTAAAATATTTATCATTTTTTGATTAAATTTAATTTTTGAAAGAACTTTTCGAAATTCCATTTCTTGGAAATTATTCTGAAAAATTATAGAAACCATATTAATTGCTAAATCTTTTAATTCTTCAGATAACTTAGATTCACGAAGAAGCAAATTTAATAAAGCTGGAAAGATTCTTAATCTCACACTCGTAGTTTTTATTAGTTTTGTATCAGCTATTATAATTGAACAAAAAGTCAATCCTAATTCTAAGAAAAAATTTTGCTGCTTATTGTCTATTAATATTAATTTAAAAAATTTAAGGTAAATAATAATAATAATAAATATAGTTTGGGGATTTAGAGGTATTGGAAGATGATGATTTAATATTATAACATATTAAAATATTATTAAATTATAAATGTGTGTGATGTAACGTTTATATTTTCCTTTATTTATTTATTTTTTTTTTTTTTAAAAAAAATAACTTGTTAAGGAATTTATAATTTTAAATTTTGAATAATCAACAAAATTCAAAAAGATCAAGTATTGGGGTATTTGGTTTTACAAGAAAACATATATTAAAAAAAAATCTCGAAAAATCCAAAGATAATGATATAAACTCTGTTTCAGTCAAAGGGGCCCAACGAATTTTTTCAAATATCAATTATTTTATATAATTGAACTTTGAAGAACAAATAAGAAATAAAGAGAATAATATACCTCAAAGAAATGTTGATACATGTCTGAAAGAAAACTAATTAATCAATAGCTTTTCTTAAAAATTGAAAAACTCAAATTCTTAGGGCCCTATTGAGAAAAACAAGGATGTTCGTTTTGAACTTCTACTGGTATTTGAATAATAAATATGAAACATTTTTCACTTCATTTTCCATCCTTTTCTTTTAGAAACCAAGCCCCCAAACAAAGTTTGTTGCTATTTGTGGTCTCTATTTGAAAAAGGAAATGAAAATGAAGTGAAAATTTTTCACATTTATTCAACAAAAATCAAGATCAAAGATCGAATTGAATTGCAATAGAAATCAATAGATTTCTCAACAAACTTTACATGGTTTCAATGACCTTAGAATAACACATTTTTACCAAGTGACTATTGATCTTGCAATAAAAAATTTTTTGCAAATGAATGACGTTTTTAAAAAAAAAATCGAAAAAAAAAAAACAAAAATATGTAAAAATGTGAAAAAATGATTTTCATTTTGAAAATTTCCAAAATAAAATTTTCCTTCTAATATCTATACAAACCCTTTAAACACGTGTATTATACCATTACAACTGGGCCCCTTTGACTGAAAAATAGTTTATATAACCAAACGAAAGATTATCTAACATACTCAGAATTCAACTTTTTAAAGTAGTCATTTTGTAACAAGTATTATAAGACTAGAAATTTTTAATCTAACCAAGATAGATATCAAACATAAAATATACATTAATTAATGCAAAAATTAAAAAAAATAATCAGAGTTCCAATAGGCACACTCACAGATATTTAAAAATGAGAAACTAGAACTGATCCCGCCCTACATATGATCCTGAGAAGGGAAGCGTATTTTATTAAAAAACTAAAATCACCAGACCGAAAACAATCTAGCCGAAGAATTAAAAATTGGATAAAATAGAAAACATTGGCTGGGAAAATATGGAAAAAAAAAAAAAGAGATTAAAGAAAACTTCATAGGACTCATATTAAGTCAACAAAAGACAAAGTAGAATCTTCAAAGGAAGAAGAAAACTAGGAATTAAAAAGTAATCTGAAAATTTCACTAATTTCCTGATAACTTTACGTGAAAAAAATCATATCTAAACTGGAAACCATCAACAACTCTATTCAAGCTAAAGACGTTTTCAAGTGGTTTAAATCGAAACAAATACAAATAGGGTAGGGGAGTGGATTATAAAATATGCACCTGGTGTTGAAAAAAAATTGATGATGTAGATCACTTCATAGTGGGATGTAAAAGATATGAAAAAAAACAGAAAAAAATGAAAAATGGAACTCAATAAAAATCAAAAGATTTTGATTTTGAGATTGTTAATTAATGAACATACTGATTAATTTAATTGAAAAATGATAATAAAAGAAATTTATCACATTACTTTAGAATATTTACCGACCAATATGAATCAATGTGCTATAAGGAAAAAAGATCCCGAATTTCAATAATTTTGGATCAGACAATAACACAAATTCATCTCACTTTTAATAACTTTAACATTTTTTTTATCTATTTTTAACTTGTTTTTTTTTTTTTATTCTTCAAATTTATTTTTTTTTAATATTATCATTTTTTTTTTGTTTTATATATTTCTTCATTTTTTTTTATATACTTGTTGTTTCAACATTATTTTTGAAAGGTAAATAAAGTTTAAAATGTATCTAATGACTGTATTTATTGACTAGTATCTAGAAACTTTTGAATTAGAAGTTATGAATTATTAAATTCAAAATTCTCTCTTTAACAGATAAAGTTTTTTTTTCTAATACTTAATAATAAATCCAACAAATTTAAATTTTGTTTCCTTTTGTTTTATGTCTTAATATATCGGGATAATGTTTTTTTTTTGAAGGATTTATTTTAATGGATATATATATATATATATATATATATATATATATATATATATATATAACCTTGATTGGGATATTGTTGAACTCAACTCTTTATTCGCTATTTTGTTTCAGCAAACTTCAAGATTCTTTTGATAAAAATTGAAAAAAAATTAAAAATATTTCCAACATTTTATTATTTTTTAGTTACTAAAATCAAATTAATTAAAAAGATCAGTCAAATAGGGTGAATTCACTTGGTTTTTTTTCAAAATTCGAATAAATAACAAAAACAATTTTATTTTTTTGTAAAAATTGAAATTTCATTTGAATTTTTTTTCTGCAAAAAATTCAACTCCTTTTTTCCTATACCTAATGGAATATACACCACCAAAACAAAACAATTTTAAAACCAAAATGGAAATTAAACTATTCTTTCAATAGGCTGGGGAATTAAATTTCACTTTTTTATTATTTTCTTCAATCAAAAAAAGATAAAATATAACTATTACCAATCATTCAAGTTACAAATGGTTTTCTTTAGAGTATATTTGTAATTTTTCAAATCCAATTGGTAATAAATAATCTCAAAAAGTTAATCCCATTAATGAAAATGAGTACCAAATCCCCGATGTCTGTGGAAGATTTAATTTTTTAAAGAAAATTTCACTTCAAAAAAAGGCAATTAAATACTGTTTTCCAGTCTTACTCCCAACTAAATATCCTTTTTATCTTTTAGGATTCGAAATTGTGAAAAAAGTTTTCCAAAAAATTATTCCAAAAAAATTAAATACTTTACTGATAAATTCTAATAAATTTCTATAAATTTTTAGTTCAATTTCCCTTTTTGTAATCCCTCGAACTGTTTCTTTTTAAAACATTCCACGAAAAGAATATTTTGAATAACAACTAATTTTATAGAGTTTTTTAACTCTTGACTTTCTAAAATGCTTTATTCAAAGCTTGAGCATAAAAATTTCAAAAAGGAAAATCAAGTAAAAATAACCAGACATTGTTTTTCAATTTATCAGTATTGGGTTTCTTAAAATTGTAGTATTTCAACACATTTCTTTTTTCAGTAAAAATCTATTTTGGGTAAATTTCTAATGATCAAAAAACAGATTACCTAATTTTTTTTAACCTTGTTAAATTCAAATTCCAACGAGTAATCCTTCATTCAATTTCATATTAATAGGTTTTTATTTATATTTCATACATAAATTAAAATTATTTTAGTTTATTATCTTTGTTATTTTTCTCAAGAAAAAATATTAGAAAAAATATAAAAAATGATGCTATATTTTTCAGATCTACATCACTTGTTATATTTGGTATTTTTTTATCTTTATTAGTTTATTGATCAACAATTCCCATTCAAATTTTTAATATTAAAATAAGCTTTAATATTATTTTTGGTGTTGGTTATAGGAAATTAGAAAAAATAAAAGATATCGAAATTGTAGTGATTGAAATATTTATTCTGATATCGAATATGTTTAAGGTGAGAAATATTGGTTAGTAATGATAAATTCTCTTTGATTTTAAGTGGGTAAACGTAACAAATACAAATGGGATAGGGGAAAAGAGAAGTAGATTCTAAAATATGCACCTGATGTTGAAAAAAAATTGATGATGTAGATCACTTCATAGTGGGATGTAAAAGATATTTAAAGAAAAACAAAAAAAGGAGATAAAATTTAACCCATTAAAAATTCAATACAACAAAGAATTTTTTTCGAAGAGAAACAAACAGACCGATAAATATCCCCATCTCAAATCATATTTTCACAACTAGTCTTGATATGATCAGTTTTAAAAAGGTATCCACAAAAGAGTTTAACAATTAAATAGATCGGTTTTGGGGATTGGTTTGTAATGAATTTTAGTTTTTCACTTTTTGAAAATAGCAGTATTCACAAATATCATAAAAAGAGTTTGTTTTTGGATCTTTGTTCTGGCTGATCAAACAATTATCCAAGAGTTGTTTGTAAACAATTATTTTGACGAGTTCTTTGGACAATGTGTTCGTTTTGGTTGGTTAATATATTTTTTTAAAGGTAATTTTAAAGAGTTTGTCTTTGAAGAACATATTATAACTGTTTTTCAAAATAGTAGTTCTTATTTCTGAAAGCGATGTTTCGACACTTTAAAAAAAAAAAAAGAATCTGGTTTTTGTTTTGTTTTTGGTCTGACAAACTGAAAAACGAAAGAATAAAAGGGGGTATGGAGTATAAAATATTTACCTGAGTTAACAGCAAGTATTCGAATTAAAAAGCTCGTACCAACAGCTTGAATTACTTTTTTGATCGACTCTGTGTCATTTGTTTTGATGATCCTTGAAGCAAAGATTAAGCCAGCAATTTTCTCTTCATTTGAGCTTGAGCTTAACAATTTTAAACATTTTTGCAGATCAGTCATCTTTTTAATTCACTTTCAAAAGACAAAAAAAATGAGAACAACAAAAAAAAAAAATGGAAAATTCTTTATATGTTATCATTTACAATGGTTGATATATGACGATATTAAACCTACTTTATAAAGACTAAACAATTCAAAGTAACTTTGATTAATTAATAAGTAGGTTACTCTCCAAGATGAAACTGAATTATGATTAATTTGTGTTTAATAGAGTAACCTTCTTCAAGTTTTTATTATGTCATCCCTAACTAAATATTTACTTCTTTTCATTAAAAGGTATTTTAATGATTTTATTTATGGAGGCTTATGGTATACCTTCTACTGGTATTTGAAATTTATATGGGAAATAGTTTGATCTTGTTCTTGTTTTTCAATTCTTTAGAATCTACTTTTCTTTTAGGTTTTTGGTTTCACGCTACTTATAAATTCAAATAGATGTTTGAAAATTTTCATTTATATTTTGCAAAATTTTTTACTTTGGCTTTGATTTAAAGCATTTAATTCATTTAAATGTTAAGAAACATTGTAAATGAGTTGGCCCTTCAAAAAATTACTTTTCAAGAACTGTTTTTATCTGAAATGCTTTAAAAGTCGAGTTTATAAGATTTCAACAATGATAGAAATTGAATTAAAAATTGTTTGTGATTTTTTTTAATTTATCAGGAAGATTGTAGTAACAAAATATTACATAAAATTAAGAAGTAAAGAGCCCAAATTCCAATCTATCCAATCTGTCCAATCTATTTCTCTGAAATTGATTAATAAAAAGAGTTAAATGAAAAGATAATTATGTAACATTTCTTATTTAATAACAAGTAATGGTACAAAACAAAAAATTAAAGAGTAAAATTTAGTTGGAATTTTACTCAAAGCTTAAACCAATTACATTCTTTTTATTTTCAAAGAGTGTTTGGTCAAATCGTTAGAAATTATCTTTTTATTTGAATTACCATTTTTTTTATTTCACATCTTTCTTTTTAAAGTAAAAATATAAAATAAAATGGTACGAGTATCAGTTTTACACGATTGTTTATTAACAATGAGAAATGCTGAAAAAAGAGGAAAAAGACAAGTCCTTATTAGACCAGCATCAAAAGTTATCATCAAATTTTTACAAGTAATGATGAAACATGGTTTGTTTTTTTTTTTTACATACTAATGCACTCATCATTTCATCCCTGGAACTAAAAAATATAGTTTGCTTTTTGACGTTTTTTTTTTTTTTTTTTTTCCTTTGCTTTCACAAACAACAAAACAAACAAACAATAAATTTAAAAAAGGTTATATTGGAGAATTTGAAGTAATTGATGATCGAAGAGCAGGAAAAATTGTTGTAAACCTCATTGGGAGAATCAACAAATGCGGATGTATCAGCCCAAGATTTGATGTAAAAGTAAAAGAGATCGAAAAATGGGTCAATAATTTATTACCATCTAGACAATTTGGATTTATTGTGTTAACAACTTCTTATGGAATTATGGATCACGAAGAAGCAAGAAAAAAACACACTGGTGGAAAGATTCTTGGATATTTCTATTAATTTTTCTTTTTTGAAAAAAAATTCTTTTTCTTTTCTATTTTTATTTTTACATACAACAAAAGAATGGAATAGTATAAAAAAAAAAAAAAGCAAAACTTTTCAACAAAAAAAAAATAAAGTTTAAAAACATACAATGCTACACAAACTCGATCTCAACTTACAACTTGAGAAAAGTTTGTTATCAAAACTTTTTTGTTTTTTCTTTAATCTTGTTTTTTTTTTTTTTAGGGCATAATTATTAAGGGACTCGTAACCTAAAAAAAATCTTCTAGTAAATTTAATTGCGAATTCAAAAAAAAATTACCACATCATGAAATTGAAAAATTGTGTAAAAATCTGATTACCTTACAAAACCAAACTTGCTTTCAATGCTCTGTTCAGAAATGAATTATTGTTAATAAAATTTTGATCCATTTTTCTCATTTTTGAATAAGTTCAAAATTCAACATATTTCTGAATTATTTTCAAAAAAATTATTTTCTTTGAAAGAAGGAAGAAATCTTAATGTATGTGAAGAAAGTGTACAAAAATAAACTTTAAAAATAAAATCACTAAGGTTCTAAAAAAATACAGTATTAAAAATCTACTTAATTTCAAAATAATTACAATAATTATTTTAAACTTTGAAAAAAAAATAATTTTCTGATTCAAAGAACAGTTCAAATCAATTTTTTCTTTTTGATGAAGAAAAAAATCTAAGAAAAAGAAACAAACAACCAAATTAAAAATTCCCCCAAATACTTTTTTAAAACCTGGAAAATTTAACTTTTAATCCAAAGAAATAATTATTAATTGGATAATTTATAATCAATAATTAATAACTCAATTTTAATTCTTTCTGTGAGTTATAACCAACACAAAGATTAAATGTATCAATAGACTTTACAATTATTTCTCAATTATTTAAAGATTTTCAAACAAATAAAAGAAATTCAAATAAATAAATCTATTAAAAAAAAATATTAGATATTATCAAATAACTGATTTTAATACAAACAGTTCCTTGTTTATAATCTTAATATTTGAAAATGAATATTTCCGTAAATCTAATCTCTGAAATTTCAAGAAATTTAACAAATATTTGTGAATAAAATAGAAGATCAATTTTTTTGGATCTTCAAGGATCCAATATTTGATTTATTTTTATTGTATTTTTAAACAAGATTAAAGGTTAAAATTTATTAGTGAATAGAGACCCTCAGAAATTACTAAAAGTGAGATATCTTCAAAATAAAATTTTTTTTGCAAATTTTTCTTTTTCTAATTTGGTTAGTTCAAAAATTCACAAATAAAAAATGTCAAGATCTTTTGACTGAAAATTTTATTGGGTAAAAATGAAGTTTTTTTAAAAACTGATAACTCATTTCTCTAAAGATGATAAACCAAATCAAATATCGGGTTTAATTGTATCTCTTGTGCAAATAATTGCTCTATTACCTTTCGGAAAAAAAATAAATAAGAGTTACTTGCCCATTAAAATAGAATTCATGTGCCTTTCAAGTTACATAACCCTGTGAAGATTAATTTTAAAGACTGTTTCTTTGTATTAATTTTTTGTCTAAAAGACATGATTATTTCGGGGGGGGGGGGGTGGGGGTGTAAATTTTATTAATTATGGGTCTAGAAGTGAAAAAACACCTGAAATTAAAAAAAAATCCCCGACAAGATTTTTAATTGTCAATAGTAGGAAAATTGTTCTATGATTTACTTTTATTTAAAGACAAATAATTTTTTTTCTAAGTAAAAAACATTTTAAATTATAACCCACCCACTCGATATAACGAAGATTAATGATATTACTCTTCTTCGAAACACAATTTAAACGATGAAAAAACAAGAATAAAAAATTATCATTTTCCAAACTCTGACAAACCTCTATAAAACTCAATAGTTTATCAAAATTAGTAGATCAACTTTGCCTATCAAACAGTTAACTGAATATTCGAGGGGATCCAATACTTTAATAAAAGTTAGGTAGGTTTATTACTAGGTTCATATAAAAAATTGGTAGTTTATAAAAAGGATTTGATTGAAAATATTTGCAATTATAAATCAATTTTCCTCAGATTCACAAATAAAAATTGTTTCAGGTTTTTTTTTTTTCATTTCAGGTTTTTTTTTCACCACAATACCCCATTTTCTCAGAAATTCAAAATATAGATTTTTTTCTAACCAAATACTTTAATATTTGAATAAATATAAGAGTCAAAAATAATGTAATAAAAATAATATATGTACTGCCACATTAACCTGTGTTACAAAATAAAATTCATTGTTTTTTTTTCTTTGGGTTCAAATGTAACCCCCAATTCACTATCCATTAGTAAACCCTATATTTAAAATCAATTCTAAAGGCAAAATCCTTGATAATTTCAGTAAAATTTAATATAGAAATGCAATTTGTTCATAATTTTAATAATTTTAATAATTTTTTCAGATTTTTATTGGGTTTTTTTTATGATAAAAAATACCATTAAAATTATACATCTTTTGAGATAAATTTTCAAATTTGTTCCTTAATTTTTCGAATATATTTATAACTAATAGAACTTCAAGAAACCAATACTATATTTATTGATTGCTTATTGTCAGTTTCTTTCATCGGGTAATGCATGGATCTTCTATAACAAAAAAAAAAGAAAAAAAGAAAAAAAAAAAACCTTTTTATTTTGAAAAAAGAAGTAAACTTTTCTGAAAACATTATTTTGACAACAATATCCTTTGATAATATAATTTTACGACAACTAAAAAAAGGAAATCAAAAAAAAATAAAAAAATCGATCAAACGTAAAAATAATAAAAAAAAAATCAAAATTAATTATTAATCTTATCTTTAGTTTTACTGCATTTGCTTATTATTTTCTTGGTTTTATTTTTACTTCTGAATGAAAAAAATACTATTTCAAAAATGTGGAAATTGAAAAATTCCCCTTGATTTACTTTAACCTCCACGATAAATAGATAAATTAAATATATTTATGTTACAGGGCTCTAATACAGTATGGTGCCCAAAAAATCTTTATCCAGTAATGAAAACCACAATAAAAAATAAAAAAATAGTAAAATAGGTTTACTTCCTTAATTAAAATAATAACAATTTTTAATAACTAAAAAAAAACGAAAAAAAGTAAAAAAAGAACAAAATATAATATTAATAAAAAACTAGTAATAAGGAAAGTGCATAAAAAATTTTTTAAACAATAAAAAATATTTATACATTTTTCCATTCTATTTTAAAATATTATTAAAATGAAGACTCTTAAGAAAACAAATTATTTCTGAGCATAAAGAATAAAATAATCTTTAGTTTATAGACTTTGCAAATATAGCACAATCAGTTCCACTTTTAAGGCACAGATTTTAACGAAGGCATAAATCAAAATCTTAAATTAAGGCACAAAATTCAAATCCTGGAAAAATAATTTGTAAAAAAAAAAATTCCAAATTTTGTTCCTTAATTTGAAATTTTTTTGTTCTTTAAATTTCGTTGAAAGTTTGTACCTTAAAAGTGAAACTGAATGTATAAAATTAAGATCAAGAACGTTCCATTCTTTTCTTTATGCAGGGCCATCCGAATAAACAAACCAAATGATTATTGGGGATCAATAAATCATTAATTTCCTTTTTGGCTATTTTGATAGTTCCATTAGTTGTCCTTTAATAAAGATCTTTTGAAAATGAATTTGAAATGCTTTTTTGGAAATAACTTGTATTTTTTCAAGGGTGGTACTCTGGGTAGTAGTGAGAAAATGATAAAGATGTTCAATGTGTACTAAAAATGTATTTTTCCAACTCAAAATTTTCTAAAAAAACCAAAAAATTAAATTTTAAAACAATCAACCGAAGAAAAATTCGGAAAAGTCAATAAAGATACAGTTGGTCATAAAAGTAATATTCACGGACCAGAAAACTCAGATAATCCTTAATAAAGTGTTATGTATTGAATTATTCGTTTGTGTTCTCATTGGAATACTCCCTTAATAAAATAAATCACTAAAAAATATTCTTTGTTTTTGAAATGAAAGAAAAAGAATTCAAATCAAAAAACAGTTTGTGAATTACAAAAAGTACATCAAATAATTTTTTTACTTTAACAAACAAACCCACACAAAGACCTAAAATCACAAAGAAAGAAAAAAGAAAAAGTAAAATGTTTGCTTTTTGTGAGGATTTAGAAAATAAAAAAATAAAAAAAAAAAAAAAAAAAAGAAAAAACAAAAAAAATTTATTTGTTTAATTGTTCTATTTTAAAAAGATAAAAGGAACATTTATATAAGGTTAATATTTTCTCTATCTAGGTAAACTGGGATTAAAATGGATTTCTCGGGCTCTATTGAAAAGTTAAAAAGAAAAGGGGTTTAAGAAGACTAAAAAAATTAATAAGAAGCAAATTTAATTTTTTTTTGTTACTTTTTTCTTTCTTCTTTTTTTTTTCTTTTTTTGTTCTTCTTGTTGGGATTTTACAAGAGCCATATGACACTTTCCACAGTAGTATCTGTTTTCGTGTTTGGCCATAAAGACACCAGCACCGCAATTTGGGCATTCAACACCAGTTCTTTTGATTTTTCCTTCGACAACTTCATAGAAACGGAGCTTGGACATTTTGATCTTTCGAAGCTTTCTTTTTTCTTTTTTTGGCTTGTCATAGCTTTTCTTTTTATGCTTTTTGCCACCTCCTCTTAATCTTAAGACCAAGTGAAGAGTAGACTCTTTTTGGATGTTGTAATCGCTTAAGGTTCTTCCGTCCTCTAATTGCTTTCCGGCAAAGATGAGTCTTTGTTGGTCAGGTGGGATTCCTTCTTTGTCTTGGATTTTTGCTTTGACATTTTCAATGGTGTCACTTGGATCAACTTCAAGGGTGATGGTTTTTCCTGTTAAGGTTTTGACGAAGATTTGCATTTTATAAGTTTGAGAAACAAAATTAAAAAAATGATTTGGGATCTTGAAAGAATCAAATTTGATTGTTGAGTGTTACTTTCAACATAACCTTAGGAGTTGGGTTAAATAAAGTGTTTGAATATGCCTTCATATCTGGTTGTTTTAATCTTCTTTTTTCGTCTTAATTCAATCTGTAATTAACTAGAATAAAGACACCCTGAAAAATAAAGCCAGAACTTACTTCTTATTTTATGATTTGATATTCACCATCTTTATCTCTTTCTCAAAGAAGACAATTTTTTTTTTGTTATCTTGGAGATGCTTTTTCACATCAAATTAGTAATTTTCTTTTAATTTTCAACAACTAACCCATCTTTAACATTTCAAAAATCAGATAGTCTTTCAGCCAATAAAAAACCAAACACACAAAGTCAACCATTCATAAAATAATTCCTTTCTGAGACAAACAAAAATAAATTTCGATCCAATAGTCATTCTAAAAAGTAAAGAACAAAGTGTTACTCAAATTACTGAAATCCCCAAACTAAATAGCTGATGCGACGTATCGACAAAACTTTCATTCCTGGCTTTTTTCAAGATTTACATTCTTTTGAAAATGTCTTTTTGATTAGTTGTTAAGTTCTCACAAATCCACTCTTTCTTCTCAAATTTATTTTAAGGGTGTAACTTTCAAATTAATTTTTTGTTCATATTACAAATACAATTCTTTTCAATTGGTCAAGGTTAATACGGCCTTTTGTCCACAACAAAAATAAATGCTTTGTTAAAAAGATTAGTTACACCTGTGAAAAAAGTGATGTATTAATATTTTAAGTTTTTTTTTGTTAATTTATTTTTTTGTTCTACTTTGAAACCTTAGCAGGCGCTTAAAAAAAGAAATAAGGGGATATTAATCCAATTATTTTTTCATTAAAGTTAGTTATTGATACTTGGTAAATAATAACTTTGTAAAATTCTATAATTTTGGAAAATTCAATAATTTCCCCCTTAAATCAACACTACTCTTAATCAGTGCCTTATTTTTGGAGGTATTTATAATAAATCCCATTCCAAAAATTTATACACACCCAAAATCAAAAATAAGCAAAAAAAAAACCCCTTCATTTAGTATTTTTTTTGAAACTTAATAAAAACCACATTTAAAAAACCCAGTATTAATGTTTTATTAAGTTATCATTTTCATCCAAATAAACTAATAATAATAATATATATAAATATATATATATATATATATATATATATATAAAAGGAAAAAATTGATATGTCAAAAAGAATGAAACGATCTGAAGAAAAAAGATATTTTGGAAGTTTGTTAAAATTTTACCCACAAATGTTGATCGATCAAATGATAAGATATCATCTGCTAATTTAATTTTATTTTTGAATTTAACAAACTCAATGGTAACCTTCTATCAACAGTTCGAAAATAAAATATCGGATATAAAGAAACAAATTAAGTAACTGTAAAGAAGGAAATGAAAACAAAACAAAAAAGAAATAACAAAAAATCGAAATAGTTTGTAAAAATTAAAATTATTTCCAAATTGAATGTAAAACTTGGTATTGTTATTCCTCCAATTGTTTGAACTATGTAAAAAAATTGGAATTTAATTTAGAACTAAAAAAAGACCAAAAAACATATTTATATATATATATATGCATACACACACACACAAACACACACACACACACACACACACACACACACATATATATATATATATATATATATATATTGGTATAAGGCTATATTCAGATTAAATAATAGAAAAAGTATTATTTCTAATGTATATATAAAGTCCAATTTTAACTTATATGATTAAAGTGTCTCTTTTTTCATTGAAATTATACACGTTTTTGTTATTTTAATAACAATTTACTTTCACAATATTTCCAATTACGTACCACCAAGTTTTCAAATTTTCATGAATGATCTTGATGTAGAATCCATATCAATACACCGCCTTGAAAAAAGAATCTATATTAATACTGTAACCACTGAAGGAGAAAAAGTAACTTATATTAAAATATTTGATAAAATAAAGGGGATTTAATACAAAATTTGTTTATGGTCTAATTATTAAGTTAACTCAAACCTGGAATTAAAAATAAAAAAAAAAAACATTTAAATGAAAATTTTCCATCCTTTAGTAGCCCTATACTCAATAGAACCCCCAAAATTATCAAGTTATAGTATACTTGTAATTATTTGGTAGCCTTATAAATTTTTACAAAGTGATATTGGTTAAGAAAGAAAATAAATGAAAATTTTTAAATTTTTCAAAATCTAGGTAATTAATTTTAAGAATTTTGTTGCTCAAAACGGTTTGAGTTCCAAAAAATCTTTAAAAATGTTTTTCTAAATGAAATATATAAGAAAAAATTTCTGATTGATTTTTATAATTCTTTAGTGAGGCTAAATATTCTAATTTTACTTTATTTTCTGGAATTCTTGTAAAGTAAAATAATCCATTACACCAAAATTTCACCCCTTTCCTTTTTATTCTCTTTTAAAATTGAAAAATCTATTCCTTTTTAAAACTTATAGAAAGTTTTAAAAACTCGCCAACCCAATGTTAATTTCACAAAAAAGAAAAAGTTTTCATAAAAAAATAAGAGAGTTAGGGGAAATACCAAATAATGTAGAAAATTTTTAATTTTGAGAAAATTTTCCGATTTTTAAAGATATTTTTTTTTGATTTTAAAATTTTTCAAAAATTTCTCTTCCAAAAGTCGAAAAATGATGCAACTATTATTTGAGAAATTATTTTAATTTGAACATTCTTTAATCTTTTTCTATTATACTAGAACAGTTACAAGAGACATATTCTTTATTTAGTAATTTTTTATTATCATTTTCTTTTATTATTTAATATATTAATTTTGTAAAAAAGTAAAACTATTTTGAAATACAGATTTATAAAGCATGTAAAGGTTATTTTGACAATATATAAACTGTATATACAATAAATAAAAACAATTAATATTGCCATCCTATTACAGTTTGTTTTGTTGAAATAATTTATATTAATTGTGGTTCAAATTCAATTTGGACGAGTTTTCAGCCAAATTAGATTTTTTTTATTCAAACTTTGCTTCATTTTTAATCATCAGTTCTTCAAAACAAACCTATATATTTATATAAAAAAATATCAAACAAATTAATACCCCTTACATTTTTCATTTATTTCTATTAAAATTTTTTGCGGATTATCAAAAATAAAGTCACCAAAAATGACCAATGAGTTAAAACATTGTTGAATTATTTTCCTTATCTCTTGAATTCATTTAGAACTTTTGAATTCTAAAATTTTTATGAATTTGAAGTTTTTGTAGATTGAATCCTTAATTGTAAATTTACTAAAAACCTAAACCCAAACATTATAGATCTAATTTTGATTTTTCATTTGTTTTTATTGTAAACAAGCAAAAACTTATCTTCAAAGGAAAACTATTGGGTGGTGCTTAATATTACCTAACTTGCAATTAATTATCTGATCCTGTAAATTTTCCAATTCACAATCATTGGAATTAAATAGTTTAACTTTGTGTCAAGGTAAAAAAGGTATTTTCAACCATTTTTTTAGTCCACAGGTCACTTGTGGTCACTTTTTTGAGATAGTCCTTAATTGTAAAAAAAAAAAAGGAAAATAGAATTGAAAATTTCTAACTATTTATAAAAAGACCAAATTTTTAACTTCTTTAAAGTACCAGACAGTATATCTGTTGACTATTTTCTTGATTCTTTTTACTTTTGATAAGTCAAGTTATAAGATGAAAGATTTCCAAAATAAAAGAGAGAAAAAATCGAAACAAAATAGCTTATTTACTTTGTCTGATTTAAATTTACATTCTTTATTAGCAATCAATTTTTCACAAACTAACCAAATTTAATTTTCCAAAACAGTATTGGGTTGTGAGATCTTTTTTGAACTTTGAAAATAAACCAAATATTTTCATTTTTTTCTTTTTCCTTTTACTTTTTTTAATATTATGGTAAAATCTCTCATATTTTTTTTTTTTTTTTTTTTTTACAATTACTTTTTTTGATCTGATATAATTATTTCCCTTTTCCCTATGTCTCCGAAACAACTTAAATAATCATTTTTTGGTATTTAAAAACAATACCTTTCATTTTAAAAGGCATACCACTCAATTTGGAACGATTTTGAAACAGAAGAAATTGCACGTGTACCAATTCTTCCAATTAGAACAACTTTCAAGGGACCATCACCAAGATGGGAAGGAGACGAAGGAACAATGGACATTGTTGAAGAAGCTCTTTACTACTACAGAGCAAATGTCTTTTTCAGATCTTATGATGTTGAAGGTGGTGGTGATCGAATCATCATTTATCTTACATTGTACATCACAGAATGCTTAAAACAAATGAGCAGAATCACAAACAAAGATGGTTCTTTAACTTCAATGCACCAACTTGCAATCAAACCTTTTTCCCTTCCAGGTTTGTTTTTCAGCTTTTTTTTTTATTATATTTTTTTTCTTCTTTTTTGTCCTTTGTTTTTTGATTTTTTAAATAAAAAATTTTTCTTTTTCATTTTGTTTTCATTAAAGAAAGATTGAAAAACAACAAAAAAATTTTTTTTAATTTTTAAAAATTAATCTTGTTAAACCAAATTTTGTTGGCTTTTGTATTAATTTTTTTTTCTTCTTTTCTCACACAAATTATTTTTTACAAAATAAATAAATAAAAAAAAAAAAAATCATATAATCCTCTGAAAATTTTCAATCCAAATAATTACAACGTACTACTTTGATTCAATATAGGTGATCGAGGTTTCCCATTAAATTCTTTTTATGGAACTTGTCAAAACAAAAATGAAAAAGAGCGTTTAAAACAATACATTACACAACTACGTGAAGAAGTTGGAAAGAGACTTACAGAAAGGGTGTACCGATCAGGAAGAGCAGACAAATGGTGGATTGTCTTTACAAAAAGAAAATTCTTAAATATGTCTCTTGGAAAGAATTAAAAAAGTGTTTTTACTTTTCATTTTCTGACTTTTTTCCTTTTTCATTTTTTTTCCTTTTTTTTGTTTTGTTTTTTTTTACATTTGCGGGTTACTTAACTTTTAGTGACACAATAATTTCACAACAATTAATTATTCTAATCTTAATTACATGCGAAAATAACAAAAAGTAAATTTATCAGCTTACTTTTTTTCTTATTTCTTTTTCCTGAAATTTTTTTTATTTTTTTATTGGTAAAATTACAGATTCTATAGCCAACCTGATCTGAGGAGTTTATTACGATTCCAAAAAATTCATTTTCATTAAAATTTCAGATCTAATTGTCTTTTCATACAGTCAGATTTTGATAAATCAAAATTTTAGTAAACAAAATCAAAATATTTTTTTAATTTGTCAATTTTTTCTATTTCTAAAGAAAAAAAAAACATTTTAATTTGGTTATTAGATCAATTGGATTTATTAAATGAGTTATGTAGAGTTATTATATAAAAGTGAATCCAAACACTTTTTCAAAAGTAGCTTCAAAATTGTTTGAAATAAGCAATCTAAAAATCTTTTGAATACTTTTTATCCTTTTATTTAAAATTCAATGCTTTGATTTTAAAAATATGTCACAGTGAATTAAAGGATACCAATCACTAAATAAATTATAGTGATTCTGACAAACAGGGGATTATATCTTTTGATATTTTCTCTCTTAAATTGAATAAAGTTGTTTTAAATAGTTTGTACATTAGATATTTCCAAACAGGCACGACAAATTTATTTTTAAAATCTATTGATTAACTTGAATCTTCAAATAAAAATATTTAAATATGTAAAATTATTAACAAGCATTTAGTTATTCTTAATCATAATTCAATTTGTTGTTTAGTGAGATATTACTTAAATAACAAGATAAATTAAGTTTCTGAAATAAAGATTTTATCTTGATATTTTTTAATGGTGAAAATTAGTGATTATTATTTTCTTTTTGATCAGAAAAAATTGTTTTCCTAAGAGGTTTAATCTCGAGAAATTTTTCAATAAGGGGGGCTTATAATTGTGTTTAATAGTTTAAAAAATCATAATAACCTTTCACACATCACTAATACTGATAAATTGCAATTTATGTTTGTAAAATTTTTACTGAATTTTCGTTTTTGAAATTAAACTCAATTCCAAAAATTGGGGCACACCTCCAAAATCAATTTAATTCCAAGAAAAGTGATATTTGACTCTTAAATAGAAACATTAGATATTAACAATCAATGTAAATAATTTTAAAGTTAATTATTTATCATTTTTTTTCATTATTTTTTTGATTTTTGATTTTCAATAATTTTTTTGATTTTTTTTGGATTCTTTTTTTTCAAATAAAAAAAAAATTTTCTTTTTTTTTCAAAACTTTTCGAAAATCTCAAAATCACTTTAAAATGAAATTTAAAAGTTTTCATTCTGATCACAAAAAAAATTTTTTTTTTTTCTCTCAAAAAGAAAAAAAGATTCTTTTTTTATCGAGAAAACATTTTTTTTGAAAAAAAATCATGATATGGTGTGCTAGGACACATGGCCTACAAACAGACCTTATTATTATTAATGGAAGTGTGAATACTGAATGTAATATTAATGATATTATCAAAAAAATCAAAGGAAATTCAACTCGCTAATTCAAAATATAGTGAGTTGAAATGGATTTTCCAAAAGGATGGAGCTTGTCCACATACCTCAAAAAAAAAACTCAAACTTACTTAAATCGGGGATGTAATGTTCTGGACCCTTGACCCCCAATTCCACAAGATTTAAATCCAATTGGGAATTTAAGGATACTAAACTGAAAAATTGTAACCAAAAAACGAAGAAGAATTTTTAAAATTTTCACTAATGTATGAAATACTTTGAGTTGGGAAACCTAAGATAATTAGTAAACTCTATATTTAAAAGGATAGATTTAGTTATCAAAAGACAAGCTGAATCTATTAATAGTTTTTATTAATTTTTCTTTCAATAAAAATGGATTTTTTGGTAATCGTGTTCCAAAAATAGTGGCACACTTTTTTTTATTTTTTATTTTTTATTTTTCGAATTGAATTTTAAATTTACTATAAAATATATAAATAGTATTAATTAAATATTTTAGGGTCTTTTATTATTTTAATGTTCAAGTATTGTGTATTTTGGAGTAGATTTTTATTAATGTAATTGTTTTTTGTGTCCCATTTTTTGGAATTGAGTTTATTATGCTCAAGCTTTGAATTTAGTATTTTATAAAGTCAAGTGTTAAGAAACTCATTAAAACTAAATGATCTTCAAAATATTCTTTATTGGGTGACTGTTTAATAAAAAACTGTTCGAAGATTTATAATAAGGGAAATTGAACTAAAAATTTCTTGAAATTTAATAGAATTTATCAGTATGAAAAAATAAAATTAAAAATTTCAAGTTCAAGAAAATGTTTACTTTAATTAACTTTTTATACTTTTGTGAATTGAGTTTATTCAAAATATAGCCAATATTCCAGTTCGTAAAAATTTATATGCGGTTGTATTTATTGTTGTTGATAGTAACACGGTTTTTAAAAATCTCTAGTCGAGAAAAAAAGATGTATTTTGAGGGTAAAAATTTTTAAATGGGTGTGGCAATGAAATTTCGTTAAATTCAACTTGTGGATATTTACTTTAATATATAATAACGAAAGAACATCATTTCAAAAATTGTTAATCACCTGAAATAATAAATTGATGAAATATATACCCCTTTGTATTAAAGAACAACTGATAATTAAAGCTGGTCAATAATTCACTTTTAAATCATTCGAAACATATAAAAACTCCACTTTTTTTTTAGTTTTTGGTTTTATTTATTTTAATTGTTCAAATATGGAAGTAATAATTCTTGAAATGAGTATTACCTATTCTTTATTACCCAAATTTCCTGAAAAAAAGTTAAACAACTAGATTTTTTATGTAAAAATTAATCCATTTTAAAAGATATTACATTTCCTTATTGATTATATTTTTTAAAAAGAAGATCTGTTTTTTTTTTTCACATGATCTTTTACCAAAAAACAGAAAAAAGAAAAACAAAAGAAAAATAAAAAATTTGAAAAAGCAAAACCAAAATTTGCAAAATTAAAAAAATGATTCTGATCTAAATTTTTTAAAATATTTTTTTAATAAGAGTACTGAAATAAACCCCCAGAAAAAATTTCATTCACATTATAAAATGAGTCAAAATTTTTGAAATCTAGTTTATTTTTGAAAATACTCATATCTCTAAAAAAGTCAAATACGAAAAAAAATCAGATTTTTTAATTTACAATAAATCCTAATTTGTTTTATCAAATTAATGATTAATTCGATAATTTACTCGAAATTTATTTCTATTTCGATTTTTCTTCTGGATCGGTTCTTTATACTCAAATAATCTAGCATTTTAACCCTATAGCTTATATTTTTTTAAGATATATCTTAAATAATTCTTTCTTTTATTTGAAAGTGTTATTAAATAATTAAAAATTCTTTTCATTTCGTTGATAATTATCAATTAAAAAACAATTACAAAAAAAAAGATTAAAATAATTTTTTCATAAATTCAAAAAAATATTATCCACTTCCTACCTTTTTACAATATTGAATCTATTTTGAATTAAATTTTTTCACTTATTTTTATTTTTTTTTTTGAATTTTTACATTTTAAATTATTGATATTTTTGACACAATAATCTAAATTATTTTTTTTTTCCAACTCTTTTTATTATTAAAAAAATTTTTTAAGATTAAAATTGGAAAAAAAGGATATTATTTTTTACTTAAATTTAAATCACCAGTAATTATTTTTTATGGTATTTATTTTTCCAGAAAAACTTGAAAAAAATATATGATTGTAATTCTCTATCTGTATATTTTATTTTTATATACTACTACTACTAATAATATAATATTATAATTGAAGAACTATAATACTGTCATTCATAAAGAATATTTCCTATATGGAATTTTTAAAAATATTATAATGAATTATCAATAATTGATTTTATTTTTATTATTAATATTACTATTAATAATATTATTATTATTAATATTATTTTTTTTATTATTATTATTATTATTATTATTATTATTATTATTATTATTATTATTATTGTTGTTGTTGTTGTTGTTGTTGTTTTTGTTGTTATTTTTTTTTTTTATCATTATTATTATATTTATCAAAACAATTATTATTCTCATCATTCTCATCATTATTATTGTCATATTAATTATCATTATCAGTAGCATTGTTATTTTTAGCAGATTTTTTTTTTTTCATAATTAACAAATAATTTAATAACGAAGGATTTTTTGTTATTTTATTTTCTTTTCAAAGGTAGATAACAATTTTTATCTAAATAATAATAATATAAAAGTGTAAATTATTTTGGGTATATTCCAAAATAATATTTGATCCAAATTATTATAAAAAGTTTTTTTTTAGAATTTTGTTAGGTTATCTGTTTTAAGAGTTTTAAAAATGATCAAATATATATATATATATAAATTGAAAAATCGTATAAAAAAATAACTCAAAAAAGTCCATTTTCAGCTAACTTATGGTATTGTGAAATTCTCAACGAATTTTCGTACAATATGTAAAAAAAAAATATTCAAATATATTTTTAATAATTTAATATTTTTTTAATATTTTTTTTTATTTATTTTAATTTTTTTAAGAGAAAGGAATTACCATTATTTCATAATAATATAGTGTACTGTAAATCATCCATTTAATCACATAGATATTGACCTATAATATATTCCATACGATAATACAAATCAAGTTTCTCAATAAAAAATTATCTTGTAATAAAAATAAAATTTTCACTTTCAATTTATTATAAATTTGAAAGGAACTTTATAAAAAAATATGACAAAGAAAAAAATCAATCTAATTGTTGGGCTTGAAGGCTTCCTTCCAATAAATTTAAAAAACCAGACCATTAAGATAAATATAAAACTTTAAAATGGCTTTTTTCAATTCATAAAAAAAAAACTGCAACAAATACAATTTATTAAAACGACAAAAGGTCAATTAGAAACATAATAATACATCTTTTTGTTTCAAATTTAAATGATTATTTATCACATTTAAAACAATCTTTTAATGAAAATTGCTACTTCTTTTCCCCGAATGGTAGTTTTGTTATTTTTTTATTAATTTATCTGAAAACAACAAAAAAAAATAAAGAAAAAAAGATTTTTAGAAATGTCATTTGAACAAATTGTGCTTGAAAAGTTTTCAAAAGCAAGTAAAAAATAATATATGAATTAGAATAGAACTATTTAATAAACTTTTATTAAAAAACTTTTGTATTACAAATTTTCCAATTGAATGAATTCATTGTTATTTGAAAAGCAAATTAAATCCCCCTTTTTCAAAAAAACACCATATTAGTTTTTTTTTTTATTTTTAGAAATAATATAAAACCAAGAATCAATTAACTCAAACTGGTAAACTTTGAAAAATGATTTTCTAAAATTAAATATATAAATAAATCTTTTCAACATTTTAATCAACCTTTTTGGATTTCCTTCTCAATTTGATATAAAAAAAATTAATAACCAATATTAAGAGTGAGATCCATATATGAATAAAATGCACGGATCGCCAAAAAGCCCAAGTTCTTTCGAAAGTTTTAACGATGAAAGGAATTGTGATATAGTCAAGCTGGAAACAGGCCACCCAAAGGAACCCTGCTATATCATAAGCAATTTTAATCCTTTTTGATGATCCATCTTTGTTGATGAAAAAGGGCCGAATATTGTTTCTCACGATTTTTGAGGCTTGTATTAGAATGGCTGTTGTCAGGAGACAAGCATAATAACCAAAATGAAAACCGTGCCACATTGCGGATGCTAAAAAGGTTGCAAACATTGAAATGAACGTTCCATATTTTTTTTTAAATTCCGTATAGACGTTGGTATTGAGTGCGGTGTTTACGCGAATGTTCCAACTCTTTGCGACTTGCCATAAAGTCTGGCTTGTTTCAATTTTCCAAATTTCAACATTTCGAAATCTGTTCCATCGATGCTTTTCCGTCTTAGGGTCAATTCCGTTATAATTGAACAAAGAAAGATCATTGACACTTTCTGTTAAAAGGAATGCCCCATAGTATTTGCACCGAATGATGAAACCGACTATGTGATACAGAGATACTTTCTTCACAAAATTTGTTGGTAGATCTCCCTCAAATAATAAATCTGTATTGAATTTTTTTCCAACAAGCATATTAAGCAGAGTAAATAAAACCCCGCCAAGAAATTTTCTTCCCGATACTAAAAGCCCTCTAGTCTTGGGTAATTGACTAATTTCGCCATCCTTTTCTGACCAGATTCCTTCAAGTTGGATAAAGTCTTGAAACTCTTCCCAATAAAAGATCGGTCCAGCCAAAAAGGATGGGAAATAGAAGACGAAAGACAAGTATTCGAAAAGGCTTGGCTTGTGTTTCTTTGTTGGTTGCTCCTTATTCTTGTCTTCTTTTTGATCTCGGCTTTTTTCTTCGTTTTGGTCCAATTTGCGATAAAACCTCAGGAGATCCAACAAGCGAAAGACCAGTAGCATTATTGGCGCCGTAGAATCTGTACGATACTCTTCGCCATACACAATTATCCTAAAAATGTGTGTTATGGAAACACAGGCAACCAACATCAGCGGGATAATGAGTGAGTTTGTACGCACCCTTTTGTTTTCCAGCAGGATGTACACCAGCAGAATTATCATAAAGAAGATGACTGTCTGCCACTCGAGAACAATAAGCGAAAAAAGAAATCCAACAACTAGGGAATACACATGCCTGAGTTTCGTCTTCTTTATAAACCGAAAGAGGACTGCAAGTGGAAAAGAAAGAAACAGACAAATTGTAAATGCTAAAAAGTTCTTCGACATTCCTGTTTTTAGTGCTAACCCACTTAACATTTTTGATTTGATTTTAGTGTTAAAAAAAAATACCAAAGGTACAGGTGGAAAAAAATGATGAACAAATTGTCTAATTTGCAAAAATTGCCTGTACAAATATTTGCGGTTTACTTCACTCATAGAACAAAATGATTGATTTTTTTTCTACTTTACCAAATCTTTTGAAAATTAGTGAGAGAAACTTGGAAAAAAATACTTTAGCAAATTTTTATAATCAAATTGAAAGTTATTTCTGAGATGTTTGTTCAAATTTCCTTTATCAACCATTTCAGCTGTTTGTCAAAACTTACTTGTAACTTAAAAGTTACTTTGTTTTTTTTTCTGGATAAAGTTTGACCAAAAAAAAAAAGAAATTTCTAAAATTGGACATTTGACAAAAAAATATTTTCTGGTGTTTGAGAACAACTTACCAACAAAACAAACTCTTCAAATAACTGTCACCTTTTTTCCTTTCCCCAAAAATTACGACTTTTAAATAAAAAAGTTTAGATCGAATTTTGGTCCATTATTAAACTAAAAATGTAGAGGAATTTTAAAGGAAAAAAGAAATAAGGTTAATTCAGAGTTTAATCCTCTGTATATATACCAACCGATCTAACAAAAACAATTTAAAGCTCCTTGATTATCAAAAAAACAAATATAAAATTTGGATATCTCAAAAAAGTCAATTTTTTCACAAAATTTTAAATGATTGATCAATCAAAGAAAAAAATACAACAAAAGGAAGAACAAAAAAAAACTGTTCTTGTGACGAATACTTCATTTTTTCTTTATTTATTTCTTTATTCTTTTTTTCATTGATCTTATTTTTCATTTTCAATAATGTTTTTCCTATTAAAAATAATCTTTAACTTTTTCTACTGAGTGGTCAATCACATTTTTTTAATAAATTTGACCCTTATTTAAGGACTAATTGTTCATACAAGTTAAAAATAGTGGAAATGGTGAACTAAAATTGATTGATAAAGTATCCTGGTAAAAAAAACCAAGTATCTGTGGTCTTCAATCCATGCATCAAAATAAAATCCCTGATTTTTTTCTTCTTCTCAAAGTATGAACCTCTAATTTACTACTCAATAGAACAAAATACTTCAAAATAATTTTGAAGGTTAACTCCTTCAAGTTTTATGAACATTAAGATTTTGAATTATGAAAGAAATTTGTTCAATATTTTTTATAATTATGCTCTTTCATGGAAAATATTCTGAAAATTTTTCTTTTTTATCTAAATTTTTGATATGAAAATTTACTTTATTTTTTGAGATATATTTTCCAATTTGTTCTTTCAATTTTAGAATGAAGTTTTTAAAAATAAAACTTTAAGAAATCATTATCATATTTACTTATTATTTATTGTTTACGTGTGTTTTATTGATTTATGAATATACCCCCTATCAAAAAGAAACATATAGCCTCTTTTTTGAAACAAGAATTAAACTTTAATGCATGTTATTTTAAAAACAGTATAATATGCCCCTACGACCCAAAAAACACTAAAAATTGAAAACTGATCAAATACCTTCCATTAAAAAAATTAAAAAAACTAAATGATAAAATTAAAATAAAAAAAGTTTCAATTTAACTTTTTCTTAAAAACATTTTTTACCAAAATGATTAATTTCAACGTTGAAATTATGTATATTTTTATATACAATATCTTATTTTAACTCATTTACTTAAACAAATTCGAAATTCTGGGAATTTTTTTTTCACAAAAGGGACTAATTGGGTCTTCGAATGTTTTTTTATTTTCAAATGGTAAAAATTAAAAAAAAATGTTATTTAAATAGAAAAACTCTCTGGAAAAGTATTCTAATTTAATATATTAACTTATTCTTTGATTTTAAAATTTTCTCAACCCCAATTTTTCAAAAAAAAAATAAAAAAGTGCACATTAATTTCAAAAAATATTTTGTATATTCAAAAGTTGAGAGTGTTTTTATTCTAAAAAAATTTATCCCATTGTTTAATTGAATTAAGTTATAAGCTAGATTTCGAAAAATATTAATCAGAAAAAAATAGTGCTTAATTTTATTAAGGACATATTGCCTGATAAAATTTTACTTTCTATTTCGAGATAATGATAAAAATTTACACAATTTAGATTTTTTCTTCTAAAAACATTTTTAAATCTTCTATAAATCAAGGGATCAAATTTATTTTTATTTTTATTTTTATTAAAAGCCAAATTTAACCCTTAAAAACACATTTTTAACCCCCCTAAAAATCAATTTATATTAAAATGTGATTTTATATATATATATATTTGATAAATTCTAATATACGGTTTGTAGAAGATTTAATAATGTTTTTAGAAAAAAAATATAAAGTTTTATTAAGATTAATCATTATCTCCAAAGAGAAGGTACAGTCTTTAAAAGAATACCAATGAATTTTTTTCGGTATCAACTTTTAATGTTGATCTAGATTTTTAAATGGTTGAAAATTAAATACAAGAAAGCTCAGATTTGATAAAAAAAAATCATAAAAGAGTCAATAATCAAGAATTTTTTACTAATCTTCAAAAAATAAAAATTCAGATAACAAAATGACCTTAAAAAATCAAAATATTTACAGAGAAACACCTTGAGAGATTTATTCTTAAACAAAAAAAAAATATTTCTTTGAATATCAGAAGATTTTGTTTAATATAAACTTATATAGGATATTTTTTTCCAAGATAAGTTTGCTTATTCTTTAATTTTCAACCTTTTAAAAAACAATATCAACATTAAAATTTGATCTTGAAAAAATTTCATAGTAGCCTTGGAAGGGTTAAAATTGTTTGATTAACAAAATTATACATTATCATATCCTTTTCCCTGGAATGTTTCTATACATGCTTATCTTCAAAGAAGACTGGTACTTTAATGCTTATAATACCCACTGAAAGAACCAAAATCACAAAATTTTACACTTAATACAATACAGCATTGTTTCTTTCTCTGGGTATTATACAGCTGCTCCAAGGCTACCATAAAATTTTAAATAAAACACAATTGGTTTTTCTATTCTTGTTTTCTATTTTCAAAACATTCGGAAATAAGAGTTATTATTCAAAAAAAAATTTTTAATAAATGAACTATTATTCAAAATTTTGAAACATTAAAAAAAAAAATTTTGAAAATTCTTGAAATACCAAAAAATATAATTCAAAAAAGTTAAATTTTTAAAGATCACGAGATATTGGTATTTTTTTTGAGCTTTTTTGGACCGATAATTTTTAATTTTCCTGGGATCTTGATTTTTTTTTTTTTGATGTTTCAAAATTTGAATAATAGTTCATTTATTAAAAATTTTTTTTTGAATAATAACTCTTATTTCCGAATGTTTTGAAAATAGAAAACAAGAATAGAAAACTCAGTGGTTTTTTATTTAAAATTTTCTGGTAGACTTGGAAAGACTGTAACTTTTATAGGGTTAGTGTACTAGTTTTTAAAAAGTAAAACTTTGAAAAACTTTTAGAAAGTTTTCTATATGAATAAAGTGAGGAATCAACATTTCAATGGAGTGTAGAGTTTGTGACCTGAAGTAAAATACTTTATTAAAAAAGGTCCACACTTTAAAACATAAAACTTTAAAAAAGTTTTAATTCTCAGATCATGTAAAAAAAGTATTCGTTTTATTATAATTACTGTAACTCTTTTTTTCTAATCATTTTATTACAGTCAGCTTCACTTTCAAGAAACAAACTTTAAATAAAATTAAAGATACCTCAAAATCTGAAATTAATGCAAATTTTTTGTAATTGCGTTTGACACAAATTATTTAACTTGAATATAAAAATTGGTCTTTATTTCAGAATCAATTTTATATCTGAAAAGTGGAACTGCATTTAATTATTATTCATATTCTATGATCCATTCATATTATTTCAATTGCTAACAACACATTTTGTTACTTGACAGAATGTTAAGTCAAGAGTTCTTGTTCAAAGTTAACATTTAGTTTATTTTTGATAATAATTTCCTTTATGATTAAATATTGAATCTATCAAATATTCCTCGAAAATATTCCTGAAAATCGAAAATCCCCTAAAATTTTTTTAACTACGAAAAAACACTTTTTGAACAACTTCTATGAAACACTAGTGCCATTATACTCAGTATAAAGGCAATTTTGGCTTTTATTTTCGAAAATTTATTTTTTTTTCTGATGAATATCAAAATTCAAAAAAATTAAATTTTAGGGGATTTTCGATATTCAAATCATTTTGTATGAAAGGGCTTGATATCTTAGATAAATGTAACATTTATGGACATTTCTGAATGATATTAACTAATGGGGAGAAAATATACTTTGTAAAGAAAATTTCTAATTGTGTATCTTTACCCATAATTTTTTAATTTTAAATACAATCTAAAAATAACCCAGTAATATCTAATAGATAATACATATCAATACCCTACACAAGGTAACACAAGCCGAACTTTATTTAACTCCGATTTCTTAAAAGGAATTGGTTTAAATAAAACTAATAAACCCAGATCATACGGACCTCTTACCAATATCTTGGCATAACCATACACGCCCTACAGTCAGTTTCACTTTTAAGGCACAAACTTCAACGAGATTTAAGGCACAAAAAAACCTCAAATTAAAGCACAATTTTTTGGAATTTTAATTTTCACAAATTATTTTACTAGAATTTGAATTTTGTGCTTTAATTTGAGATTTTTTTTTTGTGCCTTAAATTTCGTAGAAAGTTTGTGCCTTAAAAGTGAAACTGACTGTAGTAAAATATTATAATTAAATTAAATATTTTGAAAAAAATAAAAATTTTGTCAATTTTGGAAATTTGATCAAATTTGATAACTCATATATTTTCCTTTCGAAATTACTTTTTTAAAAGTAGAACTGATACTACAACTTTTTTTCAGTCTAATGACCTTCTAAAAAATTTTTATAAATTAAAAAAAATAAATTTACATTTTGGAAAAAAGAAAAAATTCAATTACTCTAAAAATGAAAAAATTAACAAAAGAGGTAGTAAAAATAATAAATAGGTAATAATTTCTTTAATTGATCCGAGATAGCATTTTGAAATTTTAAATTGTGTTATTAAAAAATTTTTTCTGACATTTTTTCATTTTTTTCAGAGGTGAAATTTCATTTTTTAAAAAAAGTTTAAATTTTTGAATGAAATTTTGTCGAAAAAATCAAAAGTCGGTCTTTTTGAAATGAGGGGTATTAAAATTTAGGCGAATTTAAGATAAAAATGAAAATTTTTTATAATTTTTTTTCGACACCCAAAAAAATATTTTTTTTGATTTTTAAAAATTTTTAAGGGGGTTTGGTTAATATTTTAGAGTATATAGCACTTTTTTCTTTTCCTTGTAGTGTATTTTTGAATAATTCTGATCCATTTCTTTTTTAAATTGAATTTGTATTTTTTTTTGTGTTTTTTGAATTAAATGAACTTTAACTCAAGAACAAAGTTGAGGAAGATTTATCATTATTTAGTCTTTTGACATTAAAAAATTATTAGTCTTTTAAATAAATCTCAAAGTTTTTAGCATCTTTTAGTTTTGATTTTTCTTTCAAAGTCTCAGAAAAAGAGACACCAGGTATTACTAAATTATTTCAATTTGTCGTTTCATTCTGATTAACAAGGATAAAAAAGAAAAAAACAGATGAAAATTGAAAAAGTTCTTTAATTAATTACTTGTTCAGTCAAAGAGCAAAATTAGGACGAGAGTGCTACACAATCAAAATGGTAAATTATTTCAATTGATCACTTAAATATTTGTCAAATCTGATCGAAACTAATTATTATTGACTTGGGAAAAAACTATCAAAAGAGTATTTGCTTGGATAATTTTCAAAACTTTAAAAGAACTTTGCTCTACTTAAAACGAAAGAGTCTCACTTGGAATGATTTAACCATTTTTTCTCCCTCTTTTTTTGTTTTTTGTTCTTTCAAATAAAATTACTATATTTTTTCTTGGTAATTTCAAAACGCACACTTAAACATCAGAAAACAATCACCAAATAAAAAATATTCCAAACCCTATCCAAAAAAAAAAAAAATTTATATGTCGTTTCGTTTTGATATTGATGAATTATTCAATGGAGATTCATCCCAGTATGATTCCAATGATTTTACTGAATTAAATTCTGTCTTTCAGCCTGGCTTCAATAGATCAAATTCTTTATATCGTTCCAATAATGAGCAGCAATTACCTTTAACGACCTTAACTACAACAAAGCTTAGCATGAATCTTAAAAACACTAATAATGGGAATAGTAATAATTTAGATGAACAATTAAGAAAAAGATTTCAATTATTAACAACTGATATGGAAATAACAAATAGCTCAGCGAACACCTCCAATGGTGGTGGTTTTCAGAATAAAGAAAATTCCAATATTAAAAGAAGAGAAATCGAAAAAGAAAAAAAAAATCAAAAAGAAATTAGAATTGAAATTGAACTAGAAACAATAAATGAACAATTACAAATAAATAATTTTAAACAACAAAAACAACTACAACAACAATAACAACAACAACAAAAACAAATCCAACAACAACAACAGCAACAACAAAAACAAAAAAAAACTCAATTCCAACAACAACAACAACAACAACAACAACAACAGCAGCAACAACAACAACAACAACAAAAAAAAAACACCAGATTTAATAATTTTATCTATGATGAAAGTGTACAAGAAACCCAAAGAGGGAAAAGTAAGTATGGGAGGAATATTCGATCGAAATTCCGAAAAAGGGATTTAAAAAAGTCAAACCAAGTTTATGGAAATAACGAGAGAAAAAAGTTTAACAACCGAGAAAATTCAACAATTGTTGTCCGGAAAGGAAGTGTACAAACTGTTAGTTGGTGTTTTGTAGGTAATGAGTGGAGGAGCGTCTTTAAAAATCCTAACACCCTATTCTGACAAAATAGCAAAAAAAATTGCAAGTACTTTTAATGCATCTGAAAACGAAGAAGTCACTTTTAAAAAGCAACTAAAGTACTTATTAACAAACTCAAGAAGAACATTTACAGAGTATATATTGGAAATATTAATTGGCATCTTATCTTTAAGGTTTATCGAAGAAAAAGAAAAAGAAAAAGAAAAAGGATCCATATCTATCGAATTTTGGGAAACATTAACGGAAATTGTTGAAATTGATTCTTTATTGAAAACTTTTGAACAAAAACAAAACCAAAACGAAAACCAAAACTAAAACCAAAACGAAAACGAAAATGAAAAAATGAAAATGAAAAAAATTAAGCGAAGAGAGGAATTGCATTCAATCCTCCAAAAAATATACCACAAGGTATTTACTCCCAAAATATTAATGTTTTGGTTCAATAAAAGATTTATTGATCGATTAGACGCCTTTTTCGATCCAGAAATCGCAGGCAAATTTTATAAAGAGCATTTTTGCTACTTTGGGAAATCCAAATTCATGCTCTCTTGCCTAATCCTTGCAAGCGAGCTCGTAAACCAAGACGGGATCGCAAAGAGGTACTCCGAATTAATAGATTTGGAATACGAAAGCGATCCCTTAAATTTGTATTCAAACAACAGAGGCAAAAAGCAAAGTATAGTTAAAGAATTAATTGTCAAATACCAATTAAATGGTGGCCAGTACTGGAAAGTGCTTTCAGGTGAATACATGAAGCAAATAAAATTTGAGAAAGCAAATCTTTTTGATTATTTCCCCTTTAATGAGATAATTAGTAACCCGTTGTTAGCTTCTCTATGCAAAGGGTCTGGTCAACAAATGTTAACACAGAAAAAAAGGGTTCTTGCTACAAAGGGTAATGTAATTGAAGATATTTTTAACATTGGCTGGATCATGAAAAAGGAAAATTAAAAAAAATTCTTGTTTTTTCTTATTCTTCATTTTCTTATTCTTATCATTTGATTGAAATTTTTTTTTTTTTTGAAATAGTAATTTTTTTTTAAGGGGAGAGTCATTACAGTTAAAATTAATTTTCTGAAATGGAAAAAAACTTTTTAGGAATTTTTATGAGTGCTTAATAAAAATCAAAAACTAACCAACATTTGGTGTACAATAGATCTGAAAAAATTAACAATATAAAAAACGAGTACATTTTTAGAAAAAAGCGCCAAAGTTAATCTCAATTTCAAATTTGAATGGTTGTGATTATATAATTTTGAAAACAACTGTGTTGATTTTGAAGTTTCTCTTTTGCGCTTTTTGAGATCTCGAACATGTTTTTTTTTTTCCTTTTTTCATTTTTCAAATAAGTTATTATTTTCTCGAAAGAATTTTACAATTTCCTTACTTTGTCAAATTTAGAGAGTATCGACCAAACCAATAATTAAATTAAATTGAATTATATTGATTGTAAACTTAAAGAAAACAATTTATTTTAAATTGAATAAATTAAACCCTTTGGGAATCTAAAAAAAAGAAATAAGTTTTTTTTTTTTTTAAATTTGATAAAAAATTCAAATTGATAATCTTTTGAACTTTTTTTATTATAATTTGATTAGAATTTTTTGGAAATTGCGAACACTTTTAAACTTTTTTTTTGAATTGGATTTTTTTCGAAAGGATTCTCTTAAAATGTTTTATTTGTTATTTAAATTTTGTTAATCAAAAGAAAGGCAATTTCACAATACCCTTTGTGTTTTCATCCACTCGTTGGGGGTGAGACAAATAAATGGTGAATGGCTAGACCCTTAAAGTACAATTTTTGAATATAAATAACATAATTTTTTTATTAGATTCATGCCAGATTTGAAAAAAAGACTCTGCGTTGTTCGGGCCAATCTTTTTTTGTGTTTTATTAGTTTTTTTTTGTATATTGTTTTCTTCTTTTTATGTCATGTAGGTGATTTTATAGTGTGTGTCCAAAAGTCCGGGGCAGACCTAAAATTTGAAGCCAAACATTTTGAAATTTTTATGAGAAGAAAAAAAAGAAAATATAAATACCATTCCAAAAATTGGACACACCCAAATAAAAAATCGGCAAAATTTTTTTTTTTTTCAATTTATTGTATTTTTCCAAACTTAATATAAACTCACATTTAAGTAATCGAGTAATAATGGTTTTATAAGCGATCATTTTTATCCAAATAAACGAAAAAAAATATAAAATTAAAGAATCAAAAATGATTTGTCCAAAATAATCAAGCGACGGGAACAAAAACATCCATTATTAAATTCGTTGGAATTTTATCAACAATTGTTGATCGATCAAAAAACTAAATACCATCTGCCAATTGTACACAATTTTTCTATTTAACAAACTCCATACTAACCTTCTATCAACAATTGAAAAAAATTTCCCAATTAAACAAAATAGATTAGGTGACTGGGCAAAAGGAAAGGAAAACAAAAAAAAAAAAAAATACAATCAATATAAAACGAAAAAAAAAACAAAATTGGTTTGCCCAAATTTCTAGAAACAAGAAGAACAAAAAATCCATTGATAAAGATGTTAAAATTTTACCAATATTTATTGTTCAGTCAAATGAAAAGATACAATCAACTAATTGTATGTGATTTTTCAATTTAAACAAAATTCAATACTACACGATTATGAAAAAATTTTTTACAAAAAAAATTAAACATTTGCTAATTTTTCACTTTTTGATAACTTCACTTATAATAAACACTATTAGTTAATAAAGGATCTTGAATCAAAAAATATTTTTAAAGATATTTGACAATTTAAGTTGGAAAATTCAATTTTCCAGGTAGTAATTTTTTTCAAAATTTAATAGTAAAAAATTTGAATATTTTTATCTACATAGTTAAGAGGTTAAAATCATATATTTTAAAAGTACTTTAAATTTAATAAAAATATTTCAAACTGATAACCAATTATTTTGACTATTAGGAAATTATTTATTAATATAAATTTAAAAAAATCTTTTTTTTTTGATTTTCCGTTGGTTTTTTCAAATTTTGTAATAAACAGAAAATTTTAAAAAATTTTCGGTTTATTTCAAAAAGTAAAAAAATACGCCTTTAGGTTTTCCAGAATTTAAAAGAATGAAGTAAAATATATTTTATTTTACTTTATTCTTTTTAATTCTGGAAAACCTAGGCACCTGACAGACACTCACAATAATTATCATCAGTGATTTTTTTTCTCTCTTTCAGTTTTATTAGATGAATACAATGTTTTCATAACTCTTCGTTATTACAAATCAAAGTAAATATCTCCAAGTTAAATTAAACTATAATTGATTCTTCCGTTTGTTTGGAATTTTTTACTTGAAAAATACCTTTTTTTCTTGACTATAGACTTTTAAATAAGTTGGTTATACTAACAACAAGAAATACAATAGTTCCATGAATTTAAAGTTCTGGAATTTTGATTATATTGTGAATAAACTTTATTATTCAAGATGAAAGGTTAAGGAATCGAGTAGTTTTGTCTAACTTTTTTTTTTCAACTTTATTTCTTCATACTAGTCTAGCCTTCTATCCAATAATTGAAAAAAAAAATCCAGAACTAACGAAACAAATTACTAACGAGAAAAAAAGAAATGATAGAAAATGATAAAAATGATTTGTAAAATCAAAATTCTTTCCAAATTGAATTAAAAATTCCAGTGTTGTTATTCTTTCAGTTGCTTGAATCGTATCCAAATTTTTGGAATTTAGTTTAGAAACAAAAAAAATGTCAATTTGGGATCATAATCATTCGTTTGAATATTAATTATGAAGTGAAATGAAACCAAAAACGAAATAACCTTTTTAATTCCCTTCACTAAATGAATCGGTGGGAAATTAAAAACTACAAATGAAAAGAAATTGCACCTCAAAGAAGAAAACAAAGAAATCATTAATTCACAAAACATCTAAAAAGCAGTGTTTACTGAAAACTATAAATTGAACAAAACTCTTATTAAGCCACAACGACCCAGTTTAATTGAAGAAATTTAACAAATTCTATCAGTTTAAACTAGAATATACTCAAAATAAACCAAAAGTTTTCATCAGAATAAAATATCAATTTTGTGATAAAAATCATTTATAAAAAATTTTTTTTTGGCTCATCTCTCAAATAACAAATAGCAAATATATCAAGTGATGTAGATCTAAAAAATATATCATCATTTTTGATATTTTTTTAAATATATTTACTAGAGAAAAATCTCTTTCTTTTATCCATTTGATAATATAATATTCAACAAACAAATTGAATTTTTTATAAGAATCAATTTATGATGAATAATGATTTTGAATATATAAAGTTTTTCTGAGGATTTGCTTTATTAAGATATTTTTGAATTAAATTAACTTTCATTTTACAAAAAAGATTTTAAAAAAAAAAAGAAAAATTTTGTTTTTGAAATATTTAAACTTATTTATTTTTATATACATTTAAAAAAAAAATGCGAGGGAATGTTAAAAAAATTATTATTTGTTCTCAAAAGAACGAAAAAAAAATTCGAATAATACTTTAGTAAATATTTTTTTCGGATTATAAAAAAAAAATATTCATCATTTTTAGAAAAATAATAAAATCAACTTTTGATCATTTAAGCAAAAAAAGTATGGATTATTTGGGAATTTTAAAGATTATGAATTGGGCATTCTAACATTTCCCTTTTAATTTCTTTTTAAACAATTAATTGCTCTAGAATTTTATCATAATATTTCTATAATTTTAACCAAAAACAATCCTTAGTTTAATCAGGAAACAATAAAATAAATAAGCAAACACATGAAGGTGATTGCAGAAAATGTCGTTTTTTGATTTTGTGAAATAATTGTTTCACAAAAGTCAAAATAAAAAAAAAAAATTGTGTATTTAATAAAAATATATTAAATAAATAAGGGTTTTTTTTTTTTTCTATGTCAATTGTTTATTTATACGGGGGAAAATATATTAAATTCTCCAGGAGGGAACTCTTTTCAAAGGAACATTAAAAGATTTTGAAAGTTCTCTTTCCATTTCAGTTTGCATTGATTCGATATATTTGTGTGGTTGAATAAAAGTTAGCGCAAAATTATTTTGCAAGGCTGTTTCATCTTCTGATCCAGATCCATAACCAGAACTTGAGCCTGAACCTGACTCCGAGATGTTGAATTTCTGTGTGACTGGGATTGGAATACTTCGTTTGGAAAAGATTTGGTTTTGCTGATTATTTGTTTCTTTTTGGTTTTCCGTGTTGTTTACCCGAACGGTTGTCAGCCCATCCCTTTTGGAATGCTTTTTTTTTTTCTTTTTTTTTGTTGAATAATTCGAAAAGTTATCAAAAATTTTGGAAAAACGATCTTTTTCCTTTTCTTTCTTATTTTCCTTTTCATCTTGGTCAAAATCGCTTGTTTCAAATTGGCCAAACAGAATTTCACTTTCTTGAGTTGGTTCTTCGTTTGAAAATTGAAAAAAGGGATCGAAATTGTCCGTTTGCCCAAAAAAGGGTTGTGTATTTTTTTTTGTTTTTTTTTTATGTTTTTTTGGTTTGGAACTTTTTTGTTTTTTTGGTTTCTTTTTCAAAATGTTTGGTCCATCAAAAAAGGTATTTTCATGAGAATTATTTTTATCAGTGAGAAACATTTCATCATTTATTTTGCTCATTTGGATGGTTGGGAGATTCGAATCGTCAAAAGGAAAGTTTATTGATCTATTTTTAAAAAAAACAAATTATTCAAAAATACAAGTATGGAAAACAAAAAAAATGGTATTTCATTTTGACTTTGCTGGATTTTTTGAAAAAATAAAACAATTCAAATGTGTTGGTAAACACCTAGTTTGTTTTTGGAAATCGTTTTTTCGAATATTTTTGCAAAAAAATATTGACAATTAATTACAAAAATGAAAGATTTTAGTACAATTACAAAAAAAGTTCAACGCTTTCAAGTGGTGGGTTTTTGGGGTGGTCCCAAAATTAGGCTTTTTTAAATCTTTTTTACTCTTTTTTGACTTTTTGTACTTTTGCCCAAGATTTTATTTTATCAAGACACAAAAGATTCTCTACTCTTCCCAAAAAAACTCACCTTTGTTCTTGAAAACAAAATCAAAACGGTTTGGATTCAAGTTATTTCCAAGTTAAACTTTGTTTGTTTTTTTTTTCTCATTTATTGTTGGTTGAAAGGATTAGAACCGACAGTTATTTCACAAACCCACATTGACTGTTTTTGTTTGTGTTTTGAAAATTGTCTGTGTTGTTTTTGTAAATAAAAATAGTGTTTTTTTGTTTTTAGTCAATGATTGTTATAAAATTTAATTTGTATTTTTGAAAAATACAGTTCAGTAAAACTTGTCTTTTCCAAACCAAACTGTATGTCCAATAGATCAAAATTTTCATTCATTTTTCCAATATAACCTTCCAAGTTCAATCACCCTAATTTTTGAACTAACCCAATCAAATTTAAACAAACTTGTCACGAAAATCTTCAGGTAATCCAATTTTTCAATTTGTTGTGAAAAATACCAAATGGAAAATAGAAAAAGCTTTGATGATAAAAAATTTTGTAAACAAACTGAATGTGCAAAAATAATTTCAAATTTTTCAAGTTTTTTTAAAAATGAAATAAAATAATTATCACTTCATTTTCCTTTTATACATTGATCAATAGCCGTTGAACAATCTCTTGTAATTGCTAAACTTTATTTATTTGTTTATCTATCTATTGTTCTCTAAATTGGAAGAGATTTGAAACCTCAATGTAGCAAAATTTCATAATTGAAACAATTCTTAATAAGAAAAAATTCTTTTCCTCCACTTTCACAAGAACATCAATCAAATTAATTGAAAGATCAATTTTATTTCAAAAGTTAAATAATGAGAGTGAATTAAAATCTCTCAAAAAATAAATTCTTATTTTTTTTTTTTTTTATTGAGGAGGAAGTGTAGATTACACTCTAAGTGCCCTTTTACTTAAATTCCCTTTCAGAAATTTAAGCGTAAAATCATAGATTTCACGATTATTAATTAACGAAAATAATTTTAAGCTATCATAATTTAAAATTATTTCATTAAAATTTAATTCTTTTAACTTTTTCAGAAAAATTAATCTATCTTTTTTTATAGGAAGGACATACCCATAAAAAGTGATCAATATTTTCTATTATTTCCTTATGTTCATATTTTAAACATAAAGGACAAAATTTATTTGAATTTTTATTTATTACATAATAATATCTATTTAAGCAGTTGGTAAATGTTCTGAATTTTAGAATTGTTGTACTTGATGGATAACTTAAATATCTTTGATTAATACATAAATTTTTTTGGTTTTTAATTATTGCGAAATATTTTTGTACCTTCCAACTGGTAGAATTCAACAACTCATTATAATTATAATTATAAATTTCCTTTTTAAGAAGGTTTAAACTCTCCGACTTCCAGTTAATTTTATTGTTTATTCTATGATTAAATTTTATTAATTTTTCCAGATAGGGTTGAGATAATTCTTTTAATTTATTTTTGAATTTAAATTTCTTTTTATTGATTGATATTACCAAATTTTCGAATTTAAATTCTGTTTTATAAATAAGAATTGGTGTGTTTCTGTTTCTTTTACAGAGTTCAGTAATACATGTATTAATCCAAGAGTTTAAATAGTTTAGGGTTGCTATTTTATAGTTATATATTTCTAATCCATATGTTAATTGGCTTAATATAAAAGATTTAAATAATCTTATTTTTAAATTATTTGTTAATAAATTATTATTGAATAATTGTTTAGAACTATTATAAGTTTCTTTTGCCTTTTTTAGGTTATAGACTAAATGTGAAATTTTTTCCAAATAAATTCCCAAATATTTAATTTTTGATAAATCTTGAGTAATTTCTGTTTTGTCTTCATTAGGTTTTAATCCAAATTGGACAATTACTTGATATATAGCATTTAATTTTTCATTTATTTGATTCATATTCCCTTTTATGATTAAAATTAAATCATCTGCAAACATTTGACAATGATTTGTTAATGGTATTATTTTTAATAATAGAAAATGTGAAATAAGAGCAAATATAATCGGTGATAATGGATCCCCTTGGAATATACCGAGTCCTTTTCCTTGATAATATTTTACTAAAAATTTTTTAATAATTTTATTTAAAATAAACTTTTTTATTGTTTTCCTAATTATTTTAAAACTGATTGAGTCAAAGCATTTTGCTATATCAATCATTATAATATGAGTTTTATCATTTTTATTTTCATTATTTGTTTTTATCTGATTGTAAATATTTAAAAAGTTTAATACCGCAACACGAGTATCAAATTTTTTTCGAAAGCCAAACTGCGCTTTATGAATAAATTCCCAACAAGGCTCAATAAGTTTATATAGCATTTTAAGAAATAATCTTGGTAGACTTTGATTAATTGAAATAGGTCGATAGTTTAAAGCGACTCCTTCATTTCCCTTTTTATGAATAAAAGAAATTGATCTTTTTTTGATATATTCAATAGTTTTATCATTAGGGTTCAATAACCAATTATTAAATATATTTTGTATTGTAATTAGAAATTTTTTTATAATTTTTGTTCTCAATTGGTTCAATATCTATAAAATTTTCTCCATCGATGTTAAATTTTAAATTCTCGATTTTTTTGAAATCCTTTCACTGATTTGTTTTTTTAAATTTTTTTTATGGTATTTTTTAATTTTTTCCATTGGAAAATAAATATAAATTTTTGACTCTTTTAAATTATTTATTTTAAGATTTTTTTATATAATCTAAAATTTTTTTGATTTGGTTCAATTGAATTTTTTTTAATATGACCAAAATACTCTTCAATCATATTTTTATTGTTTAAAATCATTTTCATTTTTTTAGACCTTATTAAATTTATTTTTTTCCAAAAGTTCTTTTTTTGATTAAAATAAATTCTTATTACCTATTGAAGATCTTTGGTTTTTTAATTCTATAAGAAGAAAAAATATATAGAAAACTTCGAAAAACATTTTTTTATTTATGAAGTGGGAATGACAGTATTTTTGTGAAACTAGACTTTACTTTCAAAAAAAAAAAAACTAAATACTATTTAAAACTTTTATTTTATAAACAATTAAAAAACTTGAAATTAAAAACAATATGAGAAAATTTTAAAAAAAACAATAAAATTACGAACTATTTTTGAAAAAATATAAAAGTTACTACGGATATTTAACAAAATCTACGGCATATAACTCTAAAACCAAATTCAGTTACGATTTGAAAATAAACTGTTTTAATACCATAATGGTTCAAATTCCACTAAAAAAACTAGAGGTAAAATAAACCCTATTCTAAAAATTTGGACACCCCCAAAATCAAAAATTGGCAAAAAAAAAAAAACCCAATTTATTATATTTTTCCAAACCTAATATTAAACCACATTTAAGTTACCCAGTATTAATATTTTAATAAGTAATAATTTTAATCCAAAAAAAAGAAAAAAAATATAAAAAAAAAAATAAAAATTGGTGTGTCAAAATAATGAAATGAGCTGAACAAAAAATGTATTGGTAAATTTGATGAAATCTTACCAACAATTGTTGATTGATCAAATGATAGGATACCATCGATTAATGTGATGTGATTTTTCCAATTTAACAAACTTAACACAGATCTTCTATTAACAACCAAAAAAAAAATTCGAGATCTAACTAAACAGATTTAGTAACTGGAAAAAAGGAAATGAAAACAAAACAAAAAAGACAAAAAATGAATAGTTTTCAAAATCAAAATTATTCCCAAATAGAATTTAAAGTGTGGTATTGTTATTATTTCAACCTTTTCTACTGTGCAAAATTTTTAGAATTTAGTTTAGTACTCAAAGTTGATATCGGCAATAAAAAATGAATATTGTATTTGTAATAAACACCTTCTCTTGGTAAAAAAATCTTATATTTGAGACAAATTTAAAGCAATGTACCATAAACCGCCAGACTTTAATGATAATAATATCTTTTATAAATTTATCTGGAAAATGAGGATTATATGAATTGATAATTTATATTTTTTTTAAAAAAATTCAATAATTATTAAAAGAATAGATCATTTTGACACATTATTTTCAACTCTTGTAAATTTATTAAAAATAAAACTTGTTTCCGAAAAAGGAAACTAAAAAAAATTATTCTCTTGCTTTTTATATAATAATAATTCAATCGATCTTGAAATTAAATAATTTCAAAAAGAGTAACTTTTAGAGGTTCTAGATAATAATTTTTAAATACTAGAAATACTAAACTAGATTCTAAAAATTTGGCCACAGTTTAAACAGCGGCAAGAACATCAATAGTGCACTTTGAATTTAATTTGGAAAGAATTTTGATTTTACAAATTATTTCATTTTTTGTGTTTTTTGCTTTGTTTTCCTTTCCTTTTTTGTAGTTAAATAATCTGTTTGGCTAGATCTGGAAATTTTTTTTCAATAGTTGATAGAAGGTTAGTCTTGAGTTAGTTAAATATAAAAATAACATACAATTGGTAGATGGTCTCTAACATTTGATCGATCAATAATTGTTGGTGAAATTTCAACAAATTTACCAATACATTTTTTGTTCGGCTCGTTTCATTATTTTGGACACACCGATTTTTATTTTTTTCGTTTTATATTTTTTTCTTTTATTTGGATTAAAATGATTACTTATTAAAACATTAATACTGAGTATCTTAAATGTTATTTTATATGATGTTTGGAAAAATATATTAAATAGGTTTTTTTGCCTATTTTTGATTTTGGATATGTCCAAATTTTTGGAATGGGGTTTATTATTGAAGATTTTAATCTTAAGATTGTGAAAATTAAATTGATCAAAAAAGAAAAAATCGTACCCAAACCATAAAATTATTGTTTCAAAATAAAACATATTTTTTTTTTTCTTCTTGTTACAAGGCAACACCCAAGATACTTCCTAATAGTATGCCTAAGTTCAAAACGATTTTGAAAGTAAATCTATTCTTGTTTGTTTCAGTAAATTTTAGATCAGGAAGGAAATCTGTTTAAAATCGTTAATAATTTTCTATTAATATTAGGAAATTTAGAGTTTTTTTTTAGACAAAAAATAGTAAAAATTTTCACTAATTTTAGAGAAATATTTTTTGTATTTGAACTTTAATTTTAGGAATTTCTGTTTTGAAAACAAAACTATAAGAAACCAATACCATGTCTTTCGGGTTGATTATTGGATTATTTGATTCTTTAATATGGAGATCTTCTATAAAAAAGAAACATAGTTTTTATTTTGGAAAACAATTTAGACAAGTCTTTAGGGGTTCTTTTGGCAACAGTAATTTTTTTTTTTATTCCAAAAGAAATTGAGAAATTTTAAATTAGATCTTTCATTGAATTGTTCCAATTTTTTTTTTACATTATATTTTTTTGAAATTTATAGTTCATTTAGCTACTTCTTTTATGAACCTCAAGTCTAATCCGAAGTTTAGTCTTTATCTTATTTCTCATGAATCTTGTGTTGAGTTGATTCTTAAAAAAAAATGAATTTTTTCATTTTTGGATGGATTCCTTTAAGTGAAAGGGAGTTTATTTTCAAATTTAGCTAGTTTTGTATTAATCAAATTTTGCAAAAAAAAATGTTTTATTAGAAATAAAGTCAAAAATAATAAAAAAAATCGAATAGATGAAAAAAATAAAGTGAAGAAAATTTAAATGAAAAAAATCAAAAAGCAAAATTATGATTATAAGAGGTATCTGTTATTTATGATTGTATGAATAACCCGATAGAAAAGTTAGGTTACTGATTTTGTAAAAAAATAATAATAATATATAAAAAAAATGAAATAGTTATCGAGGATCTTTTTAGAAAAAAAAATTGTTCTTTTGTAATTGTTTTAGTTTTGATAATTGTTTTTTTAAAAAAAAATATTTTTTCTGTAATTTTTGTAATTTTTTTTTAAAGTTTGAAAAAAATAAAAGGTTTAAATTTTCTTAGTTTCAAATAAGAAAATTTTAAGAAAAGAGTAATTATAAATATTTAATTATATCATAAAAAGAAAAAAAAAAAAAAAAAAAAATTTATAAACTAAATAAACAGATAAGTAATTACAGAAATGAGATCATTTTTAAAAAAAAATGAAAAAAAACCTTGATAACTAATAACTTTTCATATTAATAATAATTAATCTTGATCTGAGTCTTCTCTTCCTTGTTTTTTCATTTTTTTTTCAATTTCCTTAATTTTTTGACGAAGTTGATGAGCTAAGAAGCCTAACACAGCATCTGGTCCTTCTTCGGCCAATTCTTCTGGTGGGCTTCTTAATGGATTATCTAATACATCGAGTTCAGTTAAGTTACTTAAAAGTGCAATTTCAGGTGGTAAAACTGTAATTTGATTTTCTGCAACATTTAATTCTTTGAGAGAACTTAATAAACCAATTTCTCTTGGTAAAGTTTCTAGTCTATTTGCTGTTAATACTAAACTTTCCAATGATACCAGTTTTCCTAAATTTTTTGGAACTGTTCTTAATCTGTTTTCTTCCATCTTCAAAACCTTAAGTGAGGACAGATCACCAAAATTGGTTGGAAGTTTCTTAATTTTATTGTCATTTAATAATAGTTCACTAAAGAATAAGAATAATAATAATAAAAATATATTTGTTAAATATAATTATAATTTTATATTAAACAAGAGAAAGAGAAAGAGAGAGAGAGAGAGAGAGAGAGAGAGAGAGAGAGAGAGAGAGAGAGAGAGAGAGAGAGAGAGAGAGGGAGAGACAGGCATATAAATATTAATTAATTAATTTGTATTTAAAAAGAATTTTAGAAAAAGAAATAAAGATCTGTCAAAAGAAGAATAAAAAAATAAATCGATAAATCAATAAAGGAAAAAAAAAAAAAACAAACTGTAATTGTTGTAATTTGATAATTTCAGTTGGTAATTGAGATAATTTATTATCTGACAAATTCATTTTTCTAAGAGAACTAAGTTGACCAATTTCAATTGGTAAGGAATGTAATAAATTTCCTTCCAAATTTAATTCCCTTAAACGATTTAAATTACCAAATTCAACTGGTAAAGATTGTAATTGATTTTCATTTAGATTTAATTCATGAACGGAAGTAACTTGTCCAATTTCAGGTGGTAATTCTTCGAATTCATTATTTGATATATCCAAACGTTGCAAAGATGATAGTTTACTTATAGAGGTTGGAATTTTTACTAATCCACAAAAAGATAAATTTAATTCTGTCAAATTTTTCAAATTTGAAAAGATTTCATTTGGAATCAATTGCAGTGGGTTTCTACTAAGAATAAGTAATTTGAGAGAAGACATCTCAGAGAGTTCATTTGGTAAACTTTTTAATTTATTTCCTAAATGAAATGAAATAATTAAAGTGAAGATAAAAGATAAAAGATAAAAAAATAGAAAATAAATAAAAGAAAAAATAGGATTAATAAATTTGGATTTTGAATTATTATTTTTTGTTCATTTAAAAAGTGGTTAAATTTTTTTATTAATCGGAAAGGTAGTTGTTTTTTTTTTAAAATTCTTCAGGTAAAATTAAAATTGTAGAAACAAATAATTTTTTAAAAATATTTTTTAAGTTAGGTTTGTAAATTTTAAAATAATGAGGAGTTATTTTTGTTCAGCTGTTTTGAAATAATGAATTTATCAAATTTTCAAAAAAAATGTTTAAAATGAAATGAGTTAACATAATAGTTCTTGTTTATAAAAGTTGTTAAAAGTAGTTTTTCAAAAATTGAAATTTTTGAAATCTTGTGACTTTCAAAGACTACATCTTTGTTTTAATTTTTTGACTGTTTGATTTCAATCGATTGATAAATTTTCAAAATTAGAATTTATGTTTTTTTTATCAAAAAGTTACAATTAAATTAATTATCGAAAGGCTTATTGTTTAATAATTTTTCGATAAGTACTTTTTTTGCTTCACATTATAATAATATCAAATACTTTTAACAATTTAATCTTCTCAAGATTTAAAAAAAAAAAAAAAATTTATTTTTGACACAGACACAGACACAGACACATACAATTACAATCTTTTGTTTAAAAATCAGAACACAATTTTGATCCAAAAAAAAAAATTTCAAATTAAAAAAATTCGTTTCAGTTTTCATTTAATTTATGTATTCGAAATAATAAATGAAAAATAAAATAAAAAAAGATTTTCTTCAAAGTATTTTTGTTTCTAGTGTTTGAGAGTTTCTTTTTTTTTAAAAATTTTAAAAAAAAAAACGAATTCTATTAAAAATTAATAGATCTAAGGATTGAATTTTAACCAATTTTTTTCAAAAGAAAAACTTTAAGGTATCAGTACTCTACTGCAATAAGGTAAAGTTTTAAAATATGTTATTGTTGATATTATGTACTTGTAAATTTTGGACATGTGAATTTCCAAAAAATTAAGATCGATTAAGAAACTCAGAAAAGAAAATTTTTTTTTTTAGGAAATGAGATCAATTTTTTTTTTTTCATTTTTTTATATAAAGTGAATCTTTATATTTGTTTATTATTTCGAAGTGTGTAAATATTCCAAACACAATTTTTTGAAAATAGAATGATTAGAATTTTAAAACTATTTTAAACAATCAAAATCAATTTCCTCTTACAGCTCATGATCATGTAAAAAATTTTTCAACAAAAAAAATTAAATATGTGTTAATTTTTTACTTTTTGATAACTTCAATTATAATAAATATGATTGGTTAAAAAGATCTTGGATCAAAAAATATTTTGAAAGATATTTTACAATTTAAGTTGGAAAATTACAATTTTCCAGTTTCTCTTGTGATTTTTTTTCAATTTAATATTAAAAAATTTTTAAATTTTTTTGCTTCTAGTTAAGAGGTTATTTTATTATCTTTACAAAGTATTTTTAATTTAATAAATATCTTTCAAATGGGGAACTAATAATTTAGGCTATTAAAGAATTATTTCTAAAATTAAAAAAAAACGCAGTTAGGTTTTCCAGAATTTAAAAGAATTGAGTAAAATCATATAGATTTTACTTAATTCTTTCGAATTCTGGAAAACCTAGGCACTTGACGGCACTCTACGGCACTTGATGACACGATCCCAAAAAAGAGAATTATCGATATCTTCAATGATTTCTAAATTAGAATAACTTCTGCATAAGTTAAAAAAAAAAAAAAAAATAGTATTAAGGGATCAGTACTCTATGAAAACAAGGTCAAATTTTAAAATATTTTATTGGTGATATTCTTCACTTACAAATTTTGTATATACGAAGTGTCAAAAAATTCTGAATCCAATAAGTAATCCAGAAAAGAAATTTTTTTCAGTAAGATCAAATTTTTTATTCATTTTTATGAAAAAGAAAACCATTTAAATTTATTTTTATTTGTTACAATAAAAAAGTTTTTGCTCAACGTATAACTATTTTCTTCGAGTTACACCATAAATAAACTCTGTTTCAGTCAAAGGGGCCCAACGTTTTTTTCAAATATCAATTATTTTATATAATTGACCTTTGAAGAACAAATCAGAAATAAACAGAATAATACACCTCAAAGAAATGTTGATACATGTCTGAGAGAAAACAAATTAATCAATAAATTTTCTTGTAAATTGAAAAACTCAAATTCTTAGTACCCTATTGAGAAAAACAAGGATGTTCGTTTTAAACTTCTACTGGTATTTGAATAATAAATATGAAACATTTTTCACATCATTTTCCATACTTTTCTTTTAGAAATTAAGCCCCCAAACAAAGTTTGTTGGTATTTGTGGTCTCTATTTGAAAAAGGAAATGAAAATGAAGTGAGAATTTTTCACATTTATTAAACAAATATCAAGATCAAAGATCGAATTGAATTGCAATAGAAACCAATAGATTTCTCAACAATCTTTACATGGTTTCAATGACATTATAATAACACATTTTTACCAAGTGACTATTGATCTTGCAATAAAAAATTTTTTGCAAATGAATGACGTTTTAAAAAAAAAAATCGAAAAAAAAAACCAAAAATGTGTAGAAATGTGAAAAAATGATTTCAATTTTGAAAATTTCAAAAATAAAGTTTTTCTTCTAATATCTATGCAAATCCTTTAAACACATGTATTATACCATTACAACTGGGCCCTTTGACTGAAAAATGGTTTAGTATTTATTGTAATAAATATTAATGTAAAGATAATGTTTTTTTCTTTAAGATAAATCTTTTGGATAAGCAAAAAATCCTTTTTTGAATATATTAGAAAATATTGGTATTATTTTAAAAAGGAGAGTTTTTAATCATTTAAATTTTTCAAACAATTAAAAAATTTTATTTTGAAATAAACTGTGTTTTTATTTCGTAATGAAATTCGATTTTTTAAAATAAAATTTTCTTGAAGATATTTGTAAATTACCATAATTTTTATCCAAAAAATCAAAATAAATTTTTTTATTCCAAAAAATGTGATTTGAATTGTTACCAAGGATTCTTGCGAGTAAAAACGAAAAGTTTTTTAAAATATTTTTCAAAATTCAAAAATTTTGTTTAATATTTTTTTTCATTTGTTTTAAAAACCAGAAAACAACTTTTGTTTAAACTTTAAAGAAAATTTTTTTTGCTTAATAGATCTCAAGTTCATTGATAAATTTTTGTCAAGCTTCTATCAAATTGAGAGTTAATTAAATCATCAATACCTCAATTATTTTTATTGGCTAATATTTGAATTAAAATATTAATCAAAGAAAAAGAAACAAAATAAAAAATTTTTTTTTCAAAATCAAGACTTTCCAACATAAAATGAAAAAAATGTCATACAATTCAGAAGAATTAATCAAATTGTTAATAAAAATAATGTATTACTTTTTTTGGTTTTATATGTGTTGAAAATATGTCAAATTTTGGATTTCAAAAAATAGACTCAAATTAATAAATTACCTAGATGATGTTAACTCATCCATTTCATAATTCAAAATACAATTTTCAAAAAAAAAAAAAAAAATCAAAGATCTGAAACAAGATTGTATTATATTTTTTAAAAATCTATTCCTGTAAAAAATAAAATCTATAAACTCATAATTTAAATATCTAAACTATTAGACGCTATTGCCAAAAGTATGTAAAGTATTTTGGTATTCTAATAACTGTTTGTTTTTTTCAAATTTATTATTTTTTTTTTGAAATGATGTATTTGAGTATAGATTAATTTCGGGAATTTATATCCTAAAAAAATATTTGTAAAATTATTCAAGAGTAATAGATAGCAATAAGCCTTCGATCACACAGTATATTCATTGTTGGTTTTTGTTATTTCTAAAATTGACAAAATTGTTGAAAATCTAGGGTGACGAAATAGTAACTAAGAAAAAAGAAAATTACGATTTAATATTTTTAAACTGAGAATAATGAACGAATAAAAGGTGTTCTGGATTTTAATTATTATATGAAAAAACAATAATTGAAGAATCAAAAACAAAATTTTTTGAATAAATATATTTTTAATAATAATTATTAAAAATAAAAAGTCCACCTAAAATAGTGAGAATAGGAAAAAAAAAATATTTTGCTTCAGTTCGGTAATTTTCTTTATTAAAATATTCCAGACAAATTTTTTAATTTTTTTTTCTGTTCCTGTCTTGAAATAAAAATTCATTTGTTAAACCTGTTTGTAAGTTCGAATTTTAAGTTCTTGACAGTAGTATTCAGATTGTCTTTTATAAAAGTATTTTTTTGAAATTAGAGTTCAATATATATATAAACTCCAATTCAAAATTTTTAACATACCAAAATTCGATTTTTGAAAAAAAAAAAAACTTATTTAATCAATTCCAGAAGAAATACAGAATTCGAACCACTCACTAATTGAAATGTTAACAATTATTTATAAATTACAATACTCACAAAATAAAAAAATAAATAATTATCAATACTAATAAATTATCGGTGTGTCAAAAATTTTGGAGAAGAATAACTAAAAAATTTATTGATAAATTTGTTAATTCTATTAGGATTATTGATCGATCAAATGGTTAGATACAATCAACTAATTTTATTTGAGTTTTTCTATTTTGAACAACTCAACTTTAATCTAATATCAATCGTTGAAAAAAATTATGGATCGAAAGAAACAAGTTTGGTAATTCAAAAAATGAAATGAAAACAAAAAATTAAAAAGAGGGAAAAAATGATTTTCATGTTTTTCAAAAAATCAAAATTATTTCCAATTTGAATGAAATTGTATTATTGGGATTGTTTGAACCGTTTTAACTGTGTGGAAAATTTTGAATTTTAGTTTAGATATTTTAGTGGGTTAACGTTACAATTAAATTAATTTTTTCAAAATCGCGATTTAATTATTTTTAAATTAATAGCTACTTTCATAAAAATATACATTTTTTTCCTCAAAAATTTGGGATTCTAATATAAAAATGTTTTTTTTTTTAATTTTCCTGAAAACAAAACAGTAAATTAATATTATTGATTCTTAGCTGTTAATTACCGAGCAAGAAGTGATTTTTAGTATTCTTTTTTTATTTAATAAAAACGATATTTACTAAAAAAGTTTAATAAAAAACAGAATTTTTCAAAGAGTATCAATTTTTGTTCTTATAATAGGGATATTAATTTAATCTTTTTTCGTCAGACCAGTGCTCATCCACTTGATTCAGGAAAAAAATTTATTTTTAATTTGAACCAAGAAGATTAAAAAAGATTATAATGGATTTTCAATTTAATCCATTTAAATGTACTTCTGTTGAAGGGTATATTATTTAAACTAAAGCCTTAGATCTTTATATTGAAAGTAAATCTTTTTTTCATAAATATAATGAATTAATTTTTTAAAACTGTTGTCTTAATTTTCATAAATTAGGAAATGAATTGTTTTAAGAATGGAAAAGGAAACAAGCAAATTTCAAATTATTTTTAATTTAGGTAAAACAAATTTAAAAAAAAAAAAAAGTAATTAATTGGTTTACTTTTGCAAAAAAGTTCTAAATTTCCGATTGTAATAAAATTTAAAAAAAAAAAAAAACATTATGAAATTTGTTACGAACCTTCGAGTGCTAATTCTGTTAATTTGTCAAGGTTTGAGATGGTGGTTGGGATTTCTGTTAAAGAGTTATAACTTAATTGTAACTTTGTTAATGAAGAGCATCTTCCAATTGCAGGATCAAGAACAGTAAGTTTGTTATATCTTAAATCTAAGATTTTTAAAGATCCTAAAGATCCTACCCAAGGTCCTAATTCCGTAATTTGATTATAACGTAAATCTAGTACTGACAATGATCGAAGTTTTCCAAGCTTTTTAAAATAAAATTTTTTTTTTTTTTTTTTTTTTTTTTTTTTATTTTCGCCATTCGTTCGAATTGTTTTTTATTTTTTTTTGAAAAAACAAAAGTTAAAAAGTTAATAAAAAAAAAAAAAAAAAAAAACAATAAAAAAAAATGAAAAAAAATAAAAAGAAAAGAAAAAGATTCAACAAACCTGTGGTGGTAATTGAACTAATTTGTTTTGCCTTAAAGAAAGGATCATCAAGGATTTTAAGTTACCAATTGTTTTTGGAAGTGTGGTAACTTGATTAAATCTCATGTATAATTTTGAAAGGTTTGAAAGATTTCCAATAGATTTTGGCAAAGATGTTAACTTGTTGTGTCTCACATCTAGCATTTGAAGGTGTTTTAATTTACCAATTGAATTTGGAAACTAAAAAGTTTTTTAATAAATTGAAAAACAGAAATTGGTAATCAAATGTTTGTTGTTTTTTTTTTTTTTTTTTGTAAAAAAAAGGGATGGGTGAGAACATTTACGAGATTGAAAAATTCATGACAAAAAAAAAATATTTTTTTGTTAAAAAAAAACAAAGAAAAATCTTACTGAAGTTAAGTGATTTTCTGAAAGTGAAAGTCGAATTAGTTTTGATAAATTTCCAAGTTTTTCAGGGAGTTCATCGAGTTTATTTTCATAGCTAAAAGAATAAAAAAAAAATTACAAAAAGAGAAATTTAACAAAAAATAAAAATAAAAATGAAAAAGAAGAAGAAAAAAATAAATTAAAAAAAATTTATTAAGGTTTCTTCAGTAACAAAATTCATAAAAAAGTTTGAATAAGAACAAAAGGGAAAGAAACCTTTTCAAGAGAAATTATTAGAAAAAAAAAATAAAAAAAAACAAACAGGTAAAGTTCAACAAGGGAGGTAACCCTAATGATATCTGGTGGCAATTTATGCAAATTTCTACGACTTAGATCAAGATAAGTTTCTTTTGATTTGGTTGCTCTTTCAACAATTTTTTCTGGATCAAGTTCTTCAGTCATTACAAAAGAAAGAATAAAAAAAATTTAAAAACTTTTTGAAGATCGGAAAAAAAGTAAAAAATAAAAAAATGATGAAAAAAACATTCTGGAAAACAATAAATATAACCTGAGCAAGTAAAAGGCAAGTTTTTTCACCACAATTCAATTTTATTCATTTTAGGGAGGGTCTAGTTTTTCAAATGTTTTCACTTTCCTCAAAAAGAAAGCTTATGATTTTTAAAAACTTGTGAGGTGAAGCCTGGGAACAATTATTGAAAAAACACCCGATTTTCTTTTTCTTAGTCCTTAAGACAATTAGAAATCGAATTGTTTCTTGTTGGTTTATGATTTTGGTTTTATCAAAATATTATTAGTTGTAAAATAAATTGTACAAAATTTTTTATAGATCTTTCCAATATTATATTATTAAATCAGTTATCATTTCACATTTTTAATTCATAAAACCAGATAAATTTATTAATTGTCCTTTTTAGAATTGAAGACTTGAAGAATTTGTTTTGATTCTTGAAAGATTATTTTTTTTACCGAAATATGAATGTAAATTTTGATCTTTTTATTTTACAATTAACAGTATCTTGTAATTGATTACAAAATCAGTGTTTTTAAATTAAATCCGTACCCTTTTTCTGCTTCTTGTTCTAATACAACACCAAAGTTAATGACCATATGTATATTAAATACTAAATCAATTTTAAAGGTACTTTCAATAAGATTAAGGTTTACAATCCCTGAAACTGGAAAAAAATCATCTATTATCTGGTGTAAGTACATGTTATTTTGGTTCTTAGATGATTGATCTTTGACTTCATATAACTTTTAATAGTGGTTTCACAGTTGTAAAAAAATATCATCGATTTTTTTTCCAGTTTATGGGATTGTGAATCTTAAACTTTTAAGTTAGTTATTTAATAATAAAAAACCAAGTTAATTAATAAGATTTCTATATTAGAAAAACATAATTGTATTCACTCATGAATGGTTAATTTTATTTTTTTTCGTTTATTAGAGCCTTTGAAGAACTTTGTAAGTGGTGAAATTTGCCCTTTTGAGATAAAAAAACTGAAAAATGATTGTTTCATGAATAATTAAGAAACAACACTATATTTTTTTCAAACAAAAATACTTTTCATCATGTTAAAATAGAGGTTATAAGATCTAAGATTTGTTTTTGTGTAGTAAAGGCCAATTAAACTCACTGTAAAATAAAAATCTACATTATATATATTTTTTTCTAGTTCCCAGGCTTAAATAAGAGTAAATATGTTATAAATACGTGTATGAGTTTCTACATTTTTTATATTAGAAACAACACGGAATTTATAGTTTGTTAATAATAATAATTCAAATTTTGTTTCAAATATAAAATTTGATCTTGTATATAATTTTTTGGTAAATTTCTCGGTCTATAAAAGGAATTTGAAAGTTTTTAAAAAAAAAGATATTTGAAAAATTAAATTAAAAACGTATTTCCACCCTGTTCAATGGAAGGCATAATAAACAAAGAACATGAAAAAATATCCATTCCTTATCAACAGTTTGGTAACTCTCAAAATCAAAAATTTCCAAAAAAAAATTATTAATTTTTTTTTTTTTAAAAACATCAAGATCAAATCACTTTTCAAGTTAACATGTGTTATTTAATATACATGTATATTAATACTCTTTTTATACAGATTAAAGAAAAAAATAATAAAGGGGAAAAATAAAAACCAATGTGTTCAAAATTTTAAACAATCTGATTGAAATTTTTTATTACAAAATTTCTTGAATCTCTATCTTCAATTATCATTAGGTAAATTGTAAAATACTATCAACTGATTGTATTTTGAGTTTTCGTATTTCATAGAAACCAATTTTATTTGATTTATTGGTGAAAATAGCCCACTTAAATGAAATTATCAAAATATAAGAACTGGGAGGGGGGAAAAGTAAAATAAGTATAATATTATATTAAAAAAATGATACTTATAAACTCCATTTCACTCAAATTGGCCCTACCAAAAATGAAAAAGTCACTTCATTTTTGAGAATCAACCAAACTTTGATTGTTAAGAAATACGAGAAATAATTAACTTCATATTAGGGCTGATAATCATAAAAGAAAAGCCTAAAAAAACCATAAATTTCAAAAAATAAAAAATATTAATTTTTTTTTTTGGGCCCCATTCATTGAAACACCTCGTGCAAAATTCTCAATTTCTATAGGAAATTAAAATTGTTATCAATCAGATACTTTACTTATAAATATATGAATTTTAAAAGAACATACAATGCTTAACTTTTCAAATTGTTAATTTGGAGTTACAAACATTTTTTTTTCAAATTTAGATTGTAAAAAAAAGAAACGAAGTAAAAGAAAAAAAAAAAAATCAAAATACAAGATGAGAAAAAATGATTTTGATCTAAAAATTGAAATTTTAGTTTGAGAAGAATAATGAATTAAACTCACAGAATTCGTTCTATTTCTTTAATAAAACTGGGTCCCTTTGACTGAAAAATATTTTATATGTATAATCAAATTAAGAAATATCCAATGTTGTTGGTTTTTCCAGAATTCAAAAGAAGTAATTGAAATCGTTTTTTTATTAAATCTTCTTGGATCTCAGAAAATGATTATTTACTTTTTTTTTATTCTAGAAATTAAAATAAACCTATAAACTATACGATACTCTCCAATAGGTGATAACACTTTCCCATAATACTCTAGAGGAATATAAAATGGAAAAATACCAATATTAATATAATTCACCTATCCGTGATTAACAATAGTATATCCCATAACTCAAAGGATTGAAAGAATCAATTTTAATAGATCTCATTATCATAAATTCAAAAAAAAAAAATCAAATTCGGGTAAACTATTATAATATTTAAAAAACAGAAGGAAAACAAAAGAGAAAAAAACACAATGAAAAAACGTTATAAATGAATCAAAAATCAAAATTATTACCATAAACTATCAATGGTGATTATTACTATTCCTGTTTTTTTGTTTTAAGTTTTGAAAAAAAAAAAAAATTAGTTTATTATTATTTAGGATTAATGTATTTCCGTTTTTATGTATTGTGAATTAAATTTTATACTAGAAAACCTTTTTTTAGATAATATTTTTTTTCGGATTATTTAAATTAAAAATAAAAAAAATAAAAAAAAAAATAACTGATTATAGTTGCTATTTTCACCCAGAATACACTATTGTTGTATTAGGGATATCTGGGGAAAGGTCTTAATTTCGCCCACATTTTAACACGGAATTTTGTATTTAAAACAAAAAAAATATATATATATATAAAATTAATAAATAAATTAGAGCAAAAATAACAATCTAAAAATTTTTAAAATGGGAATTTCATTTTTATATTTGAAAAGTTAACAAAATATTTCGATAAATTACAAATAAAAAGAAAAGAAAAAAGAAAACTGGATGATTGAACTAAGTAATTATGACAAAAGTGAGTTTAAAAGTGATAAAACCCCTTTTAACATTGAAACAAAAAAATGTATTCTTATATACATAGATCTTCTGTGTATTTAGTAAAGTAAATTTGTTATAAATTTCTTTTTGAATTGGAAAAGTCTTCATGAAGTTGAAGATGAAACTTTTTAGTTTCGGTTTTTAAACTCATTCATTGAAATTTACAACAAAAACAATATGGATTGATATTTTTTATTTGTTTTTTAAGAATTGATGATTTTTAAATTTAAAAATAATTGAAGGTAAAAAAAAAAAAAAAGCATTTTAAAAAGGGACAATTTTGACCTTATCAGATATCATGCTATTAGCTTATGGGGTGTGTTGTTTATGATTATTTTTACAAGAATATAACCACTTTGTCAATTCCCCACCTTCTTGTAAAAAAAAGTTATTACCAAATAAGAGTTTTGAAGATTACAACGAAAAATCTTCAAATTTTAAATAAAGAAATTAAAAAGATATTGAAATTGTTAGTATTGGTATATCTTTTTCTTGTAACAAAGGGGGAATGAATTTCCAATAAGACATCTGCTATCTGTTTCTATTAGTGGCATTAAACTCGTGTGTTAATACCTATTTAAAATTATTTACTCTAATCTTTGAAAAGTTTATTAAAATAGATTTTTAATATCAAAACCTTAAAATAATTGTTAGATTGATTTTTTTACAAGCCACAAAATTGACATTTCGATAAATTCAAGTCAACTGTTGAAAGAAAAATTTTGTAAAGAGAAAAATAGTTGGACAGCAATTTTAATTTTAAACACGACTGAAAATGATTTTCAATTTCTTTCGTTTGTAAAATAACTAAAGAAAATGACAATAATCTACTTATTAGAATAACGATTAATGTGATTCTACCTTTTCAAAAACTTATCTCTTATAATCTAAAGCAAGTTTAAAAATTACCATTTTCAGAATTATATTAAACTTTACTAAAAAGAGGATTTTTGTTAAAATAGCATGATCTACTTTAGTTATCAACCAATCAAATGAGTATTCTACACAAACCATAAATTAATGAACTTGTAACACATTTAAACCTGGATTTATATAAAAGTCACCTAGTTATCAATAGGATTTGATTTTCAATTGTACTAATGTTCCCAATCAAAAATGGTGTCAAACTATTTTTCTATTTCCAACATTTTTCTCTCAACAGTAATATTAAAAATGAAGATTTAATTATTTCCTTTGAGTTAAATATCTAAAATTATCACAAGTTCTCATCCAATTTCAGAAATATTCACTTGAATTCATAAAATTACAACAACGGCAAATCTATTGAAATCTAAAAATAAAATATCAACTCTTGATGATTAAATAGATTTTTTATTTTTTTTTAAACATTTAATGGAAAGATAAACTTTATTTATTATTATTTTAGGGATCTATTTCTACAAGAGATTTAACTTGAATTACGATATACTTTAATTTTAGACAATAGTATGATTAAGATTATCTGTGAGTGACAAAATGATGTAACTCACAATTAATAGAATAGGTGGTTAATTAAAATAGGATATTTTTCAAAATGAGAACCAAATATTTAAATTAATGTCTTACAATTAGACATTTTCTCTCCCATAATGAATAAGATTTTCAAAAAAAAAATTCATATTTGAGCCAAAAAAAAAAAAAAAAAAAAGAATTTTGTTAATGTGTTAAAGAAGGAATTTTTTATTTACGTTTAAGTTCTAAATTAATACCCTTTTTATTTTTTGTTTGTAAAATCTCAAGGATTTCATACAAACAAACCAATAAAAAAAATAAAGTTTATGTATTTTTGTTTTTTTTTTTACGTTTGTGATAAGAGAATTTTATAGAGAAAAAAAAAGAGTTATTAAAAAATGAACAGTGCAAATAACATAAATTTTTTTTCAAAACTATCGACATTACCATGTTGGTTCATTCTTTTTTCCTTTGGAATCTGCGATTTCAAATCTTTTACATCTTCTTACACATGATACTCTTACTTGTTTACATTTTGAGCAAGTCAATTTGGCAACAATTTTTTTGGTTTGTTTAACCTTTACGAGTAAAAAAAAAAAAAAAAAAAAAGTTTTTTGTTTAACAAACAAAAAGGAAATTTAAAAAAAAAAATAAAATAAAAAGCAAAAATTTTAAAAAAAAAGATTAATAAAAAATTAATAAGATCAAGCCTCATAAATAAAAAGATGAAGAAAGATCAATTAAAGATTGAAGAATAAAGATCAATTCATCCAATAGTAAATATTTTTTTAAAAAAAAAGAAACATACTTTTTTATGGAAAATTGGCTTTGTTTGACCACCATGACCACTTTGTTTACGATCGTATCTTCTTCTTCCTTGAGAAAGACTGGACTCTTTTCCTTTTTTAGCTGTACCGACTTTATGAACGGTATGTTTTTTACATTTTCTACAATAGGTTCTTTTTGTTTTTGGCCAGAATACCATTTGAAATATTTAAATTTAATTTAAGAAAAGAAAAAAAATGATTTTTTTTATTAGTTGTCTTCTTGATCATTTTATATGGTATGTTTCTTTTTAGGTGGAGGATATGTAATAAATCTGATTATTTACAAATCATTCAAATAAATCAGTGTGATTTGGATTTACTTTAATCATTTTTTTTTAATTTATAGAGCTTTTTAAATGAAATATTCCAAAAAATTACCAAAAAGGTTTGATTTCCAATTTACTGTGTTTTTTTTCAATTGCACAAACGAAATCTTTTTTTCTTTTTTAATTACTTTTCTTTTTTTTTTTTTTTTTTTTTTTTTCGTTTTGCTTTTCTTTTTATTCTAATTTCTTTTCCATTTACTAACACCCAACAAAAATATTCAACCACTCAAAAAAAAAAACAACAAAAAAATAAAACCAACAAAAAAAAAAAAACAACCTTTCAAACTCTTCAAAATAAAAAGATCCGTCCGAGCAAAAGGTACCAATTTAAAAGTACACTTCAAAAACACCTGTGAAACAGGAAGAGCAATCAAAGGAAGAGGGCTACGTAATGCACAAAGATATCTTCAAGATGTAGTTGAAAAGAGACAATGTGTACCATTCAGAAAATTCAACCAAGGAACAGGAAGACACGGCGCAGCCAAAAACTTCAAGGCAATCTTTGCCAGGTGGCCAGAAAAGTCAGCAAGATTCTTATTAGACATGTTAAAAAACGCAGAATCCAATGCCAAAGAACAAGAATTGGATCTTGACAAAATGGTAATCACTCACGTCCAAGTCAACCAAGCCCCAAAAGGAAGAAGAAGAACTTTCAAGGCACATGGTAGAATCACCAGATATTGCTCAAGACCATGCCATGTACAATTGTTTGTTTCAGAACAGAAATGGTATAACCCTAAAAAAAAGGATAGAATCAAACCTTTGTCTCAAAAGAAACATCAAAAAAAAGTTAATAGAGAGAAAATCAAAAACTAAAAAACCCAAACTTCAAATCATTAAAGATTGAAATTTAGTAATTTCCGATCTTTAAAATCAAAAAATTACAGAAAATTGGTGTAAATATATATATATATATATATATATATATATATCTATATATAATTATATTTAGTCTTATTTAAAAAAGATCTTTATTTTTTTTTTAAGAACTTCAATATATTAAGTTCAGAATAGATGTTCGTGATTCATAATAAATTTAAATTTTATTATTTACATTATTAAAACAAATTTTTTTTTTTGTTACCTTTTTAATTACTTATTTTTTATTTTTTCTAAAATTTAACTTTGGATTTTTATTTTACACTAGCTAGAATAACAACGATCATACTTCATATAACCGTGCCGTCTTATATGAAAAAATAAATTTGAAAATCAAATACTTTTTTATCTTTGTTGATTGAGGTAAAAAGTGATATAAACCGTTTATGGAAATAAAAAAGAATACAAAAAATGAACTTCACATGAGAATAAATATATTTTAAATTAAGAACATTTTATAGAAATTTTTATTATTTTTGATTTAAAAGTTTTGAGTTTTGGAATTTCATTAATCTTTAAATTTCTTTTCAATTAAATTTCAATAGTAGAATTTTGATTGAATTTTTTAAAATCACACTATAAAAAATCCCTTGTATTTTAAAATGCCTTGTCACTCTTGGAACGCTTTACCTCTTTAAAAATGTTAGAATGTTTTTGTAAGATTGAGAACGTGTTTGCAAGTGTTTGGAAGGTATGGAAGACAGAAAGCGTATGTAAAAGGAACAGGACTGTTTGTAGTCAAAAAAAATGTTTTTGTTTCTTTTCTCTTTTTTTTTTTAGAAAAGTAAAATAATAGTGATTTTTAGTATAAAATGAATAACAATCCATTTAAAAATTGTACTTGAATATAAAATATGTTTAGTTTTTTTTTTTAATTCCGTTATTACCTTTACGAGCTAAAAAAAAGAAGAAAGAGTGATTTTCCCTGTTATTAATGAAAAATTAAAAAAACCGCCAAAACCTAGTTGTATTTTCTGTAAAAAGCCAAGATACTTAAAGAAGAAGAATAAACAAAAGAAAAAAAAATGTACAATGGATCTAAATAATCTGTGATAATGTCGTTATGACTGCTGTGAAAGTTTTTTAATTTTTACCAACCACCTACCAGATGCCATAGAATAAAGAAAATGTTTTACCCTCAGAACACCTTCTTTAAGGAAAATCTGAAGGACCGGTTGTTTATCTCTATTTTTCAACAAAATTCATAACACCAGTTTTGACTGAGGAAATATTTATAATCATAAGTTATTATTATTATTGATCTAAAAGGATCGATAAGTTTGTAAACCAAATCAAACAAAAAATCCAACAAAATTCTTTGATTTGACCCATGATTGAATCCAGTATCTTTTTTGAAGGTTTTAAAAAGAATAACTTTTTTTTCAATGGATCTATTTTTTGATCAAATAAATTTTTTTTTGAAAAAATATTTTTGAATTAGTACTAAAATCTATCAACTATTATATCGTGGTTTATTTTTTAATAACAATATTTTGACATTTGTCACTATTTTTTGATAATTATTGTGATTTAATAGAATATCACGAATTGTGATATTATCATTTTATTATTTATTATACCTTATTTTCGATAATATATCGAATAAATAAAGATAATCATGATTTTTAAAACAATAGTATGACTTAATGGACTACTTTTAATTATTTTTTTTATCTAAATTTAATAGAGATTGAAAAAAAAATTTTTTTGCTAATTACTTAGATTTGAAAAACACTGTTTGTTTCCAATATTAAACATATTTCTAGATAATGAAATAATATTTCAAAACTGGTTGAAAAAATAATAATAGAGACATATACCTTAAAAAAGTTAATTTCAAATCATCTAGTATAATTAGTTAACAATTTGCTAATTTTCAAATTTGGTCAATTTGTTTTTTCTTTCATATTTTAGAAGAGTAATTTGATTTATTTCATTGCTATGTGATGATTTTCGAATTTTTAATCTTATTGGAAGGAAAAAGAAAAATATTATTTTGTACCTGGTAGTATTTTATTACCGTAACTTTTAAAAACCCAGAACAATTGAAATTATCAATATTTAATATCCTATAAAAGCTATTTTCGAAACAAAATTTTAACCAGGAAGGTTCAGTGAAATTTTAAATCCCATGAAATATTTAAAAAAGTTTTATTACTCACTTAATTATTTTTAAAAACCTAAAAAAAAACCCTAACATAGCACACAAACCACCCCGATATACCCAAGCCATAATCGAACCGACGTGAAGATACATTAACCTAAAATGGAAGGGGAATTTAAATACAAATAAAAAAATATATTTAAATAAAATTAACTATTTTTTGAAAAATACTACAAGTTTTACCTTTAAAATACAGTCTTTTAACTAAATTTAAATAACAAAAAATCTCAAATTCAAATACATTATTAGGAATTATTTTTTACACAATTTATTTGAACTGAATCCAAATTTTGTAATTTAATTTGTATTTTTTTATACATTGTATTTGATCAAAGTTTTTGTCTTACAAATAGTGGCAGCTGTATGGAATTTGACATATTTTCCAATTTTCAAATTATTTTAATTATTTTTAAAGCATTTCCAAAAAAAGCAACAATTTTTTATAGATATATCACATAATCTAATCTACAGAGTAATTTTATATCAAAATTTTTTAAAATTGTGTTAAGTTGAAGAGTAATATCCACTGGATTATTAAATATTGTATAAATATTTTTAAAATACCTTTCTCTAAATAATTATACAAAATGAAAAAAAAAAAATAAAAATCAATAAATAAAATACACCTTCTTTGAATATTAGAGTAAAAGCAAAATTTAACTGAAAATATATATAATTTATTTTTAGATTCAAACGAATTCAAAAAATAAATGACCATTTTACAAGATTTTAATTCCCTGGAATTTTTTTATCTTTATTGAACTTAATGGAAAAAAAAATATTACAATAAAAAATAAAACAAATACACATCATTCACATGATAAAAAACATTTTATAAAATGAAAATTATAAAATTTGATATCTTTTATTAATCGATTCCAAACAAAAAAAAAACAAATTAAATTATTATTTCAAAATAAATGTATTATTTTAATCCTATTTGGTTATTTAACTTTTTATGTACATTTATGTTCTAAAAAAAGAAAATTTTAAAATAAATTTGCTATTCATTTTCTATAATAACTTATATCAAAGTAAAACATTAATTATAATTTTTAAAAAAATAAAATTACTCTTATAAAGTTAGAAATTTTTTACAAAAAATAAAGTCTGGAAAATTAAAAAACAGAAAATTGTGAACAGAACAAAAAATAAAATGAAAATATAAATTGAGAATGAATAGTCAATATTAAACACATTTAATTTGAAATTGACTGAAAATTTTTTAAACATGTTTACACCACTTTAACTGAAACTATTAGAGTTATTTTATGACTATTTATGATCATTTTGTTATTATATATAACAACTCATAAAAATAAATATAATAAAAAGTTAAAAATTGAAATTTCTTTATTTTTTTTATTTGTTTTAATTATAAAAAAAAATGATTTTAAAAAATGATGAACTTATTTTTTAAAAACAAGTATTGTGCAAACAAAAAAATAATAATTTAATAAACGTATTAGAAATGTTAATATAAACATACACATATTTCTAACTTATTGAAAAAAAATAAAAGAAAAAAGAAAAAAGAAACCAAAAGAAAATAATTGAAAAAAAAAAAATAAAATAATTTCAGAAATGAGGATTTAGGAAATTTAAATTCTCTCAAATATAATGGAAAAAAGAGAAAACGAAAACAAAAATGAAAATTTATTTTCTAATTATCAATTGGCTGATTTAAATATTAAATTGTTCTTTCCCTTCAGCCATTTTCGTAATTTCATGGAAAACTTCTTCTAAAGTGGTTTGAGAGATGCCCCAATCAATAATCCCCAAATCATTTTTTTGCTCTTCCAATGTTTGGAAAACTTCTGAAAGTACAACTTCATCAGTGGGCACTTCATAATTAGATGTTCCAGCCAAAGAATTCATTTCATTTGCATTTGGAAATAATTCCATCACAAATTTTTTCACCCTTTCTTCGTCTTCAAGGCTGCAATGCACCATGAATTTAAAGCCTTTACCAAATCTAGTTTTTAATTCTTGAGATTCACCAATTGTTCTTAATATCCCATTAGCCATGATACCAATTCTGTCACATAATGAATCTGCCTCTTCCATTGAATGGGTTGTCAAAATAATGGATTTTTTTTTCCTTGCTTTTCTAATGACATCCCAAACTTGTCTTTTGCTGGCAGGATCTAAACCAGTTGTAGGCTCATCGAGGAAAATTACCTATTTTATTTTTTGTAACATATTATTGAAATGTAAGAATAATATTAAATATTAATAAACAATTAAATATTCACAACAGAATAAGAAAAATTAAATTAAAAATAACTCAACACAAGAAAGTTTTATAATAAAAAAAAAAAAAAAATAAATTACTTGAGGATTGGTAATTAAAGCGCAAGCAACTGAAATCCTTCGTTTCATACCACCAGAGTATTCTTTAATTAATTTTTTACGATCGTCGTATAAGCCTACCTCTTCTAAAGTCTTTTTCACTCTTTTGTCTAATTTTTCGTTTTTAAATCCATGCATTCGTGCATAAAACTCGAGAGTTTCTTCACCCGATTGGTCGCCCCATAAGATATCGTGCTGAGGGCAGACTGACATTAAAGTATGTATCTCGTTCATTTCGCGTGTAACGTCAAAGCCACAAATTTTAGCTTGGCCCGACGTTAGTGGGAACAGCCCTGATAAGATATTGACGGTTGTGGTTTTCCCTGCGCCATTGGGTCCCAGGATTCCAAAGCATTCATTTAATTTGATTCCTAGAGTTAAACAGTTTACTGCCAATTTATCCGGGTTACCGTCCTGACCCTTATAAATTTTTTTCAAATTGATCAATCTGATGGGGTCATTATTCTCGATGACTCTTTGACGTTCACTTTCTACGTCTTCGGGGATATTCTCACCTCGGGGGTCTTCATGGAGTTCTATGGAGTCCTCAGAGGAAACTACTCCAGATTTTTCTTGATCTTCGTCGGTATAGTATTGGTTCTGGTTTCGTTTAGCCTTTTTCCTTTTTCTTCTCATGTCTCTCCAAAACTTTTTCGTCAAAAAAAAGAAGGCACTCTTTTTCCCACCTGTGCTGGGCAAAATTGTGTATATATATGCCCCGAGAACCAAATAAATCACAGTACAGGCAACCAGCATTAAATACTGAACACCCAACCCATCCACGGTGAGCGCAAAGTTTGAAAATTTGAAACCCTGGACAGAAATCGAACTGCTGTCCGAGAGAACTTTGATCCCACTATAAAGGGCAAAGGACGGCAAAAGCATGCACAGCACTTGGCTGGCAGTGCCCTGGCCGGCAATGATGTTATCCCAAATCAGGAACGACACGAGGGCTAAAATGATCACAAGAAAGTATCCGATCAACGAGGCAGTTCGCACTTTGTTAAAGAGCGTCGACAAAAAAAAGGCAAACGACACCATTGAGAACCCCCACAAAACGAACAAGATAAAATGGGCCAAGAAGTTATTCTGAAGGAAAAACCGGAACTGTAAGGCATAGCCCGACACATAAAAAACAAAAATCAAAATCATATAGAGGCCATAATTGAAAATGAAGTTCACAGACCAATAGACCTTCACCTTGAGCCCAAACATGATCATAATGTCAACAAGTTTGTTTTCCTTTTCATACACGACGATGATCATAAACACGGGCAGCAAAAAGTGCAATAAAAAGGTGTAATAAAAGGGCTGGACGAAGAGCACTAAATCGAATTGGTTTTTCCCCGCCGTGACAGGGAAATTCTTGAGTCCAACACGAATATCGGGGCCTGTTAAATTATACCCATACTCGCTCTTAATTGTGCCGTTGAGTCCACTGTCGTCCCACACCTTCGAAAAGGATGCCCTGTTCACCAAATTAACCACAGACGGTAAAAAAAGTGTTTGCCCCAGATCGTCATGCTTATTTCGGTTGAAGCCCAACCACGAATTGCTTCCACTCGAATTGTAGTACACCTTGTAATCCAGTACCTTCTTGCCGTCTTCCAAATCCCATGAGTTCATATAAAACCCAGAGACAAGTTCTTGTTCGTTGTTATCAAAGGTATCGTAAAGAACTTGATCCAAGCCACTTTGATCCTTTTCGATCATCAATTGTGAGCTTAAGAGAGTCATCGCTTCCATCGGATATTTAAATGATGTCAGGATTTTGTCCAACTTTGGCTGGTACGTGCCAAGAAACTTTGAGGATTCGGATCCTGCAAATGGCAAGATTCTTGATGGAAAGAGACTAATTTTTCATAAAAGTGTTTTTGTTGTTTGTTTTTTGTTGTTTTGTTAGGAAAGCCAATTAAAAAGTTAATAATTAATAATTCGTGACCAAATGAGAACTAAAAGTTCGTTGGTTTCATCTTATTATTTTCAATTTTATCAAAATTAAGTCCATTCGTAAAAGCTCCCAGAAATACAATTTTGGAGAAAAGAAGATCAAGAAAAAATGAATTATTTTTTCTGGACAATATGAAAAATACTCACAAATTATTTTGTTTGGTTAAATTGTACATACACAACTATGTTTTGAAATGAAGTTAACTCTGAAAAAGTGATATTTGGGAATGGAATTTGACTTTTTTTCTTATCATTTAAACTTTTTTGAGAAAAGTAACTTGTTCTGAATTTTGATTTTTTTTTGCAATTTTTTTTGAATTCTAAGGTTTTGAATTTTTTCAAAAGCTAAATGAAAATATTAATCCATTTATTTCGAAATTAATAGGAGTCAAAAAGTATACTAAAATAAAAAAATCAATTATTTACTCAAAATCATATTTTTTTGGGTCTCTAATTTCCTCTCGATCTGAATTTAGATATTTGTCTGTTAAAATTTGCATAGCAAATATTAAAAACACAACGAACAAGGCAACAAATCCTATACATACATTTGTTTTTTTACTTCTTTTTTGCAGCCGGTAATTTTTTTTCAACAATGCAAAAAATTGATCCTTTGTTGAGATAGGCTTTGTCTTTCGAGTTTTGAGTGGCACTTTTCGTTTTTTGTCAGAGTTCTCACGTGAGGTTGATCCATAATCGTCATTAACAGAAGTTAGATCTGAAAGTGTGATTTCAGGTTCTTTGTCTTCGCTAGAAAAATGTGAAGTACTTGTAGATGTTATCATTCAATGAAGTTAAATCACTTTTAATGAGTAAATAATAAAAAAAATAAGTAAAACTAATTTTTTTGCTTTGAAAAAATAATGAATTTGAAAGCTCAGGTTTTGTTTAAAAAAGAACTTGTTATAAAGATCACAAAATATCACTCGTTATACCTTTTGCAAGTGTGTTATTGGGAATTGGTTGTACAAAACATTAAATTCAAAATTTTTGAGAAAAAATCCTAATTCACAAAATGCCTGAATTGAATTTCTGGATTTATTTTTTCGATTTGTTCTAAATGCAAATAAAAAGCGCATGTATCACATTTTCTGTTGGGGGTATACACCTTTCGAACATTTTTAACTTTTAAATAACAAATTCATGTAAAAAAATTATTTTCCATTTTTTGAAAACATTCAATTGTTGCAGTATAACTCCAAAATAATCTGTAAACTTTATCGATTCCAACCATTTTGAGGACAACTCCAAACAAATTTATAATTTTTTCTCTATTTATATCCAGTTTCAATGATATTACTTTTGCTATGAAAGGGTAAACGATTCAATAATTTTTACTAGTAATTTTCAAGTCTTTTTTAAAATTTGGAACCTACACAAAATATTGGCTTCTATCAAATTACCAAAAATTATTTATAATTGGATTTCTTTTGGATCGGGCAAAAAAGATTTGCTAACGAAAAAAGTCCTTAAACAATTAATAGAGTTATTTTACTCTCTTTTGAAAAAATAATCAAATTATTCAAAATGAGGTTTTTATTATTAACCACATGAATTACTTGGAATAAAATATTAAAATAAAATAATTTTTATCTCTTCAACAAATTTGCTTTGGAAATCGTTAATTTTGTTTCTAATTGATATCCAAAACATTGAACGATTCATGCAAAAATCAAATTTTTAGAATTAATGGAAATATTTTTAAAAAAGTTTGCATCTTCAATCCTTACTGTTCTGAATTATTCTCACAAAAATTATTCAAGACAATTAAATTTAGGTATCTTTTATTCAAAATCATTGTTATTTTTACATGATTTTCTTTTTCGTTGCATGAAATTCTTAATCCTTAATCAAAACTTCCGCGTTCTTATACGAAGAACTATTATAAACTTGCTTACTGCCTAAATTGTTTATTATGATCAGATAGTTTATCAATTTTTCTCAAACTGAAATTATAAATGGATTAGTAACTCTAATTAATTCCTCCCCCCAGGTAATAGAGTAATTGTTTACTTCGGTTCAATTAAACCCGATATACCAGTTCATTTATGTAATTTTGTGAAATGGTTATTTATTTTCAGAAGAGAATTCATTTTTTCCAATTAAATTTTCAGTCAAAATAAAGATCTTATCCTTTTAGTTTGGATATTTTTAGAATTGAAAATGAAAAATTTGAGAAACATTTTCTTTCTGAAATCTAGCTTTTAGTACAATTAATTGGAAAATAAACAGATCAAAATTTTTAGTCAACTTTCCAAGAAATTCACTTCTCAAGAATTCAAACAAACTATCCAAAGTTCCTCCTATTCTCAAAATTAAATTAATAATTTAATCTGGTTATTAGATTATCAAAAATTGGAAATTTTACATGATTTATAAATCTAATTTTTGGAAAGTTGAATGATAATTTTGTTCCATTTATTTTGAAACAAATAGTAATTTCTCAAGTGATTGTATTGACGAAAAACATCTATAACCGTTGTGGAAAAAAAGTTAAACATGGAAAAAAAGTGAAACACTGTTTTTAATTGGGAACATTACTGAAATTTCAAAGTAATATCAATGAAAAAAAGAATAAATAAATAAATAAAGACAAAATAAAGTATTAACACAATAACAGTTTTTTAAATACTATCTTTTAGTATGGGCTTTTCTTTGATTGATCAATTATTAAAAATTTGTTCAAAAAATTGACTATTTTTGAGATCTCCAAAACCACTATAACAATTTCGATAAATCAATTAGATTTAAATTGTATTTGTTGGGTTGATTGAAAATAATATAATGGGTTATAATTTGAAGTTAATTGGTTTCTTCTTTTTATTTAATTTACATTTCATTTTCAGTAATGTTCCCAATTAAAAACAATGTTTTACTTTTTTTCCATGTTTCACTTTTTTTCCTTAGCAGTAAAGTTGTTCTTATTGAAACAATCTAAGAAAAATAAACCAAATATTTTCTCTTGAACATCTAAAAAAAATGATCTTTTATTGTATTTTCAATAATTTATTTGATTTCTTAAAATTTAATTGAAATGAGATAGTTTCGTTTTTCCTAAGGTTTAACCTATTTTCGAAGATCTTTTTTTTTTCATACAAGATCTTTTATCAAAAAAAAGGGATAAAAAAATAAAAAAAAAGAAAATAAAATAAAATCAAAAAATAGAAAAACAAAGAAAAAACAAAAGAAAAATAAAAAACAATTAGAAAAAAGATAAAGAAAAAGAAAGAAAAACTAAAATTTGGATAAAGAAAAGTACAGCAAAAATTTGTAAAAGCAATACAAAATTTGATGAAATTTGAAAAATAATTTTGATTTGTAATGGAAAAAATTAATCCCTTAAAATAAAGAAAAAAAATATCATTTCTGTTATTCAAAAAATATTTATTAAATGACATGAAATTTAAATGAATTGTTAATTTTTTTTTCAGTGATTAAAAGTATAGACACGAACAGTTCTGATTTAAATAAGTTATTTGACAATATTCGTTTATTAATTTTGATATTAGAGTTATTAATTTCAATATATTTTATCTGTTTGAAAATAAAAAAAAATTTGAGTAAAAAAATAAATCCTTATTGATAATAATAATCTTTAAATTATAACCAACCATGGCAAATATAATATATTATGTTCCGAATCATTGATTAGAATTAATTAAATACAAATATATTTTTTTTTTCCATTCAAAGTTGAGTTTTTCATATTTTAAAAAAGTCTTTTGGTATTATTTTATTCATAATAGTTTACATATTACTGTATATTTTTTTAATTAAAGAAAATTAAAAAAATGATTCGAAAATTGCTTTGAATAAAGAAATATTTTTTTTCAAGTAAAAGATTTTTTTTTTGAAATGAAGTATATTTTTTAGACTAAGATATTTTAAAACTCAGTGTTTTCATTTACAAAAAACTATAATGTTTTTACAATTCCTTCACAGACACTATTTTTTTCCTTTTCGAAGTTTTTTATTTTAGTATGAAATAATTTGAGAATTTAATCATTCCAATCTTATAGATCTATTCAATTGACTTATAAATTTAATAATAATTAAAAAAAAATATATTATCAAAAAAAAAAAAAAAATCAATTTTTGGTCTAATATATGTATTACTGAAATACTTAAAATAAACCACATGACACCCTTTCAACTTTTAAAAACAGAATTTAAAGACGAGATTTGATAATTTTAGCTAAAAAAAAAAAATTATTTCTTCTAATCTTGCACAATAAACAAAATTCAATCAAAGAATCCTTAAAAAATTTATTTAAAATTCATAAAATTTAAGGCAATTTAAAAAAGAAAATATCAAATATAACAAGTGATGTAGATCTGAAAAATATAGCATCATTTTTTATATTTTTTCTAATATTTTTTCTTTAGAAAAATAACAATTATAAGTACAATAAGTTGTCGAATTATAGCAATTCAAATGGTTATATTGTTACTATTCTTTTGATTAGAAAATTAATACAGTCCTGTCCCATTTTAAGGCACAGGAAAAATCAACATATAAGCTACAAAATTTTGTTCACTTTAAGGCACAAATTTTTGATTTAAAACACTTTCCCTATTTCAATATATAATTTCACCGAATAATTGCAGAGTTAGTTTGAGTGTTTTCTTCAATATATATATATATATAGAATATTACATATGATTAATCTTGGAAATTACACAGAAAAATTGTGCCTTATTTTGACCACTTTGATTTTGTGCCTTAATGGGATTTTTTGTGCTTTATTTCTTGATTTTTTCTGTGTCTTAAAAAGGCACAGGACTTTAACTTAAAAAAAAAAGGAAAGAAAGAAAGAATAATAACAAAAATAATAAAAAAATCTATGTAATCTATATCATTCTTCCGTATTTGAACACATATTATAACAAACCAAAAGAATATTTTACAATACTAAAAATTAAAAATAAATATTTACAATTTAAAAAAATTGAAATTTACCCATCTGGTACTAAAATTATAAAAATAAAAACATTTACAATATACTGTAAAACAATATTACGATGCAAAATAAAATGAAATAAAATTTAATGAAATAGCTTGAAAATATAAAAAGTAGTAAAAATAAAAAAAATTCATCACGTTAAGGGAATACATTTATGATAAAAATAATGGATTATTTTTCAAAAATAAATTAAAAGAAATAAAATTTAATGAAATAACTTTATCCAAATAACTAAAGATTATTTTTATTATAGCCAGTCCCCTTTTATAGTTTCAAATTTTCAACTAAATTTATTATAATAAAAATTCTCAAACTCAAAGGCACATTTTTTGGAATTTTTATTTACAAATTATTTTACTAGCATCCAAATTTTGTGCTTTAATTTGTTATTATTATTTTATTTTTTTTTGGTTATAAATTTTTGTTCAAAGTTTATACATAAAAAGTGAGAATTATAATAATATGAAAAATGAGGAAATAATTATTTTATACATAAACCAATGGAAGTAAATTGAAGTGAAACACACCAGAAATCAAAATCCATACTTCTTCAAGAATCAAAAACTATTTTTTTTTTGTTCAAATTCAAAAAATGTTCTTTTTCTCAATTTTCTATGAAAAAATCTATTTTTAATCTTCCCTTATCTCAATATTTCTTTTGATAAATTGTTCTACATATTATTTTTTCCGTATTCACTTGACTCATTTTTTTTTTTTTTTTTCATTTTTGTTTTCTCATCCCAATTTACATATTTTTGAGCACAATAAGCCAAATTTCAAAATTAGGACCGAAAAATTAATTATTATTATTTTTTTGTTTATTTCGTTTGTATTCAAAAAATAAAATGAATACATTATATTTTTATTTATTAATCTAAATTGGTTGTTCTATAAAAACTTTAGTAAAATACAATATTATTATTCTAAAAAAAATAAAATTAAAAAAATTTTTTATATGATGAAAAATCTTCCACTATTTTTGAAATTCAGCTTAGAATTTTAGGGAATATTATTAAATTTTAAATTTGGTCAGATTTCAAAATCAGTTAAATTGAAATTTTTCATATCTTTGAAGATTTTTTTGATTATTATTATTGGTATGAAAGTTTTTATGTGGTTTTAATATAATTGTGGAAGGACAAATCAAAAATATTTATTACGATTCGTAGTATCTGATTACTTAAATTGTAGAAAATTCAAAATGTTTAAATCATCAATACCAAATATTTTTAAAAATTTGTTAGAAACCCAATTTTAACTCCCAAAGTTAAGTTGAAATTTTTTTATTTACACCTTAAAAAAAGTAACAAAAATCTAATTGATTTATTAATTATTTTTTTTTTTAAATCCTTGCCAATATTTTCTAGTATAATATCCAAACCTCCTAAGCCTACTCTAGCATACTCTAACTTAACGTAACCCACCTGAAAGGTTTTTTTTAAATATATAAAGCCAATATATTTCAATGGAATTGACTATTTTGAAATCAAATTGAGAATTTAACCAATTTTGAAATTTGAAAAATTATAATTTTTCCTAAAAGAACAGTTCGCTTTTTAATATTTTTTTGCTCATCAAATAGTAAAGATTTTTAATTCTTTAAATGGAAAGAAACTTGTCAAATTAGCTGATTTTCGATATGCTATTTGAAATGAAATGTTTTGAGAGAAGAGTTAATAGATTTAGAAAAGTGGAAAATTGAACAAAAAAATATTTTAGCTGTTGATAAATTTCAAAGTAAAAAATAAATAAAAATAATAAAAATAAAAAATGAAAAATCCTAACAAAAATCAGAATAATATCAATTATTTGTCTTTTTTGCTATTATTTTTTTGAGTAAGGAAGGAAAACTTGGTAATTTTTCCATTTTTAAACATATTTGAAAATCTATGATTGTGAATTATTTGTGTAATAATCAATAAATTGCTTAAGAAGAACAGTATTCCTGCAGCCCAAATACTAAAAAAAGTGTTCTGGCCTAAGAATTCAAGGTTATATGCCCTCTGTAGCCAAAATCCCTGTGTGACTAGCCAAGATATTATTAGCAAGACTGGCTTCCAAATATTCATTTTTGAGGCTGGTACTATTAAGGGGAGCAAACAAAAATACCAAGCAAAGTATTGAACAGTCATTACTTTATTAAACATTACAAATACAAATGTGTTCAAAAAGCAGCAATAGATTGGATCCTTATAATATTTGACTGTAAACAACAAAATTAATAAGATCTGTGGGAGGAAGGCAAATAACGAAACCAAAGACCCGTGTTGTGTTTCAAGTGCTGAAAGATACAATTGGTAGAAATAAACTGAAAAGTTGTGTCTGTTATCGTGCCTAATAACATGATAAAAATAGGTCTCATATAAAAATTCCCAGCCATAAAGATAATAAAAGAGGATGTTTAAGGCAAAAAAGAATCCTGCAGAAAGGAATGCGAAAAGTAATCGATCTTTATTGAAAAAATGTAGAATGGTTTTGAAAAGACTTCTTTTGTTTTGTTGAATAATTGGCTGATCTTTTTGTTGTTTTTCTTTATTATTCTGCTTTTTTTTATTCTTCTTTTTTCCTTTTCCTTTTTTTTTTTCTTGTTCTTTTTCTTGTTCTTTTTCGTTTGCGTTTTCGTTTTCGTTTTCGTTTTCCTTTTGCTTTGTAATATTTTTATTAGACTTAGCACGATAGTCGTCGTTCATCATAAAAAACAAAGGAAAAGCATAAAAAACAGGGAAAATTTTAAAATGCACAGCAAGACCAAAAATTAAAGAACCCAAAATTAATTTTTTTGTTGTCACCAAATATAACGACAAAAGAACTAATAAACAAACAACAGACTCAGCATTCCCCCTTGTAGAGATGTTTATTATCATTGGGTTGAAGAGCCACAAGCACGAACAAAAGATGGATTTCTTTTCCGAGACACCACGTTGAATTAACATTTTATAAATGATCCAGCCAACACACAAATCACAAACACAAAACAATAATTTGCCAAACAGGATATTCGCTGTTACACTTGGTAAGACTAAATAAGACAATAACGGGGTGTACCTGTACGTAGATCTCATATATGGTGATTGCCCTTCAGCAACAAATCTGGATGCATCTGTAAATACAATGTAATCTATATCAGTATATTTGACTTGGAGGTGTTCGTCTTGCCAGTTTCCATAAAAAATAAGGACTAAACGTAATAAAAAAGAGATAAAAAATGTTAGAAACAATTTCATTGCAAAGCAAAAAGAACAATTGAAAAAAAATAAATAAAATGAAATTGTTACTTTCTTCGAATCCAAAAGGTTGATTTTTTGGGACTTTTTCTTCAGGTAAGTACCAATTGTTTGAGTACAAAATATCTGAATTTGTCTTTACTAGTATTTAAAATACAAATGGGAAAAATTTTCAGTTCATTTTCAATTTCCTTTATTAGAAATGAGTTTTTAAATTCCAATCTACTTCTTTAAAACTCTCTATTTGCACAAGAACAATATGGAAAATGAAGTGAAAATATTCTTCCATTTCAAATTTTAATACCAATATTACTGGTTTTATGATTTTGTCTTTTTTAAATAAATTATACCATTTTTTCAATTTCATATGTGTAACGAAAATTTCATTTCTTGTTTATCTAATCATATTTCAAAAACAAAGAAAGTACTGTCTATGTCAACTTTTGAAAACAGTTTTGGAAATTTCTAAGATGATCTGAAAGTGGTTGTTTTAAATTCAAAAAGTTATTAGTTTTTTAAGACTTTGTGAAAAAAGATTTTTCTCATTGCAAATTCAACCTTTTCAAAATTTTTATCAAATTTAAACTACACTTGTATTGTAAATGGAAAGTTTGAATACTGAAATAAATTATCTTTAAAGAATTTCAAAAATGACAAAAACCTCTTAACAAGTATTTTCACAATTAAGTTTTTTCTGTCTCTGTTTGGATATTTAATCATTTTTTAACACATTAACCTTTTAATTTTTTTTTTATTCTTAGTAATTTCTTTTCAATTCTAATAAGAGAACCTAAACAATAAACGCTTACTACCTTTCAAATTCAAAACCCATTTAAAATTCAGACGACAATGAATAAGAAAAAAACTTCTTTAGAGGACCCAAACGAAGCTCTTCTCAAACGTGGAATTATGCTTGACAAATTAAACACAAAAAAGAAAACCCCCTATTTTAAAGAATTTTCTTCTTATAAGATACTTGGTAATGAACTGGAGCTCGATGTTTTAACACCAAACCAGCTTCCTTTGGAAAGTTTAGATTCTGTTTTACCAAGATCAGAAAAAGATTTAAAAGAATTATTAATAGAAGAAGGAATACACTTTGATTTGTTGCCAAAAATCCCCCACAATGTTAAATTTACAGATTTTATTCCAAACAATGGAACGTATTCAATACATACAAAGTTAAAGTAAAAAAAAATAATAAAGATAATTAACAAAATAAGAATTTTTTGTTTTTTTTGTTAAATTTTAAGTTGGGAAAATTATCAAGAACTTATTTTTGCAAGGCAAAAATCACTTAAAAAAAGAATTATTAAAGAACCGATTATTTATCCATACCATTTAAAGAAATTTTGGCTTCAAAAATAATCTTACCAATCCCCAACGATTTGGTCACGTGATTTCTTTTCAATCATCCTTTATTTTCTTTATTGTCTTTTTTTTTTTTTTTTCTGTTATTTGTTAAGGGAGTAAGTACATTTTACCAAATTTTAAGTGACACTATTTATATAAAATTGAATCATTAAAATCATTTCCTTAACTTCAACCTCATTTATTGATATTTTAATAAATAATCAAAGTGGAATAAATTATAGTATAATATATTTACTTATCAATTCAAAAATGGAAATCAAAAAATATAAAAAATTGATCCAGAAAAAATAAAAGAAAAATCATTTATTTCTTGTTCTTATCTGTAACGTTTGGTATAATTACTTCTTTAACTTTTTTTATTGTTAATCTTGAAAAGGAAAAACTTTTGTAGTAAAAATTGTTGACTAACAAATTAATTCCTATTTCTAAAGAATTTCCCTAAAATGAATTTTAAAATCCTATTTCCCTTTAATTTATCTAATTCTAGTTTGTATTTATGAAAATATGATATTTTTTTAAATTTCTCTTCAAAAATTAAGATTTAATGAATATATTGATTTGATTTTATAATTATTTTTTTCTATTTAAATTGAAAACTCAAAATAATTCTTATTCTTGCTTTTGTTTTTTTCTCGCAATTTTTCTTTTTCTCTGGGTTGAAATTTTTGTAAATATTTTTTATTTTCGAGAATATAATTCGTTTATTGGAATCTTTGAAATAAAATTCTTAATTTTAACTTTGTTTGATAAAAATGATGAATACAAATTCAAAAACAAAATTTGTAACAAATGGTTTTATCAAAAAATAATAAATAGCAATGTGGAAAGAATTCCAAGGATAGTCTCTTGTTTTAACTTATTCAAATTAAGAAGATGAAGAATAAAGATCTTGGGAAATATATTTTGGTTGGTTGTTTTTTTCTCATTCTTGATTTCAAAAAATTTACTTTCGAAAGGTGATTTTTTCTTGTTTGTCTAGCCAAAAAGAAAAGAGTTTATATAAAATACACACCTTAACATGCCATTTTTTTTTGGTATATTCTCTTTGATTAATTTCAATCATTCACCTAATTAATTTTAGAAAATCAAAACATATTTTAATAAAACCAAAATTAATCAAAAAAAAATGTTCAATAAATTGAAAAATTAAAGATTCAGTACTGATTTAAATTACCCCTTTTCACAATTAGAGCAGTGAAATGTATTTGGGTAACAAAGTTTCAATATTTCATGGCACTCTAAAAATCTTTTGTTCATTAAGATTATTACAATTCAACATTATCAAAAAGGAAAAATCTTGCTACTTGCTTTAACACCACTAACAAATTCAATCATCCCCATATAAATTGTTAAGAGATACCAACTAGATATTTCTTATATTACACTACTAAGGGGACTGTTCTCCCCACCAGTAATATAATAATTTCTATTATTTTCATTTGAATAATAAATATGAAAAAAATTTCACTTTCACTTGATTTACTATAGTTAACAAATTATAAGCTAATTCATTAGAAATACTATTAGTCAAAGAAAAAGATGAAATATTAAGCGAAAATATCTTAACTGATTTATAATTCAAATATCTGTATATTCTTCGACTCAGTTATGTTTTTCTAATTTACTTATTATGGGAATCTCAAAAATGAGAGTGAAAATATTTTTTCAAAAAATTTGATGATGATATTGAAAATATATATAAAAAAGTAAAAAATAGGTTTTTGATTAGAATTGATCCTACGGCTTTTATTAGCAGTATATCATCAAATAAAATGACAGTTTTTTATATGACTTAAATCCATAGTATAATGAATTTTTATTGATTTTAACCACTGTTTATAGAAAGTACATTATCTCCAGATTCTAATTTATCTCACTCTTCAACTTGAATAGGAAACTTTTCATATACATATATAATTTCCAGTTTGTCTATCTTGGTTTCTGGAAAAACTTATAGTTATTTTGAAAAAATCGAGGCATTTTTTTTTATACATTAGAGTAACAATTTGTGTTTGTTAGTAGATTTATTTGTAAATTGTCTCTTTAAAATTAAGCGAAATATTAATACTATTTGAATTAACATCTCTTATATTTATTTTTAAAATAATTTTTATTGTTGAAATATCTCTAAAAAAATGAAAAAAAAAAAAAAAAACAATAACACTTTTTTTGGAGAAAGCAATACACGGCCAATATCAAATAAAAAATTTTCAAAATATGATCAAGAAACAGCTGATTTTTCAAACCAATAAAATACACTTCTAAGTTTTTTCAAACTATTTAAAGTTTTGTTGGAACTAACCATCTTAGGAAAATATTTTTTTTTCTGATCAAAAAGAAAAAAATAAATACCAACCCATTTCCTTAAAAAATATCCATAACAAAAAAGAGATCATAAATTTTAATAAATTTTATTTAGTTAATAACATACTAAAAATTAAATTGAATTATTCAAAAGATTCAATAAATGATTATTGATAATTTTATATTATTAAATAGTTTGATAAAAACAAAGTATAATAAAGATATTTTAAAATTAATTTGCCCCAATTTTTTATGAAAATAGCTTTCTTATTATTTTGTTCCCTTTTTTAAAAAAAGCCAAATAATAAATTTATAAATCAAATAAAATCCACTTTGAATTTAATAGTTTCCTAGGATACATATTTGTGTGTTTAAAACAATGATTAATTCTTTTCAATATTTTTTTAGAAATTTATCAATTAAGATTATATAAAAGATAATTTGTTTGTTAATTTTCAATCTATATGTTCCTAAGACCCAAAAAAACACTAAAAATGGAAAATTGATCAAATACCTTCCATTAATACAATTAAAAAAACTAAATGAAAAAATAAAAATAAATAAAGTTTCAATTCAACTTTTTCTTGAAAACATTTTTTGGCAAAATTATTGAATTCACACTTGAAATTATGTATATTTTTATATAAAATATCTTGTTTTACCTCATTTACTAAAACAAATTCTAAATTATAGGAATTTTCTTTTCACAAAAGGGACTTATTTGGATTTCAAATGTTATTTTTATATTTAAATGGTAAAATTTAAAAAAAAAGTTCAACTAAAAAGATAAACTCTCTGGAAAAACATTCTAATTTAATAAATTAACTTATTCTTTGATTTCAAATTTTCTCAACCCCAATTTTTCAAAAAAAAATAAAAAAAGAGCACAGTAATTTCAAAAAATATTTTTGATATTCAAAAATTAAGATTGTTTTTATTCTATAAAAATTTATCCCAGTGGTTAATTGAATTAAGTTATAAGGTCAGATTTCGAAAAATATTAATCAGAAAAAAATAGTGCTTAATTTTATTAAGGACATATTATTATAATAATAATAATAAAAATACAAAAATATTAAAAAGAATTATTTAAATTTATTCTTAAAAAATTAATTAACGAAATAATAAAAATTTAGTTTTCCAAAGAAATCAAATTAATTAATCTCAAAAATATCTGCAATTCTATTCATAATGTCCCTTAAATAACTTCGAAGTGTTTCATTTTCAGAAATAGTTAATAATATTAATTTTGGATAAATTTTTTTTATTAATTCATTAAAAAGGGAATTATTCCAATTTAAAATTGAAGTTAATAAAAATAAAATTAAAGGATTAAATTCTTTAATTTGAGATATTTTTGAAGATTTGATATGCTTTAAAATTTCTGTTTTTTCAAATTCTTTTTTAACTGTGACCTTTTCATTGGAATTATAAGAATTAATCATTTGATACTGATTATCAAAAATAAAATTGACCCATTTAATAATTTTACCTTTGATAAAAATAATTTCTTTGTTTGAACGATGCGTATTATTTTTTAAGAATAATAATAAGATCCGTGTAAATATTTTCAACCCCTTTGTTTGCTGCTGTAATAAATTTGGCAATTCCTTAGTCACAAATTTATTTAAAAACAGTTCAATTCTTAAATCAATATTTTTATTAAAAATTTCAGCAAATTTTATTGATTTCTTTATTGTTTTAAGTAATTGTAAGATTTGATCAAAAGATATTTTATTAAAAGATATATTAATTAGCCCATCAATTATTATAAACATGTGCAATTGAATTAAACATTTATTTTCAATCAAAATACTTTCTTTAATAATTTTCTTTATTGTCTTTTCCTTTTCAATTTGTTTTAATTGTTTTTCTTTTTTTTTAAAAATACTTTCAAACATTTGATTAATTAAATTATTAACATAAATCTCTTTTTCATTTTCCAGTTCCTCTTTTTCTCCTACCCCCCTTCCTACTATTTCTCCATCCACCTCAGTATTGCCACCGTTTTCATTACTATTTTTATTAATATAATCATCATCATCATTATTATTTATATTTTTCTGAATTATTGAAAAATTTATTAAAGAAGAAGGCAATGTTTCTTCGATGATAAAACAAATAAAATTCAAAATCTGGAATAATATTTTTTCATTTAAATGGTCTTTTATTCCAAAAATTAATATTTTTAAACATTTTGATCCAACTAATACCAATTCTCTTATTTCATGACAAATTAATTTCTTTAACATTTGTAAGATTTTTGGAAAAAGTGAAGGTATTTGATTAAATACCGATAAATAAAAATAAATTATTTTTTCAATCAAATTAATAAAAATTAATAAATAATTTTGATCGTCTCGAAATATTTTATTCTTAATATTTGTTTCATCCAATAAATTAAAAAATATTTTTTCAAATAAATCTCTTAATACCTTTTTATTCATCGACGAATAACTTTTATTAATTATTTGTAACAAAATCTTTAATGAATTTTCTTTTACTATTTTTAATTTTGAAATTTTCATTATTTCCAATAAGGCTTGGTAAATCAGGAAAAAAAAATTATTGGCTATTAATAAATTCATTATCCGTTTGTCCTTTTCGATAGAAATCTCGTCACTATTTTTACCCCCAATATTATCACCATTATTGCGCACAATGATATCACCATTATTGCCCACAATGATATCACCATTATTGAATTTAATTAATAATTTATCATTGATTAAATTTAAAACCTCAAGGCAATATAAAGAATTTTTTTCATTATTGAGTAGATTTTTACCAAAATTAGAAATGCATGCAATAAATTTCATATATATAAATTTATTTTGAAAATAAAAATCCATATCAATTATTCTTTTTAAGAATTCAATCCCATAATTTAATACTGACAAATTGTTATCACGGCTAGTAATTTTTAAAAATTTTAATATGGTGTTCCAACCAGAATTAATATTATTCCAAGTTAAGGCGATCATCACGTCAAGGGATTGTATTGTATAAACTTTGGAATCTATTGATTTTTGATGTTTTAAAATGAGGCAAAAGGGCTTTAAAATCTCTCCTTGGAATTGATAATTTTGTAATTCCTTTTTTTCTAAAAATTTTTTAATGATCTGCCTGAGGCCATTGATACAATATAAACTAACCTCTTCATTGTTTAAACAAGAATATTTGGTTAAATGATTAGATAGGGTACCCCAAATCTGACTCCAAACAATTCTAATTCTCGTTAAATTATAGCAAGCGACTTCAATCAATTTTTGCAATGAAAACAATCGCGGCTTTGGCAAGCATTGCAATTCCTTTTCACTCACAAAGCATAAATGCTCAATAAAAGTTACAATGGAATTATTATTTAAATTCGTCGTATTTAAATATATTTTATCAATTAAAATATTATCGATTTGCTCTGACACATTCAACGAGTTAATAGATTCAATGTCGAGAGTATTAATAATTTTTAAATTTTTTCTTTTGTGCAATTGTTCAGATTCCTTATGGGTACTAAAATTGGAGATGGAATTTGAATGCTTTTTGAAATGTCTAATATCTGTATTATTCCTCGAAATGGATTTTGAGCGGACTTTATCCCTATCCTCATTTCCGTTCTCGTTCCCGTTCTCGTTCTCGTTCCAATTCTCACTGTTTTTTTCCAAATCAATATCGTCATTCAAAATATTATCAACATCAATACCAACATCGACATCGACATCGACATCAACACCATTTCTCGTTAACTTTGAAGAAATTAAAAAATTAGTTTGATAATTAGTTTGCGATTCTGTTTGATTATTTAACGATTTGCCGATTAATTTTAGAAAGTCCAATTGGGAAATACATTGCAAAACATGGTCCCAACTTTTTTGCAAATAATCACCATCTTGTTGAGCTATAAATAATAAGATTTTTATCGATTCAATATTTTTATTTTTCATTTCTCCGGTATTCGACAACAATGTAAATTTAGATAAACTAGTGACAAAGGCATCTCTTTCAAACTCCATATAAAAAACACTCGCGATTTTAATCGCATATCTAAAGCCAAATAAACAGAGCTTATTGATGGTACGGTCCTGGGACTGCTCTAAAAGATTCGAAAATGAAGCCAATAAGGCATACCAGGCAATTTCAAACATTGGCCTTGCATGAGAGACATGTGTTGCGGTGTAAAACAAATTTTTATTCCCAGATTTTTTTTTTAATTTTTTTAATAGCTCTTGAGAATCCAAAATAATGCTCTGTGATTCTTGCTTATACATTTCTTGCTTTTGCTTTGGTGTTAAAAATTCACCTACTCTTTTCATCAATTTTTCTTGGTCCGATCTTAATTTCATTTCAATGGTAACAACGTCGTCATATAACTTTGAGAGGAATTCCTCGGGCAAATTTTGTCCAGAGTCAATACCTCGATTGTTTGATAGAAATTCTTCTTTTGTCATCTTGTGCTTGATTTGCTTACTATGCGCATCGGTATGCAGCATAATCACAGAATACGCCAACACGTATGCAGTATCCGCACTTCGAAAAATATGTGGGTTATTATTGCAATACCGATCTGCAAACTTTTCCATTATTCTTGAGATTTTTTGAGACTCGCCAGGTAACCTAAACCCAGATAAAAATTTCCTTAACGCAGAATAAAAATCTAAATCGGTAAATTCCATTTGATCAACCCAATAATGTAGTACATTGATATTAAATTCCTTCTCGCTTCCTAAATATTCACCAATCATTTCTAAATCTAATAGTTGTGTATTTTGTAAAAAATGTGTAATACCTTCAATCGTATTTTCCAATTCATTAATGTCAATCATAAATTTAATCCCTGAATTTGGTTTTTTATTAAATAATTCAATGCCTTTTTGAATACTTTGCTTTTTCTTCTTTTCTTTACTGACTTCATCCGGTGATTTATAATTTAACTTTTCCTTAACAGTGTCATGGAAAGATTTTAATCTTTGCAAATGATGATAAGATATTTTTTCTGCATAATTATTTTGTTTGAGCGTAACTTCATTTTCTTTTTTATTGACATTTAATTTTTCATTTTGGCTTTTTGATTTTCTAATTTTTTTATAATTAGTATTAGTATTAGTATTAGTATTAGTTTTAGTATTATCATTTTTTTCAATTTCACTATTTTCAGTTTTTGATACATTATATTTTTTTTCCTTTTGTATCAATCTTTCTTTCCCTTTCCCTTTCCCCTTCCCCTTTATCCTCCTTATTTTTTTCCTTTTTCTAGTTTTTTTCAAATTGATATTTTGTTTTTTTTTTGCATCCAAATCATCACACCAAATCATTATTGATTTTGTAATTTTTACTAATATCCTAATTGATAATTTTTTTAATTTATTATGATCAATTTGAGTAATCCAATTGTCCATTTGTTGAGAATATCTTTCCTGTGCAATATGAGACAACGAATTAACTAACCTTTCAAAAATATTTAAATTTGTAGCTTCAAGATCACAATCATAATTCACAAAAATATCAACTACATTTTGTGGTTCATTACATAATTTATAGAATACGTTCAAGACACTCATTTTTTGTGGAAATTTTGTATTTTTACTAGATAATAATTTTAAAAAAATTTTATCTAAAAATATTCCAATTTCGTTCTATTAAATATATAAGGAATTGTTTTTGTTGTTGTTGTTGTTGTTGTTGTTGTTGTTGTTGTTGTTGTTGTTGTTGTTGTTGTTGTTGTATTATAATATTATATATAAAGTAGAATAAATGGTATGGATAGATTAATATTATTAACATTTTCTAAAATAAAAATCAATATACAGAAACTGGTTCCAAAAAAGCAAAGTCAAATTTATTTTAAAATATCTTTATTAAATCAAACTTATTCCCATAAAACTATTTAAATATCTAAAAGTAGTTATTTTTCATTTATTGATTCTTAATAATAACACAATTTGTTTCTTTGTTTTCATGATATTACTTTAATAAAAGATACGAAAGATTCTGTTCTCGATTTTATTTGATATTTTTTTTGGGTGGAAATTTGATTATTTTTTTCTTTATGATCGAAAAAAATCTTTTTTACCAAAGAGGTCTAATCTCGATAAAATTTCAAATAGAATGGGAAAATTGTAACTATATTTTATCGTTTATTAAAATTCCGTTTGGATACTTACTAAAATTTCCATTTTTTTATTGAATTTAGGTTATATCTCTTTTTTCTCCAAAAATGGTACTATTTTTTTTTTTCATTTTTTGGAAATATTTTGATTTAGCATTATTTGAAATTCAAAAAATAGGTACTAATTCAATTGGTATTGATACCCCTCTTGATTTTATATTAATAATTTACTCCAAGAAATACTTTCAAAGAGAACATTATTCGAAATATAAATATATATAAAATGACCTGCTTTTTTAGAAATATCTTATATATGCCATTCAGATTTTTGACTGACTCATTTTAGTAAAAAATTACTTTTTCCACAATTATAAAAATATCACCCCCTATCAGCTATATAACCATCATCAAACATGTTTGGTGAAATCAATACAATGATAAAAAGTTCAAATAAAAAGTTCAAATAAAAAAATTTTTTTCCAAGTTTCTTTTGTAAAAATATAAATGGAATTTTCAACAAAATGAAAATGAGCAAAACAGTCTTTTCGATAATAGCTATCACATTTATCGTATCACGCAATCAATAAATTGTAAGAATTTCTTTTTACATTACCAACAATAATAACAATGTTTTTTATTTTTTATACTTTTTACCTTTTCCAAATTTCTCTTTTTAAGTTGTTTGGGTTCCTCCTCTTTTTGTTTTTTTAGGTTCTTGGAGAGGTTCAAGGAATAAAAAATCATTATAAGAATTGGTGGACTTGGTCATGACTAACCTAACCAAACTTGTTAATGATCAGATCTAAAACGAATTGAGCTGGACTTATGCAACTGTAGAGAACTGAATCCAACGAATGCGATCTGAAGCCAACCAAAGTGAACCGAATTGGACTTTCCGTACAATCTGTCGAGTAGTTACCTGGAAATGGGTTTTTGCTGTCGAGTCGGTATCTTGTACTGGGATTTTGCGAAAACAAGATTTGGGAAACTTGCAAAAAAAAAGAAAAAAAAAAAGCAACTCAATTCTGTAAAACCAAATCTTATTCTTAAAACCTTAGCACTTTATAGAATCAAACCATCTATAAAGTTTCTAAAAAACTTAATAAAGTAACCTATTTCATTTGATCTATAGTTGTTCAAATATTTATATCTCTTTATTAAAACAAGAAATTATTGAAAATATTGATCATTTTTTATGGGTCTATCCTTCCTATGAAAAAGATAGATTAATATTTCATAACAAATTAAAAAAAAAAAATCTTAATGAATTAATTTAAAAAAAACAGTTTGAAACTATTTTCATTAAATAATAATCGTGAAATCTATGATTTTACGCTTAAATTTCTTTTTGGGAATTTAAGTAAAAGGGTATCCAGAGTGTAATTTACACTTCTTCAACAATAAAAAAAAAAAAAATAAAAATGTTTTTTTTTGGATTATTGTGAGTTAAGATCTGTTTTTACCATTATTTTCGTTCAAAAAACTCAAATCGTTCGTGAATTCAAAAAAAAATCAACATTTTCAATTGATTTCTCAACAATTGATCAAAAAATCATTTTGTGTTAGGAATTAACATTTCTATGATAATATAAATCACATCACTTCCAAAAAAAATGCTTTTATTTAACAAAATAAGTATTTACACGTATACCTCATCAACAAATACCATATTTTTGGTTGTATAATTATTAGTATTATTATGGTGTTTAATTTTGTTTTTTTAGGATTTTTAATCTTTTTTTTATCCTTTTCGGTTTGATTTGTATCACGTACATTATTAATTTTTTTTTTTAGGATTGTTGATTAATTTTAGGATTTGAGAAAAAGGCTCAATCGATAAAATAATTTCCTTCAAAAATTTTTCCAAAACCCAAATGTAACGTTTTTTATGCAATTATTTTAACAAGTTCACTTTTATTTTTATATCAAAGAGTCAATTTTTCAAACATTAAACAAAACAGTTTTCTGTGTTTTCATAAAAACTACAAATCTGAAAAAGTAAATTGAAATTTTTTTGATGAATTTCAAAAGGATCAGGGAAATAAAAAAAAATCTTGATTAACACTCTGATAATTCATTCAAATTTGTTTTAAAAAATCGAAATAGTGAAAATTTTTCAAAGGTAAAGTGTGTTAGTTGTCCTGAATGTAAATTTTGTGATAAAAAATTACTTACTTTTGAAAATTAAATTTAATTCTTTCTTATTTTCAAAAATATTAAAAATTTGTTCAATTGAAAATCAATTTAAAATCCATTCTGATATTTAAAAATATAGTAAAGTTTCTCAATTTTTTTTAAACATTTTAAAAATAGTTTTTTACTTTTTTCTTTAAAATTTAGATAATTTTCATTACCTAATTTTTCCTGATCATAAATTTCAAACATTTAACCATACTCAATAAGGAACTAACTCTTGATAAATTAATTTGATTTCCAATTTGAAGATAAATCCTGAAAAAATAATTTTACTAAAAAAAAAAGGTTGATCAATTGTCTAAAACAACATATATTTATATATTAATTCAAATCTAAACATTATTTATTAACCTTTGATAATTAGAAGAAAACTTTAGAATGTATAAAGCCCAAATTGAACAATACATATTTATTTTTATTCTTATTTTACCAATACAAACTAACAAATGAAACAAATAATTTTGAAGAGTTTTCTTTACTCTCATTTCTTTTCTTTTTTTGTTTGTTTTTAAATATATATATATATATATATATATTGAACTTTAAGGGATATATAAACTCTTTACCAAAATTTTTGACATTAGAATTTTTTAATCAAGAAAATTCGTTCCTTAATATTCATCTTAAAATGTCAAAGAATAAAAAAAATACGTTTTTGTAACACAAGTAATCAGTTATTATTTAAATCAATATCTGTTGTTAATTGAAAAATCTTAATGATTAAAATAATAATACAGATTCCAAAAAATGTAACTTTTTTTTGGGAAAAATTTCATTTTCGTTTTTCTTTGTGTTAAATAAAATATGAAAAAAAAAATGATTGTTTTTTTCAAATATTGTTCTCTGCCTAAAAACGTTCAGTGTCTTTTATTGATTTATTCTAAACAATTGTTATAAATTCTGATAAACTTATTGCCCTTTTCTTTTTCGTTTTCGTTTTCATTTTCATTTTCATTTTTATTTTCATTCTCATTTTCATTTTCATTCTCATTTTAATTTCATTGAACATTGTACTTTCTCTTTTTCTTGTTTTTTTTTTAAATTTCTTTATTTGCTTTTCTGAAAATTGTGGTTGATTTTTGGAAAAATGTTGGAATTAAAAAAGGTTAATATGTGAATGATCTTTTGGATATATAAAAACAATTTTTATTTTGTTTTACTTTATTAAATAAAGTTTTATGAAGCCAAATACCAAAACCGTCTAATAAATCACTTTTTTTTAATTAAAATGTTCATTATATTTGGTTTGAAATTTTTTTAATGAAACGGAAAAGATTAATTAAAAAGATAAAAAAATGATAAAACATAAATATTTTCCCAACCTTCCTCTAAGAGACACAAAAGAATTATGATTTGATTATTTTATGAGTATTTTCATGAATGATGAGAAATAGTTTAAATGTGGAAATTTGATAAATATTGAATTTAAAATAATTATTAAAATGAAATTTTTAAAAAGATAAAGCGAAAAAAAAATCTAAGAATAAAAGAAAAAAAAAAAATAGTTTTTGTTTACCTTAAGATTTGATCTAAATTTTGAAAATAAAGTATGAAATATTAAAAATGAAATACCAAAAACTTGAAAAGTCGTTGAAACGCCATTTTTTAATACCGATAAGCACAAATTATTTTGTATTAAATCAATAAAATTTTTTGAAGATGAAAGAAAAAGGCCACTTTTTTGGACAATTATTTTTAATAAAAATAAATTAATAACTTTGAATCTTGTTTCATTTGAGTGTATTCTATCCTTCTTTGATCTTTGTTCAAAATCTCGAACGGAGCCAAGATATAAAGATAAAAATACCATACAGGCATCCTTTTCATAAATTGTTTGATAGTTTGAATCTTCTTTTAATAAATCTAAAACAGATTGTTCTTGAATTGTAACGGGCTCAAAATTTTTTCCAGATATTAAATTTTTTTGGGATTTTCTTTTGTTTAATACATTTGATGATGCTTTTTTTTCAATTGTCCTGTTTGCTTTTTTATTATTGTTTTCATTCTCATCATCATTCACGTTACCATCATTTTTATTTTTGTTTTTAGAATCAAAAGGTTTTTGTGTAGCTAAAATGATATTTCCAAAAGAATTATTTATTATTTCTGTAATGATTTGTTTCGAATATTGCCTTGTATTAAAAGCTGATTCATTTGAATATTCAAAAGACTCACTTGTTAAAATTAATTCTTCAGAAAAATTTTGATCTTTGATATTATTATCATTTTCGTATAGTTTATCAAATTGGTTTTCATTATCATTATTATTTTGAGGCGCCTTTATTGATATTTGAGAAAAATCTTCAACTTTTTGAAGCAAAAAATTAATGATTTGGATTAAACTCATCCGAATGGTAATAACAACCTGCTCATAATTAGTATAATAAAATATTTCTAAGATTATGTTTATCGCAGTTAATATTAACTTCCCATTAAGTGCTAATTTTTTACTCATCAGCATTGTAAACATTAAATTTGTTATTAATATTTGCACAGTTTGATCATCAAGATTGACACAACATGAAACCGTTTCCATTATTTTTTCAATCATCTTCGCTGATTGGCTTTTTGGCTTGAGATAATTGTATTCTATAAAACCATATGATACCAATTTCTATTATTTATTTATTTTTATTTTTTTTTTATGAATAAAATGAATTATCAATATTAAAAGAGCAATTTAGAAATTAATTTGGTTTCAAATTTATTATTAATATAATTATTTACATAAATACTTTTTTTTTTTTTTTTTTTTTTTTTTTTTTTTCTGTGGTTGGTATTTCGATTATCTTACATCTCAAGTATTTTTTTTTTGTGTTAATTTTAATATATTTTTTCAAATATCTTTGCTGAAAACTAAAAGTGAATTTTATAAAAATCTTTAATTTAATCTCAATTAATATTGACCTTCTTTTCTAAAACGTAAAAAAAATCCAAGAAAAAATTTGGTGAGATGAAAAAAATTTATTTCTTTTTTTTTTTATCTATTAAACAAGCTCACATTAAATCCACCCTGTTTGCCTTTTTTTTTTTTTTTTAATTTAAAAAAAAAACTTTTATAAGATCTTTTTGAATTTTCTGTTTATTCCGAAAAATCAATAATTTGTATTTTTTAAACTTTTGACTTTGACTAAATTCCCTTTTTTTAAGTTGTTTGGGTTCCTTTGGCTCCTATGGTTCCTATGGTTCCTATGGTTCCTTTGGTTCCTCCTCTTTTTTTTTTTTTTTTTTTTTTTTAAAGTTTTTGATGAAGTTAAAAGGAATAAAAAAATCATTATAAGAATTGATAAACTTTTTCATTGTTATATCTTAAACAAACTTGTTCATTATTCGATCTTAAACAAACCGAACTGGACTTAAGCAATTTAAGGGAACTGAAGAGAATTGATTCCAACTGGTACAATTTTAAAGTAATTAAAGTGAACTGAATCTAACATTTCCTTAAAATCTATCGAGTAGGTATTTGGACTAAGTTAATGTTGCAGAGTCGGTATCTTGTACTGGGATTTTGCAAAAACAAGATTTGAGATACTTGCAAAAATAAAAAACAAAAAAAAAAAAAGCAAATATTGAAAATAAATTTGGAAACAAATTCTTATTCTTAAAAAACCTCAGCACTTTATAGACGTAGAATTATCTCTAAAGTTTAAATTTAAAACTTAACCTAGTAAAATATTTCATTTGATCTTTCGTTATTCAAATGTTTAACCTTCTTTATTAAAAAAAATGATCGTGGCGATCTGGAAATTTTCGAAAGAAAAGGAATCTACCAAAAGCCCACTCAATACCTCTATACGGTTAATTGAAAAATAAAAAAGATCAAAATTTTCATTCAGCTTTCCAAAATAATCATAAACTCCAAGAATTAAAACAAATCATCAAAAGCCCCCAATTCTATTAAGAGAAAATTAATGATTTCAAGCTGGTTTACGTAATTAAAAATTTGAAAATTTTGCAATACTTTAACTAAATCTTTTTTTGGATAGCTGAATGAAAATTTTGTCTCATTTATTTTTCAACAAATAGTATGCTAAAAAAACGTTTTTTATTTGTTGTTACTGATTTTTACTTTTTTTTTATTTCTTTCTTGTTCTTCTTTCTCTTTTTCTTATCTTGGTTTAAAAATAAATTATTTTTTTTTCATTTTTGAAAGAAAAGCTAGCCCATGAGTAATAATCTTACATACATTATAGCGAGGATAAAAAACTTTTTATACAATTTTAAAATTTCAGAAAGTGCCGTCAAGTGCTGTTTTTTTTAATTTTTGAACTGACAAGAAAATTTAATAAATTTTCAATTTATTTCTCAAATTAGAAAAAAGCCTAACGTGAAGTGCCTAGGTTTTCCAGAATTCAAAAGAATAGAGAAAAATCATAAACTATTTTTCAGTCAAAGTGGCCCAGTTGTAATGAGTAAATTACATGTGTTTAAAGGGTTTGCATGGATATTAGAAGAAAAATTTTATTTTGGAAATTTTCATTTTTTCAACACCTTTTGGCATATTTTTGTTTTTTTTTTTTTTCGATTTTTTTTTTCCACCTAATTCAGTTGCAAAATTTTTTTTTATTGCAAGATCAATAGTCACTTGGTTAAAACGAGTTATACTAAGGTTAATGAAACTATGGAAATGATTGTTGAGAAATCATATTGATTTCTATTGGAATTTTATTCAATCTTGATCTTGATATTTGATTAATAAATGTGAAAATTTTTCACTTCATTTTCATTTCCTTTTTCAAATAGAGATCACAAATACCAACACACTTCGTTTGGGGGCTTGGTTTCTAAAAGAAAAGTATGAAAAATGAAGTGAAAAATGTTTCATATTTATTATTCAAATACCAGTAGAAGGTCAAAACGAACATTGTTGTTTTTCTCAATAGGGCCCTAAGAATTTGAGTTTATCAATTTTTAAGAAAATTTATTGATTAATTAGTTTTATTTCAGACAGGATATCAACAATTCTTTAATGTGTATTATTCTGCTTATTTCTTATTTGTTCTTCAAAGGTCAATTATATAAAATAATTGATATTTGAAAAAAGTGTTGGTCCCCTTTGACTGAATCAAAGTTTAGATTTTACTCAAATCTTTTAAATTCTGGAAAACCTATCGAAAAGTGCCGTAGAGTGCTGTAGAGTGCCGTAGAGTGCCTAGGTTTTTTTTTAATTTGAAAAATAAACTGAAAATTAAATAAATTTTCGTTTTATTTCTCAAATTAAAAAAAACCTAACGGCAAACAGGAGATAATTTTGTTGAATTGTCTCTCTTCAAGATTACAATAAAAAAAAAAATTGTCATTTTTTCTTCTGAACGGATCTCACTGAAGAAAATTTTGTGAGACTTTCAAACAATAACAGGTATACTGTGTCTTAATAATTCAGGAATTTTCATCTGGAAATGTGATTCTTAAATTTTTAGTCTTGAAATAATTGGAATACATACAAAAATTTCTTTTTGTTTGTTAAACCAAAAGAAGTGCACGTTCATCTTATTATTTTGAGAGAGTAAGACACACACACACACACACACACACACACACACACACACACACACACACACACTGGGTATGAAGGAAATCCATGGTAATGGCTTGGGTTTTAAGGACTGTTAGTTTCCGATTAAGAAATTAAGAGTTTTATTTCAAGATAAAAAATATTTTACTAATTGTTTGAAAAAACCCAAATATCTTCACAAAGCGAATTCGAACTTGATATTTTTAGAGATTTAATTCATCTTCCTTATTGAACTATGGGAAAAAATTTTAATTTTGACAATTTGATTTTGGCAGTAATAAAAAATTACGTGACGTAACGAACAATTTGTTCGTAATAAAATAGGCTGTGCTGAACTGAAAAAAGATCTCAATTAACAAGAATTTTTGTGTCGTATTATCATAAAATAGTTCGTTGGCTTTGTTATTTTTTGTCTGTATAATCTATAGCCAAACTTTACAATTTGTAAAATTTATTTTTACATCAATAGCGCAACCATTTGGTTGATTTTTAAATATTTCCAAGAAGCTGTATTTTTATTAATTTTTTTTTTTTACATCTGTTTTCGAAAAGTGAGCACTTAGAGTTTTAAATAGTTGTTCCCCAAACGTTCTTAAAACGAGTGAACCAAACAGTTTGAAGAAACTCTTTTGAACTTTTCTTCCTCGTATTTTGAAAACAGCTGTTTTCTTCGTTTTTTAATTGGCACCTCACACCAAGTGGATTTAAATTGGAATAATTGTGTAGAAAGAAGGAAAAAGGTTACCTCAAGAACATGGAGTGAAGGAATAATAAATTTTGGGATTCTTGTTTTAATTGCAAGCGTGAAAGGTTTTAATAATTCAAAAAGTTGCTCAGGTGAAATTTTGATTGTTGAATTATTTTTTGTGTGCTTCTTTTGGTTTTTATTTTTGTCTTTATTTTCATTATTTGTTTTCTTTTTTTCTTTTAGCTCTTTTGAATATTTCCCAAGTAGCTCTAAAAATAAGTTCGTTAGTAAGTTCAAAAAGAATGAAAGTCGAAAATTTAAACATTTGATAGAAAGAGTCAAAATATAAAAAAAAAACAAAAACAAATTTTGGATCAATACTTGTTGTTGATTGGACACAAGTTTTCAGTTTTTGAGTCGATTTTTTATTGCTACATTCTTTTTCAATTTTTTTGAAAGATCTGTTTATGAATACAAAAATTGTTGTTAAAATGTCATTATTCATAATGAATTATTTGTTTTGTTTGAAGGAATCCACAAACAAAAAAAAAATCAAAAAATGATAACATGGCTATTTGAAAAAAGTGTGGTATTAAAGTTTTTATGGTTCTTCATTCAAACTTTCTAATTCATTCTTTTCTGTTGTTTGGGTAAAACTACAAGTAGACACTATTTTAATAATGCAATAAATAATTTAATCTTTGAATACTTTTTCAGTATTATTATACCTGTTCGTTAATTTCTTTCTTCTCAACGATTAGCTTTCTTTGAGATCTTAGATTATGAATTTTGTGTTGCAGAGATTTTACAAAAGTGAGTTCTTTTTTGAGGTTTTCTATTTAAAAAAGTTAAAACTTTATTTTTTTGTTCTCAGTTTGAGATAAAATCAGAAAACAATATTTAAATGTGGTACTGGGCTGTGGTGTGAAGAATAACACTTTTTTTACAAAAAAAGTCTAGTATTTTTTCAAATCAAATAACTTTCAAAAAGTTTTAATTATGAGAAAATCCTAAAAAGCCAATTGTTTTTTAAAAGAGTTGAAATAGTCTGAATTGATCATTATTTCTCAATTGTCATCATTTCATTAAGAAACAATGCTTAAATTCTTGGTTTAGAAGATTAGAGTTCTCAATTCAAAAAAGTACCTCAATTCGTTAAATCTCTGAATATTTAATACAAAAATATTAACAGATTTATTCTTTCGATTGAAAATTTAAAAATAAATACTCAATTTAGGAGTAATAACTATGTCAATGTAAAAATAAATTAACAACTAATTTTGGTAAATCACTCCAAGATTTAATCTTGCTATATTTGAAATTGGAGATTAAAAGTTCTAATTTCGATGTTGAAACTTGATCTCAAAATCCAAATATTTATTAAGTATTTTTTATGCAAATTTACCTTTAAATTGGCACTGGAATATTCATTTAATATGGACCATTAATAAAATTTATTTAAACTTTTAAATAAAAAGATATTCGAATTTTGTGAAAATTTTTACTTTTTAATAATTATCTAAAAGAAAGTAGAATTTCTTATATACAATAAATACTGTTGTAGAACAAAAAGTTTATCAACAATTAATAGATCTGGAAACAATTATATTGAAAATACATGTCAGATTCGACAAAATTTGTTAAATTTAATTATATATATATATAATGAAGATATATAAGTCTATAGAATTCTCTATCCCTGGTATTAATTATCAAGGAAGATTGTGTTAAAAATAAACTAAAATCAAATCCTATATTTACAAATCCCCAATAAAAAAAATAATAATTAATTTGAAAAAAAAAATAAATCAGAGAATTATTTTTTTTATTTCATTTTTTCTATAAGAAATGAGTTCCCAAGTATTTTTATTGTATTTTGAAATTTATTTTTTTTTTTTTCAGTAACTGAATTCGTATCGTTTGATCTGTAAATTTTTTCCAATGATTTATCGAAGGTTAATGTTGAGTTAGATAAATTGAAAAATTAAATAGAATAATTTGATTGTATCTAATCTTTGATAAATCAATAATTGTTAATAGAATTTTCAACGGATTTAACAATACTTTTTTTTTCTTACTCTTTACATCATTTGAAAAAGTCGCCTTTTTTTATTTTTTGATTTTATATATTTTTCTTTCATTTTAATGAATATGGATAGTTATCAAAATATTAAAACTGGACTACTTTCCACTTTTAGAAAGTTATTGTGATTTTTTTTTTGATATCAAATTTTAATGATAATATAGATTTTTAAAAAGTTGATTATTAGAATAAGAAAGTTCATAATGAAATTTTTTTATTTTTTCCTTTTTTTTATATAGGTGAATCTTCTTTATATTGGGAAGAAGGGTTACCAAGGAAAAGGACCAATTGGTTCCGGCTAATACTAAGATACTGAAATGCGGAAGTATGGGCAACTTGATATAACAAAAAGAAAAAACAATACAAAAACCCCCAGTTAAAAATACAGCGAAGATAAAACAGAAAAAAAAGAACTTATAACAAGTAAAAACATGCTTCTAAAATAAATATAAACTAAAATTCAAAATTTTCCACACAGCTAAAACGTTTCAAACAATCACATTAATACAATTTCATTGAAATTTGAGATAATTTTGATTTTTGTAAAATATGATAATCATTTTTTCATCTTTTAGTTTTTGTTTTAATTTCATTGTTTGAATTACCTAATTTGCTTCGTTGGATCAAAATTTTTCTAAAAGGTTTATATTATGTTAAAGTTGAAAGTTGTTCCAAATAGAAGAACTCAAATAAAATTAGTTGGTAGTATCTAACCATTTGATCGATCAATATTCCTAATAGAATTTAAACAAATTTACTTATGTATTTTTTTGTTTTGCTCTCTCCAAAATTTTTAACACACCCATGATTTATTTGTATTGATAATTATTTATTTATTGTTTTGTGAGTATTTTATTTTATAAAAAGGTGTTAACATTTCAATTGGTGAATGGCTCTAATTTGGTAAATCTTCGAGAAGTGGTTAAATAAGTTTTTTTTTTCACAAATCGAATTTTGGTGTGTTTAAAATTTTGAATTGGGGTTTACTTTCTTGAGAACAAAAAATGGACCAGTAGTAATACCTGAACTTACAAACGTAAGATTCATTCAGTAATCCCCCCCCACCCCACATAATTTCTGATTGTGTACCATTTTCCTAAAATATTATACTAAAAAAGTAAAAGATACAAAAATCATTTTCAAATTTTTCAATAAATCAAAATTATTTCCAATTTGATCAAAATTATTGTTGTAATAGTTTGAATTGTTTTGAATATGTGTAAAATTTTGAAAATTTGTTTAGATATAATAATATTTTACTTAGCCACATTTCGCTCAAAAGGAACCAGTCATAAATGATAAAACAACAATTTTTTTTTTTTTTTTTTTGAGAATCAACCAAACAGGCAATTGTTTTGAAATAAGAGAAATAATAAACTCTGGATTAGAATCGATATTCATAAAATAAATACATGACCACAACTCATAAATTTCAAAAAACAAAAGAATCTTAAAAAAAAATTTTGGGTCTCTTTCAATTGAAACTTCTCATGCCAATTTTTTTAATTTCTTTCACAAATTAAAATTGTTGACATTAGATTTTTTAATTATAAATGTATGAATTTTACAAGAAAATACAAAATATCAATTTTCTAAAAGTTAATTTGGGGTGTATACCTTTTTTTTCAAATTTAATTTTTTAAAAAAAATAGAAAAAAAAAATTGTCTAAAAACTATAAAAAAGAAAAAAAGAAAATTTGATTAAAAAGAGAAATAAGGATCTAATATAAAAACTGAAAATTTATTTTGAAAAGAATAATGAATTAACCCCAAAGAATTTGTTCTATTTCTTCAATAAAACTTGACCCATTTGACTGAAAAAGAGTTTTATTACTGAATTCCGAATAAAAATTTTTTAAAAGAGTTTTAATAAATGAAAAAAACACATAAAAAAAAAAAAAATTTCCATAAATTTAAATAGAATAACCTCAGTTACATTTAAATATCTATGAATTTATACTAAATTACCTTCGGCAATTTGGATTTTTGGAAAAATATTTCAAAAAAAAATCATTTACAAAAAAACTATAATAATTCATACTAAATTGTAGATCGATCAAATTCGAATTGATATAACCCGGATTTTACACTAGGGAGAAGTGAATCTTTATTCCAATTCCCAAGTACCATAATCCTGAAGAAAAATGTTTGAAAATGAAATTTTGAAATTATGAACAATTTAGAAACACTTTATTTTTCACGAATATAATTTTGGAAAACAATCAGATTGATTGTTCTTAATAAATGAAGAAGAATACGTATTGCTTATTTGAATAATTTTATCCTTTTCAGGAAAATCTAAGAAATGAAATCCACAACAGAAATGACTTAAAACTTTTTTTTTTCAATAAAGAATTTTTAGAAAAGTATCAAATTAGGTTCTATTAATAAAATAAGAATATCAAAAAGTTTAATTAGGGCGGTAATAACTTTTATGGAAAAATTATTAAAAAAAGTTTAAGTACACCCTTGATTTTTGGACTGTTTTTGTTTAAGGCATGTATGAAGATTATATTCTCTTGACAAAATAATTCAATTTCTTTAGCTTCTTTGGTTTCTGTGTAATTTTTTGAATAATATGTGGATTTTTCAACCGTTAATGGTCTGTAATCGATATATATGTAATAAAAAACTTTGAAAATAACGGATTACGTTTCCAGGTGAGAACAGTAAAATTATTTCTAAAAAAAAACTCACTAAAGAGTTCCATAACCTCAGTTAAAATTTCCCAGTGATAATTTCTTTTACAAATAATGGGAAATTTTCACAATTCCAACAATTAACACAATTTTACCTTACTAAGATTACTGCCAAAATTTAATTTTTACTTTTTTCATAATTTCCATTTCAAATCGATAAACACAAAATAGTTTCACAAACTGTTCCAAATATTTTAATCGTTTACTTTTACCAGTTTGAAATGTTTTAAAATTTATCCCTGTAATTGAAAATCCCTTAAAGTCATTTTTTTAAAAAAAAATTTTTTTTGTTGAATTTTATAGCTTTGAAACGAATGATTTTTTTTATCCAATTTCTTCAGAATATAAATTCTTATTGAGAAGCGAATGTAAAATATCACAATAACTAAACACCGCACAGACTGGGAACATAGTCCTTAAGGCATAATTTTTTACACTTGTTTAACCTCTTTTTTTTTTTTTTTTTTCAGAGAAAAAAGAATCAAATAATTTTAATTCTAACTTTGATAAGAATTTGTGATTTAATAAAAATAATTCTAAGTTCATTGATGAAAGATTGAAGCGAACAATTCTTTTTTTTTAACAATAAAATTTGAGTTTGATATACAGTGGTGTAAATAATCAATGTTTTTTATTTTAACCCATTACTAAAATTTAACTAGTGTTTTTTTTTCAGACTTGGGTATTTGAAGATAGGAAGACACTTATAGATTCTTGGTTCAGATCCAAATTAACTTTAGAGGTTAGATCTTTGATTAATCGAAATGGCTCAATTATATTAAATGCTTTTATTTCAAAAATTTCATCATATTTACAAAATTTGAGAGATTAAATGATTTTATTTTAAAAATTCAAAAAATGAAATTTTAATCACTTTTTTTGTCAAAAAATTCCATTTTAATCTTTCAGTATCTTCATAATTCTTTTTTGAAAATTTATTTAAAGAATCCAATTTCTTGTTTATATACTGTTTTCACCCCATTGATTTGTTTCTTTTATTTCTACAGTCAGCCAATATTTTTAGCATGAGTTAAATTTTAGTAATGGGTCAAAATAAAAAACACGGGTTATTTACACCACTGTAAATTACTATTGCTAAAATTGAAAAGTTTAAACTTTTTGAGAAAAAAAGGAGATGAAGAAAGTAATATCAACTTTTAGTAGCTTGAGAATCAAACTGTCACCAAAAAAGCAATAGCACGCCAGTCAATTAAAATTTCATTCGAATAAATAAAATAGCGATTTGAGAATAAATCACGAGAAAAAAATAATTGCTTTTTTCTTTTTTTTTTTTAGACTTTTTGCAACCAAACAAAACACTGAACCAGATCCTAAATTGAATTTCCTATTGTTGGTTTCAGGTTGTATTTTAAAAGCGATGAATCAAACAATTCCCTTCAAAATAAAGCAATTTGGTTGAAAATCATAAAAATCTTGATTACGGGCATTTGGCTCATAAAATAAACTTATTGAAAAAAATCAATGAAACCAAAGGTGTTTAAAAGAAAAAATTCTTTCTGTAAGGATTTATCTTTTATTTATTCTCTTTCTTGTGACCATTCTATAAAAAATGATAATTTAAATTCTTAAAACTTTTGTTGGAAAAAAAATTCCGTAGGTGGCTTTCCAGTGTGATAATTTTTTATTGTTACGATCAATGGCGCATATTTCAGTTTGACCTTGAATGGGTCGGTTGTATCTTTTACCAGAGTCTGCCAAATAGAAGCCAGTGTTTGTGTGTTTAAAGGAAACGATTTGGTCTTGGTACCAAACTTTCTCTGTGACTACCTCAAAATCGTCGTCCCTGTTTCCGTCAGAATTTGAACCAAAAGCAGAAACCTCTTGGTTTCTTGATAACGGAGATTTGTGGTTGTGGGAGTGTAAGTTTTTTTGTGTAGCTAAATGTTCAAAACGGATAATGTCTCCATTCTTAATGGCCTCACCTTGCTTGCAGTTGTGCCCGTGTTTTGCTTTTATGATCCAAAGTGATCCAGAGTCGTCTGTGTCCCTTATCCCTGTGGCAGATTGCTGACCTGATCCGGTGCCATATTTGAGGTTGTGTGAATGGAGATAGTTTTTGGTATTAACATTTTGTAACCGAATTATTGATCCACATGTTACAGGGACTTTTGTGTTGGCTAATAAGACAGGTAGAAAGAAGACTGTTAATAAAAGTAAGCAACAATGTAAATTCATCTTTTTTTTTTTTTTTAATTTTACTTTCCAAAATTTAATCCAAACTTTTAAAAAAATTTTAAAACAGAACAAAAAAAGTAAAAATGTTTTTTTTGTGAAGGATTTTCAAATTTGGTCGGACTTTTTGTGTCTTGATTGTTTTTTATATTGTGAATTTAAAATTACATGATTTTTATTGTTTTAAGGTTAAACTGATGTTTTTTAGTTCATAGTTTGTAATTAGAAAGTTTTACTTTTTTAAGGTTTCATATTCATGAAACTGGAAAGAAGTTTTTATTGTATTGGAAGTGAAAGTTTGTTATTTTGGTTCTTATTTGATCTACAATTAACCTGGTATTAATTTTCATAATGGCTAAATAAGACATTTTTTGGATAATTATTTTTTTTTTTTCTTCCAAAATTATAATTTATTAAGATTGTAAGACTAATAGATGAGTGAAATTTAATAATAAATTCTGATTTTTGTGTTGTAAATTGATTTTTTTTTTCACGTTTTGGGTTTATTGGAAAATTTTAACAAATTTAATTTTTTTTTTTTTTTTGGTTAATTGATTAATTATTTACACAACGATCCAATTCAACTTGTTAAAAAAAACCTTATTATCAACTTTATAGAAATGGTTTATGTTTGTTAAAAGAATTCATTTTTTTAACTTGAATTTTTATTAAAAAAAATCCCCATCCTTTTTTTTTTGATATGAGAGTATTTTTTAGATTATAGAAGAATAAAAAATGTTGAAATCGGTTTTATTTTTATTTCAAATCTCACTTTTAAAGCAAAAGGCTAGAATAAAACCAAAAAATGGCGTTATTTTTTTGTTATTTTTTTTAAATTAACTTTTTTGGAATATCTTTAAGTTAGAGTTTTGAACCAAGTATTTGGCTAGGTTTGAATAGTAATGATTTTAATATTTCTTGATCCATTTCTTTATAGGATATTTGAATAAGGAGATCAAAAGAAAAAATGATAAAAAAATTGCACTTTTTGTTTTTATATTGTAACCAGGACTTTATTCAATTTCTGAGAGTTCGGGTGAATAAATAACATTGGAAATTTATTTCAAAAATCCACTTAAAATAAATCAAATATTGAATCCTTGAAGATCCAAAAAAAAAAAAAGATCATTATTTTTTTATCAATAATTTATCATATTTCTTGAAAATTAAAAGATCCCGTAATATTTTTTTTTGAAAATTTAGTTTATCAAAAACAAACTTGTATTATTTTTAAAATAATTTATTTGATAAGAAATAGTCTTTTTTTTTTATTAGAATTATTAATTAGAAAGACTTTTTTTTGAGTGGGCAATATGTAAAAAACTGTGAAACAATATTAAAACCAATTGAAATTTTTAATCCTAGTGTTTATGAATAACACATTGGAATAACATAAGATTGTTTTCTTATTTTTTATTACAAATATTTAAATTAAAAAGCACCCCTTTTAGTTACAGTCAGTTCCACTTTTAAGATACACACTACAACGGAATTTAAGGCACAAAATAAATCTCAAATTAAGGTACAAAATTTTGGATACTAGTAAAATAATTTGTAAAAAAAAAAAAAATTCAAATTTTGTTCCTTAATTTGAGATCTTTTTATACTTTAAATTTTGTTGAAAGTTTGTGTCTTAAAAGTGAAACTGACTTTATAATTTGAAATTTACAGGTTTTAAAAAAGTATTTTGGAAACATTTCTATCTTGTTGATATTGTTATTTTTGTATATTTTTTTTGAATAAAAAGAATATAAATTGATTTTAAACCTAATCTAAATAAGGGAATTATATTTTTTTTTTTAAAGTTTGAAATAATTATTATATTTTTTTGTAGATAAAATCTATTTTTTATACATTTTTTTATAAATCTTGACTGTTTTGTTTTTTTTTTTTGGTATTTTTTTGAATAGAAACTTCATAAATAAGAAGATTTCTTTCTTCTTCAGAATAAATAATTTTATTTGATAATGTGAAATATATTGAATTTTCAACTTTTTTAAAAATATGAAAAAAGGTATCACACTTTTTAAAAATAATTCATTACTGAAAATAGCTTGGAAAGTAATTTTAATTTGGTAGAAATCAGATTTTTACTTCATTTTTCAATTCCACAATGTGTTATTATTTTTTTTTTGAATTTGATATTAAATCTACGATAGGATTGTTTTTGTTGGCATATTTCGAAAATATATATGCATAGAAACATTTTTTTCAATGATATTTTTCTATTTACTTTTGGTAATTGTATTTATTCTATTATGATGTATAATACTGTCGCTATTTAAATAATCTCTAGAAATTGGTAAAATACTATTTCAAAATCAAAGATTTACAGTCAGTTCCACTTTTAAGACACAAACTTTCAACAAAATTTAAAGTACAAAAAAATCTCAAATTAAGGTACAAAATTTCAGATTCTAGTAAAATAAATTGTAAAAAAAAAATTACAAATTTTGTGCCTTAATTTGAGATTTTTTTATGCCTTAAATTTCGTTGAAAGTTTGTGTCTTATATATGTAACTGACTATTTATCAAATAAGAGGAATACACAGCCCCACCGCTTAACAATAAAAATATTTTTAATATTTATTCCATCTATTTTATGTTATTCCGTGCTTGATAATCCCTACTACTGGCTTGAACAATCTAACGAAAGAAAATATTGTTAATTTATTTGTACATAAAGATACAATAATATTAACTTTTTTTTTTTTCAAGAATAAATATATTTTATTAAAGTTTATTTTTCTAGTGAAAAAATTAGAAATTATGGAGATTTGACCAAACTTGTCGTAGTCACATGTTATCTCTAAAAAAAAATATTTTCATGAATTTCGCATTTGATTAATTATCTTATTAACAATCAAATTCAACACTATTGATTATGTTAGAGTTGTGCCTTTTTTTTGAAAAAGAATATAGTTTATTTGAATTGGTAGAGTTTTATTTTTTTTTATGTTGATTTGTAAAAATATTTTTTTCCTTTTTCTCTCAATAAAAATTTTGAAAAATATGAATTGAAATATCCTACCACAGTCAATTCCACTTTTAAGAAACATACTTTCAACGAAAATCAAAGGTACAAAAAAAAATCTCAAATTAAGGCACAAAATTCAAATTCTTGTAAAATAATTTGTGAAAAAAAATAATTACAAAAATGTACTTTAATTTGAGATTTTTTTATGCCTTAAATTTTCGTTGAAAGTGGGTTTCTTAAAATTGGAAAAGACTGTATTTAATATAATTTTTTTTTCACAATTTAGGAATTAGGGCAAACAAGAGGAACTAAAAACTCCTACCTTCAACAATATATATATATATATATATATATATATATATATATATATATATTTCGAATCAATGAAGTTATAAAAATTTACAAACCAGACTTCATTCTAATTAATATTTTAATTTTATCCCACCCTTAGAGTTGGAATTCAAATATTTAACAATTTTGAAAATCATCACTGTTGATGGAGGTAATTAAGGGATATATTTCGAGAATATATGTTCCTTTTCCTTAATGACCAATTTTAATGAAAAAGATGAATATAGTGAAGGAAAGTTTTCCAAAAATGAGTGATTTATTGAAATTAATATCTTTTAAATAATCTTTGAAAAATAAATAAAAAAAAAAAATAAATAAAAAGTAAAAAAAAAAAAGGAATAATTTTAAATGTACTCTAATTTTTTCTTTTTAAGAATATCGAGAAGAATAATCAAATAAATTTAAAATGATCAAAATAATAACTATAAATATAAATAATAATAAAAAAATATTTTTTTATGTTGAAGAATAAAACGGAAAATTTTAAAAAAATAAAAGAAAAAATTAATTCTGTGTAAAAATTAAACAATAAACGCCTTTCTGAGCTGAGTAAATTTAAATTTTTGATTTGTTTTAATATCTGTCACAATTCCATTATTTTGTTCTGCCATTTTTTTCATTTCGTCGAGGCTGTAGGCATTACCATTGGGGAAGATCATAGGTGGGTTATCAGGAGTCATTATTTGCCCTGAAAGAGGGCATATTATCAGGGAATGAGTGATCAAGTTTCGGGGGTAATTTTTGGCAATCTTATTAACAACGGGATGACAAGTGGGGCAATTTGTGTTTCTATCTACGCCTTCATTGTTGTCATTAGTATTGATATTTTTATTTTCTTTTAAAAGATCAAAGTTCTTCAATAACAAATCCTTTTCGTTTTTCTTTTTCTTTTCCTTCTCCATTTCCAAATCTTTTTGTTCTTCCGTTTTCTTTTCTTTCGTGCTTTGAATTTTTTTATGCAAAGAGTGGCAGCTAGCAGTTTTCACTGCACAAATACCCGCTTTAAATTCCACCTCAATTGAAGGAGACTCGCTTAGTCCAAAGAGAACAACGTGTTCTCTCTGGAATAGTTTGTTTAACTTTCTCCACGAGTGCTCTCCATATAATAATTGGTATCTTTTGGGAAGGATTTCAAAGGCTTCCTTTTCTTCAATGGGAATCGAGGTTTGCTCGTTCGGGGTTGGGAAAGCTAAAAGCCCCATCACTCTTTTAATTTCAGGAAAGCATTTCTCAACCCATGGAGGGAAATTTTTTCGGGCATAATTGATTGCTTGCTTTCTGTTTCCCTTTCGCATAATTTCAATAAACTGTTGCTTTTTTAATTGAAATTCAAATCTTGAGTCAATTTTTTTTAATTTGGAACGGTTAATTAAGCACCATTTGAGTGGGACGCTCAAATCGTACTTGCTAAGTGAAACAGAGACCTTCTTTCCCTGGAGAAATAAAGACTGATCGACCAATTGTTTTAAAAATTGATGTTTTTCTGTCAGCATCGCTCCTGTTTTGTTATATCCTTTGCGAAACATGTATTCTGTTAATTTTCGATTGAGCTCCAATTTTCTTAATTTGACTTGATCTTGAAAAAATTTTGTATCTTTTTCTTTTTCTGTTTTTTCTTCAATAATCATTTCTTTTTCTTTTTCTATTTCGATGTCTTTGTCTTTTTCTTTTTCCATATTTTTTTCTTCTTTTGTTTCATTTTCTTTTTTGATTTCTTTATCGTTTTCTTTTTCTTGTTCTTTTTCTTTTTCTTTTTCTTTTTCTTTTTCATTTTCTTCTTCATTTTTTGTTTTATTTTTTTGTGTAACTTGCAAAAGACTTAAATGATATCGTAAACGTAATTGCATTTTTTTAATAATTAATTGATCGTCTTTGGAATAATTGTTTAAATCTTTTTGTAGTTTTGATAATCTTTTAATTTCTTTTTTCATTTGTTCAACAATTTTTTCACATCCAACATTTTGATTCTTTGGTAATGAATATAAGATTTTAAATGATGCAGCTAAAGTTTTGTTAAGTAAACTATATTGTTTATGCAACCTTCTTGATAATTGTTCAAAACAAGGCTGAATAAGAGATTTTTGAAGATTCATATTTTATTTGGGAAAACAATAAAAAAAATGATTAATTTGTCAAACAAATTGTTGGCAAATATAAATCTGGACTAAATTGGAATTTGAAATCGAAATTCTTTTGAGATTAAGTGATTTCAATTTTTAATTTCAATGATTATGATTTTTTAAGGGAATAGTAACATCTGAATTTTTTTTTACCAAAGGTAATAGACTAATTAATTTTCACAGTATGAAATTAAACATGAGAAAGAAACTTCGTTTGTCAACTTTAGAGAAAGGATTATCTTTTTTTAGCGAATTCATTTATCTCAACAATATAATTTTCAGGAAAAAAGATCCGATCCTTTTTATTGCTTAGATTTTTGGATTTAATTAGATAAAGAAAAATTTTTAAAACACCATTCAATTTTTTTAAAATCAAACTTTAAGTACCATTTGAGAGTTTGTATGAAGCAAATAAACATTTATAAATTTTATCTAATTTTATAAATACAAGAAAAAAAATCAGATGATGAAGAATTGAAGATTAGAAAAAAAATGATCTTTAGTATTATTATTATTGTATAAGGGTGGAGTTTTTAATTCATCTAGTTTGATGTTCTGTTGTTTTTTTATTTTTATTTTCAAGAGAAAATCAAATGATTTTTGAAACAAAAATGGACTTTAACAAAAACCTCTATTAAGTTTTCTTGTTTGATCTGGTTATTTACAAATACAATAGATTTTCTTTAGGTTTTTTTGGGTTTTCTATTTATTTGTGAAGTGTTCTAGGTTTTTTTAAGATTTTCTTTTTTATTTAGAAAATCTATTGATTTTTCAATTAAATAGAAAACCTCAAAAAAACCTAACGAAAATCTATTGATTTTCTAAATAAAATAGAAAACCTCAAAAAAACCTAGAACACTTCATAAATTAATAGAAAACTGAAAAAAAACAAACAAAAATCAATAGATTTCTCAAATAAAATAGAAAACCTCAAAATAACCCAGAAAACTTCGTAAATAAATAGAAAACTAAAAAAAACCAAACAAAAATCAATATATTTCTCAAATAAAATAGAAAACCACAGAAAAAAAACCTAGAACACTTCACGTATAAAATAGAAAACTTCAAGAAAAGCGCCTTTATCTTTTTCAGGATTTAAAAAAACTGGAAAAAATCATATTTTTTACTTTAGTTTATTGAATTCTGGAAAGCTGGCGTTTTTTTTTTAATATTTGCAATAAACTGAAAATTAAATAAATTTTCGTTTATTTCAAAAAGTAAAATAAAACTAAAATAATTTCAATAATTATCACCAGTTATTTTTTTTTATCACTATTTCAGTTTTATTAGATGAGTATATTTATTTTCAAAACTATTAGTTATTATCTATAAAAGTAAATATCTCGAAGTGGAATTAAACTAAAATTCAAACTTCTGTTTATTGGGGATCTTTTACCCAGTAAACACCCTTTTTTCTTGACTAGAGAATGTCAAAAATGTTATTGTACTAACAACAATAAATACAATAGCCTCATGAATTTGAAGTTCCTTAATTTTAATTATATTGTGAATAGAATTTATTATTAAAGACGTATGGTTAATGAAAGTAGTATTTTTGTCTAACTTCAATTTTTATTTTAATTTTATTTTTTCATTCTAGTAGAGCTATATAAATAAGGTATATATTCTAGTATAAAATACCAAATAAACAGAAGTATGAATTTTAGTTTAATTCAACTTCAAGATATTTATTTTTATAGATAATAACTAATAATTTCAAAAATGCTGTTACTCATCTAATAAAACTGAAAGAGTGATAAAAGTAATATTGCTATAATTATTGAAAGTGCCACTCAAGTGCCCTCTTTCCATTTTTTCAGGTTTCAATGAAATCCAGTAAAATTTCTTTGATTTTCTAAATTCTTTTAAATTTTGGATAATCAAACTAAAGTGTCCATCAAGAGCCTAGATTTTCCAGAATTTGAAAGAATCGGGTGAAATCATATAGATTTTACTATATTCTTATAAATTCTGGAAAAGTTAAATGTTGTATTTTTTTTTATTTTCTATAATAAAACAGAAACTTTTTTAAATTTTATTTTTATTCCAAAAATTCTTAAAAAAAAATACTTGACGGAAGTATCCGTCAAGTTCCCTTGGGTGCTGTAGAGTACCAAGTTTTTCGAGAATTCAAAAGAATAGATTAAAATCAAATTTTTTAATTAATACTTTTAAATATTGGAAAATCGAACAAAAGTACCCTTCAAGTTCGGTAGAGTGTTGTCAAGTACCTAGGTTTTCTTGAGGTTTTCTATTTTGTTTGTTAAATCTATCGATTTTCGTTTATGTTTTTTTTGTCTTGTATGTTTTATTTTTATTTGGAAAAACTAGCCATTTTTTGTTGGGTTTTCTTGAGTTTTCTGTTTATTGGTAAAATTAATAAGTGTTCAAGGGTTTTTTGAGGTTTTCTATTTTATTTCGAAGATTTATTGATTTTTGTTAGGTTTTTTTCAGTTTTCTATTAATTTATGAAGTGTTCTAGGTTTTTTTGAGGTTTTCTATTTTTTTCGGAAAATCTATTGATTTTCGTTAGGTTTTTTTTAATTTTTAAAATAAATAAAAAATTTTAATAAATTTTCGGTTTATTTCAAAAAGTAAAAAAAAAACCTAGAACACTTCACAAATAAACAGAAAATTCAAGAAAACATAACGGTGGTTTTCCAAAAATCAAAAGAACAGAGAAAAATCAAAGATTTTTTTCCATTCTTTTAAACTCTGTAATACATAACAACAGGTTTTTTATTACTTTTTGAAATAAACTGAAAATTTCTTGAAATTTTCTGTTTATTTCAAAAATTAAAAAAAAGCTCACAGTTAACTTTTCCAGAATTAATAAGAATATAGTAAAATCCTAGATTTTACTCCATTCTTTTAAATTCTGAAAAACCTAACGGCAAGTTCAAAAAAAAAATATATTTTTAATAATTTAAAGTAATAAATAATTTCATAATATATAAAAAAAATTCATCATCCATTTGAAAGTTATTGATCAGATTTAAAATACTTTTAAAATATATTTTTATCAGGTATTAAATGTGTAAAAAATTATATAAATTTTTTACTCTTAAATCTGAAAAATAATAATAGTAGAACCTCGAAAATTAGATTTTTGAACTTTAATTCTAAAATATCCACAAAACTCTTTTCTGATCAAGAGATTTCTAATTAACTAACATATGTTCATTATAAGTGAAGTTATAAAAAAGTGAAAAATTAACAAATTTTGAATTTTTTTTTAAAGATATTTTTTTCATGATAGTGTAAGTGATGTCTTACTCAAGAATTGTTAAGTGAGTTTTTCAGTTAGTATAAAAAAGAAAATTGAGAAAAAGAATAAAAACCTCTGTTTTCCAAAAATTATTTAATTTATTCTTTGTATAAAATAAAGACTAAACAATAACCAAAATGAAAGTACTGTGTTTTTGATGAATTTAAAGTGTTTTAATTGAGTGGAGAAACATTATTTTATAAATCAACAGAATATAAAGAAAGTTAAAGAGATGAATAAATTATTCATTTTTAATTCTTGGAAGAGTACAATAAATGGGAAAACATTTGTTAACTTACTATTGCCTCATTTTCCTTTTTCAAAAAGAACTCACACTAAGAACCTACTTTTTTAAAAACTTGATTTGAAAAAGAAAAGGAAAATCAATAAACAAATTTTTTCCTATTTATTTTGCAAATACCCTCGATATTACCCTTAAATATTTTAATTTTTCACAAAATTCGAGATTATTCTCTTTCTCCAAAATAATGTACAAATCACTCACCTTTATTAATCCTTTTTCACAGCTTGATTTTCTTCACACTTTTCAAAATAAATTTTTTTTTTAATCCTTTTATTCATTTTTTCATTTAATAAATTTTACAAATGAAAACTTTCGATACAAAAACAAAAATAAGACCTGAAACTGAAGGTACTTATATTAGCAATTTAAATGACTATTACAAACAATATAGAAAAAGCATTGAGAGTCCAAATGAATTTTGGAGTGAAAAGGCAAGAGAATTCCTTGATTGGGACAAAAATTTTACAACTTTTCGATCAGGGTAGGTTCTCTTTTTGATTAATTTTTTAAAAAATTTAAAAATGACCATCAATTTTTTTTTTTTTTTATTTTTGACAGTCCCTTATCTTGATACATGTTTTTTTCGAAAAATTAATAAAAAGAAAAGATTCGTTAAGGTAAAAACTTTGTTGAACATTTTGTGATCAAAATAACAATTTTATCCAAAAAAAATAAAAAAAAAAAAAAAAAAAACAAAAGATCACTTAAAGAAGGAAATTTTAAATATTTTGAAGACGGTTATCTTAGTGTTTACCAAAATTGTGTTTTGAGACACAAAGAAGCAAATCCAAATGGTATAGCATTAATTTATGAAGCCGACGACCCCGAAGAGGCACGAACGGTCACGTGGTTGGAATTATCTAAGCAGGTGAAGTTATATGCAAGGGTTTTAAAGCACCTTGGTGTGCAAAAAGGCGATGTTGTGACGATCTACATGTCTACGAGCCCCGAAGCAGTCTATGTAATCTTGGCGTGTTCTTATATCGGCGCGATTCATTCTGTGATCTTTGGTGGCTATTCGAGCGAGGCGGTCCGCGGAAGGTTAATTGACTCAAAGTCTGAAATTGTCATAACGCAGAACGAGTCACGAAGAAGAGGAAAAGTTGTTCCAATGAAGAATCTCATTGACAAAGCCGTTGAAGAGATGGAATTTATTAGGCACGTTTTCGTGTTTGAAAGAATTGCGGTCAACAAATGCACAACCTGTACAAGGAAAGAAAAAAGGGATATATATAATTTGGAATTAATCAAAGAATTGCAAAAAGGGGGCAAATACGAAAATGAAAATGCCAACTTACAGCCATTGACGATGAATGCAGAGGACCCCCTATTTTTGTTGTACACCTCAGGCTCAACGGGGAAACCTAAGGCACTAATCCACACCACAGGCGGATATTTACTAAATGCGGCCTTAACACAAAAAACTGTCTTTGACATCAGAAAAGGCGACAAGTTTGGGTGTATGGCAGATATCGGATGGATCACTGGCCACACGTATATTGTGTACGCGCCCTTGATTAATGGGGTATCCACTTTATTGTTTGAGTCCACACCGGACTTTCCCAGGATCACTCGGTATTGGGAGGTCATCGACAAATGGGGGCTGACCCAATTTTACACATCTCCAACTGCAATTCGTTATGTGATGAGATTTGGAATCGAGCCATTGAAAAAATTTTCTTTGAATAGCCTGCGTGTTATTGGCTCTGTGGGCGAGCCGATTGGCGTTGAGGCATGGAATTGGTATTTTAAATACATTGGTAAATTAAAATGCTACCTTGTTGACACCTATTGGATGACAGAATCAGGTGCGATAATGATCTCTGCAATACCCGGGGCAACTACTTTGAAAAGAGGATCGGCTACACTTCCATTATTTGGCATGAACCCAAAGTTATTACTGGGACTAAACGAGGAGGACAATTCCGAGGGATTCACTATCAAGAACAAGGAAACTGTTGAAATAATGGAAAATAGTAAAAGTGGGGTACTTTCGATAAAGGGATCGTGGCCATCACTTGCAAGAACAGTATTTGGAGATCACCAACGATTTCGGGATACATACTTGAAGCCATATCCGGGCTATTTCCTCACCGGAGATTCCGCCTTCAGAGACATTGACGGATTTTATTTTCTGAAGGGAAGAATTGATGATGTTTTGAATGTCTGTGCTCATAGATTCGGTACATCAGAACTCGAATCGGCTATTACTTTACACCCAAACACAGTTGAAGTTGCAGTCGTTGGAATGCCACACAAAATTAAAGGCGAGGCCATCTTTGTGTTCTGTGTCTTGAAAAACCCAGACGTTGACCATATCCAAATCAGAAAAGAAATTATAAGTTTGTTAATTAATTCCATTTCAAAAGTTGCCTCACCAGAACATGTTTTGATTGTTGATTCCCTCCCTAAAACCAGATCGGGTAAAATAATGAGAAGAATCCTGAAAAAAATTGTTAGAAAAAATTTTGATATCTCAAGTTATGGAGACTTGTCAACCCTATTAAATCCAGATACGATACCGAAAATCGTGGACAAGGTGAAAAAATTATTAAAAATTTAAATTTTAAATTAATTGATTTTCTTTTTCTTTTTCTTTTTCTGATATCTTTTTCTTTTTCTTTTTTGTTTTTTTCTTTTTGGGATTTTAAATAATATATCTTTTTTCTAAATCCTTTTTGTTTGTTATTTAACTTTGTTATCATTAATATTTTTTAAATGAAAACATCAAAAAATTATTGTTGTTATTTGACTATTTATTCATATCTATATATGACTATCAGTCAATTGATCAAAACGATTTTCTTGAAAAGGGGCCAATTGCTAATAGGTGAATTGTTTATGTTTAAAGAGATTTTAATGGATATGAGAAGAAAAAAGTTATTTCGAGAAATTCCTCAGTTAAAATCATTTTCTCACATACTTTTCTTCTTTTCGGTTTTTTTTCTTTTTTCTTTTTTTCAATTTTTTTTTCTACTTAATTGTTTTGTGAATTTTTTTTTTATTGCAAGAAACGTATATACAACTAGGTTAAAAGGTGTTAATCTAATGTTATTGATAAAGTGAAAATGATTGTTGAGAAATCATTTTGATTTCTATGGGAATTTTATTTGATCTTCTATTGAGATCAAAATGAAAATGTGTTTTTTCCCAATTTGTTCATTTACTTTTTCAAATAGAGACCACAAATACCAACACACTTCGTTTGGAGACTTGATTTCTAAAAGAAAAGTATGGAAAATGAAGTGAAAATTGTTTCCTGGATATTATTAAAATACCAATAGAAGTTCAAAATGAACATTGTTGTTTTTCTCAATAGGGACCCAGTGAATTTGGGTTTTTCAATTTTTAAGAAAATCAATAGATTAATAAAATTTACTTCATATAAGACATCAACTGTTCTTTGGATGTTTATTATTCTACTTATTTCTTCTTTATTCTTCAAAGAATCATTATAGAAAAAACAAATTATATATTTGGAAATTTGTTTTTTTTTGGATTTTTTGGGTAACCTTTGACAGTAAAAAAGTTTATATTAACAAAAAATATATAATTTATGATGGAGTTAAAAGAGTCACGAAAATACAATTTCATTCAAATTGGAAATAATTTAGGAATATTATGTTAAACGAATTTGAAGATTTAAAATCAATGGATATTTAAGATATTTTTTCTTATAATATTAATAATTGAATAAAATAGGAAAAGAATAAATTAGTTAAAGATTTTAAAAAGATTCTATTCGATAAATTGGACACCAAAAAAAAAAAAAAAAAAAAAAAGAATATCTAATTCTTTTTTAAAAAAATGTTCAAAGAATATTTGGACATTAGACCAATAATCCAATATAAAAAATAATAAATTTCATTACAGAAAGAAATTTTTTATTTATTCATAAAGTATGAGATGAAGTTATTCCTTTAAATTAAAGCCCTATCTCAATTCAGAATACTTTAACTAAAACGTATTTATTAAGGGATTGAAGACTCTTGGAATATAGTAGTCGATACTCAATTTGTATATAAAAAAAAAATTAGATACAGTAATAAATGCTCTAACTTTGTTAAATGAACCCAAAATTTTCAAAAGGGGTATAATAATAAAGAATTTATTATTGTCACCATTGATATACAAAAATTCTTTGACACAAAAAGAAATATATTATTTACCAATTCTCTCGATAAATATATAAAAATAAAAAAAATCATAATTTGGTTACAAAAATATTATAAAGAAGAAGTAATGGGATTTTATCAAGAATATCCTCTTTAATCTTTGGCTGGTCAAACCGCTTTGTAATTGAACAAAAAAAACTATCGTTCATCATGTTCAAAAGTTTGTAGATGTATCACTTTCAATAATGGGAGGATAAAATTCAAAATATTTACAAAAAGTTAATAATAATTTATATAAAATTATTTAAGTATTTGGAACAAATCCAAATATAGATAAAACTTTTAAAAAAGATTTATTATCAGAAATAAGATATTTAGGAATTAGGCTAGAAATTGAAAAATATGTCCAAAAAAGTCTTTAAAAAAGTCAAGTTATAATTTTAACAAAATAAAAACGATTTTTTACGACAAAAATTAGCTAATGAGTAAATTTAACAATTTTTTATTAGTAAATTAGTTTAACAATTAGTCTTTTATTTCTATTAACCCAAAAATATTTCAACATAATCGATGTTTGAATAAATAAAAAAAAAGTAAAATTTAAAAATTAATATATATATATATATACTCCAAGAATAATTTATAAGAGTGAAGCTAAAATTGACTAAGTCAGAATTTGAATATAAAAGTGGAGGGATAAACCAAAAAAAAAAAAAAAACAGAAATTTTTGGTTTTAAATATATATCAATTTAATTGAATATTTTCAAAAAAAGATAATAAAAATATCAATTTGTAAGTAGAAAACTGATAAATATTAGATCAAAATATAAACCAATTAAGAGAAAATATGAATTAAATAGTTATGGCTGGAAAAGTCAAGAATATTTTACAAAATTTATTAGGTATAATAATAATATCAACAAACAGTCGTGTCTTCAAGTACCTGAGAGTGACTTCCAAGTGCCTAGATTTTTCCAGAATTTAAAATAATAGAATAAAATCAAAGATTTTAACTCAATTCTTATCAATTCTTAAATTACTAACAGAAGGTTTTTTTTTAATTTTAAAAATAAAAAAAAACAAAAATTGAATTTTTTTTTCCTTTTATTTATAAAAATTTAAAAAAAATATTAACTACGATTGTTTTAGGATTTTCTTTTTAATATGTAAAATCTAGTAAATAAACAAAACAAAAAGAAAATTCAAGAAAAAATTAGGATCTTTTCCAAAATATAAAATAATTGAACAAAAACCACTAATTTTTCAAATTCTTTTGAATTTTAAAAATTTTTAAAAGCAATTTAATGTGTTTTTCTGTTTTATTGGGATAAACTATCGAATTTTGGAATAAACGGAAAAGTCCCAAAAACCTAACTTTTTTAAGAGGAAATTAATTTCTATACATCAGAATAAAAAAAAAAAATGTAAAATAATTTTTATTTGTTACAAAAATAAGAAACTTATTTTTTCATTTTTACTATTTTTTATTTTATATCTTCAATTACCTAACCTGTTCCTTTCAATCAAAATATTTTTCAAATGTTTTAGATAATTATAGTAAAGTTTGACTTCTTCAAAATAGAAGAACTCAAATAAAATTCATTATTGAAATCTAACTAAACCCCAATTCAAAATTTTTAAAACACCAAAATTCGATTTGTGAAATAAAAAACTTATTTAATCAATTCAAGAAGATTTACCAAATTAGAACCATTCACTAATTGAAATGTTCACACTTGTTTATAAATTATAATACTTAAAAAACAATAAATAAATAATTATCAATACAAATAAATAATGGGTTGTAAAAAAATTTGAATTGGAGTTTACTAAAAAATACATTGGTGAATTTGTTTAAATTGCTATTAGGAATATAGATCTATCAAGTGGTTAGATATTATCGAATTATATTTGAGTTCTTCTATTTGGAAGAAGTCAAACTTTACCATAATTATCTAAAACTGTTCGAAAAAATTTTTGGATCCAACGAAACAAATTAAGTAATTCAAACAATGGAATGAAACCAAAAACTAAAAGATGAAAAAATGATTTTCATATTTTTCAAAAATCAAAATTATCTCCAATTTCAATAAAATTGTATTATTGTCATTGTTTGTAACATTTTATCTGTGTGTAAAATTTTGAATTTTAGTTTATTTGATCAATCAATAATGCTTCATAAAATAACAATAAATTACATCAAATATTTGTTTTTAATTTTGATCTCTTCAAAATTTTATACCCACACTTGATTTATTTATATTGTTCATAATTTTATTTTTGTTTTTTGTAGGTATTGTAAATTATAAATAATTATTAGAATTTCAATTTATTTAATGGTTCTAATTTAGTTTTTCTATATAGAATTTTTTCAATAAGAATTTTTTTTTCAATAAATCGATTTTTTATGTTTCTAAATTTTTTTGAGTTGGGAATCATGTTGGGTAATATTTTCAATCAAAATATTTCCAAAAAATCAAAACAAAAAAAAAGAAAAATTTTTTACTGCTAAATTTAACACAATAGAATTTAATAAAAAATATAAAAAATAGTCATGAAGGCTATGATTTTTTCAAGAACAAAAAACAATTAGCTAGAAAGTTTAATATTCTTTGAGAAATCTTATCAAAAATAAACCTATTTGGAAAACATTTGTTATTTGATTAAAAATGAAAAAAATAAAGGTCAATTTTGATACCCTCTAAAAAGACCCTATAAAAGTGAGTTCTTGAATTTTGATATCTTTTCTTATGATTATTGCAATACAAACAAACAAATTGAATTAACATGAAGAATCAATGAAAAATGTTGAATTTCAGTTCTGGGTGTATAAATAGTAATACAAGTATTGAGTTTAATAAAGTAATATTTAAAATAAATTTCACTGCTTTTTTGGAAATGGCTTTGAACAGAAAGAAATACATTGGAGCAATCGTCAAACAAAAATATAAGAATTAATGATAATTATTTTAAAAAAAAAAAAAATTTCATTTATTAAATTCATACACACATCAAGTGGACATATGTATCAAGAAGATAACCAATTAGGATATTTTTTCTAAATTTTATTGATCTCAAAATTGAAACGTTTTATTTTTGGTTTAAACCACACTTTATGTGTCTGAATTTCTTTAAATAAAAAAAACTTCATTTAGTATTTTCAAAATCGAAGGGAAAATGAAAAGTATGTTAAATTTTTTAAAATTCTTGTTTTTTTTTCAAATTGTAATATTCTTTGGCAAACAAAGCTCCCATTTTAGCATTATTTCTAATCAATTGTATATTAGTTTTCAATGACTTGCCTTTTGTTAATTGGTTTACTCTTTCAAGCAAAAATGGGGTAATTTCTCTTCCTTTGATTCCTTTGTCTTCTACTTCTTTTAATGCCTTGTTGATTGCTGATTGGATTTGTTGCCCGTCGAAAGACAAATGCTTGGGTATTGGTACGCCAATTAGCATCCCAGAATTAAGTTGAAGCTTTTCGTTGGTGTGGATTATTTGGGCAACTTCAAGGGGGGAATTAACCATGTGTTGTGCTTTGATACCGGAATTTGCAGAAAAAAAAGAAGGGAAGTTCTTTTGCTGATACGCACAAACTGTGACGCCATTAGTTTCCAACATTTCCAAAGTTTTTGGAATGTCCAAGATCGATTTGATTCCTGCCGATACAACACAGATATCGGTTCTCCCCAATTCGGTAAGATCTGCACTCACGTCAAAGCTTTCTGAGGCCCCATAGTGAACACCCCCAATGCCACCGGTAACAAAGACTTTCAGCCCTGCCAATTTTGCGATGATCATAGTTGCGGCAACAGTTGTTGAGCCATGGAAGCCCTTTTTAACCAAGGCTAAATCTCTTCGCGAGAGCTTTGTAATGTTATGAATGTCTGGCCTTGCGAGAAGCTCGAGCGAATCCTTGTCCAAGCCGACATTAATCTTGCCATCCACAATTCCAATCGTGGCAGGCTCGGCTCCGTTTTGGCGAATGATCTCTTCAACTTCATATGCTACTTCAAGGTTTGTTGGATAAGGCATTCCATGGGACAGTATCGTGGATTCAAGACAAACCACAGGCTTGCATTCTTTGATCGCCTGTTGGATACGTGGATGGATTTTGAAAAAAGATGGTAATTTGCCAAAGCATCTTGTAATTTGCTTTGAAAAAGTAGATCGAATTGCTTTATTTGAAAAGTGTTGAAGCATTTGTGAAATAAATTATTTATGTTGAGAGAAATGTGAAAAAATGAAATTATAATTATTTGTTTTTTTTTAATTAAGGACTTTTTGGATACGGTAAGAATTGTAATGAAATACTGACACAATTTAAAAAAATGAAGTAAAAGTTTTCAAAGTTTGAATTTTCACTTTTTTATCAATTTCAAATTGAACCAGAAAAAATTGTTTTTTTTTTAAGGATTACGTTCCCGCCCTTGAAGGGGGTTGATTAATTGTGTTATTTCACTTTCGCTTCTCAAAAAAAATTTTCATACGGAAGCAATTGGACAAAAAAAACATTTTTTGTCATCTTTACCTTTCACGAAGACTATTTTTCTTTGTTTTTCAATTAAAAGGAAAATTAAAAATAAGAAAAAAAATAATTGCAAAAAATGGCTTTTGGGGATTTTCAAGTGCATTTCAAATTTGAGAACATTTCAAACTTGTAAAAGTAAATTTAAAAAATATTTAGAACAGCTCTAGAAAATAGTGTGAGTTCCGAAAGTTGAAATGGAACATCGAAATTATTAAAATCAAAATTTGGCATGATCTAATAAGGCAAAAATTTTGAAAATTGCTGAAATTGTGATAATTTCACATTTTTTCGAAAATAAATTCTCCTTGGACCAATATTACTTGGATTATATAACTTATTCAAGTGTGATTTTATAAATTATTTCACTGTTTTCACCTAAAAACGTAGTCCTTAAGAGTACAAAACAGAATTTTTTTTTTTTGAGAACAAAGAAGGATTTTGTAAACAATAGATGCTGAGGTTATTTAACCCATTATTAAAATATAACTCAATATTTATTTTATCGGGTTCTTTATTCAAAGATATGATTTAATACGTAAATATTTTGTTTAGATGATAAATTGAATAAGATGTAAGATCTTTTAATTCGTAAAAGTGGTTATAAAAAAATTAATTGATTTTGTTTCTGAAATTTTGACATTTTTATAATTTGTGTGAGGATAAATTGATTTTTTTTAAAAAAAATAAATTACCTTGTTTATTGGTTCGGTTTGGAAACGAATACTTTGTTCTGTTATTATTTTGGCCTGGAAGAACCAGAAATATGATATTGTTCCAAGCATATCAAGATGATATTGAGGATTTCCAAGAAGGATGATTTTAATATCCTTTTATATGACCTGAACAATATCACATTTTAAGCCTGGAAGGGTATCCTAAATGAAAAAATATAACAAGTGAATGTTGTATAAATGAAACAATATGAACTTTTATTTATTTTTTTGAACTTAGGATATAACCCTCATACAACAAGAAGATAATATAAAAATCAAACAAAAACAAACAAAAAATTGTTATTTTTCAATGGTAATTTGAAGAAGTTGTATTTCAAAGTGTATTTTATTCCCCAATAGAGTAATTTAAAACACAGAAGTTAAATTTTATGTGTTCTAAATCGGAAACAAAACTTGGTTTTAAAACCCCAAAGAGACAAACTATATCATCTAACTTTTGAATGATTCCCTAAATCCCATTTTATTTCACAATTGTTAATATAAATATGAACCTGATCAAAAATAAAACTCCACATATATTTTAGTTTCTTAACATTGACTGATTTTGAGGATTCATCTAAAAATAATCAACTTGACCTGATATAGTAAAAAAAAATGTTTTTTATTTTTTTTTTTTTTCAATTTTGTTTTTTTCTCAATCTGAAATTATTCTTTTGTATGGTCTCTTTTCTCCTTTTTTATTTCGAAATAAAGAAAGTTACATAGCATTTTTTATTTTCTACAAATGATATTGATTTTTTTTTGAACCACAACCGAAAATACTGTTTGGTTTTCGGAATAATTTTTAAGCAAAGAAAGGGAATTCCTTCAATCTCCTGAATTTAAGGAATAAACAAAGAACTTTTTTTATTTATTCTTTATTAATCGAATAATTGGGTTCCTTTAAGGGACTAGTCTATATTAAATTTTTTTTAGGTAAATTTAATAGAGATATAGAATTTTAATTTGCCAATTACTTAGATTTGAAATCAAAGTGAGAAACTTCTTAATATATTAATGAAATCTCGATAAATGGCATTAATTGAATTTAGTTATTGTTTTTATAGAAATAAAAAATTTTTCCATTTTTTCACTTTTTTGAAAGTTGCTTTTTTCCAACTTTTCACAAAAATACAAAAAATAAAAAAAAATATGAGCAAGAAAGCAAAACCTTGTTATTTTTGTGGAAGGCGTACATAAAATAGTTTGAAAAATAAACCTGAAAAGGTTTTTTTGGATTTGCATGAAAAAACAGTTTGATTCGAAAAAAATATACAATATATGCTTTACTCTTAATAAAATATTTTCTTTCTTTTCTTTTACCATTCTTTTTTTTCATGAATCTACTTTTTGAGTTTACATTCTTTTGTTTTTGTTGAATTTGAAGTTTTTTTAAGTGTTCCCAAATTATCATTCCAAAAGTTGATGTCAGAGTCAAAAAAAATCAAAGAAAAGAATAAGAACTATTTTTTTTAAAAAGTGATTATTGATAAAACAAATTGAGTTCTTTATAGAGTCAAGTTGGATGAATAGAAGTGAAGGAGAAAATATTCACTCGTTTTAAATTATTTTTTCGTTTTTAAAAATGAGAATAAATATTATTTTTGAGAAAATAATTAAATCCAAAATTAATCAAAAAATTCTCATCAGTTTAAAGATCTTTTTTCAAAAAAAATTTTTTAAAAGTCACTTTTTTGACTAGAATTGTATAATTTTAAAAAAACAAGAACTAAAAGTTCTAACATTGAAAAACACTGTATATTTTCAATTTTAAACATATTTCAAGATAAGGATTCCTTATTTAATTATTGGTCAAAAAAAAAAATTAATAGAGACTAGTCCCTTAAGAAAATTAATTTTTCAATGTCGTAAATCCTTGAGCATGGCGATCTTTTGGGATTTATGGGATTAATAAAGTCGCAAAATAATTTGGTTAAACTCTTCTAAAATAACTTTAAATCTCATTTTTAATGTAAAATTTATTAGTAAAATGCTTCCTATTTTACTCAAATTGAATCAAAAATAAGAAGATTAGAAAAATTTCAAACATTGCCGAATTAAACTAATGATTTCCCAAAATCTTTACACAGTGACTACAATATTATCCTAAACCGTTTAGAGAGACAGTCACTTTCTTATAGGTATTTAATTTTTTACAAATAAAATGATCGAGTTAATATATATATATATATCGCACTTTAATTTCTCTATTAATTACAACAAAATTAACATTAAATCTTTCAATATCTTCATAATTCTTTTTTAAAATTATTTTCCAGAATATCATTTCTTGTTTATCTATGGTTCTCAGTATATTGGTGAGCTTTTTTTGTTTCTTTTGGGATTTGGCCAATATTTTTTTTGCATTAGTTAAATTTCTGTATTGGCTCAAAATGAAAAACATTGAGAATTTACACCGCTGTGCTTGTTTGAAAATTCTTTGAATAAAAAAATAAAATCAAAAAAGAACAGTTTTCCAAAATTAAAATTATAAAAACAATATTTATTCAGAGAAAAGGAAATAATTTTAAAATTTAATTTTTATTCAATCAAAATGTTCCCTAATTCTTAGTTATTTAATCAATTATTATTTAGGTATATTTTTGATTGGATATTTTTTTTTCTTGGAAAGTGGGACTTTTTTTTGATTGTCTTTTTCTTTTTTTTTTGTTTTTTTTTTTGGGTCAGTAATTTATAATTTTTGCTAATAATAAGATTATACTGCATTTGAAATTGAAACATATTACCCTGAGTAATATGGGTTGACAATTTGATGTTACCATCAGTTGCACGACACAAACACAAAATTGAATCAGAGTTCAGACTCTGGTTACTTGTTTTCTTGGTTGTTTGCTGTTTTATTAATTTGAAGGTCACAAACACACTTCCACTCTTGCTGTTGATCTCAAATAATTCTTGTAAGGATATTAAAAATAGTTCCTTGGTTAAAAGCATTTTTGAAAATAAATGTTTAAAAAGAATAACTTAAAATTTTTCACCACGAAATTGTAAAACTTTAAATTTGAATTTTTCAAACTTGAACAACAAGCTTTTTCCATGTTCTAAAAAGATTGTTCAGAATGAGTCATTTACAAAATTTTTCTTTGAATTTAAATACTCTTTTTGAATCACTTTCTTGAACTCGTAATGTTATTTTTAAGCAGACTATTGTTTGTTTATGAACTCCAACAAAACCTGTTTACATTAGCTATTAAAAGGAAAATTTTTGATCAAAATAATCGACAACTAAAGCTCTCCAACAAAAAGACTTTTCTGACATTTTCTCTTTTTCTCATGTTTATTTTATTTGAATTAATGTTCAAAATTATTACAAGGTTAGATCCCTTTTTCAGAAATAATTTCTTCGTGATCTGTCTTGTTATTAAAATAAGAAGTAATACAGATAAAAGGATTTGAAATAAAAAATACGTTTTTTTGGTCACAAGGATTTTAAGCTTAAAATTAGGAAAAATTGATTGTTCCTTTTTACCACTTTTCCTTTTTAAAGATTTTTTTAAAAGAATTGGATTGTAATTTGTGTATGTTGTTTCCATTTTTTTCAAATGCTATGACAGATATTGGTTGAAGGAAGAACCCTCAAATACAAGCTCTCTTTCAGAATTGAAAGAAGATAGTAAATATAAAAATTTGTCTTTTTTAAATTCCAGAATACTCTTTATAAATTGATACCAAAAACTTCATAATAAACAATTGTTTGACAGAGGATTCATTTTTTTCAAAATTATTCTTATTTAATGTTGTAATTTGTTTGAAAACTTATCGATACTTTAAAAAGTAAAATATAAAAATAATTTTAAAAGAACAGTAGTCAAGGTAAAAGACGAATCTGTAATAGTACTATTTTGATTTTAAACAAGGACGAAAGATCTTGTATTTTTTCAGATCTTTATTTCAAGGAAATTGTGAATAAACTGTTTACCTATCAAACCTAAAAAACCTAGGAAATTTCAAAAACAACAGAAATTCTATTTTTCTAATTAATTTAAGATATTACTAAAAAGTCAAAAAGACTCCAATTTAAAGATAAATCTATAAATTATCAAACAACTTTTTACAATTCCAATTGGTGGTATTGATTGTTTATTCTAAATCTTTCAATTTTAACCCTTTGGTAGTTATAAAAATAAAAAAAAAAACAAATTTAAAAAATTTATACAGAGACAGACCAAAAATAGAAAATATAATCTACTCTTGTTGCTATCCCTTAATAAATTCTTCATTTAAATGAAAACATCTATGATGAGAATTATTATATTTTTACATATAAAAAATAATAAAGTCCATTTCAAAATCATTGACCCATTAAAAATCAAATTTCGAAAATAAATCTTTTTATAAATTGAAGTTATCTATTATAAAAAATATTACTATATGATTATTCAGTTCTGTTCTCTATAAATATTTATTTTTCCTAGAAAAATTAAAAAAAGTAAAAAGGAAAATTGGGACATTTATTATGAAATTTGGTTTAGTCTTATATGACTTGGATCTTTGCTTTTATGAATTTTTTTCAAAATTTGAAATTTCAATCATGTAACTTTGAAGATTTATTTTTATTTATATATTAATTTCACTTGTTTTAATTCAAAATTCAGAATAAATAAACACCCTTCTCAAATTTAGATTGTTTTACATATTTTAAATTGATAAAATGATTTTTATTTTAAAGTTTAATCTCTAATAATAAATTTTTGTTTTCATTCATTTTCTAGTTAAATATTTCAAATTTGGGAATTTTTTATTTCTAAGTTTTCTAAAGGGTTAAAGTCTACATCCCCACCATCGGATGTGTTGAGTAATTGCGTTATTTCACTTTTACTTCTGAAAATGGATTTTCATTCTGAAGAAATTAAAAAAAAAAAAAAAATTTGTAATCTTTTTCCTTGCAAGTGGACTTTTTTTCTTTTTTTGTACAATGAAAAGGAAAAAGAAAATAACAAATACAATATTTCTTTTCGGTATTTTCAAGTGCAAGTTCAAATTTAAGAACATGGCACCTTGTAAAAGATAAATATAAAAAAATATTTAGAACAGTCAGAGGATTTTTTGTGAGTTCAGAAAGTTGAAATGGAAATTCTAAAATATTAAAATCAATTTTTTTATGACTTTTCAAATGTGAAAATTGTAAAAATTGTTAAAAAACTGTGAAAATTTCTCATTTTTTATCAAAAAAATTCTCAGTATATAAATATTACTGAGATTACACAACTCTTTCAAGGATATTTTTATGTACATTTTCACCTGATGGGGTATTCCTTATTATTGAAAGATTTGTAAGATTTAATTAATATCTCGAATTAGAATTGTAAACAGTTATTTGGCAATTTATAGATTTATCTTAAAATGGGAGTCTTTTTAACTTTTTAATAATATTTTCATTTGATTAGAAAAAGTGAATTTCTGTTGTTTTTGAAATTTCCTAGGTTTTTGAGGTTTGAAGGTTTTCAGTATTAAATAATTAAATGGGATAAATGTTCAATGGAGTATCTTTAATTAATATTGAAATGAACTTATCTTTTTGAGTTCTCTGTCACCCAAAATAGAAATTACGTTAAAAGCAAAATCAATTTATTACTATTTTATTTACAAGTAAAAAAAGGAATATTAATTTAATCTCTTGTAAAATATCATTTTTAATTGATTTTAACAAGGTTTTTATGTTTTCTCAATAAATAATAGCTGAAATGATATGATACTTTAAATACTGTTGTATAAATCATTCATGAAGACTTTTTTTAACACATATTTTTAAATTTTAGACTTGGTATATTATGTATTGGAGACTAAAATATATGATAATCTCAAAGAAACCGACAATAGATAAAAAGTGAAAAAGATATTAGAATCTAAAAGTTCTATTATTAAAAATAAAATGCTACAAATGGAAGACCCAATTGTAAAATTTTCTCAAAAATAGAATTAAATTTTCAAATAAAAAATCTAAAAAATTATGAGTAAAATTAAAAAAATTAAGAAAAAATTTATACAAATTTCAATTCCTAATTTAAAAATATACAGAAACAACAAGGAGTTTACTTTCAAACTTGAGTTGAAATTATGTGTACACTTAGATTGTGGGTTATATGTTATCTTGGATAGTTTTTAATAAAATAAAATTAACTTAAAAATCGAGAAAAATTAGAAAAAAAATCAAACAAATTTCATTCCTAATTTCAAAATAATTGGAATCATCAAGTGGATTTACATTCAAAATTGAATTGAGTTTAGGTTTAGGATGGCTAAAGCATTAGATGTTGTATTGGAACAAGAAAAAAAAATATTTTGGTTTATATATTGAAAAAAAGGGTTTTTTGTTCGATTCAAAGTTATTTTTTTGAAATTTTTTTACTACACAAATTATTTTACTGTTATTCCAAACAATAGTGCCTAAATTTGTTTTTTTTTCTTGTACCTTAAATTTCCTTGAAAGTTTGTACTTTAATTTGAGAATTTTTTTGTGTCTTAAATTTCCTTTCAAAGTTTGTGCCTTAAAAGTGGAACTGACTATAAAGTAATTGTTAAATTGAAATTCTCTTGGAAAGTTGAACCTTTCAACCTATTTTCTTTCAACAACAAACCACTGGAATAATCAAAACAACCTCTGTCTTATCGAAAGAAGAATGGTGATAATTTGGTTCCAAAAAAATTGTTCAACCAGTCATTTTTTTCAAATAATTTTTTTCAAAACTTTTTTCAAACAAACAAATGTCCAACTTGAAAGAACACGTACATACAATTCTTAAGCCTGAAGACTTTCGAATGCTAAAAAACGTTTTGTCACGTGAAACTCTTTTAGCACATTCTGTTGCAAGGCTGTATTATGCAGAAGAAGACACACTAAAATGGATCTATAGCGAAATCTGGGGGATTGTTGCGCTAACAGAAAAAGAAAATTGCCACTATATCCAAATCATTGATTTAGAAACAAAAAAGATCCGATTTAAGCATGAAGTTTATAGGAATTTCCCTTACAAAACTTACCTTGGGTTTGTCCATGCTTGGGAATCAGAAGAATGCTCTTTTGCACTTTCTTTTTCAGATACAAAGGATTCTAAAGTATTTAAAGAGAAGGTCGAATCCATTATACCTTATGACAAAAAATAATTAATAAATTAAACATTTGTTTGGAAAACAAAATAGCCCTTTTTAAAAAAATGGGTACTAAACTTTTTCTTTCAAAAAAAAAACAAAAAATTTTTTTTCTTTTTTCTTTTTTCTTTTTTCTTTTTTCTTTTTTTCCAAATAAAAAAAAAAAACCAAGTCAACTAACCAAAAAAATTTATTCGTTTGTACAATTAATCTTTAATTTGTCAAAAATAATTATTCACAAATCCCTTTAATTTTTCTTTTGACATGACAAATAATATTAATTTTTTGGATCGCAGCCTATCACTTTTAAAGATCACTTGTCTTTGGTTTTTTATTCGCAACAAAACGAAAACCTTTTGTGGTCTCAATAGTTTGGTTTTCTTTGATTCCAATAAAACATCGAAAATTATTCTAATTATTCCGTTTTGGTGCGAATTCAAAATTTCTGGTAAATTTACAGCAAATTAACACTTTTTGCCAATCTGGTTTCTATGAGTATTATACAAAACAAAAAGATCCTGTGCTGGAAAATTCAGGATCTCTCTTGATTAATGAAAATCAAAAAGATTCTGCCACTTTGGACAGTAATGATAATCTTTTGCAAAAATTTTATTTTCTTTTTATTATCAAAATATCAATAGAACCAAATCACTGTTGGTACTAGTCTTATTCAAGAATAAAGTAAATTTCACAAATGTAACGTTAAAAAAATGAAAACAACAATAGCTGTTCGGGAAAAAAAGTGAAACACGGTTTTTAATTGGTAACGCGTACAGAATCACAGAAACCTGAAAATGTAAAGTAAAACCAATTAAAGGAAGAAACCAATTAACTTCAAATAATAATCCATTATATTATTATAAATCAAACCAACAAACACAATTTAAATCTCCTTTCATATTGAAATTGTTAAAGTGGTTTTGGAGATCTTTAAAATAATCAATTTTTTCAACAAATTTTTAATGATTGAGCAATCAAAAAAAAACCCATACCTAAAGATAGTATTAAAAAAAACTGTTATTGTATTGAATTCATCCATTTTGCCTTTATTTATTTTATTTATTCTTTGATAAATTGATCTTACTTTGAAAATTTCAGGTTCTATTAACGATTTCAATTAAAAACCGTATTTCACTTTTTTCCCTGTTTAACTTTTTTTCTTGAATGGTTAATTCAAAAATTAGACTTCATTTTACTTCATATTTACTCGGCACAATACTGAAAACTTTTTTCAAACAAAAAAAATTCAAAATTTGCTAATTTTTTACACTTTTTAATAACCTTTCTTATAATAAACACTATTATTTAATAAGAGATCTTTGATCAAAAAATTTTTTTGAAAGATATTTTTAAATTTAATTTAATAAATCCTATTTTTCAGGTTCTCGAAAGATTTGTTTCAAATTTAATAGTAAAAAATTATGAATACTTTTTTTTTTTCGAGTTAATTTGTTATAAACCATATATTTTAAAAGTATTTTAAATTTAATAAATACCTTTCAAATGAATAATCAATTATTTTGACTATTAAAGAAATTATTTATTGATTTAAATGATAAAAAATATTATTTCTTTGATTTTCCGTTAGGTTTTTTTTAATTTTTGAAATAAACATAAAATTTTTAGAAATTTTTGGTTTATTTCAAAAAAGTAAAAAAAAAAAACACTGTTAGCTTTTCCAGAATTTAAAAGAATTGATTAAAATCTATGATTTTAATTAATTCTTCTGAATTTTGGAAAACCGCCGTTAGCTTTTCTTAGGTTTTCTGTTTATTTGGAAAAACTATAGATTTTCGTTAGGTTTTTTGGTGTTTTCTATTTATTTGTGAAGTGTTCTAGGTTTTTTTGAGGTTTTCTATTTTATTTGTGAAGTGTTCTGGATTTTTTTTTTTTACTTTTTGAAATAAACCGAAAATTTTAATAAATTTTCGGTTTATTTCGAAAAGTAAAAAAAAGACTAACGAAAAATAATTGATTTTCCAAATAAATAGAAAACTCAAAAAAACCTAACGAAAATCAATAGTTTTTCTAAATAAAATAGAAAACCTCAAAAAAAAACCTAGAATACTTCACAAAGAAAACAGAAAACCTCAAGAAAAGTACCGTTAATTTTTTTTAAAAATTAAGAAATCAACAGAAATTTTCAAAATTTTTCTTTTTATTTCTTCAATTAAAAAAACCTAAGCACTTTACAGCAGTTGACGGCACTTCAGTTAGGATTTTTTTTTAATTTTTGAAATAAACTGAAAATTTAAGAAATTTTCAGTTTATTACAAAAAGTAATAAAAAACCGAGGACACTTTAGATATGTTTTCCAAAATTTAAAAGAATAGAGTAAAATTAAATATTTTACTCAATTATTTTGAATTCTGGAAAATCACGGTTATATTTTTTTGTGTTTTCTGTTTATTTGTTTAATCAGTATATTTTCGTTAGGTTTTTGTGAGTTTTCTATTTATTTGGAAAATCAATAATTTTTACAAATAAAATAGAAAACCTCAAAAAACCTAGAATGTTTAATAAATAAAAGATAAAACCTCAAGAAAACCCTGAAACTCTACAGAAACTCCTGTTTAGTTTTCCAGAATTCAAAAGAATCTAGTAAAAATCATAGATTTTACCCCATTTTTTTGAATCTTAGAAAACCAACACACTTTCGAAAACTTTCTTGAATTGTTCCAGGATTAAAAGAAATTGAGTACAATCACGGATGATTTTTTAGATCCCATTGAAGACTGGATTGTCTAGATTACTTCATTATTTAACTCTATTATTTTTTCTCTTATTTTGGTTGTTTTTAGATTAAAAGAGCATTTTTTAAATTATTGGTTATTATCTCTCAATTTAATGATTTCTCTCAAAATTGAATTAAACTAAAATTCCTATTCCCATTCATTTAAAATTTTCTACTTGAAAAAGACCCTTTTTTCCTTGAATACAGAATTTTAAAAAATATTAATACTAATAACAACAATATATAAAATAGCCTCAAGTATTTGAATTTTCCAAATGTTGGTTATATTAGAAAAAAACTTTGTCAACATGAATGAAATGATTATTAAAATTTTAATTTTATAAGATTTGAAATTTTCATATATTTTTCATACTAGAAACCTGAAAATCAAAAATTCAAGTTTGTTTTTTATAATTAGTTAAAATAAATATTATTGGCAAATAAGAGAAAAAAATAAACTTTAGATTTAAGTTTATAATCATAAAACGAATTACCTTGGCAGACTATAAACTTCAAAAAAAAATAATAAAATGTTAATAAAATTGTCGACCTTTTCATTTTTTAGTCTCACGCAATTTTTTTAATTTCTTTGGAAATTTAAAATCGTTCACAATAAGATTTTTTAATTATAAATGTATGAATTTTGAAAGAAAATTCAACACATCATTTTTCTTAATGTTTATTTGAAATTTCAATTTTTTTTTTTTTTCAAAATAAATTTGAACAATAAAAAAAAATAAATCAAAAAATTAAAAATAGATAAAAAAAAATGTTGAAGTTGTTAAAAGCGAGATGACTTTGTGTTATTGTATGATCCAAAATTATTTAGATTCATGAAATCAACTCAACTTTCATGACTAATAATAGTGGTTTGTGGAACTTTTTTTAGCAGTGATATATATTTCCTTAATCTTATGTTCACTCTTTAATTCATCTATCTGTTCGTTCAACAACAATCCTAAAATAAAAATAGAAGTGCTTATTTTGATTTTTGTTTTTGAATTATTTTCTAATTTTTATTATCCTTTACATCCGAATAAAATCTGATTGATATTATCAATTTTTTTTCAACACCATGTACCTATTTTAGAAATATCTTTCCCCGGCCTCATTTGAGTGTATTGATTTATACCCTTGTGGAAGCTCTGGGTTTAAATAGATTTGTTAATAATTTCCAGTTTGTATATAGTTTTTTTCATCTAAAATTATCAGGAAATTAGTGAAATCTTCAGATTACTTTTAAATTTCTAGTTTTCTTCTCCATCTGAAAATTCTACTTTGTCTTGTATTGACTTAATTTGAATCTCATGAGGCTTTCTTTAAACTATTTTTATTTTTCCATATTTTCTTCGTCATTGTTTTCTAATTCCTTTATTTTTTAATCCAGAACTAGAAATGATTGGTCTAACAATTTTTTTTTTTGATAAAGTTAGGTTTTCTTTTAAGTAAGGTCTATTGATTAGATAAGTCCAAGTTTCCAATTTGAATATGTCTGTAGGTGACTTTTGGAACTTTGATTATTTTTTTTTTTTGATTTTATTAATCTCTATTATATTATTTTGATATCTGTGTAATTTAAATTAAAAATTTCAAGTCTTCAAATACTTGTTACAAAATGAATACTATATAAGTCGAATTCTCAGTATATTTGAAAATCTTTGATTTGTATAAATATATCTTTATCTTTGGCTTTTTCGAGATTTTTTTAAATATCTGTATTTTGTAATGTAATAGGCCCATATTTAATCTTTTAAATTTTTATAGAATCTTCAAAATTTATAATATCATCAAGTTGATAGATTTTGACAATTGGATAAATATAAACTTATAGTTGTTGGTCTATTTTTTGTTCTGACTCTCTTTTCATGATTAAGATTAGTGTTCGAATACATTTGTACGTGTTATAACATGAACTTTTATTTTTTGCATAATACTACAATATTGAAATTCGATTTTTATGGGAGACAACAGTTCTCTCCAATGTTCACCTGATCCACCAAAATCATAATAAATAATCTATTTCAAAAATTGATTTATATACAAGACAAAAAAGGTACACTCTTGAAAATCAGAATCCATAGACAAATACTCTAAAATCACTTTTTCTCAAGAAGATGAACGCTTTTAAGATCTTTTTAGAAATACAAATTGGTGATAATTTATTTGACTTCTCTTTATTAACGTTTGAAAATATCCCTTTCTTTATGGATTCTGAGTACAATGTCAATTATATTTCTTGCTTAATATATATAAAGCAATACCAAACAAATACACTTTTATCAGAAATTAGAATCAATTTCTTTGTATACTCTAACAAAAAAGGAATATGAAAATGTAATAAAATTTTTTCCCATTTATTTCCTAAAAACAATAAAGCCTTTTCCCAAAAAGGAGTCAATACAAACACAAAAACATTTTCTTAATTTGGAAAAAAACAGTCGTTCTACTTCTTGAAATACCAAAATTCTCATTTTTTTCTTTTTTATTCTTTTCCTTCTCGAAAAGTAAAAAAATAAATATATTTTTTTTTAATCAAATATTTTGGTTCTTTAATGTCCGAAGTAGCATGCTCTGCAATCTATTGGCCGTCTTGTTATCTTGATAAAGAGATAACAAAGCACACTTCTTATTTGATTGGTTATAACATCTCTGAGTTTATTGGTTGTGTGACAACTTTAGTTCCACAGTCCAAAATCGATCAAACTATTAAAAAGCCAACCGAGTTGAATGAACAATTAACTACATTGACCACCAGAAGTGTTTTCCATTCTGAAATGTGCAAATATTGCCATGGCCCACCGTCGGTTATTGGTGTCTACCTTGTTGACGAGCAAACAAGGACTGGACTGGCAAAGGTTGGGCGTGCAACGAGTTCCTTTTGGCTAACGATTGAAAAAGGAGAGAATGGTTTACCTGTAGTTGAGGATATTCACTGCTGTGGGTTTAGGTTTCAAACTACATCAAAAATCATCTTTTACGATCAGCCACCTAACCATTTACAGTTTTACTACCTTGAAAGTCCAGGAAAAAAAACCGACATTGAAACAACACTAAGACATATCAACGCTTCTAAATTTATTACAAATGTTGTTAATGAACTTATTTCTGAGTTTAGTCAAAAAAAGAAAGAAATCGAAAATGCAAATAGAATTGACTACAAAGATGAAAAAGAAAAGGAAAATGTTCAAGAAAATGTTCAAGAAAATGAAAAAGAAAAAGAAAAAGAAAAAGGAAAAGAAAAGGAAAAGGAAAAAAAAAATTCCACACAAGGGAGAGAAGATGAAAGTGAGCATGTTGAAGATCGGAAAAGTATCAAAGATGAAAAAAAAGCTACCAAAGCAAAAAAAAATAAAAAAAAAATAAGAAGAAATAGAATGGGTGTTGAAGAAACAGGTGAAGAAAGCGAATATGAAATTTCAACCGATGAAGTGGAAGAAGAAGAAGAATTTGAGAGAGAAAAAAATGGCATATTTCATTCTACTAACGAATCTGATGAGAACGAATTGATAAAAGAATCTGAAGCACATACTTCAGAATATAATGAATACAGCGACGAAACACGGACGAGTGAAGAAGAAGAAATCTCCAACGGATACGAAGGTGAAGGTGAAGATGAAGATGAAGGTGAAGATAGTAAAGATAAAAATAATACGCCAAAAGATGACCAAACCAATAATCAAACGATCTCAGAAAAATTAAATGTAAAGGATAACAAAGCCGAGTCTGTAAACCAAGTCAAACGATTGAAATTTCCATTTTATTATCAAATTATTTCGATTTTTATCATGTTCTTTCTCAAGTTTTGCCTACTAATACACAAATTCTTGAATATCGAGATTAGAAAAGATCTAACTTTGTGGAAATTAACAATCTTTGGAACGCAACTAAACAATAAATTAACACGATATATTCGGCTATGTAAGCAATATTATTTCCACCATGATGTTTGGAACAAAGAAAGAAGAGTCAATTTAGAATATATCAATTTTTTGAATTCTGTCGTCGGGTTTATTGTTGACACGCTGCTTGGCTGGATTACTGGTGTTTTTGTTTTGAAAAACCTCCGAATGGTGATTGGCCTAATTTCAAAGGAATATTTAGATTTGATTAATATTCTATTGACACGGGGGATAATCTGGCTCAGCAGTGGTGCCCCCGCGGGTTTAAAGCTGAACGATGATATGAATAATTTTATTGGAACCATTTTCCTTCTTGGTATCAGAATTTGGAAATCAATGATCACAAAATTATATGTATTTATTTTCCAATTGTTCACACTCATCGGGATCTCTTCTTGCCTCGGCGGGTTATCAATAATGCTTTCAATAGCCTCGGATCTTCTTTTAATGTCCACTTCTCTAATTTATTTCTTTTATTATATCAATTCCAAAATGGTTAAATTTTTGCTTCACTATATGTTTTCCTTCCTCCTATTGTTCAGCGGCAAAAAAAGAAATATTTTAAGGAAAAGAAATGATAGTTACCAATATTCCATCGGGCAACTATTGCTAGGCACAATAATGTTCACCTTAATAGTCTTTCTATTGCCAACTTTCCTTGCCTATTACCTTTTGTTTATGGTAATACATTATGCTCTTGAATTATGCCAGTTAGTTATCGGGATCGTTATTTTAATTTTAAATCATTTCCCCGTATTTCATATTTTTACACATATTTTTGGTTCGCATCTTTCAAATTTTGGTGTTTCCTTTGCACCCTTTAAAGATCCAAACACAGAAAGAGAACAAAAAACTTCTTTAGCAACAATTAGAAGCTTTCCTTCAATGAATTCTTTTTCATTCTCAACACATTTTTCTTTACAAGTAAGTTTTTAAGATAATATTATATTTATATATGTAATATTATGTTTCCTTTTTTTACCTTTCTAATAATTTTATTGATTTTTTTTTTTCGTTTTTCAAGTAACACACATGTGTCAAAATTTTTGTATTAATTTTTTATAGTTTTTGGATAGATTACAAATTTACGAAAAAAACTTTTAAAAATTTTTAGAAAACTAAAACAAGTTTCAAATACTTACAATGATTGTGTCTAGACTCTTCAATTGTATTAAAAAACTCTTTGAATTGGAAGTCACAAATTTAGTCATTTCACAATTCTCTCTTTACCCTAATAAAAAAACTTTTTTTATAGCATCTATATAACATTTTTATAACAAAATTTCCTTTTAAATGATGATTTTTTCAATATTTTTTTAAAAAATATTCTTTATAACAGGCTTATAACATGTTACAAATTTTATAACACATTTTATAACAAAAATATATGTTATAAAAGTCGTGATGATAAAATTTTATAACATTTTAAACCTTTATAACACCTTTACAACACGTTTATAACATGTTATAAAAAACTTTTTTTATTAGGGTACCAGATTAAATGGTTTTTTTAATAAACCCTTAACAATAAATCCAAAACTTAAAAAATTAAGAGATCAATTTATGATCCTTTGCACTCACTATTTCACATTATTAAAAAAAAGTGAAACATTTCAGGATAAAAATTTAATTCAATTTTAGATATACTAGAGTCTTCCATCGAAGTGTGGAAAACTTTTCGGATAATGTTACTTTTTAGCTCAAAATACTTTTTTTTTTTTCAGAAAGATTCATTTTTTCACTCATAAATACTTTTTCACGAATAATAATTTTTTTGCAAATAAAAACTCTTTCTCGAATAAATACTTTTTCACTAATAATACCTTTTCTCTAATAAATACTTTTTCGTGAATAAGTGTTTTTTTTTTTCACTGAAAAGTCGAGGTATTCACGGGAAAAGAATGTTTTTTTTCGTGAATAAAACGTGTCTAATAATAGTGCTTGTTGAAAAAAACAAAAGAAATTTGAAGATCTTTTTGTTTCAGATCTTCAAATAAAAAAATAATTTCTTCAGGAAATAAAACCAAAATAAAAGATTACTTAAAACTATTAATTGTGCATTTATTTATAGATTTCATAAAAAAATAGAATAAAGATAAAGTAAAATACTTTTTTGGCCAGATAATTAAAATTCCAAATCCAGAGACATAACAAACAATTAAACAGTCAATTGAGAAAAAGATTTGGAAACCAAGAATAGAATAATGGTTTTTTAAAAAGGTATTTTACTTTCAAAAGTTAAATTCCCAAGAAGAAAGAGAAATTTCCATTAGATCGAAAGATTGATTAAAAAAAAAAAAACATTTCAATTTTAGTATTGAAATTTCCCTAAAATATAAAGTTAAGAAAAGAAGAAGAATAAAAAGAAGAAAGCAGGCCTTTAAAAACAAATTAATATGAATGTGTGGTTGTAGGTTTTGGCAATAAAAAAAGCTTGAAAAATTGAAATATCTCCTTTAGTATTGCACAAACTTTCGAAATTTGTTTAATATGGGAGAACCAAATAGAGAATTCCAATGAAGTTGGTATTATCCAAAGTATTTTATTTTCATAGCAACACACGATGCTATAATAGATTGAAAAGGGGATAATTTATCTTAAGTTGGTACTTGAGTCGATAAAAAGGGGTAGATAAATTTGTCAATCAAATCAAAACAAAATTCAATAATTGTTTTGGTTTGATCATTGATTGCATTTTTGTTTGTTTTTTGTTCATTTTAAAAAAATAATTTGCTTTGAAGAACAGTTTGTTGTTCAACAAAAATTTATTAACTTAAAAATAGGTATCTTCAATAAAAATTTGATTAATGTAATGGTTTGGATATTCTAGAAAATTCAAAATAAAAAAAAATATTGTGTTATGTTAAAAAATGATCGTTTTTTTTACACAAAATTGGTTTACTTCAAATTACTTTTTCGGTAGGATTGACTTTTCCGAGAGGAAATATCTTTTAGCGAAAAGGTAAGTTATTCATAAAATCATATAATCTTTATTTCTGTTAAATGACCCCAATATTTTTTCCAAATATCAATTATTTTTTTTATAATTAGACTTTGAAGAACAAATAAGAAATTATTAGAATAATACACCTTTGGGAAATAGTTGATGTCTTTATGGAAATAAAACTAATAAATCAATATATTTTCTTCAAAATAGAAAGACTTAAATTCTTAGTGGTTACTATTGAGAAAATAAATGATGTTCCTATTGAAGATCCAAATAAAATCCCAATAGAAAGCAATATTATTTCTAAATATTCATTTTCACTTTTTCAATAACATTAGAATAACATTTTTTTACCAAGCAACTATCGGTCTAACAATAAAAAAAAAAATTTGCAACTGAATTTAGCCTACAAAAAAAAACAGAGAAAAAATTGAAAAGAAAAAATTCGCAAAAATGTGAAAAAATGATTTCCATTTTGAAATTTTCTAAAATAAATTTTTTCTTCTAATATCCATTCAAACCCTTTAAACACATGTAATTCGCACACCAAAACTTAATTCCTTTGATTGGAAAATGGTTTATAATTTAGCGAAATAATTCCATTATCGTGTATTCTAGACTTTTAGATGGGAAAGTCTACTAATTAATTAAAAATTGCTTTTTTTTTATTTTTATTCTTGGACATAAGAATATATTGAATAAATAGTTATTTATATTTTTTCTATTTTTTTTTTTTTTTCCTCTGGTGGATGAACATAATCTCTTAAAAATTACAATATTTTCATTTCCATTTTTGAATAAACCCTTGTTTATTTCTGTTATGAATTTCGTTTATTTTTATATTAAAAAATTTTTTGCAAAATCAAATTTTTATTTCTCATATAAAATTAATTTTGTAATACTTCATTTTTGACCAGTATTTAAATAATTGCTATCAGCTATTAACACTTATTTAAAAAAAGAAAAAAAGGGGGTAAATGGGAATTGTTTATCAAAAAATCAAATAATCAAAGAAAAATAATATAGAAACCAAGAAAAAAGATTTTGATTGTTTAAAAATCAGAAAAAAAAATGAGTTTTTTTTTTTTTTTTACATTTTTTCCTGAATGAATTTTTTGTTATATTGGGAAAATGGCTTATAAATGGATAATATTACACGTGGTTGCTTGTTAATAACGTGATACTTAAACATTACCAATATGATTGACTTGAGAATAAAAAGAAAAGCAAAGAAATAAAATCAACAAATATCAAGGGTTAAAAAAAAAAAAAAAAAAAAGAAATGGGAATTCATAAATAACTTTCCTTCCAAAAGAACATTCATGATCAACTACCAAATTAAACTAGATGTATCAAAAGTATTCTGGTTGTGATTTTGGGTGTTATTAATTAAACGATAGTATTATTTTTTTTACCGATTGTTTATTTGAAACAAATACTTGCCATAATTTTTTTTTTTTTTATAAGTGTACTTTTATTTTTTCGTTTGTCTTTTTTTTCTTCTTTTTTTTTTAATCTTTGAAACAATGAAAAACTTGGATCGTATCTAATTCCAAAATAAACATTATTTTAACTTATCTAATTAACTAAATATCATTAATGATCATGGGGACGTAATAAAGTGTATAGAGTGTGATAAATATCTACACCGTTACTGTAGAGTGCCATCAAGTGCCTAGGTTTTTTTTAATTTCTGAAATGAAACTGAAAATTTTATTAAATTTTCTTTTTATTTCAAAAGATAAAAAAAACCTAATGGCGTTTTTCCAGAATTTAAAGGAATGGAGAAAAATCAAAAATTTTACTCTATTTTTTTTTGAATTCTGGAAAAGCTAAAGGCAGGTTTTTTTAATTTAACTTTATTAGATCCAATCTTTGATTTAATTAATTAAATTTAAATTCTGGAAAACCTAACAGAAGTTTTTTTACTTTAACTTTATTTGTATATAACCCCAGCAAATTTTGGAACAAACAGAAGCCACGAGAAAAGCTAACGGGTTTTTTTGAATTATTATTTTTGTTGAGAAAATCAATAGGTTTTCTAATCAAAACAATAATTAAAAAAAAAAAAAAAAACTAACCACTGTAAAAGAATAGTTGATCTTGCTTTTCACTAATAAAAAACAAAATCAAGATTTCTTAAATTTTGACACAAATTGAAGTAGAAATCATAAATTACTTCATTTAGTTAACCAAATTACATTTTTTTTTAGTTCTTGAAAATCAAGTCAATGGAATTAAAAATTCAATTTTAAAATCAAACATTAATTTCTTAAATACAAGGAAAAAATGAAAAACAAATCTTTTTTTTAAAAAAAATTAATCCATTTAAATTTAAATAAAAATATTTGAAAAAGAAAATTAAAACAAAATTAACTTTTTTTTTTAATGTAAAACCTTTATAATTATGATTAAAAAAATTGGTCATAATATACTAAATTATTTCATATGATTGGTAAAACAAATATTTTAATTTTTATGATTATCAATAATTTTCTATCTATCTATATATCGTTCTATATTTATTTATTAATATAGTCAAAAAAAATGTCAATTGGATCATATTTTTCAAAATTAAGCCAATCCGTTTCTAGCTTATTGAGCTTTAAAGAAAACTTTAAAAATCATGGAAGAATATTTTCAAGTCATTTTAGAACAATTGAAATTTTATCTTGTCCAGTAATCAATACTTCCAATACAATTAAAAATTTTCAAAAATTTTTAAATGATTTTTTTGGAAAATAATCTTTATTTTTTTGTTTTCTTTCTTTTTATACACCTTAAAAAATAAAATAAAATAATTTTATATTGCTTTTTTTGTTTTAAAATTTATTGGAATTTAGGTTAAATATCTGCATACATTATAAATTTCCAAATTAGCCAAATTTTGTATATTAATATTTTCAAAATATTAATATATTATTTTTAATTGTTGTTATTGAAGAAATGTAAATTTCACTCTCAATGCATTTTTTACTTAAATTTCTCAAAGGTAATTTAAGTGTAAAATCATAGATTTTACGATTATTCATGGAGAATTCATGCCCATATTTTCATTATGATTAAAAAAACAAAAGTAAAAAATTGACAAGAAAAAAAAATTAGATTGACTGAGTTAATAAGGAGAAATTTTCAAATAAAAATCACAGTATATTAAAATAAACAATAACAAACATTTAGAGAATTTATATCAAATTAAGGGGTTAGTTTCTAACGTGGGGAAGTTTAAAATTAAAGTAAGTTACTATTGAGTGTAAATTGTAACAGTGTCTGAAGATTTAAATGTCTAAAAAATTTGATTAGTCAAGTAGAGTACTAAAAATTGATCTCAGAAATAAAATTGATTATTTGTATTAGTAAAAAATTGAAAGTTTTTTGAAAACAAATCTGCTTATCATGGTAAATTTAAAGGTTATACTTTCACTATTCAGACTCCAAAGCTGCAAAGTATCTTTCTTAAATTTGTCTTGAAATGTAAACTATTTTTCAGTCAAAGGGGCCCAGTTGTAATGGTATAATACACGTGTTTAAAGAGTTTGCATAGATATTAGAAGAAAAATTTTATTTTGGAAATTTTCAAAATTGAAATCATTTTTTCACATTTCTACACATTTTTGTTTTTTTTTTTCGATTTTTTTTTAAAAACGTCATTCATTTGCAAAAAATTTTTTTATTGAAAGATCAATAGTAACTTGGTCAAAACTTGTTATTCTAATGTCATTGAAACCATGTAAAGATTGTTGAGAAATCATATTGATTTCTATTGGAATTCAATTTGATCTTTGATCTTGATATTTGTTTAATAAATGTGAAAAATTTTCACTTCATTTTCATTTCCTTTTTCAAATAGAGACCACAAATACCAACAAACTTTGTTTGAGGGCTTAATTTCTAAAAGAAAAGTATGGAAAATGAAGTGAAAAATGTTTGATATTTATTATTCAAATACCAGTAGAAGTTCAAAACAAACATCGTTGTTTTTCTCAAGAGGGCCCTAAGAATTTGAGTTTTTCAATTTTTAAGAAAAGCTATTGATTTATTAGTTTTCTTTCAGACATGTATCAACATTTCTTTGAGGTGTATTATTCTGTTTATTTCTGATTTGTTCTTCAAAGGTCAATTATATAAAATAATTGATATTTGAAAAAAACGTTGGGCCCCTTTGACTGAAACAGAGTTTAGATTGGTTTTTATCGTTAAGGGGTAGATGAAACTTGTTTAATGTATCAAAGAGAACATTTTAGAGTAACTAAGTCTGAAATTTCCAATTCAAAGAGTGTGATATATAAATACAGTGGTTAGAAGTATTTGAAAATTAATTTTTTTTTTGAATAAATATAGATTAGTCGATGAAAAATGAAATTTTAAAAAAATTAAAAGAATTAATTTAGTAATTGTTTTTACCAATTATTACCAAACATGTGAAATATATTGAAAATACAATTTACTTCATAAAAATTGAAACAGGTACATATATTTTTCAGGTTTTAGGTCAATACATATTGAGTGAATATTAAAAAATTGGAAAAATAATAATTTTTAGAAACAAATATTATTTTTTCAAAGACTTGAATTACTATTAATTTGTTTCTTTTTTTATTATTTGGAAAAGTTATAAAAATAAATGTTTTTAAATGAGAATTACTATTTGTAAAAAATCGGCCTTGGTTTAAAAATAATCAGTTCATAGGTAAAATGACAATGTTTCAAATAAACTTTATACTTTTTTAAAATCTTGTTCCAATACAGCCTCTAAATCATCACTCAGAAGTATAACTATGTTTGAATAATTTTTGAAGATAAAATCCTTGATAATTTCAGTAAATTTTCAAATTATGGTTTGAGATTGTTTTAAATTACTAAGATTTTTTGTGTTTTTTTTATTTTAAGAGACAAATGGTCCTTTTAAAAATTGATTCTATTGTTTTATAGGAAATTTTATATTCGATCTTCATCATCAAATTTCTTTTGAAATAATAGGGCTTTAAGAATCCAATATAATTTTTTACTGTTTTTTTGTTGTCACTTTTGTTAATTATTTATTGTTTCAGCTTTCTAAAAAAAAAAGAAACATAACTTTAAATGTCAATCACTTTTTTGGACAATTATGTATCAGCCAAATCAAAAACATCAATGGTTTATTGTCAACATTATATTTAATATTTCATTACTGTTGTCAAAATTGTGCTTAAAAGTTTAATCCCTTTTCAAAACAAAAAGCTTATTTTACTCTTAAGGGACTAGTCTATATTAAATTTTTTTAGGTAAATTTAATAGAGATTTAGAATTTTTTTTGCCAATTACTTAGATTTGAAATCAAAGTGAGAAACTTCTTAGTATATTAATGAAATCTTGTTAAAAGACATTCATTAAATTTAGTTATTGTTTTTATAGAAATAAAAATTTTTCCATTTTTTCACTTTTTTGAAAGTTGCTTTTTTTCAACTTTTCACAAAAATACAAAAAATAAAAAAAAATATGAGCAAGAAAGCAAAACCTTGTTATTTTTGTGGAAGGCGTACATAAAATAGTTTGAAAAATAAACCTGAAAAGGATTTTTTGGATTTGCATGAAAAAACAGTTTGATTCGAAAAAAATATACAATATATGCTTTACTCTTAATAAAATATTTTCTTTCTTTTCTTTTACCATTCTTTTTTTTCATGAATCTACTTTTTGAGTTTACGTTCTTTTGTTTTTGTTGAATTTAAAGTTTTTTTAAGTGTTCCCAAATTATCATTCCAAAAGTTTTTGTCAGAGTCAAAAACAATCAAAGAAAAGAATAAGAACTATTTTTTTAAAAAGTGATTATTGATAAAACAAATTGAGTTCTTTATAGAGTCAAGTTGGATGAATAGAAGTGAAGGAGAAAATATTCACTCGTTTTAAATTATTTTTTCGTTTTTAAAAATGAGAATAAATATTATTTTTGAGAAAATAATTAAATCCAAAATTAATCAAAAAATTCTCATCATTTAAAGATCTTTTTTCAAAAAAAAATTTTTAAAAGTCACTTTTTTTGAGTAGAATTTTAAAATTTTAAAAAAACAAGAACTAAAAGTTCTAACATTGAAAAAACCTGTATATTTTCAATTTTAAACATATTTCAAGATAAGGATTCCTTATTTAGTTATTAGACAAAAAAAAATTAATATAGACTAGTCCCTTAAAGAAGGCATATACGGTAATCTGATCAAAGAAACTGATAATAAACAAACAGTAAAAATTGGTATTGGTTTCTTAAAGTCCTATTATTTAAGAAGAAATCAGATAAATAAAGAACCAAATTGAAAAATTTATCTCAAAAAATTGAGTACATTTTTGTCAAAATGTCCTTAAAATAATTATCAAAAAACAAAGAAAATTAACAAAAAAATTTTGAACTAATTGTAATTCCTAATTTAAAATCGACTTAAAATATCAAGATATTTACTTTCAAAATTGATTTGGACCAAGGTATACTATTGGGTAGTAAATTAGATGTTACCTTTAGAACAAGAAGAAAAGCAAGCATGGATAATATTACGAAACACGGATTATAGTGGTTATGCATACATTAATTTGATCACTGTAGAGTTGTTTTGACTATAGAACACATGAGTGATTTACACCCATATTAACAAACTTTATGATACACTTCCACAAGGTTGATAGTCATAATTTAAACAAACAATTTTCAATTACTGTGATCAAAATAATGCGTGCACAAAGACTATAATCTGTGTTTCAAAATATTATCCGTGATTTTTTTTCTTCTTGTACCAAGGCAACATCCAATCTAAGGGCATGTAGTATACCTAAGTTCAAATCAATTTTGAAAGTAAAGGTCTGGTTATTTTCAGTAAAATTTAAATTATTCATGCAAATAATTGAAAATTTTCCATAATATTCTCAATTTTTTTGAATTTTTTTGTTTTTTTTTGTGATTAAAATTTTTAAAAAATTAACTTGATTTTTGGAGATAAATTTTGCAATTTGATCCTTCATTTTTAGAATTTCTTTTTAAATAATAGAACTTTAAGAAACCAATACCATGTTTTTTTATAGGTTTATTATCAGTTTCTTTGATTGGTTAATGTATAGGTATTCTATAACAAAAAAACACGCTTTTTATTTTGAAACACGCTTTAAAATTTTTTGCACGCTTTATTTTGACTACAGTAAATAGGATAAATTGTATCATCAGTAAAACATTCAACATAAATCCAAAGTCTTCAATTTCTAATTTTTAGAATGAACTCTAAATCTACTACTTGTTAATCAATTACATTCACGTCAAAGTAAAATACAAAACAGATTGTTAAAATCAGAAAAAACTAATCTAGTCGTTACTTTTTTAATAAAAAAATTTTTTTGTAAATTAATTTATCCACAGGTATTAAAAGATTTATTGAAAAAGAAATTGGCTATTCATGTTAGAAATAAAAAACTAATTTAAAGGATTTCTATTTTCAACCTATGAGTTATTAGTCTGTAAAAAATTATCTTCTACTTTCCCAAAAATATAGTTAAAAGAGTAGCTCTTATAATTTTTTTTATTTAATGTTTCTTTTCAAAAAGTACCCCAATATTTTGAGATCCTTTTTGAGTTGGTATTATTGAAATGAAAATTATCTTATGACTAGCAATAACTTGTTATTTTTTAATTTTTTGTTTTTTTGAAAAAAAACTTTTTTTATCTTTTTCAAACAAAAAAAAGAAAAAGAAAAAGAAAAAAAATAATAATGAGCGAAAATCTTGTAAATTTATTACTACAAATTATTGACGAAGCAAAAACATTAGAAATCCATAAATTGAAGTTCAAATCGATCCTCAAGAAATTGCTTCTAACATTAAAAGAATTAAAAGGCTTTGTGGTTCAAGATCATCACGTTATTTCTTTGCAACACATTTTAGAAAACTTAAAAAAAATGGTCAAGAGGTTTAACACAAGTGAGTGGTTACAAAATTTATTGCAGTCCGACGAAAGTGTCTCTGCAAATTTGCAAAAATTAAATGAAGAGCTACATCGTGTTTCTTTATTAATTGGGCTTTCTGAAAATTCAATAGCGTTGCAGTTCAAGTTGATTGTGGAAGACAACATCAAGGATCTCGCTCAAATTCGTGACAAATTATTATTGTTGCTGAAGCAGAAACGAAAAAACCAAGACAATTCGCAAGTATTCAATTTAATAAAGCACAAAATCAAAATTATTGAACAAGAACTAAGGGTTGAATTAAAAAAGGAATTAATGAAAAATTCACAACAACATCAACAACAACAACAACAACAACAAGGACAACAACAGAAGCAACAGCAACAAAAGCAACAAGAACAACAACAAAAACAAAAACAACAACAACAACAACAAAAACAAAAACAACAACAACAACAACAAAAACAAGAGAAACAAAAAAAACACAAGCACAAACAACAACAAAAAAACAAAAAAAAGGAAAAAGAAGAAATCAAAAAGGAATTAAAAAAACTGGAAAACCAATTAAAAAATTCCTCAGGTTTACAGGATCCGAAAAAAGAGCTCTTTGAGGTTGACCCAGAAGAATTCATCTTTGGAGAATTAATTGGCAAGGGTGGGTTTGGGAGAGTATTCAAGGGTACATGGGAGGGGAAAGAGGTTGCGATCAAGGTGATTTTAAAAGAGCTAATTAACAAGGACAATTTAAAGGCGTTCCAAAAGGAAATCTATTTATTAAGCACTTTAAAGCACGAGAATATCATTCAGTTTTTGGGTGCCTCTTTATTGAAGGAGCCCTATTGTGTTGTTACCGAATTTGTCTCTGGGGGCTCTTTATTTAGCTTAATTCACAAAAACAGGAATGTGAATTTAACAAGCGAGCAAATTAAAAATATTGCAATTGGGACTGCAAATGGGATGAAGTACTTGCACAGTTATGGCATCATTCACCGTGATTTAAAGTCTTTAAATGTTTTACTTGACGAAGCACATACACACGTCCAAATCTGTGATTTTGGTATGGCGAGGGTCAAGCAAAATAGGACCCAAAATAAATTGCTAATGACCGCCCAAATCGGCACAACCTTTTGGATGGCACCCGAGGTTTTGGCGGGCTCGTCATACGACATCAAATGTGATGTATATAGCTACGGCATTTTGCTCTATGAATTGGTCACAAGAAGGATCCCATATAAGGAATTAAACTACACCCCGATCCAAATTGCGTTTGCTGTTGTTAACGATCGCCTGCGTCCAAAGTTCATTGAAACTGATGATGTTTCAATGGAATTAAAGGAACTAATTTTAAAATGCCTTGATCACCGGCCATTTAAAAGGCCGACGTTTAAAGAAATTTTGAAAATAATGAACAAAGAAAATTTTATTTTCCCAAAATACAACCGCAAAAAGTTCACTCAAGTTCGAAAAGACTTTCGGAGAAGAAAGGAAGAGCAGGATAACATGCCTGTGCAATTGTCCAAGTCTGAACAGGAGGCAATTGAATTTTCGGATTCATTATATATCCCAGATTCCCAATTAAAGGAAATGAAAAAAGAAAGAGGAGAAGAAAATGGCAATGAAGAAAGGGCAAAGAAAAGAAACAACAACCTTCACAATAGCCTTGAAGAAAAATATTTAATTGAAAAGCCCGTGCCAGTTTTAACAAAATTAGTACGCTTTTTAAAAGACAAATCTAAAAATGAAAAAGAATTCTCAGAATTTGCGATCACCTTTTCAAGATCGGGCGGGTTAACCGGCGTCTGTTCATTGTTAGTTTCAACAACTTTAGTCAAAGAATTGCCAAACCAATTTACCCCCCTCCGTGACAAGAACAGTAAATCGAAATTAAAATCAATAGCCAAGCTATGCTGTTTAACTTTATCGTATTTAGTGATCACGGATAAAACTTTAATCTTTTTGAGAACCGAGAAAAGATTGTTACCCTGGTTAGTGAAACGATTCCAACTGAGCCCCACAGACAAGGTTATTTTCAGACTAATTTCGAAATTAACCCGTGACAAGGTAATTCGGGATAAATTTAAATCCAGGGGGCTCTTGAAGTTTTTATTTTTAAGTATTGAAAGGAACATGGAAATCATCGCAAATTTTTGCTTGGACGAGAATATCGAATTAAGGCTCAAATCAACAAATTTAATGGAAACTTCAATAAGTTTATTAAGCTCAAAGGACCATTCGTCAAGGAGTAATGCTATACACGTGATCTCAAAATTAATTAATTTCAAATGGGCAAAAGAAAAATATGAAAACACCGAATTTCTTCAAATTATTTTAAAATTTATCAAAAACGCCATTGAATTTAAACCAGAAAAAATCGAATACAATAAATGGAAAAACGAGCAAATATTATATTCGTTTCACCTCCTTCGGAACATTTTGATCAATAACAATAACAATAACAATAATAGTAGTAGTAGCAATAATAATAATAATCAGAACATTAATAATCAAGTTGATAATAATAATAATAATAATAATCAGAACAACAATAACAACAGCAATAATGATAATAATAATAATACAATTAATAATGATGATGATGATCAGAGTCAAAAAAAGAGTAATGACGAAAATAAAAAAAAAATCAGAAAAAATATTTGGAATTTTAATGAAGAGATAGCCTCAATAATCAGTTGTTTGAATATGTCATTGCCTTCTAGAGTCATTCAAGAATGCAGTTCCTTTTTAAAAAATTTGATAATAATTACTGATCCGGATTATAGCATTATAGAAAATACCCAACTGATCTCAACAATAATTAATTCTATTCATTCGGTTTCAACGAGGGCAAAACTAGACTTGTTAAAAGCCCTGTCAATAATCATTTCCAATTCAGATGATTGTAAAATGCAGTTATGTAAACAAAATTCAATTACAGCAATCGCCAAATTTCTGCAGAAAAATAATGAAAATCTTTTAAAATTCACATTAAAAATTTTAAGCTCCTGTGCGGAATTAATCGAGGGGGCAAATATCATCTCCCAAATGAATTTAATCCCCATCTGTTCCGGATTGATCTCCCACGAAGAGATGGATATCAAATTGTCTTCTTTGCTCTTAATCAAAAACCTTTCCAACCATCAACAGATCATTGAATTGATAATCAACTCTGGTGCTTTGTTTTCAATAATCACTCTGTTGAATTCCAAAAAATACCTTGTTGTCAAAACAGCAATTTCAATAATTTTCTTATTGATGAAAAATAAAGACGCACTAAAGATAATGAAAGAAAATAATATAATCCAGATTTTAATACAATTGTCGTTTAATGAAAGGCTCTTTACCGACAATAACGACTATTTAAAGGGCAATAACGGTAGCGGTAGAATGGAAAAGACCAATTTACTCAAAATTTCAATACAAACGTTCAGCATATTGTTAGCTCTTGCAAAAGTCGGCGAAGACATTGAAGTTGTTCCCAAAATTGTTAATTTTGCTAAAAATGGCAAAACTTCGATAATTTTCCTCATAAAATCCTTGTCTTTATTATCTGAATTGATTTCACAAAACAATAATAATAAACAATTGGCTAAAAAAATTGGAATTTTTAAAGCCTTAGAAACAATTTCGCTCAGAATAGAAAATTCTTCACAAAACCAAAAAAAGGAATTAAAAGATTTATTAAAAATAATTTTAGTGTTAACAAAAAAATTGAAAATTTGATTTTATTATTTATGTAAACAAAATGTTTATTAGATATAGCTATATAATCATCTTGAAATTAATTCTTTTTGGGTGAAATTATTTAAAAAAATTATCACTAATTAATCTAATTTTTTATTAAATCAAATAAAAATTTTCACTTATTATTTTTAAATTTGCGATTCTTCTTCTTTATTTTTTTTTTTTTTTTTTTTTTTTTTTTTTTTTTTTTTTTTTTTTTTCATTTCATAAATTAACCAAGGTTTCTTTATGACTATTTCCGAATAAAAAGTTAATAATTACCACAAAAAAAAATATTTTTTCTTGTTTATATCAATATTTTTTTTTTTTAATTAAATATTTGAAATATACAAAATTGAAAGAATTAGTATCTGCACAAAGGGGTATAAAAAGAATAATATTTAATGTCCAAAGACCTGTTTTTCAAAATAAAAATCACCAAGAATGGAATTTTTTTTTTTTTTCAATTATGAGTTTTAGAAATGTCTGTGAAATAAATAATATACAAATAATAATAAAAAAGAGTGAAAAGTTATTTATTTTTATTTGAATTATGGTTTTGGGTTAAAAACCAACTTAAATTTCTTTTTATCTTATATTATTAAGAGTATCAATTTACAGTATTGGATTGGGGATAATAAATCATTTTCCAGTCAAAGGGGAACAGTTGTAATGTGTGAATTATATGTGTTTAAAGGGTTTGCATGGATATTAGAAGAAAAATTTTCAAATTGAAATCTTTTTTTCACATTTTTTCATATTTGTTGTTTTTTTTTTTTCATTTTTGTTTTTTGACTGAATTCAGTTACAGAAAATTTTTATATTATAAGATCAATAGCCACTTGATAAAAATGTGTTATTTTAAGGTTATTAAAACTGTGGAAATTATTGTAGAGAAATCATATTGATTTCTATTGGAATTTTATTCAGATCATTGATCTTGATATTTGAATAATAAATGCGAAAATTTTTCTACTGGTAGTTGAATGATAAATAGGAAGCAATTTTCACTTCATTTTCCATACTTTTCTTTTGGAAATAAAGTCCACAAACGAAGTGGGTTGAGATTTGTCGTATCTATTTGAAAAAGGAAATGGAAATGAAGTGGAAAATTTTCACATTTATTAATGAAAAGCGGTGGAAGATTAAAATGAACATTCTTGTTTTTCTAAAAGGGGGGATAAAATTTGAGTTTATCAATTTTTAAGTAAATCTATTGATTAATTAGTTTTATTTCAGATGATTATCAACTATTCTTTGATGTGTATTATTCTATTTATTTCTTATTTTTTCTTCAAAGGTCAATTATATAAAATAATTGATATTTGAAAAAAATGTTTTTTTTTGGAGATTCCCTTTGACTGAAACAAAGTTTAGTTCTATTGATTTTTTCTTTTTAATTTTAATAATTAAAATTATTCTTGAATTTATTTTTATTTTATTTTGGATGATGGGAATTAATTTTTTCTTACTGTCTTTAGATTTTTTTAATTTAAAAGAATTAAGTAAAAATATTTGATTTTATTCTATTCTTTTAAATCAAAAGAGTAAAAAAAACAAAAAAAACTGGTTTAGTTTTTCTTTATGTTTTAAAAAGAATTGAAAAATGGCATATTCATAAATCAAAAAGAAAAGTTAAAAAAAACTAAGGAGTTGAAGTAATTCTAATACTTGTAGCCGAATTTAGATATTTTTGTTTAGAGGTTGCAATAAAGAGCCATAATTTTGTTTTTATCATTATGTAACAAAAAAATCAATAATAAATCTTATTTTTGAAAAATATCAAAATTATTTTTTCATTGAAAGTTAAGAAAAAAAAATGTTCAAAAATTCCAATTTAAAAGGTGTCTTTAAAAGGGTTATTTTTTTCATTTTTACACTTAAGATTCTTTCCTCTTCAACAAGAAATAATTAACACAATTTAAATGATGGGTTCAGTAATGGGAAAGATATTTTTCTTTATTTTTGAGCAATAAATATCACCCCTTCAAGAAAAATTCATTATGTGTTTGCTAAAATTCATTGAAATAATTCAAGATCTTATACTTGGGTTATTTGTTATTTTTATTTATTTGGATTAATTATTTCAATTTTTTACATATGTTGGGATTCCCCAAGAAGATAATCGATAACGTCAATGATTTCTTAAATTATTTTTTCTTGGTAAGTTTTTATAAAATTACAAGATATTATCCTATATTTAAAAAATGTTTATATAATTTTGGAAATAAATATATTCAAAGTCCTTCATTGTTAAAGATTTACTTTAAAATATTTGCTATGAAAGAATCAGGTATTAATTTTTTGTCATTTTGCTCTGAATATATTTTTTTTTTAATCCATTTCCAATAACTAAAAATAAATGTGGAAAAAATATTTTAGTTTATTAATATTATTATTATTAAATATGTGTAAATTATATTGAAGAAATGCTATAGTCGGTTTCACTTTTAAGACACACCTTTTCAACAAATTTTAAGGAATAAATAAATCTCGAGTCACAGCACATTTTTTGGAATTTTTTTTTTTACAAATTATTTTACTAGAATTTGAATTTTGTGCCTTAATTTGAGATTTTTTTTGTGTCTTAAATTTCGTTCAAAGTTTGTGCCTTAAAAGTGGAACTGGCTATAATATTTAATTTTCCTTTTAGATATTTAATCTAAATATTTGTATATATATTGTATTAAAGTAATTATATATGAATCATAATTGTTTTAAAAGTTCACAGTTTACAATTGTTTGCAATATAATCATTGTATTTTATTTCTTTTAATTTTTTTTTGACAATAATAATCGATTATTCCCATAGTTTTACATATTAAAATGATTACTATTTTCTATTATTTATTATTTTGTTTGATTTTTTAATCATAAAGTATAAAATTAATATTATTTTTTGATTTATTACCCCCTAATATCTATTTAAGCAGTTAGTAAATAATCTAATTTTTAGAATTTTTGAATTAGAGGGGTTATTTATAATATTTTAAACCATAATATATTGAATTTTTTTATAGGTTCTCATTATAGGCTTCTAAACCCCATTCCAAAAATTTGGACCCACCCAAAATCAAAAATAGGCAAAAAAAACCCAATTATTGTATTTTTTCAAACCTAATATAAAACCACATTTAAGTTGCGCAGTATTAATGTTTTGATAAGTAATCATTTTTATCCAAATAAAAGAAAAAAATATACAAATCAAAAATAAAAACAGATTTGTCTAAAATAATGAAACGGGTGGAACTAAAAATGTATTGGTAAATTTGTTGAAATTTCACCAATAATTGTGGATCGATCAAATGTTAAGATACCATCTACTAATTGTATGTTATTTTCCAATTTAACAACCGCAATACTAACATTCTATCAACCATTGAAAAAAAAATTCAAATCTAGCCAAACAGGATTAAGTAACTGCAACAAAGGAAATGAAAACAAAACAAAAAAGACAAAAAATGAAATAGTTTGTAAAATCAAAATTCTTTCCAAATTGAATTTAAAGTGCAGTAATGATATTCTTTCGACTATTTAAATTGTGTGCAAATTTTTGGAATCTAGTTTATAGGGTACATAGTTTTTTTATTTGGTAAATAAACAGAAAGAGCAAGAAGTAGTTTTTTCTTTCACAGATAAAAAAAAGCAATATTTTTCTGATATTTTCTTATTTTGTTCAAAAGTGTCACTGATTATTGAAATAAACAGAAAACTTGAGATATTCAAAAAAAGATTTGTATGGATATAAATAAAAATTAGTAAAATCATTTGATTCTATTTCCTCTATTTACTTTTTTGAAAATTCATTGAGATTTCCAGCTTGTGGAATTCAATAATCCTGTATATATAATAATTATTTTAATTTATGGGTTTAATTGGGTGTTTTTAATTTCATTTAGTTGTTATTGTTTGTTTCTTGTATAAATTTTACTATTTTTTTCTAGTATTCAGCATGAAAAAATTTTTAATTTTTTTTTAAAATTATTTTTTTTGTTTTCATGGGTTAGCAAATTGAAAGTTTTAATTCTTGATTGGGTGAAAATATAACTAACCAGAACCACAAGATTAAAAATTTTTTTATACTTTTTTTTTGAAAGGAAAAAATAACAAGTTTACTTCTATTTAAAATTAATTAAATCACGAAATATTTTTTTTTAGAAAATTCATCAAGTTTTTTATAATATAACGGGGCAGGGTGGGGGGGGGGGGGGGGGTATGGGTGCAAAAATTTTTTGAAAAATCAAAATCCTGTATTAATTTTTTCCTTAGTGGATAAATTTTTCTCAATATTGAACAACTAAGAAAAAAAAAAACTTAAATAAAATGAAAAAGGTAACCTCCATTGTTCACCTTATAAAAATATAATATACGATTGTGATCCGAGACATGGGTTGCTATAATTAAAAATACTATATTTGTATTAAACAAATTGTATTATTATGAATAATCAATTATCAATACTAAAATAGATATTTCGATAATTATATTAGATTTGAGTATTATCGAAATATTTTGGAAAACATTTATATAAATTTTTTTGGAAATGTTTTTATCTAAGATATAAGGTTCTTGGATAATTTTCAAATGGAATTACAATGGTTTACAAAAAACAAAAGTGTAATTTTTTTAAAAAAAAAAGAAGAAAAAGATCATTTTTACAATTTTGAAACCCTAAAATCTTTTTTATTTGATAAAATTTGTAATTATGACGAAATTTTTTGAAACAAAGTCCATCAAGATTTTTTAACATTTGATATTAATACAAGGTCTATACATGAGATTCAATTTAAAAATTAACCAAGTGTAAATGTATCCTCATCTATCTTCAAATGCAAAATCCTGAAAAAAATATTAATTATATTTTTACAATTATAGTTGGGAAAAAAATACCGGACATGAAAAAAATCCCGGACAAGATTTTTAATTGTGATTATTAGTAAAATTTTTGTATAATTTCAATTAAATCCTTATTATAAATAACCAATTTTATTATGAGATTAGTAATAAACCTACCTAAAGTCCATCAAAGTAAGGTGTCTCTAGAATACTCGAGTAATTGTTTGATAGCCTAATGTTGATCAACTTTTTTTGAAAAACAATCGAGTTTTATCGAGGCTTACTAGAGTTTGGAAAATGATAATTTTTCTTCTTGTTTTTTGATTGATTGAATGGTGTTTTGAACAATTGTGATTTCAACAATCATCATTCTAATAAGTGGGGGAGTTATAATTGAAAAAGTTCGATTCTTAAAAAAAGGAATTTGATTGTAAATAAATGAAATTACACAATAATTTTACTAATATTCACAATTAAAAATCTTGTCAGGGATTTTTTTCATGTACGGTATTTTTTTCACTACTCTATTGTTTAGACCTTATCCTCTCTGAAATTTTGATCCCACAAAAAAGTTTTCTCTCAAAAAAAAAATTAAAAGCAAATTCTCAATTCTCTTTTTTAATTTTTTATTTTTCAATCTTAAAACCTTTTCATTATCATTTCACAGAACTTTTGACCCACAATTTGTCAAAATAGTTCTTTTATTTAACTTAATCTAGTGAATTTTTAATTTTTTAAACATTTGCAGTTTAAAAAGAAAAAACTAAGTTTTGGTACACTATAATTTTCCAATTAAAAAATGAAATTTTTAACTCAGATCCCAAAATATTTTTCTTGTTTATAAGTAGAAGAAAACCCAAAGATCTTTTCTCCCTCTTTTAGAAATGATATTTAAAGACAACAATACAAACTTCCTTATTGAACTCGAAGACAAAATTTTTACTTTGCTTTTTTGATTGTAGCAGTAATAATGAATATTCATTTTGGAACTTGAAATTATAATTTTCATTGGTTGACTTGAAAATAACAGTATCACAAAATATTATAACCATTAAACGTATATTGTTAAAATCTTTTGGAAATTCCAATCCTCCTAAAAAAATCATCACTAATAAAAGTACCAAAATTAATTACTTTCGCTCTTCAGTTAAAATCAGATCTCAGACCAGGAAAATTGATCCTTTTAAAAATTTTGATTGTATTTGGTGTTTTGTCTTCAAATTTTATAAAATCCAAAAATTTTTTCTTTTTCAGAATTGTTACATTTACTTTTATTCCACTATTAAAAAATGTTAATTTTCAGAGAAAATTGTTTATGTTTTATATATGGTGTTTCAAAATATAATCTAGTTTTGTACCGAATAAATTGGAAATAATATTTTTAAAATGTACCAATTCCCCTTATTGAATCTCGAGATCATTTTAAAGACGAGTAAGTATTTAGAACTGTAATCAAAAAAGATAAAGTTAAAAGGTTGTAAATTATTGTTTTATTACTATTCAAACCAATAAGTATTTTCGCATTTTTTACATTTTATTTTTTGTTAATTGATAGATAGTTTCAAAATGATCATTTTGTCAGAATTAATTGTGAAAAATGTTGAATTTTCTTTAAGAGCAATTATTCAAAAATAACTTATCATAATATATTGGAGTGATTGGTTATCATTTAGATTTCTTCCTTTTCTAGATTTACTTTTTGACAGTGAATAGTAAATTGTTTTAGGGGTTAAGAAAGTCAACTTAATTTCTTCTTTTTACAAAAACATTTAATCTTAAATGAACAAATAAACAGAAATACGTTGTTGTCAGATATTCTCTTTTTGGAGTGGGTTTTAGTGAAACCCAATAAGTTAGCATTATTGATTTTTTCCATTAAATAAACCAAACTTTTTTAGTCACGTTTTCAAATTTTGTATTATTGAAAGTCGAAAAAATCCAAAAATCTCATAAAATCAATTAGAGTTGAGATTTCTGGATCCTATTAAAGCTTGCTGAAATAACTTTTGATTAAAATTTGATAAGTGTAATTCTATTTTAAAAGAAAGCAAAATTATTGTGAAAGTTTCCTTTTGTGAAAACAAAAACAAATTAAGATCAAATTAAAATTAAATCCTTTCTTTGAAATATAAAATTAGAGAAGATTAAAAATTGACTCAGGGTGAACTTGTAGAACTTTCCATTCTTCTTTTGAAAACAAAGAGATGTATTTTTTAGAATTTATAAAAGATCGACAAAAAGGGAAGATTTTAATATGAATGTTAAAAAACGTGATGTTATGAAAGCTTAATTCTTTTGGTGGTAATCCAATCATGAGAATTATTTGACACAAAAAGCATTACACATCAATTTTTTTGATTAGCCATCATATTTATACCAATAATATCAGTAGAATAGTACCAAATTGTGAAACACAAAATAACTTTCCTAAGGAAGTAACTCATCATACCCTTGGTCTAAAAAAAGATCGTTTTCTATTGGTTTCATATATCTCAAAAAAACTGTGATTATTTTAATTATCTGTCCTTTGTTTTTATTATTCCACAGGAAGCCTATTTCTAATAAAACTCATGTAACTGGAATCGTCGTTATAAGCAAATCCTTAAAGCCAATTTCAGTGGATCCAAACAATCCTCAAAACAAAAAATCACAAATTCGTCAATTTAATTGATGTTTAACTCACAAATTTCGAAATTAAAAACCTTCAAAATGGGAGTTAAATATTGGTTTCGGTGGTGTTTTGGTTTATTTTTGGTTTGAATAAGCAACCAAATTTAAAAATTAGGTTTTTGTTACTAAAAAGGTGAGAAAAAAAGAAGGAAAAATTATTTAAAACTAAAAACTGTTTTACTATCATTTTAAATTAGAAAAAGTTAAAGATTTTTTTGTCATCAAGTATAAAATGAATGTGTGAATTAAAATAATCAGTTATTCTTGATTGAGTTTCTAATTAATTGTCAATCACATCTTGAAAGAGAGTTAATTTTTCCTGAGGAATGGCTTTTTCTTTTGCAAAAAGGATTTTTCGAAAAAATATTGCTATGTTGAAAATTAACTATTGTCCCTAATTTCTCTGCTTCAAGATAAATGGTAAACAAACAAAAAACAACCAGAAAGTGGAAATAGATTCTTTCTATCATTCATTAAAAAGATTTGAAGAAAAAATCTCAGCCAATCTGAGACTGTTTTCAATAAATAACAAAACAAAAACTGTTTACAATATTTTCTACCAGAATTTGAACTCTAAATAGTTTCATTTGGGATTGAACGATCAGATTGTAAAACTAAGACACGGAAAGAGCCATTCCCGATTTATGGTAATTTGACTCAGAATTCCGATTTTTGTATTTTATTCATCTCAACAATTTTACAAAATAATAAAAAAAAATAATCAAAAAGAGAAAATCAAGGCAAATTGGCAATTTTAAAATATCCAAAAGAGGAAAATTAAGATAGAAAATTACAAAAAAACTTGAAAAACAGGCAGAGATCTTATAGCTGTTTCAAAATTTTTCGTCCACCATTTTTTTATAAAACTGCAAATCATTTCTTGCCTGTAATTACCAAATAAAAGTAATAAAAATTTTGTTAACTTTTTGATAATCTAAGAGATTCTTTCAACAGGTTTTCTTTGGTTCAACTTTCTTTGACTTTCAACTAAATAAAAGCAATCTCTCTTTTAGTTTTTTTAAATAAGAATAAAGTAAATCTGTGATATGGTGTTGGTACATTTAGAATCGAAATAGGAGTACTTCCACTGTCAATTTTCGTTTGATTGATGGGTTGATTTAAATGACCACAAGACAAAATATTTTGAATAATTATTGGGGGTTTAAAATTCGTTTTTGCATTTACAGTATTTTTTTTACTAATTTTCAAGATTAAGCAGAATCACAAATTGAAAAAAGGATCTTCAATCCAATTCAAAATATCAGTGGGTAATTTCACAAAGAAAGACGGAAATCAGAAAAGAAAATAAAAACTGTACAGCATAAATGAGAATTTGTCAGAATAATGGAAAATAAATCATAGTTTTTACTATCTTTTCAAATACTTTCAAAAGTGTTATGAAGAATTGTCTAATTGACTTATTTTGACCAGTTTAGTTCATCCCCTCTTCAACTTTGAGCACACACGATTGTATAACAACAACAGATAACTAATTCTTTTTCCATTTGCAACAATAAAAAAAAGCACAAAAATTATTTTGTTTTTAAAAATAGTGTCTGTTGTCATTGTCACTCCTCTGCTAAAGCACACTTGTTCAGATTAATCTGAGAAGGTATTTTTATTACTTTATTAAATCATTTATTTTTCAAACGCCTTTACAAATGTCATTAAAAAGAATAGGGCCTTACGAGATTGGTAAGTTTTAATTGTTTCTCAAAACCAAAACAAAATTCTTTTTGAATTCACCATAAACATTTTTGTTGGTAAAAATTTACGTTTCAATGTTTTAGGAAAAACACTTGGTAAAGGAAGCTTTTCAAAAGGTAGGATTAATTTCTCATTGCTTTTCTTTGTTTTGACTTTTCTGTAGTCATTAGTATCTTTTTTCCAAGCAATTCTTAATTTTTTTTCACAAACCCCGATTTTTTTGTTTTTGTTGCTTGTTCTCTTGTTTAACTTTCTTCCTTTTTTAATCTAAAAGTAAAATTGGCAACACACGTTGAAACCAATGAAAATGTGGCAATCAAAATCATCTCAAAAACAGGATCAGAGCTTGATCGCGATCAATTGTCTTTGATTCGAAGAGAAATAACAATCCAAAAATTGTTAAAACACCCAAATGTTTTAGAAATTTTCCAGGTTTATGAACAACAAGACAAGCTATTTTTGATTTTGGAATATGTATCACATGGTAAGGCACTATCTAGATATTTATTTTCTTTTTATTTTCTTTTTATTTTCTTTTTATTTTCTTTTTATTTTCTTTTTATTTTCTTTTTATTTTCTTTTTATTTTCTTTTTATTTTCTTTTTATTTTCTTTTTATTTTCTTTTTATTTTCTTTTTATTTTCTTTTTATTTTCTTTTTATTTTCTTTTTATTTTCTTTTTATTTTCTTTTTATTTTTTTTTTATTTTATTTTTATTTTTTTTGGGCTTTAGGTCTGCTATTTCTGATCTTTTTCACCACTAACCAACAAATAACGGATTTTAAACAATAACTCAAATTAGAATTTTGATCGTATTTTGTCAAATAACGACTAAATGGATCGATTTTTGTATTTTTTCTTCAAAATGTAAAAAAACATAATTTTGTAAAAAAATTCAAAGCTTTGACTTTTCTTACTTATCAATTATCTTGCAAAACAAACCCCATTGGGAGAATTTAATACACTTATTTCCAAATATTCCATTTTTGTAGATCAAAAATTAAATTTTTGATCTTTTGGGTTGGATTTATTCATTCTTCTCAATTTTACTTTTTTTTAAATTTACTCCTTTCTTCAAAAATGAGAACAAAACCTCGAAAACGTTTTTCTTCGTTTCCACAAAAAATGAAATTACAACCAACCACATTGTTACTAAATTTGAATAAATTTTCATCTCTTTTTCTTTTTTCTATTTTTCCAAATTCTTTTCACTTAGAATTGACAACGAAACCAAAACACAAATAATCAAAAAGATCAAGAAAATAAAAAAGAGATCAAAAATTTTATTTTATGCGTTCAAATAGAATCTATTTTAAAAAGGAAAAAAAAAAAAAAGAAAATTTTCTGTACTTATAGTTTAAGTACCTATCGGAAATTTTTTTGTTGAAACTAAGTGTTTAATTTTTTTACGCAATTTAGGTTTCGAAAAAAGGGGTTTCAAATGAAAGTAAACCTTCTTTTGGTTGTAAAGACTTAAAAATTTGATCTCAAAGTCTTTTTTTAAAAAAAAAAAAGATCAAAATTTAATTTCGAAAAAAGTTTATTGCAAATAGCTTTTGAGAAGATTTTGATTTTTTTTTTTGGAAGAGAGTAATTAATCCGCGTAAAAAATATTTGAGAATTTGCAAAAACAATTTTTATTTACCTAATTTGCAATAAACGTAATTAAAAACAAAATCTGATCGAATTTTCTTTTAGTACCCAAAAAAACATTTAACACAGGATTTTGAGTTAATCACAGAAATCACAGAAATCAGAAAAATCAGAGAAACCAAATCACAGGTTTCAAAATAGAAAGGATTCGTCTTTCAAAAAGCAAATGACATCAATTTTAACTTTTGGAATATTAATTGAAATTTTTGCAAGTTTTCATTATTTAATTTGCAGTCATTAAAAAACACGAACAACAATGATTCATATTCAAAAAAAAAGATACTTTCTTGACAAGATTCTTTTTTTTTTTCTCTAAATAAACAAAAATAAACCTCACAACCTAAAAACAAAAAAATTAGGAATTCTTACAAGATAATAACAATATTTCTTATAATAATATATAACCTAACCTTTACTATTTTTTCAAATAGGTGAACTCTTTGATTATATTATAAAGTGTGGAAAAGTGCCTACTAACCAAACTCGAAAATTTTTTCAACAAATCATTTATGGGCTTGAGCATCTTCATTCTTTTTCAATTTCGCATCGTGACTTAAAACCTGAAAACTTGTTATTAGATGAAAACAATAATATCAAAATTTCTGATTTTGGAATGGCTAAAATTACCAAATCTGGCAAATTATTAAAGACAGCCTGTGGGTCACCACATTATGTTTCGCCTGAAATTATAAATGTAAATATTTTATTATCCTTAACTTTGCAAATAATTCGTCCTTTAAATCAATATTTTCTTTTTTTTTTTTTTTGATCTCAAAATGTACGGATTATTTTCTATTTGCTTGATTCTTGAAATTCTGATCTTGGCTTTAAATGAAAAAAAAAAATTATTTTTTGAATCACTTTTTCTCTTGTTTAAAGTTCTTGATCAAAATTTAAAATATTTTTGTAATTTGATCTACAAATTAATTTTTTTAAAACTTTTATTAATTTTATAAAAGTGGTCAAAAAGATTCTTTAAGGACGATGTTTTCATCTGAAAACAGTGAAGTAATGGATGAAAACACTCTTGAAAGAGTTTTGTAATCTCATTTTAATTTACAGACTTTGAATTTCTTCTCGAAAAAATGAGAAATTTTCATAATTTTCACAATTTTCACAAATTTTACAAATTTTACCTTTCTCCAATCATCCCAAAATTTGATTTTAATATTTTAGAATTTCCATTTCAAATCTGGAAACATAAAGCAACCCCCTTGAGCTGTTCTACATATTTCTTACATTTATTTTTGATAAGTTTTGAATGTTCTCAAATTTGAACTTGTAATTGAAAATCCCAAAAGTAATTTTTTTGCAATTATACTTTTTGTTATTTTCAATTTCCTTTTCATTGAAAAAGAAAAAAAGAATGAAAGTGCAAATGAAAAAGATGACAAAAAATGTTTTATTTTTTTTTTTGTCCAATTTCTTGAGATTGAACGTTCTTTTTCAGAATTGAAAGTGAAATTACGAAATAACTTAACACTCTCAAGAGTGGGAACGTAGTCCTTAAGGTAGTATTTTGGTTAAATTTTACCATTTTTAGAAATTTTAATTATTAGATTATTAATGAAAAAAGATTTTTTAAGTGTAAAGTGAGATTGAAACTTTGAAGACCCAAATTCCTTTCGCTGCTTTATTGGTGAAAAGAACCCAACGTAATTCAGAGTTGAATCTATAATTTTTGAACATTTTTTTGATTAAATTTTGTGTTTTATTAAATTGTGCTTTGGATCTAGAAATGTGTTTATGGTTTTGCTTGAAATCAATTATAGAATAAACCCTAAAAATAAACATATTTTTAAACAAATCTATTTCTTTTTGAAGACCAACCTAGAAATATCACCTTTTCACATAACCTTGTTTAAATCAAAATGAAAAAAAAAAAAATTAAAAGTTTATTTTCCAAGATTGTTTTTCATTATCTTCTTAATTTGTATGAATCATAACAAGTTTATTACCTTGAATTTTTCTCATCATTACTATTTATTATAATTTTACAAACATTTTTTCAAAATTTGTTATCAAAATCTCTTTTTTCAAATTTTTTTATCAAACAAATTCATAATAAAGAATATTATTTCAAAATTAAAGAAAATGATTGAATTCTTGAGACCAAAACCAAAAAAACAACTACAAAAGTTTAAACCCAAAGAAAAGGAAAAACCATGAAAAAATTTCAATCAGAGTTCAGAATTATTTTGAGTTTTCAATTTGAATCGAAAAAATATAATTCTCAAATCAATCAAATACATCCAACAAGTCTTTGTTTCGGAAAAAGAATTCAAAAAATATCCTCTTTTCTGAACCAAAAATAAAACTAGATAAATTAAATGAAAATAGGATTTTAAAATTCATTTTGGGAATTCTTTTAGAAATAGGAAGCAACTTGTTTCTCAAAATTTTTACAAACAAAAAAGTTTTTTCATTTCAGAATTAAAAATAAAGCAAAAAAAAGAAGAAGCAATTAAATCAAATGTTACAGTTAAGATCAAGAAATAAATGTTTTTTTTTATTTCTTGATCAATTTTTAAAACTATTTTGATTTCGCTATTTTTTAATAGATATTCTAACCCATTATACTAGGATATATTAGACTCTCATATTTATGAAAATATCTATTTATTTCGTTAAAGAAGTGATTTTAATGATTCATTTTCACATAAACCATGTCACTTAAAATTTGGTAAAATGTACTTAACTCCTTAAACAAAAGAAACTCTTCTTTCAAATAAATTGAAAATTCAACCTGGTAAAAAAATAGAAAAAAAAGAAAAATATTTAATATTTCCAAAAAAGCAAAAAAAAAAGGGTTTAAAATTTTTGGAATCGAGTTGAGATTAAAATTTTTTGTCAATTTCGAGTAAAATAACTTTGCTTTATGTTACAATTTTATAAATATTTCCAAGTTGATTACTCGATACTCAAATTTATAAAATTACAAGATTTTACATTACCAATCTCCCAAACACATGGAACCATTTTAATTTTAAAACTGAAAATATAATTTTCTAAAACACATTTTTAAATTTTTTTTTTTAAAAAAAAAAATAAATTTCAATCTTTAATAATATTAAATAGGGAAGAAAATATGATGGGAAAAAATCAGATATATGGAGCTGTGGTGTTATCCTATATGCTTTATTATGTGGTTCTTTACCATTTGACCAGGAAGATTATTCACAATTATTATTTCATATTAAAAAGGGAAGATATCTTTTACCAACTCATTTAAACGAACTTGAAAAAGATTTAATTTCACGAATGTTAAATATACATCCAGATGAAAGAATTAGCATTAGAGACATTAAAAGGCACCCATGGTTTACCTTTAATTTCCCCATAAGATATATCCCACCAAGCCCTCCGGTTGATTATGGGAAGGAAATAATGGGACCTATGCATTTTACAAAATTTAATGAAAAAATTGTTGAAGAATTGGAACAATTGGGTTTTATGAAGAAAGAACAAATAAACCAAGAATTGGAAAGTCAAACAGAAAACTTAATGAAAATATTTTATAAAATTTATGAAAAAAATTATAACAAAAATTTAATGAAAAATGAAAATAATTTAGATTCTACTTCAAATGTTCCAAGCAAAAAAAAAAGAAGATCATTACCAATTAATAAAAGAATAAATTCATTAAATAGAGAAAAACAAAATCTAAAAAACCAAAAAAAAAAAAAAAAATCCAAAAAGCATTCTAAAACAATTAAAAGTGAAACGATTTTACATTTACAAGATTTAATTAAAAAAACAGAAACAATAAATGATCTTGGAATAAAAGAATTTTCAAAAATTATTTACAAATCAAAACAATTAATGAAAAATAATGAAAAAAATAATAATCTTAATTTACAAAAAAACAAAAGAAATAATAATAACACCAACAAAAAAATGGAAAATGATCAAAAGGCAATTTATAATTGTAATGATGATCAAAATAATGGAAATATAATTTCTTCTTCAGAATTTTATCAAAATGAAATTAATATTTCGAATAATGAAAAAAAAGAAAATGCCAAGAAACAAGAAAAGAAGACAGAAAAAAAAAAAAATAAAAGAAAAAAAAAAAAAAGAAATTCACATAAAATAAATTCAAAAATAAGGAAAAATTCCCGTCAGTGTACTTCATGGAGTGGATCAAAAATGAATCAAATTTTGAATCAATGCAAAAATAATTATTGCTTGAATAATGATAATATCGACAATATTTCTGAAAAACATATATATAATGATTATTCCAAAATAAAAATATCTAATAAAAAAAGTGATAATTTAAATCATAATATTGAATTTTTGTCAACAAGTTTACCAGCTTTAACACAAATTGATAACACTAAATTAAACAAATCAAAATCAAGATTTAATTTTAAAGTAAAACTCAAAAAAAAAACGAAATCCTTAGGAAGCTTTCGATCAAAATTTTCCTTTAAAAAAAGGAAAAAAAACAATTCTAGTAATAATACTAGCAGCCATAGTGGCCGCTGCGCAATGCAAAATATAGTGAGTACTAATGAACCGAAAATTAAAAAAAAGGACAGTGAAAATAAGAAAAAGAAGAGAAGGAAGAAGAACAAGAAGAAGACGAAGAAGAAGAAGAAGAAGAAAGAACAAAGGGACCATGAAGGCAAAGAAAACCCCAAAAAGCAAAACAACGAAATAGATCTTTTGGATACAAATTCACTTTTATTATTGGACACCCAAATGGACCAATTAAATTTGGAATTTTGGAAGCAAAATAATACCCCCTTAACACCAAGATTCCACCGAAAGGTGAAAAACAATCACACCATTGATGACCAATTGGATTTATTTTATCAAAACGATAATAATAATGAGTCTTCTGATGTCAACGATAATAATAATTCACAAAAAGCCTGGTTTGGTGAATTTGTAAGTAAAAAAAAGCAAAGAAAATTAAATAGCAAATTGAAAAAAAAATTAAAGTCTGCAAAAAAATCTTTAATGGATCATTTAAAACAAAACAATAATGTACCCATTTTCATCTGTCAAAATAAAATAATCGTGGTTAGCTCTGCAAAAACCATATTAAACAACATCATGGAATTGCAAACAGCATTGACAGTTTGCAATTATAATTGGGTTTATCCTTCAACTCACATACTAAAAGGCGGAATAGATAAATTTAAAATTAAAATCCAGATATCCGCTTACGAATATGACCAGTTAATTGATTACGTCGCTAATGATTTGTTTGATCAGAAATTAAAAAAGAAAAATTTTACTACATTCCAACAAATCGAAGAATTAACAGAACAAGTCGATACCAAATTAAAACAATTCGAAAAACCTAATAAAAGAAATTGGAAATTTGTCATTGAATTTATTTGGAAAAATGGATCTTCAAAGAAATTCGTTGAAGAAACAGAAAATTTAATTCGGTTTTTAACAGAATAATTTATTTGGATTGTCTATTGTCTTAAATCGTCAAAATATTTTTATTGTTTTTTTTATTATTTTATTTCTTTTTTTAACAGAGCAACTTAAAAAGTATAAATACTTTTTTATTGTGTTTTCCGAATAATAAAAAAATTGTTTTTTATGTTTTTTTTTTATTTTGTTTTTAATTACTTTCCCAAGAATCTATCAAATATTCCCGAAAATACCCGAAAATTTTACAACCACAAAAAAACACTTTTTGACAAGTTATAAAGAAACACTTTTTAAACAACTTCCAAAAAACCCTAGGGTAAAATATACTCAGTTTAAAGGTAATTTGGAAATTTATTTTGAGAATATTTTTTTTTTTGGTCTGAAAATATTAAAATACAAAAAATTTAAATATTAGGGAATAGTAACAACCCATTTTGTGTGAAAGAGATTGATATCTTGGATGACGTAAACAACTTTGATCATTTCGAAATTGTATTAACTAAATGAGAGAAAATGTATTTGTAAAGAAAATTTCTAATTGTGTAACATTACCCTTAATTTTGAAATCTAAAATAAAATCCAAAAATAACTGAGTAATATATCAATCGTACAATACATGCCCAGTTCCTACATAAGGTGACCCAAGCCAAACTTTATTTTAACTTCCCATTCCATAAAAGGAACTGGTTTAACTAAAACATACAAACCTTACCACCATACCATACCCTGGCATACATATAAACCTGTCCTAATAAGTGCCGACAATTACTCAAATATACTTCACAAGGTACCAAAAAACTCTTTAGATCGGCTGAAAGTAGAAAAATCAAAAAATATATTTTATCTGAAAATAAAATTGTTATTTTATCATAAACTGGGTATATTGGTACTTGAGTTTCTTCTGAGTTGATGGTAAAAAACGTCTTTTTATGTCCTTAAAAAATTTTCGGGTATTTTCGATTTTCGGGGATTTTCGGTGATATTACAAACACACCCTTTCCAAATTTTATAATTCGAAACCTAAAATAATGAATATCCCTAATTTACAAACTAATATTTAGAATCCCTTCATGGTAATAATTTTTTCAATTTTTTTAATTTCAAAGTTAAACTCAATAATTATTAGCATAAAAATAGAAAATGGGATTTCTTTGGTTACTTTTTGATGAAACTAAAGTAAAATTAAAAATTTTACACACAGTTAAAACGGTTTAAAATAATCACAATAATAAAATTTCATTCAAATTGGATATAAATTTTGATTTTTATAAAATATGAAAATCATTTTTTTATCTTTTTAGTTTTTTGTTTTCATTTCATTTTTTGAATTAAGTAACTTATTAGGTAAGATCGGAAAAAATTTTTTTCAACGATTGATATTAGGCAAAAGTTGGGTTGTTCAAAATAGAAGTTCTCAAATAAAATTAGTTGATAGTATCTAAACATTTGATCGATCAATATTCGGAATAGAATTTAAACAAGTATAACAAGTATACTTTTTTTAAAATAATTAGGAAAACAATAAAAAAGTTTATTTTAAATAAAATTATTAAAAAATTTTTAGTAAAATATTATCAAGATGAAGGACTCGGTATATTCCAAGGGGATCCCTTATCACCGATTATATTTGCTCTTATTTCACATTTTCTATTAGTAAAAATAATACCATTAACAAATCATTGCCAAATGTTTGCAGATGATTTAATTTTAATCATAAAAGGGAATATGAATCAGATAAATGGAAAATTAAATGCTATGCATCAATTAATTGTCCAATTTGGATTAAAACCTAACGAAGACGAAACAGAAATTACTCAAGATTTATCAAAGATTAAATATTTGTGAATTTATTTGGAAAAAATTTCACATTTAGTCCATAATCTAAAAAAGGCAAAAGAAACTTATAATAGTTCTAAACAATTATTCAATAATAATTTACTAACAAGTAATTTAAAAATAAGATTATTTAAATCTTTTATATTAAGTCAATTAACGTATGGATTAGAAATATATAACTATTAAATAGCAACCCTAAACTATTTAAACTCCTGGATTAATACAAGTATTACTGAACTCTGTAAAATAAACAGAAACACACCAATTCTTATTTATAAAACAGAATTTAAATTCGAAAATTTGGTAAGATCAATCAATAAAAAGAAATTCAAATTCAAAAACAAATTAAAAGAATTAAGTCTTCCTTATCTGGAAAAATTAATAAAATTTAATTAAAGAATAAACAATAAAATTAACTGGAAGTCGGAGAGTTTAAACCTGCTTAAAAAGGAAATTTATAATTATAATTATAATGAGTTGTTGAATTATACCAGTTGGAAGGTACAAAAATATTTTGCAAAAATTAAAAACCAAAAAAAATTATTTATTAATCAAAGATATTTAAGTTATCCATCAAGTTCAACAATTCTAAAATTCAGAACATTTACCAACTGCTTAAATAGATATTATTATGAAATAAATAAAAATTCAAATAAATTTTGTCCTTTATGTTTAAAATATGAACATAAGGAAATAATAGAAAATATTAATCACTTTTTATGGGTATGTCCTTCCTATGAAAAAGAAAGATTAATTTTTCTGAAAAAGTTAAAAGAATTAAATTTTAATGAAATAATTTTAAATTATAATAGCTTAAAATTATTTTAGTTAATTAATAACCGTGAAATCTATGATTTTACGCTTAAATTTCTAAAAGGGAATTTAAGTAAAAGGGTACTTAGAGTGTATTCTACACTTCCTCCTCAATAAAAAAAAAAACAAGTATACTTTTTTGTTTTCCTCCTCCCAAAATTTTTAATAAATCGATAATTTATTTATTTTTGATAATTTATTTATTTTTTGTTCTCAGTATTGTAATTTATAAACAATTGTTAAAATTTGAAATAAAGAATCATTATAATTTGGTATTTCTTCAAGAATTGATTGTATAAGATTTTTTTGTTCAAAAATTGAATTTTGGTATGTTAAAAGGTATGAATTGAAATTTAATTGTGTTTTCCCTATATTTGCAAAATAATTTGTTAATAAAATACCATAGTAAATCATTTAAATTTTTATAACATTATTTATTTTTGAAACTAATACAATATTTGGAGACTTATTTTAAAAGAGTATATTTCATCTTTGAAGTCTTTTTATAGATTATTCAGACTTTGAATTTTTCTTCAAGTTTTACTTTTTTTCAAAAATTCTTGGATTTTTTACGAAAATGGGGAATCATTTGTAATTGATGATATCCACTTTTGGTACTATTTTATTAATTAAATAAATAAGAAAGGTGAAACTAGTGTTATTGATATCATTTGTTTTGGATGGCAATATATTTTAATTTCAAACTTCTGAGTCGAATATACTAATCCCATAAAAGTTAAAATCACAAATATAAAAAAATAATTCTTCAAAATTAGAAAATAAAATCAAAATTGGTTACTATTATAAATCAGAATATATTAAATTTATTACTTTTAAAAACACAAGAAAAATTCTTATTCCGAAATATACACATAATTATCCGTAATTGAGTTGAATTATCAAAACATTAAGTTAAACCACCCTTGAATGGTCTGTTGACTATTACCACATGAAAAAAGAAAAAAAGATTATACCCATTTAAAAATTTAAGGCAAGATATATAAATATCTAAAAGTTAATTTTTTTCTATCAAGTAACAAAATTATATATATATAACTTTAGTAATTTTAGTGAATTCTCGAAAAAAGATACGATGATAATTCTCAATAGGTGTTATTTTTCATATCACCAAATAGGAATTATAATTTACCTATTTTCGAGAATTCAACAAAATTGCAAGAGTTAATATCAAAAAAAAGCTATTGAATACCAACTATTAAAATAATATTAAAAACAAAAAAAAACAAAAAAATAAATTTAAAATTAGACTTTGAAAAAATATAAATAAAAAAAAAATACAAAAAATTCGACCAATTTTGTTAATAATTTTGTAAAATTTTCTCTAATAGAGAATTTCACAAAATCAACTTTAAATTACCAAATTCAAACAAATTGAATAAATTGATCTTGAAATTTTCAACAAAAATTTAATATTAATCTTATTAGTTAAAAGCAATCAAATTGGATAAGTGAGATGGTTAAAATACTTTTTTAATGTTAGCTTTTTTTTGAAAATTAGTCTAAGCTGCTATACTTGATCTACATAAAATTTACTAATTTGATTCATGCCACAACTCTTTTAATTTTAATGATTAGAAACTCTACCATCATCCTTTAAAGTTATTTTGGATAACAAAAAATAACAATTCACAATTTGAAAATCGTCAAAATTGAAAGAGTAAGCAATCCTCAGGAAGTTGATCTCAAGTATAAGCGAATTAAAACATCTTTGTAGGTATGTTATTTTTTGCCATTTTTTTAGACTAACCTCAAGAAAAATGATAAAAATTTTATTTTAATTAATTATTTGTTAATTGTTTTTTAATATAAAACTGATTCCATTTGAACATCTAAAAAAATAGTTCTTATCGTTTATTGAACTAAAAATTAAAAATTCCAATGTTGAGTATAAAAATTATCTTTACAAAATATAATATTTTACAATAAAATTCATTTGTTTTGATTATCTCAAATATAAAAAAAAAAATAATAAAAAGTAAAGTATTAAAATATAGTAATTTTTATAATTTGCAAACAAAAAAAAAAAATTGAAAAAAATAATACAATTATTCTATTTCATCTTTGAAACTATTGTACTATTTCTTTTTAAACCTTCCAAGTTCACTTTTTAAAAATGTTTTTTATTTATTATTAATATTTAAAAATAAAATAAATAGTTTGCTTAAAAATGCTATTTATTTTCGAATTTAAAGTGTGATTATTCTTAAAATTTCTTTTTTTAAATTAGAATTAAATTAAAATTTGTAAAATATCAAAAAGAAATAAAAATAATGAAAATGTTGCCTAATATTTGATTATAAATATCAAGCTACTTTGCAAGTATGCCATCTGGTTCTTTATCAGGAAATAAATTAATAGAATGATTTAAAGGCAAGCTTGAACTTTTCCTTTTGTCTTGCTTTTTGATATTCGTGATGTTTTTCAAAGCCTTTTTTTGTGACAAGTGTGGTAAATATTTGGGATTAGTTTTATCCCACTTTTTCATGGATTTTGAAATCTTTCGGATTTTGTTTTCTTTGATAATATTTTTTCTTTCGTTTGCTCTCTTTTTCATTATTTTCTCTCTCCGCGTATGTGATCTATGATTTAATTCTTGAAGAATTTGTTTTTCTTCCTGATCTATTAAATCAAAGTTATCAAAAAAGTTCATTTCTTGGGTTGATTTTTTGAATTTAATTTGATCAGAGTTTGTGGATCTTTTAAATGTTGGGATCCTTAAGCTATAATGCTTTGCTCGTTTCCTAATTTTATGATTTCTGAAAAATGACTGATTCTTTTTTTTTTTCTTTTGTTCCAAAGAGTTGCTTTTCTTGCAAAGATCGTCATTGTTTGTATTTTTTGGAATTTTTTTGCTTGTTGTTACTGACTTTTTGTTTCTTGAAAACCTATTTATTTTTGTTACCCTTTTTTTTCTTACTCCTGTCGAAAACCCTTTTTTTTTATTTGTGTTTTTTCTGATAGAATCTAGCTTTTCTCCTTGACTAATTCTTGGTTTTGACTTATTTTTGGGTTTTGTTTGATTTCTTGAAAGTAATTTTGTTTCAAGTTTCTTTAATCTATTTCTAATAAAATTTTTTGGTTTATGGCTTGTCTCTTTTTTGATGGTTTTTAATTTTTGTAAATTAATTTTACTTTTTGTTTGTTTGTGTCTTTTTGAATTTTTATAGCGATTATAATTTTTTTTACCCTTTAGATTTGTGTTGAGAACTTTGATGCTTTGGATTTGTGGCTTTTGGTTTTTTTTTTTTTTTGTTTTTTCCTTTTTATTTCCACGATCATTTTTAACGTATACTTGAGAATGATTGAATTTTCCCTTTTTTGTTTCAGTTAAAAGTGCTGTGGTTATATCTCGATGACCCTTTTTTATTTCCTTTTGGTTGTTTGTTCCAGTTGTTTGCTTTGGGATGATTGAACTAATTTTAGGAAGAATGTGATTTTCTTTGTTTTGTTGTGAGTCTGTGTGCTTGTAAAATAATATTTCGAGAGATGAAATCATCTCAAGATTCTTTTGGTTTGCTTTTATTCCATGCTTTTTACATAATTTTTGTAGTTGTGATCGTTTTAAATTATGAAAATTCCTGATCATTATTGAAAAGAAAATAAATTTAAAAAAATGATTTTTTCTCTTTTGAACTAATGTTGATAATTGTTTTATATTTATTGGATATTATTGAGTAATTTATACAATTCGATTTTGAATATCGTGGGCATAAAAACATTACATATTCTTTATTTTTCTTCTCATTTCAAAAAATGAAAAAAAACCACAGTTAGGTTTTACAAAATTAAAAAGAATAGGAGTTAAATCTTTGATTTTACTTAATTATAAATGAACTTTGGAAAACGTGGGCCTCTGAGGCACTCTACGAAACCCCCCAAAAACATTTAGTTATGATTTCTATCAAAAATAATATTAACAAACAGTCGTGTATTCAAGTGCCTAGGTTTTCTTGAGGTTTTCTGTTTTATCTGTTAAGTGTTCTAGGTTTTTTTCAGGTTTTCTATTTTATTTGTGAAGTATTCTAAGTTTTTTTGAGGTTTTCTATTTTATTAGGATAATATATTGATTTTCCAAATAAATAGAAAACTCAAAAAAACCTAACAGAAATCCATCGATTTTATAAATAAACAGAAAACTCAAGAAAATCCAACAACAAAAGATATTTAAAATGGAAGGGCTTCCCTTCGATTTTAAAACTCAGAAATTTTACAAATTATCTAAACAGATATTATTATTGTTGTGAACAATGATAAATCAAAATTTTTCAATTTATGCAAAAAATTAAAAATTTGGATATCATTGAAGATTTGGATCATTTTCTCTGTGATCGTGTCGTCAAGTGTCTTGATTTTTTTTAATTTTAGAAATAAAAAGAAAATTTCAAAAATTTTCTTTCTATTTCTCAAATTAAAAAAAAGCTAACGGCGGTTTTCCAGAATTTTAAAAGATAGAGTAAAATCTTTCATTTTTCTCTATTCTTTTGAATTATGGAAAACCTTAAGACTGCCCAGCCTATGAAAATAATCATAAAATTAGGATATCTGAATTAAAAACTTATTAATATATCTCATGCATTCAAAAATAATAATATTTTAGGAATTCGGGCAAATAAGAGGAATTAAAAACTCCTCCTTTAAGGATTATCTAAAAAAAGACCACTATTGACTTCATATGGATTAAAACACGAGCGAAATGTGTTCTTTATTTCTTGGTAACCAGAAGAAAGATCTAATTTCAAAAATTTAGGAATTGGTAATTTAGATAGATCAGTTTCTTATTAGCAAACATATTACTGAAAACCACAACCCAACCATGATCGTTCTAACTTTCATTTTTCAGAGCTAAAAATCGATTGTAAGACAATACTTCAATTAGAACGATCATGGTTAGGTTGTGTACATTAAATTTATCGAAATGAAATTTTTTCTTTGTCATTTTAAAAAAAATTTAAAATGAAAAGGGGAAAAGTTAGAAGTGATTTGTTTTTTATTTTTCATTCATTTTCATTATTTGTTTTTCTCATTTGCGAAGAGGATTTTTTTTATTTTTTTATTTTTTTCATCTTTTCTTATTTTTATTTTCTTTTTATTCGATAAAAGAAATATTCAAGACACTAAACTAAATCCCCAAACCAATAGCCAACAAACAATTTCAAAGAACTGCAGCAGAATGCTGTGTTAGAAAGTTTTCAAAACTGCAACCCAAAATTCCCAAAAAATTACAAAAAAAAACAATCAAATGATCCACAACAAAAAAAAGTCCAGAAAAAACTCACAAGTCTCTACATTATATTCCACTAATGACTTGCACATACCTGCAAAAAACCGAACTTCCAATATTCTAAGGATGGAAGTGTACATTTATTATTAAAATTACAAAAAATACTTGGTTTTCACCCAAATACTATTCTCTAATATAGTTAAAAAATCTTAAGGGGGTTCTTTTCCTTTTTTTTATAAATAAACTTTTTTTTTTTTTTTTTACTTATTTTCTTTTTGTTTTTTTTTTAGAATTTTTTTGATCTTATTTGTAAAAAAATTTTTTCTGTGTTCTTTTCGACAAAAAAAACACCTTTTTGTTGGAAACGATGAAATCAAATATCGTCAATTTGGCTTTGAAAAGAAAAAACAATTTCTTTTTCATTTTTTTGGGGTTGCTAAAAATTAGATGCGATGAAAAAATGACAAAAGAATTTGAACATTCAAAAAATGTTTTTGCCTTTGAAAAATTGTAAAAAAATTCTGGAAAATTTTGCATTTTAGGTTTCTCGTTAATTGAAAAAGATAAAGAGTCTAAAACTGTGATGCTTTAACCCACGTTACCCCCAAAATGGCCTTTTTTTAGATAGTCCTTAATTAATAATAATAAAAAAAAAAAATAATATTTTTAATATTATTATAAAAAAGGAAAATATATATTTATTATCACTAGTGGGTAATTGACGTATTTTTAAGTCTTTATTAAAATTTCTAAATAAAAATTTAGAAATTCGGTGAGTGATTTCAAGGGCCGTCAAGTGCCTAGATTTTCTTGAGGTTTTCTGTTTTATTTATAAAGTGTTCTAGGTTTTTTTGAGGTTTTCTATTTTATTGGGAAAATCTATTGATTTTCCAAATAAATCGAAAACTCAAAAAACCTAACGAAAATCTATTGATTTTCCAAATAAATAGAAAACTCAAAAAAACCTAGAACACTTTACAAATAAAAAAGAAAACCTGAAAAAAATATAGAACACTTCATAAATAAACAGAAAACCTAAGAAAACCTAACGGCGCTTTACCAGAATTTAAAAGAATAGAGAAAAATCAATAATTTTATACCATTCTTTTAAATTCTGGAAAAGCTAACGGCGGTTTTTTTTTAATTCAAGAAAAAAAATAATGTCAAACAAGAGGAATTAACAACCCATCCGTTAAAAAATAAATAAATAACAAAAAACAGAGTTTTTTTAGAGGTTTACTATGAATTTAGAAAATGATAATTTTTATTCTTGTTTTTTGATTGTTTGAAGGGTCTTTTGAAATAATGTAATTTAAGTAATCGTCATCCTAATATGTGGTAATTTATAATTTTGCAAAGTTTGATTCTTTAATAAAAGAAAATACTGTTCAATTACACAACAATTTTATCTAATATTACCAGTTAAAAATCTTTTCAAGTATTTATTTTTGTAACTGGTATTTTTTTCAATACTAGACCCCATTTTTCCCAAAAGATCTAACACAACAAAAGAGAATTTTACGTGAATTGAGCAGAAGGATTAGAAAAAAGACCAACGCTGACAGATAATATTTTCTGAGAATAATCTTCAATTTCATTTTTTGTAAAATTTCAAAACAATTTAATTGTTACTTTTTTTTTTTCAAAATAAATGAAACCACAAATCCAAATTACCTTTTTGGTTTTATTTTTAATAACCGTTTCTCAAGGATCGTGTCGTAAACAAGAACTTACAATTGAAAATGATGATCGTTCGAGTTTTTTGGTTGAAACGTTTGGGTTTTTAAAAGGCGGATCATTTGAAATGAAAGTTAACACACTTACGGTAATTATTACAAAAATTTTACTTTTTTGTTTTTTGAATCAATCTTAAGTTAATTTATTTTAAAAGAACTCGCACTAACAAAATTTAAGAACAAAATTTGAAAAACAAGTCAAATTTAATTAATGGGTGCTAAAATCTCTAAAATTCTTTGCTATTTTTTTTGCAAATAACGAACAAAAAAACAATTAATTAAAAACACAAAACAAAACAAAACAAAACAAAAATAACAAACCCAAACACCAAACCATATCAGGTTACTCCACAATCTGAAACCAAAAAAAATGAATTAACCGATCAATTATTTCTTCTTGAGTCCCAAGGTGAAATTAATCTTGATACAGACATATTTGATTGCTTGATTAAAGAAGAACAAGATCAGCCAGGGTTACATATCATACGAAACACAGCTTCCAATTGGAAAAAAGGCTTTACTTATCGCCAAAAAATTACCAAGGAGGGGAAATATTTTCTCTATTATAGCCAATGCGATTCTAAATCAACACAAACAAATTTTGAAATTCACGTGACAATGAAAAACCTTGACACTTATCTTTCTGCTGGAGAAATTCCTCTTCCAAAATTATACCTTTTCTTTTTTTTAATGTACTTTTGTTTATTGCTGACTTGGATCGTTGTAATGAAAAGAAAAGGCAATGGCACAAAAAAGGTTTTAAAAATTCATTATTTGATGGCTGTTCTTTTGATTTCCAAAACTTTGTCAATCATGTGTAGATCGATAGAGTATCATTACTTAAGCACAAGAGGTGATCCCAGAGGTGCAAATATCCCTTATTATATATTTCATCTGTAAGATTTTTTGCTTCAGCTTTGTTGCTTTCCTTTTTTTTTTTGTTTCAAATTTTGTTCAGTTTTTGTTGTTTACATTTTAAAAAAGTTTTTAAAAGGATCTTTAAAACAATCAACATCATTCAGTAGTTCCATTTTTAGGACACATGTCTCATTTGGGATTCCAAAAATCACAGAAACGAATAAACATTATCCAAATTAACACTAAAACACTTGAAACCTTGAGCAACAACCTAAATTCGCATTTCTTAATTGGTTGTATTCTACCCCATTTTCCAATGAAGAAATGAAAATTTTTATTTCAATTCCTCAACAATTATTGAATTATTACAGCTGTTCCAACTCTACCGTGAAATATTATAAGATGTTTTGTTTTAATTGTCTTTTTTAAAATTGTATTTTATTAAATAGATAATTCAATTTCTATCTTATCAGAGGATTAAATTTTCAATTTCTGTGACATCATAATAGAAAATTTTTAGTGATACTGTTAAAATCAAATTATCTGATAAATAGTTTCATCTCTAAGTTCAAACAGTAAGCTAAATTAAATTTCAAAAAATATCATTTCTAATAAACTTTGTGAAGATCTTGTTTTTTTTTAACGAATAAATTCGAAAAACATTTGGGAAATGAACTAAAAATTGTTCATTTATTAATTGGAAAATTACATTAAATAAAGACAAAAATTGAATTTCAAAAGAAAAGAAATCACAAAAATCACAGAAATCAGAGAAAACACAGAAACTTGAAAGTATTTTTGAATCATTGCTTTTAAATTGTTTAAAACTGTGATTTTGTCATTTATGAAAATTGAAGATCCACATCAATGGCAATTTTTTTATGAATTTGCTTATTAATATCAAAAACCAAAAAATTGGATAACATATTTTTTTTGCTCTCTTATTATAAAATTTACAGTTTATCATAACCCGTTTTAACCAATTTACGACTTTCTACTCATAATAGAATTTTATCTTTGAAAATCAATTTCTATGTCTAATAAATTTTCATGAAAAGGCTGGAACGGCTACATTGAATAATTATTAGTTGAAAAAACCCAAAGATCTACAAAAAACCAATTGAAAATGAAAATTTCATCGCACAAAATTAATCTTTTCCCCATTGAACTATAGAGATAAAATTTAACTTTTTTTAATTTGAAGCTGGATGTGTATATTTTTAAAAATCAAATAATAAAATTTATTAAAAGATGGAATATTTTTTTTTTGGAAAAAATTTGATCTCAAATTGAAATCTGAGACTAAATTTCAAGAATCTTCAATTCATTTATAGATAAGTTTTAAAAAGAATTTCTCTAAAGTATTATTAATTGGGATTGGTCTATAATTTAAAGGAATTCCTTCACCCACAGGTTTGTGTAATAAATAAAATATTTCTTTCTTTAATAAATTTAATTATTTCTTCATTTGGATTTTCAATCCAATGTAAAAATATTCTTTGAACATTTTTTAAAAAGAACATTAGATATTCTTTTTCATTCTTTTTTTTTTGGTACCAATTTTATAAAATTATATTTTATCAAAATATTAAACTGTATTTTTTTTTTTTGATATTTTATTAAATCATAAATATTGTCTAAAGAAAAAAAGGCTTTTACATCCATTGTTTTTAAATCATCATTTTTTTTAAATAATACTCTTTAATTAATTTTATTATTTTTATTTCAGGTTTTCTGCTAATTTCTTCACAGTAATCGAAATAAGTGTTCTCTAAATTTTTACTATTTAAAATAATTTTTATTAAAGATTGTCTTATTTTATTTATTAATTTCGAATATTTTTGGTTATATTCAAATTCAACATTATTTTGTTTTATTAATTTATACCATTTTTTGTTGATTAATTTTTTTTGTTATTTTTTGGAATTAATTTAATGTCCATAAATAGGTTTTTAATCAAAATAAATAATTCTTAATTTTCTTTCTTATTTTATATAGTATTCTTTCTTTTCTGTAAAAATAATTTTTTAAAATTATTTAAAATTCATTTTATTTAGTATTTTATTATTAAAGAATTTGATAAATTTTCACTGGAATAAGTTAGGAATATTAATGATATAATTTTTTTTAATTTCCCACTTTTGAAATGATAAAAATTTTATTTTTTATTGCATTATGTCCACTTAATTTGTTATATATACTTATTGATTTTTTTGGTCATTGGATTTTATTATTTGTCAATAAAAAATTAATATTGTTATTTTAAGGGGTTGGTTTATTATTCTCTATGATTGAAAATTTTTGATTAATGATTTTTGGTAATTCGTTTTTATTTATTTTAAAATCTCCACCAATTACCACATCATGGAATTGGTATTGAGTACAAAAGTTTATATTAAGTTTTTAAATTCTAATAAGTTTTTATTTCTTCTATAAACATTAATAATAATGAATTATCATAAATGAATACACATACATTCCCTATATGGTATTAATATTTCTCTAATAAAATCACTAATTTTTTTTTTTTAAATAATCATTAGACCCCCCTTGTTGTTGATTTTTCGGTGATTTTTTTTAATTATTGAATTATAATTTATTAAAAATGTTTTTTGTGATATTTTTGATTCTTGAATTAAGCAAATATCTACCCCGTGAAATTCTAAAATGCTTTCTAAAAAAAATATTTTATTTGAATTATTTAAACTTCAAACATTAAAACTTGCAATATTTAAATTTATTGGCTTTTTTTTTTGTTGTTTTTTTTTCCCCCCCCCTATTAACAATTCTTTTTTGAAAGGGCTATTATTTTCAAATTTATATATTTTTAAATTTCTCGGAATTGAATAAATATTTTTTTTTTAAACTTAATTTATCTTTATAGATATTCCTCATCAAATCCCATATTTCAAAAAGTTTAGCTTTAATTGAAAGTAAATAAAAAAAACCATCAAACTAATACATTATTAACCATTAAAGAATTTTTTAATTTATAAAACACCTCTTTTATTCTTATTCCATAAATAATAGATTTAAAGGTATTCTCTTATTTATGGTGATTTTATTATTAGGAACTGGCTGGTCATTTATGAAGAACACTTTAAATGAAAAACACAAAAACTTATTTATGATTATTATACCTTTACAAATCCTTGCAAATATTGGAATAGTTGTTACTGATGAAATGATGAGAGGTGCAAAAGGTATTATTATTATTATTATTTTTTTAATTATAAGAAATCATTTAAAAACTTTTTTTACTTTAAATTTAATTAAATTTTTTTTTTAAATATCCAATTTACTTTATTTTAAACCCAATGAAAAAAAGAGCAAATAAAAGTAATATTTTAAAATTGCGTGTGAAATTCTAAAACAATTCTAAAAAAAGTGTGAAAAAAATCTTTTTTTTAAAGTATCCCAAAAGGTAGGAACCAAACAAAATAGAAGTACAACTACAACTATTCCATGAACTAAATTAAAAACTTTTTTTCAAAAATTACTTTAGTCCGAGGTACTCTTCTTAATTGATTGTCGAATTTGTTGCAATTTTTAGAAATAGGATAATAAACCCCATTCCAAAAATTTGTACATATCCAAAATCAAAAATATGCAAAAAAAAATCAATTTATTATATTTTTTCGGATTTATTGTTAAGAACTAAGTGTTTGACACTTGGTCTGGTAAAGAGAGAATTTTGAAGTGGTTAAATTTGTGTCTCCTAATTCAAAGAGTATCTAAAATAGACACAGTCATTAGAAGGGTTTTAAACCCAATTTAGTTTTCTAAAAAGAAAAATAAAAAGTCTAAAAAAAAAGAAAATAAAAAAAGAGAGAGAAGAGAAAAAAAAGAAGAAAAAATGAACAAGTAAAAAATAATTAATATGAGAAATTTGAATTATTTTAATCCAAATGAATTTTTGCGTGTGCATGATTCGGGGATTATTTGGATTTGAACTCCTTTTTTCTAATGGTATGTTGAGTCATATTGGCCAAGAAATATTCTATCTACTGTCATAGATTTCTTTAATGTTCATTTTTCTCATTAATTCATCGGTAACTGTTTGACTATTATATTGAAGTCAAAATTTTTGTGTTTTTTTGTGGTCTTTTTTCCATTGTCTTCGAGAATTTCCCAAATCCTCACAGATTTTAAATTTTGTGTTTTGAGATTTCTGACTTATTGTGTAACTTTAAGCTCCGAGGTTAAGCTTTTTGACATTAAAAAACAAGCTAAAAAAAAATTTGACACGTTTATTTCAGAAATAGTCACATTTAATTTTTTTAAATAATTTGGAAAAAATTACAAAAAAAATTATATTTTTTTGTTGAAATTAATTTTATTATTTTTAGAAAAAAATAAAAAACAAGCATTTGTACTTTACAATAGTTAACAATACAAGAAGAATTTATTTTTTTATTTATTTTTTTTTTGAGTAATATTCTTCTAGTTTTTGATTATTTCCTTATTTAAACAAATAAAATTATATTACCAGTTTTAAAAAAAAAAAAACATTTGAATAAAATTATTTTTTAACGTTGGGGATTAGTCTTTATTAAAGGATTGCCCAAAATTAAAATTTCGTGTATTTGAAGGTAAAACATATTCGTTCTTCAACATACAAATTTCTTTAAAAATTCGATTAAAAAAATTGATCTTGCCAATTAAAGAAAGATAAATTTATGAGTAAAAAATTAAAGAATTTCAAAAAATAATATGCATTTCTAGACAGATTTAAGTGTTGAATCATTAATATTCATATTTTAAAGCTCAAAAATCCCTTTCTTATTTATTTATTGAGAGAAAGAAGAAATTAAAGAAAAATTCTCAAAATATTTATTTATTTATTTATTTATTTCTTGAGAGAAAGGAGTAATTAAAGAAAATTTATCATAATAAAAAAAGAGAAGAAAATAATTAAAATATCATAATAAAATAATAATAATATCATTTGTATCGACCAAATTAATTAACGTATCTAATTTCGTTTTTTTTTTTTAATATAAGAAATAAAAATAAAATTTTCTTTTTATTTCTCAAAAAAAAAAAACCCTCCGTTAGGTTTTCCAGAATTCAAAAGAATAGAGAAAAATCTTTGATTTTACTCAACTTTTTTAAATCACGGAAAACCTAGGCACTCTACAGCACTCGGCGGAACTACCTCAAAGAGTGCTTTACTAGGTAACCAAATATATAAGCCAAATTTCAAAATTAGGAGCAAACTTTTTTATTATGATTTTTTTCTTTTTTCATTTGTCTTTCAAAAAATAAAATGATTACGCTATATTCTTATTTATTAATCTATATTGGTTATTATCTCTAAACACTTTAGTAAAATACATTATTATCCAAAAAAAAAAAAAAAAAGCAATTAAACAAATTTTTTTCTGATGAAAAATGTTCCCCTATTTTTGAAATTAAGCTTATATATATATATTTACAATTCCAAGTATTTTTTATTTTTCAAGTTTTTTATTATTCAAGTTTTCCTTTATTACCTTATGTTTTCTAATCATAAGAGCTTTGATGAAAAATTCTCTACAGTAGAAATACATATCATAATTTTCTATTTATAAGAACAAATAGCTTTAGTGTATTTTTTCTAAGAATAACTTTTTTTTAATGTTATTTTTGGCAAAAATTTTTGATACTTTTTTTTTTAATTTGATTCTGATAAGTTTATATCTTTTGCAATACCAAATAAAGTGATTTATGCTTTTGTAATATTGAGAGCAGTAATCACATTAAAAATATCTTTCTTAAAACTGTATTGAAATGTTATATTAATTACTACAAAATTTGAAGTTTTTTGTTTATATTAAATAATTAACCCATAGATTATTTTTACAAATTATTCATCAAATCATGGAAATATATTGATTCTCCAATCACCTTTATCAAAAGCAAACAAAAATAATCAGTCTTTGTGTTTTTTATGTTAATAATTATTGTGTAAATCTTGAAATCAAATAATTGAAAAAATATACAACTTTTTTAAGTTTTAATTATTAATTTTTAAATACAGAATACTTTATTTTGGTTTATTTATTTAGATTTTTAAAAATTAATTCAAAAAAAAAATTATCAAGATGATAATTTTTAATTGTGTTCTTTAGTTAAAAATGTAATAATTTATTGTTAAATAATACTTCTTAATAGATTGTTTAAAGACGTTTAAACAATGGAGTTCTAATATAATTTACCTTCAAATAAAAGCATATCTTTAATTATACCCAAATTTATGATGTTTCCTAACTCTTAATTTCAAAATAAAATATTTAATTTTGCCAAAAAAAGATATTTAAATTTTTCCTTTTCTCTCCTAAATTGTCAACATAATAAAAGCAAAAAATCTCCCAAAAATTGAGAAACAAGTCTAATTGTCTTCTAAAACTTGGAAATCTAAATGTTTAAAAAAAAATCAAAAAAAGCCAAAAAAAAAAAAAAATCACAGCTAATAAAACAACAGACCAAAATAGTAATTTAAAAAGAAAATTTTTCAATTTAAAAAAAAATCAATTATATAAACAACTTAAATATACTAAAATATCTATTTTTGTAAAATATTATTAAATATCAAAGGTTGGGTACAATGGTGGGATTTATTAAAATTTTTTGATCTTGTTTGTATGCTTTGTATATTATATCCAATTGCCTGGACTATAAAAAATCTCCGAACCGCAGCATCTGTTGATGGAAAGGTTGCAAAAAATCTCGAACGCTTAAAAGTGTTTAAAGAATTTTATATGGTTACATTCGTATATATTTATTTAACAAGACTGATTCTTGTGTTATTTGAAGGAGTATTGCCATTCAACCTTACTTGGATTGCAGATATGTTTTCAGAAACATCCACCATAATTCTTTATTTGTATATTGGCTACCGTTTTAGACCAGCACAAGAAAATATCTATCTTAAACTTGTTGAGGAAAATGGATCTGATGAAGATATTGAGGTAATACCACTTGAAAATTTTGAATTGGAATTTGATACAGTTAAGAGGGTTGTTAGGTATGAAGAAACTCAAAGTTCGGATGACTTTTTCGATGATGATCCAGATAATAATGAAAATGATAACAGCGACGACGATGATGATGATGATAAAGGTGTGGATAATATGAACACGAATGAAAATAAAAAATAAAAAATAAAAATTTAAGAGAGACTGAAAAGCAATACACTTATTTAAAAGGAATGAAAATCAAAAATTTCAATTTTTTTATTTGATGTTTTTCAATAAAAATTAAATATATTTTATATATTTTCCTTTTTGTTTCTCTTCTTTTGAATTCTCAATTGAATTGACCCTTTATAAAAATAATTTTAACAAATAAATTTTATCTGATTTATTACAATATATAAACTATTTTTCAGTCAAAGGGGCCCAGTTGTAATGGTATAATACACGTGTTTAAAGGGTTTGCATAGATATTAGAAGAAAAATTTTATTTTGGAAATTTTCAAAATTGAAATCATTTTTTCACATTTCTACACATTTTTGTTTTTTTTTTTCGATTTTTTTTTTAAAAACGTAATTCATTTTCAAAAAATTTTTTATTGCAAGATCAATAGTCACTTGGTAAAAATGTGTTATTCTAAGGTCATTGAAACCATGTAAAGATTGTTGAGAAATCTATTGATTTCTATTGCAATTCAATTCGATCTTTGATCTTGATATTTGTTTAATAAATGTGAAAAATTTTCACTTCATTTTCATTTCCTTTTTCAAATAGAGACCACAAATACCAACAAACTTCGTTTGGGGGCTTGATTTCTAAAAGAAAAGTATGTAAAATGAAGTGAAAAATGTTTCATATTTATTATTCGAATACCAGTAGAAGTTCAAAACGAACATCGTTGTTTTTCTCAATAATATCCCTAAGAATTTGAGTTTTTCAATTGTTAAGAAAAGCTATTGATTAATTAGTTTTCTTTCAGACATTTGTCGACATTTCTTTTAGGTGTATTATTCTCTTTATTTCTTATTTGTTCTTCAAAGGTCAATTATATAAAATAATTGATATTTGAAAAAAATGTTGGGCCCCTTTGACTGAAACAGAGTTTATATATATATATACTGATAAATTCATTGATTTCTCCTTAATCGTATTATCATAGTTTATATCCCTAGAACCCCAAATATACTAATTGCCTTAGAAATAAAAATTTTAATTTGAATTTTATCAAAGGATTATAAGATATAGAATTTATAAAAAATTATCTTAGAAAGAAAAATTTATAATTAATAATTGTATAGTTACCTACACTAAAAAAATAACTTTAAAAAAAATTTATTGGTTTATTGTGATTGGGTTATTTTTCAAATAAAATTTTGTTCAAAAAAATATTTTTTTTTTTTTTCGAAAAGTTTGTTTAGGCATCAAAAACCTCTTAGTTTTATTGATTAAAAAACATCAAACTTTACTGAAATTATTTTTGGGTTCCGAAGAACCCCAAAATTGCAGAAAATACTTGATTAAATAATTTATTCATTAAAAAATATATTTTGATATCACATAGAAAATTTATTTTATCTGCTGATTACCATTCAATATCAATATCTCTATTTGATTCTAAATAAATTAAAAATAAAAATAAATATTCTTAAATTTGAAAAAAAAATAATCTTTTTTTTCATTCTAAAATTTGGAAATTTTTTTTCAAATTTATATGATTTGGCCCATAGTTCGAGTCAGATTAATAATTAATTTTTCTTGTAATATTTACATTTTTTTAATTTTTGACTTTTAAAATATAGACATAAAATAAACAATATTCTTGAATAAGATACTAGATATCAAAAATTATTTTCCAAGATCTGGATTAATTTCGATTGAAAAATTACAATTTTAAAAATATATTATTCAAATTTTTAATAACAAAAAAAAATTCAAAAAAAAAAACCCTTAGTTTCAAGATTATTTTATTATCATTGAATAATATTTAAGAGTTATTTTTATATTTATATTTATTTATTTAGACTGATTACTTTATCTATTAGATAATTTTTTTTTGTTCAATTCCAAAATAATAAATGAAATTATTTTACAATTTTTTTTTTTTTTTTTTTCCAATTATTTTCTATTGCTTAAATAAAATTTTTAGAAAGTTATTCATATTAAACCTTTAATTTTCGCCTAAATTAACAAATTTCATTTTTCTCTTAATTAGATATTTCTTGAAATTTTTTCTAGAAAAATAAATAAAATTTTAAAGTAATATATTTTTTTATTTATTTTTTTTTATCAAAATAAATAGCGACATTGTTTGATATTTATTATTAATAAAGCACTATGTTGGGTTTTGAATTACTATTATTGTAAGAAAATTTCTTATTTAAAAAATTAAAAAAAAAAATAAAAATCTTTATAGAACATGTAAAAATGAATAATAATTTTTTTTTTTTTCCAATTTCAAAAATAAAAAAAATACAATAACATAACTACTTTATCTTTGAACTGTTTAAACTTTTTATTTAAATCAAGATCTGGGTTAAAGACAAATAAGAAAATAAATATATTATACCATCACTATCATTTTAAATCTTTTCTTTTAAACTCGATGAAATTTAGACAAATCCGGGGTGCTAAGGGATATAATTCCGATCAAAGAAACTCCCTAATAACTATGATCTTTTGTGAATTTTTGATTGGAAAAAAAATATTTTCAATTCAAAATTATCATCTACAAATTCTAAATATATTTTATTTATAAATTACTTCTAAACTCAATTTCAAAATTTTGAATACAATTTAAAACAATTAAAAGAATAACAATATCACAGTTTTGTTTATTTGGAAATAATTTTGATATTACAAATATTTTTTTATTTTTTGTTTTGTTTTCGTTTCCTTCTTACCAATTATTTGATAATTAGATTTGATTTTTCTTTAGATTATTGATCTAGGTTTTGGTTGAGTTTATTTAATCGAAGAATCGAAAAAGATTTTTACTATATATCATAAAATTTTGATCGATCATCAATTGATGGGGAAATTTTAACAAATTTACGAATATAATTTTTTTATTCTACCTATTTCATTATTTTGGACACTTTATTTTGATTATTTTGTTGATTTTTTTTTCTTTTATTTGTCTGGAAATGATTTCTTATAAGGGCATTAATACTATATACGTTTTAGGTGGTTTTAGATTAAGTTTACAAAGATAAAAAATTGAAATTTTGTTTGAGCTATTTTCGTTTTTGATGTCCAAACTTTTTGGAATTGGGTATCTATCCCAGAAAGATATTTCAAAAAAATGTAAAAACTCTAAACATTTATTTGAATACAAAATTATCTTTACCAAATTTCAATAATTTATGAACATTTTAAAAACACACAAGTTTTGTAAAAATAATAAAATCCAATATTTTTTTTTGTTATAAAGGAACATTTGTCAAAATCATAAAGTTGTTGAACAAATAATTTTATAATATCAATCAAAAAAAAATTCTAAAAATCAATTTTCGCTCTTAAAGAATATTATATAAAATTGAGATATAAAACTTTCATACATTTTATTAAAGTTATGACAATTAAACAAATTGAATTATTATGTAGAACCGATTAAAGATAAATAACAATTTTTGATATTCGAATATTCCTATTTGAATTTAGTTTAAGAAAAATATAATAAAATGAATTTACTCTGCTTTTTTTGAAATAACATAAAATAAATATTATTAAAATAAGTAAAGTATTAATAAATTTTTTAAATAAAAAATTAACTTAAACAATGGACAAATAAAATTTTCAAAATGGTACAGATTCAGAAATTCTATACATTTTTTTTTAATTAATAAAATAATTCTTAAGATTATTTTTGATTTCTATTTTTTGTTATTAAAAAACAAAATACTATATTCTTTAAAAAAAAAGATTCCAATTCATGCATTGAATTTTTTTCTGAATAGCGCTTTTTTATACTAAAATAATAACTAATATAATATTAGAAGTAAACTTTTAATACAAAAAAATAAAAAAAAATTGATAATTTCTAATATATATTTTATTTATATCTGGAATATATTTAAATAATCCTATTAATAATTATTTTTTTTTCCAAATAAAAAAATTACAATAATAAATTGATTATTACAATTAGATTTATTTTTGTTAAAATAACAAAAAAGTTCAATCAAAATAATTCTACTTATTTTTGATTTAGATTTTTTTGAGAATTTTTTAAAGAAATTTTCTTATTTAAAATATCATTTTTGTCTCTCAATGGGGAGATGGATTGTAACGATTGTATTCTCTGAATATTATTTAAATTGTATCTTAGGCTCTTTTTCTGCATGATACTGCCCAAATTGGGCGATGTGTTATATCTTTTATAAGTGGGTGGTTGGGGTAATGGTTTGAAAACTGGAGTTAATTTTTTTTGCAAAATAATTCTTTGTTTAGTTTTGTTTTTTGTTTTATTTTGATTATTGTTGTTTATAATTTTTGGAAGAGGCTTTTTTGGTGGCTGCAACACAGTAAGGCTTTTTTTCTTTGAGTTATTTGTTATTTTTAATGAATTATTTTTTTCCAAATTAAAACTATCTTTCTTCAAATTATTATTTTTAATAATAATTTTTTTATTTGATTTATTATGAAATTTTAAATTTGGTAAAGATTTATTAGATGAAATTGACAAGGGTTTGTTTGGTAAAGTCGGCAAGGGTTTGTTTGGTAAAAATAGCAAGAGTCTGTTTGGTAACTCCGGTAAAGGTTTATTTGGTAAAAATAGCAAGAGTCTGTTTGGTAATGTTGGTAAGGGTTTGTTTGGTCTCGATAGTTTCATAATACTTTCTATTTTTCTTTTCGTGACTGGTTGGGTATGTGATCGCTTAATCATTCGATCTTTTGAATAATGATTTTTGCTATTAGTTAATTTTTGTAAATTAATATTCTTTTTTTCATTATTCTTTGTATTATATTTGAAATTTTGATCATTTATATATTTAACATCAATTCCTGCAAGGATGTCAATATTTGAATGATTTCGCTTGGTATTATAAATTCCTTGGGACCTTTTTAGTGAAGAAAATGATAGTTTTCTTCTTCTGTTCCAGGACACTTTGTCACGGTTTGGTAAAGGGGGTGGTTTTGTATTGATAATTTCATTTGAGCTTTCATTTTTTTGTTCGGCGTTTAATTGGAAATCTTTTGTTTTTTCTTGCCGTTCTTCTTGTTCAATTACTTGAACTTCCATAATTTCTTGAACTCGTTCATGTTCCTGTTCATTTCCCTGTTCATGTTCCTGTTCCTGTTCATGTAAGTGTAATTGTACGTGTAATTGGTCTTGTTCCGTTTCTTCTTGTGGTATTGTATCATTTATTTCAAGATTTTTTTTGGTACTGCTTTGGATTTTTTTTACTCCAGTTGTATTTAATATATATAAATCATTTGAATATTTGGATTTATTTTTCCCACTAAATAAAAGAATTTCTGAAGTTTCTTGATTGAATAAAGAAGCTACCTGGTGTGATTGGATTAGTGGCATATCTCCCTTTTCATTGACATATTCCCATGTAGCGGTCTCCAAATTTAAAATTGTTGTTCCAATTTCAACTTCAAACGCATAAACACCACCCATGATATAAATACAATTATCAATAACTACAGACGAATGCGCATACCTTGGTGGTGGTTGTCGGCCTTTGACATCAGCTTCATACCATTTATTTGATCTTAATTCATAAACCCATACATCATCAAATGTTTCTAATTAATTAGGTAATATGAAGAAATTACGAAAAAATATATAAAGAGATTTAAATAAATATTATTTATTTTCAACAAAAAAAAAATAGTCATTCGAGCGATTGTATATGAGAATATCAAGATTGTTTAAAAGAGGAATCTATTGAATATTCAATGATTTTAATTGTGTTGTAAATTTACTATTGCGTAAGAAAAAAAAATAATTAAAATAATTGAGTATTGTTGAACAACCATATTATAAACTGATCAATTTTAGTAATTATGGGAAAGTATATATATAAATCTCAATTATTTGAAGTACTACTAGGGATTTAAAAAAGGGTTTGTATCAATTTTTCAATTTTTGTTTTTTACAAATTGATTTTAATTAAACTCTATTCAAATCTTGTTCCATTCAATATCGGTCTGATTGTTGTCATATTCTTATCAAATCTGAAAAAATTTTTTTAACAAAAACAAAAAGTCAAAAAAGTAATTTACAAATAACAAAAAAAAATGAGTCAACAATTTTAATTGTAAAATGGTAGTAAAAAGTAAAATTTTCAAATATTTAATTCCTTTTTTCTCGATTTTAAAACAAAAACCAAATATCAAAAATTAGATTGATTATTAGAAGTAAAATAGAATTCAAAACATCAAATTAAACCAAAATTTAAAGATCTAAAATTTTCGAAAATTTGTGATATTTAATTGTAAACAGAAGATAATGTGACTTTTTTTGGAATTTTTATTGCAATGGTTTTTCTATTCCTATGGAATTGGCTTTAAGGGTCGAGTCCTTACGGTGAAAATTTTTTTTCTGAAATGGAAAAAAACTTTTTAGGAATTTTTATGAGGACCGAACACCAAGCAAAAACCAATCAACCTATGATGTATGATCGATCTCTAAAAATCAACAACTAAAGATGAGGACATTTTTAGAAAAAAGCGCCAAAGAGCGACACTCAATTTCCTAATTGGAATGGTTAGAATATACAATTTTGAAAACAACTATGTCAGTTTTGAAGTGTCGCTCTTTGGCGCTTTTTGAGATCTAGGTGATTTTTTTTTTCTTTTTTTTCATTTTTCAAATGAGTTATTTTTATCGTAAGAATATTACATAATCCATACTTTATCAAATTTATAGGGTTACAAAATAACCACAAATCAGACTAAATTGAATTAAATTGATTGCGAAATTCAAGAAAGCAATTTGTTTTAAATTAAAGAAATTTAACCATTTGGAAATAGAAAATGAGAAAAGATGAATTTTTTTTTTAAATTTTGATTTTTTGAAATTGAGAACTCTTTTAAACTTATTTTTCTTTGTTGAATTTTTTGTCTAAGAGATCCAATGAAAATTTTTTTTTGTTATTTGAATTTTGTCAACCAAAAGATAGGGTATTTCAGAATACCCTTTTTGGTCTCGTACCACCCCTTGAGTATGGAGTATATTCACGGTAAATGACTAGACCCTTAAGATTTAAACAATTGCTATTATTCCATTTTGAATTTTATTTCATGTAACATTGATTGATCAGTGGTAAATAATAATAAGCATATTTGTATAACATTTTACTTTTTGATACCATTTTACAATTAAAATTGTTGACTCATTTTTTTTTGTTATTTGTAAATTACTTTTTTTACTTTTTGTTTTTGTTTAAATAAAATTTTCAGATTTGATAAGAATATGGCAGCAATCAGACCGATATTGAATGGAACAAGATTTGAATAGAGTTAAATTAAAATCAATTTGTAAAAAACAAAAATTGAAAAATTGAGTTATTTTTGTTTTTATAACTTTCAGTAATGATTTCAAGAAAGACAAATATTAATAAACACCAATTTGGAGAGAATATAATGAAAAAAAAAAAAAAAGAAGTAAGAAATGAATTATTATATTTGAAAAATATTTACTTGAATAACAGCCTCCACCATAAATGATTAATTGTTCATCAATGAAATTTGCGGTGTGCCATGCTCTTGGGCTTGGGTTCATTCCCTCTATTTGAAGATTATACCAAGAATTGGTTTTTGTGTCTAGACAATGAAGATCATCTAAGTAGTCCTATTGTTAAAATTAACAAATAAATTAAAAGCATTAAAAAAAAGTTTATTTGAAATTAAAATTTGAAATCAATTTTTTTTTTTCTCAACTCATGATGAAAATATTTTACTCCGTTTTCTGCTCGGCCACCAAAAATCCAAATTAAATCCCCAATTGCTGAAGAGGAATGGCCTGATCTATTCGTTGGTTGTATTCCAAAAACTTGAGGTTCATTTTCCCATTTATTTTCGTCAATTAAATAAATGTGAAGATCACCAAATCTTTTTTTCCCATTTGTACCCCCAAAAAGAAATAATGAATTTTTTATTGCAGAAAGCGTATGTCCAAATCTGTAAGACGGTAAATCACCAGATTCGGGAGCAATGACTTCCCATTCCCAATTTTCTATGATATTTTGATTCATTTATTTTTTTTTTTTGGAATATTTTTAAACATTTTTTAAATTTGTTTAATGTTATTAATGGAATAAATATTGATTTCTGGTAAATTTAATTGAGGGATATAAACTAAAATTCAAAATTTTTGAGGCAATTAAAACAGTTAAAATAATTCAAAGAATCAAAATTTCACAATTTTATTCAAATGTGAAATAAAATTGATTTTTTGAAAAATATTTTTATCATTTTTTAGTTTTTTTGTTTTTCGTTTTGATTTCATTTTTTTCTAATTTCAGCAATAGTTTTCATTCGATCAAAAAAATTTTTCGAGAATGATTATTAAGTTTTCGATTGAGTTTTTCTAAAGAGAAAACCCCAAATAAAATTAGTTGATGGTCTCTTATCTTTGATCGATCAATAATTGTTAATAGAAATTTGAACGGATTTTTCGATGGGTTTTTTTGTTGTTCTCATTCCAAAATTCTTTTTTAGAAAACTAAATTGGGTTTAAAATTCTTCAAATGGCTGAGTCTACTTAGATATTCTTTGAATGGGAAGTCCCAATTCAGTTTTCTAAAATTCTCTCTTTAACAGATCAAGTGTTTTTTAACATTAAACCCTTAACAATAAATTCCTCATTCAGTTTTATTTGACCGAGTATTTTTTTATTTTTGATTGATAATTATTTATTTATTGTTTTGTGAGTATTGTAAATGATAAATAATTGTTAACAGTACAATTAATCAGTGGTTCTAATTTAGTATTTCTTATATAATTACTTTATTAACTAAGATTGTTTTTTTTTTTCAAAAATTTTGAATTGGGGATTATATAAGAAAAAAAGGACATTTTAATAATTACCTAAATTCAGACGATAAAATAAAAAATCTTTAAGATTTGAATGCTCTTTATTTGTTTTCCCTCCAAAAATATAGAAATAACCATCTGATATACATCCTTGAGACCAATAAATTGGTGGCGGTGTTTCTCCAATTGGTATAATTTTTTTCCAATAATTTTTTTTTAATAATGCTTTTCTTTGTTTTTCATTTTCTTCAAATACTCCATTTATTCTTTCAAGCCATTGTTCTCTATGAAGTTTATCATCAGCAACAAAATAATATTTTTCTTTTCTACTGAAAAGAACAAAGGTATTATCCGTTTCTATAATAGAGAGATAATATATAAATAAAAAAATCAAAAAAAAAAAAAAAAAAAAGAATGGAAGAAAAATATTTCAAGGTAAACAAAGATGAAATGAAATAAAAAAAAAAAAAAAAGAAAATAAAAATAAAACAATTATTTCTTACTTGAGATCGATTTAAAACTAGCAATATGAAGTGAATCCATTGACAGGACAATTTTCGCTTCAAATTTCCCTTCTGCTGTTTTAATAGCAGATACAAATAGGTCATTAAACAAAAGGCCCCAGCTTTTAGAAGGTTCCATGCAATTTTGTTGTTTTAAATGATCTTCATGTATTAATCTTCTACCAGAAGTTACATCTAATAATTCATCGGAATTTGAAAGTTTAATTTGAATTGAGACTAGTTTTCGAAAATTGTCTGAAATATTTTTAATCTGATTTACGTGGTCAGCAACACATCTAATTTTTGAAAGTACTAATTCAAATTCTTTCCTTTCTTTATGATTTATATCCATGCATTCAACTATACCCTTTTTTATTTTTTTTTGAATTTTTTTTTTTATTTTTTATTTTATTGTTATTTTTTTTTTTTTTTATTGTTATTTTTTATTTGTAATATATTTAACCATATTAATGGATATGATAAAAAAAAATTGATTAAAGAAAGATTCAAATATTAAAATCGTGGGTATTAGATTGGTAAATGGAATTGCTTTAAAAGACTTTACCTGGATTAACATTACATATCTTGGAAGCCTTTGTACCGGGGTAATCAAAAAATCGGTGAGTTTTAAAGCTTTTAATTTTTCTAATTTATGAGTCCTTTTTAAAAAACGAGAGAATTTTTGATTTTTTTTTAAATTTTTTTTTATTGAACTTAGTGCAGTATCATAATTACTGATAAACCCAGAATATAATTTTAAAAATGGTACAAAATGGGAAAAGATATCTGCCCATTTTTGAGTTGTTAAATTGCTTTTCCTTTTTAATAATTTCCCATATAAATTTAAATTTAATTGATAAATTGATTCAACATTACTAAAAATTTCATTTAAATCTTTTTGTTTTAAGATATCATTCTCTTTTAGTGGCGCTATAAATATCTATTAATTTAAGTAGAAGTATATATATATATATATATATATATATATAAACAATATGAAATATAATTAAGAAAGTAAAAATACGGAAAAGTAAATCAAGAATATAAAAAATAAAAAGCACAAAAAATTAAAACTTTAATTCAGATAACTTTTAATACTAAAATTTAAATTTTAAACTTTTTATTTTTTATACTTTTTACTTTTTCCAAATTTCCCTTCTTAAGTTGCTTGGGCTCTAGGTTTCTCTTTTTGTTTTTTTAGGTGTTTGGGAAAGGTAAAAAGTATAAAAAATCATTATAAGAATTGGTTGACCTGGTCATGACTAACCCAACCAAACTTGTTCATGATCAGATCTTCTACGAGGACTTATGCAACTGTAGAGAACTGAATCCAACGAATGCGATCTGAAACCAACCAAAGTGAACCGAATTGAACTTTCCGTACTATCTGTCGAGTCGTTACTTGGACTGGGTTTTTGCTGTCAAGTCGGTATCTTGTACTGGGATTTTGCGAAAACAAGATTTGGGAAACTTTAAAAAAAAAAAAAAAAAAAAAAATAAAAAAAAAAATAACACAAAAAAAAAAAGCAAAGCAACTGAAAAGAAAATTTCGAAAACCAAATCTTATTCTTAAAAACCAGAGCTTTTTAGATTCAACCCATCTATAAAGTTCTAAATCAAAATTTAATAAACAGCCTTTTTCATTTGATCTATAGTTGTTCAAATATTTAGAACTCTTTATTAAAACAACCTATGGTGGCGATCCAAAAAAAAACGACATAAAAGGAAACAACCACCAGCCCATTCAACACTTGGGGCACAAAAAAAACTTTTCACTGAAGTTTTTTCTTTTTTCTATTATTTTTTGACTCTTTCATTTCTTGCTTTTTCTTTCTCTTTTTCCTTGTCTTTTTTCAGAAATAATTTATTCTTTTCATTTTTTAAAGAAAAGATATCCTTTGAGCTGTAATCCTGCTTACATTACAGTTAGGATAAAAAAACTCTAAATACAATTTTAGAGTTTCAGGCAAATAGGAGGTAATTTTGTTGAATCACCTCTGCTCAACAATAAAAAAAAAAAAATTTTAAACTTTTTTAAACTTCTGGGACTAGTGCAATTTAAAATTATTATTTTTTTTAATATCTAAAAATATATTTTTATTATTAATATTATTATTATTGTTTCTTGAATATACAATAATTAAAAGAAAAAAAAAAAAAAAAAAAGTAAGAAGATATATTGAAAAGAAGAAAACTTACATTTATAAGTATCTCTAAATTTTTAATAAATGTCTTTTCTGTATCGATCAGTTCATTTATTAAAAAAAATTTTTTTTTAATGAATTAGCGAATTTACCTATACATTTTCAATTAATAAATATATATATATGTTTATATATATTGATAAAATAAAAAAAAATAAATAATATTTTCCGAAACAAAATAAAAATCATTCAATAAGAAAATGGAAAAATTTTATAATTTTAAAATTACAAGCTAAAATTATTATTGATTAATCAAATAAAAACAAAAAAAATTCTAATTTAATTTTCGTAAATCGGTATTCCTAATTGAACCTTTGCGGCATGATCTCTTTTGTTCTTGTAAGCAAACTAAAATTAAAGTTTGTTTCAAACAAAAAGAAATAAGTATATGATTAATTTGTTATTGAAATAAAATTTTTTTATTTTTTTAAAAATAACAAATACTTTGATTTTCTTTAAAGAAAGGTAAATAACTAAAAATTCATTATATTGGTATTTCGAATTTAAAATGTGTTAATATAATGAAACATGATTCCCCTCTTTCAAGAAGTTGTTGTATTTATGGAAATATTAAAGTGTTGATAATTCAAGAGTTGATTTAAAGAAATGGGTGGGTTAACACTTTCAGAAAATTAAATGAGATAAATCAAGGGAACCTTGTAGTAAAAGTATCAAAATTTGATCGAAAAAACTTTTTGTGAATTTTTTTTTTACCTTTTTCTTTTTTTCAATGACTTCAAAAAGGTAAAGATTAATGTCATTTCTTCTATTGGTTGAAGAGTCAAAAGAGAATTACATCAATGAAAATACAGATCCTCTTCAATAAATTAGTCTCAACAAAGATTTGAAAAAATATTCAGAAAAAGAAGAAAATAGAGAGTTGACCAAAAAGACTAATTAAAGAACTTTGATAGATAAAAATTGTTTTTTTTAAAAAAAAAGGTGAAACGACTTTTTTAATTGTGAACATAAAGAGGTATCGCAAAACCCTACAAATGAAAATATATTTTAATCAATTAAAAGAAGAGACCAATTAAATCACAAAATATAGTCCATTATTTAATTATCAACCAAATCAACAAACACAATTTATATCTCCTTTTATATTTAGATTTAATCTGTTCTCGATTTGGTCTATATTTCTTAATATACAGGGATAATGTTTTTTTTTAAAGAATTTGTTTTAATGAATATATACATCTAAATTTGATTAGAATCTTGTTAAAAAACAACTCTTGATTCACTATTTTGGTTCAACCCCCCATAATCTTTTACTAAAAATTGAAAAAAAATAAAAATATTTTCAACATTTTATAATTTTTTAGTTACTAAAATCAAATTAATTTAAAGATCAGTCAAAAGGGTTGGAAGTTGCTTGTTTTTTCGGAAATTAAAACCGAGAAAAGAAAACCATTTTATTTTTCGTAACTAAAAAATAAATTTCATTTGAATTTTTTTCTTGAAAAAATACAACTCCTTTTTTTTCTGTATTGAGTGGAACACACATTATGAAAAAAAAAAAAAAATTTAAAACCAAAATTGACATTAAACTATTCTTTCTATGAGTTGAGAAATTAAATTTCACTTTTTTGTTATTTTCTTCAACCAAAAAAAGATAAAATCTAACTACTATCAAGCATTCAAGTTACAAATGGTTTTATTTCCGATGTGTATTTGTAATTTTTAAAACCCACTTGGTAATAAATAATCTCAAAAAGTTAATCCCATTAATGAAAATGAGTACCAAATCCCCGATGTCTGTGGAGGATTTTAATTTTTTAAAGTAAATATTACTTCAAAAAAAAGCAATTAAAGATGGTTTTTCAGTCTTACTCTAAACTAAATAACGTTTTATTCTTTAGAATTTGAAATTGAAATGGTGGTTTTCCAAAAAAAATTATTCCAAAAGCAATAATTAGCTTTTTATTTTTTCGAAAAATTGTAGTATTTCAAGGCATTTCGTTTTTCAAAACAAATATATTTTGTATAAATCTCTTATGATCAAAAAAGAATATCTAAACTTTTTTAACCTTGTTAAATCCTAATTTCAACAAGTAACTCTTCATTCAATTCCAAATTAATAGATTTTTAATTATATTTTCACAATAAGCAAAAAATGTTTCAGTTTATTATCTTTGAATTTTTTTTCTTTATTAGTTTAGCGATCAACAATTCACATTCAATTTTTAATATTCATATAAGAGTCAATATTATTTTTGGTGTCAATTACTGAAAATTAGAAAAAATAAAAAATAACGAAATTGTAGTGAAAGGTATATAAGAGTTTAAATTTTCATTGAAAAATTTTTAATAATATTCATTTATCAAAGAAAAATTCATTAATAAAAAAAAATTGTATTGTAAAAAATAGTATTATAATTGAATCCTTCATTCTGTCTTTAATACTTTATTTTACACTTTAAATCTCTATTGTTGATTTCATTAATTGTAAATACTTTTCTTTTTCGATTTTTATGTGGTTACCATAATTTCTGTAATTTTCTTAATTTTTGCAATTAAAAAACTTGTTTCACTTTATTTCCTGTTTCATTCTTTTTTCAAATCATCTAATATTTGATTTTATTTCTTATCAAGTATCTTTTGTTCCTGGAATTAACTCATATTATCAGGAGCTTATTTTTGGATGTTATTTTTTTTTTTTGTTAGAATAGTCTAATTATTTTACTTCTTCTCTTTTTTATATTTTGATAAAAATTTTTTTTAATTACCCTTTCTCTCAATAAATAACTTTTGAATATTATTTCAGAATATCAGAAATAATCGAAAATTTCTCAAACCACTACACCGCAAGATCTCCTTGATATAAGTAAGTTATTTAGACTGCAGTGCCAAGCGATATTAATAAATATTGAGATGGGTTTCTTGATTTAGTAATTCTCAAACAATTTGATAGCACTGGATATTTCGGATAATATTTTAATTTTGGCCTGATAAGAAAAGAAAAGTTTTCCATCCTATTTTATTTTATTTTCGATTCTTAAATATCCCTTTTATTTAGAATTTTGTTGTAAAACTAAAAGTAATAAACTATTTTTCAGCCAAAGGGGGCAGTTGTAATGGGTTAAATGCATGTATTTAAAGGATTTGAATGGTATTAGAAGAAAAAAATTAATTTTGGAAATTTTCCAAATTGAAATCATTTTTTTACATTTTGACTTGTTCTTTTTGTCTATTTTTTTTTTGATATTAATTGCTTTGCCATTTTTTTTTTATTATGGTAAAATCTATAGTTACTTGAGTAAAAAAAGTGTTATTCCAATGTTATTGATGGTGTGAAAATAATTGTAGAAAAATCCTATTGATTTCTATTGGAATTTTCTTTGATCTCCAATTGAGGATCATAATGAACATTTTTGTTTTTCTCAATGTAAATGACAAAGAATTTTTGTTTTTCATTTTTTAAGAAAATATATTGATTGATTAGATTCACTTCATGTGGATATCAACTATTCTTTGATGTTTATTATTCTACTTATTTTTTTATTTATTCTTTGAAGTACAATTATAAAAAATAAATGGTAATTTGGAAAAATATTTTGGATACTTTGACGGAAACAGAGTTTATAACGGAAACAAAATCTAAATGGGGGATTAAATTCAATATACAAAAATCTACCAACCATTTTTTGCATCTAATATTTAATATTACATTTCTAATATTTGGAAGAATAAATGTGAAAAAATTTTCACTTGATTTTTAAAATTTTTAATTTCAACAAAGTTTTCAAAAGACACAAAGAAAAATTAATGTTCTCTTATTATTTCTTTGAGTAAGTACTCTTTATTAGTTGTAGTGGTATATTTTGGGTAAACTAAGAATTCTAAAAGAAAGTAAGATTTCAGGACTGGAAAAACGATATAGAGTTGAAATATATATCTCATTTAAATTTCAAATACCACTACTGATAAATCCCAATTTATTTTACTAAATTTTTAGTTCGATTCCCATTTTGAAATCAATTAACTAAACAAATAAAACAATTCAAGAGATAGAATCTTTTGAAAGTCAAGCCAATTTTACAAAGCTTCTTCAGATTTAAACGTATATAATGCATGAATCAAAACTTGTGTAAAAAAAATTGTCAAATGGAAAATGAATTAAAAATTTTCAGATAGTTCTTTGAATTTATCAGTATACACACCGAACTTTTGAGATTAAAATTCCATGAGAACAATCAAGCAGAAGCTCTATTTTTAAGAGTGGTGGGCCCTTTTCTAGACCTAAAACCAGAAGCACCACATTGAAATAATGGTATTTGTGATTTAAATGGGATAAAATTTCTACTGATTATCGTTTTTTCCAGTCCTGAAATTCTGATTTTCATTTTGAGTTCTTAGTTTACCCAAAATAGATGACAACAACTAATGAAGGCTACCTACTCAAAGAAATAATAAGAGAACATTAATTTTTCTTTGTGTCTTTTGAAAACTTTGTTGAAATTAAAAATTTTAAAAATCAAGTGAAAATTTTTTCACATTTATTCGGCAAATACCGGTATTGTGACTATCTTAATTTTTTTGTTAATTAACTCATAAGAGTTTAAAAAATACGATCAAATGAAAATAGAGAGAATTTAATCCCAAATTGGTACAATTTTTTCAAAGACCAATACATTCGCTTGAATGATTTACTCAGGCTGTTAGAGATTAAAATATCCCAAACTTGTGGTCTCTTTGTGGCACCACCTTGAGTTGATTTTGGTCAACAAAGAGAAACTTTAATTGGAATTTATTATTGTTTTCCATTTAAAATTTAAATAAACAATGTTGTAATTTCTCATTTTGAAAATGGAAAATTTACAAAAAAATTTTTTTTTTATTTACTCAAAAATAAAAACCAAATTTACTCAAAAAGAACCATGTTTTTGGAAAGAGTGGTGGGGAAATTGTTGAAAATGGGAGAAAGAAAAAAAGAATTGTTTTTAGTTGTTTTCAATAAGGCGGATTTAGGAATCAGAGTTTTGGAGAAAATTTTGACAAAAAATTACACAGTTGTGTTAGGTTTTTTGAAAAAACTAAGGCAAAATTGATATAGTTTTTCAAACTTTTGGGTTTTTTTGTTTTTTTTTTGTAGTTTTGTTTTTTCAATTTTTGACAAAATAGCTAGAAAAAATCAATAAAAAGTTTGAAAATCAATTTTGGTGGTTGTACAATCTCAGGTTTTTTTGTTTTAAAAAATATGAGAAGAAATTGCAGAAATGAAAAATAAGAAACAAAAGCCAAAAAGAGTAAAAAAAAAAAAAAAAAAAAATTAAAGAAAGCTTACCGCTATATAAAGATTGCTTAGCTTTGTGCCCACGAAAAATTCTTTGTATAGTTAAAATTGAATCAAATTGAATTTTTTGGAGATCCTGAATATTCTCAGTGTTGCTTAAAACACTTTCAGTTTTGGAAGGAAGATCTTGTTGTTTCTTGATTGTGATCCATCCTTTGGTAACAATTTCTCTCTTTTCTAAAGTGGCATTTAAAGAGAAGAATTGTGGATTATGAAGCTGGCTCTTGCATTCACTACTCATTAAGGCGATAAGAATTTTGTGGTTTTCAAGGTTGCCTTGACTTGGTTTATTAGTTGTTTTGGGTATTGTTAATAACGAAAGAATAAATATTTTTGATAAGGAAAAACAAAACAAAAAAAAATAAAAAACAGTTTGCTCGATTTCATCCAAGTTAAAAATTTTCAATACCACAGGATTGGAATGAGAAATTTTTTCTGCGGTGTTATTAATAGAGAACATAGATAATTGATTTTATTGTTTATTAACCTTCCCCTTTTTACAAAATCACATTGACATTGTTTTCACAGCAATTGAATTGAAAACTGCAAAGACTATACAAATAGTGGACGAATAACTGAAGAGTTTAAGAAAATTGAAAATATCAAAATAGCTTGAAAAAATTTTTTCATTTATTTTATTTTTGAAAAATGTTTTTTATTGGGAGAAAAATTTTATTCATAATAAATCCAAAGAAATGATCAAAAAAAATAAGTTTGTGAATACTCTTTGAATTCTGGTTGGAAAAGATTTGATAGAGAGTTATCAATTTTGGAAAAAACTGAAATCATTTAAAACTTTTGAGAACTTTTTTTAAGATTTATCATTTATAAGTTTAAGGGGTTTGTTCAGTTTAAGATCCAAAACAAATATTCAAACAACAACACCAACCCAATATTGGAACAAATTAAATGTTTGCTTTTGGTTTTCAAAAGCCAAAAAAAAAATTGAAAAACTAATAAAGTTGGGCCCACTTAAGGTTCAAACTATAAACGAATTTTATGGCCTACTAAAAAATCTCAAATTAAACAATGTTTTTTGGATTTTTTTTACAAAAATTATTTTGCTATAATCCCAATTTTTATCCTTGATCTGTAATTTTTTTTGTGTATTTTTTTTTGAAATTTAGTGCATTAAAGTGTAACTGATTATATTTTTCTATTGATTGAAACTAATCGAGAAATTATAAATATTTAACTGGTTTAAATTGTCAAATATTAATTTGGAATAGCACGTTTGGTTTTTTTTTCAATTTTTTTTATTTTTCAAAAACATAATATATTTTTATTGTTGTGTTTATTTTTGTTATACTGTGTTTTTTTATTTCAAAAATAAAGAAGAAAAAAAAAAATGTTTCTATAGTGGTTAATGAATTATTGGATAAGTGAATTGGAAAAATCATTTTAACATCTTCTTATTTATAATTCTCTTGTACTTGAAATAACTTCTTACCATTATAGTGAAAATGTCTTCAACTGGAATCAATTTAATCTATTAAGATAAATTTCAAAAACTGGTGTAGAAATTTCATCATATAAAAAAGTTTTTTAATTGTTTTTTTTTTTTTTTTTTGAATAATAATGTATTTTAGGAAAGTTTTGAGAGATAATTATAAATAAAGATTAATAAATAAAAATATCGTGTAATCAATGCATTTTTTGAAAACCAAATTATAAAAGAAAAAAATCATAATAAAAAAGTTTTCCCATAATTTTGAAATTGAAATTTGAACTTATTTATAAGTTGGGTAATACCTCGTAAATCATAATTTTGTAACATAATTGACATAAAATGGATCGGTCAATAACCTATACGAACCATGGTTACAATAAAATTTTTTTATTTGGTTTCCAACATTTTTTTTTACTCCCATTTTTCTTATTTTTGTTTATCCATTATGTAATTTAAGTAAAATTTTAATTCATAAGATAATTTTTCTTTGAAAAATTATAAATGGTCATTTATTTCAAAACAAAGAAAATAGAAATAGAAATAAATGTAAGAGGTAAAAAGTGAGGTATTATAGTTCAATGCTAATTCAAAATTTTTTACATCTAAATCTTCAATTTTTGTAAGAAAATTAGCTGTATAGTCAGTTTTACTTTTAAGGGGCAAACTTGAACGGAAATTTAAGGCATAAAAAAATCTCAAATTAAGGCCCAAAATTCAAATTTCAGTAAAATAATTTGTAATAAAAAAAATTCTAATTTTTGTGCCTTAATTTTAGATTTTTTTGTGCTATAAATTTCTTTAAAATGTTGTACCTTAAATTTAAAACTTATTTAAATAAATTATAAAACAAATTTAAAATTAGATGCGTTAACTATTTAAAATCTTAATAATTATTTATAACTCGTGGTATATATAAAATTAAAACATAGTTCAAATTATCAATACTAATAAACAAATAATGGTTACAATCTTTTTGAGGGAGGAAATAATTGTGAAGGGTTAAATGTGAAAAAAAAAAAACACAATCTTTTAAAAAGTGAATTTTGATTATTGAAGATGTGCGTTATTATTCAATGGGTTTATATAATGATTTTCATTAGAAGAATTTTAACGCCAATTTTGTTCTCAAATGTTACAAGTGAACACAATCATAAAACTGTATTTGATAATTTTTTGAAATTTTATTAACTATCATAAACCAATCTAATGGTAAGACAAAATTATATAATTTTATTTGGGTGTTTCTAATTAAAAGAACTCATTTTTCATCCAATATCGGTCATTACCAGAGATTTTTTTGATCTCAAGTAAACCATTATACAAATCGAAAGATTATAAGAAAATAAAAACAGAAAAAAACTGCAACATTTTATACTAATTCGAAAAAAAAAACAAAAATCATACATTTATTCTCTTATATTCAAACTGTTTCAAAATATTTCTAAGTCCTGGATTTAAATGGGGTGCAAATATGAGTTGTATTTTCTTAAATGATATTGATTGAAATCAAGTTATTAAATAAAACCATACAGAAGAAATCGATTTAAATTAAATACCCAAGAATTGTCGAAAATACAAAAATAAATTGAAAAATATGAAAATAAAACTCTTTCATTTTATTTAAAACCTTGGAAAAGATTGTAAAGTCATTTTTTTTTTTTTTCAATGTGTTAATACAAAATCAACTATGTTTTTTAGTATCTGGTTATTATTGGACCATAATTATCATAAAAATGAATGGAATTGTAATCTTTGAATTATTTATACTGTTTTAATAATCTCAAAAATTTGGAATTTTTTTTTAGTGTGTTTTTTAGTTTTTGTAATTTTTTTAAAATTTAAAGATTAAAGGTATGACTTGAGAGAAAAATAAATTTCTAGTCTTTCATAAAAAAAATGTTTAATACAATTTTTAATCAATATTGGCTATTACTGTCTCAAATAAAGTCACTAAAGGAAACCCTGGGGATCAAAACATTGGTCAATTATCCTCTTTATTCTCTTGATATCCACAATATTCTATTGAATTGTAAATTATTGAAAATTTTGAATTTTTTTCTACAGTCAGTTCCACTTTTAAGGCACAAACTTTCATCGAAATTTACGGTGTATAAAATCTTTAATCAAGACATAAAATTCAAATTCTAGTAAATTAATTTGTAAAAAAACAATTAAAAATTTTGTGCCTTAATTTGAGTTTTTTTTTGTGCCTTAAATTTCGTTAAAGTTTGTGCCTTAAAAATGGAACTGACTGTAATCAAATATTTAATTGTAAGTTAGTGTACTTTTCAAAACCCCAACCATTTTTCTCTGTGGATAAGTATTATTTAGTTTACAATAAAACTCTTTCAAAAAAAAAAGTATTCGAAGAAAAATGGGTAGGTAGTAGTTGTCAAGTACCAACTTACGATTAAATATTCGATTAGAAAAAAAATTAAAATTCTTAATAATTTGAAATTCAATAGTTCTTAGTGAATATCAAGAAAATAAAGAGGATAATTGACCAATATTTTGATTACCAAGGCTTTATGTGGTAACTTTATTTGAGATATTCCTAAATAGAACCTGAATTTTTAAACGTAAGATCTGATTCATAAACCAAAAAAATAATCAATTATAGACAAAATGAAGGATTCAACATATCAACAGTTTTTACAATCTTTTCTTTTGATTATGAGTTTTTCTTTCGTGGATCTATCATTAACAATTTGTTGATACAATTAACTATTTTTCGGATTACCAAAACCACTTTTAAGATTTTAGTTCTTCAAAAATAATACAAAATTAAAAAATGGTATTTATTATTTTCTAATCAGTGTTTACGGGTTGGTAAATCTCACAAAGTTTTGTCTAGTGAGATCTAAAAAGTAAAAACTGAAAAAATTATTCAAAAATGTTTTAGTATTCATTTCTGTGATATCTAAAAATGAAAAAGAGGATCGGAAAAAATCTACTTTTTGAGAAAATTTCTCTTTAGAACAATTTTTAAAATCCTGGAAATTGCCCAGATTTTTCCCTGTCTCTTTATGAGTATATGAAAGTAAATTAAGTGCGTTTTAAAAAGTTGTTTTAAAGGGCAAAAATGTAAGAAATTTGCATAGTTTGAGAACTAATCTCTTGTTCTCTTATTGAGGGTATATTTTGATAAGAAAACACAATACACAGGTAGGACGTAATTGTGTTAAAAGCGTGGGAAAACAACGAAAATTCGCGTTTTTCCGTTTGTTTGGGGGGGGTTGCGTATAAAACTCGTTGAAAGAGTTTGATTTTCGATTTTTTAAACGCCAAAAAATCAATAATCGTTTTTGCGTTTAAATTTTTTGAAAATTGTAAACGCTTTAAACGTTGATGAAAAAAAAATAAACTTTTGAAAAAAAGAACTTTATGAAAATTGGAAGAAATAAAAGACTAATTTTCACTTTTTTACCAATTCCAAATTAGATCAGATCACATGTTTTTGAATTGGAAAATAACACTATTTTCTCTTAATAATATTTTTTTTTGATCACAAAAAATGATCTTTTAAAATTATTGACTTAAAAAAATTTTTTTCAAAATTTTAAACTTGGAGAATGTGATCAGTAATTTTTTTATTAGATGATTCTATTTCATCTTATGGCCAAGACAATAAAAAATTAAAAATTTTATTTGTGAATGAATTTAGAGCTAAAAAAAATTTTTTATCGACTTAAATATCCCCAGTCTTTATTTCTAAGTGGTAATTTTCTTTCAAATACTGTTTTGTTTTTTGTTAAAAAAATAAATTCATTTTTTCTAATTTACTTTTTACAAAATTTTTTTAAAATGATTATTTTATTAATTTTTTGGCCAAAAATATTGGTTTAGAAATGTAAAACAAAAGTTGTTTGTATCATTGTGAAAAAAATTCCGATTGTAGCGTTCTTAAGTAATAATTCCTTTCCTTCACTACTTTGGTTTTAAAATAATTAAATATTATTTCTGTAACACATACACTCATTTTATCATAATATTTATTGAATTAATGTGGCTAGGTAAAGTAATTAAATAATGAAGAGAAAAGTTCAACCCAGTAACGCCTACAGTTAAATCAAAGAATCTCATAAGTTTATTTTTTTTTCATCATAATTTAATAGTTTTTTTGTTTTGACTTTTGGTTTTTACTTTTTGTTTATTTTTGTGATCGATCTTAAAAGTAATTATTTTAATTTTTAATTTACTATTTTTTAACAATTTTTTTAATATTTTTTTATTATTTTAAAATTAAAAATAGATTTATAAATAATTTTAAATAAAAAAATTTTCATTAAAAACCGTTTTTTTTTTATTAAGAGTTTTTCCGATTTTCTGTTTTTCCGTTTTACTGTTTAAAAGGAAACTAACCTCATTTTTTTTAAAAAAAATTAAGAACTACAACTCGTTTTTTTCGAAAAAAATCATTAGTCAACGCGGTCGCAACGCATGGCAACCTGGGTTTTTTTTTAGTTTTTTCGTTTACAAAAACGTCCTACCTGTGTAATGGGTTTTTTCTTGGATTTACTCCACAAAAATACCAATATCTAAAAAGATTATTTTTTTTTCGAATAAGTTTAATATCTTTTTTATAAATATACAAAAACTAACTAATTTTTTTAAATTTAATTTATATTAGATCATTCGATCCAATTTCCCCGAAAAAATATCCCAACCGCTCATATAGGATAGTATTTACTCAAATATTTTTTGAAAGAAACAAGACAAACAAATTTTATACAAAAATAAAAAAGAGGTTTTGTATGTTTGTTAGGATCGTTTCTGTTCAAAAAACAAATTGGGTAAATACCATCCCACAGGAGTTGTTGAGAACTTTAATTTTTGAAAAAATAAAAAGAATCAACACAAAATCTAAAAAAATAAGAGAAACCCACAACTCTTTTGGGGGCTGTAATCCGATTTATGGCAACAATGGAACAATCCATGTAACTCAATGATCAAAAAGCAGAAAAATGTGATCTTTTAAAGTTAGAGTTGTTTATAGAAGATTTTTGAAATGATCGTCATTTTTTCAGCTAGAAAACCTCGATTATTTTTATTTTTAATTATTTCATTACTTGATAAATATGTTCAAGTTGAGATATCTCAAATTTTTTTCTGAATTTTTCATTAAAAAAATTATCCAGAAATACTTTTTTGATCCTATTTTGAGAATATTTTGAGGATCATTTCTTTCACATTTTAAATGATACTGTATCAAAAGGTGTTGAGACAATTTGACAAATCTGAAACATAGCCCTTAAATAAGATCTAAATTTTTTTTTAGGGGTTCATTTATTATTTAACTTTATACTTTGAAGTTAATTTGTTTCTTCTTTTGTTGACTTTACTTTTTGTTTTCAGGTTAGATTAAGGTTCCCAATTAAAAACCGTCTTTGATTTTTTTTTTCCTATTTCACTTATTTTTAATTGTGATTTAAATTTTAAATTTCATAAAATTTTCAAATATAAATCTTTTCATTTTAGAAAAAAGAAGATATCAAAATTTTGATTCAACTTTCTTTGCCTTTTGATTTTTAAAAAAGAAAAATTCCTAAGGATGGTGATACAGTCTAAAATATACAATAAAATTGGGAATGGTTTATTGTCGTTTTTAAGTTTGTAAAGAAACATCGGAATTTTGATTGAGTCGTTTTTATTGATGTTCTTTTCTCATCAAATAAGTCAGGTTATGTATGGTCGTCTACTAAAACTTGATTCACTCTCAACTAATTTATAGATCAGATTATTTATTTCTGTTTTTAATTAATTCTATAACCGAAGTAAAAAAAATTAATTTCATAATTGTGTGACAAGAAAGGTTTGTTTTAAGAAATAAATTTGAAAAAGATAAACACCATTTGTACTTGTTTATCTCTCTAAACGTAAATCGTTCATTAAAATGAGATAATTAACCGAAATAATTTCTTTTTATTATTTCATCATAAGAAACAAAAAAGGAGTAATATTTTTTGCCTCTAAAAATTTAAAATATTAGCCAAATCACCCTCAGAATAAATCAAAATATTTTTTTGTTGTAATTTTGTGCAAAATAATACAAAAGTATGACTCACTAAAAAGTGAAGAAAAATAATTGGTCAAAAACTTTCTTGAAACAATTAATTTTAATTTTTAAATTCAAAGTAGCTATATTCTGATAAAGTTCTCCTCTCTGTAAAGGTAAATAAAATTTAAGATCAAAAAATCAATACAATTTCTCATTTTTTAAAAATTATTTGTTTTCATTTCTTTCCTTATTATTTCAAAAACAGATTTGCCAAATCTTTTCAAACTTTCTTTGTTTTTCATATTAATCCCAATTTTCAATCTTTAAACTTCTATGGGTAAGTTTTCCTCTTGACTCATTCTTAACCACACAAACAAAAACACAAACACAAACACAAATTTTTGAAAATAAACTAATACCACTTACAACCTTCTTCGTTTTAAATACACGCAAAAGGCAACTGCGGAAAAAAAGCTGAAAAAGAACATTCAAATTCAAAATTAATTGAAAAAAGGCTTAAAAACCTCAAGGTGTTTATTGACAATGAAATCAAAATCCTTTTACTTGGTAAATTTTTTTCCTTTTTTAAAACAATTTTAAATTTTGTTATGTTGTTTTGCTTTATTGCTCCAATCTAATTTTACAACACCACTATTCCACAAATAAACTAAAATACAATATAACAAAACAAAATAATAAAAAAACACTTAACCGATCATCTTTTTCTTCAAAGGACCTGGTGATTCTGGAAAGTCAACTGTCGTCAAACAAATGAGGCTTATTAATGGATTGGATTTTGATCAGGAGGAAAGAGAGGACTTTGTTGACAAAATTAGGTTTAACGTTGTTCAGAACATGAAGGCTTTAGTTTTTGCAATGGACAAATTTGGTGTCGAGTATTCAAACAAAACAAATCTTGTAAATTGATTCAAGCCCCTTTTTTCTTTTTATTTTTTTTTCTGTTTGTTTGTTTTTTTTCGATACTTTTTTTAAACATCAAGTTAAAATAATTTTAAAACTGAAAACACAACACTTTTTGAATTCGATCTTGCCTGACAAAATCAAAAGTTACAAACAAATGGAATTTTTTTTCGTCTCTTGAATGCAAACTCCCAGTTTTGTGAAAACCTGTTTTGTTGATTTTTTAGTAAAAACACTTTTTCAAAATAACATTTCTGTTCTGAAAAAAAAGTGAAACTGGGAAAAAAAGTAAAACCAAGTTTTTAGAATTGAAAACTTTAAGAGAAATGGCAGGAATTATAATAACGTCAAAATGAAAAGAAAGATCAATTTTGAATCAATGAGGTACCTTTCACCAATTTTGAAAAATTTACAGGTATTTGGATTACAAATGTGAAATTTTTTCGCTTGATTTTCAATTTTCTTTTGTAAAAAAGTCTCCAATTTACAACCTACTTCTGTAGGGAAACTCTGTTTGTAAAGGAAAAGGATAAATAAGGAAAAGGAATTGAAAATATTTTCCCATTTAAAATTCAAATACCAGTAATTCTAAGAAAATTACAGTTTGTTCAATAGCCCTGTTGGCTTCAATAAATATTTTTTTTCAAAAATTTACTCTGGTTTTTTCAAAAAAGTTTTTTTAAGTGTTGTTTTCCAACTTTTTTGATATTGTTTTCAATTTTTATCTCTTGTTGAAATAAAAAGTTTTCAAGAGTGTGTTTATTTTTAACAGTGAAGTATGTCTTGACAATAGTATTATCATTCTCAGAAGCCATAAAAGATATTTTTTTTTCAAAGTTTTCAAAAATATTATTTCTGCTAATTGATTGAAAAATAGAAAGATCTTGATATAATAAATGAAAACTGATCTTATAAGGGATTTAATTTGCTCTCATTCTGAAAATTGTTGAAAATGAATTGATTTTTAAATAGTTTGGTCCTTGGGTGTGTTCTTTTCGAATTTTAATCAGAATAAAATATCGGTTAATTAGCTTTTTTTTCAATGTGAAATATTGCTTTACTAAGGAATCTTATCTCATCCAAAAAAAAAAAAAAGAACGAAATAAATAAATAAAGTTACAATTTACAAGACATGATTTGAAGACGATTGACTAAATGAAAAAAGGAAAATGAAATGAAATTTTTTTAATCATTTTTTTTTTAAAAAAACTTTGAACAATTTATATCTCATTTTTACTCATGTTGAGATATCAGTAAAAAAGTTTTTAAGAAACTCTTTTTATCCTTTTTATTTTTTTTTTTGTATTTATTCAAATTGAAAAGATTTTATTGTTGTGGATTTTGGTGATGATTTGTTTAAATAGGTTGAATTAGATCTCTTTTATTAGGAGATTGGCCTTGAAGGTTGTAGAAAAACACCTAGATAATATGATCTATTGTAAATATTGTTTGATTTCAAAGTATAGTTATACTGAACTGTATTTTTTAATAAACACAAAATAAAACCAAAAACCAAAGCTAAAGAAAAAAAGAAAACCATTTCAAAAAAAAAAACAACAGTTATTTAAAAAACAACAGATATTTAAAAAACAACACATATAATTTTCAAAAACAAAAAAAAAAAAAGTGAACACGGGTTATTTAACAAACTGCACTGAAAAAAATATTTTTTGAGTGACACAGGTGATATTGAAACTTTGAAATCAAAATACCATTCTTTACTCTTTTAGGTCAAGAATAAAAGTAAATCAGAGTTGGAAGCTTACAAAATTTCAATTTTTTGAACATTTTTTTTTATTAAATTTTTATATTTCTTGAATTGCGTTTTGAGTCATGTAATGTGCTCCTGTTAGTAACTGAAATTAATCATGGAAAAAAACAAAAAAATAGAAATGTGAAGATCTATATTGGACAAATATTTTCTTTTTTGAATAACAAACAAAAAAGATCACATTTCTAAATAAGCATGTCTTATCAAATAATCAACAAAACCATATAAAGCTAATTGAGAAGAATTTATTTTTAATAAATAACATAAATTACTTGTTTAAAATTTGGTAGAATTTTCAGAAACTTGGAGAAAAATTTGTTTTTAAATACTGATGATTTTTTCACGCATTCCTAATAAGTTTTAAGAAAAATAATATTCATATATAACATCGTTAATGTTCAGAATCACCAAGTAGTGATGTACAGCTTTTTGACACCAGGCTTAAGTTTTTTTGGACATTGATGATAAAATGTTGAATTACACTTTGTAGTTAATTTATTTCTTTTTCTAATTTAATTGAAATTACTTTAAAAGTTATTATAATTTCTGTTATTTCTCTTAATGTTTACAATTCTAAAAACTTGTTTTACTTTTTCCCCATTTTCGCTTTTTTTCCAAAAAACATACTGTTGTCAAAATAATCCATGTAGAAAAGTTTAATCCGTGTTTCAAAATAAAAAGCTTGTTTCTATTTTATAGAAGACCTATACTTTAAATCAATCAAATAAACTGACAATAAACAAAAAGCAAATATGGTATTGATTTCTTAAAGTTCTATTATTCAAAAGAAATTCTAAAAATGAAGGATCAAATGGGAAAATATTTCTCAAAAAATAAGTTAATTTTTGAGACGAAATGTTTTTATTATCAATTCAAAAAAACAAAAAATTTCATAAAAATTGGAAAGAATTACTAACAATTTTGGAACAAATTTAATTCCTAATTTAAAAAGCCACTTAAAAAATCAATGAGTTTACCTTCAAAATTAATTTTTACTATAGGTGTACCATTGGGAAGCGAATTAGATGTGCTTCATTGAAACAAGAAAAAAAAAAAAACATGTATTTTATTTTGAAACACGGATTAAACTTTGGGCATGGAATTTTTTTTTAATCACTATATTGAAAAAAATTTAAAAAGAATTTCCTTTTTGTAAAGGATCTTTAATGATAAAAACACACTTAGAGAAGATTTGAGACAAAAACCACTATCAACAAATATATGAGTTGAAATGTTTTTAAAGAAAGTTTAACTAATTTTTCCAATTCTTCAAAAATGAACTGAACCGAGGTAAAAACAGATTTAAAATGGCTATATAACATAGTGTTTGAAACAACCAAAAATATTTTACATTTTTTTATTGACTTTGGTCTGAATAATTTCACAATCGATTTGTAAATTGTAACATAATTTCGCATTATTGAAACATTTTGAAACGGATATTTGCTGGAATTCGTAAAAATTACACCAATTCACAATTTTTTTACACACAAAAATGCATTTTTGTGAAAAAAAAAGCCTTCTTAAATACATTATATAAGAAATACCAAATTAGAAATACTGGCTAATTGAAATGTTAACAATTATTTATAAATTACAATACCCACAAAACAATAAATAAAATAATTATCAATCAAAATCAATAATGAGTGTGCCACTAATTTTGTATTGAGCACAACAAAAAGTATATTGGTAAATTTGCAAAAATTTAATTAATAATGATTGATCGATCAAAAGTTAGATATCATTAACTATTTTTATTAGAGTTTTTTCAATATTTAAAGAACTTAACTATAACCTTAAAATTAATAATTGTAAAGAAAACTTTTGATCCAACGAAGCAAATTAGGTAATTCAAACAATGAAATGAAAACAAAAACTAAAAGATTAAAAAATGGTTTTCATATTTTATAAAAATTTAAATTATTACCAATTTGAATGAAATTGTCAAATATTGTTATTCTTTTAGCCATTTTAACTGTTCAAAAAATTTTGAATTTTAGTTTAAATACAATAAATAGATTTTATTTCTTATTTATATTCGAAATATTTATCGCTTTTTTTTATTAAGAATGCGAATCAAAAAAAAAAAAATAACAAAATAACTTTTTATTCATCCAAACAACAAACGAATCCAGAAGTTAAAAATCTTCTATTAAGCGATATTCAAATTAAGTAAAATAATTTATGTAAATATTTTTGATTCATAATGAGAGAAATTAGAAACAAATTGAAAGAAAAATATATTTTCTTCACATATAACGCGATTAAAATAAACTCCATTCCAAAATTATTAGAAAACTAAATTAAATTTCAAATACTTCTAATGACTGCGTCTATTTGATACGTTCTTTGAATTCGAAGTCACAAATTTAGTCACTTCAAAATTCTCTCATCACCAGATTAAATGATTTCTTTCATTTCACACTTTACAATAACTCCCATTCCAAAAAATTGGACATCCCCAAAATCAAAAATAGGCAAAATAACACTTAATTTATTATATTTTTCCAAACATAATATTAAATCATGTACAAGTAAACTCCCAATATTAACGTTTTTATATAACCATTTTTAACCAAATAAAAAAAATATAAAATAAAATGAAAAAAAAAAAAATTGGTGTGTTCAAAATAATGAAAAGAACAGAACAAAAAATATATGGCAAATTTGTTGAAATTTTACCAACAATTATTTATCGATTAAATGGTTAGGGACCATCAACTAATTTTATATGGAATTTTTACAATTGTACTAAACTCAACTTTAACCTTTATATTGATCATTGAAAAAAATCCAGATCGAACAAAACAGATAACATAATTGAAAAAAAAGAAATCAAAACAAAACAGAAAAGACAAAAAAAAATGATAAAAATAGTTGTTAAAATCAAAATTCTTTCTCAAATTTAATAAAAAATCTAGTATCGTTATTCTTAAAACTGTTTTAACTGTGTTCAAAATTTTCAAATTTACTTTAATTGAAAGTGAATTAATAATTACAATTTGTTTTTTAAATAAATATTTTTCATAAATTTATAATATTGAATTTAATTTATTATATATATTTTATACATCTTCATCTCAATCTCCACATTAATCTTCATCCTAATCTCCATCTCCATCCCCATCTCCATCAAAACAATAATATTATAGCAAGCTTCAAAATATTTTAAATTAATCTCACCAACTAATTCAACATGGAATGAAACTGTTTATGATAATATAAAAACACTTTGGGAAGATCAAGGAATTCAAAAAGTTTTTAATAAAGGTTCTGAATTCCATTTAAATGACACCTCAAAATTTTTTTTTGATACAATAGACACAATTAATAGAAATGATTATGTTCCAAATGATCAAGATATACTGTGTTCAAGAATTAAAACAACAGGTATTTCTGAAATACAATTTGAAATCGATGAAATTGCTTTTAGGGTTCTTGATGTTGGCGGACAAAGAAACGAAAGAAAAAAATGGATACATTGCTTCCAGGTAAATAAATTCCATTTTTCTTATTATTTATTTCATTTATTTTTATTATCTCGTTTATAAGATTTTTAAAGAATAGAAGTTGAATATATATATATATAGATAAGGTATCTCCAAAAAAGTGGTGCATTTTTTTTTACATTTCATAAAAAATAATTTTTGTTATGGAGGTATTTGTTAATTGACAATACAAAATTAAGTTTTATATTAATACAGATTGAATCAATGACTATGATATTTATTTCGAAATATGTTTGTTGAAATATTTCCTCAAAAAATGAAAAAAAAAATAGCACTTTTTTTGGTTTAAACAATGTACGACCAATTTAAATAAAAAACTGGAAATATGGAAAGGGTACAAATGATTTTTTAAACAATCTAATACAGTTATATGTTTTCAATTCTATTTAAAAATTTGTTGAAATTAAAAAAGTTTTGAAAATGATTTTTTCGATCAAAAAGAAAATAATAAACACCAATTTTCACATTTAAAAAATATCAAATATATCAAGTGATGTAGATCTGAAAAATATAGCATCATTTTTTATATTTTTTCTAATATTTTTTCTCGAGAGAAAAATAACAGAAAAGATCAAGATCACAAAATTTAATATCTTTTTTTTATTTAATACAATACTAAGAAACAAATTGAATTATTACCAAGAATCTATAAATGGTGAGTACTGATTTTTTATTTTTAAATACTTTTTTGAAGATTGGATTTAATAAATATATTTTAAAATAAATTTGCCCCAATTTTTTTGAAATGGCTTCTATATATTAAATTATTTTTATTAATTCCATTTTTAGTCCCAAAGAAATTATTTTTAAAATTTCACAAAACAATTTGTAAAAAATAAATTTTTTATTTTTTCTCTGGATGAATAAATACGTTGAAAATAAAATTATGTTTTTATTTAAATCATCAATACAATGTTTTTTGAAAATATTCTGAAAATACTAATATTCATAAAAATTTAAAAAAGCTTTCACAAAGAATTCAAAAGGAAATAAACTATTGTGAAAAAACAAAATGAAACCAAAAAAATTTGAAAAATTTCATTGTTAACATTAATAAAATTATATAATTTTACCAGAATTTTTAAAAAGTTAACAAGTATTCAAATGGGGACTAAAGCCTTTTAATAAGTATCGGATCTAAGTTAAAAATTCTTATTTTCAATTTTAACAATACAATTTAAGTAGATTTCCGTAAAAATCAAAATACTTTATTTTTAATTGCAAATCTTACCAAAAATCAGTAAAAAGTACATTTTTTAGTGCAATTCATCTCGCAAAAATCACCAAGGTTCAGATATGAACCTTAATATTTAATCAGGATTATTTTTTGAGTACTTGTGAAAAAATTTGATTCTTATTAAGATAAAGAAATTGTGAAAATAATCACTTTTGTAATTTTTCATCTTTAATTGTAAATCTTAATAGAACCTGAAAATTTTATTGTTTTAAAAAATATATAGTCTTAAATATCAAGATTAAGGATTTAATTTTCAAAGAAATTGATATAAAATTCAAATATCTAAACAATAAACACATATTTTTAAAATCGCGTTTAAAATGTCAAAAATTGAAAAATGTTCATTTTGAGTTTCTATAAAGATTTAGTTCTATAATAAAAATTTTCTTTTTAAGACATTCTTTTTGGGATATCTTCATGAAATTGAAATTAAGAAAATATAAATTGAGGCTCTAGGGGTATTAAAAGTATTTAACCCCTATTTGAATTCTTATTAACTTTTTTTAAAATTCTGGTGAATCTGATCATTTTTATTAATGTTAACAATTAAACTTTTAAAATTTTTAAAAAAAATATTTAAACTTATTTTTTTTGGCACCTAACTTTATTTTTACAGCAATAATTTTTCTAAATTTATTTGCATTTTTTGTTTAATTTTAAAGAGGAATTTCGAAATTGAATTTTAATTTTTTTACTCAAAATTTAATAAATATTGTAGTTTCAATAATATAGTTTGAATAAATAATAATAATCTAGATATTTATCAATAGTTGATTCATCTAAAAAAACAGGATTATTAAAAATAATTTGGATCATTAAATTCTTTCTGCTTTTTTTCAAAAAGTATAAACATTGATTTTAATAATTAAAACTTCTATAATCTACAAAATAACAAAAAACCGATTTTTTTTTCACTTGTAATTTATTTTTAGAATAGTAGTATTTATTTTGTTCAATGTTTTTGAAAAAAATGTGTGTTATTACTAGAAAGGTTTAATTTTTATTTAATTTTTTTCAAGTATATTATTTTTTTTAAAGAATCAAGATTTTCTTCTCTAAATTTAAACCAAATCTTCTTAATCTTTCCAAAAAAAAATTGGAATTGTTTTTCTTTTGAACAATAAACAAGTATTTTGGTTGATAAATTTTTTTATCAAATATGAAAAAGCTATATTTTATCCCTATTAAAACTCTTTAATAGAAAATTAAGTTAATTTTCAATTTCAAACTTTTTTAGTTTACGTTAATTTCAAAGTTTATCATTTTTTGAACACTACAGGTTTTACTAATTTGGAATAAGTAAAACAAAAAAGTGACTGAATTTGCTTGTGATAAATAAAAATTATAAAAAATTAATCAAAGATTTAGATCCATGATTTCTATGATTTCTGTGATTTGATTTTTCACAAATTAATGAAAATATTTCCTTCTTCTTTTGAACATTTAGAATGATTTTCTTCAAAGATCTTTGGTGTTTTTTTTTTTTCCAAGTTTTGCTTGTCAGAGGTTCAATTCCACTTAACAACATTATTTCTGATTGTTTATCATTTTCCCAAAAATCTACCAAAGTGTAATTTTAATCAATAATCAGGCTAATGATTCATAGAACCACCAATTCTTTGAACAAACCTTCTGATCGATTTGACTCTTTTTGAACTATTATATACCAGAACCAAATTGGAACAAAATCATTGCCAATTTATGGAGCGGATCCGATTCTTGAGAGAATTGACCAGATTCGCTCTCTCACTTGGCTCAAAAATATCTCTAATTCAAATTAGGGAATCAAGAGGTGCATTTGAGTGTCGTGGAGTGTCTAGCTTTTCTAGAATTCAAAAGAATAGAGAAAAATCAAAGATTTTACTCGATTCTTTTTAATTCTGGACAACCTAACCAAAGTGTCCGTAGAGTGTCTAGCTTTTCTAGAATTCAAAAGAATAGAGAAAAATTAAAGGTTTTACTAGATTCTTTTTAATTCTGGACAACCTAACCGCGCTTTTCTTGAGGTTTTCTATTTATTTGGAAAATCGATTTTCCAATCATATAACAATTAACTAAAAACCTAAGGTGTCCTCACACTTCCAGAATTCAAAAGAATTGAATAAAATCTAAAATTTTACTCCATTATTTTAAATTAAAAAAAACATAACTATAAACCTGTTAAAACTTACATGAAAATATCATTATAAAAAGGTAGAATGTTCGATAAAAATATTTATCTCTAATTCTTAAAAAATTAACATTTTTTCATTATACTTTATTAAATGATTAAATTAATAATGATCAATAACCAATAAACAATTCTAATCCAATAGAATGTGACTGGCTTAATATTTGTTGTTGCTATTAGCCAATATGACCAAGTCTTGTATGAAGACGAGAATCAAAACAGAATGGTAGAATCCCTACAATTGTTTGATGAGATTTGTAATATGCCTTGGTTCGATAAATCTTCTATTATTTTATTTTTAAATAAAAAAGATTTGTTCGATGAAAAAATTAAACGTGTCGATCTTAAAGTTACTTTTAAAGAATATAAGGGCGAAAATGAATCCGAAGAAGCTAGCCAATATATACGATCAGAATTTGTAAAATTATATAAAAATGAACGTAAAAAAGTATATCCATATTTTACTTGTGCAACTGATACATCAAATAGTAAATAATTTGCTTTTTTTTATTCGATTTAAATATTTTTGTTTTTAAAATAATTTTATTGTTGAAATTATTTATATTATTTATCCTTTTTATTCAAATTATATCTTATTTTTAAAATAGTTAAAAATGTTTTTGAAGCTGTAAAAGACACAATTCTCGCAAATCTAATTCGTGATATTGATTAAATTGTTAATTTGATTTTATTAAATTAATTATAATTGTTTTTAAATAAAAGTTCTTTAAAGTAATTCTTTTTTATATATTGATTTTCTTATTCTTATTCTTTTTTTTTTTTTTTTTTATTATTCTTAATTTTTTTTTTTTAATAACTTTAATTAAGAGACAAGTAAAGATAAAAAAATTCTTCAATGAATTTAATAGCAAATTCAAAAAATTTTTACAGAATCTTGAAATTGAAAAATGGCGTAAAAATATGATTACTACAAAATCAAATTTATTTTTAATGCTATTTTCAGAAATGAATTATTGTTTTTTTTTAAAGTTTAATCCATTTCTCTCATTTTTTAAAGTTCAAAATTCAACATATTTCTGGATTATTTAAAAAAAAAATTATTTTCTTTGAAAGAAGATAGAAATCTTAATTTCTCTAAAAAAGTACCCAAAAATACACTTTCAAAATAAAAAACACTAAGTTTTGGAAATTACCCAGTTTAAAAAATCTACTTAATTTCAAAAAAATTACTTAATTATTTTAAAACTTGAAAAAATATAATTTTTTGTTTCAAAGAACAGTTCAAATCAATTTTTTCTCTTTATTGAAAAAACAACAAGAAAAAAAAACAAACAATCAAATTAAAAATTCTCCCAAAATAATTTTTCAAAAACCTGGAAAAATCAACTAATAATCAAAAGAAATACTTTTGAATTTGATTATTAATAATCAATAATTAATAACCCAATCTTAACTTTTCCAGTGGTTTATTAACAACACAAAGATTAAAATGTATCAATAGATTTTACAATTATTTCTCAATTTTTTAAAGATTATTTAAACAAATAAAACTAATTCAAATAAATAATTCTAAAAATAAAAAAATGAATAGATATTATCAAATAACTGATTTTAATACTATTAGTTCCTTGTTTATACTCTTAATATTTGAAAAAGAATATTGCCTGGTCTTTTAAATTTCAAGAAATTTAACAAATATTCGAAAATAAAATAAAGTAAATTCCAAAATTTTGGACACAGTTTAAACAGTTAAAAGAACATCATTACTACACTTTAAATTCAATTTGGAAAGAATTTAAATTTTACAAACTATTTCATTTTTTGTATTTTTTGTTTTAATTCATTTACTTTTTTTCCAGTTACATAATCTGTTTCGTTAGATCTGGGAATTTTTTTCAATGGTTGATTGAAGGTTAGTGTTGAGTTTGTTAAATTGAAAAATCACATACATTTGTTCGACGGTATCTTATCATTTGATCGATCGACAATTTTTGGTGAAATTTCAACAAATTTATCAATAAACTCTGTTTCAGTCAAAGGGGCCCAACGTTTTTTTCAAATATCAATTATTTTATATAATTGACCTTTGAAGAACAAATCAGAAATAAACAGAATAATACACCTCAAAGAAATGTTGATACATGTCTGAAAGAAAACTAATTAATCAATAGCTTTTCTTAAAAATTGAAAAACTCAAATTCCTTGGGCCCTATTGAGAAAAACAAGGATGTTCGTTTTGAACTTCTACTGGTATTTGAATAATAAATATGAAACATTTTTCACTTCATTTTACATACTTTTCTTTTAGAAATTAAACCCCCAAACAAAGTTTGTTGGTATTTGTGGTCTCTATTTGAAAAAGGAAATGAAAATGAAGTGAAAATTTTTCACATTTATTAAACAAATATCAAGATCAAAGATCGAATTGAATTGCAATAGAAATCAATAGATTTCTCAACAATCTTTACATGGTTTCAATGACCTTAGAATAACACATTTTTACCAAGTGACTATTGATCTTGCAATAAAAAATTTTTTTGCAAATGAATTACGTTTTTAAAAAAAACACAAAAAAAAAAACAAAAATGTGTAGAAATGTGAAAAAATGATTTCAATTTTGAAAATTTTCAAAATAAAATTTTTCTTCTAATATCTATGCAAACCCTTTAAACACGTGTATTATACCATTACAACTGGGCCCCTTTGACTGAAAAATAGTTTAGATTTTTTGATGAGCTCGTTTCATTATTTTTGACACACCTATTTTATTTTTTTGTTTTTATATTTTTTTCTTTTATTTGGATGAAAATGATTACTTATAAAAACATTCATACTAGGTAACTTAAATGTGGTTTTATATCACGTTTGAAAAAATACAATAAATTAAGTTTTTTTTTTTGCCTATTTTTGATTTTGGGTGTGTCCAAATTTTTGTAATGGGGTTAAGATGATCAAATTTTTCTTTGATTCTTCAAGGATCAATATTTGATTTATTTTTCTTTTATTTTTAAAATAAGATTAAAGGTTCAATGCTATTTGTTCATACAGACCCCCTGTAAATTACTAAAAGTGAGATTTCTTCAAAATACTTTTTTTTTGCAAATTTTTCTTTTTAATTTTCAGTTTTGATACAAAAAAATCCAAACAAAAAAAGATCTGATCTTTTGACTGAAAATTTAATTGGGATAAACGAGCATCTTTGAAAATTTAAACTCATTTATCGAAAGTTTATAAATGAAGCTGTATATCGGGTTTAATTGTATCCTTGTATAAATAATTACTGTAAACCAAATTTCATAATAAGGGGAAAACTTTATTATTAATATTATAATTATTTTCTTTTTTCATTTGTCATTCAAAAAATGGAATGATTATACACTATTTTTTTATTTATAAATATATATTGGCTATTATTTCTAAACACTTTAGTAAAATACATTATTATTCAAAAAAAAAAATAAATTAAACAAATTTTTTTTCTGATGAAAAATCTGCCCCTATTTTTGAAATTTAGCTTATTCCCTTTGGGGAAAAAAATAAATAGGAGTTACCCATCACCTAAAAACTAAAATAATCGACTCTTTATATGAAGATTAGATAAGGATTTTATACTATTTTAATATTCATTTTTGGATTTTGATGTTTAACAAACTCTTTTCCTATAATTATAACACATTTTCAAATAAAAAAAAATATTTATTTACGGAAAGAGCCATAACCGTGAAAAATAATTTTTTGAAATTGAAAAAAAAATTTTTTCTAATTTTAAGAGTACCTAATATAAATTAAAAATCAATAAACATGGCGTAAGATCGATCTGTAAAAATAATCAAGAAAGAAAATTGACATTTTTCGAAAAATGCGTCAAAGAGCAAAACTCAATTTCCAATTAGAATGGTTATGAAAATATAATTTTGAAAACATCTTTATTAGTTTTGAAGTCTCGCTCTATGGTACCTTTTCAGAAATTTCGAGGATTTTTTTTTTCTTTTTTAACGATTCTCAAATGAGTTATTATTGTCTCAAGAATGATACAAAATCCATACTATCTCAAATATAGAAAGTTACAAAATAACCACAATTTAGATTAAATCGAATTAAATTGATTGCGTTCTTTACGAAAACATTTTTTGGTAATTGAAGAAATAAAACCCTTTGGAAATATAAAATAAGAACAATGATTTTTTTTTTAAAATTTGATTTTTTGAAATTGAGGAATCAATTAAAGCTTTTTTTTTTGATTAAGGGATTAGTACTCTACAACTATAAGGCAAAATTACAAAATATTTTTTTACTGATATTTTCTACTTTCAAATTTTGTATATACCCAGTGTCAAAGAAATCTCCTAAAGAAAAATTTTTTCAGTGAATTCAAATTTTTTTTTCAATTTTTACTGAAAAATCAAATTATTAAATTTATTATTTTTTTCTTATATTATAAAAAATTTTGATCTTTTTTATTACTATTTCGATCATTATTATAAACTCTTTTTGAGTCCAAGGGACTCAGTTTTATTAAACAAATAGAACATATTCCATGATTTTAATTTATTATTCTTCTCAAACCAAAATTACAATTTTTAAATCAAAATCATTTTTTCTCATTTTGTAAATTTTTTTTTTTGATTTTGTAAATTTTGTTTTTTTTGTTAATATTTTCCTTTCTTTTTTTATTTTTTTTTAAAAATTAAATTCAAAAAAAAAAAAAGATTCTTTGAAACTCCAAATTAACTTTAAGAAAAGTGAGGCGTTGTATTTTCTTTTAAAATTTATACATTTACAAGTAAAAAATATTATTGTCAACAATTTTAAATTTCCGAAAGAAATTGAGAATTTTACACGAGGCATTCTAATGAAAAGTGCCCAAAAATTTTTTTAACATTTTTTTTTTATTTGAAATTTAGAGTTTTTTCAGGCTATTTCATTGATGAATCTCAAATCTAATCCGAAATTTATTATTTCTCTTATTTATAAACAGTTATATGTTGGTTTATTCTTAAAAAAAGTGACTTTTTCATTTTTGGGTGCCCCCCATTTGGTGAAATGGAGTTTAATTTCAAAGCATTAAATATCTTTCAAATGGGTAACCAATTATTTTAGCTCTTGAAGAATTATTTATCGATTTAAATTGAAAAAATTTTATTCTTTTTTGATGGATTTCCCTTATAGGATTTTTTTAATTTTTGAAATAAACTGAAAAGTGAAGAAATTTTCGGTTTATTCCAAAAAGTAAAAATTACCTAGGGAATTTTCGTTAATAATTCCATAATCTAAAAGAATTGAGTAAAATCTTTGATTTTTTTGCATTCTTTTGGATTACGGAAAAGTTAGGTACTCTATGACATTCTACAGATACTTTCGTTAAGTTTTCCAGAATTTAAAAGAATAGTGTAAAATCAAAGAGATTTGACTTTATTCTTTTGAACACTGGAAAAACTAGGGTACTTCCGTTCGCTTTTTTTTAATCTTTGAAATGAACAGAAAATTTAAAAAATTTTCGGTTTATTCCAAAAAGTAAAAAAAAAAACAGGACACCCTCAATAATTATTACAAGTAATTTTTTTTCTCTATTCCCGTTTTATTAGATGAGTACAGCATTTTGAAAAATATTAGTTATTACTTATCAAAGTAAATATCTCCAAGTTGAATTAATCTAAAATTCGCGCTTCCGTTTATTTGGAATTTCTTACCTGAAAAAACACCTTTTTTTCTTGACTAGTAACTTTTCAAAAAAAGGTTATACTATTAACAACAATAAATCCAATATCCTCATGAATCTGAAGTTCTGTAATTTTGATTATATTGTGACTAAACTTTATTTTTAATGATGAAAGGTTAAGGAACATTGATGTTTTGTCTAACTTTTTTTTTATTAATTTTATTTTTTCGTACTAGTGTTATGAACAAATTTTTTCGAAAAGATCTGTAAAATCTCTCAAAACTGCATGTACCAAACCAAAAACCAAAAAAGTTCCAACCCAAAAAGTTTTCTTGTGAATATTGTACGTAAAATTTTGTTTCGAGAAAAATCATTTGTAATAAGTTAAAATACATTCAAAAAAATTTATCATTGAAATCCCATCTTTTAGTTGCGAGTGGTAGAACTTCTCGCTCATTGGGTAGATTCTGTTTTTATATACCATTTTTGGAGTTTTTTTTTTCATTTCAAACTTTTTTATTGTTGAAAATAATTTTGTTAATTTGCAGGACAATTTTCGGATACTCAATAATAAAAAGACAATATAACACGAAGATTAAATAAAGCCAATCAGCAAATTTTTTTTTTGCTCATCGTTAATATAATATTTTTCTACATGAAACAATTGAGATTAAATTTTCTTTACAGCAATCAAATAGAGGCGTTGTTTAACAGTGGTCCAACCCTTTCTATATCTACGACCATAAACACGGAATTTTAAATTAAAAGATCAATTTTAATTTTTTTGTGTGAGTTCTCGGCATTTTTCAAAAAGAGGTATCACCGTTGTGGAAAAAAAGTGAAACATGGAAAAAAAGTGAACAAGGTTTTTAATTGGGAACATTACTGAAAATTCAAAGTAAGATCACTGAAAAAAAGAATAAATAAATAAATAAAGACAAAATGAAGTATTCGCCACAATAACAGTTTTTTTAATACTATCTTTTAGTTTGAGTTTTTCTTTGATTGATCAATTATTAAAAATTTGTTGAAAAAATTTGACTATTTTTGAGATCTCCAAAACAACACTAACAATTTCCTTAAATCAAGTAGATTTAAATTGTATTTGTTGGGTTGATTGAAAATAATATAATGGATTATTATTTGAAGTTAATTGGTTTCTTCTTTTCATTGATTTTACTTTTCATTTTCAGTAATGTTCCCAATTAAAAACCGTGTTTCACTTTTTTTCCACAATAGTCAATCCAAATTATTGAAAAATTAATACCCTACATAGATATTTTTTTCTCTTATTAATAGGGTTATATGAATAATTTATATGTGTTGTTAATTATCAAAATTTTGTCTAAATTTGGATTCGCTCTATAAATCGGCTTTTAGTTAATTTTGATAAGCAATTTAATTTCTTGAAAAGTTGAATTTAGCCTCAAATAATCAAAAAAATACAAAAAAAATAAAAAAAAAAAAATTCAAAATCAAGAAAAAACAAATTAATTGCAAAGCCAGGATCACTTTCCAAAAGAAAGTTCACTTTATTCGTCTAATAAAAGTATTTGTTTTGATCGGTTTTGGATAGTGTTTTATTTGATCTTTTTGAATTTTGATTTTTTGTTGGTTAAAAAATGTCTGGTTTTGTAATTATATTGTTTTGAATAAATTTTGTTTTAATAATTAGAGGATTGTTACTTCAACGTCAACACCTGTCTCAACACTCAATCGTGCCTTTTTTGTTTCAAAAAAAGTTTTTCGAAAAGAAAAGAAGGATGAATAAAAATAAAAAAAAAAACAAAAGTAAAAATAAAAAAATATTTAATAAAAGCAAAAGGCGAAGAAAAAGAAAAAAAACAAAAAAAAATTTTAGATCCACTTACAATTCTTTTTACAACAGTTGACTGGCAATAAAGATCAATTATTCTTTTATAAATTCTCATTTCAAATCTATCCCATGTTTTGGTACCTTTTTTTTTTTATTTTTTTGAACCAAACAAGAAAAAATCGCAAAAGGAAAAAAAAAAAAAAGAAGAAGGAGAGTAAGGAATAAAAAAAAAAGGATCGGTTTTGATTTTTTTTATTTGCAAAACCAATGACAATACCAATATCAAAATTGAAAAAAATAACAAACCTTCTCCACAAGGCGACTTTCTTGTTGTGATACATAGTCTTTTTGTTGGTAATCGGATTGGTCCTTTTACTTTCAAGTCGTGTTCTTTAGCGGCATCAATGAAATTTTTTGATACCTTTTCAACAGGGAGAACGTTGGTCCCACTTAAAGTAATTCTAATGTGCTTGACTTTTTCTTGTTCTGTTTGTTGTGGTTTTTTGATAATTTGGCTCATTCAAGAAATATTAAATTATGGATAAAAATCAATCAAAAAAAAATGATAATAAGCACCCTCAAAAACATCAAAAATCAAATATTTACTTGGCTGTATTTGAACTATTTCAAAATATTTCAGAGTGTTGGATTTGCATTATATTGTAGGTTTTTTATTTTAAGGAATAAGTGTCAAGATAGATTTCTCTATAATCAAAGTATGTTGTAATTGAGTGTAAATGGTATTAGTGAGTCATGGCTCAAATAGTTTCTGTGACTCTAAAAAAAAACTATTTTAAAGTCTATTTCAGATTAAATTATTACATTTTTTACTAAAGATCAATATGAAAAAATTTTTATTTTGAAAAATTTTTTTAATAATTCCTTTTCCAAACCTAAAAATAGAAAAACCAAAAATAATAGTATTTCTGATATTAAATAATTCATATTTAAAACTTCAAAAGTCACTAGTTTTTTATTTTTTTTTATTTCAAAGATTAACTCAATAATGATCAACAATAAAACCCAAAGGCTGGTAAGTTTTGTTTTCTTTTTATAAAGCTAATTGTAACAACAGCATATTTCCCAATATTTCAGAAATAATAAGTCAAAAAAATCTATTGATTAATAATTTAATTTTTTTTTTAAAAAAAGAATTTTTGAGTAAACTAATCTACATTTTCGCGACAAATTTAAGAAAGATATTTTGCAGCTTTAGAGTCTGAATATTGATATTCCAACCTTTAAATTTGTGGCTAAATGCATATTTTTTTCTGAAATAGTTGGGTTTTTTTTGCTAATACAAGGATCATTTTTAATTGATGAGATCAATAAATATTACAAAGTGACTAATCTATTTTTTAGAGACATTCGAACTATGTTGCACCAATGTAGTTAGGCCCAATAACAACATACTTTGATAGTAGACTTCTATTTGGCAGACCCTAATCCCTTAAAATGAATTAAATAGATTTTTAAAAATAAAGTTATTTAATTGGAACTTGCAAAAAGAAATTGATTTTCTTAAAAGAAACAAATAATAATCACCTGAAATACAAGAAAAAAGAGAAATATCTGGAAAAAACAATCTCTTTTTTGTATTTATAAGATTGAAATAGATTTTAAAGTCATATGTTATTTCAATTCTTTACATACAAAAAGGTATATATATTTAAATGTCTGTTTTTTTATATTTCAAAATATTTCGATTACTTGGTTTTAGAGGTGATTTTCTTGTTTACCAATATTTTTCAATTTGGATTTCAAAATTTTTCTTTAAGGGAAGAGTAATACCTTATTTATTTTTGATTTCAAAAGGTAATGTAGTACCTATTTCTATAATTTTACGATTTTATTTGATATAAAAATTCATATATCTTCTTTCCAGAAATAGTTTAACATTTTTCAAGAAAATTCATTTTACCCATTGGAATTTTCAGAAAAAAGATCTGATTCTTTTTTTTGGGGGTTTTGGATTAATTTGGAAAAAGAAAAAATAGCAAAATCTTTTCATTTTATTTGAAATATCACTTCTACTAATCTCTTCAGAATTTTTATAAACAAATAATCTTGAAAATTTAAATCTTATTTTTATAAATAAAATAATAATAAATCAAATATCAAACCCCTTGAAGATCCAAAATAAATTCATCATTTATTTTATGAACAACTTATTAATTTTTGAAATTTAAAAGATTAAGTAATAATATTTTTCAAATATTCAGAGAGTATAAACAACTAACAATTATTATTAAAATAAGTTATTTAATAATATTTAATATTTTTTTTTATTATAATTATTAATTTGAAATAATTGTATTTGTTTCAAAATATTACTGATTTGGAGAAATAATAATAATGTTTATTGATATATTTAATCTTTGGGTTATTTATAACCCACTTAAAACAATATGATTGAATTATTAATTATTGATTATAAAATAATCAAAGTTAAAATCTTTATTTAGGATATAATTTATATTTTCATGAACTATAAAAGGCAATTTTGAGGATCTATTTATAAATCAATTATTTGATTTTTTTCCCAGATTATTATGATAAGGAAAAAGAAAAAAAAATAGATTCAAATTTTTAATCTTATCAAAACTGAAATTATATTTTTTTTAGTTTGAAATAATTATTGTATTTTTATGAAAACAAGTGAATATTTTATACCCTGGGTTATTTAAAAACTTTTTGATTTTATTTATTTTAATACATTTTGAGATTCTTCCTTCTTATATAATATGTTTTCTTTATTCTTTAATCAAAATTATTTACAAAATAATTCAGAAATAAATTTAGATTTCAGACTTTTCAACAATCTAAAAATGGAAACAATTGGCTAAAATTTGAAAAACCATAATATATTTCTAAAAAAATTTAAATTTAAGTTTGATTTTATATTAAATTGTGTTTTTTTTTACTTGGATTTTTAATACATTATTTTATTTCAGACAAGCTAATTTTTATTTATTTTTTTATTAGATTTAGGGGAAGTTTTTTATTTTATTTTACTTCCCACTGAAATAGATGGCAAATATTTTAGTAATAATTATTTGAAAATACAAGAATAGGTCATTAAAATCAATAAAAACCCCTTCCCAAAATATTTAATACTGAAATGAATCATATCTCTTGAAACTTTGAGATGAATTTTTGACTTGAATATTGTTATTTTGATATGTCTGTTGTTAAAATCATCAGTTTTTTCTTTACTAAACCCTAATCAAATGAAAAATAATTTTTCATTTTTATTGAATATCCAAACAATAAATTGAACAAAGAAAAATACAATAAATATTATTTAAATATTACACTACACGTTTATTTTTATATCATTCAAAAATATTTCCAATAAAAAACAATCAAAATTATCATTTATTCACAATACGACTCAATTTATAGAACAAATAAATTTTTAGAAATAATAAATAAATTTCAGTAAAATATTCAACTTTTAAAAAAATTTCTTGTTTTTATTTATTGATATAATGAAAAAAAAAAAAAAAAACAATTAAAGAATATTTTATCAAAAAAAAAAAAGGAAAGATACATGTAAAAATAGTAAACATATTATTATAAAATATAATATTATCCTTATTATTAACAAATTAAAAACTATCAAATTTATTACATTTTTTTATGATAATATTTGGGATACAATATTATATCTTTTTATCCAAAAATTTGATATTGTTTTCGATTATTTTTTAGAATTTTAATTTTTAATAGTAGAACTTTTAAAAATTAATCTTGTTAACTTACGATTTATAAGGCATTTTTTTGCTATTTTTGACTTGTAATTTTACTTTTTTTAAAAGAAGAAACACCAATTTTAATTTGGAAGTAAGAGTTTACTTATTCTGAGTAATTATTTGAACAAAAGAAAATCAAAAAGAAAAAAAAATATTTCTTTATTGTTTTTATTTCTTGATAGATTTAATAATTACCCATTTTATAAGTTTTTTGAATAGAATGATTTATTTATTTAATACACAACCCTATGCATTTTCCAATAAATGTACCCAGTTGTAGGGAGCAAATTATATATAAAATATTTTTACAATCAAAGGGAAGTAGTTGAGTTGAGTGAATTACATAAAGGATTTCAATCTGGTTTAGAAAAGATAATTTATTTTGGAAATTCCAAAATTGAAATCTTTTTTCAAATTTTTTCATATTATGGTTGTTTTTCATTTTTTTTTCAAAGTTGAAACAAATGATCATTAGTAAAAAAAAAGCTAACCAAAATAAAAAGATATTTCACAAAGTCATATAGATTTTAGATTTTCTATTTTGGTTCAAAGGAACGTAATATAATAACGTTCTGTTATGTTATTGAGAGCTAGATCTAAGATTAACTCAAAAAAAAAAAAAAAGAAAAAATAGATATCGCAATGATTTAATTTTTAATTATCAATCTTTGATTTTCTAATTATTTGTTTCGGGTCGTGCCAGAACTCTTTTGAAAATCTAATTGATATCAAATTAGAATATTTTCGAAGATTAAGTCTATAATCTTGAAAGAAAAGAAAAAAAAAAACGAACTTAATATTCTTTTTTTTACATTTTTTGATAACTTTTTAGTAAAATTAATAATAAAAAAAACCTGTACTTTGGTAAAATAAATATAAAAGAAATAGTCATTATAATTTGATTTAGATGTTAAATTTGATCAATAAAATTGAAACAATAAATGTATTACTAATTTCGATATATTAGAGGTTTTGATGATAATACATTACATCATGATATTAACAATTAATTTACATAATATTAAAAAAATTGCGATTAGTTCAACTTTATTGTGAAAAATTATCAAATAGTAATATTCGACATTATCACGAAAAAATGAAAAATTATTAGTTTGAAATTAACGTAAAAAAAATTTCTTGACTTTTACAAAGTCTTGTGACTTTTATAACACCTTTCACAATAAAAAATGTTTGAAAATGTTTGTAAGTATTGTAAATTATCTTCAAGTGCTCGGAAATTTTGAAAGACAGAAAACTTTAATAATGTAATGAGAATGTTTGTTATGGTAATTAATATTTTTTTCTTTTCATTTTTTTTTTTCTTAAAATATAAAATCTCATACGATTTATATAATCAAACTAATAAAAATAATCCATTTGACAATATACCCAAATATAAAATAGATGTGTTTTATTCAAATAGGGGTGTAACCTTCGAAAGTTAAATAGCCAAAAAGAATTAAGAGTAATTTTCCTTCTTAGTGGTCATCGATTAAACAAAACCTCTAAGCTCTAGTTTTCTTTTCTGTCCAATACAGAGATGCTCAAAGAAGAAAAAGAAAAGAACAAAAAACAAAATATACAAAAAATCTTAATATAAGTTGATAATGTGTGTAGGTTGTTAAAAAAGCTTTTGAAAATTTTACCAACCCCTTTCAGCTTTCAAAGAATATTGAAAATGTTTTGACCCCAGGAACACATTCTTCAAAAAATGAGTGAACTGTTGGTTTTTTTAGAAGGTCTTTTATTCAACACAATTTACAATACCCGTTATTAACTGAATAAACCATTATTTCTCTTTAGTTCTTATTGTTGTTGAACAAAAAGGATCAGATAGGTTTGTCAACCAAATTAAACGAAAATACAATATAACTCTTCGATTTTATCCTTGATTGAACCAAGAATCTTTTTTGTTGTTTTTTCATAGAATAACTTTTTTTCACATAAGGATTGATTTTTTGATCAAAAAAAATTTCATTGTAAAAATATTGCTGAATTAGCCCAAAACCTCATTAAATATTATATCATGATTACTTTTTAATAATGATATTTTATCTTTATCAAATTTTTTGAATAATTATCACTATTTTATAGAATACCACGATTTATTCAATATTATCACGATAATATCAATATCACAATTTTCAAAAATATCGCTATTTGATAAAGATAATCCGGATTTTTGTAACCTTATTGCGAATTAAGCATAGACATCATCAAAAGCTCTATTTTAGTATTTTGACTCAAATGAATTTTTTGTCAAATTAAAAAAACCATTATGTTATTGCCGATTGATCTCTTGAGTCCAATTTCTTTAATATTGGAGATTAAATCTTCCAGCTCAACAAAAAGCTCCATTTTTTATTTACTAATGTGTTTTTTTTAGAAACTTCATATTTTAAGGGATTTACCTTGTCCTAGATTCGTCAACAATTAAAGTATGTTGTAATTGGGTGTAAACCAAATTAGTGGTACATTATTCAAATAACTAAAAAATCAAATATAAATAATATTTATTTTTAAATTATTGCATTTTTTATTAATGATCACTATTAAAAAATTTAATTTTGGAAATTTTTTTAAATTCCTTTTCCAAATCCCTAAAAATAGAAACCTCAAAAAATAATATCATTCTGTTTACCAATCATTGATATTTAGAATTTTCAACAGTAACTATTTTTTCAATATATCAATTTCAAAGATTAACTCAATTATGATCAACATAAAATCACAAGTACTGATTATTTTTGTTTCCTTTTTTATAAAGATATCTGTAACATCAATATATTTACATGATTTGAGAAATAATTTGTCAAAAAAATTTATTGGTTAATTATTTTTAATTTTTTAAAAAAATTGAATTTTTTAGTAATTAATCAACATACGCGACAAAGCAAGAAAAATATTTTTCAAACTTGGAGTCTGAATATTGATAGTTCAACCTTTAAATTTGTTGCGAAATGCAGATTTTTTTCTAAAATTGTTGGGTTTTTTTTACGAATACAAGTATCATATTTAATTGATGAGATTCACAAACTGTGCTATTTGACTAATCAATTTTTTAGATACATTTGAACCATGATGCACTAATGTGATTTCCTCCAATAACAATAGACTTCAATCTATAGTTTCTCCTTGGTAGATGCTTATCCCTTAAATAATACCCGAAAAAAAGTGAGAAAAAACTGATTAGAAAACCAACGACTTCAAGTCCAAAGGAATATTCATTTTTTTCCAAATCTTTGAATTCTCATATTACTTAACATTTTTTTCCCCTTTTTATTCAAAAAAAAATGACCTACAGACATTGGTTCTCCGGAAAGAACTCAAGCTTGCAATGCATCGACAAACGTAAGACCAATCTAGAGCTTCAAGAAATAAAAACAAAAGAAGAAATTGTAAAAATGTCTGGCTCATATAATACAAATGTGTTTCTGTATAAAAACGATCTCTTTCGTTCGACAGGAAAATTTCTTATCAATAAAAATCCTGTTAAAGACAAAAACGATCCAATTGTGTTAGTAAATTCTGGCTATAGCCACCACTTTATACTAACTGAATCCGGAAGGTTATTCGCTTTTGGAAGTAATGGATCGAAACAAATATGTCCTCAAAATTCAACCATGTTTAACACTCCCACAGAAATAAATTTTTTTCGCGACAACAAATTGAAAGTGATTTGTATTACAGGTGGTGAATTCCATTCAACTTTTCTTTGTGACAATGGCGATTACTATGGTATTGGAGATAATACTTATGTTTGGCTTTTTTTTTTTTCTTTTTTTCTATTTTTCTTTGATTTTTTATTTAATTGCAAGTCTTCAAAGAAATCAAGTACTTTTATTTTTGTATTTTGCATAGAGTGATTTTTCTCAACTAATATGTGTTTGAATTAAAAATGCCATCAAATTTTCACTTCCTTTTCCTTTCATTTTTCTTAAAACCATATAAAAGAAAGTTTTCAAACAAGTAAGTTATAGTTTGTGGTTTAGGATATAAAAAAGGAAATTGAAAATGAAGCGTAAATTTTTCTTATTTATAATTCAAATGCCAGGATTAAAACAAATTCTTTGAAAGGAATAATTCAAAAAATTTCAAATTTGATTAATGACTATCCAAATTTACTTGCTGAAAAAATTCAAATTTAACCCATCCAATATTTACCAATTCATTTCTTGTTGGTGGAAAAAAATTGTAAAATCGATTTTAATTTGTAAAATGTGTAAAATTTTCAAAATTGAATATTATTTTACTTATTTTAAGGGACTAATCTCTATTAAATTTTTTTACCTAAATTTAATAGAGATTGAGAAAATTTTTTTGCCAATTACTTAGGTTTTCAAAAATCTGTTTATTTTCAATATTAAACATATTTCGAGATTAGGAATCCTTATTTAGAATTTGTCCAAAAAAAAAATAATAGAGACTAGTCCCTTAAAACAAATACCAAAACCAAAAAATGGATTGATTATTTGTTTTTAAAATAGAGATCAAAAAATCAAATTAAACCAAAACTTAAGTAACTTCCGAATTTTCTGGTCTTTAGATAATATTTTTATGGGTATCAACATATTTATTGACTTTTAAGAAACTTGGGAAAAGAGATCTTATATTAAAAATTTTGTTTTTTTTTTAGAAAATATTGAGTTTACAATAATGAAAAAATTTTTCAAAAAAAAAAAATTAAACATTTGCTAATTTTTGACTTTTTGATAACTTCACTTATAATAAACACTATTCGTTGATGAAGAGATCTTTAATCAAAAATTATTTTTCAAGATATTTTACAATTTAAGTTGAAAAATTCAATTTTCCAGGTTCTAGTAAGATTATTTTCAAATTTAATAGTAAAAAATTTTTAAAAATTTTTGTTTAAAGTATTGGAATTATTATAAAAACTTTTTCAGTCAAAAATTCCAGTTTTATTGAACAAATATAACACATTCTCTGAGTTTAATTCATTATTCTTCACAAAATAAATTCTCAATTTTTAAATCTGATCATTTTTTCTCATTTAGTCAAATGTTTTTTTTATTATTTGCTTTTTTTTTTTTTTTTTTTTTTCTTTTTTATTTTTTTTAAAAAGTAAATTTGAAAAAAACAAATCTTTTAAAACTCAAAATTAACAATAAGAAAATTGAGGCTTTGTATATTGAGATTAAAATGACTACATTTATTATTAACAAATCTTATTGTCAACAATTTTAATTTTCCAAAAGAAATTGTGAAATTTTTCACGAGAAGTCTCAATGAAAGGGAACGAAAATTTTTTTAACATTTTATTTTTTAAAAAATTTATGTTTTTTTGAGTATTTCTTTTATGAATACCAACCGAACTCTCGAGTTAATTATTTCTATAATTTCTAAACAATCTTATGTATGGTTGATTCTTAAAAAAAAAGTGAATTTTTCATTTTTATCTTCGCCTTTTTGAGTGAAATGAGTTTATATTTTGTGTTTTATCAAAAAGAACAAACTTTAAATTGAATACACATATCGGTGAACCTCTATTTTGAAAAATAATTTTTTTTAAAAAAACTGAAATAAACATTGAAGTTTAAAATAGAAAATAATTTTTTTGTTATAATTTCCTAATTATTAAAATGAGAACTCTTTTTTCTAAAAATATTCCTTTTTTGATAAGGTAAAAATCTAAGAAAAGACAAAATTCAAACAGAACCACGAAAACAGAGACTTTCTTCAAAACCTAAATCAAAAAAAAAACATAATTCTTTCAAACACACACAAAGCCAATTACGAAAAACAACTATTATTTCAACAAATTTTTCAAAAAAAACATTTAAATACTTTGAAAAATAATAAAACACAAAAATAAGGGTTATTGCGCATACTTTAGTTTCTAAGCGAAAAAGTTACGTTTTAACTTTTCTTTTTTGCACACATATTTTTTTTGAAGAATTCTCGAAATATCAAGATTATATAAAACGATAAAAAATTACTGGATATTGTTTTTTGTTTGGCTTAATTATTCTTCTTTCTTTGGGATCAATAAACCATTAAGTTTTTTTTTGTTTTTAGAGTTTTTTTTTTTGGGTTATCATAATAATTCTGTTAATATCAATAGTAATAATAATTTGAAGCAAAGATATCAGATTGTCTATAATTAGGCAGTGATTTGAGTTACTTCGTACACACTCCTCAATATACACCATACTTTTCAAATAATCTTATTGATTTGTAATATCATTCCAAACACAAAAATTTCTAATTTCCATCCTTTCAGGTAATTTTAAATTGGGGGATAACTTGTGGATAGGCAATTTTGAAAAGTTTTGGTCTTCAATACGATTGGATCATTTGAATTTGGAATTGGAATTTTGCTTGTTGTTTCTAATGCCCTTTCAACCCATCAATATCAAAAAATGAAAGATTTTTAAACTCTTTTAAAGTTTGAATAAAAGATTGTAGAATTCTCAATACAAAATTTCTTAAAAAAAGTTTAGAAATTCGGAAAGTGTTGTCAAGTGCCGTTAATTGCCTAGTTTTTTTTTCATTCTTGTTTTTGTTTTTTAAGTGTTCTAGGTTTTTTTTAAGGTTTCTATTTTATTTATGAAGTGTTCTAGGTTTTTTTTACTTTAAAAATAAACCGAAAATTTATTAAAATTTTCTGTTTATTTTTAAAGTAAAAAAAACCTAACGAATATCTATTCATTTTTCTAATCAAAACAAAAATTAAAAAAAATATAAAGGCAGTTTTCTCTAGGTTTTTAATTTTTGATTTAAGGGTTGGGAGAATTTTTTAAATTTTCTACTAATTTCTAAAATTGAAAAAAAAACCTAACTGTACTTTTCTTGATTTCAAAAGAGTAGAGAAAAATCTATAGTTTTTACTTTATTCTTTTAAATCTTGAAAATCCAAACTGTACACAGGAGAAAAGGAATTTTCTCTCTTCAAAAATAAATAAATAAATAAAAATTGTTTACAAGATATTTTTTTTTTTTCGAGGATAACTAAATTTTTCCACGGTAAACATTCTTTTAACATTTTTAAAAAATCTCTTTTATTGTTTTTATTTTATTGAAGAGAGGTACTTCAACAAAATTACCACCTGTTTGTCTTTAGTTTTTTTTTTTTAATTTGTTAAATTAAAAAAAATCTAGGCACCCCACAGCATCCTACAAAACCCTACGACACTTGCCTGAAACTCTAAACTTATTTAGAGTTTTTTATCCTAGCTATAATATAAGCAAGATTATAAACTCACAGGATAGTTTTTCTTTAAAAAATGAAAAGAAAAGAATTTATTTTTAAATCAAAAACACAAAAAAGAGAAAGAAAGGCAAGAAATAATAGATAGTAGGATTTAGGATTTATTGGTAAGGCTTAAGTGCCCAAGAGATCATATAATCTGTTAAAGAGAGAGTTTTGAAGTGAATAAATTTGTGACTCCTAATTCAAAGAGTAGTGAAAAGAACCTTTTAATTACAGTCATTAGAAGTATTTTAAACTCAATTTAGTTTTCTGAAATAATAGATAGTATAAAAAATAATAAAAAAGTAAACAATTTTTTGAAAAGTTTAATTTTTGCATCACAAGCGTTGAATGGGTTAGTGGTTGTTTCCTTTTATGTCGAAAATTTGTTTGGATCAACACCATAATTTGTTTTAATAAACATATTTAAATATTTTTCCAACTAGAGATCAAATGAAATTGGGCTGCTTTACTAAGTTTTAAATTAGAACTTTATCGATAAAATAGATAAAGCACTGAGTTTTTAAGAATTAGTAATTTGCTTTGCGAAATTTTCTTTATATGTTTTGCTTTTTTTTTATTTTTTTTTACAACTTTCCGAAACCTTGCTTTTGCCAAATACCAGTACAATATACCAACACTACAGTAAAAACCCAGTACAAGCACCGAATAGTCATATTGTAAGGAAAGGTCTAGTTTTGTTCTCTTTAATTACTTTAGCTGGTATCCAATCGCTTAAGTTTGTTTTAATTGCTTAAGTCCAGTTCGGTTTGTTGAAGATCGAATCAGAACAAATTCAGTTTGGTTAGGATAAGATCTAATCATGAACAAGTTTAACTAATTCTTATAATGATTTTTTTTTTTTCCTTTTGCCTCCCCGAACATTTAAAAAAAAAAAAAAAAAAAGAGGACAAACCGAAGGAACCAAAGGAACCAAAGGAACCTGAACAATTTAAAAAAAAAGAATTTGGAAAAAGTAAAAAATATAAAAAATAAAAAATATCTTTTATATAGTTTGTTATAAAATACTAAAATTAATTTTATAATACTCATGTTTCATATGATTAATTTAAAAAATATTTTTTGAACAATAAAACCAAAGAAAAATAAATAAAAGTATTAATTAAATATTTTCTTGAGAATTTATAAAAAATATAATTCTGTTAAATTCAAAATAAAACAATTAAAATTTCATCTCAAAGTACAATAAAGAAAAGCAAAAATAAATTTATAAAAAATTTCATTTCCAATTATTTTTGAGATCTTTGGGTTTTATCTTTTGACTAACAATTTAGTAAAATACTTGGAAAATTGAAATAAAAATTTATTATTTAATAATTGAAAAATGACAGTAAAATTTATTCAAACAAAACAAAATAGAAAAAAAAAAAAATCCGAATCAATAAAATTAATTATTGGCTCGTCATCACATGAATTATTACTACCCAGAACTCTTCAATAACACCTGAATTAATGTAATAGTTTGGAAAATAAAGCAATTACAGTTCTAATAAAAAAAATCACTATAGACAATGATTATTTTTTTTTTCTTCCAGTATTAAGTGTTTATCTTAGTTTTAATGTATAATTGAGATATCAAGTGAAAGAAAAACATCAGAGAAATCTTATACATGTAAAGGGAATAATTTCTTTACGACAAATTATATATGCTAATACTAAATCTCAATTGTCTACGAAAGGAAAATTAAAAAATAAAATCATCAAAAAAAAAACTCTTCTAAATCTGAAAAAGTAAATTTATTTGATAATTTTTAAAAAAATAAATACTAATGAAATATAATTACATTTTCTCAAATATATTTCTTGAAATAATTCCAAAAATCAAAATAAAAGTATCAATTAGAAACAAATCTTTTGACAATTGACAAGAATAAAATAACACTAACTGAAAAAAAAAGAACGGATTTTACTCTACTTTCGCAGAATGTGAAATTAGTCGGTGAAGGCGTTTCAACAAGACACACAACATATTTAACAGAAGACAATACATTATGGATACAAGGTTACAATAACACAGGGCAGTGTGGGAATTCCACCAAAATAAACAAAATTTTACCACAGAAAATTGAATATTTAGATAACGAAAATATCCAAAAAATTTGTAATGGATTTGAGGTTTCTCTTATTTGGATAGGAGATAATGAAATTTACACATGTGGTAACAATGAATATAATGGTCATTCTATCGAAAAAAAAAAATTTACAAAATTAGATTTTTTTGATGATATTTTTGTAAAAAATGTGCTTGTTGGATCTCGCCATTTTTTACTACTCAGTCAAGATAATAAAGTCTACGGATTTGGCAAATCAGGTTGTAGTAAGGATTTTAACTCACTTTATTATTCTTTTTTATTATTATTATTTATTTATATTTTTATTTGTTTGCTTGCTTAGCAACTACGTTGGCAATTGATCAATTTATCTCAACACATTTTGACCCAATCTCATTTCAAACACAAATCCATGATCTTTGAAATATTTTCCAATTTGGATCAAAAAAACCATTTTATGTCATTTTTTTTATGAAAAATGCAATTGAAATTTTGAGATGTGTAAACTCGAACACCTTGTTAAGGATGGTAAAAATGAAATTGAAAAATAATCACGATTTTTTAGCATTGCAAAAAACGAAGATCAGTCCAAACATTCAAAAAAACAACTCTAACTTTTGAAGATTACATTGTCTATGATTTTTGAATGTTGGGTTCCGTGAATTGTTCTAGTAATTCGTAAACTAGATTAATCCATAAAAAAGGGGTTGAGTGTTTCTCTTGTTTTTTGTTTGGTTCTTGTTGTTTTTCCTTGAACAAATCTCCTCACCATGACTAAGAGGAGGGGTCTCTCCTCGAATTGTTTTTGGAACAACATGATCCATGTTATTACACAAAAAATATTGTTTTTTGTGTATTTCTTTGCCAAAGTTTTCTTTGTTTGGATCGTTTCTCTCAAAACCCAATTTGTGGTATCGAGGAAAATTGGAGCGGTATGTTGTGGGAAAGATTTGGTGTTTCTTTGCCTTTAAAGGATCTTTTGAAAATTAAATTTGCAAAAATTCGTCAGTTTTTTTTTAATTTAAAAAAAAAATATTGTGCCAGTTGAGAAAAAATGAATCAGAGTTCCCAAAATGATTCCATTTTTGGAATTTTGAGAATCTCAAAAATTAAAATTTGGAATCATAATATTAAAATGATTTCAATGGAATCAATTTTTATCAAACATTTTCAACTTGCTAAAGTCCATTTGAAGTATAATTTTTAAAAATATTAAAAATTATTTTATTCTGATTCCATGAAATCAAAAAAAAAAAAAGAATTTTTTATTTTGTATCAAAACTCTATTAAAAAAAAAAAAGAATCTTTTGATTCCATTTCAAAGAAAAATAATTTTCTGATCAGGAATAAACTAAAAAACTTCAGGATTGAAGAAAAGATGACGAAAACTAAAATCACATGTAGAAAAACCTCAAATATTTATTTTTTTGAGAAATATTAAAATCTTTTTGAAAATAAAAAAAAAAAATTATTAATTATTAAATTTTGAGAATGATGTGATTCCTTGTAAAAACGAATGTAAACAAGAAATGAGTTGAGACTTATCATTGGGAAAAAAAAGAATCATTTGATTCCATGGAATCAAAAAAAGAATTATTTTTGGTTTTTTTCAGAAAAGAATCAAAATGTGAACTCTGAAAATGATCTTTCGATTTTTGGAAATGAGGATTTTAGTGGATTTGAGACAATACCAAACACATCATTGTACCTATTAACCAATTTGTTCTTTATTATTTCCAAACAAAGAACCTGTCAACAATAATTTATCATTCTTTGTCAATTTTCTCCATTTTGACCTTTTAGGTTTAAATGGCTAACCTTCTCAACTTAACTCACATATTAAAAATAAGGAAAAGAAACCCCTGAACATCGTTTTAATGTTTTCCACTTTCACCTAAAAAGAAATTTTCTCAAAAAGCTGTTTTTTCGCAACCTTCTTTATCATTTTAAGATACGATGAGAGACAACTCCAGTTAAAAAATGTCATTTTTTTCTACTTACATCTCACTGAATAAATTATTGTGAGAGTTACTAACCTCCAAAATCCTCTTTTATCACACGGGGCATCAAATTTCAATCCCAAACGTAGTCCTTAATGTAAATATTTATAAAACTTAACTTTTTGAATATTTAATGTTCATATTTTTTCTTTATTCTTTTCGAAATAAAAAAAATAATAAAAATTTTTAATAAATTTAAATCAAGTACCCCTTTCCCAAATGGGTTAAATGGATACGTTTATTCCTTGAATAATCAAACAGAAGACAACACATGTTGAACAAAGGAAAAATGTAATATATGTGGTTATTGTACACTTTTTTATTATGTAAATTTAAATCATTTTATTTGGTATTGTGAAAGATCAAAATTTATTCGTTTGAAAATTGAAAAAAAGATTCACAAAAATTATCTATAAAAATGATAATAAAAAAGTTTTTGTTAAAAAAAATCCCAAAAAATTCTTTAATTTTATGAATCTAAATTATGAATTTTATAAATTCTTTGGTTAATTCAGCTATTACTGAAATATGCAAAATAAAATAGAATCACACCAATTCTGATTTACAAAACAGAATTTAAAATTTAGTAATTTCAGTAAATAAAAAAAAAATTTAAATTCAAAAAAAAATTAGATAATTTATCTCTTCCTTATTTGGAAAAATTAATAAAATTTCATAAACCAACAAACAAGTAAATCAATTGGAATTCAAAAGATTTAAATGAACTTAAAAAAGAATTATATATTAAAAACACATATAATCAATTATTGAATTCCAAGAGTTGGAAATGTTGTTAGTTTTTTTCTCAAGTTTAGGTTTTGATTCAAAAATCATTGATATTCTCAACAAAAATAAGAAATGAAAATAAAAGAAAAAAAACCTAGGCACTCTACAACACTTGGGAATTCTAGGTGATGCGCTGTGTAGATCTCCAATATTTCAATGTTTATGTGGTGAATTTTAATAAAAATATTTTAAATATATTACATACTATCGATCAAAATAAATTGTTGATTTAACAAGTTTTTAATTTAAGATTTTAATGAAAAAAATTTTCATTAAGTGTTTTTTTTTAAGAACAGAAATTGAAAAAGAGAATATTTTAAACTATTTCCAAGTCAAAGCGACACAGTTCTAATGGATTCATTAAATACAATTAAAGTGATTGAATAGATATTACAAGAAAAATTTTTTTATTTTTAAAATTTTCAAATTGAAATCATTTTTAGTTTTTTTCTTTTCTAATTTTTTTTTAAACACCTAATTCAGTTGCAAATTTTTTTTTTTTATTGCAAGCTCTTATGGTCACTTGGTAAAAAAAAAAAAATATTATTTTAAGCTTATTGATACAGTGAAAATGATTGTAGTAAAATCAAATTGATTTCTATTGGAATTTTTGATTTGATCTTCACTTTAGGATCAAAAGGAACATTGCTATTTTTCTCAATGAGACACTAAGAATTTGAGTTTTGAAATTTTTAAGAAAATATATTGATTCATTTGATTTTATTTCCATACGGACATCAACTATTCTCTTGAATTGTATTATTCTATTTATTTCTTATTTGTTCTTCAAAGAACAATTGTAAAAAATAATTGATATTTGAAAATGTTTTGGGCCACTTTGACAGAAGTCAAGTTGATGAAATGTTTCAAAAAAAATTACACATTTTTATGTAAAAAAATTTATCTTAATTTATTTATCTTACTTTTTCTTTTCTTTTTTTAATTATTATTATTTTTAAAATTTTAATTAGAATTTCCATTTTCAGGAAAACCAACTGAATTCAAACTTCCAAATTATGAATTTGGTTTACCTTTAGAAATTGCAACATCTTGTTATAACTTTATTGTATTTCCAGCTAGTGGCACAAGTATATTATCAGATTTTAAAAATCTTTATAAAAATCAAGAATTTACTGATTTTGGAATTAATGGTGTTAAAATACATAAATCATTTATTGAATTTCGGCTTAATAATAAAATGGAAAATATTCAAGAAAAATTAAATAATTATCCAAAAGAAGATTTAGACATTTTTTTCTATTGGCTTTATTCTGACGAAATGAAAAATCACAAATTAATTCAATCAATTTGCACCAAATTCGGAATTGAAAATGCCAGAGAAAAAAAATTAAAAGACGATCTAGTCAAATTATATAATGATGAAGATTCAAAAGATTTTAAAGTTTTAGTACAAGATGAAGACGATTATGAAGAAGAAGATGATGATGATGAAGATGAAGATAACTTTGAAGAAATACCTCTTCATAAATTTGTTTTGTTAGCTAGATCTGGGCTGTTTAGAGAAATGTTCAAAACCATTACCCAAAAAGAAAAACAAATTAATCAAATTAAAGACTTTTCCCGTAAATCCATTGAAAGTTTAGAAATTTTATTCAAATTTTTCTATACCAATAAAATAGAATTGACAGCAGACGACGACCCACAATTAACAATTGAAGAATTAAATGATTCTGAAGAGTATTATCAACTTACAAAAGGTTCTAATTTAAATCATGAATTATTGAAAATTAAAAAACAATTTAAACTTATTTAAAATTTATATTTTTTTTTCAAGAAAATATATATATAAAAGTATCCATTTTAACAATTAAATATATACAAAAAATTTTTCGCACAAACGCAAGGGATTCCTTAAAAAATATCAAAATAAATGAGTTCTTTATTTTTCTTATTATTATTATTATTTGTCTGTTTTGATTTTCTTAAATTGAATTCCCATTTCAAAAGCATTTTATATTTTTTTTAAAAAATCCTTTCAAGTGAAGAGGAATATTATCTGAAAGAAATAAATAATTAAAACCTCAAATTGGCAACAGTAAAAATGATACTAGCTATCACTTTAAAATTAGAATAAAAAGAAAATTTCATCTAATTGAATGAAAAATTTAAAATTCTGAATTGTATATCTTCAGAAAATCTCAAAAAAGAACTTTTCTAATTTGAATGTGATTTATTTCATTTTAAATATCTACATATTTCAAAGTTAATTAAAAGTGATATTTCGTTTTTATTGAAAAAAATTTTCTAATATTAAATTTTCAAAAATCAAAAAAAATGTAAATATATAAAAAGTTTTTAGAAATATTTCAGAAATGTTTTTTGTTGAAAATCATACAAAGAAAATATAATATAAAAATTTGAGTTACTTTATTTAGATTTAAAACTTTGAGAGAAAATGGGAATATTTCTCTTTATATGGTTGTATTTGTATTTGAATTATAAGTAAGGATAGTTTTTCATTTTCTGAAGTTATTCATTTTTTCACTAACTAACTATATTATTCGAAGAAATCAATTTTCCTTGAGTTACTTCATATTAATTTCAAACTTTATTGATTAAGTGTGAAAATTACATTTTTCATATGCTGACTGTCACAGTTAAGGCAAAACTGGATTCTTCAAATAATTTCTTTGATGAAATATCCTTATATTTTAATAAATATGAGAGTCTAATATATCCAAGAATAATATATGTTCATAATAATTATAAAATAAGAATCAAAAAATGAAAAAAAAATGATCAAGAAATAATAAATAAAAATCGTTTATTTCTTGATCTTTTGAGAAAATTTTTAATACAATTATTTCTTTTTTACTTGACTTTATTTCTCATTCTGAAATGGAAAAACTTTTGTTTGGAAAAATTTTGAGAAATAAATTAATTTTTATTTAAAAAGAATTCTCAAAATGGATTTAAAATCCTATTTTCATTTAATTTGTCTAATTCGAGTTTTATTTTTGATTCAGATAGAAGGATATTTTTTGAATTCTTCTACAGAAATAAATATATTTTGGATATCTTTGTTTGATTTTGTAAAAAATTTATTGTTGATTCAATTGAAAACTCGAAAAAATTCAGAATCTTGATTGAATTTTTTTTTAGATTTTCTTTTTCTTTTGTAGTTTTTTTTTTTTGATTTCAAGAAGAAATATTTTTACCCTGATCTTTAAAATAGTTCTCTTTGTTATGAATAGTTTCAGGAAAATATTTGAAAAAAGAATTTTAGAAAACAAATTTTGAAAAAATGTTTGATATAAAAATAATAAAAATATCAACGAGAAATCCAATATAATGACTATATGTGGATTAAGACAAATTAAGAATATAAAGAATGAAAATTCTTCGAAAATAGGCTTTTATACAATTTTTTTTTTTTATTTTTGATTTCAACAAATTTTTGGGTTAAAATAATCTTTCTATTTTTTTTTTTTATTTATTTTGAAGGGATAAAAATTACTTTGTTTAAAATGTTGACCTTTTGGGTCTTTTTTTGGTTTATTCTTTGATTAATTTCACTGTTTGTATAAACACATTTCCCGATCCAAAACCATATTTAATAAAAACTAAATATAATTTAATCTTAGAAAAAATGTAATTTATTAAAATCAAAGAAAAAAATAGACACGGTAAGTTTAAGATATATCAAAGAAGATTAGAACTAATTCAAGAATTAAATTTTTTATATTTTCATGAAATAGTTAAAAATCTTAAATTAAAAGAACAGAAATTTGAAAAGATTAATTGGCAAAAAAACGACTGATAGGAGAATTAGAAATTTAATTTGATAAATATCAAATAAAACGATTAGAAAAAAGGCTCTGGTTTAAAATTCAAAAATATTTAAAAATAATCTCTATTCAAAATAATATTAACAAAACAGTTGTGTCACAGGTGCAGTCAAGTGCCTATATTTTATTGGGGGTTTCTGTTTTATCTGTGAAATGTTCTTGGTTTTTTTGAGGTTTTCTATTTTATTTGTGAAGTTTTCTAGGTTTTTTTTTACTTTTTGAAATAAACCGACAATTTATTAAAATTTTCGGTGATTTCAAAAAGTAAAAAAAACCTAACGAAAATCTATTGATTTTACAAATAAATAGAAAACCCAAAAAAACCTAATGAAATTTGATAGATAACCTAATAATAAACAGAAAAATCCAGAAAAACTAATGGTGGTTTTCCATAATTCAAAAGAATAGAGAAAATCTTATGATTTTAGTATTTTCTTATAAATTCTGGAAAACCTACCAACAAAATATATTTAAAATGTAAGAGCTCGAATTTAATTTTAAAACTCAGAAATTTTACAAAATATTTTAATCTTTCTTCTTATGTTATGAACAAAGACAAATCAAAATTATGTAAATTATGTAAAAAGTCAAAAAAATCTGATATCAGTGAAGATTTGGATCATTTTCAATGAAATTGGATATACTATGAAAATAAACCTAAAATCTGTATATCTGAATTAAAAAAAATTTAATATTTCTAATATATTAAAAAATAATAGAATTATCATTTTTGATATTTTATGTAAAATGGTTTCATCATATTTATTAGATTTAGTGAGTAATCAATTTATTTTTGAGTCTTGTACAATATTTCTAAATAATAATTTAGAAATTTGGGAAGTAGATTCAAGTGTCATAGAGTGAATAGGTTTTCTTGAGGTTTTCTGTTTTATCTATGAAGTTTTCTATTTTTGTTTTTAATTTCAGAAATTAAAATAAAATAATTGAAATTTTCTTTACATTTCTTAAAATTAAAAAAAAAAAACATAACAACAGTTTTTTTGAGGTTTTCTGTTTTATCTGTAAACTCTATTGATTTTCCAAATAAACAGAAAACTCAAGAAAACCTAACAACAAATTAGAGGAATTAAAACCTTCTCCATTAAAAAATAAAAAAATAAAAATAAAAAAAATATTTTTTTGAATTTAAATAAATAATTCTTTAATAGTTCAAATAATTGATTCACTATTGAAAGATATTCATCAGTTTTAAAATACTTTTGAATCATAATAAAAGAACCTTTTAACTGTATAATTTATTTTTCAATTGTTTACTATTAGATTGAAAAAAAATCTTAATAGAACCTCGAAAATTCGATATATCCAACTTAAATTGTAAAATATCTTTTGAATATAATTAATGATCAAAGATCTCTTATTAACCAATAGTGTTTATTATATATGAAGTTATTAAAAGGTGAAAAATTAGCAAATGTTAATCTTTTTTGGAAAACTTTTTTTCATTATAGTGATCTGAAAGATTTTGTTTTTTTTTTAGAAATACTCGACATGAGCAAAAATAGATCTAATAATAATTTGATTTTTTTGACTGAATTTGAAATATTTCAAAAAACTTAAAAAATTAACATCAAGGTTAATAAGATCCTATAACTACAGGCTAGTTCTTAACCCCTATTTTTTTAATACTTTATTTTTAAATTATTTTTTTTTTTGTTTCTTGATTTTAACATTTTTTCTTTTAAAATAATGTTATTTTAGAAAACTAAATTGAATTTAAAATACTTCTAATGACTGCGTATATTTTAGACGCTTTTTGAATTGGAGACACAAATTTGGTCACTTCAAAATTCTCTCTTTAACAGATTTACTTCGTTTTCAAAACTTAATTTTTACAATAAATTCAAAACTCAAAAAATTAAGACATCAATTTTTGCACCAGTGTAGTCGCTTAAAATCACGAGTACAAAGCAAAATTATTATTATTTATGAACTAAAACTATTTTTACTTTGTTGAAATATGCTAGATTTAAATGTCTAGGTTTAAGAAAAGTGAAGTTTTAAAAATATTTTCTGTTTGGGATAATTAAAAAAAAAAGATTTAAAATTGGCTGGGATGATAGCAAAAGATGTAAAGAACAATTGGCTCTTTTCGTTCAGCAAAGAGGAACCTTTTGAAGAAAAATTTTAAAATAAACTTTTGAAAAAGAAAAAGGTTAAATTCGTGTGCAAGGGAAACAGATCGAAAAATATAAAAAAGAAAGAAGAAAAACAAAAAAAAAAGAATAATAATCCAATTTAATGTGTGACAAACCGTTGTTTGTTTAGCAGTAATATTATTTTTTAAAGTTGTTTTGTTTTGAAATTTTCTCCAGACAAAGATAGAGAAAGATAAAGAAAAAAAAAAAAAAAAAAGATAAAACACACAAACTTTTTAAAAAAAAAAAGAAAAAGTTGATCGTTTATGGATCTAATAAAAGTGACTTTTATGAATTATTTTTTTTTTGGTACATTTTTGGGTTGCATTAATTTTCTTTGGAAAGCAATTAGTTCATTTTTTTTCTTATCATGTTTTTGTTGTGTTTCCTTGATTATTTCGAGAGTTTTTTTTTTTCTTTTTACCCAATAAATCTAAACGATTTTCAACATTCTCTTTGGCTTCATTTAAAGTGACCTCAAGTAACGTTGGTCCAACTAATTGGTAAACTTTTGCGGTTTTTGGCAATAATTTTAATTCCTTTAAATATTTTAAATGAAAAAAGAAAAATGAAAAAGAAATTAATTAAAAAAAAATCTTTCAAATTATTGTTTTTGTTAAAAAAAAAAGGCTCTCTTAAAACAATTTCACTTACTTGTAAAACAAATTTTGATTCATTAAGTTTTGTCACAATATCAATTTGTCCTGTTTGGAGTTTTTTTATTTCTAAGGATCGCAAATAAAAAGATCATGTAAAAAAAAAAAGAAAAAGTAAAAAAATAAAACAAAAGGCTTGAGAATAAATAAAAAGGAAATTTGATTTGGAACAAAGGAATAGAAATGAAAGTTCGAACCATTTTGGAAAATTGTTAATTGTCGAAGTTCTTTTTCAAAGTCGGTGTTCATTCTAAACAAAAAAAAATATTGGCTTGTATAAAAATAGAAAAATGAAAAGTCTTTGATTTGATTCAAGAAATGAAAATTGATGTGGAGGTTGCTTGTTTTCGTTTCAATTGGTACTTCTCAAGGCTAATTTCGTGTGACTAAATTCGATTTAGGTAACTAGTTTGTAATATTCAAGTTTATCTGTTTAATATCTTCAATTAAAAAAAAAAAATTTATTGAAGATAAAATTGCTGTCTTCTCTGATATTTGTGAAACAAAATTAGATGAAATGAAATTTTTAATTTGGTTGTGTAAAATGGAACATAATCACAAAGAGTAGCATTTGATAAAAATCCAAGTAAATATGAATGTCTTAGAAAATAGAGTTTTTTTTGTAAATCCTTGATATTTCGAGATTCATATTCAAAAAGAAATTGGGAATGCTTCTCTCACAGCAGAATAATATTTGATTGTTGATCGTGTCTTTAATGTAAATCATAAGGATAAATTTCCTTTTTGAATTTATATTAAAATTGAAAAAAATCTTGATATGAAAATAAATTTTTTTACAGCTGTTTTAGAAAAGTTTGTACCAAAACTTTTATTAGATGTTGACTGAACTGATTAAAATATATGAATTAGACGGTTTTAAGCCCTACTTACAAAACTTTATTCCACACTTTTTTAAAATAGCTTTAACCATTTTTAATTTTTCATTTTAGTGAATTTCTGAATAATTTCTTTTATTTGGAATTAAATCCTTTCTATATATAACTAAATATTTTTTTAATGAATTCACTGTTAAACCTATCTAAAGTACATTAAAGTGGGCTTTGTAAAGAATAATCATTTAATTGTTGAAAACCAAAGCAGATCTACCTATTTTGAACAAAATTAGAGTTTTTTTTTTTATTTTTATTGGACAAAATTATTTTCATCTTTCTATCTTTTGGTGTTTTTAAATTTTTGAAATATAAGGATAATTTATTAAAATTTTCTGTTTATTTTAACTTTTAAAAAAAAATATGCACTATACCACACTTGATGGTCACTTTAGTTAGGTTTTCCAGAATTTAAAAAAATATAGTTAAATCTTTAATTTTACTCACTTCTTTTGATCCTGGAAAACCTAGGATACTCTCAATATCAATCATCATTGATTTTTTTTCCCCTATTTAGGTTTTCTTAGATGATGAGTGGAGTGTTTTCAAAACTATTAGTTATTCCTTATTTAAAAAAATGCCCAACAATTGAATTTGACTAAAATTAATTTGTCACACCCATTTAAAATTTTTTACCCCAAAATCAACCCTTTTTATTCAACTAGAGACTTTAAAAAACAATAGTACTACAAAAACAATAAAAAAAAGGGTCTCAAGATTTTTCAAAACTAGAATGTTCATTGTCTTTTGAATAAACTCGATTAACAGGGATGGAATGATAATTGAAGTTGTATTTTTTGACTAATAATTGGAATTTTCAATCTTATTTTTATCGTGCTAGTGTATTGAACATAGGAATGATGGAACAAATAAAGTTATTACAATTTTGGAGATAAAAATAGAGTTCCTTCCTTTATCCAAATTTTAGTAATAGTAACAATAATATCTGAAAATCTTAATAGACGAATAATAATTTTAATCAAAAAATCGTTTGGTAAATATTAATCATTAAATTTAAAAAAAAATTATTTTTAAAATAAAGTTTGGTATTTACCAAACTGTTTTTATATTTATAATACCTTTGATCTAAAAAATAAAAACTGGTAGTCATTTATTATTATCAAAAATTAGATAAATGTAACATACTCTATATTTATCTACAAAATCATGTAAACTCTATTTTTTTACAATCTTCATATATATACTTATGTTTATATCAAAAAATTAAAGCTCAGCAACTTTAAAGTGATTTAAGTTTAGAGGTTTTGATGAGAGTATATATTATCATGATACTAACAATTAATGCCGGATGGTATTAACAAAATTGTTATTAGTCCAACTTTATGACATAAAATCAAAAAATTGCAATAATACACTTTATTGGGAAGAAATAAAAATCATAAAAAGATCGTACTATGTTTTTGGTAATCATCCACAAAAAAAATCTCATTAATTCATAAAAATTCAAGAGTTTTTCAATGCTAATCCCAATAAAAAATGTTTAAATTTTTTGTAAATTGTTCTAAATAGTATTAAAATGTTTGAAATGATATAAAGACAGAAAATTTTACTAATGAAATCAAAACTTTTTGAAGTGGAATAAAAAATAATTTAGTTTTCATTTTTTTTTTTACTAAAATATAACCTCTCGAGTGAATTTTTTGATCAAACAATAATCATACATTTTGACAATTTATGTAAATAAATAATATATTACCTTTTTATAATTGGTTTATTACCTTCGTGGGTTAATTAGACGAAAAAAAGAAAGAGGAATTTTCTTTCTTATTGGTGATCGATCAAGCAAACAAAAATCACTATCTTCTATTTTTTTTTTTCTATCGGGTGCCAAGATAGGAGAATAAGAAGAAGAAGAAGAAAAAGAAAATTAATCAGATAAAAAATCTTAATAATTGGTGTTAATGTGAATATTATGTTGTTATGAAAGCTTTTGAAAAGTTATCCAACCGGTTTTCACTTTCCCAAAATATTCAAAATGTTTTCAACAAGAACACATTCTTTTAAGAACATTTGATTGATTGGTTGTTTTAGAAGTTTTTTGATTCAATGTGATTTATTAACACCGTTATTGTCTGATAACTTATTTATTTGGCAGTCTTACTAGTTTGTTGTTCTTAAGGATCGATGGGTTTATAAATCAAATCAAAATAAAATATAAAAAAAAATATTGATATGATCCTTGAAAGAATAAAGTTTTTTTTTTATTGTTTTATCAAAGAATAAACTTTTAATCTCATAATCTATTTTTTGATCAAAGAAAATTATTTAAAAAAAAAAATGGTATAATTAACCTAAAGTCAATCAACAATTTTATGTAGTGATTTAATTTTTATCAGGAATTTTGGGCATGTATCATGGTGTGTAAGATATTATTGAAATTTATATCTAATTTCGAGATTTGCTATATTATACACAATACCTCCATTTTCTATAATCTCAGGATTTGATAAAAAATCCATATTTTAGAAGCTTTATTGTAACTTAACAAATATTCCATCAAATCCTCAAATATTTTGGACAAAAGAGAAAAATAATCGGGGGTTTTTTTTCTATTACTGCTTCTGGGTTATAAAAATTTTGGGAATGGGACTTAGTGTTGAGGAAAAAAGTTTCACCCTTAAGCTATTTCCAAGAAAGCGGGGCAAATTTATTTTAAAATATATTTATTAAAATAATTCTTCAAAAAAGGATTTAAATATATAAAATCATTAAAAACCATTTATAGATTCTTGATAATAATTCAATTTGTTTCTTAGTATTATATTTCATAAATAAAATATAGAAAATTTTCTGATCTTGATTTTATCAGATATTTTTTTATGGTGAAAAATGGTGTCTATTATTTTCTTTTGGATCGAAAAAATCATTTTTATAACTTGTATAATTTCAAAAAAATTACAATATTATTAAAAACATATAAATGCGTTTTCTTGTTTAAAAAATCATTTTTACTCTTTCCATATTTCGTTTTTTTATTGAAATGGAATCGTACATTACTTTAACCAAAAAAAGTGTTATTTTTTTTTTTTCATTTTTTGGGAATATTTCAACTCACAATTTTTGAATTAAATACATAAGCGGTTGGTTCAATTGGTATAAATATTAAATTTAATATGTTATTGTTGATTAATGTTACCACCAATAAAAAAGACAATTTTTTATGAAATGTAAAAAAAAAAATTCCCCACTTTTTTGAAAATACCATATTTTATCAAAAATTATAAATTTAATTGTCATTGTTACACTTCAAGGATAAAATAAATTCTAAAAAATAAAGTGTGCTAAAACGACATATTAAATATCCTCTATGCATTAATCATGAATTATTCTTCCAAAATTATGATAATTGTATGAAATTAAAAAAAGATAGTCATTAAAAATCCATTCCGAAACAAATACTGCATATTTTTCAAAATTGCCAACTTTTGAAAAAAAAGACTATTTTAGTGGTATTGTTTTCTTTGAAATTAGTTACAATGAATGTATTTTGGATTGACCATTAAGTAAGAAAAATCATAATAAAAGTCAACACAATACACCCAAAAAAACCGGGGTATCTATAAAAAACCAAACTTGGAAAAAAATAAAATGCTAAATAATATTCCAAAAACAGAAAAAAAATCATTTTTTTCAATTTAATTTAACGATATATTTTGACAAAAATATTTTATTTTAAAATTGAAAAATATGATTCTTTTTAGATATTAAAACAATACGTGCAAATGATTTCTCTATGTTAAGTCAATTAAAAAATTCAAAAATTTTACAATTAAAAATGAAAAAAAAAAATATTACTGTAACTTTTCTCTTTTTTTTCAATTCCTATTAATATCTATTAAAGTTGAAAACTTTCTACAAATTGGTAAATAGGATAATAGTGCCTATTATATTAGTTTATTTCGAAAATACAAAATTGAGAGATTGTTTTGAAAAAATATACCAAGTTATGAGGTTTTTTAAGACCAAAAAGATAAAGATCTATGATTTGGAATTAAGGAAGTAAGTACATTTTAAAATTTTTTAAAATTTTAATTGTATGAACATTACTGAAAAATATTTTTTGAGTGCCACCAGATATTGAAACTTTGGAACAAAAATCCCATTCACTAGTCTATTTGGGAAAAGATTCAAAGTTATTCAGAGCTGAATCTTTCGTTTTTCAATTTTTTGAATATTTTTTTTTTTTTTTTAAATTTCAAATTTTTGGTTTTTATTAAATTTGGTTTTGAATCTAGAGAAGTGTTTATACGAACGATTGAAATTAATCAAGCAGTTAACCAAAAAAATATACCCAAAAGGGTGTGCATTTGAAACAAATATTTTCTTTTAGAATATCAAACATGAAATATCACCATTCCAAATAAAAATGTTGAAACAAAAATGTAAAAAAAAAAAATTGATAAAAATCTATTTTCAAAGATTGGTTTTCTTTATCTTCTTATTTTGTATGAATAAAAACTATTTTTTTCCAAGAATTTCTAGTCCCATTATTATTTATTATTATTTTACAACAAATTTTGTGACAAATTTGCTTTCAAAATTCTTTTTGAAAATATTTTTATCAAACCAAAACAAAACAAAGAATACTATTTCAAAAATGAAAATAAAATGGTTGAATTCTCGGAATCTAAAAACAGTTAAAAAAGATTCAAATCAAAATAAAAGAAAAAATCAAGAAATAATTTCAATCAAAATTCAGAATTATTTTTCGTTCTCATTTTAATGGAAAATAAATAATTATAAAATCAAATGAATTTGTCCAATAAACCCTTATTCTCAACAAGAATTAAAAAAATATCTGATTTTCTAAACTAAAACTAAAATTAGATGACATGAATGAAAATAGGATTTTTAAATTCATTATGGATATTCTTTCGAAAGAAACAGTAATTTGTTTCTCAAAAATTTTTCAAATAAAATTATTTTCATAAAGAATTAAAAATAAAACTCAAATAAAGAATAAGTAATTGTATCAAATATTACAGATAAGATCAAAAAATAAATAATTTGTATTTATTTTTTTTTGATCAATTTTTTCATTTTTTTGAATTCCATTTTTTTGTTGGTATGAAAATATCTTATACTAGGATATATTCCACTCTAGTATTGATTAAAATAACAATGTAAACGTTTAAAGAATTGATTTGAAGTATTCAGTTTCACATAAATGGTGGCACTCAAAAAATGAAAAATGTACTTATCCCCTTAACTTTTTTTTTTAGGAATCTTTCTATTTTGGTTACTTATACTTTTCATAATGATCCTTCTTTCAACTTTAAAAAAAAAAAAAGCAATACACAAAACTTCCTTTCAATAAATATTATGTTATAATCTTCTCTGCTTGGAGAATGAGAATTATTTAACTGAGCTCATTTTATTCAACAAAACTTTTAAGGTTGTCACTTAAAATATCTATTAAAGAATAAAATCAAAAAAGTGAAAAAAATTAAGTTTTTTATTTTTCCTTTGAAATAATTTTATTTTTGAATTTTGTCCAAAAATTTTTTTGCTAATAATCCACAAAAGTTGATTAAAGGGGGTTAAATGACTATTTTTGTGAGAATACAACCAATTCATAATTGACCAACTTTTGGCAAAAATGGTCAATTGGAAATACCTTCGTTTTTAATGGGTATGTTCTCCCTATGAAAACGAAAGATTAATATTTCTCAACAAATAAAAAGAAATAAATCTCAATGAACTAAATTTAAACAAAGATAGTTTGTAATTATTTTCATTAATTAATAATCGTGAAATCTATATTTTTATGCTTAAATTTCTGAAAAGAAATAAAAGGTATAAGGATACCTATAGTATAATTTGCACCTTTTCAATAATAATAATAATAAAAAAAAAACAATGTATTAATTTTTTTCATAAAAGTCTCCATTTCTTTGTTTGAATTTTTCCAGAGAATATGTCACCTGATCAAAAGCATTTTTCAATCCAACATTTAGAATTGGTTTGCTATATTCGTACCTGTTTCCTGAAGATTGATAAAACCTTCCATCTGGTGTGATCATGCAATACGATTGGTTCATCATCTCAGAAGTTTCTACGACTGGGTTTAGGCCTTTGTGTTTGTTTATGAAATGATAGAAATGCTTATTGGATAATTCACCAAACATTTTAAAAAAGTTGTTGTTAATCCCGTCTATAGGGTGCACTTGGAATACTTTCCATCTGGATGGGTTGAGTTCACCAATAAAGTTGTTCATGTCTTCCCACCAATTGACATTTGTCACAGTGGTGTTAAGTTTCAAATCGACATTGTATTTGTGAATTAAGGAAGCCACTTCTTGAATCATTTTTACATGAGAATACTTGTTGTTTGATTTTTTGTTTTTGTTCGTGGTCTTCCTTCTGCTTAAGCACCTGCCCAGCAAATTTTCAATTTCTGCAAACTTTGAATCAACCGAAAGTCCAATCAAATGGCAATCCTTCCCTCCTTTGTCCAAAAATTGCTTGTTAATCCCGGTCCCATTTGAGATAAGTGATACATAAAAACCTTGTTCTCTTGAATAAGTAATTAATTCTGGCAAATATTGTAAAAGTGTTGGTTCACCTCCAGCAAAATTGATTTTTTTCACTCCACACTCGGACAATTCGTCAATAATTTTTTTCCACCCTTCTTTTGTGAGAACATTCGACATTTTTTCATATCTCCCAAAACAAAATTTGCATTGGTAATTACACAGATTGGTTAAGTGACAATTAATACTTTCTGCTATGAGCCCTTGTTTCGCAGTTGTTGTTTTTGCTTGCTTTTGGGTGATCACTTTCAGTGTCATTTTAGGGTTCAAGTATTTGCTGTTCCTCATTAGAGTTTCGGGGCTGATCTTGGTTACTTTATTCATTTATGCTTAAGTTTTTGTTTTATTTTCCCAAAATATTAAAATAGAAAAATGATTAAGAAGAAAAAAATGAAACGTCTTACCAATATTTAATTTTGTTCGAATCAATTTTTTAGGAATTCTTAATGTTCTTCTGGTTTGCGTCTGTGATCGAATTCGATTCTTATAAAATAATTCTCTATTGAATCGGTAATTTAAAAAGATTATTGATTGATTGAAATTTACACATTTTGAAATAGTGAAACTTTTTTTTTATCAATCAGCTTCCCAAATTACAGTCTTGAAATATTCTTATAAAAAGAGAAAAATCAAAAGATGAAAAAAAAAATTTCGATGAAATAATGGCGTCGTGAGTTTTTAGAAATAATTTTTGTTTTGCTTATTATTATTTTGTATTTGGTAACCTGATAAAAAACGTCAGGCATTTTTTTTTGGTCTACAAAGCAATTTTTCAAAAGGTTTTCATTAAAGTTTCGAAATTGTTTCACCAACTATTAAACTTCCTTGACTGAGTCATATCAGTAAAAAGTTAGAAAACGTTTATTTTTTTAAAATTACATTCATTGTACAGAGTAATAATTTTCACTGCCTTTCTTTTTTTGTTTACTTGATGAGATTAAATGTCTGTGTTGAAATAAGAAATTAATTTTTGATTGATTTTCCCAATGTAATGGAAAATATTGAGATCTTTTGTAACAAAAATAAACAAAAAAAACTATACAATCGAAAATGAATTTTCGCTCAATTTAAAAAAGATAATACAATTTCTAATTGTTTTCAAAAAGTGTCAATTAAAGGTTGGCCAACTGTTATACAGAAAACTTCTCTGAGGTTCATTTGGTAATTTGAGGTTTGCTGTAAAAATTTTGCTTTTTCACTTTTTTAAACAATTATATAAAAATTTCTACAAATTTAGGAAAGTTCTTACCTCATGAAAATCAGAATGAGATTAATTCTTCTCAGAGAAAAAAATAAATCTAAACTTAAAGTTGAATCTTTCAATTTGGTAATTATTTTTTACGATAAATTTTTGATTTTATTTTGAATAATTCCTTTCAATTGACACCTTGTCTCTTGTTTGTAATTGCTGTTTCTAAAAGTGTAAATTATAAAAATAAACTGAAGTAACTTTATTCTTAAATACATCATTTATTTTGAGGAAAAAAAAGAAAAAAAAAGATTATTTTTACTAGAGCCAGTTCCACTTTTAAAGCATCAACTTTCAACAGAATTTAAGGTACAAAGTAAGGTTTATTTTTTTGGAATTTTTTTTATGTTCAAATTAGATTACTCACATCCAAATTTTGGGTTTTAATTTAAGAATTTTTTATGACTTAAAAATTCGTATTGAAAGTTTGGTCTTAAAAGTGGAACTAACTGAATAATAAAATTCAGAAACAAGATTTTCACCTTTTTTTTGCTAACAGATTATCTTTTATTACCATTTGGTTTTTCTTCATGAGATTTTTTTGGAAACAAATGGGATTTCAGTTTTCAGAGAAAAAGATTTGAAAAGTATTTACAAGATCTATGATGGTGTAAATAGTGTGTGTTTTGAACTTTAAAAGATTGCTGATACTTTTGCCGAATAAAAAAGAAAAAAATTTTAATTGACTAACCTCTTACAAATCGAGGTCACAAATGAGGGTCTACTTCTATGAAAATTCAATTTATTAAAGAAAAAAATTAAAAATAAAGAGGAATTTTTTTGTACATTTATTAACCAAATACCAGTAATAAAATTTTACTCTTTATAAAAATACAGAGTTGATGTGGAATTAAAAGTAACTTAAAAATTGACTTATAACACATTATAAACATGGAATATTACTCTTTAAATAAATTTTAAGAAAGAATTAAGAAAGTTATTCAAAGATTAAATTGTATTTTTTTTATACAAAAAAATGTAAAAATTGATCTTTTTTTGGAAACAAAAATCCAAATATTTCTCAAAATTTGGAATTATGACTAAATTTTTCAAACAAAAACAATTGAATATTTTTTAATCATAAACTTTAATTCAATATCTAGCCTCAAAACCCAATTTGTTACTGAACAAAATCTCTAAATATTAGTCTCTATCTTCAAATAACCAAGCCTAGAAAAAAAAAAACAGAAATGCATTATTTGTAATAGGCTCAAGTTCGTCATCAGGAAATATCTGGATTACTACAATACAAGTTATTTCCAAAAAATTCAGGTAAATTCATTTTAAAATATCTTTATTCAACTTAACCCCCATATTACTATTTAAACATAGAAAATCATTAACAACAGTTTATTTATTCTTGATAATAATTCAATTTGTTTGTTAGTATGACATTGAATAAATAAAATATATTTATTTTTCATTTTTTTTTTTAGAGTTGAAAAATAATTTTTATTATTTATTATTTTATAAATTAGTATAACCAACTGAAAAATAATATGAAGGTTGGGTCTATTAATATATAAAATACTTTAAAATATATATATTGCATCAATCCAATTTTGAAACATTTTGTGATTACAAAACAAATACTATAATAATCAATTAATTATAGGATTCAAAACGATTTTGGTTATGACAAGACACTTTTATTAACTTTGAATTTTTTTTTTTTTTTTTCTGATTTATTTTTGAATTATAAGATGAAAAAGATAATATAAAAATATAATAAACTAAATTATTAATGTAAATAAATATTTTAGAATGTTTTTTTTTTTTTTTTGAATTAAATATTTTAAAAAACTGAATATCGTTTTAATTGGAAATCAAAAGATTTCAAAAGTAAGTTTTTGGTAAATTCTTTATTTCCAGAAATAGGGTAAGGAAATTCAGTTAAATTACAAATAATAGTATCAAAAAAAAAAAATAAAAAAAAAAAAATACTATTTCAATCAAATTGAACCCATTTAATTAAAATTTAATTGTTTACTAAAGAAAAATTTTGAATAATATTATCTGATCCACAAGTATATATATTTTGATTTATAATTTCCAAACCTTCTATTGATCCCAGATGTGCTTTATTTTTCGCAATTTGTTTTAAATTAATAATATCATAAATTATTAAAAAGCCGTCTTCAGTTACTAAGGCAATTAATGATCCATCTTTTGAAATGGATTTCATATATGTAATATATAGCGTATTGGCGTTTATTATATGCTTAAAGACTGCCCTTTCTTGTTCTTTATCCCAGTTATACACTCTCACTGTTGCATCATCAGATCCAGTACAAATTAAATCATTTTCCCAAACGTTACAGGTTACCGCGGCTTTGTGGCCTGTTAATAATTGGATTTTGTCCATTTGAATGTCAATTTGTTTTATTGATTGAGTATTTTGTTCTATTTGAATTTTCCATATTTTCGAAGTAAAATCTTCTGAGGAAGTGATCAAATAGAATTTGAATACTTTTTGATCATTTGAATTTAATTCCTGTTTTTTGTTGTAAGAAATGTCCCAAATTTCTGTAGAATGGCATTGGAAACTCTGTGTCTTTTGATTGATATTGTTAAAAAAGTGAAGGTAACCTTTTCCATCGCCACCAGCAAATATTTCAAGGTTGTCTGTTATTTGGTAATTTTCTAAACAATTAATTGCTGCTTGTGAATTTATAATGAGAGATTGTAAATTTTCTTCCTGTCCAAGCCCCTCTTTTTCTTTTTCTTTTCCTTCTTCTTTTTCTTTTAAATTATCATTTTCTTTTTCATTTTCATTTTTGTTTTTGATACCTTTTTTTTTTACTTTATTGTTTAATATATAAGAGCAATCTATTATTTGACCATACATCGAGCCAACAAAGAGTTTCAAAGTTTCAGTAACACATAGACATCTCACAGCATCATTTTTGATTGTGATCCAATTATGTGGAATACGACGTTCAGAGTTTAACAACCAATTACAAATCCTGCCAGACAAATCACCAACAAACAAATTATTTTTGCTTGATCCCATCCCAACTGCGCTTAGTGAATGGAATTGAAATTTATATCGAATTTTTTTCTTATCCATTCCGATTTCGTTTTCATTTTCATTTTCGTTTTCATTTTTGTTTTCCTTTTCATTGTCTAAAGATATTAATTTATTTTTTTCATCCAAATATATTTTAATATAAGCTAAACAATTTTCATTTGCAACCCATAAATTCCCATTATTGCTTTCATATAAAACCGATATTTCGCCATTATCCAAACCTTTTCTATTAACTAAAAATTGATATAATCCATTTTCATCTTTTTTATAAAAGGAAATGGAAGTTCTATCAGAAGGAACTGCAAAAATATTTCCATTTCTTAAAAAGGTTATACTTCTGACTTGGCCATATTTCCTTACTTTTACAGTTTGAGTAATTTCAATATTTTTCTTGTTATTATTTTTATTTTTGGATCTTATTTTCATTATTTGGATTTCTCCATTAGACCAAGTAGTTGCAACTAGATTTTTATGATTTGGAATGTTAGTTGCATATATTAATTTTTTTTTGCCAGTTATTGTTTGCTTTGATACAATTTCATTTTTTTCAATGTTTTGGATCGACATTATGTTTTTGGTAGTTGTGTTATCTTTCTCTAAATGTTCAACAGAAAAAATAGTTGATTCATTTAAAAAACATGCTGTGAAACAATCCCCTTCCTGTTTAAATATTTCTTTAACTTGATACCCATTTTCAGTATCATATTCGTGGCAGCATAAGATATGTGTTTTTTTTGCACTCCTAACAAACCGAGAAATCGTTAAGATTCTATTCGAATAAAGATCTATATTAATGACAAAATCTCTTTCCAGTATATAACTATTCTTAAAATCCTTATCAGAATAAATACCTACTACCCCGGGATAAAACGATGAGATGTAATGTTTTGAATCCGAACTAACTTTTCCAGAATAACTAATAAATTTTTTGAGTTGGAAAAGTGTTTTACGTTCTATTTTTTTTTTTATTTATTTTTATTTTAATAGTGGTTAGTTTGTTTGTTTGTTGTTTATTAGCTAGTTTTATTATTTATATCAATTGTTAATTTTAAGAAATGCTTGAAAGGTTTGATTTCAAAAGAGGTGATAATATATTGGTAATTTTTGAAAAGTTCTTTAATTATGATTCTTGTATTGAACAAATTATTATTTGCTCACAAGAAACAATTTTTTACTATTCAAAATCAATACTTTTTAAAGATTTTATTAATAAACAGGATACATTCTCAAAAAGAAATGGTGGGTGTTGTGCCCACGTGTACTATATAAACTATTTTCCAGTCAAAGGGGGGCAATTGGAATAGGTAAATTATATGTGTTTAAAGGGTTTTGAATGGATATTAGAAGAAAAACATTTTTTTTTTTTTTTTTTTTTTATCGATTTTTTTTTTCACACCTAATTCATTTGCAAATTTTTTTTTTATTGCAAGTTTTATTATCACTTGGTAAAAAATTTTTATTTTAAGGTTATTGATAAAGTAAAAATGATTCTAGAGAAATCATTTTGATTTCTATTGGAATTTTATTTTATCTTTATTTAGAGATCAAAATAAAGTATGTTTTTTTCAAAGTAACCTCAGAATTTGAGATTATCAATTTTTAAGAAAATTTATTGATTAATTAGTTTTATTTCAGACAGGATATCAACAATTCTTTAATGTGCAATATTCTGGTTATTTCTTATTTGTTCTTCAAAGGTCAATTATATAAAATAATTGATATTTGAAAAAAATGTTAGTACCCTTTGATTTGAAAAAGTCATTTGATTATTTTGAATTTACATTAAGGGACTAGTCTCTGATATTTTTTTTTGACCAATTTCTAAATAAGGATTTATTATCTAGAAATACGTTTAATATTGAAAACAAACTACAATTTCAAATCTTAGTAATTACCAAAAAATATCACAATCTCTATTAACTTTGGGTAAAAAATTTTAATAGAGATTCTTCCCTTAATAAATGATTTGAAGTTTTGTGTTTTTCTTTTGTTTAGAAAAGAACCAGCCGAACTGCCTTTTAAATATTTTTTAAAACAGCAGTTCTTTATTTCTTTCTCCAAAAAACATGGCTTTGATCGTTTCCATTTAAACTCTCGTATTTGTTTGCATTTGATTTTTGAAACAAGGGTAAAAAAGTTTTTGTTTCCCTGAAAGTGGACTAAAGGAAAATTCATTATTTGGAAAGTTTTCAAATTATTAGAAATAATCAAAAACAAATTGTTAATTACCTAAAGTTTTGATATTCCATCTGACCATAAATCCACCAAGTGGTACATAGGCATAAAATTCGCTATTCGGCTCAGATTCTTGATTAAAGTATTTACAGATTGGCCAAACTGAAGGAAAGGAACAAGAAGCTACACCAAAAGATTCATTTAATTGAAGAGCCATTAATAATGTTCAAATTAGGAAAAAATGATTCAAATGAAAAAGATCCTGAAAGATTGTGAGCTAGAGTTCTGTTTTGAGAGTTTTGATAAAGAACTATAGTCTGCAAAAAATATATCGATTCAGATCATTTTAATATTTTCTCCTTTAAAAACTATCTTGAGGTTGATTAAAATATTGTTGCTTGTGTGTTTGATGGTTAATTTTTGTTTTGCTTTTAAAAAGTTTTGCTAGTCAGATTATTTGACAATTGTTGAAGAACGTTTTTTGGTAAAACAAAATCTCCGTTTGTATTTTGGCTTTTTTCGGCTGTTTCTTTTTCATTTTACAAGAAAAATAGATTCACTTTCTTTTATTGAATTTTATAGATTGGTGTCTTAAAATCAAATAAGATACTAAAATTTACAAGAATAAAGTTCATACAGAATTTAATTGGGGATTTTGCTAAAGATCCTAAAAATTTTTTTTAATATTTAAGGGGTTTTTCGCCGTTTTTTGATTTTTTGTAATAGAGTATTAAAAGAAATAAAATATCAAACTTTAATATTGATTGATATTCGAAATTTGATCTTTATTGAAAAGAATTATGATTAAAAAAATAATACTGTTATTAACAGAGAATATAATTCACAAAGTTCAATACGAAAAATTTAATAAAATTTCAAAAATATTGATTTCTGATTGGTCTTGTTTAGATCTTTGGGTTTTTGAATTGGTTTGATAAATTAATATATTGGTACTTGTTATCAAACAAATTTCATTTAAATTAAATAATTACTGTAAATAAACAGTTTTCTTTATGATTTTGTTTTGGAAAAGTTTAGAAAAAGAAGCAAGAAGAATACTTAGAAAAAATGTACAATATAAACTCCCTTTCAAAATCATTGGCCCATTAAAAATCAAATTTTAAAGAAAAATATTTTTAATAATTGAAGTTATCTATTATAATAATAAAATTTAGATTTTAATATTCAGTTCTATACTCAAGAGATATTTATTTTTTGTCTAAAAATAAAAGAAAAATAAATTGGAATATTTATTTTGAAAGAAGCATTACATAAAAAATAGAAAATTTCAAAAAATAATAAAGCCGATTTATCTAATCTCCTCCCATTGAATAACTAAATCTAATCTCTTTTTCATATTTAAAACCAATTTTTTCATTAATTCCAATTTTTCTTTTTCAGTTTTCATTTTAACAAAACACTGTTGAAAAAATAAAAAAGAGAATAAATGATTTATTTGCAAACTTTTCATTGTGAGAGGAAAAACTTCAAAACAATATAAAAGCAATTCAAAATTCAAATATAATATGGGCCATTTATTATGAAATTGAGTTTAGAAACAAAATTTTCTTGCAAAGAATATCTCAAAATAGTTTTTTAAAAAAATTAACAAAAAGAAAAACATTGAATTAATGTAAATTCGGTGAAGGTCTATTTCGATGTAATAGTGCCAGACAGTTTTTTTTTTTTCATTCAATGAATAGTTAGTATTGTAATAAAAAAAATTTAGTTGAATAGAATCAGATCTTTTATTTTTTTTTTTTATTCAAATCATATTTTGATAAATTTCATTATTTGAATGAATTTCAGAAAATAAGTAAAGTAGTGAAAAAAATACGTGACATGAAAAAAATCCCTAAAGTTATTTTTAATTATTAATATTAGGAAATTTTCATGGAATTTCTATTTATTTAAAAAAAATCCTTTTTTTATTTAAGAATCAAACTATTAAAATTATAACTCACACACTCATTTGTATGATGATTAATTAAATTAAACTTGTACAAAACACCATTTAATATAAAAAAAAAGAATCAAAATTATCATTTTCCAAACATCTAATAAACCTGGATAAACCCCAATGATTTTTCAAAAAAAGTTGATCTACATATTCTATAAAACAATTACTTGAGTATTCTATTGAAACCATAATTTAATGAACTTTAGGTAGGTTTATTACCTGGTTCATAAAAAAATTGGAATTGATAAAAGGATTTGATTGAAAATAAAAAAATTACACATCAATTTTCCTAATATTTACACTTAAAAATCTTGATTGGGATTTAATTCATTTCCAGTATTTTTTCCCCTACTATAAAATATTTTTCTTGATAGGGTAATTATTTTTATTTTTAATCTTTATAAGCCAGATGAATTTCAAATTTTGAAATTTAAGTTTTCCAATTCACAAACTCAATTATAAAAAAATTGAAAATTTCAAGATTTTCATATATTTTGAAAGTTATTTTACTTTTTATCCTCTCGATATCCTTAATAGTTGAGTTACATTAATAAAAACAACTTTAGAATTCCAATTTTGGAAAAAAATTACAGCCAGTTATTAAAAATCAAGAGAAAATTAATATTTTCAAAAATTCCATATTACCAATCCTTTTTTAAAAATAGAAAGTATTTTCAAGCTACTAAAATGATTTTTTAAAAATAAAAAAAACTAAAATGTAAAATTCGACTCTTACTTAGAATTATTAGATGATAGACCAAAAAATATATTTGATTAAGAAATAACCAATATAAACTCCAATTTAAATTTTTTTAACACACCAAAATTCAATCTTTGAAAAACAATTCTTATTAAATAAATTCTTGAAGAAATGCCCAATAATTATGTTTTATTAATTCGGATTTTAACATACGTTTAGAAATAACAATACTCACAAAACAAAACAAAAGAATTATTAATACTAATAAATTATTAGTGTTAAAATTTTTATAGAGTGAAAATAAAAAAATAAATTGTTATATTTGCTTAAATTCTATTTCAGATTATAGATCTAGTAACTGGTTAGATACCATCAACTAATTTTATTTGAGTTCTTTCATTTGGAAAAATTCAACTTAAAAATAATATAAATTCATTGAAAAAAATTTTCGATTAAACAAAACAAGGTATTGTAATCTAAAACAGTTCTTAAAATAAAAAAACTCAAAGATGAAAAAATAATTTTCCTATTTTACAAAAATCAAAATCATTTTCAATTTGAATGAAATTATATTATTGGGATTGTATAAAATATTTTAATTGTGTGGAAAATTTTGGATAATAGTTTTATGTCAAAATAAAAAAAGATTATTTTGCCGTTTTTTCTTGTTTTAAATTACAAAAATAATTCCTAATTTAAAATTTTTATGAAATAAAAATCCAATTTGTGAAAAAAAAAAAACTTATCTAACCAATTATCGAATAAATCTCAAATTAGAACCATTAATTAATTGGAATCTTAACACTTTTGTATAAATCAAATTACTCAAAAAACAAAAAATAAATAATTATCAATATAAATAAATCAAGGGTGTGTTAAAAATTTTGGAGAGAGCAAAACAAAAAAAATACAATGTAAAATTTTGTTTAAATTCTAATAGGAATATTGATCGATCAAAAGGTTAGATATTACCAATTAATTTGATTTGAGTCATTATATTTGGAACAACTCAACTTTAACATAATATCAATCCTTGAAAAAACTTTTCAACGAACAAAATAAATTAATAAAACCAAATGAAAACAAAATCAAAAAGATGACAAAATGATTTTCATATTTTATAACAATCAAAATTCATTTCCAATTTCAATGAAATTATAATTTTGAGGTTATTTGAACTCTTTTAACTGTGTGGAAAATTTTGAATTTTAGTTTATAACAACTTTAAAATTGATGTGTTTTCTTTTGATTGGAAACTATTCTCAATAATATTCTGATCTTCCGATTTGTGTTGTATCAATTTTTGAAAAAAACTCTATTTTATGTCCCATATAATACTAGTGCCGAATTCAAAAAGTAAATTTTCTTTGAATTTATTTTAATGTGAAACTGAATAATATTTTTTATCCAAGAAAAATAATGAGTAAAATGAAAACCGCCAAGGTTTTTCCTCTCTGTTTTTTTAAAAAAAAAGAGTGAGAGAGAAAATTATAAGATAGTGTGTTTGATTATCATTAGATCTCATTTTTATAAACTTGATTCCTTTTATTTTATATTGCTTCTTCTCTTCTAATGTAGTTTTCTGCCTGATTCCTTCTGCACAATAAATAAAGATTCTGAATTATTTGACCAATTAATTAATTCTCTGAATAAAATGTTTGATCGTAATATAAAATAAAAGACTTTAATAGTTATTTCCAATATTGGAAATGAAAATAACAAATACTATTTCAAAATTATTCTAAAGAACCCAATAAAAAATTATCGATTAGATACTGACTCGTTAATAAAAAAAAAATTCATTTAGGAAAAAAAAAAAAATTATATTATAAAAAACATTTTTAATATTTATTATTTATTTATTCTATGAAAATTAATTAGATATAATAATCTGGTATTGGATCTTTTTCAGATTCCGAATTTGAATTATTTTGGCTTTGTGAATTATTTGATGTACTTGTTTGATTTATAATTGGATTTAAAAAATTCTCAATTGAAAAATTATCATTAAGAACATCTTCTAGAAAATTTATTTCTTGTTCACCTTCAATATCTTCAAATCCATTTAAAGAGTTATTTTGGTTGATATTATTATTATTGATATTATTGATATTGTTATTATTGTTATTGTTATTGTTATTGTTATTATTATTATTATTATTGGGTTGGTTTTGATTTTCATTAAGAATCTGGTTTTCGATTTGTATTTGGTTTAAAGTTTGGTTATTTTCTTCAATTTCATCATTTTTTTCATCAACCTTCTCTTGTACCTTTTCTTTTTGTTTTTTTTCTCGTTCTATTTTCATTTGTTCAATTTTTTTTTCTCTTTCAAGTTTTTCCTTTTTTTCTTTTTCTCTAATTCTAACATCAAATTCCTTATCGGTGGAAGGTAATCGAGTTCTACATGTGGGGCAAGTTGAATGCTATAAATATTTTCAAAATAAGAAAATTAATTATAAAAATTATAATTTTGTTTGAATGTCGATAATAAATAAATAATCTGGTTTTACAACAAATATAAAAGAAAAAAAATTAAAAGTAAAATATTCTGATTTATTCCCAGTTGTTTTTTTTTTGTTATTGTTGTTTGAGAAATAAGAAATGGAAATTGAATTTTGCTTCTTATTTGTTTAAAATCATAAAAACTGAATTACATTTTTTTTCAATCATTATTTTTTTGAAACAAAAATAATGATTTTCTGATCAAAATAATAATTAAAAAAAAAAAGAAGTTAAGGGATTATCATCACCCTAGATTCATCTATAATTAAAGTATATTATAATTGGGTGTAAATGATATTAGTGCATCATGGCTCAAATAGCTCTAAAAAAAAACTATTATAAATATTATTGAAAATTAAAATAATTATCAGATTTTTTTATCTACAGGATCACTAATTAAAAATTGTTGTTTTGAAAAAATTTTTTTTTCAATACCTTTTCCAAATCAAAAAATAGAAACTCAAAATAATAGTATTCTGTTATTTAATAATTCATATTTAGAACTTCCAAAAGTACCTATTTTTTGATTTTTTTTAATTTCAAAGATTTACTCAATAATGATCAACATGAAAAACCCAAAGACTGGTTAGTTTTGTTTCCTTTTTATAAAGCTACTTGTCTCATCAATATATTTCCATGATTTTGGAAATAATTTATCAAAAATAATCTCTGAGTTAATTATTGAATTTTTAAAAAAAAATTGATTTGTTTAGCAACTAATCTACATTTCGCGACAAATTTAAGAAAGTTAAAGTACTCAAGCACTTTTTGCCTCCTTAAATTGATTGTAGTTTTCAATGATACATTGAAGGTTTGATCATTGGGAGTCAGATCTAAGGTAAAAAGTGAGTTAATGGGATCCCATCAAATTATATGAGATAATTTTTCATTTGTATTTTAAGTATAAAAGATTGATTGAAAAATCTTGAAAAACATTTATTTTAACTTTACTCATTTATTATTTAACTCAAAAAGAAAATTTTATGTCTTCACAAGAATTGATTAAAGAGTCAGAAAAAGGATACATTAATAAAAATACAGAAAGTATTCAAGAAATGGTTGCAAAAAGATTTCGAAAATTTTTAGAAGATAAAGAAGAAAACAGAGAGTTGACAGAAATTCCATTAAAGGATCTTGATCGATACATTGTTGTTTTTATTTCAAGGATGAAGAAAAAAAATAAAGAATCATACTCCTGGAATAGTTATAGAACAATGGTTCATTGTCTTATAAGCTATTTAAGAAGGGTTTGGCAAAAACATGAATTAGAAGATTATCCATCATTAGAAAAATTATTTCGAACACAAGCCACACTTGATCGAAATTTAAATCGTTTAAAGGAAGAAAATAAAGTTGGTAAACATACAGATTGGTTAACCAATGAAGAAGAAGATCGTTTTTTATCAAGTTTAAATATCGAAGACCCATATGATTTACTTGTATCTGCGTTTTGGCTTATGGGTGTTTTTACAGGATTTCGAGGTGGCGAATATTACAAAATTTTGCAAAAGGATCTTTCTTGGGAAGAAGAAGATGGAGAAAATTTTATTAAAATCATTCAAAGAGTAAAAAAAAACAACCAAGGAACTTCAAAACAAAAGGGATGTTTTCAAGATTTTAAACTAATATTTAATTATCCCAATGCAAAATTCAATCCCTATGAAATTATAAAAAAGTATTATGATAATTGCCCAAAAAGAGACCCAGATGATAGTTTTTGGTGTTCAGTAAACTGGTCTCCTAATAGAAATAAATTCTATAAGGATTGTAATGTTTCAGCAAGCACTTTAAGAAAATATTTACAAAAAAGAATTACGAATGTAAATATTAACAAAAAAATCACATTTCACTCAACACGTTCAACAGCAATCAATAAATTTAGAAGAAAAGGTGTAAAAGATTCTGAAGGTATGTTTTTCACTGGACATCAATCAAAAAGTGGTTATAATTGTTACAAAAGACAAGATAGGATTCTAAATAAACAAATTGCAGAAGCATTATGTCACAGATCGATGGAAACTGAAAATGAAACTGAAAAAAAAGTCGAACAAGAACTTAAAAGAAAACGAACAAATTCTAATTTTGTGAATGTTGATGATGAATGTTTTGAGAAATCAAAAAAAATTGGCGATTTTGATAAAGTATTAGGAAATATTAAGTTAATAAATTGTTCTAATATAAATTTTAATTTTTATAGCAATACTAAAAAATAAACTCACTTTTTAACTTTTAAATTTTATTTCACCTTAACTTTTTGTTATTATTTTTCATACTTTAACTCTGATTATCAGGCAACTCACTTATGCATATTATCTCATCAATAATAAAATTTCTCAAAAGTTGTCAAACCGCTTCACTTCAAACTCTTCTTGATAAATGTTAATGTATCTCGACACTCCGGTCTCGATGACATTAACTGATATCAAGCATCGTTTTTCGCTTCGCTAATATCCAACAAATGAGAAATTTTATTATTTCAGATAATATTACAAGTTCGACCTAATAATAACAGATATTTTGCAACTTTGGGGTCTGAATATTTATAATTCGTCCGTTAAATTTGTTGCTAAATGCATATTTTATTCTGAAATTGTTAAATTTTTTACTAATAAAAGGATCACTTTTAATTGATGAGGATCAAGAAAAAGTACTACTTGACTAATCAATTTTTTAGAGACATTTGAACCATGTAACACTAATGTAGTTAGGCCCAATAACAACATACTTTGATATTAGGCTTCTCCTTGGTTGAGGTTAATCCGTTAAATTAATAATTTACTCTTTTAGAATTTAGGAAACTTTGATGATTTATTATAATTCTTGCAAGGTGTGATTTTTTTTGGAAAGCTGAATGAAAATTTTGATCTTTTTATTTTACAATTAACAGTAAAGTAATTTTAAAAATAATTATTTAGAAAAAATCTACATAATTTCAAAAAAAAAAAAAAAATCTAATAATCGTTTTAAACTTGAAAAAAACTATAATTTATTGATTCAAAGTGGATTTTTCAAATCAATTGTTCAATTTATAACAAAAAAAATTTGATAACGACTCCTAAACCATTAAATTAAAATTATAACCAAATTTCTTTGATAAAACTTGCAAATTTTAACTTATCAACTAAATGAATATTTTATAGTTTTGATTAATTCTAAATAATCGCACATCACTAAAGCATTAATTATTTCTAAGTGTTAAAAATAACTTGGAGATGAAAAATATAAATGGTTTTGATAATTTATTTCCTAAAAATATGTAATTAAAGTTTGTTTTCTTGTTCGAAAGATAATTTTTAAAAACAGTTTTATCAGACTTTTTTAAAATGAATTTGCTACTACTATAAACAATCAATTACTTTTCATTGGTTAATTTGGTTAGAGTGAATTTAAAAAAATAAGATCTTGGGATTTAAAGAGTAGAAATCTGAGAAATGGTATCCAGAAAACTGTCTTGTTAAGGGATACGTTCCCACCCTTGAGAGTGTTGAGTAATTTTGTTATTTCACTTTCACTTCGCAAAAAATTTTCACACGGAAGAAATTGGACAAAAAAAAAAAAAAACATTTTTTGTCATCTTTACTTTTTCACGCAGACTATTTTTCTTTTTCAACGAAAAGGAAAATTGAAAATAACAAAAAAAATAATTGCAAAAAATGGCTTTTGGGAATTTTCAAGTGCATTTCAAATTTGAGAACATTTCAAACTTGTACGAGCAAATGTAAAAAATATGTAGAACAGTACTAGAAAATAGTGTGAGTCTGGAAAGTTGAAATGGAAATTCCAAAATATTAAAACCAAAATTTTGAATGATATAACAAGGCAAAAATTATTGAAAATTACTAAAATTGTGAAAATTTCACATTTTTTCGAAAAGAAATTATCCTTGGACAAATATTACTGCTATATATTTTTTTTTAAACTCAAACATTTTCTTTGGAAAATTTTAACTATATAATTCCTCATAACTGCTGATAAGAAAGAGATTAGAACACAAAAAAGTTTAGGATAGTATTGTAGACACTGTGGAAAGATTTTGGGAAATGCTTTAGTAATTAGGCAAAGTTTGGAAATTTTCTGATCTTCTTTTTTTGAATTCTCTTTGGGGAAAATATTTTGAAACATTTTACTCATAAATTCTACTTTAAAAATGTTATTTAAAGTTATTTTTGAAGTGTTTGAAAAAAATTTTTTGCCAATTTTTAATCTCATAAATATATAAGGTTTGCCGCGCTCAAGGATTTACGATATTGTAAAATTAATTTGGTTCAAGTCACTCAATTATTTGATCAATAGAAGACAAAGAAAAAAGTCCATCAACTTTCCCGTAAAGGTTGGAAATTGAATGAATTCCCTTTCTTTGTTTAAAAACAATAGCTAAAATCAAACAACGTTTTTCGTTTTTCTTCCAAAGAAATCAATCTCATTTTTAAAAAAATAAAAAAAGTTTTAGTCTCTTTTTTCTTCGAAAAAAGGAGAGAAAAAACCATTTAATAAGAGGTTTTTCAAAAGGTGAAAAATACATTAACAAATTTTTAAAATTAGAAAAAAAAAAAAACATTTTTTTTTTACTATGTCAAGTCAAGAAATTTTAGAGAGGAAGGCTCAAAATTAGTCACTGTTAAGAACACCAAGAGACGCATGCAGGTTTTTAAGTTTGATCGTTTTCGGGAACTGGCTGAAAAAAGGAAAATAAAAGGATAGATAGATCTCATTGAATGGATGAACGATCTAGTTTATCTCTAGAAAATTTAAACCAAGTTTTATCCTTAATGGATGAAAATGTAACCTTTAACTTCAATGTTTACAATGACTCCATTGGTATCAAAAGATCCTTCGAAAAACAAGTTCTTTAAAGTACCATTAAAAAATTAGAAATTAGTTGTGTTGGGCAAAATGTGTTTGTTTGTTTTCGTTTGTTTGTTTTTTTATTGTTTTAGATCCCGAGTTAAAAAATAAATAGCATCTCATATTGTTTCATTTGTTCAACAATCACCAGTTATATTTCCTCGTTTTGGTTCTCCTTCCAGACTCAAAATATGATATTGCTCTGGTGCTAAGATTATATTAATCGTCGTTCTTCGAACTCCTCAACATAATCTTATATCACTTTGAACAATCTCATTTTTCTTCGTTCTTCCAGGCCAAACTCAGATTATTACAAGGAGATTGTTTCCAAATCAAAACAATAAAGACAGAGATTACATAACTCTTTCAAGGGTGATTTTATACATTATTTCACTGTTTTCACCTAAAAGCGTAGTCCTTAAAAAGCAAGAAACACGAAAAAATAATTACTCAAAAAAATAAAAGATGAATTACTGGTATTTGAATAATAAAGAGGAAGTAGTTTCCGTTTCCACATCGTTTTCGGTATTTTTGAGAATCAAAGAGAATTGCTCAAGGGAAATAGATTGTAATTTGTGTTCTCGATTTTTTTATTTGAATCTTTTTTTTCTTCTATTGAATACAATGGGTGTGTATTGGGGTAAGACAAGAAAACTAGTACCCTGAACAGAACCAATATTTCAGAATTGAAAAAAAGATCCTCAGCCGAAATTTTGTCCTGTTTAAACTTCAAATGCTAACAAACACAAAGAAGAAAGAAAAAAAAAAAAAAAGTGAGTATTGCAGTTAAAGGGTTACCTCTTTTAACCAAGTTGTACAGCAATTTTCATGAAATTGATGATTACAAGTAAGCTTAATAATTTTGTCGTCAAGTTGGTAGTCATCAAAGCATATAGGGCAGGTTTCTTTTTTGTCAACAAATTCTTGATCTGCAGTAAATCTTTTTAATTTTGAAAGTGCGTCTTTGTCTGTTGGCGGTGACCCGTATTTGTTGTTGTCAATTAATTGAGAAATTATATCGTCAAGGTTATTAGTACCAAAAAAGCCACCATTGAAAAGATTATTAAATTGGCCTGTAAAGCCAAAACTACCAGATCTAAAAAATTGTTGTTGCTGCTGTTGCCCGGTTTCTTGTTGGTTATTTGTTCTGGCGTCATTAATCATTGAAATTATATCTTGGAAAAGCATATTGGGCCCAAAAAAATCATTGATTGAAAAAGAAGAGCTTGTGGAATTTGTCGAGTTTGTAGAGCTCATTCTTACAAATCCAAATCCTCTTCGAAATTGATTATTTTGTTGCCGCTGATCTTGTTGTTGTTGTTGTTGTTGTTGTTGTTGTTGTTGTTGTTGTTCTTCTTCTTCTTGGAATTCTTCAATAAATTCCGAATCACATAAAGAACAACGAAGATCATTGGTTGGTGTCATTATTTGTTTGCAATTGTAACATTGATAAGTTGTCATGGTTGGGTGTGATTTTGAAAAAAATAAATCAGGTAATTGATGATTGATAACGAAAATTTTACAAACTTTTTAAGAAACGAAAAGGTGTGTTTGAATTTGAAAAGAGTCGGAATTTTGATCTTGACAAGAAATTAATGCTTTAGTTTGAAATATTTTTTATGTTTCAAATTATTAAATCAATCAAGTTTCTGACAGTTTTTAAATTGGGTGTAATTGCACTGGAAAAGTGAGTTTGAATCCCTTTCAAAGGTTGATTTTCAAAGTCAACTAAAATCAGAAAATACATTATATTACTTTTGGGTTTAGGGTTCTCATAAAGTTCTTGTAGAGTAAACAATATTCGAAGATAAAGTTTATTTATTGGATCAAAATTTTTTTAATCTTTTTAAGGCTCTTTTCGATTTTTCGGCTGGAGTATTTTGATTTCTTGAAAAAAGGTTTGTCAAGTTTATATCTTACAATGGTATCTTTAAATATGCCATAACAATTTGTTTTTCCCTGTTTCACTTTTTTTCCAGAACGATAATACTTTTTGTCAAGTCTTCTATTTTAAAAAAGTGATGAGTTTTTCAGAAATAAAACTTCTGATATTTTCTTTTTTTAATAAAGTGAAGACTCAACCTTTACAGTTGAGACAGGTGCTGGAGTGTTAAGAGAATACTTTTTGAACTTGTTTCGATTCATCACTTTATTAAAACATAAAACTTTTAATTCGAACAATCTAATTTAAAAAATTCCTTGATTTTTTCAAATAACTTATGAGGAATAGTTGTCTGAAATACTACAACCAAGATCAAGAAATAAATGATTTTTGTAAATTTTTACATTCTTTCGATTTCCCTTTTTTAATTGGTATTTAAATAGATTAAACTTTTGTAGATCCCACTTTAATTTTTATTAAACCAATAATCTATTTTGTTAATGAAATCTTTTGATTTAGAATAACAGAATAATTCGAAAGTGGGTAATAAAATGCTTTGTTGAAAAAATCTCCAAAATAGAGTAATTAGTGTTAAACTTTTTTACTTGGGAGATATTTCAAGTCTAAATTTGAAAACGTTTTCGGTTGATAAAAACCAAACTGAAACGATATCGAACTAACTTTAAAAAAATGGAAATAAAAAACAATCTTAACTTAAAGATTTCATTTATTTATTCATTTTAAAAAATTAACAACAATGAGTGAAGAAATTGAAACCAATACACTCTTTGAAGAGAAGGAAACTATTAAGGTTCAAATAATTTCAGATACACACCTTGAGATGGTAAACACCTCAATTGAAGAGTATACACAAGAGGTTCTTCAACCAAATGGTGATGTTTTAGCTATTGCTGGAGATCTTGGAGATCCTTTTCGAGATAGTTATCAACAATTCTTGTCAATTGTATCAAAGCAATTTAAATTAGTTCTAGTTATTGCTGGGTAAGATCTTTTTCCATTCCCCCCAAAATATTTAGCATGATGAATAATAAAAAAAAAAAAAAAAAAACAAAAAAGGATCAAATCCTTTTCCAAAAACAAATCCAGAAACTTTGAATACTAACTTGATTTCTTCCGTCTTTGAATGACCACTCTTTGTTATTAATTAAAAAAAACCAAACACAAAAAGAAACCATGAATTTTATAGAGGGCTCAGGTTTGATAAAAATAAAAAAAGCCTCAAAAAAACAGTACCATCAACAATTAAACAAATTAAAGAAGTTGTTGGGGCGTTTGATAATGTCAGATTCTTAAATAATGACTCTTTGATTTTGAAACTAAAAAAGAAAAACGTCAGGGTCCTAGGAACAGTTTTATGGTCAGAAATCCCATCAGAGGCAATGATTGCTGTTGGGAATGGGCTGAACGATTATTCGTTTATCTATATCGACGAGGGCGAGCGTATGTTGGTGTACGACGCACAGGATATGTTTGCAAAGAATCTGAAGTGGCTTGTTAGCCAAGTCAATGAATCAACCCAAAGCAAAAACGAAGAGTGCTTAGTGTTGTCTCATCATTGTCCCACAATGCTAGGCACCTCTCCACCAAAATTCCGATGCAGCCTTACCACCCATGGCTTTTCTTCAAATCTCGAGTCGTTATTTATTGAAAAAAAACTCGAAAAACAACAAAAAATGGGTTTGAAAAAGAAATCAAACATCAAAACATGGATCTGCGGGCACACACATTGGAATTTTGATTTCAATGTAAAAGGCACACGCGTTGTTTCAAATCAAACAGGCTATTGTTTTGAAGACTCTTGTCGTTATAACCCCAAATTTTCAATAGATCTTTAATTTTTGATTATTTCATATTTTTTTTTTTTTTTTATTAAGGTCGATCTTATCGTTTGTTGAAAAATAAATTGAAAAATTTTTTCAGTCAGCTTTCCAAAACATTTTTTCAGCGATCAAAGCTAAATTTAAATTCTTAAATTCCTAAAATCGGATGTACTCTTTTTTTCCTTTTAGAATTGGGGGTTTATTGAATCTTGTTCTTTTGTGAATATTTGGAAATCCGAATATAAAATTTTAATACTTTTTATTTTGCAATCAACAGTGGTCTGATACTTTTCTTTTTTCTTCTTCTCGTTATTTCTCATTTAAAATTTTTAACAATTTTACAGCTGATAAAAAACATGTGAATATTTTTTTTTTTTTTTTTTTTTATTTTGAAGTGAGGGAAGTATTTTTCTTTTATAGACGTCAGGTTTTCCAGAATTCAAAAGAATTGAGCAAAATCTTTGATTTTACTCTATTCTTTCAAATTCTGGAAAACCTATGCACTCTCCGTTAGGTTTTCTTGAGGCTTTCATTTTCTAAATAAAATAGATCGAACTCGATTTTTTTGGAAATTCTTTAATAATGAACCAATTTGGAAAAAATTCTACCTTTGATTTTATTATTCCAAATACTCCTAGAATTATAAGAAGAAAAATGCCAGATCTATCAGTTCTTCAAAATATTAAATAAAGGGGTTTTATACTAACAATAATCCCATTCTACAATCTCAAAAAACATTCAATAATAAGTATTCTTAGATATCTGAAATAATTCTTTTTATATACTAATTCAATTCCATCCAATTAGAATTCATTTTGAGTATTTTATTTAACTCTATTTAAATTTATAAGTTTATTCTTCAAATTAAAAGCCTTTTATAAATCAAATTAATTTTTGACAAATAAAAAAATCAAAAGAAACGAAATTTTCCAAGAGAGACAATAAAAATGATCTCCAAAACTCACACCCAACAACAGCTATAACAACACACATCTTTGAATATTGCTTGAATTTTGAAAGATTTCCAAGATAATGGGAATTATTAAATAATGAAGAAACACTAAAAATTGAAAATTTCAGAATAACAACATTTTAAGGTTAAAAAAAACTTTCCAAGCCTTAATGATCCGAACTTTAAAGGGAAGAAACCCACATAGCCAATCCTTTCTTTATAAAACAACAAATTAATTCCAAAAAGAATAAAAATAAACCACAAATTTATAATCGAGGTGGTTTCAATGAAAACCTCAAGAAAACCTAGTACCTGACTGCACTTACCACTGTTTTTTTTTTTTTTTAATTTTTGAAATAAACCAAAAAATTATTTAATTTTCAGTTTATTACTAAAATTAAAAAAATAAAAACGGCATTATCTTTTCCAGAATTCAAAAGAATTGAGTAAAATCTGTGTTTTTTCTAGATTCATTTGAATTCTGGAAAAGCTAGGCAATCAACTTTACTTGTTTGCTCTTAGCGGACAATTTTCATTATCTGATCCAGGATTTAAATGAATAAAATAAAATCGTAGATTCTTCTTGATTCTTTTTAATCCTGGAAAGGTACCGTTAGTTTTTTTTTTACTTTTTGAAATAAAAAGAAAATTTATTTAATTTTCTATTTTAACAATTTAAAAAAATCCAAAGTTAGCTTTTCCAGAATTCGAAAGAATGGAGAAAAAATCATGATTTTACTCAATTATTTTAAATTCTGGAAAATTGCCTTTAGGTTTTCTTGAGTTTTCTTTTTATTTGGAAAATCGATAGATTTAACAAATAAAACAGAAAACCTCAAAAAAACATAGGAACTTTACGACACTCTACAACACTATACGGCACTTCTCTCAATTCTAAATTTTTGCATAGAAATTTCAATAAAGAGTAATAACTTTCTTTATCATTAACTAATGATAGGACAAATAGCGAATCTTTATTGTGTATAATATCATTGATATTATTCTGTTTATTGTTTTTATATATCTGGAATTAACAATTTAATCCAAAATTTTCGATTTCTTTCATAAGATGGAGTGTTAAAAAGAAAATGATCGAATATTCTAATAATTTCTAGATTGGAAGTTGTTTGCATAAGTTGCAAAAAAATTAATTTTCAAATATTCTTATTGTAAAAATAAGAAAATCTGTTTAGATAATTCTTAAAATTTCTTAATTTTAAAATAAAAAATTGAACTTATACGTTTTAAATATTTTTCATTGTTATGTTTTTTTTTTACTTTTTGAAAATGAAAGGATAATTTTTTAAATTTTTGTTTCATTTCTCAAATTAAAAAAATGTATACTTATCTTTTCCAGAATTTGAACGAATTATGTAAATTTTTTCATTTTTTCCTATTCTTTTTTATCTTGGAAAAGCTTGGTACTTGACAACATGACTATTTGTCGTTATTATTATTGTATCTAATAATTTTTAAATATTTTTACACTTTCCATCAAGAACTATTTAATATTTCATTTTGTCTAAAAATCATTTAGATTTACATTTAATAATTTTAAATTTTCGATTTCCAAAAAAAAAAAAACACGAATATATGATTACTTGAATTCTAAAAATGTTATTTATTTTTTGAAATTTAACAAAATTCAAACACAAGACTAATCTCAAAATTTAAAACATTTCAAATTTATCACAAAAAGATTTGAATTTCATTGTGAAAATACAAATAATCAATAAAAAATGATCCTGTTATTCATAAAAACCCCAATAATTTCAGAAAAAATCTACATTTTGGGACACATTGAAACGATGATTCATCAATATTCAGACTTCCATAGCTGAAAAATATCTTTGTGAAAATTGTCTCAAAAACCCCATTATTTCCTAAACAAATCTTTTAATTTTTTTAAAAAACATAATTAATCAAGAATGATTATTTTTTTATATAATGTTGACTTTTGAAATATACTGAAGAAACCATTAGCTTTATAAAAATGAACAAAATTGATTGTTCTTACCTTTTTTAGTCAATTATTATTGAGTAAATCTTTGAAATTAAAAAAAAATTATAACAATAGTTACTTTGCGACGTTTTAAATATTAATTTCTAAATAACGGAATAATATTATTTTATGTTTCTCTTTTTAGAATTGGAAAAGGAATGAAAAAAAAAATTCAAAAACCAACATTTACTGTTTGTTAAATGAAACGTTTTCAAAGTTTTAATTTGTGTTTTTAAAAATTATTCCTGTTGTTTTTTGAAATAACGTTTATTTTTGTTTTTTTTGAAACGTTTTGTTTTTTTTTAAAAGTTTTTGGTTTTTATTTAACTATGATTTTTGGTTTTTATTTTGTATATAAAGAAAAATAAAGTTCAGGTTAACTATACTTTCAAATCAAATAAAATGTACAATAGATCATATTATCCAAGTGTTTTTCTACAACTTTCAAGGTCAATCTCCTGATAAAAGCAATCTAATTGAACTATATTTAAACAAAACAACATCAAAACCCACAATAAACAAATCTCTCATATTGAATAAATACAAAAAAATCAATAAAAAGGATAAAAAGAGTTTCTTAAAAACCTTTATTACTTATATCTCCACACCAGCACAAATAGTTCAATTTTTCCAAGTTTTTTGAAAAATAAAAACCAAAAATTTCATTTCATTTCCTTTTTTCCTTTAACCTATTTTCTTCAAATCATATTTTGTAATTGGTTGACTTTATTTGTTTGTTTTCATTCTTTTTTTTCCTTTATTGGATGGGATATGAATTCTTCGTAAAAGAAATCTTCCAAAATTGAATAAAAAGTCAATTAATACATATTTTATCTGATTAAAATTCTACAAGAACATGACCAATGACCAAACTATTGAAAAATCAATTCATTTTCAACAATTTTTATAACGAGAGGAAATTAAATCTCTTAAAAGATCAATTTTCAAAGATTATAACAAGATTTTTCAATTTTTCGATTAAAATAGAAGATATAATATTTTAGAAAACTTGGAATAAAAAGATCTTTTTAGACTTGTGAGAATGACAATAGTATTATCAACAAGATTGACTTCCTTTTTAAAATTTAACATGCTCTTGAAAATTTTTGATTTCAACAAGAGATAAAAAAAGAAAATAATTGAAAAAAGTTGAAAAACAACACTTAAAAACACATTTTTGAAAAAACCACATTATAAGTTTGAAAAAAATTATTTATACAAGTAAACACCGGTTATTTAACAGACTGTGCATTTTTGTTGATTATTGTTTTGTAAAAATGTTATAATTTATTGTATAGGAGTAAAAAAAATACCTGACATGAAAAAAACCCACAGACAAGATCTTTAATTGTGAATCTTAGGGAAAATTGTTATGTAATTGCAAATATTTTTTCAATCAAATCCTTTTTATAAATAACCAAATTTTTTATGGAACATATTAATAAACCTACCTAAAGTTCATTAAAGTAGTGTGTCTAGAACACTCAAGGAATTATTTGTTACCTTAAGTAGATCAACTTTTTTTAAAAAAACAATCGAGTTTTATTGAGGTTTGTTATAGTTTGGTAAATGATAATTTTTATTCTTGTTTTTTGATTGATTGAATAGTGTTCTGAACAATTGTCAAATAATTAACCATCATTCTAATAAGTGGGTGAGTTATAATTTCAAAAAGTTTGTTTCTTAAAAAAAAAAGGATTTGTTTTGAAAAAATAGAAATGACATGTCAATTTTAATAATATTCACAATTAAAAATCCTGTTAGAAATTTTTTTCAAGTCCGGCATTTTTTCCACTACTTTACATTAACATTTATACTTGATTTTTTATAGTTATTTGAACTCTGTAACACAAAAATACAATTTATTATGGTACTCCACCATACTTTAATTATCAACAAATCTTGGTAAAACTCTAATCATTTGAAAAGGGAATAATATTTGAATTATTTTTTTCTATTTTTTTGTAAAAAAAGGAATTATCAAGAAAGAATTTAAATAATAACAGATACAAACTCACGTTCTGTATTTGTTTTGCTCTTGTTCATTCCAAAATTTTGCAAGTTACCATGAAAAATTTTTTTCTGATTTCATCCTATTTATAACCTTTGGATTGGATGAATGTTGGATAGCAAAGAAACAAGAGAATTTTACAAATATTAATCGGATAAATCCTTTAAAAATGAAGATCTTCAAATCATTTTTACGAGTTTTTATTTCAAAATCAAATTACAAGGCTTTTATTTGTTATTTCAAAAGAACAATTCACCTTTTATCAAGATGTCACAAGAAGTAAAAACTGTAAAAGAGGGGCAAGATTTATTAAGGCTTGTTGTTCATACAACAAATGATCAACAAAGAAATGGCTCTGGACTCTTAACTGATTACAAAAGATTCCCATTGCAAATGGAATATTGGCACAAAGACTGGCTAATTGCCAAAACTCCAGCTTTGGATACCCACCCACGTGTCGAAGAAGTTTGTTCTTTTCAATTCTTTTTTGTTTTAATTTTTCATTTGAAATCGTTTCTACACCTGTTATTTTTTTTATTTTTTAATTTGATTTTTGCGACAAAAACTTACAAACATTTTTTTTTCTCAAAATGATCTTATCCTTTCAAAAAACCAAACAATCAACCATTAGCACATGTATAATCTTCCAAGGTATATTGGGACACTATGGAGACCAAAAAGAAGAAACAAATGGAAAGAATTTTATGGGGTTCTTTATGACACACATTTATGCTTTTATAAAACAAAAGAAGATTACCAAAAAAAAGCGAAAAAATATCCTAAAAAATCAATCCTTGTCAACCAAATTACATTGGTTTCTTCGAAAAATCTCCATTCAAATTACAAAAAAGATCACTGCTTTGAAATTAAAACAAATAAAAAAGTTTTTGGTTTCTCGTGTGAAAATAAAGAAAGCCTCGAAAGGTGGATCGAAATTTTGCCAAATGTCAAAAAGCTAAATGGTCTTTTTAATAAAGGCAAAGTTATTTTACAAGTACGAAACATTTCTTTTTCTTTCTATTCTCTTTTCTTTTCTTTTCTTTGTTTTTTTTTTTTTTCAATTTTCTTTTTTCAAAAGGCTAATTTTAAATTAATTCACTCACTTGTTCGAATTCGTTTCTTAAAATCAAACTTATTGATCACAAAGAGGATCTTTCAAAAATTCATTACATTTGGATCCCTAAAAAAAAACAATAATTTGCTTAATTGGTCAGGTGAAAAAAAAAAAAATCAAAGATGTCAAAAGTTTTTATTTGTTTGTGTATATAATCACTTTCTTTTTGGAAAGGTTATGAATCTTGGGGGAATTTTTTTTTGAAACTTTCCTTAATTTGGTGTTATTGTAATGACCTAAAGAATCTTGGCCTAAATATGATCTGGAATTATTTTCTTTATTGAAAATTTATTTTTCGAAAAATTCCCAATCCCAATTTCCAATCAATTGTTGTCAATTTAATTAACGACTTTCACAAATTCAGCCTTTTTCAAAAAGTGAAAACATTTTAAAAAGTTTTAAAAACCTTTTCCAAAACGTTGAAAATGTTTTCTTAACATTAAGGACTATTCACATTTTATTCATATCATGGATTAAAATACAACACCTTAACGAATAAAAATGATTTCAAAGAATGTCAATTATAAGAAAGCCAAAATATTGCAGTTTTTAGGTTTTTTGAAGATTTTGAAAAACAATCATTTATTGATCCAAAAAAGTTAATGAAAAGTCCCAAACAAAACAAGTCAAATTTATAATCACTTTTTTTTAACATTACTAGATCTATCCAAATTATTTTCAAGTATATTGGTACACCAAAAGTAGACAATATGGTGATTGAAAATAATTAGGATATACCCAGTTACAATGAAATTTTGATTTTCAAACCTTTTCAAGGCAAATTTTGAATAATTTGGATTAGAAGAAAAATTAGTTTTTTTTCCAAATTACAAAATTTACTAAAAAAAAAATCCTTAAATTTTAAAAAGATCTCTTTATTCAACATTCTTTGAAGCCAATAAATTTTCTGTTAGTCATAAAAGTAATCTGAATAGAACATAAAATATCAATAATCCTGAAGACTTTTTGAAAAGTTTAATGTTAGTAATTTAATTTTAGCAAAACATGACTTACTGTTGTGGAAAAAAAGTGAAACATGGAAAAAAAGTGAAACACGGTTTTTAATTGGGAACATTACTGAAAATGAAAAGTAAAATCAATGAAAAGAAGAAACCAATCAACTTCTAATAATAACCCATTATATTATTTTCAATCAACCCAACAAATACAATTTAAATCTACTTGATTTATCGAAATTGTTAGTGTTGTTTTGGAGATCTCAAAAATAGTCAAATTTTTGAACAAATTTTTAATAATTGATCAATCTAAAGAACAACCCCATACTAAAAGATAGTATTAAAAAAACTGTTATTGTGGCGAATACTTCATTTTGTCTTTATTTATTTATTTATTCTTTTTTTCATTGATCTTACTTTGAATTTTCAGTAATATTCCCAATTAAAAACCGTGTTTCACTTTTTTTACAGTTTCACTTTTTTTCCACAACGGTTAATTTTATTTTAACAACATCCACAAATCAATTTACAAATTTCACTTTTCATTCGCCAATCTTTAATTTTGAATGTTCGAATTCACCGAGCTAATAAAAATAAAAAATTAGATTTTATTTGTACTCAAACTTTGCCAAGCCTTTAAAAATTAAAAATTTATCTTTTTCTTTAATATTTTATTTGGACCGAACCTCTACTAATCAAAATAATTACAATTAGACTTCATTGCCCGTTTATCTCAACACATCATTTGTTATCTGAGCCTATTATCTACTAATCCAAATAATTACCACCAGCATTAACCTTTAGCAATTTATTTATTCAACGATAACACCAACCAAACCAAACCTAAAAAATAATAATAATCTTCATCCAAACATTAATTTTTTATTTGTACCTAATATCAACCAGACTAAATAATTATGACTAAACTTCATTATCCCTTTATCTGAACATATCATTTGTATATTTGGACAGAAATTATACCAAAACAAAATAGCAACAATAAAACCTCATTGCTCTTTTATCTTAATATTGTCTTTTCTTTTTCTTTTTTAGAACTTTCAAACTGTAAAAGCAAATAATTATTAAAATATGATTGTCTTTGTATGGAACTGTCTACTTATCAAACAATAACCACCAACTCCTGACTATTTCCTTTAAAGTCCACACGTTATTTATATTATTTAGTTTGGAATAGATTAGATCCAAAAAAAAAAAAAAAAAAAATAGAGGATAAAGATAACAAGAGGTGTTAATTATTTTAGCTTGGTATAAGTTCTGTCCAAATATAAAAATAATATCTTCAGAAAAAGATGAGAAGTGATTTCTATTATTTGGTGAGGTTGATATTCGTTCCAAATAAAAAAAAAATAAAAAAAAAATGACAAATTAAACAATAGGTGGTAATTATTTCATTTTAGGAAAGGTTAGGTTCAGATAACAAATGGTGTATTCAGATAAAGGGATAATGAAGTTTAGTCGTAATTATTTAGTCTGGTTGATATTAGGTACAAATAAAAACTTAATGTTTAGATGAATATTATTTATATTTTTTAGGTTTGGTTTGGTTGTGTTATAGTTGAATAATTAAATTGTTAAAGGATAACATTGATGGTAATTATTTGAATTGGTAGAGGTTAGGTTCAGATAACAAATGTTGTGTTCAGATAAAGAGATAATGAAGTCTAGTTGTAATTATTTTGCCTTGTAGAGGTTAGGTAAAAATAAAATATCAAAGAAAAAGATAAATTTTTAATTTTTAAAGGCTTGGTAAAGGCTAAGTCCAAATAAAATCTATTTTTTTGTTTTTATCAGTTATTTGATTTGAACTTTCAATATAAAACTTTTAATGAAAGGCGAAATTTTTTTAATTATTTGTTGGATGTTTTTATAAAATCAAATTAAATCATTTTTTATTGAAATCAGATGCATAAAACTAATCTTTTCAAAAAGTCATAATGTTAAGAAAACTTTTACAATATTTTGAAAAGTATTTTTAAAAATTTTTAAAATGTTTTCACTTTTTGAAATAGGGACGATTAGAGAAAAATAATTACAGAAAAATTTAGTAAATTTTTTTTCATTACTATTTTTTAGAGAAAATTTCAATAGACTTTTTTAAGTAAAATTTTATTTAGAACAAGATCGATTTAATTTTTTTTTGAATATTAAATCATTTTTGGTAAAGCAAATAATCATAATAATAGAAAAAAAAAATTAATAAATATCAAGAAATATCAATTCATGTTAAAATCTTTTACAAAAATATTAAAAACAAAAAATAACAAAAAACAAAAAACATAAAACATAAAACAAAAAACAATAAACAATAAACAAAAAACAAAAAAAAAACAAAATACCAAAAAATCCAAAATAAATAGTCAATTTTTGATAACAATTTAGTTGAGTCGATCAAAAGCAACAGTTATATATGTACACAATTACAAGACTTTCAAACAAATGAGGGTTTGGGTATTTTTTTATTTAACATTGCAACTGAAAGGATCCAGACATTATCCACGTTATGCAATTATCAATATGATTTGATTGAGTCTGGTGAATTAAAAAGGACTGACATTAATTTATTGGCTGAAAAATTAAAAAAAATAACAAATTTAGAAATTATAAACTATTTATTGGATAACTTAAAGCGAAGCGACAAGAAATTAAACACTGAAATTACTAATCATTGGATTAGGAATGGGATCAGGTCCGAGAATTATAAATTATTGGAATTATTATCTCTTAAAAACATTAATGTCTCTGAGGATGAAGAATTATGTAAACAAATAACTCAACAAATTGGCAACTCAATTACAGAAAATAAATTAGAAAATATTTGTGACCTAATCGGGGTAATTGAAATTAGTAGAATTCAAAATGGAGAATTAGAAAATAATTTATTTTTCCAGTGCACAAAGGAATTTAATCTAGAAGCTTTACAAATTTTGTTACAAAATGGTTGCGATCCAGATCACCGAACAAATGAAACTCTGGAAACGGCACTACATCTTTGCTCAAAGAATTTGACAATACCGAATTTAAAAAAATCAATAAATTTAGTCCAATTTTTAATATCAAAAGGAGCAGATGCAACACTGTTAAATAAATCTTTAAGGACGCCGTTGGATGTATGTGTTTATTTGTTTTATACCACCATAATACCAGAGGCGTTGAATTTAGATAATATTGAAGTTTTGAATGAAATTAATTCATATATTATCTCTATAATGCCATCAACAAATATTCTGATCAACAATTTAGAATTGCGAACGACTTTACATAACTTTGAGATACAGGATTTTTCATTTTTAACCGATAAGGAAAAGCTGGAGCAAAATATCCCGTTAATTGAGACCAGTTATAATAACAAAAACAGGAGCGAAAACGAAAAAAACTTATTTGATTTGCAATGGCTACTCACAAATATCGTATCCATCGAGTCATACCAAACCAAAATCCAACAGGTCTTTAAAGACAATACAGATTTTATTGTTCGGTTTCTCATTGAAATAATTGGCCAGTGTGTTCATATCCTTGGCTTTGACAATAGCCAATTCCCGTCGCAACTCTATGGGAGATTGGGTCCATTGTGGTTTTGTGATCACAGATTATTGAATCTAATAGTTTCCTTATCAGAATATTGTTCGGTGGTTTGGTTGTGCCCGATGACTTCTTCGTTGGGCCGTAATTCTTCGTTTTTTAATGAAAAAAGCCACCTGATTAATTTCTTCGGCGAGCACCAATCGAGTATCATTTCAATGGATTTGTTGGAAATCAACGTTAATCAAAATAATGCAGAGAGCCTGTTGTTTTCAGGTTGCGAAAATGGTAATTTGTTTATGTGGGATATCAAAAGTGGCATTTTGATAAATTCCATGGCCGCACATGAAGATTCCATTCGTTCGATATGTGTGTCGAATGAATTGGAATACATGTTCACAGCAAGCAACGATTTGAAAATTAAATTTTGGAATTTAAATACTCATCAGCCAAATGGGTTTGTTGTAGGGCACAAGGCCTTCATTAATGACATTTCGGTATCCAAAAGTGGCAAATATTTGGTTTCATGCTCAGATGACCATTTGGTCAGAATTTGGGACACCGGAACTAAATCCCTAAGATCAGATCTAAAGGGCCACCTATGCGCTATAAACTCTTGCTCCACAAAGTTTGATGAAATTGTTGTCAGCTGTGATGAAAGGGGCGTAATCATCCTCTGGAAAATCGACCAGGGAATGCTATTAAGAAAAATTAATGCACATAAATCAGCAATCAATTGCTTAAAAGTGTATGGACAGAATTCAGATGATGCCTTTGCAGTGACGGGCTCTGATGATAGGACAATTAAAGTGCATAGTTTGCAGCAAGGTACCTTATTAACGGACTTTACCAGCCATAAATCTGAAATCATTTCTTTGGATATTACTCATGATAATAAAGCGTGTATATCCCTTGATAATTCGGGTGCAATTTATTTTTGGGGTATCGAAACGGGCGAAATCATTGAAAAAATTTGTGGTTCGGGTTCAAGGGCAACCTCAATCAAAATTTCTTCAATTGAAAACACATTTTTAGTATCACTCGAAAATGGTACAATAAGACAATACAATTTACCCATTTTTCCAACAACAATCAATAATAATATCAATAATAATAATAATAATAATAATAATAATGAAAATAATAATAATGATGATAATAATATCAAGGATATTAATGATATTATATATGATACTACAAAAATATATAGAGGCCATAAATCCGAAATTACTTCAATTGATTGTTCATTGGATGGCTCAACAATTGCAAGTTATTCGATAGATGGGAAAATAAATATTTGGGATAGCTATTCCTTTCGATCGATCATAACTTTACAAACAAAAAACCGTTTTAATAATAAAAAAAAAACAACATTAAAAATTACACCCAATGGCGAAAATTTAATTTCTTCGAGTCAAGGAATTGTCCAAGTTTGGTCGCTTGTTTCCTTTGAAATTACCTTGCAGTTTGAGGAAAATTGGCCAAAATCAGCGTATATGTCTTCAATCGCGGTATTTTCCAATAATCAGGCTGTTGTTTCCGGTTTTTCAAACGGCGAAATAATGCTTTGGGATTTGTTCAGTGGTAAGATTTTAAAACGGTTTGAGCCACATGACGATTTCGTATCTTCAATACAATTGGATCCTAACGAACAAAATTTCATTTCAAGTTCACATGATAATACCGTTCGGTTGTATAATTGGGAATCGGGGGGGTTTTCATCTTATGATGCCAATTATTGGACCAATTCTGCTATTTATACATACGACCTTTCGAAAGTAATCGTCGCGACGGATGATGGCAAAATTTTGGTTTTTGATTTAAACTCCAAACAATTATTGAAAACTTTATCACAAAATCTCTCCTCAAACGTTAATTCTTTGGTGAGAATCACTGATGATTTGATGGCAGTCATATCCGGTTGCACACTGTCGGTTTGGGATACACAGTCCTATTCGATCTTAACAACCTTCTCTTCGGATGAAACCCTTACTTCTTTGTCGCTATGTAAAAGAGAAAACGAATTTTTTTTAATTGTTGGCGATATTCTAGGCAAAATTCATTTCATAAAGTTTATTTTTTAATTTTTTTTTCCTTCTTTCTTTTGACATTATTATAATTTATTTTCAATTATATTTAGAATTTTGTTTTTTTTTTTCATACTAAATATATAAATATTTTTAATTTTTATTTTTCATAAAATTTATATTATTCTGAAAATTTTTGCAAATTTACTAAAATTTTCTCAAATAAAAATCTAAATTATAATTTTATTAAGATTAAGTTTTCTTGAGGGATTGGGGGGGGGGTGACATAATCCGCGAAAAATTACATTTTTTTTGAATATTATGCTTACCGTCATTTGAAAATTTTGAAAATAAAGATTAATTTCTCACTCTTAATTGATGGTATATCATTTTAATCTTTATTTTCAAAAATGTTTTATTTGTTAGAACTAAATAAACTCAATCTAAAAATTGTTACTCACCTGAAATAATAAATTAAGAAAGAAAAATTTTTTTTTAGATTTCAATAACAACTAATTATTAAATCTTTTGAATAATTGACTTTAAAATTATTAAAATCAGACAAAAACCTGATATTTTAAACTTTTAAAATCAAAATAAAATAAAAATCTTTAAATTAGTGGAGTCACATTTTTTTGAAAAAAGTATTACCAATTTTTTCATTAAACATTTTCAAGGAAAAAATGTTTAAAAAGAAGATTTTTAAGTAATAATTATCTGAATTATAAAAAACAATACATTTATTTGAATTTTAATGGGTATTTATTTGTCTTTTCAAAGATCTTTTTTTTTTTTTCAACTTGATCTTTTTCAAAAAAAAATAACAAAAAGTCAAAAATTTAAAAAAACAAAGAAATATAAAAAAATAAGAAAAAGAAAAGAAAAAAAAGAAAAAAAGCACAAGACTGGCACAACGAGAAAAAAATTTATAAACTAAAAAGAGGGAATTTTATTTTGATATTAATCTAGGATAAAAAATACCACCAAACCACTTCAAATACTATAAAAAAGATAGTTGATATTTGTGAAAATTTGTTTGTTTTATATGGTAAAAAAGGGGGAAATCTTATCACAATTTAACTATATACTAAACAATATAAATATATTGGAAATGTTGTATTTTCTAAGAATTTCAAAATTTGTTACTTTCAATATATATTTTCCAGAATTTAATATCATTACAACACCAAGACAAGAATTGACATTTGAAAAATAAAAATGAGAAATTTTTTAAAAGTTGAGGTTAAGGTTTGCTTCTTTCAAAAAGAATGAAAATATTGGTTTTTAAATATAACTTTTGTCAAAGATCTTTATCGATTTATCTTTTGTATACTATTGTTTAAAGTTTGTTTTTTTTTACTGAAATATCAACTTGTTAAAAGAATGACTAGAAAATTTCTCTTTAAAATAGATTGTTATAATTATTCTTTACTTCTCAAAACATTTTAAAGGTTCAAAGTTTTGAAGATCAAAATCCTTGTTATAATTTTAATCATTTTTTATAAATAAGAATTTTTTAGTTTTTTTTAAGAGGATCAATAATATGTCTTCTATTAATCAATATTAGAGAAGGGATATCGTAAACATTGGTTTTGACATATATAACAAATATGTAATCGAAATCATATAAGAGAAAGGCATTGTAATAAAAAAGTCTATGTGTAAAATGCCCTACGTACTCCCATTTTTAAATTAGTCTCAAACTTATCTCCTCAGTAGGGTTTTAAAAATACAAAAGAAACAGCTTAATATGATTAATAAAAATTAGAAAATGTATTTTTCTTGTCAAGAAATTTATATTTATGTTCTTTTTGTTAGAAAACTTGTATAATGGAGCTAAAATTAATAATAAATTGACAATATAAAAATATTATATTATTAAGCATATATATAATCCTAAACTAGTGCTATACTCCTAGAGGATATGCCAGGGTTTTTTTTTCATTTGAAAGAATTGGGTTTTAACAGATTTCAATCTTTTCTTTTAAATTAAAAAAAATCGAAAGAAAAATCCCTAATATTGATTTGATATTAGGGAATTTTTAATTATTTATGATAACCTTTTAATCAGCATTTTATCCCTCATGTGGATTCTAGATAGGTGTTCTGAAGAACCTATATCCCTTCATTAATTTAACAGATGAACTGAAAATTTCTTTTATGTTATTTTTATTACTTCAATTAAAAAAAAAATACACTCATCTATCTATTCAGAGTGTTGAGAATTGGAAACATATTATTTTTTTCAAATTCTTTCAAAATAGAGAAAGTACATAATATCTGTGTTATTGATTAAAAAATATTCATAAAAAAAAAATAGTTAAAGTCTCGAAAAATTACTTTAAATAAAATTTTCAAAATTAAATTTGTCAATAAAACACTTATTATTTTTCTTTTTTAGTCAACAATTAGAAGATCAGACAATTAAAAAAACTTTACGTATTAACGCAATAATTACTCAAAATCTTTCTACAGTAACTGCGGTGCTAATTTAAACTTTTTGGTGGTCTAGTCTCTCTCTCCTTTTTAGTTCTCTTCAATTATTTACTTAAATTTTTATAAATAACTACAGTGGTATAAATAACCCTTGTTGACATCCTTTAACCCATTACTAAAATTTAACTCATGCAAAATATATTGGTTGACTCTAGAAATAAGAGAAAGAAATAAAAGGGGTGGTAACAGTATATATACAAGAAATTATGGTATTTAAATAAATTTTAAAAAAGAATTATGAAGATATGGAAAGATTAAAATATAATTTTTTGACAAAATAATGAGCAAAATTTCATTTTTTGAATTTTTATAAAAAAATCATTTAATCTCAGAAATTTTATAAATATGACGAAATTTTTGAAACAAAAGTATTTAATATTATTGAGCTATTTCGACTAATCAAAGATCTAAACTCTAAAGTCGATTTAACTCTAAACCAAGAATATATATGTTTCTTCCTATCTTCAAATACTCAGTCTGAAAAAAAAACCTGAGTTAAATTTTAGTAATGGGTTAAAAGATGTCAATACGAGTTATTTAAGCCACTGTAGTTATTTATAAAAATTTAAGTAAATAATTGAAGAGAACTAAAAATTTACTCATTTATTTTTTCCATTCTACTGATAAATTCAAATATATTTAATAAAATTTTTAGTTCAATTTTCCATTTTGTAATCTCATATCTCAACTTTTAAAACAACTCAAGAGAAAGAGTGTTTTGAAGCACAACCAATTTTTCATATTTTTTTAACATTTAAAAGAATAAAATGCTTTCTTCAAAGCTTGAGTAAAAAACAATTCGAAAAATGGACAATGAAGTATAAAATTTTCAGACATTTATTTGAATGTATCAGTATTAATAAAAGGAAGGGATGTGTGGTTCTGTATAAGTGTTTCCAGGGTCTTATATTTTTTTAAAATAATTGAAAGAAATATTCCAATATTTCTAAAAGGTTGCAGCTCTGAGTTGTTATTTGGGATTTGGATTTGTTTAAACTCAAAAGTTACATCAATTATTAAAAAATTAATAAATAAATAGTTAGAATTAATTACTCTATTTATGTTTGCATTTTTTTTTAAGAGAGAATAATTTACCTATAAATTTTGGAAGGGGGTTTCTAACTTAAGTTCGTAATATATTGTTATTTTCAACAAATGTATAGAAAGGATCTTTATTTATTTTGTCTTTCTATTTTTTTCTTTTTGTTTGATGACTTAAAAATTTCCTAATTTAAAAAGAGTATCAAAGATCAAACCATTTCAACAAAAACTTTCATAACAAAAAAATTAGTCTTGATATAAATGTTCCCCTTAAAAAAAATACACCAAAAAGTTGTGTAAGAAAGAATAATAAAATTTCTATTTAGAAGGTTCTTCATTTCCTTAAAAAGGATCTCAAACATTAATTTTTTATACTTTCTTATCTTGTAAGAACCATAAAGTTTTTGGAATCATTAAAAAATTTGAAGGAGATTTTTTGTTTAAAAAATGTCTTTAAAAAAAGAGACAATTCTATTTTTCTTCAAAATTTAAGTTTAGGTTTGATTTGAACACTCCTTCAAGTATTTTTAAGAAAACAAATAGAATTTCTGATATTTTCTCCAGTCAATAAAAAGTTCCAATAGCGTTTTTAAAAAAGTGAGGTGAATTTGTTTTGGGTATGAAGAACTCAAATACTTGAACACACACATTTTTGTGACATTGGTAATCCTTTTTAAATGTTCATATGGCTAACTAATTTCAAAGTGTAAAATCTTCATTTTTTTTTAATAAATATAATCTCCTTTTGATTTGTAATGAACTTGAAAAAACCACAAACTAAAAAAACGTTTGAAACCTCTGAAAAACAAAAAGATGTTCGAATGAGTAATTTAATTAATGCAAAATCTGTCTCAGATATTGTAAGAACATCACTTGGTCCAAGGGGAATGGATAAAATGATCCAAGACGGAAAAGGTGAAGTTCTTGTTTCTAATGACGGTGCCACCATACTTTCCAAAATTAAAATTGTTCACCCAGCTGGTAGAATGGTAACTTTCTACATCTTTTTTTATTAATTTTTTTTTTTTTTTTTTTATAAAAAAGACTTTTTGTTTTTTTAACACTCAAAAAGAAAACACAAATATTTTTCTTTTTTAACAGTTAAAAATTAACAAAATTTATTTCCATTCGAAAGGAAAAATTTAGGATCTTGATCTTTTGCTTTTTTTTCAAATTTTTTTTTTTTGTTATTTAAAAAAAACAGAAAATAAAAAAATAAAAAAAAAAAATTAAAAAAAAACAACTTTTGATTAAAAAGAGTAAAATTGAAAAAAAGAAAAGAAATAGTTAATAGTCTTGAGTAAAATTTATTTGGTGTTTTATTGGTGATTTTCAATTCAAATTCAAAAAATATTTTTCTTTTCCAAGAGTTTGCTTTGGAACTGATTTCTACAATTTTTTTTTTTTTTTTTCCTTTTTAATTTTTAATCAATTGTCCAACGAAAAGTACAATTAAACTCAAAACTTGGTTTACGTCTTTTGAAATTATTCAAACGAATCACTAACAATCTTTTTTTTTTTTTTTTAAATTTTGCCTTGGTTATTTTTTCACTTTGGTTCGACAACAAAATGCTTGTTAATACCTCAAACTCATTTTTGTTTTGAAGAAAAAGATCCTTCTTTCAAAGCCGAAGAAAAAATATTTATTCTAAAAGTTTTAATGTCTTTTTTTGAATGATTTTTGTTCACACAACCAAAAACTAAAACAATTTTTTTTTTTCTCTTTATTCTTTTTGATTATTTTTTGTTTTTTTTTCTTCTCAAAAAGATGGTCGATTTAAGTAATTCACAAGACGTTAACGCTGGTGATGGTACAACAACCGTTGTTGTAATCTGTGGTTCATTATTACAAGCAGCTATTGATTTATTAGAAAAAGGTATTCTTTTTGAAAATTTTTTTTTTTATTGTATTTTTTTTGTTCCAAATGTGTCATTTTTAAGACATTGTCTTCAATTAAATTTCATTACAAAACTAAAGAGTTGGTGTAAATTTAACAATTTATCAAATAATACTGTTTATTAAAATATAAATCTGACAAAAATTTTATTTTATACTCTTTAAAAAATATTTACTTTGAATTTTGTTACAAAGAGCAAAACACAAAAATCAAACAACAACTTTCTAATTTTAACAAGATATACTTTCTAAATACGATCTAATCAATTTAACCCCTTGGAATATTAAAAGAAATTCTTGTATGATTTATTTATTTTTTTTATTTGATAAAAAGATTTTATAAATGTTCTATTGGAGATATTTAAGAAACCAGATAATGTGGTTTCAAAAAAATAATTAGAAGTCACTAAATTATACAAAATTACACAACAAAAACAAAAACAATAAATTGAACATTTAACGATGATTCTTTTTTTTTTAATAAAAGCACATTTTAAAATCTTTGATTCTTGTCTTTAAATAAAAGTTCTTTACAATTTCCAATTACAATTATTTAACCTTTTACACACATTTTTTAAATGTACATTATTCTAAACATAAATTTTCTTTCCTTTAATGCCAATTTTACTTTATTAAAAAACTTCTATTGATCTTGCCCATTTCCATTTTTAAAGAAATTCATCCAATGAAAATTTCCGAATCTTTTAGAAAAGCAGAAATCCAAGGCCAAAAATATTTAGAAGAAATGGCAGAACCTGTTAAATTACTCGATAACGAATCTTTATTAAAAGCAGCAGAAACTTCCCTAAGTTCAAAAATGGTTTCACAATTTTCCAATATTATTGGTCCTATTGCAGTTGATGCTGTAATGAAAATTACCAACCCTGAAGTTGATACCAATGTTGATCTTAAAAACATCAGAATTATTAAAAAATTCGGAAAAACTTTAGAAGCATCAAAATTAGTTGACGGTATTTTATTTTACCAAAAAGTTATGCATAATGCCGGTGGTCCTTCCAAAATTGAAAATGCCAAAATTGGTTTAATTCAATTTCAACTTAGCCCACCAAAAACAAATGTAAATATATAGATTTATTTATTTTTTCCTTCTCCTTTTCCTTTTCTTTTTCTTTTTCTTTTTCTTTTCTTTTTACATTTACTTTTTCTTTTTACTTAATTATTTTCTTTTTCTTTTTCTTCTTCTTTATCATTTTTTCCCTTTTCTGTTTCTTCTGATTTTTTCTTATTCAACTTCTTGTTCTTCTTTTTCTTAATTTCCAAACTTTTTTTAAAAATTAATTTGAATTCTAAAAGATCTGCTAAAAAAAAACCAATTTTAAAAAGTTAAAATTATCAAGTTTTGGTTGAATTTTATTTTTGTTTTAGGTCTCATTTACGAAATCTAAATCAATTTTAGGAACTCTTTTCAAAAACTTTTTTATTTTTTAACTTTATTTCAAAAAATAAGTTTCCAAAAAGTAGCCTGCCTTTATTTTCAAAATTAATTTCAATTTTTATACTTTAATTTTTCATTTTTCATTTCAAAAATTCTTTTTTTATCTTCAAACGTGGATTAAAATAAATTGTTCAAAATAAAAATTTATTTCTCTTCAAAAAATCATATTTAACTTTGAATAAAATCTTATATAATTATATACTTTTACTAATAAATAGATGGACATGAAACTTGTCATTACCGATTACAATAAAATGGATCGAATGTTACGTGACGAAAGAAGATATTTAATTAGAATGTGTAAAAAAATTAAAGATACAGGATGTAATGTTTTATTAATTCAAAAATCTATTTTAAGAGATGCTGTTACAAACATGGCACTTCATATCCTTGCAAAATTAAAAATCATGGTTATCAAAGATATTGAAAGAGATGAAATCGAATTTATTTCAAAAGTAATTTTTTTAGTTCATTTATTTTTTTTTTTTATCTCACTATTATTGATTTATTTATTTTTATAAAAGAATCATAATTGTTAGAGTCATTTCAAAAAAGTGGGAGCCATAAAGATTTACAAAAGAGATCAATAAAATAGACAACAAACTTCAATAGATCTATTTTCATGGCTTTATACAAAACACTTTTACTTTTTTAAAGCGACTTTAATAATCCTCAAAATTGAAATCTAAAATTATAATTTTTTTTTTTTTTTCGATCTTTAATTCATTTAATTTTTAATTAATTACTCTTTCTTTATTAAAATTTTAGACTCTTAATTGTAAACCTATTGCATCAATTGAAGGATTTGTTAAAGAAAAATTAGGTTCAGCAGGACTTGTTCAAGAAATTGGTACATCTGATGGTAAACTTGTACAAATTACTGATGTTCCAAATAAAGGAGAAACAGTTTCCGTTTTAATTCGTGGATCAAATGAACTTTTACTTGATGAAGCCGAAAGATCACTTCATGATGCTTTATGTGTAATCCGTTCTCTTGTTAAAAAAAAGTAATTATTTTGATTATACATATTTATTTTTATCTTTTTTTTTTTTGAATATACATTCATATATAACCATCGATATTAGATCGAAAAAGAAAGAGATTTATGGTTTTTATATGAAAGTAATTTCCAAAAAGATTTTTTTGTGGAACTTTCATAAAATTATTTTTGGAATAAATGTCTTTTTTTTTTTTTTTTTTTTTTTTTTTGGTACTTTCTGTTTGTTCGTTTTTATCAGTTGACTAATAGTATTTTTTTAAAAATTATTCTTTATTATTATTCTTATTAATTATTTTATTAAAGATTTTTGCTTCCAGGTGGAGGAGCACCCGAAATGGAAGTTTCTTATAGATTACGTGAATGGGCAGAAACATTAAAAGGAGAAGAAAAAATGTGTGTGATGAAATATGCTGAGGCACTCGAAATTATTCCATACACCTTATCAGAAAATGCAGGGTTACGTTCAATTAATGTAGTTACTGAATTATATAACGAACACAAAAAAGGAAACAAAAAAATGGGATTAAATGTCAAAAAAGGTGTCATTTCAAATATGTGGGAAGATTCTGTAATCCAACCTTTCCTTGTGTCTTCAAGTGCATTAAGTTTAGCAACTGAACTTACTGGTGGTGTAAGTTAATTTACATATATTTTTTCTTTGTTCATTATTATTTACTTTTTCTTTTTCATTTTCTTATTATTATTATTTAATCAATGGTTAACCCTTTATTTGTATATTCGTTTTTTTCTATTACTTCTTCTTATTAATAATTTTCATTACCAATAGATTCTTAGAGTTGATGACATTCTTTACAAAAAATAAAATCTCTAATTCATAATCCTTATTTTTTAAATTTTAATCCTAGTAATTAAATTATATAAAATATGGGAAATAAATTTATTTGTTTTATTTTTCAAATTTATTCTTATAAATGAATACGCAATTATCTATATTATCTAACCATTTTTTTTTTTAAAAAATTATTTTCTTTTGAAACAAAAAAGAAATGAAATTAATAAATAAAATAATAAATGTTCTGAACCAAATCTTATTTTTATTTTTATTGATGATTTTTGTTATAAGTTGTTTGTCTTTTACAATTTGGTAAATAGACCTCTTAAATGTGTTCTAGATTTTTTGTGAAATTGAAACTCATAATATCAAATGAGATACAACGAGAGAAATAATCCATAAAGTTTTTTAATAATTTTTTTCCAAAGAAAGACTGTTTTTAAAATAAAAGAAAGTAAAAATGAATGAGGTTTTAATATTAAAGCAATCTTTTCGTTTTTGAAAGACACTTTCTCTCAAATATAAATTCGTTTACAAATAGTTAAAATTGATCCCAAATAATTATTTTTTTCGAATTATGTGTTAAATCTTTTGATTAAAAATTTACTTCTTTTGGAGATTTGGTTGACTTGAGTACTTATAACAAAAGTTATATCTCAGTAAATGAGGAATTTTCTTTTGTTTTTCTTACGTTCAAAAATAATTAAAAAAATATAAAGGGATTTTAGTTTGTTTTGTATTCAGAGAGAAACCCAGATCTTTTTAAGTTGAAGTTACAATTTAATTTCATTTATTTCTTTATCCAGTATTTTTATCTTTTCATTTTTTTAATTTACTTCCACAAAAAAAAGTAATTAGTTTTCACTTTCTTTTTTTTTTTTTTTTTGTTTGTATTTGTTTTTTTTTTCATCCAAACCAACACAAAAGCAATAAAATCTTGAAAATTAAACAAAAGAACCTTTTCTCTTGAACAACTAACCTGACTAATTCAAACATATTCTTTTTGATTTCTTTTTTTTTTTTTTTTTTTTTAATTCAACAAATAATATTTCTTTTTAAAAAAAAAGATTTTTCAAACACAAATGGAAAACTTAAGCCAAGAACAAATTACAGAAAAAGCTATCATCTACTCTGCTCTTATGCTCCATGATGATGAAATCAAAGTTACATCAGAAAAGATCCAAAACGTTCTCAAGTCAGCTAACATCCCATTTGAAAGCTACATGGTTGATATGTATGTCAGATTTTTTGAAAACAATGAAATTGGAAACTTAATAAGCTCTGGTGGATCGGGTAAGCTTATTTTTAAAAAGATCTTTTTCTTTTTTAAACTTTCTTTTTGTTTTTCATTTTTTCTTAATTGCTTTTTTTTTTCTTTCTTTACTTTTTCTTTTTATTTTGACAAAACAAAAAAACTTTTTCTTCACAAAGTTGGTACTGTAACTGCTGAACCAAGCACCGCTGACAAAGAAGAAGAACCAGAACCAGAACCAGAACCAGAGCCAGAATCTGAATCTGAATCTGATGATGACATGTTTGGTGGTGGTCTTTTTGATTAAATCACATTATTCTTATTTAATTTCAAAATTATTATTAAAGCCTAGCATAGAACTCAATTTAACTTTTATTTAAAGTAGTGTCATTTTGCTTTTTAAAAAACACACTTTGTTTCAAAATAAAATGGACTTACAATATTCAAATGATTTCAAAATTTGTTTCGCTTTTTATTTTTTTTTGTTTTTGCTATTTTTTCTTTTTTTTTTTTTTTTTTTTTGGAAAAACATCTTTTATCAAATCTGTAAACAAAGAAATGAAACTTTGCTTAAAACTCATTGACACAGTGCAATTTCAGTCTTTATCAATATTAATGTATTTCCAAAAAAGAGTTGCATTTTTTTTTTTTTTATATTTTATATAAAATTCATTTTGTTATTGGTTGATCTCTTTGTAAATTGGTAGATATTAAATTAAGTAAAATATAAATACCCAGTGAACCAACGCCTATTTGATCAGGGCCTATTGAGTGTATTTCGAAATAAAATCATCAAACTATTATACGAAAAAATATAAAAATTTAAAAACTAGATCGACAAAACGAGGTTGGAAATAATTTGATAAAAAAAATGTACAGTATAAGAAGTATCCACATGATTTATTAAACAATAAAATCGGGTTATCGGTTTTCCATTCTTTAAAAATTTTAAAAAATTAATATACAGAGGAAATAAATTTTGTTATCAAAATTAAAAAAAAAATAACAATTTTCATTCTTAAAAAAAATATCATATAAAATTGTGACAAGTAAATTTCATATCTTTTATTTATTTAATCTCTTTTAAACGAATTGGATTATTCTGAAGAGTCAATTTATTGTAAAGAATAATTTTGGATATTTAAATAGTTATATTATAAACAAGTTGAATAAAGGTATTTGACAATAAATTTGCCTGCTTTTGAGGAAATAGATTGTAATAAATTTTTAAAAAAGAAAAATTAATCTATTTTAAAATAACCACCAAAATTATCCTTTCTTTTTTTAAGGCTGGTTATAAAAAAATATTTCATTTTCTTAAAAGTAATTAGAAATTTTTTTTGAATTTTCTTTTTGGTCTGATTTAACCACTTACTAAGGAATGTTTTTAATATTACAATTAAGTTTTAAATTGAAATATATAACTGCCCCAGGACAATTGTGAAATTCTATTCTGAAACAAAGTGAAAAAAGTGATATGAGAAACAATTGTGGTCGGATGAACAATTTCTGATTACCAATTATATGTTGAAACAACGAATAATCCATTTGATACATCTTGAATATAAGTGCTTTGAGTAAAACTCAGCTTTAATTCAATCAAATTTCATCAAAAAAACATTCAAATAATAATTATTTTTTATAATTAACCTTTTAGAGAATAAATTAGAAATGAATAGAATAACACATCTTGTAGAAAATTTAATACCAATATGAAGTAAATTTAATGAATCAATATATTTTTAAAAAATTGAAAAACTCAAATTCTTAGGTATCACAATTGAGAAAAACAACAAATTTCATTTTGATCTTCAATTGAAAATTCAAAGAAAATTCTAAACTCTTTTTCAAAAATTGTGACTCATCTGAAATAATAAATTGAAAAAAAAAAAAAACTATCCTTTAGTATTCAAGAATAATTAATAACCAAATCTGATTGATAATTCACTTTTAAGTCATTCTAAATATATAAAAGCCTAATATATTAAAAATTAAAAAAAAAAATAAAACCAAAAACTAAAAAAAAGTGAGTCAAAATTTTTGAAATGAGCATTACGGATTTTTTATTACTGAAATTTTACTGAAAAAAGGTTGAACAACAAGATTTTTTATAAAAATAATTAAATTCATTTTCAAAGAAAATTGCACAGTCACAATTTTCATAGTGATTATTTGTCTTTTCAAGATCTCTTTTTTCTTTCACATGATCTTTTTTAAAAAAAAAGAAAAAGAAAAAGAAAAACAAAAATTTTGTAAAACCAAAACTAAAATTTGCAAAATTAGAAAAAATGATTCTGATCCAAAAATTTGAAAATATTATTTGAAAAGAAAATGGAATAATTAGTCAAAAAAACCCCTTTAACATTATAAAACGAGTCAAAATTTTTCAAAAATATTTTAATTGAAATATTTCTAGTTTTTCTTACAATTATTTGGACTATTTCAATAACATTAGTATAACACATTTTTACCAAGTGGTTATCGATCTTGGAAATTAAAAAAAATTGGCAAAACATTTACCTATCAGAAAAAAATAAGAATGAGAACAAATGTGAAAAAATTATTTCAATTTTGGATTATCCAAAATTATTTTTTTCTAATATCCTATCAAAATATATAAACATCCCTGATCTACTTATTACAGCTGGGCCATCTGACTGAACATAATTCTCCTTAAGTTCATTATAATAAATTTCCATTCTCAAACTATCAATAATAATAATATATATATTATATAAAGAGCAAAGTTAAAAAATTGGTGCAATTTTTTTTCTATTTTATAAACAAGTGAAATTTTTTATAAAATTATTTATTTTTAGTATTAAATGGGGTTATTAAGATTTAGCCCAACTTTTGGTGATTTATAAATGTTTTACAATCAAATATTTTTCAGAAATAATTTTTTTACTCATTTTCATTTTCTGAAAAATAAATATATATAAAAAACTACTTCAAAATAATTTTTTAGATTTTTATTTTTTATTTGAACTTTTTATGGTTGTTCAGCTTTATAAATATGTTTGCTAAATGATATATAATTGATAAGTTGTGATATTTTCTCATTTTTGGAAAAAAAAATTATTTTATAATACATATCAACTCTTTAAAGAATTATATATATCAAAAACGAAACCAGAATTGAAACATATTACCAGAATACAATTTCTTTGCCTTTTTTTTTTACATTCTGATATTCAATTTGGACTCTGAAATCCAGAATATTGAGATCATTAAAATCATTTGAAAAACTAAAAAAAAGGGAGAATTTACTCTTAAAAGGTTAATGGGATTTTTTCAAATAACTTCTGTCATGTCTTTATTTTTGCCAAATGTTTATCCCTATCTCAAGTCAAATGAATTTCTCCACTAGCTCCAAAAATATAGAATTTTTTTTTGATTACGAAAAAAAAAAACTTTTAACGGTATAGTCATTTACTGTGGATTTGACCCATACTCAATGAGTGAATGAAACCAAAAAGTATATTGTGAAATTGCCCATCTTTTGATTATAAAAATTCAAATAAACAAAAAAAAATCTTGAGAAGACCTCTATTGATAAAAAATACAATTAAAAAAAAAAGTTTAAAAACATATTCTCAATTCCAAAAAAAAACAAATTTTAAAAAAAAAATCACTTGTTTCTTTTTTTAAATTTCCAAAGTGTTATATTTCTCCAACATAAAAAAAATTGTAATCTTTAAGTATACAATCAATTTATTTCAATTTAATCTAATATTTAGCTTTATTCTGACTCTCTAAATTTGGCATAGTAAGGACATTATAACACTCTTTTGAAAAAAATAACTCATTCAAGAAAGGAAAAAAATGAAAAAAAAACTTCATGATCTCAAAAGTGCCTAAGAGTGACACCCCAAAATCAACACAGTTGTTATCAAAATGATAAATCTCAACCAATATAATTGGAAATTGAGTGTCTTTCTTTGACACATTTTTCAAAAAATTTCCTCTTTTTTGATTATTGACTTTTTATAGATCGATTGTACTTCACATGTTGGTCATTTTTTAATTGGTATTAGACACTGATTATAATTACAAAAATTTTTAAATCCATAACAGAAAATTATTTTTAACAATAATGAATCAACCCTTAATGGGTATTTTACATCTAAAGTATTTTTTCAGTCATTCCTAGTTTTTCAAATCACTGTATTACCAAAATAAAAAAAGAAATACCATGATTATTTTTTTTTTAGTTTCTTTGTCATTGATTTTGTATCTAATATATTTTTCTATAAACAAAAATTCTTGTTTTAGAAGATACATGGAAAAGAAAAAATAAAAAAATATTCCTCAGAATTTTCAATATTATTTCAATAATTATTTCTTAGACTATCCCTCATAAGGAATTTTTAAAAAAGAATTTTTTTTTGAAGATGTGGATGATAACCCCTCTTTTTATTTCTTGTGGAAAATATTTCAAATACCTGATAATATTGAAAATAATAGTAGATCAATTCATTGAACCAACCTCGAGATTTTTTTTTGGAAATTCTTTTAATAATGAATCCAATTTTTATAAAAATTGCCATATTTTATTTTACTTATCCCAAATACTACTAGAATTATAAGAATAAAAACATCAGACATATTAGTTCTTCGCAATATTAATTTCCGGTGTTTTTTTTTTCGAAAATAATCCAAGACATCAAACAAAAAAATTGCCAATTATTTTTATTCTTAGATACAGCTAGTTCCACTTTTAAAGCACAAACTTTCAACAAAAATTAAGTCACAAAAAAATCTCAAATTAAGGCACAAATTTGGAATTTTTTTTTAACAAATTATTTTACTAGAATCTGAATTTTGTGCCCTAATTTGAGATTTTTATTGTGCCTTATATTTTTGTTGAAGTTTGTGCCTTAAAAGTGGAACTGACTAAATCTGAAATAATTCTTTTTTATATCACAAGTTAATTTCATCAAAAAGAAATCATTTTGAGTATTTTATTTTCCTAAAATTTCATTTTTAAATATGATTTGTCAAATTAAATACTGCAAAAATCAAAAAGTACATTTTGAGAGAAATAAAAAAAACGAAAGAATACCTAAATTTTCAAAGAGATAAAATAAACAATAATCTACAAAACTCATAACCAACAACAAAAATTACAACACACCACTTTAAAATACTTTTGTTTTAGTTTTATAATATTGAAAATACAAGAGAAATTATTACATATTGAAGAAACACTAAAACATGAAAATGAGAGAATAACTTTGACTTTTAAAAAAAGTCCTATTTTACTGATCAAGTCCCCTAAAGACAAGTTTCTCCTAACCTATTCATTTCTCAACAAAAAGAACAAATTGTTTCCAAATAGAGAAAAACACAATCGAAAATTTTAATTGAGGCTGATTCATTTTTTTTCACAAAACCAAATTATTTGCTTTATCAATTAATTTTGGATTGAATGAATTCATCAACTGTATTAATTCAAAATTTGTCTTCACAACTCACTGAAAATGACGTGAAGGATTTATTTGGAAAATTTGGATCTGTTAAAAAATGCAACATACTGACCACGAGCCAAGGAAATACAAACAATTGTATCATCGAATTTGACAGCCCAAAATCTGCACAAGAAGCAGCAAAATTTTCAGGTTTCCCATTTGGGAACCAAACGCTTCAAATTACAATTACAAGCAACTTGGGCTTACCGCAACAAACAAACACTTTATTACCAAGCACAAGCACAAACACAAACAATTTGTTACCAAACACAAACATAAACATAAACGCAAGCCTTTTACAACAAAGATACTCCCAAACACCCTCAGTTGATCTTTCCACTTTATATAGCATGACACCTTTGCAACAAATAAATCACAACCTCGCATCAAATTCGTTGAGCCGTATGGGTGGGATGGTAAATCCCCTTTTACAAACATCCCAAATGTTTTTACCTAATGTTCCACAACAAACAAAATTCCAAAATAACATCAATATTAATTCTATTAATAATACTAATAGTAAAGTTCCTTTAACAGTTTTTGTAAGTAATTTGGACACAAAAGTAAATAAAAATAAAGTACGTTATTTTTTTGCAAAATGTGGTACAATCTCAAAATTAAAAGTAACGGGTTGTCGAGTTAAACCAAAAAGGTATGCTTTTGTTGAGTATGAAACACTAGAAAGCGTTCAAAATGCTTTAAAGTTAAATGGATCAACTTCTCTTGGAAAATTTTCTTTAAAGTAAGTAACCATCTTTTTCACTTTTCTTTTTCTTTTCTTTTCTTCTTTTTTTTTTTTCAATTTTTTTGTAAATTTTTTTTGAAACTTCTTTTTGAGGCTGGTGTTTTGATCAAATAATTTTATGAAAAACACAACCTTTACGAATTAAATGAAAAACAAAATCCAAATTCAAACCTATAATTTTTTTTTTTTTTAAACCTTGCTTTTCAAAAGAAACCATTTTTTAGGTTTTTCTGTTGGATCAAAAAAAAAGAAAATTAAAAATTACATAATCATCAATTGTAAAAAAAAGTGTGTATTTTTAAAACTTTTTTCCAGTTTTTTGTCTCAAAATGATTGAAGATTTTATGGTTTCGGTTATAAAGAAAGAGAAAAAGTAAAAACAATTAAGGGACTAGTAACCACAATTTATTTTTAATCCCAAAGGAAATAGAGTACTTATTTACACAATGAATACGATTAAACTTGATAAAACAAACTACATTTAACAACTTTTGAGAAATGAGTTATCATTTTTAAAAGAGTTCATTTTTCACAAATCAAATTTCCAGTCAAAAGATATTGATTTTTTTTTGTTTACGATTTTTAGATCTAAACAGATAAAGAAACATATGCAAAATATTTTTATTTTTAGGAAATATCTCACTTTTAGTAATTTCTGAGATTTTGTAGGAACAAATAACCTTGAAACTTTAATCTTATTTCAATAAAAACAATAAAAATAAATCAAATATTTCAATCTCTGAAGATCTATAAAAAAATTGATAATTTATTTTATTTACAATAATTTTCAAAAATTTCTTGATATTTAAAAGATTAAGCAATATTCTTTTTCAAATATCAAGAGTATAAAATAACGAACTTGTTATCATTTTTAATAATATTTATATATTTTATTTTAATTAGAATTATTAATTTGAATTACTTTTATTTGTTTGAAAATCTTTAAAAAATCGAGAAATAAAAATAAAGTCTTTTGATACTTTCAACCTTTGGGTTATTAACACACTTAAAACAAGTAATATTAGGTTCTTAATTATTGATTAAAAACAATCAAATTAAAAAGTATTTCTTTATTGTTTCTAAGCTGAAATTTCCAGGTTTTAAAAAGTATTTTGGGGCTATTTTTAATTTAATGGTTTGATTATTTTTAACATTATTTTTTTGGTTAAACAAAAAGAAAAAATTAATTCAATTTCTGCGTCTTTGAATTAAGAAATTATATTTTTTTAAAGTACAAACTAATTCATGTTTGTTTTGAAATTAAGTAGATTTTTATTCTGAACTTATTTTAAAACCTTAGAGGGTTTATTTTTAAAGTGTATTTTTGTAGACTTTCTTCATAAATAATGGGATTTTTTTGTTCTTTCAAAAAAAATAATTTTTTTTTGAAATAATTCAGAAATATGTTGAATTTTGAACTTTTCAAAAATGAGAAAAATGTGGATCATACTTTTTAAAACAATAATTCATTTCTGAAAATTGCTTTAAAAATGAGTTAGGTCTTATAGTAATCAGATTTTTACTTTGTTTTTCAATTTCAATATACAGTAATTTTTTTTTAAATTTGTCAGTAAATTTACTAGAAGATTTTTTTTAGTTTACGAGTACTTTAACAAAGTGAGAACTTTTTTTTTTTTTTTTCTTTTTTAGATTGATAGAATAAAAACTTTTCCAAAAAATAAGGTTTGCAAAATGTGAGGAATCTTTTTCATTAAAACCATTTTTTCTGAATTATCTATTTCAGTAAAAGGAAATAATAAAACTTTTGAAGGTAAAGATAGGACAGAGGTTGGAGTGAGAAGAAAAAAACTTTTAAAATTTTTGATTCCTCACTTTCAAAAAACTTGTTTTTTTTTTTTTGAGTTTTAATTTTATCAATCTAAATGAATTCAGATACTTAAAAAATAATTTTTGGATAAGATCTCTTATTAAATAATTTTGCTTATTATATGTTTAGTTTTTAAAAAATCAAAAATAATTAATTGAAAAATTAAATATAAAAAAAAAAAATACGATGTTAAGGGGTGCGTTCTAAATGAATTCATCAGATACACTACATATACCATCTTTTCATGTTAGTTAAGGTGAATGAGATCTTTTGTATACAAATTAAAATAAATTATTTTTTTTTTATTGTTTGTTCTCCTGAAAATACCTACGAAGCGTCTAGAGAAGTAATAAAGAGTAGTATTGATTTATGGGAAAAGTATTATATTTTATTGAGTTACTAGTACATTTGTTCTAATAACTGGCTTAAAAATTTAATTGTATAAATATCTTCTTATGGTGTATTTTTAAGAACTTGGTTTGTGAGATTTTAAAAAGTAGAACTAACAATAAAAAAAAAATAATTTATTTTATATTGTATACAAAAGATCGTATTTAAATTAACTATCTAAAAGAAAGGTGTCAGTAATGCAACTGAAGAATTCATTTGTAACTTATATCCTTAAACTGACTTCAATTGATGGAAAAGTAATTTAAATTAAAAAATGTTATTTGTTGAAAAAAGTATCAAATTTTACAATGAAAAAACATATTAATTTTTTTAAAAAATTTAATTTATATTTGTTTTTATTTTTATAACATCAATTTAGAATCAAAAATATACATTACTATTGAATGGTTACCAATAGACAAAACAAATTTTCTATGTGATGTCAAAGTATCTTTTGTAATGTATAAATTATTAAAGTATTTTAGATCATGTTATTGTGTGAAAGAGACCCAAAAAAATTTCTCAATATTTTTTTCAATAAAGAATTGTGTGTTTCAATAATCAAAAACTAAGAATGTTTTTGACTTCGAGACAAACTTTTCAAAAAAAAAAAAAAAAAAAAAAAATTTTTTTTGATAAATTTCCATTGAGAAAATAATTAAATCACAAAAACGAGGAAAAATTTTAAAAATGTTGAGAATAATTTTAAAGCTATTTTTTTTATTGTTTACTACTTTACAATTTTTAATGATAAAATTTTCTTACTATGATAATTATTTACAAATTTTATATCTCAAAATCTTTTCACAACAATTCAAATTACAACAATTATTAAAAAGCTAATTAGGCTATTTGGGAGATAAGGGATATATATTAGGAAATTTTTGGGTCAAAATAATTTTTTCTAATAATTATTATTATTTTTAGAGATTTTATTATTTGATAAATGTTTTTCGAAACAATAAGAGATTAAATATAAATTTAAATATTTTATATTTTGAAAGTTAAAAAATAATTGGTTTTGTAAAAAGAATTGTTGAAAAATTATTTTTTTAAAGAATAAGAAATAATTCTTTCAAAAATTAATTTCAAATATTTCATAAAACTTTTAATTATCAAGTTATTGGTCTATAATTCTTCTTGATTTTTTTTTAAATCTAAATGAGAATTTCTCATTTGTAAATTAGTAATAGGTTCATTAAAATAATGCTACCATTAAAGACAACAAAATCAATTATTTACTTAATTCATTGCACAAGAAAATCTTTTTAAATTCATTTATATATAAAATGATAATTATTAAAAATAAATTTTTGGAAGGAAAAAAAAGATTTTTTGAATCTTTTTGATGAAATAAATATTTATTAAAATATTTTAAAAAGGATTTTGTTCAAATTTATTTTTTGCAAGTTTTTTCTTTTATAACACAAGTCAATATATCAACATTTGATGATACATTAGAATTCAAAATCAATTTTCCAATTTCCAACTTCTGAAACTAGAATTTATTATTTTTTTTTACAAGTATTTTTCATTTTTTCTTAATTTAAATTGTTTATCTTCATTTTTAATTTTTTTATCTTTCATTTTTTCTTTTCGTGAAAAGAAAATGACGATAAATTAAATCTCTAAATTAATTATCAAAAACAAGTTAAATCTATTTTATAAAAAAATGAACCTTGGAATACCTACAAGGGTTTTTTGCTTAATAAATTTATTTTCATTTTTTTTTTAAATTCCAACAAAAAAATCTTCACAAAAAAATTCACGACATCATCAATTATAATAGATCTTTTGACAATTAAACTTTAAATTGGAGAAAATTAATAAATTAGAACCAATTTTTTTGAAAAGGAACTCAATTGCAAAAAAAATTCGAAAGATCACAAAAAAACCAATTTTTTAATTACCATTCAAAAAAAAAAAATTTAGTTTAAAAAATTTTTTTAAAAATGTGAAAAAATAAAAATAAGTTTCAAAAATCCGATTATTTTAGTTCAGAACTTGACATATTTCCTTCTAAAATCAGTTTTAAGAATTTCAATAAATTAATTTTTTTTTTTAATCAACTTTTTTACGAAAATCTCATAATATATATATTATAACTAAAAGAAAAAGAATGAAGAACGACAACTTTTTTTTTCAAAATTTTATATCAATTTAACCAAATAGAGAAATGATAAAAAATTGAAAAAAGGAGAACCCCGTTAAAAAAAACATTAAACAAGTCTTTAGAAAAAGTGAAATTAATATTAGGCTGAATTTAATTGAAAATTAATTTTATTTATTTTTTTGTTTTGTTCTTTTTGTTTAAGAAGTGTATTGTTAATAAATATCTTTTTTTTTTCATAACAATCAATAAATACCATTTGAAATAAAAAGGTAATGCGATTATCAATTACTGGTAAATACTAATCAATCGCAATAAATTATCAGTTTTTTTTTCAAATCATTTATTTTTTTTACAAATTCCGTTTTATTCTATTAAAAAAAAACTTGAATTTGATCTCAAAAGTTCTATAAGCAAGAATCAATTTACTGAGACATTTTTGGTATTTTATTGATTTGTGAAGATTTTATGTTATTATTTTGACCCATTATGATGAAAAATTGTTTTTTTTGGGATATTGAGTTCAAATTTTTCTATTTTGAATAGCAAAATTAAATTCGAGTTAACTAAAAATAAATCTCTGAAAACAGTAATTTATCTATTTAATTTTATAAAACCATTATCACAAAAAATTTATTGAAAAAAAATTACCCTTTTAAAAAGTCAAACGAATAAGGTAAATTCAATATTTTAAATATTCAAGACAAAAAGAAAATATTAAAATAAAACATTACAAATTCAATAATTTGATATAGAAAACACATAAACAATATATAAACCAAATTGTACTAAAAAATTTTAATGATAAAAATTTTTATAATTTTCACAATGATGATAATCTTGTAAGAAAAATCTTTATCAAATATATTAAGTGATGTAGATCTGAAAATATATCAACATTTTTTATCTTTTTTTTTAATATTTTTGCTCGATAAAAATAACAAATATATCAAGTGATGAAGATCTGAAAAATATAACATCATTTTTTATATTTTTTTTTAATATTTTTTCTCGAGAGAAAAATAACAATTATATATTGATGGAAAAAAATATATAATGTCTCAATTTTTAAAAATTACAAGATTTTGAAAAAAAAAGATAAAAGATGTTTCTCTCTGAGACAATTAATTTTTAAATTAATTTCATTTTGATTTTACACTCAATTGATAAACCTAAATATAGTAAAATATTATTTCAAAAAAAGGAAGAAACAAATAAAAACTCTAACATTAAGCACACACATAAAACAAAACAAAGAATTTTTTGATTTGTGTAACTACCATAAAGCTTCGTAGAGTATCATGGAGTGTCTCTAGAAAACCTAACAACATTTTTTTTAATTGGAAAGCATTAAGAAATATCTAGAATTCTTTTGAATCTACTTTAATAATATTATTGATCCTATTTCCAGTCATAAGAAAAAAATAATTTTCAAATTTTTAGAATTAAAGTAGAAAAAAAAAAACCAATTAATACAACCCGAAAAAAATGATATAATTTCAAACTTACTATCATATTTCACTTTCTAAAGTTAAAGAAAAACAATTATTGTGTAAATATTTCTTTTGAAAATTTCTTTTATTCTTTAATAAGAAATTTGTAAAAAACAAAAAAAAATATAAAGTTTTTTTTTTTTTTTTCCAAGATTATTTAAAATGTATATTTTTTACATTAATAAATTTATTAGGATTCTTTATTGTTTGATTTTTGTTCTTCATATTTAATAAATTTTATAATTCAATTTAATTGTATCAAAAAATTAAATTTCAAATTAAAAAGGATTCAAAAAATCTACTGACAGCTTTACTTTTGAAAAGGATTAAAAGTTCTTTTAATTTCTGATCATAATTGTTCTTTTTTTTTTTTTTTTAATTTATTTATCAACATCAAATCGATTCTAATAATTTATTATCTTTTTTTTTAAATATTTTTCTATTAATCAAATAGTATAAGACCATCAAAAGCACATATCCAAGATCCAGAGAATATAAAAAATATAAATATTTTGGAAATGGCAGAAAATACTGTTTATATTAGTCAAATTTTACCTAATGTTGATGAAGATAATTTGATTGAATTTCTTTTAGAAAATTGTGGTGGGCTATCAAAGTTATCATTAGTTCAGAATTCCAAATTAGAAACGAGATTTGCATTTGCGGAATTTGCAACAAAAGATATGTATAACAAAGCAATAGCACTAAGGGGTAAGCCCTTTGAAGGAAATCTTTTAAATGTAAATTCTAGTCGAACACCTATTCAAATTTCTTCTCACACAAGAATAATTGAGGATGCTTTAAGTGGGGACGATACCGAAGAATCAGAAATTTCTGATGAGAGTGATGAATACTCAAGGAATTATTCAAGAAGATCCCCAAGATCATATAATTATTCATCTAGATCTAGGCGCAATGATCGTTATTCAAAAGACTATTTTCGCCGTTCGATAAGTTCGGATGAATACAATGATGATAGATATTATTCACGTAAATCATCTTCGAGATATTCTAGATCAAGTAGAGATAGGAGAAGAGAAAGAGGTAGAAGAGGAGATAGAGATAGAGATAGAGACAGAGATAGAGATAGAGAAAGGAAAAGAGAAGAAACAAACCAAAAAGAAATTGAGGAAAGTGAACAAGAAGTCGAAAACGAAAAAGATACCGAGAGAAAAAAAGTAAAAAGAAGAGAAAAAAAAAATCATAAGCATAAAAAAAATAATAAAAAAGAAAACGAAAAACAGATTGAAGAAAGTCAAAAAGAAACAGAAAAAGACCAAGAAAAATCTAATGAAAGAAAAAGAGAAAGAGAAAGAGAAAGAGAAAGAGAAAGAGAAAGAGAAAGAGATCGAAAAAAAAGAAGAGAAAGAGAAAAAAAACATCGGAGTTCAAGAAGTAGTAGAGATAAATCAAAGCATTCAAAGCATTCAAGGCATTCAAAGCATTCAAGGCATTCAAAGCATTCTCGTCATCACAGAAATAGAAGTAAAGAAAGAAGTAGAAATAAAGATATAAAGAAAGGGCATACATATTCAGAAGAAGAAACTCAAGTCGATAACGAAAGAAAAAGAAAAAATTTAAATCCAGAAAAAGAGATAGACTCTCAAAAAATTGATAAAAAAGATTCAATTGAAGAAAAAGATGTCCAAATCATTAAAAAACAAAATAATAAACAAGAAGAAAACTCTGATCAAATTCAAAAAAAAAGAAGAGAAAATGAAAAAAAATAATCAAAATTAATATTTGGATAATGCTTTTTATAAAAAACAATATTTTGTTATAAATTATTATTCTTTTTTTACACATTCAGATTCAAATAATATTCTTTTATATTTTTATATTCAAAATATATTTATTATCCTTTTTAATAAATTTATTGCCAAATATTTTTTTTTATTAAAAAATATCAATATAACTTTTAATAATGTTAATGAATGAATTTCTTATTTTATTTTTTTATTTAACTTTTCACAATTTTTTACAAATACTTTGAATAAATAAATTTTAAATTATCTAATAATATCTTAAATTATTGAAACAACATTAAATAAACTTGAATTATTTCTTTTGGTTTTTATTTGTATTTACATTTCATCTTTTTTTTTATTTATTTTTTATAATTAGCAATTCAAATTATCTTTTAAGATGTGATATTAGAAGATTTTACAATATCTTTTTCATTTCACTATAAAGTTTTAAAAAACTTGATATTCTATAAAATCTGGATCTCCAATAAAATCACGATAAATTTTCGAAAAACACAGGTAGTACAATTTTTTTAAAATCAAGAAAGACTTATAAAATAACATTTTTTCAAATTTTTTACAAGTTTTTTCATTTTTTCGTTTGATGTTTTTTTTTATTTTTTCAAAAAGTTCTCGAATTCTTTTGAAATGATACTTTTTGTTTCTGGGATGTGGAAAAATTCAACAAAAAAACTAATAAAAACAATGAAAAAAAAAAAAAAAACAAATATATAGGTGAGAAATAAATACCTTAAAAGTTTTCGAAAATAATCGGAATTATGTGATTTCCCATTTAAGTGAGACATTTTGTATTTAAAAATCTTGAAAATAGTTTGATTTTCTATTTTGAAAACATCAAAACAATACAAGGCAGGCTTTCCATTTAAAACTCGTGAAAATTGTAAAGTCTTTAAACACAGAGAAAAAGAATTAATAATTGTTTTAATAAATTATTAGTTGGGGAAGAAAATTGGTCATAATTTCACTTTTTTACAAATTCCAAATTAGATCAGATCACCTAATTTTTTGTATTTTGAGAACAAATACACAATAAATAAATGAATTTTATGAGTCGCTCACATATGTAAATTTGTTTAATAAAATCAAAAAAAATCGCTATATCCGTGAATCATGATATAACGTTATACTTTTGTGATCAAAAATTAATTGTGATATAATAGTTGATAGTTTTTGGGCTAATTCAACAATATTTTTAGTAAGAAAACTTTTTTTTTATCAAAAAATAACTCTTTTTATAAACAATGAATAATTTTTACTCTATTCTGATTATGGTTTAATGAAGGAGTTGTTACTATATATCTAATTTGCTGTTGGGCTTTCTGTAGTTTAAAAGAATTCAGAAAAATCTATGCTTTTTCTCTATTCCTTTGAATACTGGAAAACACAGGTAATCTAAGGCTCTAATCTACACTTTACGGCACTTCCAGGTTTCTTAAAATTATATATAAGAATTAAACTAAAATCAAAAATTTTGTCACAGTTAAAACAGTTGAAAGAATATCAACATCAATTTACTTCAATTTGTGAAAAAAAATTTGATTTTACAAACCATTTCTTTTTTTATCTTTTTTTTTTTTGTTTTCTATTCCTTTTTTAAAGTTAGGCAACCTTTTTCGTTAGATATGGTATTTTTTCACTAATGATGGATAAACTGTTAAAGTTGAGTTTAGTTATATTAAAAAAATCATATAAAATTGGTCCATGATATCTTCTCTTTTAACCAATCACCAATTGTTGGTGAAATTTCAACAGATTTACCCATAAAATTTTTTTCTTCAGCTCGTTTCATTATTTTGGAATCTAAATATTTATTTTTTTGAGTTTTAGATTTTTTTCTTTTATTTAGATAAAAATTATCACTTCTAAAAAATTAATACTGGATAACTTAAATGTGGTTTAATATTGTGTTTGGAAAATTATAATAAATTGGAATTTTTTTATTCATTTCTGATTTTTTGTTTGTGGAAATTTTTGGAATGGGGTTTATTTTAAAGACTAAAAAAAAAAAATTATCATCTAGTAGAAACACTGAAGATTATTATCCCAACACACCCCATTTTTTACACTAATCTAATAATAAATGTATTATTTAATAAATTATTTACTTATTAATTTAATAAAATGCAAAAAAACTTTTTTAGTTTAATGTCCTCTTTTTTTAATTCTATAACTCACCTTTTAAAAAAATTCATCTAAAAGCAAAATTTGTGGATTGATCGATATTTACTAAATTTTGTAAGATTTATATCTAAAAAATCTATTCTTAGAAGCCAAGGGAAAAATGTAAAAAAAAATAAAAAAATTTTTTAAAGAATATATTCATATTTATCAGTATTTAAATTGTAATTTTAGCGTTTTAAATGTAATATTCCAGTAGATTATTTTCTATAACCTTATATATAGAAGAAGTTAGAACTCAAAAAAAAGTAAACGATAATACGATAATTATTGTGAAAATAGTTTGGAAAATCAATAGATTATTATACAAGGTTAGTACCTTTTCGATCTTCTTCGTTTTAATTCTATTTTATTAACATAAGAAACGTTTTACAAATAAATCTAACTTTAAAATTTTAAAAAATATCCAAATTCACAAATAGAAAAAAACATCCTAAATATTTAATTTTGTTAAAAAATAATAATAAATAATTTTGAAAGTAATACTCTATAAATATTTTGATAGATTCCACTTTTTATACGAATAAAAAAATAAAATAAAATCAAAACAAAAAAATAATAATCAATTGTACAAAATCATGAAATGAATACATGGAAAAAATTTATAAGTAAAAATTTAAAATTTTTTCACATTTTTGTTTTTCAGTTTCGCTTTTTTTTTGATACTTAATTGCTTTGCAAAATTTTTTTCTATTACAAGATCTCATGTAGCTTGGTAAAAACATGTTATACTAATGTTATTGAAATAGTTAAAATGATTGTATAAAAAATCCATTTTGATTTCTATTGAAATTTTCTTCTAAATCTTGAATTGAAAATAAATGTGAACATCGTTTATTTTCTCAATAATCCAATAATAATTTTGGTTATATCAATTTTTAAGAAAATATATAGATAATATATAAATTCATTCAATTTACTTTGTATGGGTATTAACTTTTCTCTGCTATTTATTATCCTACATATGATCTTATTTATTCTTTCAAAGGTAAATGATCAAAAACAATTGATATTTTCTCTTCTTTTGGAAAATATTACAAGTGTTTGTCTATTAAAAATTTCAGAAAAATATTGGAGTGGTTATTTCTCATCAAGTATTTTTAAAATTTGGTTAAAAAGTTGACAAAAAAATATAAAAAAAATATTATTATTAATTGATTAAAGTTTATCGGATAAATTTTCTAATTTAGAAATTTCTCTCGGAGTCCCTTTCTTTTTCGAGTTGCTTTGATTATTTGAACGAGTTGACTATTTTCATCAGATATTTTGCCTGGTATTGCTGTCCAATGGTCGAAGATCATTTGTGAGAATGCTTTTCCATTGGTTTTGGATTGAAGTTCATGATTTAAACCAAAGGATTCGATGATTGGTAAATAAGCAGTAATAATTTGGGTTTGATTACAAGCTATGGATTTTTTGTTCAAAAAAACCTCACCACTTCTTCGTTTAATTATATTCTCGATATTATTGATATCTTCCTTAGGGAATTGTATTTCACATACGTAGATTGGTTCCATCAGAGTCGGTTTAGCTGTTAATTGTGATTCACGGAAAACTCTTCTTGCTGTTGGGATGATTTGTCCACCACCTCTATGGATAGCATCAGTATGAATTATTGCATCCAGAAGGTTGAGTCTAACTCCTCTCATTTTTTCTTCACAAAGGAAACCTTCCCTGGTTGTCCATTGGAATGCAGCGATTACGGAGTCCTTAATTTCATCCAAATATTTGGCACCCTTTGTTCGATCAACCAAAATATTTGGGCCTACCGATTCTGGGCCAAACCCCCAAATCCCTTTCGCAGAGCCAAGATCCCAGTCATAGGTTTCAGATAAATGCTTTGCACAAGCAATTTTGTCAAAGTTTGTAACAATTTTACCAGATTCAATTTCGGAAGTCAGGTCAATATGGAGTGGTTCTGCTTTGGCAAATAATCTGTTATGCTTATTTGGAGACATGGAAAGACAGATTTCCGGGGATTCCTCGGTAACCGTTTCACGGTAGGAGACAACTGGATAAGTTTTGAGAAGTGCGGCGCCGTTACAGTAGAATTGTTCCAAATCTTTCAAACAAATTTCTAAATGTAGCTCACCTACACCAGCAACAATATGTTCACCAGTTTCTGCGACCGTGCATTCGACCCCTTGATCAGATTTACTGAGTCTCTTGAGACCTTCGACGAGCTTTGGTAAATCGTAGGTATTTTTTGGTTCAACGGCAACACGGACAAGTGGTGAGACGGAGAATTTCATATCCTTGATCTTATAGGCATCCTCAGAGGTGGAGATTGTACCAGTTTTGACTAAAAATCGATCAATACCAAGAAGACTGATAATGTTACCACATGGGCAATCAGGAAGCATTTCGACGTATCTTCCGATCATGACAACAACTCGTTGGATGGATTTGACAAATAAATCTTGTTTCTTGCCTGGGGCATAATCTGGTCCCATAATTCTTACCTTTTTTCCCGTCTGTATCGTGCCAGAAAAGACTCGGCCAAGGGTATAGAATCTTCCCTTATCGGATGTTGGTACCATTTTACTGACATACATCATTAGTGGTGCATTTGGATCACAGTTTGCGATACCCTTCGCACACTCGTCTTCCAATGATCCTTCGTATAAATTTTGGACTCTGTATTTCTGGGCAGTCTGTGGGGATGGTAAATGCAGAACAATAATTTCCAATAAGGCATCGGCAATTGGCAAAAACTTTCTCAGGACCGTTTTCAGAAGTGCCAGCCCTGTTTCCTCCTTTTCCGTTCCCTCGAGTTTGACACCTACATTTTGGATTACTTTTAATAATTTCTCTTGATCACCAGACATGATTACTTTAAATAATTGGTAAATTGGATCCAGAACGAATTGACAAAACCCTCTTTGCAAGGTGCTTCCACCCTCCCCTTTGCAGCTCTTGACCCATTTCTTTATTTTTGGATCCCAAAAGTTGTCTCCCCATAATTTGGCAACAAGTTTTTTTGGGTTGAGATCAAATTTGGAAGCGTATAATTTTGCAAAGTGATTTAATGTGAAGCCCCACCCCTGAAGACCAGATCCAAAGACAACAGTTCCTTCTTCAGGATTAACTGTCACGTCACCTAAAAGCTCGTCTTCGTATGTGGCAATGACTACATTCGCAGTTTCAATCTCCTTGGCAAAGATCTGATAGATTTCCTCTGGTTCTAATTGCAATTGTGTAAACGCCAGATCAACTTTGTTAATCATGAGAACTGGCTTAATTCTTTCAGCAAGAGCTTCTCTTAGTATAGTTTCGGTATGAATGCACACACCTTTTTAAATGGTTGAATAATGATTCATTTATGGAAAGGGGAAAAAAAAATTTAAAATGAATAATGTGGTAAAAAAAAAAAAATTCAAAATGAATAAGGTGGTAAAAAAAAAAAAATTAGCTTTCTTAAATTTATAAGAAAATTCATGAAAATACCTTCCACACAATCAACAATAACTAAAGCACCGTCTGTTATACGAAGAGCTGAACCAACTTCAGATGAAAAGTCAACATGTCCGGGTGTATCAAGAAGATTTACTAAAAAACCCTTTCCGTCGGCGTCTTGGGGGATTTTGTCTTCATCATCAATATTGAAATACAACGAAGCAGCTGTGGATTTGACAGTGAGACACCGATCTTGTTCATCTTTTCTTGTGTCTGTAAATCTTGCTTTTCCTGCTTTTTCAATGGAAAAAATACCGGTCTTGGCAATTAGGTAATCAATAACGGTGGATTTGCCGTGATCAACCTGTCCAACAACAGATATATTTCGAATGTTTGTTTTTTTGTCCATCGTTTCACGCATTTGTTCCACTGTATAGTTCATCTTTGAATAACGCTATTGTGTTTTTGAAATTTTGAAAAAAAGAATAAAGTTTTTCAGAAATTGAAACAAAAAAATGAAAAGAGTGATCAAGAAACATAACATAAATCCCCCGAACTGTGATAAGTTACAATGTCTTTCAAACTATTAGAATCCTTGAGTTCAATTTACAACACTTTTAAAGGGGAATAGCTTTTTTAAAGTCGTGAGATTATTTGTTGAGAGAGCCAAGAATTTTACTTTGTGAAATTGACAAAAAAAAGTTCGGTCATTCAAAACCTACAGTATGTTCAATAACTCGTGTTTTGAAGTTTTATTAATTGTTCAAAGGAAATATATAATGATACTAGAAAAAGACTGGTATTTGAATTCCAAATGAGAAAAAATTTTCTTTCCCATTTCCTGATTTTTCTTTTTCCAACAGATTTTTTCTTTAGTAAACACAATTCTCGTGGAAGTAGGTATGGCTTGACTTTTGTGGTAATATATACTGTTAATTGTAAAATAAAAAGATCAAAATTTTCATTCATCTTTCCAAATAAAATCAATTTCCAAAAATTTAAATAAATTATCAAATGTCCCCATTTTTTAAAGATAGATTAATAAATTAATATTTTATGATTGTTTATGGAATTAAAATTTTGAAATGGTACTATGATTTATAAATCACAATTTTAGAAAGCTGAATGAAAATTCTGTTTCATTTATTTTTCAACAAATAGTATTTGAAAAAGGAAATTAAAAATGAAGTGAAAATTTTTTCCCATTTATAATTCAAATAAAAGTATTGAATTAATTGTGGTTTTTCATTATTTAACCTTTTGTGTGCCCGAAATAATTTAGGTTTTTGATGAAACATTATGAATTGTATTTCGGAGACTCGAGATTTTAATTTAGATCAATACAAAACATTTTAAAGTTTAAAATTTGAGGTACCAGTCAATAATATTTTTTTTGATCAATTTCAAAATAAGGATTCCTGATCAAGAAATATGTTTAATATTGAAAATAAAGAGGTTTTTCAAATTTTTGTAATTGGCATAAAAATTTCACAATCTCTATTAAATATAGGTAAAAAAAATTTAATCGAGTTTTGTCCGTTAAGATTTTAATAACCTTTGAATTTAATTATTTTCATGATCAAATTAAGAAGGTGGTTGGTTGGTTGGGTTTCAACCTAAATGAGGTTGGTACTTTAAAAACCCTAAAGTCTGTTTTCTTTCACTTGAAAAGCTCGCGAAACCCCTTTTCATTAAATTCAAAAAAGATATTTTGTTTCGTTGGACAAACCTAGGATTTTTTTGAAATTCTTGAATAATTAACCAATTTTGAGAAAATATTAATATTTCATTTTATTATCCCAAAATACTATTAGAATTATAAGAATAGAAATACAAAGATCTAGCACTTCTTCAAAATATTAATTAAAGGGGTTTTATTGGAAAAAACAATCAAATTCACCAAACTCAAAAAACAGTCAATAAATTTTATTCTTAGAAATCTGAAATAATCCTTTTTTAAATACCAAATCAATTTCAACTTTGTAAAAATCATTTTAAGTATTTTAATTAACTCTAATTTGACTTTTAAATTTTTTTGTCAAATTAAATACTTTTAAGGGGTTAGTGCCACCATAGATTTCTCTATAACCAAAGTATACTGTAATTGGTTGTAAATGATACTAGTGCACAAAGGCTCAAATATCTCTAAAAAATCTATTATAAATCTTATTGCACAATCAATTATTAGATTTTTTTTACTAACGATCACTATTAAAAAAGTTTCATTTTGAAAAAAAATTAATTTAATTTCTTTTCCAAATCTAAAAATAGAAACCCAAAATACAGTATTCTAATAGTTAATAATTCTTATTTAGAACATTCCAAAAGAAACTTTTTTTTTAATTTTTTTAATCTCAAAGATTTACTCAATAATCTTCAACATAAAAACACAAAGACTGATTAGTTTTGTTTTCTTTTGATAAAACTAATTGTAAAATCAATAAATTTCCAATATTTCAGAAATAATTTGTCAAAATAATCTAAGAGTTAATTATTTAATTTTTTTAAAAAAAATGAATTTTTTAGCAACTAATCTAAATTTCGCGACAAATTTAAGAAATTTATTTTGCTGCCATGGAGTCTGGGTATTGATGATAATTCAACTTTAAAATTTTTTGTGGAAATGCAGATTTTATTCTGAAATTTTAGGTTTTTGACTAATACATAGATCATTTTTAATTGATGAGATCAACAAATATTGTTACTTGACTAATCGATTTTTTAGAGACATTTGAAACATGTAGGACTAAATTTAGTTAAACGAAAAAAAAATCATACTTTGAATGTAGGCTTCTCCTTGGTAGATGTTAATATTTTAAAAATCAAAAGTAATTTTTGACAAATCAAAAAAACCAAAGTAATTAAATCTTCGAAAAGATATACAATAAAAATAATATCCAAATGTAATAACAAACAACAACCACAACAATTCACCTCTTTAAGTCTTGGTTTTCTTTTTAAATATTTCAAAGATAATAGGAATTGTTACCTAATGGAGAAATACAAAAATTTAAAATCAGTGAATAACTTTGTTTGATGTATAGAAAAAGTCTCCTACTTTGCTGATCCACGCAGAAATGAGTAGAAACTCATAAAAAAATTTGTCTCTTAACAAAAAATAAAAATTGTTTCCAAATATTTAAAAATTGAATCCAAAATTTTAATCGATGCCCGTTCATTTCGTTTATTCAAATGTTATTTTTTTATGATCATACTTTCTCTTTTTTTTTAAGTTCTTTTCTTTTGATTTTTTTTCTATTTTTTTAAATCTCTAGAAAATTTCTTTAATGTTCTTCTTTTTTCATAGCAAAATATAATTCACCACTGAATACAGTCAGTTAAAAATTTTAGGCACAAACTTTCAACGAAATTTAAGGCACACAAAAAATCTCAAATTAAAGCACAAAATTTGGAATTTTAATTTTTACAAATTATTTTACTAGAATCTGAATTTTGTACCTTAATTTGATATTTTTATTGTACATTAAATTTCGTTAACGTTTGTGCCTTAAAAGTGGAACCGACTGTAATATATCTCAGTTCAAATCAATTTTGAAATTAAAATCAATGATCTTTTCAATAAATTTTAAATTAGGAATACAATTTGTTGAAAATTTTTTCGTAATTGTATTGAAATTTTTTATTTTTTTTTTTATCAAAATTTTCCTCGATTTTATGAGATAAAATTTGTAATTTGATCCCACATTTTTAGAATTTGTTTTTAAATAATAAAACTTTAAGAAACCAAGGCCATATTTAATTAGGGTATATTGTTTGTTTCAAAAATCGATTAATGTATAGGTTTTATTAAACAAAAAAAAACACTTTTTTAATTTTGAAAAAAGGATTAAACTTTTCTATATGCAATATTTTGATGATAGTAGGAAAAAAATGATTTTTTTAAATTTATAATTGTTTTTTTTTCTCATTTTAAAAATCTTATATAAATGGTTTCTTCTCTCTTTTTTCATAAAAAAGAGACCAAAAAATTTATGTTTTTAATTGTTCAAAAATGATATAGATTTTTTTCAAACCAAAACCAAAAAAGCCTTTTTTGTTTTCGCCATTGTTTTTAAACAAAGAGTGGGTTTTCATTTTATTTCCAATCTTTACTGGAATGATTGAATTACTTTTTTCTTTGTCATCTATTCATCAAATAATTGGGTTCATTTGAACCAAATTAATCTTCCAATTTCGTAAATTCTTGAGACGAGTGATCTTTTAGGATTTATGATATTAAAAACATCGCAAAAAAATTGGTTAGACTCTAATAAAATAACTTTAAATAAAATTTTTAAAGTGGAATTTAATAGTAAAATACAAATTATTTTCCCCAAATAGAATTGAAAATTAGAAGATTAGAACATTTTCAAACTTTACTCTAATAACCTAATGATTTCCCAAAATCTTTTGATAATGACTACAATACTATCCTAAATTTTTTAGAGTACTAATCTCTTTCTTATCAGTAGTTATCAATAATTATATATAGTAATGAAAAAAATACCCGATTAGAAAAAAATCCCTGAAAAGACCTTTAATTGTGTATCATTAGGAAAATTTTTGTGTAATTTCTAATATGTCCTTAATAAAATTAAGCACTATTTTTTTCTGATTAATATTTTTCGAAATCTAAGTTTCATACTTAATTCAATTAACCACTGGGATAAATTTTTTTAGAATAAAAACACTCTCAACTTTTGAATATCAAAATTATTTTTTGAAATTACTGTGCACTTTTTTATTGTTTTTTGAAAAATTGGGGTTGAAAAAAGTTTGAAATCAAAGAATAAGTTAATGTATTAAATTAGAATGCTTTTCCAGAAAGTTTATCCTTTTAGTTTAACTTTTTTTTAATTTTGATATTTGAAACTAATAAAAATATTTGAGGACCAAATTAGTGCCTTTTGTGAAAAGAAAATTCCCATAATTTAGAATTTGTTTTTGTAAATGAGTTAAAACAAGATACTGAATCTAAAAATATACATAATTTCAAGTGTGAATTCAATGATTTTGGCAAAAAATGTTTTCAAGAAAAAGTTAAATTGAAAATTTATTTAGTTTAATTTTATCATTTAGTTTTTTTAATTGTATTAATGGAAAGTATTTGATCAGTTTTCCATTTTTAGTGTTTTTTGGTTCGTAGTGACATATTTTCAATCAAATCCTTTTGATAAATAACCAAATTTTTGATAAACCTTGTAATAAACCTACCTAAAGTTCAATAAAGTTGGGTTTCTATAGAATATTCAAGTAATTGTTTGGTAGCCTAAGTAGATCAACTAATTTTGAAAAACCATGTAGTTTTATTGAGGTTTGTTAAAATTTGGGAAAATGATAATTTTTAGGTTTTTTTTTGTTTGATTGGTGTTTTTTAACAGTTTTAATTTCATTAGTCCTCGTTCAAATAAGTGGGTGAGTTATAATTTTTAAAAATTTGATCTTTAAAAAAAAATATTTGATTTTAAATCTTACTACTGTTGTCAAAATTATGGTATTGAAATGTTTAATCCATTTTTTCAACATCAAAAGAGGTGTTTATATATATATATATATATATATATATATAGAAGTCCTATACATTAACCTGAACAAAGAAGCCTCCAATAAACCCTAATTAAATATGGCCTTGGTTTCTTAAAGTTCTAATATCTAAACTCAATTCCAAAAAATGGGACATAAAAAAAAATTACATTAATAAAAATATACCCCAAAATACATAATACTTAAACATTAAAATAATAAAAGACCCGAAAATATTTAATGAATACTATTTATATATTTTATAGTAAATTTAAAATTCAATTTAAAAAATAAAAAAGAAAAAATGAAAAAAAGTGTGCCCCTTTTTTTGGAACACGGTTACCAAAAAATCCATTTTTATTGAAAGAAAAATTAATAAAAACTATGAATAGATTCAACTTGTCTTTTGATAACTAAATCTATCGTTTTAAATATAGAGTTTATTAATTTTCTTAGGTTTCCCAACTCAAAGTATTCCATACATTAGTGAAAATTTTAAAAATTCTTCTGTGTTTTTTGGTTACAATTTTTCAGTTTAGTATCCATAAATTCCCAATTGGATTTAAATTTGTTGAATTGGGGGGCAAGGGCCCAGAACATTACATCCCCGATTCAAGTAGGTTTGAGGTTTTTTTGAAGTATGTGGACAAGCTCCATCCTTTTGGAAAATCCATTTCAACTCACCATATTCTGAATTAGCGAGTTGAATTACATTTGATTTTTTTGATAATATCATTAATAATACATTCAGTATTCACACTTCCATTAATGATAATAAGGTCTGTTTGTAGGCAATGTACTCTAGCACCCCATATCATAATTTTTTTTCAAAAAAATTTTTTTCTCGATAAAAAAAGAATCTTTTTTCTTTTTGAGAGAAAAAAAAAATTTTTTTTTGTGATTAGAATGGTAACTTTTAAATTTCATTTTAAAGTGATTTTGAGATTTTCGAAAAGTTTTGAAAAAAAAAGAATCCAAAAAAAATCAAAAAACAAAAAATAATGAAAAAAAAATGATAAATAATTAACCACAAAATTATTTACACTGATTGTTAATATCTAATGTTTCTATTTAAGAGTCAAATATCACTTTTCTTGGAATTAAATTGATTTTGAAGGTGTGCCCCAATTTTCGGAATTGAGTTTAAATAGATATTGTAAAAATGAAGGATCAAATTGAAAAATTTATCTCAAAAAATAGAATTAATTTTTAGAGAAAATTTTAATCATTTCAATACAACAGAAAAATTTCAAAAGAATGTGAATATTATGAAAAAATTTTCAACAATTTGCAATTCATAATTTAAATATTACTGAAAATAATCAGACCTTTACTTTCAAAATTGATTCCAACTCACCTATACTATTTGGTAGTCGATTGAATGTTCCATTGGAAAGAGAGAAAAAAGCATAGATTATATTTTGAAACATGGATTATAGTCATTGTGAACGCATTATTTTGATCACTGTAATTACACAATATTTTTCCTGATATTCACAATTAAAAATCTTTTTGGTGGTATTTTCTTTTACAATATTTTAATCATCAAAGCATGAAAAACATTATAATATGAATAGTTAAGTTTTTCAGAAACCATTTTGGCACATGTGTGAATATAACTTTATACAAATAAAAAGATTGAGTTTAAAAAAAATACAGAGAATTGTTACTTACTGTTGAGAGAAAAATGTTGGACAGCTAAAAATAGTTGGACAGCATTTTTAATTGGGAACATTACTGAAAATGATTTTTAATTTCTTTCGTTTGTGAAATAACTAAAGAAAATATCAATAATCTACTTATTAGAATAAGGATTAATGTAATTCTACTTTTTCAAAACCTTATCTCTTATAATCTAAAGCACGTTTAAAAATTAACATTTTTAGAATTAATAGTAAACTTTACTAAAACTTGGATTTTTGTTAAAATGGCAAGATCTACTTTAGTTGTCAACCATTCAAATGAGTATTCTACACACACCACATATTAATGAAATTTTAACACACTTAAACATGGATTTATATAAAATTCACCTTGTTATCAATAGGATTTGATTTTCAATTTTACTAATGTTCCCAATTAAAAATAGTGCTCAATCATTTTTTGCTTAAGAGCTACTATTATTTTTCAGTTATAAAAAATGAAATTTTTTAGTTCACATCTCAAAAATATTTTTCTTCTTTAGAAGTCGAAAGAAAAACCAAAGATCTAAACAATATCGTTTAGAAATGATATTTTTAGACCATAAATTAAACTTCCTTTGTTCACTCAAAGACAAAATTTTTACTCTGACTAATTTGGTTGTAACAATAATAATTAATATTCATTTTGAGAAATTGAGATAAAAATTTTAACATATATTAATGCGAAAATAACAGTACTGTTTATAATCGGTTTGTTTGATTGCATAATAATAGGTCTTCAAAAAAAAAAAACGAAACATAGCTTTTTACTTTGAAGCACACGTTTAACAAGTTTGAAGCAGATCGCATTTGAACAACAGTTCATATTTAACCAAATAATATCAAGCCCAAACATCTCTGAAATTTTGATCATAATTTAACTGAATAATTGCTTTGAAAAAAAACATAATCATTTTTCTTTGTTAATATTTTTCTTTTTCAATTCTTTGATTTATGAAAACCCAAAGCCAGCTTTTTATTATCGGATCAGATGAGATGTACTTTTTATTTCCGAAAATGAGCCTAAAAAAAAGAAAAGAAAAAAAAACGAAACATGATAACAATCTGCCTTACATCTCGCCTTTAACAAAAATTACAAATATAAAAAAGATAGTAATGAATAAAAGAAAAGAAATTCTTATTCTCAAGACCAACAACGAAATTCAATTGAAAACAATCGTTGGGGAGAAAAAGGTCAAGAAAACATACTACTCAAAAAAAGAAGAAATAATTGACATTCAGGCTGGTCATAAATACTTTTTGTTATTGTCAAAATCTGGAAAAGTCTTTTCCTTGGCAGAAACAAAGTACCTTTCAAAAGGAAGCTATTGGCAAAGAATAAAAAGGGTCGACAAGAACGTACCACTGATTCACCCAGAACAGAGCACGTGGAATCAATTAAGATCTGTTAACTTTTTTCTTCAAAACAACTTGATTATAAAATCAATTTGGTTATCAGCTTCGACTTACTATTTTTTGTGTAATGATGGAAAGCTTTATGTAAGTGGCAAAAACGACAAAGGTAAGATTTGAATTTTCACAATTTTGAAAAAGTTCAAGTGAAAAAAATGATGACTTAAGGACTACGTTCCCACCCTTGAGAGTGTTGAGTTATTACGTTATTCTACTTTCACTTCTCACAAAAAAATTTCACACGGGAGTAATTGGACAAAAAAAAAAAAAAAAAAAAATTTTTTGTAATCTTTACCTTTTCAAGCAAACTTTTTTTCAATGAAAAGGAAAATTGAAAATAACAAAAAAATAATTGCAAAAAATGGCTTTTGGGGATTTTAAAGTGCATTTCATATTTGAGAACATTTCAAACTTGTACAAACAAATGTAAAAAATATGTAGAACAGCACTAGAAAATAGTGTGAGTACGGAAAGTTGAAATGGAAATTCTAAAATATTAAAATCAAATTTTTAATGATCTAACAAGGCAAAAATTGTATCAAAGGCAAAAATTATTGAAAAGTTCACATTTTTTCTAAAAGAAATTCTCAGTTTGGAGAAATATTACTGAGATTACATAACTCTTTCAAGGGTGATTTTATACATTATTTCACTATTTTCACCTAAAAACGGAGTCCTTAAAGCGGTAGTAGGCATATAAAAGAAAAAAATAGTCAGTTGCATCACATTTTTTTTCAGAATTCCAAAATGCATAACTGCATTTTTATTTCTAGAAGGCGAAAAAAAATAAAGTTTAGTTGCGGATCTATGTAAAAAAACAAGTAATGTTTTAAAATGTAATTTCGTTGACACGAAATCCCATGACTAAACAATTCCCTTCCACCCACAAAAAATATTTGAAAGTTACAATTGTTTTGTTTTTTTGAAGACCTTGATGAACTTGTTCTTATCCTCTTGTTCCAAAAATTCTTGAGTATTTCGGGTTTGTTGTGTGTTTTTGGTCTACTTCACTTAAACTAAAACTTGAGTGTGATCTTGTGTATGAGAAAAGAGAGGTGCGAATGGGCTTTAATTGTTTATTTACAGTGATCAAAATAATGCACGCAGAAGAACTATAATCCGTGCTTCAAAATAAAATACCTTGTTTTTTTTATCTTCTTTTTACAATGTAACATTCAATCGACTACCCAATAGTGTACTAAAGTTCAAATCAATTTTGAAAGTAAACACCTTGATGGTTTGAGTAAAATTTAAATTATTCATGCAATTAGCTGAGAATTTTTCATAATAGTCTGAAATTTTTTATAATTTTTTTTGTTTTTTGATAAACATTTTCAAAAAAATTTAATTCTCGATTTAAAGTGATAAATTTTGCAATTTGATCTTTCATTTTTAGAATTTCTTTTTAAATAAAAAAACTTTAAGAAAACAAGAACCATATTTAATTAAGGTTTATTGTTGGTTTCTTCGATCAGATTAATGTATAGGTCTTCTATAAAATTAAAAAAAAACAAGCTTTTTATTTTGAAACGCGGATTAAACTTGTCTGCATTCATTATTTTTAACAACAGTGCATTTTTTTTTTTTTTGCTTTCAATTATTATTTTACGAATAGAATCCATAAATTACAACTCACTTTTTTAAAAATCTCAAATTAAGTCTCAAAATTCTGATAAAAGTGAAATCATTTGAGTTTAAAAAAATAATGAAAAATATGCTTTAATTTGAGATTTTTGTGCTACCTTAAATTTCATTTGAAAGTTTTTGCATTAAAAATAGAGCTTACTGTATTTTTTTGGATTTTCAAATTGAGTTTTCATTGTGTCTTAAATTTACATTCAAAGTTTGTGCCTTAAAAGTGGAACTGGCTGTAAACCAATCCAGTGCTGCAAACTAACTAATTGCTCCAAAAAAACTCAAGTGTGTAACGCTTGTATTTTGGTAGTTCTTTCTGAAGTGTTGAATTAAAACACTCGATTATTGGAGTTTGTTTTCAAGTGATGGGATGTTGAATGGTAGTTGAAAGAGGATATGGTTTGAAAAAATCTTCTTTTCAGATTTTTTTTGTTTTTTTGGTAGCAAAGGTTTTTTTTGTCTTTTGTTAACAAACAATTTGCCTTTGGTAAAAGTCCTTGACAAATTTTGAGGAGTACCAGAGCAAAAAGCATTTAATTTCTTTACAAGCGGAATTACGTTATATTTTAAACAGAAAAAAAATAAAATATTAAAAAAGTTTTCATTTTTTTTTGTATTTTTGAGAATGATTCTCGGGGTTTGTTTTAACCAAAACAGTGAATCAAGAGTTGAACCCATCTATATTTTAATCAAATTTGGATATTTATTTTCATTAAAAGAAAAATTTCAATAAAAACATTATTTCCACATGTTAAGGCATAACTTTAAAAAAGGAAGAATAAGAAACAAATGACAATTATTCCTTTGTTGGTATAGAAGTCCATAGTTGTTTATTTTTGAGTTATAATCATTAATTTTTGACTTGTCAATTCCCCATAACTGTTTCCAGAATGTTTGCTGAAAATTTTTGATAAAATTGATTATTTTTTTCAGCTCATTGTTCCTCAATAAATAAGGATGTATTTTTTCAATTTTGAATGTGTAATTTTTTATTTGAATCAAATATATGCTCTTAAATATACATTATAAGATTTTTGGCAAAAGGTAAAAACAAAAAAAAAAAATATTAAAATGATCAAATCAATTTTAAAAACAAATTTGACCTATCCATAATCCAAATAATAGGATTTTAGGAAACTTGTTTTTTTTTTTACTTTTTTGCCTTTTAAAAAAGAATTTTTTTTGATTTTAAATGCAACCAAAAAATAATATTTTGTGTTCTTTCGAATTTTTTTTACAATTGAGTTACTTTTCAAATAAATTGGTTGTAACTTTTTATCAATTTTACAAGATTTAAAGTTGAATTTTCAACTGATCAAGAACAATTAATGAATTTGAAGATTTTTTTGTTGAAATTAAGGAGGTAAGTACATTTTCCCTTTTGAAAAATTTTAATTGTGTGAACATTACTGAAAAATATTTTTTGAGTGCCACCATTTATGTGAAACTGAATTCTTCAAATCATTTCTTTAAACGTTTAAATTGATATTTTAATAAATACTAGAGTGAAATATATCCATAGTATAAGATATTTTCATACCAACAAAAAAACGGAAATCAAAAAAATGAAAAAATTGATCAAAAAAAAAATAAATAAAAAACATTTATTACTTGATCTTATCTACAGCATTTTATACAAATACTTATTCTTTATTTGAGTTTTATTTTTAATTATTTATGAAATAATTTTGTTTGAAAATTTTTTATAAACAAATTACTGTTTATTTCTAAAGAATTTCCAAAATGAATTTAAAAATCCTATTTTCATTTAATTCATCTAATTTTAGTTTTAGTTTAGAAAATCAGATATTTTTTTAATTCTTCTTGAGAATAAGGGTTTATTGGACAAATTCATTTGATTTTATAATTATTTATTTTCCATTAAAATGAGAACGAAAAATAATTCTGAATTTTGATTGAAATTATTTCTTGAATTTTTCAATTATTTTGATTTGAATCTTTTGTAACTGTTTTTTGATTCCAAGAATTCAAACCCTCTATTTTTATTTTAGAAATAGTATTCTTTGTTTTGGCTTTGTTTGATAAAAATATTTTAAAAAAGAATTTTGAAAGCAAATTTGTAAAAAAGGGTTTTGTAAAATAATAATAAAAAGTAATGGGGCGAGAAATTCAACTTAAAAAATAGTTTTTATTCATACAAAATAAGAAGATAAAGAAAACCAATCTTTGAAAATAGATTTTTATCGATTTTTTTTTTTTTTTTTCTGAATTTCTTGATTTCAACAAATTTATTTGGAATGGTGATCTTACTTGTTTGGTCTTCTAAAAGAAAATATTTGTTTCAAATGTACACTTTTTGGGGTATATTTTTTTTTGGTTTATTGTTTGATTAATTTTAATCGTTCATATAAACATAATTTCTAGATCCAAAACCAAATTTAAGTAAAACCAAAAATTGAAATTCAAAAAAAAAAAAAAATATCCAAAAATTTAAGATTCAACTCTGAATTACAATGATTCTGTTCACAAATAGACTAGTGAATGGTGTTTTGGTTCAAAGGTTTCAATATTTGGTGGCACTCAAAAAATATTTTTCAGTAATGTTCACACAATTAAAATTTTTCAAAATGCTAAAATGTACTTACTTCCTTAAATGGGAAATTCTACCAATATATATATATATATAAACTATTTTTCAAACAAAAGGGCACACCTCTCAAATCGTCAATACCATCGAATTTGATTGTTAATAAGATAATTACTTATTGATGATTTTCATTTTAAAAATTCATTTTTTCATTTTGTGCTTTTTTTATTTTTGGATATTGAACAGTTGTAAAATGAAACTAGCAAGATAAGAAGAAACCAATTTGGAAATAATCTACCTGTGTATTAACGGAAACAGTTAAAGTTTGATTTAGAATGAGCTAGAAATAGGAATTCAGAAAGACCATTATTGGATTGATGTATGGAACTAAGAAAAGAGAAATAAAGAAAAAACATTCCAACAAAATAACCAGATGAATTGCGACTTTATCTTGAAAATGAGACTTTAAAGAACAAAAGTTTGACGTGTAAAGAATTATCAATAAAATGTTGAGAACTTTTTCCCAATTCACCTTGTTCAAAGGTTTTTATTGGGTTTATAATTTTTTTCTCTTTACAATTTACAAAACAAGATTTCTCATTTCAAATAAAAGGGCACACCAATTTTTAAAATATTGAATTTTAATTTTTATTGTTTTGTTTTAATGAATTTTAAAGAATCAATTGAGTGTTTTTTTTTTATGTTTTAAAGCGTATCTTAGATTTTAGAATGATAATACAATTAATTTGATTCATTTATGAATAACTCTTGAAATTTTTTGTGCCCTTTTATTTGAAAAAGGGTTTATATATATATATATATATATATATATATAAATTATTTAAAAAAAGTCCTTGTCAATATTCTAAGGTTCATTTTATTTGTAAAAAAGGTTTAACTTGTTTTTGATGAAGAATTTATAGATTCAATTTCCATCTTTTTCCCTTAGAAAGGATACAAAAAAATTAAAAAAGAAGAAAAACAAATAAAAAATGAAAAATAATTTCAATTTAGTAAAAATATAATAAGTTCTGGTTTAAGATACTGGTAATAGGAAAATTCATTTAGGGTTCAAAGGTTGTTACATCAAGCTAGGATAGATTAACTCCACCCAAAAGAAAAAACTTTCAAAAAATAAATTGAAAACATAATTCTATATTTAAAATATTAATAATAATAAAAAAACTTTATCAAAAATTTTCAAAAAATCTTTTTTTTCTACTAGAAATTTATTTTAATAATTATCATTTTATGTAACAATGAATTCATCAAGTTTTTATTGTGTGATAAATACAGTAAAAAAGTTTTTTTTTGGATTTAATTAAACATTATTTCAATGAACCTATTACTAATTTACAAATGAGAAATCTCCATTTAGATTTAAAAAAAAATGAAGAAGAATTATTGGTCAATAACTCAAAAAATAAAAGTTTTATGAACTATTTTAAATTAATTTTTTGAAAGAACTATTTTTTTATTTCTTTCAATGTTTTTATCAATCTTGAGAGATCAAGTATAAATTGAAATATTTTATTTTTTGAAACAATTACTAAATAATGTATTTTGTAAATAAACTAAATTCCAAAAATTTGGGTACAATTTAAACGATTGAAAGAATAAAAATACTCCACTGTACATTCAATTTGGAAAGAATTTTGATTTTACAAACAATTTCATTTTTTGTCTTTTTTGTTTTGTTTTCATTTGCTTTTTTGCAGTTACATAATCTGTTTCGTTAGATCTGGAAATTTTTTTTTCGATGGCTGATAGAAGGTTAGTGTTGAATTTGTTAAATTAGAAAATCACACAAAATTAGTCGGATAGTATCTTATCATTTGATCGATCAACAATTGATGGTGAAATTTCAACAAATTTACCAATACATTTTTTTTGTTCTTGCTCGTTTCATTATTTTGGAAATTTGGAAAAACCAATTTTTTTTTTTTTCATTTTATATTTTTTTTCTTTTATTTGGATGAAAACGATTACTTAAACTCTGTTTCAGTCAAAGGGGCCCAACGTTTTTTTCAAATATCAATTATTTTATAGAATTGACCTTTGAAGAACAAATAAGTAATAAACAGAATAATACACATCAAAGAATTGTTGATATATGTCTGAAATAAAACTAATTAATCAATGGATTTTCTTAAAAATTGAAAAACTCAAATTCTTAGAGCCATATTGAGAAAAACAACGATGTTCGTTTTGAACTTCTACTGGGATTTGAATAATAAATATGAAACATTTTTCACTTCATTTTCCATAATTTGCTTTTAGAAATCAAGCCCCCAAACGAAGTTTGTTGGTATTTGTGGTCTCTATTTGAAAAAGAAAATGAAAATGAAGTGGAAATTTTTCACATTTATTAAACAAATATCAAGATCAAAGATCGAATAGAATTGCAATAGAAATCAATATGATTTCTCAACAATCTTTACATGGTTTCAATAACCTTATAATAACACATTTTTACCAAGTGACTATTGATCTTGCAATAAAAAAATTTTTTGCAACTGAATGACGTTTTAAAAAAAATATCGAAAAAAAAAAACAAAAATGTTTAGAAATGTGAAAAAATGATTTCAATTTTGAAAATTTCCAAAATAAAATTTTTCTTCTAATATCTATGCAAACACTTTAAACACATGTATTATACCATTACACCTGGTCCCCTTTGACTGAAAAATAGTTTATAAAAGCATTAATACTCGTTTACTTAAATGTGTTTTTATATTACATTTTGAAAAATATAATAAATTGGGTTTTTTATTTTTGCCTATTTTTGATTTTGGGTGATGTCCAAATTTTTGGAATGGGGTTTAGATGTTCCCAACAACTATTTTTAAAAAATAAAAAAATGATAATTTAAAGAAAAAATTATTTTCACCCGAAACTAACCTAATATATATATATATATATATATATATATATATATATTGTATGCTATTTTCTCTTTTCGTTATAATTTACGATAAATAAACATACTATTTATTATTATATTATAAATTTAGGACAATTCGGATCTGGCAATGATTATTCTTCTAATTTACCAATTTTTATTAGAAATGACATTCAAAAGATATTTGTAAATAGTAATGCTGACTCTTTATTTTTTATTACTAAAAAGAAGAAATTATTTGGATGTGGTGATAATACCCATAGTAAATTAGGTTTGTATGAAAAAAAACAAAAGGAAATAGAAATTAGACCAAAAGAAATATTTGTTGATGGTGTGGAAACAAATGAAATAAAAGATATCGAGGTGGGGTCTTGCCACTCTGTTTTGATTACTAAAAAGGGAACAATTTATGGGTGTGGTGATCCTAAATTTAACGGGACTGGGCATTTTCAAAACAATTTTACAAAGATTCCAAAGCTTCAAGAAAAAAAAATTATTTTAATTTCAGTTAATTATGTGGAAACACTTGCCTTGACACAAGACAATGAATTATTTGGGTGGGGTTTTATAAATAAACGATATCCTTGCAAAAAAATTAAAGAATTTGAAAATTTTAATTCCGATAATATGAGTACATTACCCATTAAAATCAAAATGCCAAATTTGGCCTTTTCAAGGAATATTAAAATCTTTTCTGCTCATCATGCAATTTTTATATATAATTCATTTGATGAAAAACCAATCAAAAAAGATTTTGAAAACGTATTAAATAATAATCAACAATTTTCAAAAAAAATCATTTCACAATTTCAAAAAACTTTAATTGAAACGAGAACAAATTGTAAATTATCAAAAATCCAAGAAATATTTCAAAAGAATTTCAAAAAGAAGGAATTAAATATTTTTTTAAAATGGGTTTATTTCGATCAAAAAAAGTGGAGAAATGAAAAATTAATGAAAAATATTTTTAATTGTTTAAATTTAACATTTATTCAAAATGAAAACGAAAGTGTAAATTCTTTTGAAAATAGTTTATTAAAATTATATCAAGATGATGAATCAAAAGATTTTTCAATTTTGATTCCTAAAGAAAAGAAGCATATTGATCTAGATTTACTAAGAGAAAATTTTAAATTATTAAAATTTGACGATAAGAATGAGAAAGAATTTAATAATCAAAATAGTTTAAAAGTCCATAAATTTATTTTGATAGCAAGATGTGGCCTTTACAGAGGGTTATTTGAATTTGTTGAAAATGATAATGATCTCAATGAAATCAATGATTATTCAGGGAAATCAAAAGAATGTTTAAAAATTTTCTTTAAATATCTTTACACTGATAAAATTGATTTAAATATAAATGGGGCAAAAAATAATCAAATTCGGTTAGAAGTGATGGTTGAGGATTTAGAAGATTTGGCTGAATATTATCAATTGAATTCAATTGGTTACTTTAATGATGAATTAAAAAGAATAACCAAAACCAAAGTCAACAACCATTCAACTATGTTCTTTTAATAAATAATGATGTTTGTAATGATATTGGTGATGGTGATGGGGGTGAGAGAAATGTGATCAAAGAAAAGGCTTGGAAAGAAAGAAATAATTAATGAAAATAAAAGAATACTGAAAAGAGTGTAAATTTGTTGTTCGGCAAAAAGTAATATATATATATATATATATATATAAAAACAATTTATTTTAATTTAAAAATGATTTTAGAAAGAAATTCTACTCATTCAGAATACAAATAAAATCATTTCAGAAACTCATTTTTTTCAAAATTTTAAGAACAAAAACTAATTTTTTTTTTTTTTTTTGAAAAGGATTTTTGTTTTGACAGGTTACCAAATAATAATTTTTTATCTTCTTTAGATTTTTTTTTTTCAAATGGGTTACTATTAGAAAAAATTGTAAATTTTGATATTTTTATTGGGTAAAAGATAAATTTTCAACTGATGTAAGGCAATTGATAAAATATAAGATTTTTTATTGAAATTTAAAAGGGGAATTCTACCAAAAAAAAAAAAAAAAAAAAAAAAATTGTTAATGAAAAGTTCTTGTGACTATCATAAGGTTCATTTTTTTGTAAAAAATGTTTAACTTCTTTTTGATCAAGAATATATGAATTCAAATATCTTCATTTTCTTTTATAATAAATGAACAATTTAGAAAAAGGAAAAATGATAATCAATTACCTTTGTTGAAAATATAACAAAACAGAGAAAATAATTGTTTTTCGTTTATTAGATACAAATTCTAGAATTATAAACCCCAAAAATGAAGCATGTATGGATAATCTATATCTTTTATTCAAATCCAGTTGCTATTTTTTTAACATTGCTTGTATATTTTGTTTCTTTCAAATGAGTTCTTAAAAATTTTACAAATATCAATTTTCTTTTATAATTACAGTTAGTTCCATTTTTATGGCATGAACTTTTGAAAAAATTTAAGGAATAAAGAAAAATCCCAAATTAAGCAATAAATTTCAAATTCTAGAAAAATAATTTGTAAAAAAATCCAATAAATGTGTATTAATTTGAGATTTTTTTCTAACTTATGTTTTGTGTAAGGTTTGTGTCTTAAAGGTGGAACTGAGTGTAAAATTTTAATGAATAACTTGGAAAAGGTTTAAGAATCTATCTCAGAGAATAGTTGATATCGGTCTGAAGTCTAATAATCCAATTAAAATATAAACTCATTTTCAGTCAAAGGTGTGTATGTGTGTGTGTGGGGGGGGGGGGGGGGGGGGATAGAACATATTCTATGAGTTTAATTCATTATTCTTCTCAAACTAAAAGTTCAATTTTTAGATCTGAATCATTTTTTATTATTTTATATTTTTTTTTTTTTTTGAATTTTCTTTCTTTTTTTCTTTTTTATTTTTATTAAAAATTAAATTTGAAAAAAAAAAAATTGAAACTCCAAATTAACATTAAGAAAATTTATGCTTTGTGTATTCTCTTAAAATCCATACACTTACAAGTAGAAAATCTTATTGGCAGAAATTTTAATTTCCTAAAAGAAATTGAGAGTTTTACACTAGAAGTTCCAATGAAAAGAGTACAAAAAATATTTTACATTTTTTTTTTTTTTTTTTGAAATTTTATGGTTTGTCCAGGGTTTTCTTTTATGATTATCAACCCTAATACAAAGTTTATTATTTCTCGTATTTCTAAACAATTTAAATTTGTTTCATTGCTGAAAATAAAGTGAATTTTTCATTTTTTGTGGAACACCATTGAGTGAAATGGGGTATATTTTCATAAAAAGTGAAAAATTCAAATATTTAGGAATATCATATAGAGAAAAACAACAACATTGATTTTGATCTACTATCAAAGATTAAAGAATATTCAAATAGAAATCAATTTGTTTTTTTTTACAGTCATTTTCACCCCAGGATAACATTTACAATAAACTTTTTTTTACAAAGTAGCTATTATTTTTTCAATATATAAACAAATTTTTGCAGAGCTGTTATCGTCTCGAAAAAAAAAATTGTAAAAGGTATTAAAAATAGAAAAAAAAAAATGATAAAAATGATTTCAATTCTTAATTTTTAAAAATGGTTTTTTTCTTCTAAAATCCATCCAGGCCCTTTAAAAAGAAGTAATCCAAATGTAAAACTGTTAACATTTGGAAGGGCTATTGTTTAGTTTGCAATTTTTGTATTCAAGACTCAAAAATAATTCTTTTTTATTCATTTATTTTGTATATAAATAATTTCGCAATTCTGATATATATATGGTACAAATCACACGAATATTTAAATTACCAAACCAACTCCTAAATTAAAATTTATCATATATATATATATATATATATATATATATATTGATTAATTGGTTTACTTCTTCTCTCTTTTTTTTTTTATTTGATAAATTTTCTTTAATTATTCCTTTCTCTAAATAAATAAATTAATAAATTAAAAAGTATCCTTTCATTTTATTTTATATTAATTTCTGTTTTTTTTTTTTTTTTTTTTATGAAGATATAAGTGTTTTTTTTTGAATATCTCATATAAGCTAAATTTCAAAAATAGGGGCAGTTTTTTCATCAGAAAAAAATTTTGTTTAATTGTTTATTCTTTTGAATAATAATGTATTTTACTATATTGTTTAGATATAATAACCAAAAGAAATTAATAAATAAAAATATCGTGTAATCAATTTATTTTTTGAAAGGCGAATGAAAAAAGAAAAAAATAATAAAAAAAAAAAGGGTTTATCCCTAATTTTGAAATTTGGCTTATTTATACAAATCAATATTTCTTGTATTCTAAATCTTTATAAAATTGGTTTAAGTTTGATAAAAGAATTAAATGAAAATTAATTTTTAATAATCATTTGAAGACCAAAATAGGAATTTTAAATTTATTTTGAAATCTCAAAATATCAAATAATTTTACATTTTTTGTTTTTGATGGGTAATTGAAATAAAAATGTTGAATCGTTTTTCTACACTTATAAAATAATTGATATAAACTGACTAATAGGCAAGTTTTACAAAATAATGAATTCCAAAGATGTGGAAAACTGTTAAAAAGGGTTCAATTTCAAATTTATAATTGAAATGACTGTTCTTAATTTTTTTTGTTAAAGTTGAGTAAATTTTTTAAAAAGGTTTAAAATAAATCTAATAATAGTTGATAATTTCTAATAAAATTACAATATGTTTATTAACAATTGATTAATAAAAAATTTCTATAATATATATGAGATGTTATTGTAAGATACAAATAAAGTCCAATTTATTATTATTTTATTAATTATAAATAAATTATGAAGAATTGAAACAAAAAAAAAAAAGAGAGAGATAAGATAAGAATAATTAATTAACATAAGAATTTAACAATAATTTTGAAAGCATATTACAATACAATATCTAATCCGGATGTAAAATAAACAATATAAGTAAAACTCGAGATTTTGATTCTAATGAAACCCAAAATTTTCTTTTCAAGGCAGAATTTTGAAAAAATATAATTATTAATTGTTTTTTTTTTTTTTTGAGAATACCTATGTTAGATGGATATACATAACATTATTAAAAGGAAATTATGGAAAATAATTACAAAATATAATATTGAAAAAATCTTAATATAGTAAATGAACTTCGTATTAGATATCAAAAAAATAATCTCTCTAAAAAATTAAATAATTTTTATATAATTTGGTTTTTTTTTGAATATTAATTTCTCAGAAGTCTTACCATTTGTGAAAAAATGTGAAACCGATAAAAAAAGTATCTACACAGTTTTTAATGGGGATCGTTAATAGAATCACGGAAACTTATTGAAAATTCAAAGTAAGATCTATTATTAAAAAAAAAAAAAAATGGTTAAAGATGAAATGGTTGATTAAACACAACAAAAGTTTTTTTACATTATATCTTTTAGTCTGGGTTTTTCTTTGATTGATCAATTATTACAAAATTTGTTGAAAAAATTCTACTATTTTTGCAATCTCCAAAACGACAACAACAATTTTGATAATAAAGTAGATTTAAATTGTGTTTGTTGGTTTGATTGAAAATAATATAATGGGTTATTATTTGAAGTTAATTGGTTTCTTCTTTTAATTGATTTTATTTTTCCTTTTCCAGGTTTCTGTGATTCTATAAAGGCTCCTAATTAAAAACTGTGCTGATACTTTTTTTTTGATTTCAGTTTTTTTCCCCAATACTCATTATGGATATTAGTAAATAGCGAGTTTTCATTTTATAATTTCAAACTATTTTAAAGAGTATGTATTACAAAAGTATTAATATAGTTTTTAATAAACTGTCACACATTACAATTTTGATGAGTATTAGGGCACTGAAAGTTCATTAAGAAGAGATAGAAGAAACTAATCTTATTAAAAAAAACTTTGATTGAAAAGGTCTTATCAACGAAATTTTTGAAAGGTTTCATTGAAAGAGAAGGTGATCTTTCATCTTGTTAATCAACAAAAAGAATGGGTTTGTTGAAATTACACTCCTTACCAAGTCTCTTAGATAAACTTCACTTTTTGTTAATTACAACAACATGTCTGAAAACGGTTTAAGGATTCAAAACAGATTCATCAATACCAATCATTTAACGAAAAAAATATTCCAAAAATGCCAAAATTATAATTTTGAATTGTTTTGTTAAATTTTTCAACGTGCAGTATTTGCAAATTAAATATTTTCTTTCCACATACACAGGGTTCAGAGTCGTTTGTTTTCAGGCGGTCTGAAAAACTGTCCAAAAAAAATTACTTTAAAAATGATTACTATTAATTTTCAAAAAATCACAAATTAACCCCACCTTAAAAAGGTCTAAAACAAATTTAATATCAATTGCCCCTAATGAGGTGTTTCTTTTTGGTCGTTCATTCAAACAAAAAAAGGTCAAATACTGAAAATTTAACAACGACTTTTTAGTCAAGAGGTTTGAGTAAAAGAATTTGTTAATAATTTTTCTCGTCAACATACACATGTTTAAAGACACCAAAACACCACAAAAAAGAGAAATGTTTAGGGTTTGATAAACTAATTTGATTGAAATTAGAAAAAAAATTTTTAGTATTTTTACATCCACTCTTCTATTTGAGAGACTTCAAAAACGATCTTTACAGTTTTCAAAATCCCTTTTTTCTCCAGAAATATTATTCTAATTATTTTTTTTGGGATATGTAATTAATCTTTCTGTGAAACGTAGAGACTTTTAGAATCCCTTTTTAAAGTCTTTTTTGCAAAAGAGTGCAAAAAATTTTCGCTTATGTGGTTCTCAAAATAGGTATATTGAAGTTTGTTGTCTGTTCGGTAGATTCTTTTGAAAACATTTCAGTCACACTTTAATCAAAATAACAACTCAAAATATTCACTGAAACTATCAATACGAATATAACAAGAAAAAGTCATAAAAATTAAAATGGGTGACTTTACAATTATTTAAAAGAAATTTGAAAAATTAATTTTGTGTTGAAAGCAATTTTGAAAAAATATTATCGCAAATATTATGGTTGAGTGTGGTTCATGAAGTAAATTATATGAACAATTTCAATTTAATTGAAAAGTATTTTTAATAGTGTTAAATTATTTAGATTCTTTGTTCATTGCTATTCAAGAAATTTTCACTATAGAGATGCTTCTTGTTATTTACTTATGTCGATCTACCCTGTAGTTTGCTAATTTTCTTTTTTAACTTGCTAGTTTTCAGAAAAAAAACTTTCTGATTTCAATTCTTTTGTTTTGATTTTTTCTGTTTCTAAGCTTTAAAATCAATGCTTTCTCCCCTAAAAAGCGATATACTTCAATACAAGGAAAAAACTATAATGTTTGAAGAAAATTATTTAAGAAATTTTTGAAACTGTAAAATCATAATTTTTTTTTTTACTTTAATTTTAATATCTTTTAATATTTTTAAAATTAAATCTAGAGACTTATTAGTCAACCTTTCTTTCTACTTATATTGAATTGTTTTTTTTTTTTTTTGAAAAATAAATTTCTGATGACCAAAACAAAATCTAAAAAACCAAATACTAAAGATCTTCACCCTGTACCTGTCTTTATTACAAACCATCCCTGGATTACAATAATAATTGTCCTATTCATCGGAATTGGTGTGGGTGTTACTGATGCATTCATTGGTATTGATTTGGATACTACAGTAATAATTTCTTTCACTCGCTTTTTTTTTTGTTTGCTTTCTTTGGAACGAATTAATTGAAAAACAAAAAAAGCAAAAAAAAAAAACGATTTTTTTCTCTTTTCTCATCAAAAAAATAAAAAAAACAAAAAATCTCTTATAAAAAACATACAAATTCTAATAATTTCTCTCATTTCTTTTAAAATAAACTTATTACCTTTCCACACATAAAAATATTATGATAATACTTTTATGAAAAATTCAACTTTATAGATCAAAAATTTTGTTGTTAGATCGGGTGACACTGCAAACCAAGTCGAGGGAATCTTGACTGCAATTGACGACGAAGTGTATTTCAATAAGGAAACTTGGGACAGTGCAAACGAGATACAGGTGCAGCAAACACAGGCCTCGGGGTATATCCAATTATACTATGAATGTGTTGATTGTGATAATTTAATCACATCGAAACAACTTGAGCGAATTTACAATTTTGAACAAAAACTTATAAATGATGAGGATTATACAAAGTATTGTTTAAAAACACCAGCTGGTGAATGTTACCCAGGAAGCACGATCACAGCGTTTTTTTATCAAGATGGAAAACAAGTTGAGGATATTGAGACATATGCAAACGTTTTATATAATTACCCTGGCATAACGTCAACTTATCTCAGAGACGAGCGGTGTGATACAGGTTTTGATAATGTAGATTTCAAATCAAAATATGTTTCTTCTATATATTACTTTGGTTTCCCTTTGGAAGATCATGAAAACGTGAATGATGAGATTGATGAGCAAAACGACAAATTGGAAGAATGGGTGACAGACTTAATTCCCGACCTTGTCGATGATGCCAATACAGACGATTTTGAGATCGTCTATTTAGGTAAACAAATTATTCCTATTTTCGATTAACCATTTTTATGTTTTTTTCAACATCCATTTTTGTATTACAGCCGAGGATCTACTCTTTTACATGTTCCAAAGGAACTTTTTTTTTAAATTGTTTATACCTTTTACTCAAAATGAGCCTCAGAAATATCTAAAACCCAAGGAAACTAGCAAAACTTGTGAGTACTTTTATATTTCAAATGTATTTTTATTCAAAATTGTTTCTATTTTTTATTTTTGAATTTCTTTGGGAAATTCTCAAAGCAAAAGGAAATTGAACTTTTTAAAAGAAATTTGGAAACACGAAATCAATTTGCTTCTTGAAATTGTTGAAGTTTTCTTATTATTAAAAAAATGAAAAATCTTGAAAATTCGCAATTATTTTACTACCTAACTAAGATAAAAAATTCGCCAATTTTATTACAAAATCAATTTTTAATGTAAAATTTTTGAGATTTACTTGAATTGCTGAATTGAAAATTTTCAGAGATATAATTTTTGTTTTGTTTCTGTGAAAGAAAGGTTTATTTCAAATTATTTTTATAATAAGCAATATTTTTCTTTTGAGTTTTTTTTTTTTTTTTTTTCAAAAATTGTTATTTTTTTTGTCAAAAAAACAATACAAACAATATTAAAAACCATTATTAAAATATATTCCTAAATAATAACAATCTTTTACAAATTAATAGGAAATGGAATCCTTTCCATGGCAATTCTTGAAGTTATCATTCACGATATTGGTTTATTAGGATGTTCAATTGTTTTTGTTTGGCTTTACACACGTTTCCACACAAGATCATCACTTTTAGCCACCTTAGGATTATTGCATGTACTTTTATCTTTGCCACTGTCTTATTTTGTTTATTCAATCATCTTTTCAGTCGAAATCACATCAATTCTTAATTGTTTAACTTTGTTTATTATTCTTGGAATTGGTAAGACTTTTTTCTTTTCTCTTTTCTCTTTTCTTTTCTCCAAATATAAATCTTCCAAATTGAGATTTGGAACGAAAATTGTTCATTTTTTAACAATTGACACTTTTAATTCTTTTCCAAAAAACACAAATCCCAATTTCTGATCTGGTTAGGTTGTGATGATATTTTCATTGTCTTAGATCATTGGAAGCAATCAAAAATCCGCGAGGAAAAAATCTCCAAAAATGTCTATACAAGAATGAATTGGACGTGGAAGGAATCAGCCACGACAATGCTGGTTACCACATGTACTGCCTCTGGCGCCTTTTTTGGTAACGTTGCCTCAACAATCCCACCAATTCGCTATTTTGGTATCTTTACAGGCTTTGCCATTATTTTCAATTACTTGTTGGTTATCACATGGTTTCCAGCTATAATTGTTCTTTGGCACAAGAAAGGAGAAACATCTTGCTTTTATGATTTCCATACAGCCGACAAACTCGCCAAATTATTTAGGATCGTCCTTAGGAAAAAGAGCAAAGAAAAGAGCACGGGCAAAAAAGAAAATCCAAAATTCCAAGACCTCGAATTACGAGACAAAAAGAAAAGCAAAAAGAAACAGAAAAGCAAAAACGAAACAAGCGAAACAAGCGACACAAGCGACACGGAATCTGTTCCTTCATCTTACAGCGGCAGTGACGACAGAGACGTTGAAGCAAGCCAAACAAAAGCCAACAAGTCTAAGAAAGCCAAGTCCAATCATGGAGTGGACATTGATCAACTGCGGCCATTTGAAAGGTATTTTTATGCACAGCACGCACCCTTTATCAGGAAATTCCGCTACGCTATAATTACCATCTTTGTTGTCATGGCGATTGTCTTTTCGATCCAGGCATCCAAATTGGAGTCCGCCGACGAGGCGACAAACCTGTTTCCAGACGATCACTTTGTCTTACGATCGCAGGACATTGCAAACTATTTTGAAGCAAACAATTATTTGCCAAACAGTTACTTCCAATGGGGGATCAAAGGTCTTGATCGCGAGGGCGTTGATCCCTTAGCCGTTGAGCATTTAGGTAAGGTCATATACAACAGTGACTGGAAGCCACACTCGAAGGCCTCCCAGGAATGGGTCATTGAGTTCTGCGAGAGGGCACGAGAAAAGTTCGATGGCACCCTCTTCCGAGAGGGGCAGGGCAATTGCTTTATGGAGGACTTCCGAGACTGGGTGACTGACGAGACACTCGCTGGCGGCACGTATACCTTCCCCGTCGAAGAAGACGAATTTGAACCGTTATTAAACGACTTCACAAACTGGGCACGAGGCGCCATTGTGGCCACGGAGGTTGTCAACGCACAGATGTATTTGCCAACGTCCTATGAGAGATCCATTGGCTTTGATCGAGACACGGGCGAGCTCAAATACTATGCAGTGGAATTTAATATGGAAATGAGCATGACCGCAACAGCCTTGAAGCAAAGAGAGTTTTTTGATGAGATCGAAGAATTTCTCGACACGATCAACAAAGAAGCCCCAGAAGGGATGGATATGGTTTCAACAGTGTCATGGAGCTGGATGGAAATGCTTACAGACGAGACCTTGATCAGTGTAGCGCTGGGAACAATCTTTGTCTCAGTCGGTGTTGCCTACTTGATCATTGTAGTTTCAACAGATAACATCATTTCAAGTTTCTTCGCCATTCTCTCCATTAGCGGCGTTGTCGTTACCATCGTTGGCATGATGGTTTCAATTGGCTGGAAACTCGAGCTTATAACCTCTGTCTGCCTAACGGTAATTGTCGGTATCAGTGTTGATTATGTTGTCCATTTCTGCCACGCCTATACCATTTCGACCCATGACACCCCCTTTGCCAAGCTCCGAGATGCAATGACGAATTTGGGTATCTCCGTAACAGCTGCTGCAGCTACAACATTGATCTCGACCTTTATCATGTTTTTTAACTGGTCTCCATTTTTCTTAAAATTTGGTCTCTTTATTTGGATGACGATCATCTCCAGTGCACTTTGGTCATTCTTTTTCTTCTTCACATTGCTTTTATATGGCCCAACAGGAGACACCGGCAAGCTTTCTGTATATTTTAAAAGAGTGTTTATGAAAAAAAGTTATCAAAAATATTTGGAAAAAAAAAATAATAAACAAATGGATAATCAAAATGATGAACAAGACAGCTACAGTGTTGATGATGATGTTTCCACTGACAATCGACAATTAGATTCAGAAAATTTTTATGATATTGAAACAATGGCCGTACCACAGGAATCAAAAAAATCTAAAAAATCTAAAAAATCTAAAAATTCAAAGACATCAAAAGAATCAAAAAATTCAAAAAAATCAAAGAAATCTAAAAATTCACATGTATCAAAAAAATCTAAAAATTCAAAAGAATCAAAAAATTCAAAAAATTCAAAGAAAGCAAAGAAATCTAAAAATTCACAGGTATCAAAAAAATCAAAGAAATCTAAAAATTCAAAAAATCCAAAGACATCAAAGAAATCAAAAGAATCAAAAAATTCAAAAAATTCAAAGAAAGCAAAGAAATCTAAAAATTCACAGGTATCAAAAAAATCAAAGAAATCCAAAAAATCAAAAAATTCAAAGACATCAAAGAAATCAAACAAAAAGAAAGATGTGGATAATGGCGATGATAGAGAAAATGCGAGTGTATCTTCAATTAATACCAGCGATGCATCATCTAATTCTGTGTCTTCATCAACTAATAGTTCCTCGACAGATTAGAGGATAAATCCCACCCAACCTATTTATTCTTCTTTATATTATCATTTTAATTTAATTTACTGATGAATAATTAACCATATTAATATTTTTTTAATATGAAACATTTATAATAGTTTTCAATATTACATTTAATGGTTTTGAATTATTTTTTATAAATGATTTTGAAATTAGTGTTTATCAAATAAAAATAGAAAATTTTTATTTTTTTATTTTTTTATTTTTTTTTTATTTTTTTTACGAAAATATTATTATTTTAAATGAGTAGTTTAAAAGGATACAATTTCAATAACTTACAAAATACTATTATCTGTAATAAGATTTAATATATTAGAAGTAAAAATCAGCTTAATTTCAAAAATAAGTGCAAATTTTTCACAAGAAAAAAAATTGTTTAATTTCTTTTTTTTAAATTATAAAATATTTTTACTAAAGTGGTTAGAGATAATAACCAAGATAGATTAATAAATAAAAATACAGTGTAATCATTTTATTTTTTGTAAGACAAATGAAAAAATAATTAAATAATAAAAAAATTGTTCGGTCCTAATTTTAACTTTTAGCAATAAAATAAACCCCAATTCAATATTTTGAATATACCAAAATACAATCTATTTAAAATAATCTAATATACTAAATTCTCAATTAAATACCAAATTAAAATCAAGCGCAAATTGAAAGGTTAACAATTTTTTCTATATAAAAATAATCACAAAACAAAAAATAAATACTTATCAATACTAATAAATTACCCCCCCCCTATTGTAAATTTTGGTATTGGGTTAACAAAAAAATGTATTGGTACCTTTTTTTAAATTATATTAGGAATATTTATCGATTAAATAGTTAGATATCATCAACTACTTTTATCTAAGTTCTTCTGTTTTGAAGAACTCAACTTTAATCAAATATCAATGATTGAAAAAAATTGAATGATAGAACGAAACAGGTGAGATAATTCAAAAAAATTATATGACAACAAAAACTAAAATATGAAAAGATGATTTTCAGATTTTACAAAAAAATAAAAATTATTTCTATATTAAATGAGATTGTATTCTTGTTATTTTTTAAGTGTTTTAAATAAGTGGAAAATATTGAATTTTCGTTTTTTTCAAATACTTAAAAAACCAACCAATTTTTCTTTTTTCTCCCCGATTATCTTTCTTAGAAAACCAATAAAATAAGTACTTTAGTGATTTCAAAAATAGCTACAAATTAAAAAACAATAAAATCGGTTGGTAATTTGAAAATTTTCAATCTTAACCTTTTTTATTTAAACTATCCATTTTTAAACATCTATTTCTAAAAAAGAACGGTTTCATATTAAAACAATAATTTGTATCACTGTTACAAGATACCAAAAAATAGATTTAGATTTTTTAAGGACAACAATTTCCTTAATAATAAAAAAAAAGAATGACAAATAAATAAAATTAAGAAGACGATTATGAGTTTTTAAACAACTTAATAGAAATTATTCTATTTAGACAATTGAAACTTGCTTGGGTTGACAAATTGTTGAATAAGTATATATATAATATTGTTTTTATATTAATAAAAGTTAATTATTAATTTTTAATGAGAATTTATATTTAATTAATCAAGAATTTTTAACACCAAATATTTAGTGGTTTTAAAATAAATAAGATCAAAATTTTAAAAATGTGTTATTCAATTTTTTGAAAAGAGAATTACCAATTTTTTATTTAGTTAACTTTAACTAAAAATGTGCAAACAATAATATTTTTTACTCAGCAATACATTCATTTTAAAATACATTAGATTATCTTATTTTTTCTAATTTTTTTTTTTTACCTTTTCTTTTCCAAGAACTTTTTTAACTTGGCTTTGGAAAAAAATAAAAGAAAAAAAAAATTATTATCATTCTTGAGAAATATCTGTAAATTACCATCTATATACTCAATGCTATATTTAATTTGAGAAATTTCATTTATAAAAATATTGAAATTATTGCTATTAATGTAAAAACTATTTACTACAAACCTTGATTTTAAAATTAATGTAATAGGTTATAAGTCTCTAATAAATATTCATTGAGAAATAATAAAAATAAATTATTTTTCAAAAAAATTGACTCGCTTTATAATGTTAATTGAAATTGTTTTGAGGGTTTATTCCCATATTCTTGTAAAAAAATATTTTCTAATTTTTGGATTTGAATCATTTTTTGTAATCTTGCAAAATTTTCTAATTTCATCAAATTTATATTTTTCTTTTGTTTATTATACTTTTTCATTTTCCTTTTTTATGAAAAATTTTTCATTTTTTTTTATTTTTTGATACTTTTTTTTTTGCAAAAGATCATGTGGAAAAAAAAAATCTTTGAAAAGACAAATAATCACTAAGAAAATTGAGAGGATGTAATATCTTTTAAAATGAATTTAATTATTAGTAAAAAATATTCCGGATTTAAATTTTTTTCCAGTGAAAGAATCAGCATCAAAAAATCGATAATACTCTTTTCAAAAAATGTTATATACTCTTTTTTAGTTTTTGTTTTTATTTTTGTAATATATTTTCAAATATCAAGCGATTATATATTTAAAATAATTAAAAAGTGGATTATTATCCAGATTTTATAAATTGTTGTTATTGAATACTAAAGGATATATATATATATATATCACGGGTCTTATGTTTTTTCGTTTTAAAACGACGAAAGACTGATAAAATCGCGTTTTTTCGATTTTTTTATATGTTTTTTCTTTTCATTCATTGTTTTCGTTTTTTGTTTTTTTAAAAAGTCCTCAAATTCTTTTGAAATCATACTTTTCGTTTCTGGGGTGTGAAAAAACGCATATGAAAAAATTTAAAAATAATTAATGTAACAAAAAAAAAAACAATTAAAACACAAGTAGGGTGTAATTGCTTTAAACACGTTAGAAAAAAAATGCGTTAATTCGTGATTTCCTATTTAGGTGGGAGAATTCGGTTTTAAAACCAGCGAAATAGTTTGATTTTCTATTTTGAATTTTGAAAACACCAAAATAATATAAAGTGGATTTTCTGTTTTAAACTCTGGAAATTTTCAACTCTTTAGACATAGAGAAAAAGAATTATTTTTGTTTAAAAAAAAATTTCTATTGAGGAAGAAAGGCAGTTCAAATTTTCACTTTTTTACCATTCCAAATTAGATCAGCCCACCCAATTTTTTTACATTGAGGTTACACCCCCTATAATATTTTTTATTGATCACAAGAAAAAAATCAAAAATTATTATCATAAAAAATTTTTTTTTCAAAATTACTAAATTTGTAAAATGTGATCAGTAATTTTTCTTCATATTAATTCACCTTCAACTTGTGAGCAATTCAATTAAATTTCAATATTTTTTTTTTTAAATATAATACAAGTTTTACCAATATTTTTTTACATAATTGATTATTGCATTTCTTCTTTCTTAGAAGTTATTTCCTTTGGAAATCATTTATTATATTTTGTTCAAAAAATATTTTCATTTTTTATTATTTAATTTTTATAATATTGTTTTTAAATAATTTTTTGTTGCATTTCTATAACAATTAAGACTTTCCAAATTTAAAAAATATTAATTTGTTTAAATTGTTGAAAAAATCTCTTGGTCTTTTTTAGTTAAGTAATTACTCTTCCACCTTTTAAACACTTTTAAGAATTATACTATTAATTCTCTATTCAATTTCCATATTCAATTATTATTTTTCTCTAATACAATATAACAAGGGGAAATTTATGAACCAAAAAAGATTAAATTAAAACACTCAATACTTGTACAAATAAGGATAAATTGAAGTATCTATAAATTCAATTTAAAATCATTCGTAATTTATGTGATTATTTTTTTTTTTTGTACTTTTCTTCTTTTTTTGTGATCGATCATAAACTATTATTTTTAAAAAGTATTTAATTCCATATATTTAAATTTTAATTGAAAAATTTTAGATAATGTCTTTTCAAGTAACAGTACTGAATTAAATATACTTAATAAATTATTATTCCTATTCTTTTAATTATTTATATATTTTATATTTGCGTTTGTTTTTTCGTTTCAATTTTTTGGGATTGTTGAGATATACTAAAAGAAAGATATAAATATTCAGTAAACATAAATATTCAAAAAAAAACTCTTTAGTACACGATGTCGATATTAGGGGATGCACCCTATTCAATTGTTACCGTAAACGGAAATTTCCGATATATATATATATATATATATATATATATATATATATATGTATGTATGTATGTATATCGGAGAAACGAATTTTACGCGTCGCTCACGCGTGCACCAACGCGTTTCATGACATCAAAAAAATCGTCATACCTATGATATATATATATATATATATATATCCCTTAGCACCCCGGATTTGCCTAAATTTCATCAAGTTTTTTAAATTAGATTTAAAATGATCTTGATCTACTAATATATTAATTTTCTTATTTGTCTTTAATCCAGATTTGAATTATAATAAAAAGTCAAAATAGTTCAAAGATAAAGTAGTTATGTTATTGATTTTTTTTTTTCAAATTGAAAAAAAAAATAATAATTATTCATTTTTACATTTTTTTTAAAGATTTTTATTTTTATTTTATTTTTTTAAATCAGAAATTTTATTACATTAATAGTAATTCAAAACTCAACACATTAATTTATTAATAATAACCACCAAAAAAATTTTGCTAATTTTATGATAAAAAAAATAAATAAAAAAATAAATTACTTTGAAATTTAATTTTTTAATTTAGAAAAAATTTCAATAAATATCCAATTAAGAGAAAAATGAAAATTATTTCTTTAGGCCAAAACTAAATTTTTAATATGATTAATTTTCTAAAACTTTTATTTAAGCAATAGATAATAATTGAAAATCAAAAAAAAAAAAAAATTGTAAAATAATTTCAATTTATTAAATTGGAATAAAACAAATAATAATTACTTTTTAATCGATAAAATATTTATCCCTAAATTTAAAATAAAATAAAAAATAACTCTTGAATATTATTCCAATATAATAAAATAATCTCCGAAACCAAATTTTTTTATTTCATTTTGTTATTGGTAAAAATTTGAATAATATATTTGTGATATTTGGATTTTTCCTTAATAAATTAATCCAGATCTTGTTAAATAAGTTCTGATATATGGTCTCTAATTCAACAATATTGTTTATTTTATGTCTAGATTTTAAAAAGTCAAAAATTAAAAAATAGTTAAAAATAAAAAAAAAATCAATTATTAATCTGACTCGAACTATTGGCCAAATCATTTAAAATTGAAAAAAAATCTTGTTGAAAAAATTATAAAATTTTGCAATGAAAAAAAATTTGATTTTTTTTTCAAATTTAATTTATATTTTTTTTTATTTTTAAATTATTTAGAATCTAATATAGATATTGATATTGAATAGTAATCAGTAGATAAAACAAATTTTCTATGTGATGTTATAATAACTTTTATAATGAATAAATTATTTAATCAAGCATTTTAGGCAATTTGGGGGTGCAAAGGGCCCCAGAAAAATTTCCAGTAAAGTATGATGTGTTTTAAATGTTAAAACTAAGAGGTTTTTGATGTCTAGACAAACTTTTCAAAAAAAAAAAAAAATTTATTTTGACAAAATTTGGAAAAAAAATAAAATCACAATAACCAAAAAAAAAATTCCCAATGTTGAAAATTTTTTTTCAAGTTATTTTTTTATTTTAAGTAACTATACAATTTTTAATTATAAAATTTTCTTTCGAGGATAATTTTTTATTAATTCTATACCTTATTATCCTTTGATAACATTTCAAATTAAAATTTTTGTTTGAAATGTTTTTAGGTTATTTGGGGTGCCAAGGGATATATATATATATATATTATCTTTTTAATTGATTATTTCGTTTGAAGTAAAATTTTTGAAATATAAATTATTTGAGGGTATCTTATAAAATTTCAAAATTGGTCAAATTGAAATTTTTCATATTTTTGAAGAGTTTCTTGATTATTATCTTTAGTATGAAAGTTTTTAATGTTTTTTTATTGTTGTGGGAGGAAAAAGCAAAACGGTTATTTTGTGATTGGTAGTATTGTATTACTAAATTGTAGAAAATCCAAAATTACGAAATCATCAATAATAAATATTTTTAAAAATTTGTTCGAAATCCAATTTTAATCACCAAAGTTAAGTGTAAATTTTTTACCCCTTAAAACAAGTTGCAAAAGTATAATTCCTCTCTTAATTGTTTTTTGTTTTCAAAATCCTTGCAAAAAATTTCTAGTATACCATTCAAACACCAAAAACCAACTATAGCATACCCTAACATACCTTTAAATACCCTAACATACACGTAAAGCTGTTTTTAAATACCCACAGTCAATATATTTAAATGGAATTAACTTTTTGAAAAAAATTAGAATTTGACCAATTTTGAAATTTGACCTAATTTGAAATTTAATAATTTTCCCCTTATTTGACATTACTTTCTCCCTGTAATAATTTGAGTAGGAGAATTCAAAAACTATAATATACAGTCAAAAATTAAAATTGATAAAAATAAACAAAAATAGATAATAATAATCATTTTTAGATATTTAAGGGGTTCCAGCTGTTTCAATATTACCCTAAAATTTTAAATATTACAGAATTGAGTTTTCTATTCTTATTTTTTATTTTAAAAAAATACAGAAATAAGAGCTATTATTCCAAAAAAAATGTTAATAAATGAGCTATGATTTAAAATTGAGAAAAGATCAAAAAAAAATTCAAGATCCCATGAAACTTAAAAATTATCAGTCCAAAACCAATTAAAAAAAATATCAATATTTACTAATCTTTCAAAATTTACCTTTTTTGAACAATATTTTAAAGTGCCCCAAGAATCTTCAAATTTTTTTTTTTTGATCTTTTCTCAATTTTAAATCATAGCTCATTTATTAACATTTTTTTTGGAATAATAGCTCTTATTTCTGTATTTTTTTAAAATGAAAAATAAGAATAGAAAACTCAAATCTGTTTTATTTAAAATTTTATGGTAGACTTGGAAAGAATGTAACTTCTACTATGAATAAATATAAAATTAAAGTTTGTTTTTATTGAATAAAAACCATGTTAGTGCACAATGATCTAATTTTTCAAAAATTTCTATTAACAAACTAAACCCCAATTCAAAATTTTTAACACACCAAAATTCGATTTGTGAAAAAAAAAAACTTATCTAATCAATTCAAGAAGATTTACCAAATTAGAACCATTCACTAATCGAAAGGTTAACACTTGTTTATAAATTACAATACTCACAAAACAATAAATAAATAATTATCAATACAAATAAATCATGGGTGTGTTAAAAATTTTGGAGAGAGCAAAACAAAAAAATACATTGGGAAATTTGTTTAAATTCTATTAGGAATATTGATCGATCAAAGGTTAGATACTATTGACTAATTTTATTTGGGTTCTTCTATTTGGAAAAACTTGACTTTAACATAATATCAATCGTTCAAAAAAATTTTGATCCAACGAAACGAATTACGTAATTCAAACAATGAAATGAAAACAAAAACTAAAAGATGAAAAAATGATTTTCATATTTTACAAAAATCAAAATTATCTCCAATTTCAATAAAATTGTATTATTGTGATTGTTTGGAACGTTTTAGCTGTGTGGAAAATTTTGAATTTTAGTTTAGTACAGATCATTGATCTAACCAGAACCAATTGAAAATTTTCTATCTGAAAAAACTTATTAAAGTTTTTTAAATTAAAATTATAAAACATAAAAATTATGAAATAAAAAAATAATAGTAAAGATTGATTATTATTGAAAAAATTTTTCAATGAGTAAAAACAGATTGAATTGTTAATATTCATTTTAAAAAAAAAGAAATTTATTTTTTTGATAAATGTATATAAAAAATCCATTTTATTATCTAAACGATTTGATGAACTCTTACAAAGCATTCGTGCACTAATATTTTATCACGTATGAATTAAAGTATTGTGTAAAAACAGAACATTTAAGAACTAAATGAAAAGAAATAAAATATTTTTTAGTATTCTTATTTTCTTTTCAAAAATTAACAAGCAAATAATTTTGAAGACCATGGAATATATCAAAAAGTAATTAATTGTGTTAAAATTCAGATTTTATTGATTATTTTTTAAATTTAATTAAAAATAAAATCCTACTTCGTTTGTTTTGGCTCTATTTTGTCCAAAATAAAAGATCCTTAATCGGATGATGATGATGGTGATGGTGATGATGATGAAGCTGATGTAGGTTTTGGTGGTGGTGATGATGTATCAAAATCGGATAATGATACTTTTGTGTTATTAGATTTGGAAGAAAGATCTCTTGATGTTGATGCCTGTTTGTTTTCCATTTCGAGATCATCCTCGCTTTTCTGTTTGCTGTGTTCTGGTTGGTCCGGGATATACTCATTATTTTTTCGAGAGACTGCGACCCAAACAAAGGAGATAAGAAATAAGACTCCACAAAAACCAAAAAACCATTTATCGGTATGGCTCTCTAAAGCAGTTGCGGATAATTGGATAGATATAGCGGAAAACCCAAACTGAAATAAGGCCATTAGGGCACCAACCGAAGCTGTTTCGCCTGTGACAAGTTCAAACAAAAAAGTTTCGCTCCCGTTGCCAATGAAAATGTAGGTAAAACTAAAAAGCCCAGTAAGCACAAGGTAATAAGTGACAGACCGCAAAACTGCAAACCCAATCAACAAGATGATTACCAAAAGAACAAAGCTTGCCACGGAGCCAGGATACAAGCGCGAGCCTAACGTTTTGTATTTTTTCCTTGAAGCGTCAACAATTGCGCCACCAACAAGCGTACCACAAAAGCCTCCAATACCAAAAGGGATCATGGAATAGCCTGCTTGCGCTTTTGACCAACCGTAGTTCACTTGCACGTGACTAGGCGTTAGCACCTCAACAAAGAGCATTATGGAAAAGGAGATCCCATTACAAATCGCAACAATCGAGACGGTTTTGTTCCGAAGAAACGTCAATGGCCTGATCCATGAAAAGAAATAGGTCTTGTATGTAAAGGGTCTTGGATTCTTCTTTGTTTCCTTCAAAAATAAAAGCATCAGAAGAAAGATCACAAAGCCAACAATTAAGAGGAAAACAAAGACCGATCTCCATCCAAACGTATCAGCGAGGGCTCCTCCTATGACAGGCCCAATAATTGAACCAATAGTAATTGCAAAGACAATGAGAGCTATTGTTTTTCCTCGTGAATAGACAGGAAAAACATCCTTTATAAATTTGAAACGAAGGATATTTCCAAAGCAAAAAGTAAAAAAGAAAATTATTCAATTTGCCAAAAAAACAAAAAATAAAATTATAAAAAATTATGTTGATTAAGGATTGTGTTTTTAAAATTACTTACCATAATAACTGCAAAGCAAACCCCAACAGCTTTTTTTTTTGATTGATCGATTTACAGAAGAGAATTTGAGAAGATTATGTTATATAATAAAAAAAAAAAAAAAAAAAAAAAAAAAGAAGAAGAAGATTTGTATTAAGGAACAAGGGTGGCTTAATTTAAAATCCAAAAGGAAACGCCAAGCGGACATTTCACAAGAAAACTAAGACTAGAAATATTTACCTCCCATTAAAGAAGCTGACTGCAATATTCTGAACACAACAAAAGTGATCAAGTTTTGTGCAAATATGCAACCAAAAGACATTCCAATAAACAAGCAAAATTCAATAATTAAAATCCTTCTTCTGCCAAAAAAGTCAGACGACGGAGCCCAAACTGAAGGAGAAAAGGCGCCTACAAAGGTTGAAATACTCACAGAAAGTGTAATAACCTCAAGTGAGACATCAAAATATTCCGATAGTTGTGTCAAAGATGGTAAATAGACCTGATTGGAAAGTGGACCAAGTAGAGCAATTAAGGGCATTAAGATCGCCAATGCTTTCAAGTTTACCTCTTGTTCTTGTGTTTTTTTATTGCTTGTCATTTCTAATTTGGAGATCGAATGAAAACTTTAAGAAAATATAAAACAAAAAAAAAATAAATTGTAAAATTTTCGATTTCTTATTTCAAGGATTGTTGAAATTGGTCTTTACATGAACGAAAACATCAAATAAACATGTTAATTTGACGAATAAGTTTTGATTCTTTTCCTAAAAACGTACAGATAGAAAATCAAAAAGACGACAAACCTGACTGAAAAAATACATTTTTTTTCAAATATGAAAAAGATACATTAAAAAAAAACGCTGAGATCACCTAATAATAGTTACAGGAGGAAAAAATATTTTATTTGTTGAGTGAAAATTGGTCCTTGAAGCTTTGATTCGATAATAAGGGGTGTTAATCAAAACAATGTTTTCCGTAAAAAGAAAAATATTTTTATCCTCTCAAATTCAATTATTTTAAAATGAAGAACGAGAATGTAAAAAAGTCCATCCAAAGACGAGTTTATTATGATGGCAGGTATTTATCCAAATATCCAAATGTTGTCGAGATTATTCTTGTTGGAATTAATTTCTAATTTCAAAAGATTTCCAACAGATTAAAGAGAAAAATTTCAATTTTAATAAGAGTACCAGGATTCGAATTGAGGATCTCAATATAGCATAATTTGAATACACTTGTCAAAAAATCGTTTGTTCAGGCAAAAATTTTTCCAGAATTAAAAAAAGTAAACTATTTTGCCTTACTCGAGACTTTATTACTTTTTTCAGGATACAACGGTTTGCTTCAAATTCACTACCACCAAGCAAAAATGGAAATTTTTAACAGATTCTGTTAGCTATTAGTAATATTTGGGAAATAAATTATGATAATAAAATTCAAAATAAAGATTATTTCAAAAAATTCTATATTTTTTTTTCCCAGAGATAATAGAGTAATTATTTTCACAAAAGTACCTTTGTGCCAAAAGAGCAAACACACTTTACAACTTTAGAGAAATAAGAGATCATTTTTAACAGAATGGATTATTCCCAATTGAAATGTCTGTCAAAAATATAAATACTGTGATCAAAATAATGCCTGAACAAAGACTTATATCCATGTTTCAAAAAAATCCCTGCTTTTTTTTTTCTTTTACCAATGCAATATCCAATTAGTTACCAAATAGTATACCTAAGTTTAAATCAATTTCGAAAGTAAATCCCTGGATATTTTAAGTAAAATTTAAATTATGAATGCAAATAGTTGAAAATTTTCCATAATATTCTAAACTTTTTTCCCAGAGTATTCACAATTTTTTTGAAAGATGAAAATTTTCTATTAAAAATCAACTCTATTTTGGGAGAAAAATTTTCACCATTGATTCTTCATTGTTAGTATTTCTTTCTAAATAATAGAACTTTAAGAAATCAATGACTATATTGAATTATAAGTTTATTATTGATTTCTTTAATTGGTTGATGTGTATGTATAGGTATTCTATAACAAAAAAACAATTTTTTTTCTGAAACACTTACTACAAGGAAAATTTAAACACCAAAAATTAAAGTTAGCCAAAACTATACATTGGATTTAAGTTATACTTCTTTTATAAATTATTTTTTCAAAGTTATCATAATTTTTTGTAATAAAAAATGGATAGCTTTTAAACTCTTGAAAATCTGAATACCCCCCTTTTCAAAAATACCGACTTTTGAAAAAAACACCTATTTTCAGGGTATTTTTATATTGGAAAAAGTTGAAATGAATTAATTTTTGATTGAACATTAAGATTTAAAAAAGAATATATGTTAAAGTAATTTACAGAAAAAAACCGGGAACGTATATAAAAACCCAAACATGGAAAAAAATAAAATGATAAAAAATATTCCAAAAACAGATAAAAAATCAGATTTTCAATTTAATTGAGCAATATCTCTTGATTGAAATATTTTGTACTATTTTCAAATTGAAAAATATGTTTCTTTTCAGACTATTAAAAAAATACTTGAAAATTATCTCTCTACTAAGTCAATTAAAAAATTCAAAAATTTTACAATTAAAAATGAAAAAAATATTACTGAAAAATTTCATTTTTTTTTCAATTCCTATTAATATCTATTAAAGTTGTAAACCTCATTGAAAATTGTTATGTATAATAATGTTTATTATATGAGTGTATTTCAAAAATACAAAATTTAGAGATTTTTTTTTGAAAAAATTTTCCTTGTACACTACAAGGAAAAAAAAAAAGTGCTATATACTCTAAAATATTAACCAAACCCCCTTAAAAATTTTTAAAAATCAAAAAAAATATTTTTTTGGGTGTAGAAAAAAAATTACAAAAAATTTTCATTTTTACTCTTAAATTCGCCTAAATTTTAATACCCCTCATTTCAAAAAGACCGACTTTTTGATTTTTTTCGACAAAATTTCATTCAAAAATTTAAACTTTTTTAAAAAAATGAAACTTCACCTCTGAAAAAATGAAAAAATGTCAGAAAAATTTTTTAATAACACAATTTAAAATTTCAAAATGCTATCTCGGATCAATTAAAGAAATTATTACCTATTTATTATTTTTACTACCTCTTTTGTTAATTTTTTCATTTTTAGAGTAATTGAATTTTTTCTTTTTCCAAAATGTAAATTTATTTTTTTTAATTTATAAAAATTTTTTAGAAGGTCATTAGACTGAAAAAAGTTGTAGTATCAGTTCTACTTTTAAAAAAGTAATTTCGAAAGGAAAATATATGAGTTATCAAATTTGATCAAATTTCCAAAATTGACAAAATTTTTATTTTTTTCAAAATATTTAATTTAAGTATAATATTTTACTATAGGTATTCAAAAAACCCTTTCCAGGCAGGTTAAGGTACAGCCTGTTCCTCTTAAAAGGTACAAACTGCAAGGGAAATTTAGGACACAATAAAAAACTCAAATTAAAAAAAAAATTCAAATTCTAGTACAGCCAGTTTCACTTTTAAGGCACAAACTTTCAACCAAATTTAAGGCACAAAAAAATCTCAAATTAAGGCACAAAATTTGGAATTTTTAATTTTTGCAATTTATTTTACGAGAATACAAAATTTTGTGCCTTAATTCGAGATTTTTATTGTGCCTTAAATTTCGTTGAAAGTTTGTGCCTTAAAAGTGAAACTGACTGTAAAATAAATTGTAAAAAAATCCCAAATTTTGTACCTCAATTTGAGATTTTTTTGTATATTAAATTTTGTTGAAAGTTTGTGTATTAAATGTGGAACTGACTGTATTTGCCAAGCGATTATTTGTGAGAAAAACAAATTTTTTTATTTTGTGTTTTGTTTGATTTCTAAACTTTCAAAATGTTGACCTGTGTGCTGATAGTTTGTTACAGTCAGTTTCACTTTTAAGGCACAAACACCAACGAAATTTAAGGCAGAATAAAAATTTCGAATTAAGGCACAAAATTCAAATTCTAGTAAAATAATTTGTAAAAAATTTCATTCCAAATTTTGTGCCTTAATTTGAGATTTTTATTGTACCTTAAATTTCGTTGAAAGTTTGTGCCTTAAAAGTGAAAATGACTGTATATGAATCACAAATTTTTTTTGGTTGAATAGAATAAAAAATATGAATTGGTCAAAAACGACAATTTTTATCCAAAAATGCAAATTTTCAAAATTTGCAAATATTTACGATTCATTTATCATTTTATTGGGGTAGGTTACAGTCAGTTTCACTTTTAAGACACAAACTTTGAACGGAATTTAAGGCACACAAAAAATCTCAAATTAAGGCACAAAATTCAAATTCTAGTAAAATTAAATTGTAAAAAATGAAATTCCAAATTTTGTGCCTTAATTTGAGATTTTTTTGTGCCTTAAATTTCGTTGAAAGTTTGTGCCTTAAAAGTGAAACTGACTGTATGTAGGATTTGTATATTTTAGTTGAGTGATCTACACCACCACACTCATTCCTAACTTACTCAACTCATCCTAATTAACCATACCTACCCTAACATACCTACAATATTCAATTCTAACACACTCTAACGTACCATATCTACCAACCATACCCATCCATCTTAAATGTTAAATAAAATGTTAAATACAAATGTTAAATACAGTCAGTTACACTTTTAAGACACAAACTTTCAACGAAATTTAAGAAAATTAAAATCTAAAATTAAGGCACAAAATTTTTGGAATTTTTTTTACAATTTATTTTACTAGAATTTGAATTTTGTGCTTTAATTTGAGTTTTTTTGTACCTTAAATTTCGTTGAAAGTTTGTGCCTAAAACGTGGAACTGAACGTATTACTTCAAAATTAAATTTGTATTGAATCTATTTAAAAATTAAGTAAAATAATTCATTTTTATGAAAAAAGTAATATTTAAAATTTTATAAGAAACTCATTTTGCTGTTTTTTCATCCATTTTATTGAATAATTCCAATATTTCTTGTAGTGATTGAATTTTAATGGATAATTTGAAAAAAAAAAAACGATTTTTAAGAAAAAAAGTAATATTTAAAATTTTATAAGTAACATATTTTTTCATTTTTCTTAGATTTTAATTATTAAATAAGAAAATTCACATTATTTGACGACAGTCAGTTCCACTTTATACAGTCAGTTTCACTTTTAAGGCACAAACTTTCAACGAAATTTAAGGCACAAAAAAAATCTCAAATTAAAGCACAAAATTCAAATTCTAGTAAAAATAAATTGTAAAAAAAAAAAATTGCAAATTTTGTGCCTTAATTTGAGATTTTTTTGTGCCTAAAATTTCGTTGAAAGTTTGTGCCTTAAAAGTGAAACTAACTGTAGTACAAACTTTCAACTTAATTTAAAGTACAAAATATCACCAATTAAACTCCATTTAATGGAATTATTTTTTTTTACACACATTGTTTTACTATAATTCAACTTTTGTGCCTTAATTTGAGATTTTTTTGTGCCTTAAATTTCGTTGAAAGTTTGTGCCTTAAAAGTGAAACTGACTGTATAAAGTGGAACTGACTGTCGTCAAATAATGTGAATTTTCTTATTTAATAATTAAAATCTAAGAAAAATGAAAAAATATGTTACTTATAAAATTTTAAATATTACTTTTTTTCTTAAAAATCGTTTTTTTTTTTCAAATTATCCATTAAAATTCAATCACTACAAGAAATATTGGAATTATTCAATAAAATGCATGAAAACACCAACATAAGTTTCTTATAAAATTTAAATATTACTTTTTTCATAAAAATGAATTATTTTTCTTAATTTTTAATTATATTTCCACAAACTTAAGAAATATCGTAATAATTCAATAGAATTGTTTAATAAAATCAAAAATGGGTATTAAATCTATATTTAAAAATTACTTTTTTTCTGAAAAATCGTTTTTTTTTCAAATTATCCATTAAAATTCAATAAAAACAAGAAATATTGAAATTATTAAATAAAATGGATGAAAAAACAGCAAAATGAGTTTCTTATACAGTTAGTTTCACTTTTAAGACACAAACTTTCAACGAAATTTAAGACACAAAAAAATCTCATATTAAAGCACAAAAATCAAATTCTAATAAAAATAAATTGTAAAAAAAAAAAATTAATTCCAAATTTTGTGCTTTAAATTGGGATCTTTGTATTTCTTAAATGTCCTTGAAATTTTGTGTATTTAAAATAGAACTGACTCTGACTTTTATTTTTTTATTTTATTTATTCTTATTTTTATTTTAATAAATTACAAATTACAAATTAAAATTTAAATATTGAAAAAATCGAAAAAGAGTAATTTTTTCATAAAAAATTGACAATAAAACTTGAATTTAAAAGACTTTTTTTAAAAAAAAAATATGATCATCTTTTTGAATTTTATTTAATAAATTTAATCTAACTAAATCAAATAAAGAAATTAATCTAATTTGATGAATTAAATAAAATTAATAATATCAACAATTAAAAAATGTAGTGAATTTTTAATTTTTTAAATAATATTCAACTTATTAGTGTTATTGTTGGTGTTATCATTAGTAGAATTTAATTCAAAAAAATTAAAAAAAAATCAATAATTTTCATTAGAAAGAGTTAAAATTATGGTGTAATTTAAAAAAGAAAAGAAAGAGATGAAAAAATTAAATTAAAAATAATTTATAAATGAAAATAATGTAAATATAAAAGAAAAATCTCTAAAAAAGGGGAAAAGAAAAAAAGAGAGAATTATCTTTTAAAATCCAATCTGAGCTCTTCAATTGTCTGTAGTGTTTTTTTTACTTTAAAGTACATATTTACTTCTGTTAAAAAAATTGTCAAAATAGTTATTAAAAAATTATTCTTCTGTGTTCTACTGGATAAAATTTCAAACCAAGCGTTTTCATATGATTAAAAGCTTCAATGATTGTTTCTTCCAAGTTTAATATTATTTTTTCATATTGTAATTTTTTTTCTGTAAAGATCATTTTATTTAATCCTGTGAGATTCATTAAAATGATCTTTCTAAAAATATTTCCTTGATCCGGTGTTATAGATTTTATCATACAGTCAGTTTCACTTTTAAGGCACAAACTTTCAACGAAATTTAAGGCACAATAAAAATCCCAAATTAAAGCACAAAATTCAGATTCTAGTACAGTCAGTTTCACTTTTAAGGCACAAACTTTCATCGAAATTTAAGGCACAAAAAAAATCTCAAATTAAAGCACAAAATTCAAATTCTAGTAAAAAAAATTGTAAAAAAAAAAATTCCAAATTTTGTGCCTTAATTTGAGATTTTTTTGTGCCTTAAATTTCGTTGAAAGTTTGTGCCTTAAAAGTGAAACTGACTGTAAAAATAAATTGTAAAAATTAAAATTCGAAATCTTGTGCCTTAATTTGAAATTTTTTTGTGCCTTAAATTTCGTTGAAAGTTTGTTCTTTAAAAATGAAACTGACTGTAGTTTTAATACTTTTATTTTTAATAATCTGTTCAATGAAATAAATTACAAAACAACCACAAGATGAGGAATCTACTTGTAATTTTTCGTGATATGGGTCTTTAAATATTTTTACGTGATATACCCAATTTTGAGTGTTTTTTTTCTTATTCAGAACTATTATTAATTCTTTCCCAACATTACGGAAATAGTCTGAATAGAAAAGTATAGAAATAAAAAAAAATAAAAAAAATTGTAAAAATAAATATAAATATTTTTAAATCTAAAAAATTATTAAAAAAATTAATGAAAAATAATTTATAATTTACTTTTTTGATAAATAATATAAGAGTTGAATTCTTCTATTTTATATTTTGTTAAATCTATTACAAAAAGCGAAAAATGCATATGAGCTCCCACTATCAAAAAGCATTTATCTATTGAGTTGGCATTTTTTTTGAGAATAATCATAAATACTTGATATTTGTTGAAAAACTTCCTCTCTTTGTTGAGTATTATCACTTAATTTTATACAAAAATATTTTGAATCACCTAACTGGATATCATTCAAGAGTGGAATTTTCAAAAATTTACAATAATTAATGATATCTTCTTGATCTAACATTACATTTTTTGTTTTTATTCGATACCACCAATATTCAGTCAGTTCTAAATTTTCAATTGAAACACTCTTATATAAATTAATTAAATGGTTTTTAATCTGTCGAATATTTGTCCATCTTTCAGGAATTTGAGGAAAATTTTCTCTAAAAGTGTTATTATTTATTTTATTTTGAAATAAACTTTTAAATTACACAATTTTATCATTAGAATGAATATTTTTTTGAATATTTTCAAGAGGAATGATATTTTTTTCTCTAAAAATTTCTTGAAAAAAAATATCATCAAAGGAATTTTGATTTAATGAGTGTTTGAAAATTTCAAGTGAAATTTCTTCTCTTTTTTAGCAATTTCAATATGAGTAATGTTTGATAAATTATCCGAATGTTTTTTTCAAATCTTTAATGTTGTATTTTTCAGGTATAAATTTTAAAAAAAAATCAAAATTAATCAGTGTATATAAACCACAATTATAATTATCATCTTGTTTTTTGACATTTTGCATAGTGGATATCAAATAACAATAAATTATTATATGAATTTAATTGAGAATAAAAATTTTTCATTTGTTTAATATATTTTGAATATATTTTTTTATTTTTTATTAATAAAGAATCAAAAATTATAAATAAAATGTTTTTATTGGTATACTTGTAAGTTATCATTCCAATCCAATGATTATCATTAATATGAATAGGGATAAAAAATAAATATTTTAGTTTTAAAAAATTTTATTTTAGGTTTGTTTTTGGAAATCATAAAATATGTATTAAAAAAACATAAAATTTTTAATTTTCTTTTGATAATTTTCAAATATTTTCAAACATTGGTAATTAATAATTGAATCATCTAATGAACATTCATTCAATAATGTCAAAAAACTCTTAAAAGTTATTTTAATTTTACCTATTTTATTATCTTTATGATTTATTTGGAATTTGAAAATATTATATTCATTTAAATCATTTTTTAATGAATTTATAAAATTTTGATTTAAAATTTTATTTATTTTTTCTTTTAGTTCCTTTTTTGAAAAATTAAATTGATTTATTTTTAAGGATTTCTTTTGATTTATTAAATTTTTATCATCATTTATAATGATCGGATTATTTAATACAGTGTTATTTGTTTTGAATTTTTTATTTATTTGTTGAATCGAATGATTATAATATTTTTCAGATTTTATATTATTTTTTATAACTTGTAATTTTCTCTTTTTTTCATTTTCTTTTGAAAATTTTAAATTATTATTATTTTTTTTTTGAACATTTAAAATCGGTAAATTCGGATCAATAATGGGTTTTAAGTTTGGGTAACGTTTATATTTAAATTTTAAATTTAAGGGTTGGTGTGAATGGTAGTTATTGTTCAAAACCCAATATTTATATTGTTGTGAAGAATTTTCAAAAAATGGTTTATATAAATGAACCCTTTTTTGTAAATCATTTATCGATCTGATAATTTCATTATGATTATCATGAAAAAAGGTATTTTTTTTTGAAATAAAAAACATTTTGATTAATTTTTAAAGGTATTAATTTGACTTGAATTTTTGGATTTTTAGTTGTTGATACTGAAATTTCCTTTATTCGATAATATTTAGTATTTTCATAAAGAGTTACGAAATTGTTTAATTTAAAAATATGATTATTTATTATAAAAGTTTGTAATTTTTGACCTTTTCTTAAAATTCTGGGTTTTAATTTTTTTATTTCTTCAACCTTTTTCAATTTTAAATATTTTTTTTTCATTTCTTTGAAACATAGATTTTTTAATAATAAGGATTTAGCTAGTTTAGCATTTCGATTACGAAAATTTTGATGAAATTTTTCAAAGGGAATAACAGAACAAAAAATTCCACCATTGAGTTTAACATTATCAGCAAAATGTAAAGATCTATGTAAATTAGGTTGATGAATTTGTTTATAAATCTCATGAAAAAAATCTAAATGTTGTTCTAAAACTTTCTCATTTAAAACACCCAGATCATCATCCATTTTTTCATTTCTAAATGGATAATAAATATTTTCTAAAAGTTTTGAAAACAATTTAAAATAATTGAAGAGATTTACATCCAGATCTATTAATAAAATCGGAAGAATTTGGTAAAATTTATAAAAATTGTCACCTGATGATTTTAATTTAAAGTTTCTTAAATTAGGGAAATCAGGGGGTTTTGATGTAATTTTTTCCTTTTCCGTTGGAAAAAATTTATCTAATCTTAATAAAACAACTTTCCATATTTTTTTCCGCTTTTCAATTAGAAATTGAACACTTTTTTTACCTATTCCAATTAAATATAGATGTAAAGGATCTAAAACAAAATATTCATAAGATGTGGGATCAAAATTTAAAACTTCAATCCATATATTACTTTTTTGTTTCAAAATTGCATTTTATCTTTATATTTTTATACACAAAAAAATCTCAAATTAAGGCACAAAAATTTGAAATTTCATTTTTTACAATTTATTTTTACTAGACTTTGAATTTTGTGCCTTAATTTGAGATTTTTTGTGTGCCTTAAATTTCGTTGAAAGTTTGTGCCTTAAAAGTGAAACTGACTGTAAAATTTTAACTATTTTTCTGGCTTCTTTGGGATTTTTTGAATTTTTTATTTTTTTCCAATTTTCTTTGAATTCTTCAACATTTCTTTTATGTCTTTTTATTTTACTTGAGTAGTATTCATTATTTTGTAAGTTTTTTTTTGGAATACTCACTTGATCACAATAAGGACATTGATTATGGGCATTTGGATCCTTTCTTCCAACTGCTTGGTTAATCTCCTTAGAATCTGAATAAAATTTTAGAAAAAATACTTTATATTTTTGTTTTTCAAAAATAAATCCCCGTTTTAAAGATAATAATTCCTTTTGTAAATTCAATAAATGTTGGTAAGAATAAAAATTAAATTCTTCCAAAATATTGGAAATTAAAAAAATTGATTCATCTCTTCTTGCCCACCAAACAGGAAGATTCTCGATAAAAAAATAAAATCCGCCAACGTTTTGTTTTTTATTAACTTCGTGGTGATCATAAAAAAATGAAATACATATTGGTATTTCATCTTCCTCCAAATTATTTAAAACTTTATTTTCAAAATTTTTTAAGGAAGTGAATTGTTGAGGTGAAAAATTTTTATTATTTGGATCACTTCCATGATCCGGTTTTAAAATTAATTTTTTTCTTAAATAGTCAATTGAAAGGAATTGTCTTAAAGATTCGTTTAGTGGTATGTATGGATGTTCAACTAAGTTTTTTTCATCATCAATAAAATTTGCAATTCGAGTTTTTACAAAATCAAAATTATTCTTCACATAATTTGATAATCCTTTTTCAGATCGATATAATGTAGTTCGTGGTGGATTTCTCAATAACAAAGAATAACAAACTTTTAAAATTTTATCGAGGGCTGTTAGTGGTATATTTGATTCAATGCAAATATCAAGTAAATCGATCATTGAAACATCTAATTTATTATCAAAAGACATTTTTTTTAAAATTAATTTTTTTAAAACAAGTGGATCAGACTTTAAATCAAACATAGTTTCATTTTCATTTGAGGGATTTTGAAAAAAATTTAAAAAAACATTATTATTCTCATCTTCTGTTTTAAGGCTATTCTGATTTTTATTTAACTCTTTATCCCCGATGAAAATATTTTCTTCAGAAGAATCATCTGAAAAATTTTTTAAAAAAATATAATCTAAATCGTTTTCGTTATCATCACAACTTAAATCAGAAGAAAAGGAAACATAGTCTTGAATTTTTTTCCTTTCTTTTTTCTTTCTTTTTCCTTTTTTCTTTTTTTGTTTCTTCTTTTTTCCCTTTTTATTAATTAAATTTTGATCAATTAACTCAAAATTTTCATCATTTTCATTTGAAATATTTATTCCTGAATTTTCACTTATAACTTCATTTTTTATAGTTTCATGATATGATAAAAAAAAAAATTGATTTTTTTCATCAAAATTTAAAATGGGAAAATCACAAAGAAAATTCTTAATTTTGCTAATTTTTAAATTTTTTAAATATTTATTTTGAAAATTAATTAATTTTTCAAATTTCAGGGATTGAATCAAAGTTCTATAATGTTTCCGAATATACGGTGTTAAAATTAAAAGTTTTTGATCATTATTAAAATTATATTTTCCTATTTTTTTCAGGATAGAATTATCTAAAAGTGCTATACCAGACATTGAATTTCTCTTAAAAACTTTTTTATCTATACAACATTTTGGATCATAAAAATAATTGAAGCAATATTGACATATTTTATTATTTTTATTTCGAAAAATAACTGGAAATTTTACATTACTTTGGATCAAATATTGTTTTTTTACGGTTTAAAAATCCTGGAAAAGATTTTAATTTACCAAAACCAGGTGATTCAATATTTTTTGTAAAAAAATTATGTAAAAAAAAAACAACATTCAGATTTGTGACTTTTTGAAAAAAACATATGAAAATATTTATTTGGAAACGAAGAATAATAAAATAATAATAAAAATTAAAAGATAAATAAAAAAAATATAAATAAAAATATTTTATGATTAGTGTAAAAATGAATTAAAAATATTGATCAAATTTACAAGTTAAAAAAATCAACATTCTAAAGGCGCTAGTCTCTATTAATTTTTTTTTTTTTTTTTGGCCAATAACTAAATACGTAATCCTAATCTTGAAATATGTTTAGAATTGAAAATAGACTGGTTTTTTAAATATTGGAACTTTTAGTTTTTGTTTTTATTTTAAATTTTACAATTCTCTAAAATAAAGATATTTTTAAATATTTATTTGAAAAAAATATTTAATTGAAGAAAAGTTTTTTTGATTAATTTTGTATTTAATTATTTTCTCAAAAATAATATTTATTCTCATTTTTTATAAATTAAAAAATTATTTAAAACTAGTGAATATTTTCTCTTTTGCTTCTGTTCATCCAACTTGTCTCTATACAGAACTCAATTTGTTTTTTCGATAATTACTTTTTTAAAAAAATAGTTCTAATTCTCTTCTTTTATTTCTTTTGACTCTGACAAAAACTTTTGGGATGGTAATTTGGGACACTTAAAAAAACTTCAAATTCAACAAAAAAAAAAGAATATAAACTAAAAAGTAATTTTATAAAAAAAAAGAATGGCACAAGATAAAAAAAGGAAATCTTTTATTTTAAGTAAAGAATAAATTGTATATTTTTTTCGAGTCGAACTGTTTTTTCATGGAAATCGAAAAAAACCTTTTCAGCTTATTTTTCAAACTATTTTTTTGTCGATCTACCACATAAACAACATGGTTTTGCTTTCTTGCTCATTTTTTTGTATTTTTGAGAAAAGATGAAAAAAATCAATTTTTCAAAAAAGTGAAAAAATGGAAAATTTTTTTTTTTTTTAATTTCTAGAAAAACAATAAATAAATTTAATGAATGTCATTTATCGAGATTTCATTACTATACTAAGAAGTTTTTCACTTTGATTTCAAATCTAAGTAATTGGCAAAAAAAGTTCTAAAACTCTATTAAATTTACTTAAACAATTAATATAGAATAGTCCCTTAAATAAAAAAAAAAAAAAAAAAAAAAAAAAAAATAAAAAAAAAAAAACCAAAAAAAAATCCAAAATAAAAATTGAAATAGAAATTGAAAAAATAAATTGATAAAAAATTTGAAAAAAAAATTGAAAAAAAAAATTGAAAAAAAATCTAAAAAAAAACCCAAAAAAAAACAAAAAAAAAATGGAAAAAAAATTGAACAAATTATTACGTTTTAATTTTTGGGTTTTCTTTATGATATTTCAGGGTGTCTTCCCTCCCAAGTTCTTCTATAATCAAATCTCCCCAGTTCATCTTCTTTTCTTCTTCTTCTATGGTCTCAATGGCATTGACACTAAGCATATCATTTTCCAAAGTGGTACAATTGGTGACGCTGCTCGATTCTCTAATCTGAGTAGACATAAGGCTTTTCAAGATTTAAAATTTATAAAGAGAAATAAAAACGAATAAAGTTAAAAAAATGATTAAATTAATGTCAATTTAATCAATTTAACTTTAAACTAACTCATAAAATAATCTTTTGGTAATTATCCTAATTTTTTTTTTTTTTTCATTTTCTCCTTTTTTTTCTTTTTTTTTTTTTTTTTTTTAAAGTTTATTCATTTTTTTATTTTTTTTTCTTTTTTTTTTTTCTTTTTTTTTTTTTCTAATTAAAAATAGAACAAAAATAGAAAAAGAGGCTCGTAATTGACTATATTGGATTCTGGCTTGAAGATTCTCAACCAATGATTTTCAATATAAAGAAAAAAAAGGGTCTCCTAAGCGGAGGGCAAATGCACCTATTTTTCGGCGCATTTAGTTATACTTATTTTATCTTGAATTGAAGTAAAAAATTTCCTTTTTATTTATTCTTATTTTTCTTTTTCTTTTCTTATTTTTCTTTTTTTTCATCATTATTCCTTTTTTTTTATTATTTTTTAAACCTTTAAAAAAAAATTAAAAAAATAAATCCTGATCTAAAAAGTCAGGTAAACATTAGGGACTTACTAGTCCCTAATGTTAAAAAACTTCCCCATTTGGCCTAATTAGGCAGTTTATTTTGTTGATGTTGCTACTGCCTTCCAGAGTTGGGACTAACCCAACTCTGGATCATCAACAACCAAGGATTCACAGCACATGAACTCCACACAAACCCATCGTAGCACACGATGTTATTCAAGATATTTCTATTCGGATGATAATGTGAATAAAGAAGAAAGGTGAATTATAACATGATTTATATTTGGGGTAGATTTAAAATGATTCTACAAATACAATTAATTCTTATTTAAAATTTTTTATGTTTTTTTCTGGGCCTTGTTTTAATTTACTAATTATTAACAATAAATTAATTAAATAAATAAATAAAAAATCCAAAAAAAATTTTTTTTTAATTTTTTATTTTTTTTTTTACTTGGTTAGATTTAAATTTATATTAAAAAATATATATTTAAATATCTTTTAGAAATTTTTTTATACAATATTTTTGTTTTGAAGTCGTAGTTCAATACATATTAACTGATTTTTTTTAATTAATTTTATTTTTTTTTTTTTTTTTTTTTTTTTTTTTTTTTTTAAACTCTCCAGGCATTCTTGCGATTTTCAAAATAAAATTGAAAAAATGAAAATTTAACTCTAATAAAACTCTTTTTTCTTCGGCTCAGGTCTCTAATTCTAAATATTTTATCTGTAAAAGGTGTAGAAGTTTGAATCATTTTTTTTTAGTAGAAAAATCATGATTTTTCGACTAAAAAAAAAAAATTAAAAAGTTGAAATCAATTTTTTTTAAAAATGCTTTTTATGATGAAAAATGAATTTTCCTGGTTGTAAATATTGATTAAAAACCCGGAACGGATATTCAAGTGCCATCATTGAAAAAAATAATATTAATAAAATTTTTGAATTTTTCAAAAAAAGTTCAAAAATTCAAAAATTCAAAAAAATTCATTAATTTTATTTTTTTTTAATTTTTCTTTAAACAAATTTATTTCCACTTAAACTCAGTATATTTAACCTAAACTTTTATAAAAAAATCATAAAAATTGATTTTAAATCAAAAAAAAAAAAAACATCTCAGTAAAAAAAAAAATTACTATTAAAAATTTTAGTATGAAAAATTTTTTTTATAGTAAGCTTTTTTCATTTTTCATTTTTTTTTTTTTATTTTTTGGGTGCAGATAATTTTAAAATAGAAATTTTTATAGCACATAATATGTGTGTTTGAAAAAGTTAAAAACTAGCTCTGAAAAAAAATTTTTTTTTTCCTTGTAGTGTAGTGCTGAATAAACTTTTCTGCATTCATTTATTTAGACAACAGTATTTTTGGTTGGAATTTTTGGATCAAATTCGGAAAAAGAAAAATTTACCAAATCCCTTTTGATTTGAAGGAAATATCAAACCTTTAGTAATCTCTGAGAGTTCCTATGAACAAATAACATTGGACCTATAATTTTATTTAAAAAATAAAAGAAAATAAATCAAATATTGAACCCTTCAGATACTGAAAAAATAATCAGCTATTTTATTCACAAATATTTACTAAATTTCTTAAAAAATATTAAATAATTGAGTAATTTCTTTTTCAATTATTGAGAGACCAATAACCAACTCTAAGTATAAATATCATTTCTTTGAAAATTTGGATTATTTTTTTTTTCAATTATATATTTGAATTCATTTTATTTCTTTAAAAATATTTAAAAAATTATAAAAATAATAATAACCCCTACTAATATATTTAATCTTTGGATTATTTTTGTTCCACGAAGATACCAAAGATCATGTTTTAAATTATTCTTTGAAAATAATCAAATTAAAAAGTATTTCTATATGTTATAAGTTAAAATTTATAGGTTTTAAAAAAATCTTTTTGAAGAATTTTTAATATCAAGGTTTGATTTATTTTCCCAGTTTTTTTTTTTTTCAAATTGATAAAAATTGATTCGGACTGTTATTTGAATAAAAAAATGATGTTTTTTCCAATTTATATTAACATGGTATTTTTTTTTTTTTGAAATTAATTAGATAATTATTCTCAAGTCTTTTTTCCAAGCTAGTAGTTCTAATTTTCAAGTGTATTTTTGTACACTGCCTTTACAGAAATTAAAATTTCTTTCTTCTTTAAAAGTAAATAGTTTTTTTTTTAAATAATTCAACAATATGTTGATGCTGAGTTTGATAAAAAATAAGTAAAAAGGAATCAAACTTTTGAAATACTAATTTATTTCTGAAAATAACTTCAAACGTAAGTTTGATTTTCAGAATCAGATTTTTACTTCATATTTGAAAATCTAGATTCAATTTTTTTTTATTTTTTTCCCTTTGATTTGATATTAAATTGACTAGTGATATTTTTAATTGACTATTAGGTTATAATTCCTTTTCAAGATCTTGGAACTAATTTAATAAAATATAATTTTTCTTTCGAAATGAAACAATGAACTTAAATTGATTTTATCAATTTAATCTCGTAACTCTCTTTAATAATAATCAGTACAACCATTTATATAGGATTACTCGATTTTTATTTTGAATAAAAATAAAAAAGGGAAAAACATTTAAATATGATTTTTAATTTGGTGTATTCTTGAAAAACAAAAGTAAGAATTCTAAATCAAAGAAAAAACGTACAATCAAAGGAAAAATGGAGTTTTCAATATAATAACAGTTTAGTTATAAGCTATCTTTTGGTCAGAATTTTTCTTTGATTGATCACTATTAAAAATTTGTAAGAAAATTGACTATTTTTGAGATCTCCAAAATAATAATTTATCCAATTTAGATAAAAATGGAGAATTAAATTGTTTTTATTGATTTAGTTGAAAGTTATATAACAACGTGTACTTTCAAAGTTTCTTTGTTTTCTTTTTTTCTTTGGGTTTGTTTATTTTTTCTCATTTTCTAATTAAAAATAGTGTATTTTTTTTTTTCATTTTCACTTTTTTTTCATTCTTCACTTTTTTTCAAAAATTATAATTTTTTTTTCTCAAAAAAAAATGAAAATATTTTGATATTAGACAAATATAAATGTACAAATAACGGTTTTCATTGGTGTTTGTAACTGACTATGAAATAATAGATAAAAAAAAAATAATAAGGTACAAAATTACTAAATTATCAATAAACATCAAAATTAAAATTTTATCTCAATAAATTTATTTCATTTTATACTAAACATATCGAAAATATTACATGGCTTTACAATCTATTTGAAGGATTTGTGTATTATGAAATATATTTATTTTAATATCTTTCAATTATTTTTAGTTTTTATTTTTGAGTACTATTATTATTGTTTTTTTATACACTTAAATAAATTTCTTTTATCCGATGGTATTAAATCACTTTATTTCACAAATTTAATTAATTGAAAGTTAAAAAAACACTTATAAATTATCTAAAACCTTAATTTTGAAATACTTTTGAAACTATTCATTTTCCTAAAATTCGGAAACTCCTAAAATCAAAAATAGGAAAACAAATTCCCATTTTTTATATTTTCCCAAAATAATATTAAACTACATTTAAGTTCCTGAGTATTATTGTTTTTACAAATAATCCTTTTGAATTAAATTAAAGAGAAAAAAATATAAAACAAAAAAAAAAAAATGTCACTAAATTGATGAAACGATGGGAAAAATAAATTGTATATAACAATTTGTTGTTATTTTCACTAACAATTATTGAACAATCAAATGCTTTGAGACCATTTACAAATTGTCTCTAATTTTTCTCTTTAAAAAACTCAACACTAATCTTCTAAAAAATATTGGAAAAAATTTCCATATCTAATGAAACAGATTACTTAAATGGAAAAAAAAGAAGATGAAAACAAAAATAGCTAAAGACCAAAATTGAAATCATATGATAAAAATCAAAATTACAGTCTATCCAAGTCTACCATAAAATTTTAAATAAAACACAATTTAGTTTTCTATTCCTATTTTCCATTTTCAAAAAATTCCGAAATAAGAGTTATTATTCCAAAAAAATTTTATGGTAGCCTTGGAACGGCTGTATTTCCCAATTGGATATAAAGTTCTCAAGTCTTAGTATTCTTTCAACTAATCTAGTTGTGTCTAAATTTTTGGAATTGTAAGAGTTCAAATTCTCTAAAATAAATATACTGTTATTTTCTCAATTAATAAATGAAAATTTTTATTTCAATTTCTAAAATGAATATTAATTATTAATTTTCGAATCAAATTCGTTGAGTAAAAATTTTATTTTGGGTTAACTAAGGAAGTTGAATTCATTGTCGATAAAAATCATTTCTAAACAATACTGTTAAGATCTTTGGTTTTTCTTTCAACTTAGAAACTAGAAAAATATTTAGGACTGTGAATTTGAACTAAAAATTTTCATTTTTTAACCCAAAAAAAATAATACAATTTTGAATGTGATTTGATTTCCACTTTACATTTTTTTCTTAATACTTAAAAACAAACTTTATCCAAAAATGAAAAGTATTAAGTGTGTAGTTATTGGAGACGGAGCTATTGGCAAGTCATCTCTCTTAATTACTTATACAACTAAGGTCTTCCCACGTAGATATGTTGTCACAGTAATGGACAACACCACCGCAGACGTAATGGTTGACGGAAAAAAAGTCAATTTAGGGTTATTTGATAGTAGTGGGTATGTAAATTTTCAATTAACAAATCAAAATTCTTTCCCATTGGTTTTCCTTTTCTTTTCATTTTTTGAGAATTTGTGAAAACAAAAATAAAAAAATTAAGGTGCGAATTTTCTTTTTCTTCATCCAAAAACAAATCAAAAAAAAATAAACAGAAATAGAGAGTATGAACGGATTCGGCCTTTAGGGTATCCAGGAACTGATGTCTTTTTGGTTTGTTTTAGTCTTGTCGATCCTTCATCGTTCTACAATGTGAAAAGTTACTGGCTACAAGAAATTAGCAAACATTGTCTCGATGTACCTTTTCTTCTTGTTGGTACAAAAATGGATCTTCGGCACGATCAAAACATTGTTGAAAGGCTTGAAGAAAAAGGCGAGTCACCGATAACGTATGAACAAGGATCAAAAATGGCCTCAGAAGTTGGTGCAGCACTCTATTTGGAAAACTCTGCTAAAACACAACAAGGATTAAAAGAAGTTTTCGAACACGCCATTCGAGTTGCTCTCAATCCTTTAAAAACCAAGAAACATTCATCTAGAGGATTTTTTCAAAGTCAAAAATCTTCAATCTCTGTTCTTGAACCTCTTCAGTTGGCTAAACTTTCAACAAATTATTCAAAAGAAATAATTAAATTATTGTCAATCGATCCAAAACATGGGTTGGAAAAAGAAAATCCAAAAATCTATGGATCAGACATTTGTTTACTTTGGCTTAAAGAACGCCAGTCTGGGGACGAAAGCGAGAGTGAAAGTGCAAGTGGAAGCGACATTTCAAAAGATAGCAGAAGTAGTGGTAGCGAAGAATCAAGTTCAGAAAAAGAAAAAACAATAAAAAAAGAAAAAGAAAAAGAAAAAGAAAAAGAAAAAGAAAGGAAAAGAAAAAAAACAAAAAAGAGCGAGATATCAAAATGTCGGCACACTATCAATGCACACAAAATTATATTAAGTGGAAGGTGTCCAATATTTCACAAAATTTTGAATAACAAAATCGATTCCAAAGAAACAGAAAAGAAGCTTGGGATCAAATATTTAGGAGATGGTAAATATCAAATTAAATTCTTCTCCTTTTCTGCTTTTGTTTTGTACATAAAATTTCTTTATTGTGAACAATTAGAATCACTTTTAACAATTGACGCTGATAGTTTGTTTGAATTGAAAGATTTGGCAACACAATTTGAAAATGAGAATTTAATAAAAATATGTGGATATTTAAAAGAAAAATTTAATACCACAGATCAAAATATTATCAAAAAGAATGATCAAAAAATTAAAGAAAAAATTGAATTAGAATCACCTAAATTATTTAAATGCTTTGCAAAGCAATTTCACAATCAAAAAAGTTATAATGACATCACCTTAAATATCCAATACTGCAAAAAATGGAAAAAAATCTCGGCCAATAAATTATTATTGATCGCAAGAACAAAATATTTTAAAGATTTGATTAAAGAAAAATTTATGTCATCATCTGAAAAATCTTTGAGTAATGGGAAAAAGAATAATAATATAAATAATTATAAGAACAAAGACAAGAGCACAGACAAGATCAAGAACAAGATCACTTCAAAAAAATTGCAAATAAACATTAATCTCGGGTTTAAGCCTTCATTATTTTCAGATTTGAATAACTTTCTATATACAAACGAAATTAAATTTAAAAATTATCAGCACTGTGCGGATTTATTAAAATTGGCTCGATATATTTCTCAAGACACTTTGATTGCATTTTGCCAAATAGCTTTAGTAGATAGATTTGTACCAAAAATTTCAAACAAAAATTTATTGAATCTTTATTGTTTTATAAAGCCTTTAGATTTCAAAAAATTATCAAATTTAATTTTATATTTTATGGGATTACAAAAAAATAGAATTCAAAATTTAAGACAATATCCAAACTTATTAAATGAAACAGAACGAAATGCATTTGAAAAGGAAAATTACTGTAACAAAACTTATCTTGGTTTGCAAAATTCATTCTATAATCATGTACTTGCTGAATTTGGATTAAAAAAGATTGTAATTGACAAGAAAGATAAGAAAAAGTAAACTTCGACTTGCGACAATATTTTTATTACAGAAATCACGATTATGTTAAATAATAACCTTTTTTTTATTTTATTTTTTTTATATAAGGAGAAAGTTTTTGCGGAATAATTCAGATGAAAGGGACTTTGTATTGATATCATTGTAAAAAATAAATTATTTTCAATAATTAAGGAAACACCCTTAAAATCATATGACAAACCAAAGAGTAATTCTTTTCAGTTGTATATACGAGAGGTTTTAATGATAAAATGTAAGGTATTTCCAAAAAAGTAAGCATTTTTTTTTTGCATTTCATAAAAAAATCATCTTTGTTAGCGGAGGTATTCATTGATTGACAATACCAAATTAAGTTAAATATTAATACTGATTGAATCAACATCTATGGTATTTATTTCAAAATATATTGGATGAAATATTTCCAAAAAATGAAAAAAAAAATTGTAATTGTTTTTTTACAAAACAATGCATTACAAATTTCAATAATAAAATGAAAATATGGTAAGGACACAAATGTTTTTTTAAACAATAAAATACATTTATTAAGACTTCAAAATATTTAAAGTTTTGTTGTGACTATCTCAAAGAAAACGATTTTTTGATCAAATTTAAAAAATTAATGACCCAATTTTCACCCCCAAAAAAATATCATTTAAAATGGAGATCAGAAATTTTGATATCTTTTATTTATGTAATATCATACTAAAAAACAAATTAAATTATTATTAAGAATCAATAAATAATAAATAATAATTTTATATTTTTAAAAAATTTTTTGATAATTAAGTTTAAGAAAGTTATTTTTTATTTGTTTCCATTTTTTCCCGGGTTGGATCTTCTTTAAATTGAGAAGAAGAGTTGCAAAGGAAAAAGAGTAAGTGGCTACTTGTTAATACGAAGACACCAAAACATGGAAGTGTGAGTAACTTGAAAATAAAAAAGAAAAAGAAAAAGCTAAAAATTACCAAAGGTTTAAAGCAAATTAGTTTAAAAAGAAAAAAGTAATTACAACAATTAAAACAAGATCCCCAAACGAACATTCAGGACCAATTAAATTAAATTAACCAAAGGTATCATGCATTTAATTTTGGGATTTCTCAATTAAAGAAAGCTGGTTATTTTTTTTTGTGATTTTTGACCAAATTTCTACTTAGAAACTTTTTTTAAATAACAATTTTTCTTTTTTTTTTTTTCTTATTAATTTTTTCCTTTTCATTTTTTGTTGCTTGTGCTGGTTTAAAAATAAAAAAAAAATGGTTGTCTTTCCCTTGAACAAGTGTGAAATATATGATTTTACACTTAAATTGCCTTTGAGAAAATTTAAGTGAAATGAATTTAGAGTGTATTTATATTTCTTTAATCAATAAAAAAATAAATTTATTTTTGTTGAAAGCATAGCTGAAAAAAATTTAAAAAAATAACCAATTTACATGTGATATTTATAATGGTTATTTTGATGCCATTTTTTTTTTTTTTGTGGATCCTCGCAATTACAAAAAAAAAAAACTCACACAATTTGATTTATTGCTTGGAAGATGAGAATGATGTTTTTCTTTATGTGTACTTGAAATATCACCCTATAAAGAAATTTATATTCATTAGTTTATCAGATTCATTCAAATAATTAAATTATCTTTAACTTTCACAAATTATTACAGTCAGTTTCACTTTTAAGGCACAAACTATCAACGAAATTTAAAGCACAATAAAAATCTCAAATTAAAGCACAGAATACAAATTCTATTAAAATAAATTGTAAAAAAAAAAAATTCCAAATTTTGTGCCTTAATTTGAGATTTTTTTGTGCCTTAAATTTCGTTGAAAGTTTGTGCCTTAAAAGTGAAACTGACTGTATTATTTTTTTTTTTTTTTTTTGATGTTTTTTTTTATATATATATTTATCGAGATAGATATGTAATTAGTTTTTGTTTAATTAAACCTTCTAATTTATCATTTTTGTATTTAGGTAATATTTGGTGATAATTGTATATATCGTGGTTTTTATATCTACTTTTTACAAGAATGTTGTAGATTTAAAATAAGCATCTTCTTGCGAAAATGATTTATTCGTTCAAGTAAATAAAAGAACCATTATATTAAGTAAAAATCATGAAGAATTCTTCCAACCTCATTCCAAAAATAATTCGCAGTTTTTCTTTATTTAAGAAAGCTTAGACATCATCCAATCAAAAAAATTAAAATTTAAAAAATAAATGATTATGGTAGTAATACTTTCTTAAAATTCATTTTTTTAAACAATGAATTCTCAAAATAGAGGATCAAATTACAGAATTTATCACAAAAAAATGAGTTCGTTTATTTGAATTTTTTTATTATCAAAAAAACAATAAAAAATTATCAAAAATCAAATTGAGTTTGATAAAATTATGAAATATTTTGAACTAATTCTATTCAAAATTTAAAATTGATAAAATATCACTCGTTTTGCCAACAAAATTGATTCTGGCCTGACATTCTATTGTGTGGTGTATTAGATATTGATATGAATAATACCAAAAGAAAACAATTTTTTATTTTAAAAACTGCCTTTTTTTGCTTTGAGAAAGGGTTATTTTGGTCATAATAAAGTTTAAATTCTTTCCCATTTTTTATTTAAATATTAGTAAGAATATTTCATTATGTGCACTTTTAAGAAATTACTCGAAGACGAAAAACAAGATAAAAAATAAATATAATAACGTACATAAAAAATTACAATTACTAAAAAAAAGATTGGTACAAATTACAGTCAGTTTCACTTTTAAGGCACAAACTTTCAACGAAATTTAAGGCACAAAAAAAAATCTCAAATTAAGGCACAAAATTTGGAATTTTAATTTT